>JAECXX010000210.1:7682500-8932500 GCA_018153305.1 Drosophila kurseongensis | reverse complement strand
TTAATGTTATTAAGGAAGTGAGATACACGATAAAAGGTTAACAGAATTGAAGGGGCTTAGCCAACAAAATTATACGTTTTCTTCACAACCGAATATATTAAAAACAGTTTAAATGATGTATTTTAATTGCAAATAAAAACATTAAATGCAATGAAATAAAGGAAATACGAAAAAAAAAGAAATAAAATGTTCGCAAAAAAATGGCAGCTTAAAGGAACAGTTCCAAATCTATATGCGAACGAAGGTTGTAGCCTCCAAAGGCCCTGTGCTCGGACCCGCACTTGAAGCTCCCCAGTTCCTGCACTTTATGCGTTCCCTGCAATTAAGATTTTAGGGTACACACCCAACAACCTCAGTCGGAGGAGCATTAAGGAGCCCCTCATTCGCAGGCCATTTGGGGGAATTCTGCGGTGGGGCTTTGGGCTTTGGACTTTGGGTCTGTGGGCTGGATTCGGCGAAATATTTCCGCTGCCGTCGACGGTCCTGCATGTTAAGTGCGCTTTATATTAATTTTATAATTCATAATTGCATCATGTTGCTCACATTTCTGAGCCAAAACGCAATGGAATTTAATTAAGTTAACCCTGCAGGTGCCGACGGTCCTTTGTGTGCAGTTTTGCACAGTTTTTGCTGTGTTTTTATTTCGAAGGCCTCAGGTACTCGGCTTGAATTCTGATTAGTCACGGGTATATCAAAGGGTATACAGTCGTTCTGGATGTACACATACATACATGCATTGTTTATTGAATATCGCTGTAAAGCTTCAAATTTTAAACACCACTTCCATGATTTTTTTTTAAAGAAAACTGATAAATGTTTAAACAAGATCAATATATCATTAAAAAGTAATTTTTTGTACAAAATATTGCATACTTTTGGGTTAAGCGAAGTTTGCAGTTCAGTTTAATTCGTTTTACAAAACTGGTTAATTTCATTCAGAGCTCATATCCCGGATATCTTTTCTCAGATCAACTTAAAAATATGACTAGGTATTTCATAGATTCAGATTTCAGAGATTCATTGTTTTCATTTCAGTCAAAGAAAAACCTCGAGGAATAAAAAAGAAAGAAATGTTTTTCAATTATAATTTAATTGATAAGTATAGTTTGGTTTTAAGCATATTTCCCCATTTATAATATAATCTTACAGTAAATTGAGAAAATCAATCCGAATATATGTGAGTAAGTGAGCTCTGAATTAATTATAATTAACTATTAATAATTAAAAATGACCCACATATTTATAAGTCATTAAAAAATTGGTTTAACAGACAAAATAGAGCTTCATCCTGGCACCTCCTGAGTTGATTTTTCCTCGTTTCTTGACGCGAGCTTATGTCCAAAATGGAGGTTGCATGTTAGCATAACACTAACCAACTTGGATGAAGGTGGATGCAAAGGGGAGGGGGAAGTTCCAATGCCCACAGGCATCGCATCGGCCATCGCATGCTGAGTCAGATGGGAGTGCTCCTCGAGCACTTGGAGGAGATGGAGATGGAGATCGAGGATGGAGGATGGATGGACGTGGATGCTTGCACTTATTAATGCTTAATAAATGGCATTTCATTTCTTATTATTCCCGGACTCGGGACGAAACGTGTTGGAGGATTTTATTGCACTGCCTCGCCGACTGCAGTTGTTGTCGTGGTTAATGCGAGTCGATATATTGGCCATGACTAAGGATGCAGATGCACGAAGGGCCTGCAAGCCCAAGTCCGAGTCCGAGTCCAAGTCCAGTTCCACCAGACGGAGTCAGACAGTCGCTGTGTGCTAAAGTAATTATTTCATTTGAGCCAACAATGAGGCTGCAACTCTGAGTGCCGGCCAAGATCGCCGAGATGGATGATTGACGAGTGGAAATTAAAGAAGCTGGCGGCTGGAACTGTCCGCTCGCAGTTGCAGTACTAAAACAGCATCTTTTAACGACCCGCGTTTCGACCGCGTCCGCTTTAAAAGTACTTGGAATGTAAATGAAGCGGGTGCAACTCCGCCACTCCTCTCCACTCCACTTCACTCCACTCCACTCCACCCATCATCCTATCATCCCATCCGTCGACCAGCTCCATTTGCCCCGTTTCGAGGTCACCGCGGTGGTCGTTGCACCCACGCACTGATTTGCCAGACACCTGAATGCTCCCACCCCGATTTTATATGCAAATGCCCCATTATACCCCTCTGCGACATGCCTAAAAACTTGACTGATTTCAATTGATTTTTCTTAATTTATTAACCAGACAGGTTGATGACTTTAGGGTTTCATATAAATTGTATCCTATTCAATCTGAAGTTTTACGTTTAAAATGGTTTTTATTGGTTACATTCGACTGGATATGCAATTATTTCTTTAGCAATACTAAAACATTAATACCTCTTTAATATTTAATATTGAGGAGGTGTAACCTATATTCAAATAAGACACCAACAATTTACAGAACCTCTTTAACGAGACCAATCACAGTTAAACTTTGACAACTAAAACATTCGAGACCAGAAGTTATAGAAAATATTTTATTGTTTTTTGAGTATTATATTAATTCACATTCATAAATTTATCTATACTTAATTTTGTTTTAGAAAATTGGCTTTTGCTAAAATAATAGAAAGTTTAAAAAAGGGTCCGACATTCTAATGTCAACTCAAAACAATTTCCAGCACGTATTCTCATATGAACTTGTATTAAACCTAAGGAAAAAACAATATTAAAAAAGCTAATATAAAATATTTTGGGTGTTTTTAACCAAATTTTCAAACTACCCGCCCAATATTTATCGGTCTATCGGCATGCGCACTAGTGCGCTAGTATTTTTCGGTATTTTCTTATGCTAAGCAAACGAGCCGCTTACAATGCACTAACGCCTGTCTCACACATTCACAATATAGAAAAAAACGACGCCGATTTTGCGAACTTGGCGAATTTAAAACATTAAAACAAGAGTAAAAGCTGAATAAAAACTTTGTGCGTGTGTAGGAAGAGTAGCAGAGCAAACATCTAAATCATTACAAGGTCCGGCTACGAGAAAATCCGCTTTTGGGGCCTAAAAATGCAGCAGTCCACTTCCGCACAGGCCACAAATGCGGCTTCTGGCGGGGATGCGCTGCTTCCGTTGCGCGCCTGCAGCACCACCGGTTGTAAGGTGGCCACCGTGGTGGACAAGACCAAGCGGAAGTGCTCCCAGTTCGTCTCCTCGCCGTACATAATGCCCAAACCCCTGGTCGTCAACGGACACACATCGATCTTTCAAGTGGGCGGCGAGATGGCCAAGATGGGCGACATTCCGGCTCTTTCGCAGGCCACCGGAGGCGATGGCGGCCAGCCCATATACCGCATAAAGCCGGGCACCCACGCGCACGTCATCAACTATGTGCTCATCGACGAGGGCTCCGATTCGCTGGAGAAGGCCAGATCCGGGGACCAGGAGGCTATGCGTCTGCTGCTGGAATCGCAGCGGGAAAGTGCGGTGACCAAGCTGCAGAAGCTGATAGTCAACCACCGGGGCATCCCGGCCCCGACCATCGCAGCCCATTCCTCGCCAGCATCAGTACGTCCTGTGGCCACCATCTCAACTCCTGGAGTCACTTCCGTGGGCAGCGGCAATGTGACCACTCCCCAGATTCATCCCGACTTCTCCATTGCTAGTGTGGAGGGAGCCGTGCCATTTGTCCGCGCTGTCCCCGCTCCCGTGGTGAATCCTCCAGCTCAAATTCCTCCAGTCGCTCCACCAGCTGCCAGTGCAGTTCCAGTAGACTCCGTGGATCGGTTGCAGGCGGAGCTCATCGAGCTGCGACGGACGGTGGCTCGGCTGGAGGAGAATAGTCGCCGCTAGTTAACCGACTTTGTTGTTCCCGCAAAGACACTTTAGTTCAACCAAATACGCTTAAGGTAACTAAAGGCGCAATAGATGTAATTAATCTAAGCATATTAGACATTGTTATTGCAAATAAATTATGTATTTCGTAATGGTCCTTGTGTATTATGCTCTAAAGTTGTTTTGGCAATGCATGTTTTACTAACCAAAATCACATTTTTATGAGGAAGTGATCAAGTTTATGAGTTCCAGTTCATGCAACAATTATAATATGTTTCAGTAGTCTTTTAAAAATTATAAAAAACTATTTTTTTCAAAGTTATAGTTACATATATACATATATATATATTCTAGAAAAAGTTCAACATGCTTTATATTCGGATACATTATTATTTTTGCAGAAGTTTGATTTATGCAATAAATGCTAATAATATCCATTATATGGTAGGTTGCGAGTAAAACGACTTGCAATTTTAGTGATGTCTTTAATAGTCATAAGTGGAAACGAGCAAGTAATAAAATATTTGTATGCAAGTGTCTTTGATCTTTTAAAGATTTATATGTATCTATATATATAATTTTATTTTTAAGAGTTAAATTTTTAATACTGAATTTTAGGAATTAAGTTCTGAAAAACTCTGATGATTAATGATTACGTAATTCTTGTCGTCAAAAGAAATCTAAACAAAATTAAATTGTTTAATGGCAAAATGTTGGCATATGGGGTTTCAACATATACCTCTTCCCACCAAATTCGGTTGTAATTTATATTGATGTTTATGCAGTTGATAGAGGTTTTCGTGTAACCCCCGATAGAAATGACATTGTTTATTGACTAATTCCTTCTTCTTAAACTGCGTGCTTATAAATCCCTTGTGTTGTCAAGGTAACCTCCTGTTCTGGTTTCAATGTGGTATACTCATTAGCTTTCTTTAAAAAATGCTATAATACTATTTTCCTGCGAAATGTATGACATTCGGGACATTCAAATTAGCAGGATGCTATTTATCACTGAAAGGACCGCTCACAGATATTTCGAATGTAAATAATATTCACTCAACGATTTCATAATGTATGTCGAATCGGCATTAACACATTAAGTCAAATTAAAGACTGCCAAAGATTAACTTTAAAGTGAGCCTTACAAAGTCTGCTCTCGTAAATTTAAAGCTATACAAGTCATAGTCATTGTTATATTAGAAATTGCAGTCTAAATTAATTGGTCCTAGCATTATATAATATTGTTTTTCCCAAATTGTATCAGTAACGATTCGCATATTAATTTCTCTCAGCCGAACGGGCCAAACATCAAAGCAATGAGGTTCAAGGTGGAAGTGCCGATCTCCAGAGGGAAGATATTAGCAGCAGTCAGGCGGTGTGCGGTCGATCCCAGTTTCCGATTCCTGGAAAGGTTTCACGATCCGCTGGCCACCGAGAGGGGGGACAAGAGGAGGGGCATTAAATCCAAATGGCCAACTGCGCCAATGGCGGTTACTCTCGGTTTTAGTCTTAAGGTTTTAGGCAAGTAGTGCGCAATCTGAAAGAATGACTTTGAAAGGTTGCTGTGGCCTGAGCTTCATCCTCTTCCCCTTGAAATCGCCATTTTTCGAAGTTAACATTTTTATGTTGGCAGAAAGTGAAGCGGCCGAGTGAAGTCTTAAGGGGCCGTAAATGTGGCATTTTATGTGTCATCAACGGAGGCGGCGGCGGCGCCCTCGTTGCAAGCGCGAAAACCTTGCAATCGAACGTAAATTAATTTTTATTGGTTGCAAATGCGGAGACTGTCCCGGCTAACTGCTCAGTCATCAACTTATCCCGATCCCAGCCACATGAAAGGTGTCCCGATGCCCGTTGTTCCGACAATGGGAAACAAAATTACTCCGTCGAATCAAGCCTTCAAAATCTTAAGAAATTATATGTCTTAAGGGTAAGCCAGGATTAAGAATCATTAAATTAAGAATATTGAACACAATTGGTTGTATTCATCGAAAGTACAGTCGAGTCTCAATAACTCAAACTACCATCTGTCATCAAAAAAAAACTTTGAGCTATATAATACGTTTCACGTGCCTTAATACTCCCTATTGCCGATGCAATCATTTCCACTTTTAAAGAATAAGGGAAGTTACAGCTGAGAAAGTTCACCAGTATTTTCCACTACTTTAAATTTTCTAGGTCCTACGAGATTAATTGGCAATACAAAGTTTAATGTTAGCAAAGGCACAAACAATACAATAGGATTTAACAATACAAAAAATAATATTAGATAATTTATGCTGAAATTAAAAAAAATATATAAAAAAAGGATGGGTACTTTGAGATCCATGACTTATTTCTAATTTTTGAGAATATTTTTTAAAAAATTTTATAAGAAGTTTGTAGGAGTTTTTTAAGAGTTCACTTAAATTCAGCTTGATATAGTCCTACATCGTTAGCGTTTCCCTACATTGATATTTGCAAAACACGCAAAATCGTTGAGTCAGTGACCACCAACTATATCAAAGGAATGTGTTTTTCTCCTGGGATAAGTAAACATATAAATTGATGTGTGTTTGTATAGGTGGGCAGCAGGTACAGGCGCAACTACTTAGCCGGCGAAGATCAGGACCCAATTGTGGGGACACGGCGGCCGAATCAAATTCGATACGCCAGCGAGGCTCCAGAGGTGATCCTCGCCGGGGATGTATAAAAAGTAACGAATGTGCGCAATAATAAAAATCATTAAAATAAAAATGTTTATGAGAAGGCATAAACACGACTTTATGGAGGGAGCGAAGAGAAGTTGGTGGCGGCGCGGGGGATCGGGCTCGGAGTTGGGGCACTCGATGGAGAGATGGTCGAGATGGCTGGACAGAAAGTCACCTGAGGAGCAGAGGGTCGCGGGAGGCGAGTGTCAATGGGCAGCAGTGTCTGTGGACTCGGGGAGCGCAGGGTCCACGAAGGGACACGAGAGCCAGCCGGCCGGGTTTTGGGATGCTAACTCATT
This sequence comes from Drosophila kurseongensis, assembly GCA_018153305.1. Taxonomy (NCBI): domain Eukaryota; kingdom Metazoa; phylum Arthropoda; class Insecta; order Diptera; family Drosophilidae; genus Drosophila; species Drosophila kurseongensis. The sequence goes on along the minus strand of JAECXX010000210.1, from coordinate 8,925,709 downwards.
TTGGCGGCGGCTTCTGCCGAGGCACTGAGACGGGACCTCGGCTTGAGCCCCAGCACCAGCCCCTGCCCCAGGCTCCAGCTCCAGGAGCTGGGATCGGGAGCAGGGGACTGGCGGCGCGAGGAGCAGGCGCAGGCGCTCGGCTCAAAAATAATTTGCAATTTCTTGGAAATACTCACTTTTGCGCTGCCTGCGCGAACTTCGCTGCTGTCGTCGCCGGCGCAGCTTCTCAAGAACCTTTAGTGGATAAAAGGTGGCGGCGGAAAGTGCAAAGAGCACTGCGAAAAATACAGGTGACCATTTCTGTATTACATTTTAAGTTAGTACCATGTCCAGAAAAAGTACCATGTCCATGTTATTTATTTAAGTAACCAAATTAAACAAACTAAAAAAATTCGAAAAAGTAATGTATATAGGTTTTCAATAGTTTGGTAAAAATTTGTTTTGATAACATTCTTAACTAAATTTTCCTTACATCATTTTAGATCATTAATAAACGTAAAAACAAATCTATAACTCGAAAATTGTGGTGGGAGATGGTTTTCAGTTAAAATAAACAAAACCTTTTTCGTCGTCAAAAAAAAAAAGAGTAAATTAAAAATTATTTTTTTTTCCTGTTTTTATGGCTGGAAATGGTCAGCAAAAAAAGCTTAGCTTAATATATAATACGGTTTTTAACCCAATTCTGTGTATTTACACGACCAAGATTTTTAAATTTATTTATGCATTGGGGTTAAATTTCTTCCAGTGTAGGGAGGGTAAGCCGAGGTGGCCGTAATGAAAATTAAAATACGAAACACTCAGCCAAAGGTCGGTTTGCATGGGTTGGCCGGGAGAGCCAGGAGCCAATGAGCGGTACAGGGTGGTGTCCCCGGGCCGAGTAACCCCTCCCCCTCCTTTCCTCCCCCCCTCCCCCTTAAGGGGCTCCGGCTGGTGAGTCGCTCGGTCGGATTGCTTGTCGTTATCTTGTCATGTCAAAATGGTCTTACGAAAATGTATCTTTTGTATTCCAAGTGCAAATGAGCAGCACAGATACAAAACAACGTACTCCCCAGCCCCCCTCCCCACGGAGTGGATCACCAGCACCAGCCCCCCATCCCCCCTTTTATCCCATGGACAGTGGTCAGCATTTTGTTTCGCGTCTTTTTCACTCTGCTCGATTTTTATTTGTTTTGCTCACTCGCAATTTTTATGCCTTTATTGTGTTTACTTTTTGCCTTCGCCGCTGCCTTTTCGGCCGCAAATGCTTTTAAGACTTTAAGACTTTTTAGTTTGTAGTTGAGCGTACAAATTTGTGAAGGAACAGGATCGCCGGTGTGCGAGTATCTGTATCTTTTGCAGTGACGCTCGGTCAGTGGCTGATGCCGATGCTGATGATGACACAACATGAAAAGGTAAAACAGGCTGAAAAATATTAAATACGCTACGTCGCTGCCTCTTGACAGCGGACGTAAATTTGCTTTTGCCAGAGCACCCCTCTCATCCCCCCCTCCCCTGCCTTCGGATTGTTTAATTGCACATGAGATCGGCGGGCCTGGGATTGGGACTTGGACTTAACCAGGGACTGGAGCGGAGGAAGAGCCTCCGAGGATCGGGCGGCAATTAAAATAGAGTGTAAGTTAAGGATGCATAAAACGCTCATCTTTATGAAGCCCTATATTGTCATTCCCAGTCCGGCTGCTCGTATCCCAGATTCCCTGGTCGGGATGTAATGGCCCGATTTGCCGGTGGCAATAATGCATAGTTGGGGTTTCGTCGGATTCAGATTCAGGGAATTCAGATTCACAGATAAGTAGCTGATTGCTCTGACTTCAAGGACTTGAATTCGCAGCTCCTTTGAACTGCAAGTAGTTAATGTCTGTTTAACCATGAGATAAACATCACATCTATTTAAACTTAAAACAAGGAATTTGTTCTTAGGAATTCTCAAAAAGATTCTTACATATAAAAAATTAAAAAAAAGGGTAAAGCTCATTTAAAACTATTAGTAGAGAACAATAATTGATTCACTTAGACAAGCACACTTTTTAACTCAATATTAATTGGCTAACTTTTGTTTATCATTTGATTTAAAGTATTTAGAAATATTACTGGTTTCCCCCTCTTCCATTTTTAAAGGAAGTCATTAGCCGAAATGAATATGTATTTCGTTTATAAATCAAAATTTCCTTTCCTGCAATTTGTTACTTTCGCATATTTCATGTTCGTGTTGCTTGAAGGACAGCGTCGCAACTTCTCCCGGGTTCAATTTTGAAATGTGTCAAATTTTCGGGCAGATAAATGAAGTTAATTAAATTTTGAACGAGTCGCAAACGACCAAGTATTCAGTCTACATGTGAAGTCAAATGAATTCATATCTTGCATATCGCCGCCCCCACACAGGCTTGGCACCAAAACAATTCCCAAAACTAAGCCAAAAAAAAAACACACACACATGCGGATGAGTTTAGAAACAACAACTTGCTCTCATTTCCCACAATTGCCCAAATGTAGTGCGAGATGTAGTCAGAGTTATTCTGGAAAAAAAATATACGAAGAAGTTGGTCAGGAAAGTAAATAAGGTTTTGGATAGAAACGTGTGTTTGCAAATGAGTTGAATGCAGTGAAGTGCGCGTAAATAGTAAAGTTATTTAATAGTAAATAAACAGTAAATACAAATAATACTTAATTGTTTAATAAGTTTAAAAAACTTTTTTAAAGCTTTAGAATTGTCTATTATGTGTTTAGTAAAAGTAACTTAAGTTTTAGTACGTGACCGCGAGCTTAATCAAAACTTCAATGAATGTTTCTACTTTATCAATGAAAATTTTTTTTTAATTATTTGAAAAACAACTTGTATAATAAACCTTTTTTTAGAGTGTACTTTTAAGTTCGGGATCGTTTCCTGCAGTGCCCCACAAGCCGTAGTCAACAAAAAGAACAACAGCATCGGGAGAATAACAAGTTGCAGGGGCTGTCAGCATCGTTCTTCGGCTTCCCCATCTTCATCTCCGTCCTCGTCTTCGTCCTACCGCATTCTAAGTTCTATTGGCACAAAGACCGAGTTTTGCTTTGCGGTTCTTCGCTTCGACTTTTCCCATGTATCTCGTCCCGAGTGCCTGCGCTGTGCAGATACGGATGTATCTGTTATATACGCTCCGCACACACAGATGCAGCGAAACTCGTTTTTTTTGCGATCTGGGTTCGGGGCAGCGTTGATAGGACCTGGTACTCCCAGGGCCCCCTCCTCTTTAGCCCCCCATCCCGCCGAAGTCCCCATCACTTTTGTAGCGCCTTCTTCAGCCGGCATAGTTTGCATTTTCAAGGTCGGTCTGCACATGTATCTGTATCTGACGCTGGCTTCTTCTGCTGAATTTCGCTCAAGCCGGTGGGGGTGGGGGAAGGGGGACGGGGGTTTGTATCCCACACAGATATCTCATGTGGTCTAACGAGCCCGGCCTGATATTGCAATCTGCTGCCAAGTAATCTCGACCTTTATTGCTGTTCTCATTGCAGCTCAAATTTGTTCAGACATTTACTCCTTCTGAAATAAAGAATCTTTTTTATTATATCCCCCCGAAAGCCCGAAGATATGCGCAATCCCGCCATCGGATTTCTTTGGGTGTGTGTGTGTGTGTGTGTGGAGCCTCCTGATGACTGCATGGTGCAACATTTCGCGCTGCAGGCACTCGGCACTTCTCCTTCCTCGAGTTCCGTCGAGTTGCCCGTTTCCTGTCTACTGATGCGCTGCCCCGGCTGACTCACCGCCTCTGAATGCCCGGTCCTCCTGATTTTCCAGTCCTCCCATTCATCCTTTCAGTGGCAATAAGGCCGCGGGGGGACCGCCTCCATTATTTGGTAGCTGTAGCCAAAATAATTGTGATTGCACCGCGAGTTTACCCAACTTCTTTTCACATTATTCATGCATTTCAGTGGAAAACTTTGTGAGTAATTTTGGCCAAGAGCCGGAAAATTGACGGTAACAAATGTGAATTAATAAGATATGAAAGTGCCACGAAGTTTTGTGGTAAGACAACCTTTGCAGGAATTTCCACTCTTTTATACACAATATTGAGGACGTCATTTTTTAAGCCATTGTTAAGCCATTAAGTTTTCTGCACTTATTGCACTTTTATTTGTATAATTAATGTGATGATAACTTAGCTTGCAATAGAAATCTCAATAACTCGTTTGCAGAATTAAAAATAATCAGTATAAATAACGTTTTCTGTTCTTATAAAAATGTGTGGGCAATAATTAATTAATTATAATCAATTAATATTGTTTTTAACCGATGATTAAAATAAATATTTTAAACGACATTCAATAATTTTTTTATGGTAAAAAAAGATTTATGTTTAATATTTTTTAATAGGGTGGTAAACTATTTCGCCAAACAACACCAAATAATCTTATTATTTGACCTTATGAAGATGCAGGAACTCGTTTCATGAATTTATGTCGTTTTAAATTAATTTCTTAATTTACAAATATGAATGTTTCATGTTGAAATTTGTGCAAGCCGACGTAATGTCCTCAAACCGACTAGCTGTATAAGTATATATATATATTATATATTACTATATATTATTCATTGAAAAGAAATTGGCTGCCTATATTTCGTTTTTTGTGAGACACGTGTTTACTTTTTTCCATGAAATCAGGACTGGCAAGTTCTTTATGTTAGCATGTAAACAATTGGCATTATGCCACATAAATAGTATTACGCTTGCCATTTATCTGCATAAATTGGTGTCCTTATCATGTATCAAATGTAAAAATTACTTTGAATTTTAAAAGCCTCCAGTGGTATTCATTTGTCAGTGAATGAGGCAGACAATTAGAACACTTGCTCATATGTGGGACAATTTGGTAATCTTGAAAAAGTAAGAAAATGTTGGGAGGAGGCACGTTCGAGGATACGTGGTGAACAAAGGACACCGGCGGCATGCATTCGGACAATTGCAGTTCCCAGAAGCGAAGGACAACAGGGGCGGGAACTGAGTCCTGGATGCAACTATCTTGAGTGCGAAATCACGTTCGACAAATGCGATTTGGGTGCTCCAGATTGTTGGGCCATAATTGGACTGAACGATCAGACGACACCTGCTGATTGAATTCACGATCAGGGGAATCCTTTCCTGTTCGGGGAAATACCCTCAATAAGCCACTCGAATTGCGACCGTGGTAACCGAGTTCTCAAAACAAAACACGTTCATTTCACATCTTCAATCGGTGCAATGAACTTTCCAAACGGAGAAGAAATTTCAACTCTTATTCAAATTTTGTTAGTGGGCATTTATTGGCTCCGAAAGGGAACAATAAAAATAATAAGCGAAATAAGAAAACTGGAAATAAGATAGAAAAATGCTTTGCGATCCCTCCGCACACACAAAGGCAATCAAACGATATTTAATTTTATACAGAGAACATGTCTCTCGAAAAGCCCCTCTATTTGGTCGCTCCCCGCCTCCGATTAGCATAACATCAACTGGACTTGGACTTGGACTTGGAATTGGAATACAAATGAGGATGGGAATGACCGCAGATGGTAGAACTAGCCGGCCACGAACTGTAAGACAAACCAGAGAAACACTCGGCCTCATACATTAATTAATAACTCCTATGAAATAAGCGACAAGACATTATTTATACATTTCGCTGTTGTACGTGGCAAGCCAAAAGACGGCGAATGTGCCACAAATGGAATTTGGCAACAACGGTTAGTGCCTTTGTTTCATGATCTATTGCTGGGGTCACTTCGCCTCAAAGGAAATCTAGTTATGGATTTGAGTACAAATTGTTTGCTTGACTAAAACTGAAAATGGTTGACCCAAGCCGTCGAGTTTGCTCTAAAGACCATCCGCCGCCTCCACACAATTGGCCAAGTTTTATGACCCTTTCCTTTTAGACATTAACTTTATTAGCTGTGTGTTATATTTTTGATTACAGTAATTAAATTGGGGATAGACAAGCACTCAAATACTCTTTATAGAGTAAATATATTCGTAATAGAAATATTTCCTTTGAGTGTATATATTTTGGATATAGATATTTCATTGAAAACGGAAAGATATTATCTTTTCTTAAAGCATATTCTAAATATTAAATGGTATTCAATGAATTTTATTGGATTGTAATAATTTAAGTTATAGTTTATTTATAAATAAATAATTTTTTGTAAAAAAAATTGTAATAATTTAAGTTATAGTTTATTTAAAAAAAATATAAATGTTTGTAAGAAAATTTTAATGATTTAAGTTGTAGTTTATTTACAAATAAATACATTTTTAAGTAGATATAAAACAATTTTATTGGATTGTAACTATAAAACATATTATTAAATGAACAAAAAACAAGAAAGGAAAGCTAACTTCGGGCGGAGCCGAAGTTGAAATACCCTTGCAGTATATTCCGAATTATATTCTCCAAAATTATTCATATGATGCATTCTTAACACTCATAAAAAATCCCAACTTTCTAACTTTAAAAACACCAAAGTTATGGCATTTCCAATCGTTCAGTTAAGTGGCGGCTATAGGATATAGTCGGCCGATCCCTATGAAATTTAGTGGGTCAGATTGATTGGCCAAATATAAAACCCATAGAAAATCCCAACTTCCTAACTTTACAAATCCCAAAGTTATGGCATTACCGATCAATCAGTTATATGGCAGCTATAGGATATAGTCGGCCGATCCTTATGAAATTTGGTAGGTCGGATTGACTGGCCAAATAAAATACCCATAGGAAATCCCAACTTCCTAACTTAACAAACACTAAAGTTATGGCATTTCCGATCAATCAGTTATATGGCAGCTATAGGATATAGTTGTCCGATCCTGGCCGTTCCGACTTATATACTGCGTGCAAAGGATCGAAGGCTGTGTGCAAAGTTTCAATTCGATATCTTTAAAACTGAGAGACTAGTTCGCGTAGAAACAGACAGACGGACAGACAGACGGACAGACGGACAGACGGACAGACGGACATGGCTATATCAACTCAGGAGGTGATCCTGATCAAGAATATATATACTTTATAGGGTCGGAGATGTCTCCTTCACTGCGTTGCACACTTTTGACCAAAATTATAATACCCTCTGCAAGGGTATAATGATGTACAAATACGAAGCCATTTTCTTATTAAATCTTATTTTAAAGATAGTAATAAATTTTAACAAACAATTTACATGGAATTTATGATTTGTTTTCCATTAATAGTAAATAATTCTTTATCTTTTATACCATTACCATACCATTTAACATTTAACTATTACCATAGAGATACCCTCGCTCTAGAGTTTCTACATTCCTTCTTTTTGGGCGCGTTGTCTTTGTAGTTGGGATGTTTATTTCGATACTAGCATTAAATCCGAAATTTACATAATTTGATCGAGCGGTACCAGCAATGGAGTCGCATTTTTATGGCCCTCTCCGATGGACTGAGGCTGGGAAATTATTACGAGGAAAACGATACCGTCCCAAACGAATCATTTCCCCCTGTCGCCCATCTGGCCACAAAATAATGAACAAGATGCTTTCTTTCCATCTCTCCATTTATCTGGCAGGAGGATCTTGGAATTATATGCCAAGACTCCAAGGCGGACAGTGGAAGAAAGAGAGGGACTAGACAAATGTTATTACCAAAAACGAAGACAACGACCGACCCCAAAGATCTGTGACTAAATTTATTCAAAAGCGATTCGAAAAACGTCGCCTTGCCCTGTGTATTCTCCCCTTTCTTCGTTAATTTGAAACAGTTTGATACTTATACACAGGCCCAGCGAAGTGGATACCCTAGCAGCCAATCCGAAAGGTAATTCTAATACGTGTGACTGCCATTAGAGGAAAGTACTTTGGAGAGCCGCCGCCGGCAGGGACCCCTATCCCTTTCCTATACCTATTTTCCTATTTCTATCCCGGGCTACAGCATCCCACTCCCAGTTCCCCTCGTTCTGCCTTCGACTTTCTTTCACCTACACGATTTATCGCTCTGTATTTGTATTATTTTTAGTTGCTTTATGTCATCCACAGATACACTCCCCATTCCAACAGAGTTTTCCCCACGTCTGCACACATTTGTACCTGAGATAGTTAGCTTTTACATCTGTGACACCAGAGATGACAAATTTTAGGGATTGGGGGATGGGAAGTTATTTAAAGGTATTGTGCAACTTTTCTTTTATTTCAACGGACTAGCATTGACTAGCATAATAATAATAATAAAATAGTTAAGGTGGTAGGAAACTGTACATGAATTATATTTTATTGTTATAAGATGCTGATATATACGATGCTATTAATAATTTAAATGGTAAAATAACGTTAACTTTAAGTATTTTTAATGAACTTTTATTTATTTAGATTGAGGAACCTTTTTTGATGGATGTTTAAAATGCAAATCACTTTTTAATAGAGTATATTTATAAAAATGTATTTTTTTTTTAAGTAAGAGTATTTGAGTAAGAGTAAATTTCTAATATTTTGGATGTTAAATAGACCATTTCATAATATCGCCAAAATAAAATATTTTAAATACTTAAGAATAATATGCTGCTGTCAAGTGTTCTTTTCCCTATGTATTATAAAACGATCTCAATTTATCCAGACCATATTAATATTTATTTCAAGTTTGATTCTTTTAATTATACCCAAGATCCGTATTAGAAAAACTAGTTTAGTTCGTTATCCATAAATATTCCAATCGCTTCCAGTTGTACATAATTTGGTGAGTCTCCCCGCGAAGTGCCCGAAGTTTTGTAAATCGATTTCAGCCATGATACCTGTACCAGTTTAGGAATTTTTTGTCATTGTACAAAAACGTAGCGTGTGTGTATATATATCATGGGATGTATCCGAGTTTTGCCCCATGCCCTGAACTTGTGTGAGTGCTAGTCTCCTACACACAATAAGCAGACAAACTATAAAACTTGAATCAAATCGGACAAAACAAAAATACAATTTTATTGCATTCCAGCACTAAAATCGTTCGATCGTGAGTGCGTCTGTGTGTAAAGTATCTGTATCCGTGAGATACCCACCTCGCTGGGAAGTGTGCAAAGAGGCCAAAGAAGCAGCAGCCTCCGATAATTTCAGCTTGACTTCGGAGTCTCATCCCCCTCACCCCCTTATTTTTTTGTCCCACTCAATCGGAGTGTTTGTCCCTCAGTGTGCCCCTGCCCCAAAAACAAAACTCTTTGCCTAATATTCCATTAACGGGCTTATTAAGGCAGCACGTATGCTGCCAACCCACACACACTCACGGAAACACACACGAGATACGGATACGCAGCACAGATACACAGAGAGAGTAGTTTAATAAAAGGTACTGATGCATAAATGGGTGTTTGTATCTAAATTGATCGAATTTGGGGACACACACAAGACAAAAACCGGGGCAAGCAGATGAGCAACAGAAGAAGAAAGAGGGCGGTTGATTGGTAAGAGAGAGAAAGGTTTTAAGACTGAGACGCACTGTGTACTGGCCAGGTAGAAATTCTCGCAGTTGAAGGGAACTAAATAAAAGCAAGTAAGTTGGATCTGGCAGGGAATTCCAACTTTAATATACCCAGTACCCCATATAGAACTTGCAACTAAAATATAAGTAAAACTGAATCATATGATGAAATTTATTAAGAATCCTAATAACAATCAAAAGTAATGTGAATAATAACTTGATAGCTGTAATGCTTAATACTTTATTAAGAATGCTTAAATTGAATTGATTGTTTACCAGAGCACTTTATGAATCCACATTATGTTTCGATCACAGTGTTATCTTAGTAGTCTAGAATTCTGTTATTAAGTTTCGGGATATGAAACACCGGAATAATATGTTTAACATTTCACACTGTAGATTCGAGACAATGACTAAAAGAGGCGGGGTAGTTTTTTTACATATTTTATTTATTAATGTTTCTATCGCAAAAAATGAAGAATAAAATATTTCCGCGAATTCTTCAGAACCACTTTTCATTTCTTCAGTCAGACCGCTATGTTAAGCAAAAAACTTATTTTCTTGACACTACCAAATTAATGACAGAATGTTTAACATTTTTATTTACAATAGGCGCTTCTAATCAGTGTTTTATTTTATCTCGAAACACATGATGTTTGTTAATAGTGCTTCGGATCTTTAAAATATGAAACTAATGAATTATACAAATCTTCGAAACAGTCGAAAGTTAAAAAGTGACATTTCCACAAACGTGATATACCCATAAACTCTAAAAGTACCAGGTATTAACATACAGTCGATGTGACCGAGACTCTTTGACTTGGAGTTGAAGCTGGACAGCGACGGCGGCTGCTAAAGCAGGTACAATTTTATAATTTCGTTTCGTGTTTAATTAAAGGTGAAGTTTTAGAGAAATAATAAAGAATTATCGAGGGCCAGGGCCAGCTTCGAGCTGCAGATGAGTCCCAACTCACACAATCAAATTGAACATTGATCGTAAAGCGATGAGACGGGTATTGGGAACCCAAAAAATACGGTTTTCCTTCTTACTCCGACTTAGACTCGCTGGACGTCGGCGATCATTATGCCATAAATAAAGATTCGTTCCGTGGTCCGGGACCAGAGCTATGGGAAAAACACACATCTTATAAAGCATTTTTATTACGGATGCACATAAAATGTTCCCTAAGCCTAGGCTCTTAAATTGGGTTCGGCCCATAATTATTGTTCGGTTATGATTAAAGTTCAGTTATTGTTGGCGTGCTTATGTACAAATCAAAGTTCGGAAATCACTGAAATGTAATTGCCCAGGGCGGTGATCGTGTTTCTGGATGGTTTACTTTTTGTTTTAAATTATTAATTGTTCCTGACATTTCTTCTAGCTCTGGTAGAAGCAATTATCTTAATCAATCATAAGTCAGGTGTTGTTTAGTAGAACAAAATAATTAAATCTTATTTGCATTTTCGCTTTATCGCATGCAATATAAACATAACTGTATATAATTTATTTAAAACAAATTGAACATCATCAAACAAATTTTGGGGATTTGTCAAATTTTCAATTTCTCAAGCGAATATGTTTGGACAGGCTAAATGACAACGCTTGTCAAAATGAGACAACTCAAACTAATCATTTTCATTTGAGCGGCAGATCGGCGAAGAGAACGCGTGCCAAACGTCCGCCCCCCTCCCCTCAACCGCTCCCCCTCGCCGACGATCCCCTTTCATCATAGAACCAGCCATGACGACGGGGACGGTGACGATGACGATGACGGCTCGCTGACGATGACGGGGCATTTGAAGACAGATCCACAGACTGCTCCTCGACTTTTCTGCGATAAGGATTTCCAGGGGTATCAAAATTATTTACATTACCCTTAATACATATTCATTAAATCTAGTCAAATTATCGATTACATTCGGTTTTGTAAAAGCATTCGTTTATATTTAAATTTGATTTTACTTTTACTTAACTAAATCGACCAATGCGCATGGTTATGTAACTATACAAAATAGTGGTTATTTGTTGGTCTAAAGATCTATTGTATAGAAAGTCTTCAAATTATTTTTAACCATCTAGAAGCCAAGGGCACCCACACCTTTAAATGGTTAGGGATGAACTAACTTTTGGAAATTGTAATTCTATAATTTACAGACCTTATATACCTCAGTTTTAGCTTAATAATTATCTTATAGTATTTAAACCATTTAAAAAGTTAATTAACCGGGTGAATTTTTAGCTGTTATTACATAAGAGTAATTGATTAACCATCATACATTAGTTTTAAAGAAGTTACATAACAATAAAATAAATATTATTTGGTAAAGCTACTTCTTTTGTAGTCAAAATCAATTATAAACATGGTTAATTAGCCAGGGGGAATTTTTAACTATTTTTTTTTTAAACATATTACGTAAGAGTAACTGTTTCATAGTTGATAAACCATTATACATTGGTTTGGGGAATCGAAACTGCTTTATTTAGCCTAGTTTTTTGTAAAAAATATTAATTTTTTCTTGGTAAATTTGCAAACTTGCAAAGAACTTGGAAGGCCAATGGGTACCTCCTTCACTTAGTGCTTGGGGCACGAGCCTGGACGGGCTTATCGCATCGGTCATGGGGCATAATACCGTGGCATAGTTAGGCAATGTACCCGACCGATGAAGTGTCTGCAGCTACGGTTTTATCGCCGTGTGGCCTTTCACCCGGCGACCCAGTGTCGAGGCCGGAATGAGCTGCAAACACTTTTACGACACTGACAACGGCAACAAACAAGCGGGCAAACAAGAGACAACCGCCGAAGACAATTGTGTCCGGGGCTCGGCCAGAGCATAGTTAAATCGAAAGCAATAAAATTCTCTAATTGTTTTTCGCCAAAGCAAACAATTGAGATTGAGCCAGGGGTCGAGGCTAATTGATTCACACTTTCTTTTTGGCTGTAAAACACGATGTATAGAGTGGCGAAGGCGATGAAGTGCTTCTCCGCTTTATGGTTCTTCCTCCGCCTCCATGGGTGTAGATCAACAGTGATTAAATCTTTACTGCCCCGGAGACGGCAGTGACATCTAATTGGTTTCACGTCCCAGTATCCAGTTCGAGTCCCTGCCTCGGAGACTTCTCCACCCCCACGGAGGCACTACCCATTGTGGCAGCTTAATTGGGCCAATTCAGTGTCGTCAGGCAAATCAAAAACAAACTGGCCAGCAAGTACTTAACTATGACGGGTCCAGACGAGCACTTTGTTGGGTCCAAAATATAGAAACGAAATGGGAATGAGAGTGTTTGAACTTAATTATACCCATTTCTGTTTATAAGTAAATATGGCGCCCAAATAACCTTTTTTTTTAATTTGTTTTAGGTTCTGTAATGATTTTCTGATCTTTTGAATTTTTAAATAGAAAAGTAAAAATAAGTAACAACAAAACGTATATCATTTAAATTGTCGAAAACGTTAAAAAGGTTTTTTGGAATAAATATTTGTTAAGGGTAGATACATTTATTTGTTAAGTTCCTTATTTCTTTCCCAAATTGGTTTTCTTATGAGTTTTCTTAGCATTTAAAAGTAATATTTAACATAAAAGTCATCCATCTCTTTCTATAATTTATTAAATTTAATTTAAATCTTTTGAAGACGTAAGAAGATCTGCAAAGTTATAGGTAAGCGCTTTTTTAAGCTATCCGAGAACAATGTATACCCATGAGACCCATTGTAAGACATATAGAATTACAAAGGGATCGGTGGCAAAGAAAATGTTTTCTTTGGGTTTTTCCACGGCCTCGCCGATGGCGAAGATGATGATGAGGCACATATGACTGCCAGACTCGGAGGGGCTACCTCAGAGGGGTCGAGTTAGACGAGTAGATAATGATGTTGTGATGTCAAAACATCAGACTGACGTCCGCCGGCCGCTGATGGGTTGACTGTCAGGTGACGGATGGCGCGTGAGGATCCCGGAGCCACTTGTTGTGCCGCATTGTTTCGGCGTTGGGTTCCCGCTTCATTATTCAAATGCCGATCCATCTCACGGGCTCAATCTCGGCCACTTGACACGAACGAACCGTTGCAGCGGCGCCAAAGGATTAGCTGCATTTAATCAGCGCTAATGACGAGCGGGCTTCTGGGTCGGATTGATCTTTTCTCTGGGACCACCGCTCATTGTGTGGGAGCAAACAGTGGCCGCCAAAGGTGACGGTGGGTACTCCGACAGCTGTTGACTCTTGGCACCCTCACTGCCACTGCACATCAATGTCCCGGGGGTTTCAGGTGCAATGTGTGCACTTTTCAGGAGGTGATGCAATGTGCGTGCAAACAATGGAGCAATAGACACTCAAGAAATTCCCCAGGCAGTGTGGAAAAATGTAAATAGCATGTGATCAAAAGAAAGTGTTGCCGTTAAACTTTTAATGGACACCATTCAATTATAAGAATTAAGAAACATTAAGAAACCGTTTTGCAAAAATAAACTAAGTAGAAAAAACTACTTAAAATAATGTGTTATAGAAAATTTGTATTTCATTTTTTATTTTATATTGTGTATGATTTAAACAGTGTTACTTTAACAAATATTTAAAGTACTACACTTAAACTTTTAAAAACAGTTATAAATAATTTAGTGAGCCTGTCAGCATTTAAAAGTGAAATTAAGAAAAACATTTGAAGTTGAATAATGGTAGAGTATAATCAAGAACTAGTTAAATTTTAATCAGAAATAAAAAGCTGTATCCAAAAGCCTCTTCGTATATGAGATAATATTAAAAGAAGACTTGTCTCAGATGATCCTATTAATTGCAGATTCCATTAATCAACATCAGCCGTAGTTGGCCAGCTCACTTCCCTTTTGGCCACCAAAATGATATTCTTCTTGGACGTCGTCCCCGGCATTTGAATTTCGTTGGGCGTAGACGTCGCTTATACACCCATTACTCAAGTCCCGTCGTGGACAGAGCGCCGACAAATCCATCAGCAGACCCAGCAAAACTGAACCGAAACCGAAACCGAACCCGATCCAAACTTGGCCAGATGCGAAGGCGGCCCTGGGGCAGGTTAAATAATAAACGAATTACGGAATGTAAAATAATTCATTTAAAATGTAGTTTTTCTGTGAACACTGGGCTGTAAATGCAGCAGTTTTCCACTGAATTTAATTAGCGGCCTCGACAAATTAACGGAGGTGGATGCGGTCGCTTGGACGGTTCGCTGGGTTTTCTTCAACTTCAAATTCCACTTTTCTTCATCCATAGTGCACCGGAAAAAACATTGTTGGGAATGGCATTAGATACGAAAAAATGCCGGAACATTTATGCAAATACTATTTTAGAAATGGTTAATGTTAATTTCCCAAGAACTGTTTTTAATTTTGTTGTAAAAAATGCTGCAGAGGATATTATGATTTCATTAACAAATTTTGAATACATTGAAGTAGACGTGTCTGCTGTTATCCGAGATTTTGTAAATTTTTACATTCCAAGACATTCTGTTTTAATTTTAAAAGACTTTTACTATTTCTATGATTATATCTGCCATAGAATCATTCCGAAAACGAATAAAGAAATATATGGAAAATCGACATAACTTCGGTGTTAACATAGACTCGGTTAACATAGACTCATATAACTCGATATATATTTATTTTATAATAATTTAAAAATGCATATTTTATTTTATAAAAATCAAAGGGCCTTTTCATATAGCTGTTATAGGAGCGATATAAAAATTTTGGGTTGTTTGTTTTCTGGTTAAAAAATGCTTTAAGTTAAATATTATGTTAAATATTTTTGACAGTGGATGAAAGTTGTTTCCCTGGCTTTCGTCACTGATCGTTGAACAAACTGCCGCCCCACACACCCTCTACGCATCCCCTTTTGGTTATCGCTGCTCTAACATCAGTCGGAGTGACCCAAGTGAATTATTTAAATTAATAAAATATGCTAAAATGTGTTACAAGTGTGCGAGAAATATGTCCGTCTGCATATGCTTGGGTCTAGTGTAATAGATCATATAATTAAAAGAATTATGGTGGAAACCCCGACCCAACAACAATTGCGCCCTGTTCGTCAGCCGAACAAACAATGGCAAATAATTTTCCAAGATGTGTGGCTCCGTTTTCCCCATCCGGTCAACCACTTTTTTGGGCTAAAAGCCAAAGAGAGCGGGCAGCGAACGGTGGCCAATGGGAGTTAGATGATTTAGGGCCAATTGAGGCGCGAGTTTTTCTTTCATTTTTTTGGGAAAGTGCGTTCCAGATTTGAAACTAGCCTGCAGGTCAAACGATTTGCATAATTTTGAAATGATTTTAATAGACCAGACCGACGTTTTCGAAAGTAAATATACAAAATAATAAATAATATACAACACGAAATTATGTATTCTTTAAGAAGGCGTTGCTGCATTTAATCAGTGTGAAAACATCACTTTGTGACTTAAAAATATTTTTGGTTCAGATTAATTTCACAGGCCAAAGAGACTACAATTATATATTGTTAATAAATTATGAAATAATTTAAATTGGACCAGGATAAGAAAAGGGTAAAAAGGTCTACATGTAATCAATAATAAATCAATATATATACTCGGGGTCTAATTATACCCGTTACTCGTAGAGTAAAAGGGTATATTGTATTCGTGCAAAAGTATGTAACAGGTAGAAGGAAGCGTTTCCGACCCTATAAAGTATATATATTCTTGTTCAGGATCACTAGCCGAGTCGATCTAGCCATGTCCGTCTGTCCGTCTGTCCGTCTGTCTGTCCGTCTGTCTGTCCGTCCGTATGAACGCTGAGATCTCGGAAACTATAAAAGCTAGAAGATTGGCATTTTGCATGCAGATTCTAGGAGTTCCTACGCAGCGCAAGTTTGTTTCAAAAAGGTGCCACGCCCCCTTTAACGCCCACAATCGCTTATATACGATTTCGGAAAATATTTCGGAAAAGTAAAAATGCAGTTTTATTGTGTTTATCAATACCTATCGAAATGTAGAAGAAATTTTTCAAATCGGACCATTCGTTAAAAAGTTATGCGTGATCAAAGTTTCTATCTCCATCTCCCTCGCACTCCCTTTACCTGAGTAACGGGTATCTGATAGTCGGGGCACCCGACTATAGCGTTCTCTCTTGTTTTTTGATTAATTTATTTAGTATTCATAGCTAAAAGTATCCTGGTATCATAATTGAAGTATGTGACACTAATAACAGGAAATGCAATTAACTAAGATTTAA
Source organism: Drosophila kurseongensis (assembly GCA_018153305.1). Lineage (NCBI taxonomy): Eukaryota > Metazoa > Arthropoda > Insecta > Diptera > Drosophilidae > Drosophila > Drosophila kurseongensis. The sequence continues at coordinate 8,909,059 of JAECXX010000210.1, read as the reverse complement.
TTGATTTTGTTCACATAGTGATGTGTGGTATTTCAATAGGCGAAAGCATCTGCAGGATGATAAATCCTTGGATATTTGCTTGTCTCGATTATTGCACTACACACTTGCACTTAAGTGCTTTCCCCGGCATCAGAAACTGATTTCCTGACTTTTCAAAGCCCCTGACACAGTGCAAGTGAAATATAATGTTTCACTCGGCATATTTGCAGTGCATATTTGCCGGGGATATGTGTGTTTAGAGCTGAGTCAGGAGATGAGACAGGAGGATGCGACAGGACCTCTTCTGCACAGCGCCGCACTCTCGAGTGTGTGCAAACAAAGCAAGCTGGGAAAGTGCCACTAATTACAATTCCCACACGCAGGGCCACCCACGCCCCCATCTCATTTCCCCCGCAGGCTGTCCACCGCATTTGCATCCTTGCATCCTTACATCCTTGCATCTGCTGCAAGTGTTTGCCTCGGTGGAATGACGGCATTTGTTGACCGGCCTCCGTGGATGATGTTAGCCCGCCGGCTAGCTGTCTGTCTGATCCTTGGATGAGGTCCTTGCGCGTCCTTGCCGGAGGCGAAATGTTTGCTTTAGTCCTGTAGCCAGATCCTGCCTCCGATATCGAATTTCTGCGGTCTGACCTTTACCCTCTGGCGACGCCACTGAAATCGATTGAACGCAAACTATGACACGGAATGCCCGTCGACCGTGACCACGGTCGCTGACTCGCTCGATGATTTCATTTGCGGTCTATCTACCTGTAGTCCTGTCCCCGTATTGAAATTCGAACAACAACTATTTACCGACTACAAAACGAGCTCGAAGAGGAAAACACACAACTGTCCCATTCACACGCACCCGGTGGAAACCTGAAATGGAAAAATGAGGTGGAATGGAGGGATGAGGCGAGTTTCCACCTGCGCCGGTGGTCAACGTCATCACCGCAAAGTCGCGCGGACAGGTGGAAAGCGTCACCGACTGGCTCCTTGGCCAATGTTCCGTCTATCGTCGGCTCTAATTCCATTCGATGGCACATGGGGACACTCGGCCAGCGGAGCGTCCCATTTGAGGCCATTTAGGCGGGCAGCCCAATTAACCTGCACTCGCATCTCTCCTCTGGCATTTCTGGCCAATTAATTTCCCTTTTCCCTCTCACAAGTGTTAATAGGAAGGCGGACCGGACTTCAAACGGGAAATCCACCCGAAAATGGCAGCAATAGCAGGCCAAATATTAAGACATATATATCGTGAGAGAAATTATGTGAAGAAAGTTTGCTTTATAATAAGCCAAAAGTAAGTCCAGAGCTTAAAAAGAAAATAAATTTCTTACTCGTTTAGAATTAAATTTAAGAGTCATTACTATAAATCATAAATAAATTAAGTATATACATACATATATAATTAGCCAGTGAAGTTTTCTAAAGATATTAATGCAAATATTAAAACAAAGGTCAGATCACTAAAAAATAATGTGCATGATGTTTATATTTTTTCTTGTATCAAATTATATTCCTTGTATATTTCCATTGTATTTCTGTTTCAAATTAACTTTTTTTTTAAATTTGACTACAAATTTGTAGCTTATTTAAAAATCAAATAGGAATGCTTTTAAATATACAAATTTATTTCTTGAAGAATAAACATTTTTCTGTTCAAGTGTCATATATCATTTATGTTGGTAGCATGATTTTATGACAACTTTTAATTATGTGACATTTTGGTGCGACAGGTTTCACCGCATAGTCTGTTTATTAACGTTTAAATAAAAATGAAAAGCCTGTGATAGTTTATGCAGTATTTTGATTTGTTAACAACCTTTAAAAATGAATAACTACTACTTAAATATTCTTCAGCATTATTGTTTTGTGTTGGTGCAAGTAAATGTGTATTTTGTTGTAAACCAATAATCCGACAACAAGCTTTCCTTCTGTGATTTAACGTCCAGTGGATTTCCGCGGAACAAAAAGGCGCAGAAATACATTCTATCCAGATTGAGGGAGTATTTGCCCGCTAGCGGAAGTCCTTCAAGTTGGCGGGCCTGCAATCGATATGCCATGGAAATGTTGAAAGGCGCCTGGCAAGATTGATGATGCTTTAGAAGCCAGCAATTCACATGAAATTCATGTGGGCACTACATTATATGGGTATACATTCGTATACATATCTGCCAGCAATTTGCCATGCAACCAAACAATTAAGCTGCGAAATTGGTGCGCTTGCAATTCCCGTTTTCGCTCCGATCGCCACATTTCAAGCTCCGGGCCAACCTCAATTAATCTCTTTGCCAAAAGCCGACCGGGATTGACCCGATGTTGGGCTTAAGATCAGCTTTAGCCACAGCCACAGCTGCACAGCGAAACGTCACACTTCAATCAGACAATAAAAATATTGAAATGAGCCTGAAATGGGACAGAGTCGGATGCAGTGATCCACTGAGAACCGCGGCGGCGAAGTAAAAACGAATTTCGCAGAAACATTTTAAATTAAGTTCATTTTTTGTTGAGCTCTTCTCAGGTAATCTGGTAAATGAATAATTGATCGCGCTCTATAATTAACGGATCCACTCAATTGCCAGCTTTTTAATGCAGCCAGGCCGCAAACAAAGCGAACTCCATCTGAATAGTTATTTATATCCATTTCATGGTCGCCCAAATCTCATGTGCAGTTTTCATTATTTTCAGCCACTGATTCTGACGGAAGCCGTGAAGGCAAAAGCCAGTTCAACGAATCCATTCAATTTGTATCACTATTTGTATACCCTTGCAAGGGGTAATAGAGCCTCAAGTTCATGCATAAATATTTAAATTATATTATTATTATTCATGTTTAAAATACATTTGTACATTAATGCATAAATACAACTCCAAAAAGATCTACAAAACGCGCCTAAGCTAATCTAGTTTATTTAGTCTCATCGATAGGCATCATAGTTATAAGGTAAAAAGTTAACTGTATTGTAGGGCATTCAAAATATAATAACATTCTAGAGAAAATAGTAACTGATATTTATCCACCCAGGTGGCAATTGCAAGTTGCCTTCCTAGAAAAGTGATGAATGAAGTCAGCTCTATGGAAGTTCATAATATGAAACCCCACATCAAGTCCATTTGGCAGTTCATTATTAAAAATATTTCCACCTAAAATATAATTGATAATTTATTCAAGCATAAGTTGGAATGTAATTTCTGGGCTATTATTAAGTTGATTACTCAACGTCACAGGCCTGAAGGCTGTGCGCAGACACAAAGATACAGAAACAAAGATGCAGATACAAAGGTTGAATTTCTCCGAGTAGGCATGTGTGTATCTATGCGATAGACACCTGTACCTGAGGCTGTGTGACATTGCTTCGTGGCTCTACTTTAATTGGCAGCCACATAGGGGCTCGGGATTGGTCCACCTTTGTTGCTGTATTAAATTTCTCCTATCATGCCATAGAATCATTTTTCGGTGCTGCAGGTTCGATCGTTCTTTGAACTCGGGCCCTGACATGATTTATAGGAGTTGTGTTCGCTCTGCGGCTCGTTCCACATTCCCTGGCATGATCCAATCTAATTGAACAGAATTTAGTCAACCTTAAATTTATTGTTAAATAACTCCGTCGCAGCTCATTTGGGACACAAACTGGTTTAACCGAAGATGCTCGCACCTCGAGCTCGATTAAGTAATGCCCCGATGATTGTTCCGTCCGTGTACTGGTTTTTGCGTATTTACGGAAGTGTTTCGGCCCGTGACTGTGGCCCACCTGGCCCCGCCCCAAGCCAATTGCCGATCGGTCATTCGGACGGAACCAGTTCTCGGCTCTCAGCCACCAACTCGACCACTTAGCCATCGTCACCTCGTCAACGTCATTAGCCAGTCAGTCGAGGCTTTCGTACCTCTGGCCCACAGTGATCCGATTCATTTACTCCACTAATTCGCCAGGCATTTCCTACAGTGATGTACTCGGTACAATGAACAACATACCATTTTAGATCCAGTACAATTACAAAGAAAGCCATGACGATCGGTTTCTCAATATCCATTTTTTTGTTTATTACTTATTATAAAATATTAGTATATCTTCCGCCAAGAAATTACAATAATTTCGTCCTTTTTAATACGAAAATATGTTAAATAAATTTAATTTATTCTTAAAGTGTTTCTTAAAGTGGGTTTTATAAAAATTGTTTAGTACTGAAATATAATTGTTTGGTTTTTGACAAGTATTTTGGGTGTTGGTAGGTATTAATAGTTGTAGTATAATTGAAAAATAAAATCGTAAAGTAGTTTTCGAAGCATTCTCTAACTCGTTCTCAGTTCCTTTGCTTGTGACAATAACCATATTCATATAATTAAATTTCTACCGCAAATCACGGCCATCTTAAGAACTTAAAAGCAATTACAGTGCGAGCGATAAATGCTAATCAAATCGTCTCATCAGACAAGCTGCCTTGATTTGCGTTCAGATCCAAATACTAACTATAAATGGATCATGATCTCATTGGCTGTTACTTGCGCATAGCCAGTGCCCATTTCAATACCAAATCGACAGCCGAACTTGTGGTCCGCAAGTAGCTTCAGTTCGGATTTCGGGTTAGTGTTCGACTTCAGTTGCCGATTTAGTGACAAAACACAGATAAAAGCGATTCAATTTGAATATTGCCAGCCCATCCGCCTTCAGCTTTGGCAAAACACGAGCTCCGCTTTGCCTCCTCGAACCCCGAACCCCTGGTTTTGGCCATTCTCTGTGCGCGTAAGCTGATCTAAGCCAAAATAGTAAAACCTATTAAAAATTATTATTGTCCCATCTTCATTAAGCCAGAGCCACAAAGACACACCGAGCCAATCAAGGCGAAAATACGATTCCGTGTGCATAAATTTGTTTGGCAGCTGCTGAGATAGATATTGAACTCAATGTGGGTACAGTGCGTTTCATTGCGAACAAGTATTGGATCGAATCATTTCCATTCTATCTAAAATCGCAACATAATTAAAGTAAGAACAATATATATAATAAGTGTATGTTATCTAATATCTGTTTAGCTTTTATAAAATGTAATATTATTATTAGCCAACCTCTTCTTATAATTTCGCAACGAACTGTATATGTGTACGAATTTATAGGCAAGTTTTTGTTTAAAATTCGTACTTTCATGAAATTTATTGCTGAAACCGCGATAAAGCCGAAAAGCAACTACTAGACAATACAAACGGCTTCTTATTTACATAGAAATCTTTTTCGAAAAAAATAGAAATATAAATAAAAACATATTGAATGGACTAATCAGATTGGAGTTCTTCTTACCTGCTGGTCGCTGGTTATTGGCACGATTGTAACCTGCCCAGAAGATTCTTCTTTGGCGGACTGACGTAATTCTCACTGGGAGATCGGGTCCAACTCGAAACTTTCACACAAAACCACAGCGATCATTACACAAAATTGTATTAAATTAGGAGATATTCACGACTAAGGAATTCACTTGAACTTTTCCTGTGGCGAAGAGGCATAAAATTAAGGACGGATCCAAGCAAATGGGTCTGTGACATCCTTGAAAACATTACTTAACTACCTTATGAAGGTCTTTAAATTAATATTATTAAAAGTCCATCTACATCGTTAAACGTAAAGTCAATAAAGCCTTTATTACACTTTTTATTTGCATGACTATCATTTGAATTCCAATAAATTACTCTACAGATATGGTTTAATAACTACATTGCCAATAAAACTAATTTTACTTTGAAAGTGTCACTTAAAATTAGTTTCGAACTTTTATAAAAGAACTTTCTTTATGTATAATTTGAACTAGACTATTGATTGGCTAATTTCAAATTCATTCCTTGCACTCAAAGTTTCTGCTTTCTCTGTGGATGTAAATGGGAAAGCCTTGCAAAGGCTTCCTTATTTAAAAATCATGCCCTTTGACGAACGACCTGAGGAAGAATTCTTAATAATTTGCAAATGTCCAAACGTGCCTCAGAGAACTCAAGAAGCGCACCGCCAAAAGAGTCCGCCAACATGGCTTTTAGCATAATGCCGCGTATCCACCGCTAAGATGACGGCCAACAGCCTCTTAAGACTTGGGCGGGAAAATGGGAAATGGAAAAGGGGCGGGGCACGGCGGGTCGTGTAAACACTACAAAGCCGCGTGGAAACTATCTGAGCGCCGCTGCCAAGTTGTCACTCGTCGCTGGGAAATGCAACTAAAAGCGACACTAACCCAATTTCTGTAGGGCCTAATAAAATTATAAACTTTTCACCAGCCAAGCCGACGACGTCGCCGTCTCGCGAGCAACAAAACAAACATACACACACACAGATACACACCGGGGCGGCTGTCGGGATAGGGGGCGTGGTAATTGCTTTGCACTAGCTCCTAACATCAAGGGGGCGTGAGGGTTGGGGGGTGGTTAGTGGGTGGTGCCACTGGAGGTGGGGCAACCTCTCGAGGCAGGGCAAACATCAGCGCACGGTCACGACAACGACGACGGGAGATGGCAGCCAGAATTTTGCAGATACGGGAAAAAGCACTTGGAAAAAGCCTCCTGGACGGGAAAGGGGCGAAACAAATAGGAGCAGCGGTGGGCGTGGCAGTGGGTGCTGCGCCTGAGGAGCAACTTGGTTGAAACAATGGGCATAAATACATGGCTCTGCCACCTCTTCAAAACGGGGTTAATAAAGTTGCGCATGGCAGAGTCTGAACAGGTCGGAGGCAACACTCAAAAAATGCAATCCATCACAATCAATTCATCAACAAATATTTTTTAAAATACCTCACAAATTTTCTGATTTATTTGGGATCAAGTAAATCACAGACACAAGTGTAGGCCTTCGTTGCAATTTAGCCATTATTTAAGTTTAATTTCTTTTATTCTCAGTTGAGTTTAGATTTTTACATTTTTTTTACAAGAAAATGTAAGCTGGTAATGAAGAACCCATGTTTCAAGATATTTATACCCGTTACTCGTAGAGTAAAAGGGTATATTGTATTCGTGCAAAAGTATGTAACAGGTAGAAGGAAGCGTTTCCGACCCTATAAAGTATATATATTCTTGTTCAGGATCACTAGCCGAGTCGATCTAGCCATGTCCGTCTGTCCGTCTGTCCGTCCGTATGAACGCTGAGATCTCGGAACTATAAAAGCTAGAAGATTGGCATTTTGCATGCAGATTCTAGGAGTTCCTACGCAGCGCAAGTTTATTTCAAAAGGGTGCCACGCCCCCTTTAACGCCCACAATCGCTTATATACGATTTTAAAAATTTAAATATTTCGGAAAAGTAAAAATGCAGTTTTATTGTGTTTATCAATACCTATCGAAATGTAGAAGAAATTTTCCAAATCGGACCATTCGTTAAAAAGTTATGCGTGATCAAAGTTTCTATCTCCATCTCCCTCGCACTCCCTTTACCTGAGTAACGGGTATCTGATAGTCGGGGCACCCGACTATAGCGTTCTCTCTTGTTTTAAATTAATATTTTATTTAATATTTTAAGAACTGTTTAAGTTCAAAAGGGTTATAATTTAGAATAATTTAAATATCCTAAACAACAACAAAATTCTAAGTATTTTTAAATAAGCTTTAAATTGAATTAACATTTTCATAATATTTCAAAACTTGTAAACAACAGTTTGTATATTTTTTTTTATTTTTTAGAATGTGGATCCAGTTTAGATAAGTTAGTGAGCTTTTTAATATCTTGTGACTATTGAAATGCAGCGAAACCCCTTTTTTGCCAGTGTAAGGGCAGTCACCGCAGGAGCCGCAGCTGCAGCTTGCATGCAATTTGTGCGGTAAACAGAGGAGCCGTATTCGGAGACCCTTAGTTTGAAATGGAGTGTGGAGTGGAGTGCCTGCTCAGAGCACTGCCCTGCAGGTGGAGCAGGTGAGAGGAGGTAGGAAGAAGGTGCAGGAGAAGGTGCTACTGAAGGAAAGGTGTCGCTGCATCGCACCGATTTTTCCTGCTGTTTACTCTGCCCTGATTTTCTCCACATTGTAAGGCCCTGTTGGTGCGTCTGTAGGTAATCGTTGGCGCTGGGCCCATTTCTGGCCAAAACTTTTCATTTCGAATTCAAATCCATATCGGTCCTACCATTATTTGGCACTGAAGCTGCGTGAGCAGTCGGGGATTCAAGGCTAGCTGGATGCCAGAAACTTGACCCATTTGGCATGGGACTGCGGTTATGGCTGTCATGAGGCTGACTGTTGCGTAATGTTTTTCCGCATTTAATTTACAAAATTAATGGAATATGTGATAAGGATTTTCCAAGATGGAATACCATTTAATGAGTGGGTTTTAGGTAAATGTTCAGTTGAAACTTCACTGTGCATGTTAGACTTGTAGAATTTAATAAATATAATTTTATTTAATAGTAGCCTTATCGTTCATATTTATTTAAGTTTTTAACTTTTTAAAAACGATTTTTTGGTTGTGGTAACATGTCGTATGAGTAATCTTTCTTAATTTGTGGTTGTGTGTATACGTACTAACGCTATCATTTTTGAATCAAATTTATCGCCAAATATTTCCCAGTTCTTAAAACTTAACTCTTTGAACTTCAATATAATTAGCTGGCTTTCTACAGCGACCACACATTTTTATTGATATTTTTAATGTTGTTTGACAATTAAACAAGTTTTAAGCAACCTAATTAGACCGCATATCCACCAGCATATATAAAATCAACATTTGCCCGAAATCTAGTGGCATTTAAATCCGCTGTTGTTAGGGCTGCGTAATCAATGCTTATTCATTTCAATTTTAATTGCAGTGCAAACACACTCACACACACACACTGAGCGAAAAAATGGGAAGCACACACATTCACCCAAGCAGTTAACGGGTTTTTTTTTTGCATTATTGCGAATACCAAAGTCACTTGGCAGCATCATTGATTTTTCTTCTTCGGCCTGCTCTTTCCCTGTTTTCTTTGCTTTCCTTTTGGCCCAATACTTTTGCTGGCTCGCTTTATTTCTTTTCTGCCGTTTGTTATGTTTTTTGGTTTCTTCAATTTTGTTTTCCGCAGCTTTGGCTTGGCTGCTTTGTTTTTCCAGCCTTTGCCCGTTTAGGCCAAATTACTTTGGCTGGAGAAGCACGTGCATGCAAAGGACATGCCACATACATATATATATGTAAATGTATATATGATGCCTGTCTTTGGAGCGACTCCTGCCAGCTGCTGTGGTGGCACAGTTACGAACTCTATGTGGCACACACGCTGCTGCCGTTCTGTTTTTCCTCCTGGTTTTCCTCCTTTATTTTCCTTTTGAGAGAGTGTGCGTGTACTTGTCTCGCGTGCCTCGCAATCAAAAGCAAATAGGGCCTGGAAAAGGGGGAAAAAGGGGGGACGTGGGGTAACTGAACCGGCTGCCATAACCCCTCGTAACGAGGGGACAACAATTTAATTTTAATTGCCGCACTTTTCAGACCCCAACCCTCCCCTCTACCACCGCCTAGCTCGCCAGCGACTCAAAATCGATCATACGCACTGTGCGCCGCCGGATGCCCAAAACAAAAACAAAGTGCAAATGGGGACAAGGCGGCGCGGCGCTACAAGCAAGAGCAAATGGGAAAAAAAATCAATTTGTATTAAGAATGAAATTTCGATTTGACCACGAATTGGGGTACAAATAAAATCCAGCAAGATACTATGTACTGTTGTACCCCCATATATATGCGTGTGAGTTTTATGTTCCTCGAATCGAGTGTGCGAGTGTGCAAGGGTGTGTGTGTGTGTGTGTGTGCGAGTCCTTTTACATAATTAAACGGCGGCACGCGTTGACTGGGCTTTAAACCTGCGGGGAAAAACAGCTTTAAGGGGGCACTGTGCCCATTTGCTTGGACCCCGAAACGACAAGGAGGATGCGAGCCACTCGGCCATGATTTCCCCCGAGCTTTGTTCCGCCTTCCACTTATCACCACATCAGGATATCAGGATACCAGGCCTTGCCTTCGCACACTCACTCCAGCACTGACCAGAAGCGGGATCGCAGGATCACCAGCCGCACTTCAGCCTTTCACTTTTGGCCTGGCTCCGGACCTTGGCTCCTCGGGAGCTGGAGCACTGCAATCCTGGCTTCCACAAACACAAACACAGGCACTGACACAGACACAGACACTAACACTGGCACGGACACACACGGCAATCGCAGAGAGGACTCACTCGCAAAGGCGAATCGCTGGCAACTAATTTGGGTGACTGCCTGGCGGTCGCGTCGGGTCGTTGGTGCTGCTGCACCGAGGTGTCCGTGTCGCGTCCCACGGACGGACTCGTTCCAGTTCCAGTGGCAGCCGGGTTCGCAACCACTTGCGGAAAGCTCCGCAGCGCCAAGGGCCACACGCAGGCACCCTCAACCCTCAGCACTGAAAAAATAGGTCTCGAAATTAGGTATTTAAATTAAATAGAGAAATCATTTTTAAAAATATTTCCTTTTTTTTAATTAAATGTTTAAAGTTTTTATTTTCTATGCTCGCTGTTATTGTTGAAAGGTCTTTAAAATGTAATCTTATTCGCACTTGCGACATTTACCCAGCTATTTATGTATGCAATGTACAATACACCATTTTGTTGTATTTATTAATTTTGGGAGCCACTGATTTAAAATAATTATTCTTTAGGATGTAGCGATGAATGGTGTCGGTCATTAAGGTATAGAAAGTTGGAGGAAAGGAAGTAGTAATCAAGACTTATTTTCTTTAAGTGGAAAGTCCTGCTTGGGGAGGTCGCAAGCTCTGAGCGCGACCTATCCCAAAGCTTTTGGCTCGGATGGCATCCACACACGGCGTCTTCCAGGGCGCAGTGGTGAGCCTGCGCGAGATTGGCGCCAGCACGTGCCACGCCGCAGTCCAGCTGTTGGATGGCGAACCCACCTTGCCCCCTGACCCTGCCCACAGCACCCCACCACTCAGCCACCCCTCACTGGCACCCCTCAATTCCAGATGCCATTCAAATCAGAGCCGAGCTGTGGGTTGACTTTTGACCATTGATGCACGCAGGCGGGTTAAAAGGGAGTGCTCTTGGGCAAAATGGGAGGGGGGAGGGGGTCAGGGGTTTCTGTGCTATGTACTGCGGTCGAATGCACTCGGGCATGCCCCAAAATAGACGCAGCTGGAGCTGGAGCTGGTGGCCTGCGGGCCGAGCACGAGTATCTCCAACTCCAGCCACCGTCGGCCCTTCGCCGAAGCCTTCTTTATTGACTTTAGCCTTCCAATTGGGTTTTTAGGTCAACCTCCAGCCCACACAAACACACTCACACACACACACACCCATCGATTGGATGCAGTCAGCAGCTCAAAGGAGCTCGGACACACAAAGTCACCCATCCTGCAAGGCATACTTATTTGGCCAACTGCAGCTGACACTTGTGGGATGTCACAGCACGGATCGATGGACGAGATTAGCCAGCTGAAATTTACTTTCACTATGCCTAATTACTTAATTCATTTTCCAAAACTTAGTTTTCGTTTACAGCACGACAAAGGACAAAGCGAAGTGCAGGTATGCACTCTTCTTTCTATAATAATGAAAGTTCACCTTCTTAAAATTAAATTAGCCTTAACATCAAAAAAGGGCAAATAGCTGAGTTTATTAAGTTAAAGTGCGACTACGCACTACTAATTTTATTAAAAATAATATTTAAGCCAAGTAACATACATATATGCTAAAATAGATTTTAGGCAGAAAGAACCTTTTTAATTTAAATCGAGACAACAAAAGAAATTATTAATATTAACTGGAAACTGATATACAATTTTTTATTTATTTCCAAAAAAGGAACTAAATTTAGTAATAAATATGAAAAAAGGTTAAAAACAGATGAAACGATTTGATTGAAGCTTTACTAAAAATCAAGACATACTATATTTTAAATTTGTTATGGCAAATGACAATAAGGAGTTTGCACTCCATTCAAAATTCCGCATATTAAAATGGAAAGAAATGTTTTCCAAGCCATTTATTTTAAAGTAAATTGTTTTAAAACTCTGGAATTTTAATTACTTTTTTGTTGCAACTATAATAATGCGTTTGAAATTGAATACTTTTGTGTTGATTAGAATACTTTTTGTTATACGGTATTAGCATGAACCTGTTTCATTGACCATCTATGAATGATGACCAAAATCCATCTAAAATAGAGCCGAAGATTACCATCTAATATGTGTACCGTAGAGCTTCCCTCGGCTTATTTATTGTGGGGCTCTGAATCATCGAATGAATGGGTTTTCAGCTGGAAGAGGGGATAGCGAAGCAGCACGAGGACTTGACGCATTTTGTGTGCAAAACGTTTCGAGCTTATTGTTCCAAATTCGATGCCTCGGGCCAGGCACTCGAGACCCGTTTCATCGGGCATAATTCGTTGGATCCATCGGATCATCACAAAAGAAAAGCGATGTCATCGGCGAAAATGCAGCAGAGCTTTCCCAGATACCGGATTGGTGGGGAATTGCGGGGCAGGCTTCTAAACAATGCCGACCAATTTCCAAAACAATGTCAGCGTGCGCAATTTTAATGATTGCAGATATTTTAATGCGGCACCAAGTTATTGTTCTCGTGCTGCTGCTTTTCACTGTAAGAAATTAATAAAATCTTTAATGTTGACTTTGGGTTTGAGGATACCACATACATTTAAATTCAACACCCTGGACATTGTTATAATTCCTAATTATCAAAAATTAAAAAAAAAAAAAATTTATTGAAATCCAAATATTAACCATTTTATTTTGACTACCATAGACAAGAAATAGTTAGTTCAAAAATTGTAAATTATTTGGAAGTTTGACTTCAATAAGACTAGTATTTTTTGGTTTAAATAAGCTTTTAATATAAATGGAAAACAGGGTTAATATGACATTTATTAATTTAATATTCAATAACTTCTTTAAGAATTCAGATAATATATAATATAAACTATTTTTAAACGGGTATTTGTATTATCTCCTGTTTTTAATAGAACACCATTTAATATTTTAAAATACTGTTATATAATTGGGCTATTGCCATCAAGATACTTTGTTAACTTTACAAAATGTATTACCCATTTTTTCTCACTGTTTCTGAAATATTTTGAAATGTATTGGTATCTGAATCTGCTAGCTGCAACGTCAGCAATGGGTGGCCGAATCGCTATGAAGATTTCTGTAAAATTAGTCCATCCAGCACAACATGCCATCGCCTGTCGCAGCGCCCTTAGTGGATGGATAGATAGATTTGTGTAAGTGTTTTTTGCACTGTGAAACTGTTTTCGGCAAATGCAAAATGATTGATTGACTCTCAGCATCATTATTATTAGCATTTTTGGGCTCGAGTCTCCGTTTTGCCTGCGCTTCTGGCTAATTAACAAACTCTGATTTGGTGTTGGCCTGGTTCATTCAACTCTGACGCTGATGGGTGAAGTACAACCGTTGGACACGACTGCCTGGCCAGGTCACTAATTGAAGTCGATGAGGAATTACTAGATAATTTTAATGTGTTACGGTAGCCCAGCATTAGCATTAGCCAAAGCCAATTTTCACTTCGTTGCTGCAAAAAAATTTGTTGTTCGGTACGATTGGGTATCTGGATTCCGATAGAGCCAAAGCCTGAGCCCAGTTCATAAAACAATAGTTTATTATAATAATTATTTGGGACAAGAATCAATCCTAAATGGTTACTGATGATAGAAAATAATACTTTATTACCTTATCAAGCCTGCTCTGGGATATAAATTGAAATGGGAAGCAAGTCTTTTAAATTTAAAATGTAGCTCGCTTCAAATTATGTAAATAAATGGGCGATACAAATTAAATTGAAGCATCCTAGTAAAACAGTTCGAAAGACAACCCATTGTAAAAATTACAAATACATATCCCCCATATACAAAACGGAAATTTACATTAACATCTCGTTTTGGCTGGATAAAACCGGCAGCAGTAATATGAAATTTCAAATACCGAATCTTCAGAGACTGCGTAATACGTATTCAAGTTATGTATGCCCTCTAAGCTCGGCTCGGAGGCAACTGTACCCCCATCCGCCTTGTGCAATGTGATCGCCGCCATTTTGGATGTGGCGGGGCGAGTAATAGAGCCAACGGCACTTAATTCGTAGACTACGATGGCCGACAAACTTACATTCCATGCATATAAAACACAGATCGTCGAATATCCACTCATACACAGTCAAGTACTCATTTGTTCGGACGCTTTCCAACTTATTTTACATAATAACCTAGGCAGTACCCACACGAATATACATATGATATGTACACATAAATGGGTACATACCACCACACAATCCAGCACTAATACTCTTATAAGCCTTTATTTGCGTGCTTTTGTTGGCTATAAAATTGTTTTTTCTTTATCATAATTAAATTCATGGTCCGTGTATCATCTTCAAAACCAAACCGAAAGAAACACTCTCTGGATCTTTTCTCCCTCTCTCTCTTTTGGAATTTAATTCGTGCGCCGCAAGGTGAGTTGAGCGGTACAAATAAACGTATGTCCATATGTACAGTCATATTTACCTCGATCATTTCTATTGTCCACACACGTTCGATAGAAAAGGAGGGCAACAGGGCGAAGAGATAGAGACGGAAGATCGCGTGTGTGTAGGCAGCGTATGATCGGTGTGGCTCAGTTGAACAGAGAGCTCCTAAATTACAGATGGTATTACCCAGTAGAAATTCCTCTTTTATATTTTCCATTTTACATTTAACTATGATAATTTTACAAAAGTAATATTAATTAGAGTATAATGCCACACTCGGGAGCTACTTGCTTATATATATTAAGTCAAAACCGATCATCAGTTGGCACTGACACTTTTTAACATTTAAATGCAGTTACTGAGTGTGTTTTTATTGTACACACTAATAAACTCGTATTCAACTCATTTTTGGTCAAACAAGATAAACAATTTGTTCCACTTATATACATATGTAGTTTACGAACAATATAAAAAATTCGAAAGTACAAAAAGTGGGACAAATTTTTCTTAAGAATTTTCTTTTCAAATTTGCTTTCCTAAGAATTTGCTAATACATTATCACTGGTAAATGGAACAATAAATCAAAGCATATTCTTTTTGTTTTTTTAGAGAGAAATTAATAAACTATTTCTATTTTAAAACCTCTAAATGAAAGTCATTATAATAAAGTCTGATTTATTTTTCTATTTAAACTTTAAAAGGTTTTATAACATTAAAGTTTTATAAAAAAACCATGTTTTTTCATTACAGTTATTTTTCTTTAAAATAAAATTATTATTTAGTTACAGTTAGGGAACAGTGAACTTTAATTAAAATATAAAAATATTACAATTTTAGTAATTTAATGCAGGGAATATATATATTTTTAATATCTATGTAATGAGGGAAATTAGGTTTCCAGGGTAATTGACATAACGATTCCGCTCCACCTTCCTTGTTTTAGTTGTTGAATTTAATTATGCTGTTGTTGGCTCTACAAATTCCATCCAATCTAAGGCCGTGGGGTAATTTCAAGCAAAACGAAAGCGCCACCCATCCGAAGATATCTCTCACTCACCTTCTCACTCGCACGCTCTGTTGCTCGATGTTCCCCCACCGATTTTTCACGTACACGCATTTCTTTAGATAATTTCATAATCATGTTTCTATTTTTCACATTGATAACTCAGCCAGAGATCACCGGAACTGAGAGCTTTATGCGACGCAGCTTAGTACATGGCCCAATGCGAGTGTCAATAACTCATCGAAACTCATGACGTCGAATGCTGGTCGCCAACGCATCTGCTTCAACCCCCTCACCTGAAGTCCCCCGTTTGGAAAACTCTCGGAAAACCCGCTTGGCATTGCTTCACGAGCTGCAAGATAAATGAAATGTCATTTGCCTCGTGAGGCAGCGCTGTGCTTAACAGATCGGTGTCTTCATCCTATGGCTGATATATCCCCCTATTAGGCATTCGAGTACGGAACTTGGATGACTCCATTAAGGCAAAAAGGAAAACTAGACTAGGGAAACTATACTACCTAATTATTGATCAGTACTTCTTTCTTAAACATAACTAATGGACATTAATCAAATCGATTTAAAGTAGTTAACATTCAATATATACATTAAGTTTATTCTTGAAACATATTAAATAAATAAGTTTATAGTATTATTATTAAGTGTTATGTGGCAATCCGTTATATCACTATTTTAAAATGGAATTTAAATATCTTAAATCTTAACACGTGATTTATTAATCCTTGTATATTTAATTTTATTTAGCATGGCAGTATCTTTTTTAAACTAGGAGTTTTGGTAAAAAAAAAGTTGATATTTATGTAAAGAATTAACTTATTGATAGTTTTTATAATTAGACTAAATGATACAAATAAATGATATTTTATCCTTCATGTATACTGTCAAACTAAACGGAAACACTTCGAAAATGAGCAATGGACCAACACAAGGCAGCACTGAAATTATATCAAAATCACACAAATGTCATAAACAGAACCCATTAAAAGCAACCTGAAATACTGAATCTTTTCATTAAAAATAAACTTGAACCACCCACGAATACAATTGTTGTTGTTTTTATTAGTTTTTTTTCCATAGCAATTTCTTTCGACCATTGAAATGCGTACAAAAATCATTTAGACAGATCGTGGCATTAAAATATATGTGCAAGCGTATTTATATATTTATATATATCAAGCGCAAAACAACAGCATATTTTAATTAGAGTATAGATAAAAAATAACAAGAACAACAAAGAAACATTTAACAAATGGAAAAAAAACGAAGTGAGAGAGAGATGGCGAGGGGGGCAGACAAGGGCGGAGGCAGCAACAAATATTAACAATAATTATACCCAAAATATCAAGAGGCGACACCTATTCCATATAAATTTTAGCTTTCCACAATTTTTTCGTTCACTCTCGATAAAAATAACATTCCACACGTACACATACGACTAGAGGGGGTTTGGTTGGAGGGCGGAGAAATAGATTTGGGAAGTGAATTTTGGATAGTACCTACACACCACTGCCACCCAACCTCCCCCTAGCAGGGAAAGAGGCTGAGAGACGCGGCCTGTGGGTAAAAATAAATACAAATGTCGCCGGCATCAATAAGATATAAATTAAAAGCGTACTACAATCCCAATGTTAATTAGAGAAGCACGAGGAGCGTATAGAATGTGGCGGAGGTGGGGCTAAAGATAAGGCTAAGGTGGCGAGAAGTGGACCGAGGAATGAGAGAATCGCCCTTGTACACTGAGAAACGTAGATGTTATTTTGTATTAACAAACTCTCTGCAGAAGTCATTGGCACTTAAAGAACGATATCTATTAAACTAAATTTCAAAGTTGAAACCCCAAACAGAACAAACAATTTGGGTTTTAATATTATAATTAAGAATTTTGTTCTCCATGGTAAGCTTATATGGTTTTAAACTGAAAAAACGAATGTCAATTTGAAGTTTTAAAAAAAAAAAGGAAGCTTAGAGCTAAGAAATCAAATGTCACTTTAAAAGGTAAGTCCCACTTTGGCATACAAGGTAAAAGTATTTTTTAAACTAAAAAAAAGGTTTTTTGAAGTTAGAACTACACTTACCCTGAACAAGAAAAAGTGTCAACCCTTCTATACGAATATTCTACCAGATATCTTCCGGAATCGTTGTTAATCTCGATTCTCGTTATAAACACTTTTTGTTTAAGTTTTAATTTTATTTATAACACTTACATGTGTATGTGGGAACCCATTACTGTTTTATTTACCTTCTTACCTTTAAATCGTATGAAGAAAAGAAAATAAAAACTACTTAACTTAAATTTATGAATAGTTTCTTTTAGTGCAAGATTATATCAGTCTGGAGCATCCCAGGTCTTATCCTACCCATGCCATCTCCTCCCATCTAATTTCATACCTCGCTCCAATGGATGCGTTTGACATGCTGTCGTGTATCTATTAGATACATTAGCTACCGCATGCCTCCAACTTGCGCTCCCTTTTGGGAGCTATAGCTATAGCTGCATATACAGACCGCTGCATCTACAGATCGCTGCATCTACAGATCGCTGCATCTGTGGATCGTTTGGATGCGGCGACAATTTCGATGTTCTCGTATTTGGAGTGTTTTTACACGTAAATTTATTTTGTTTTTGTCGACTTTAATAAAGTTGCATCTGCCGTGGGGTGCCACCTTATAGCTTTACCGACTGCCAAAGTGGGAGGGAAACTTTATTTATTCCAGCCTCGGGCAGCTTAATGACTTCCTGCAGGGGCGACTACTGTAAGAAATCAGAGGAAGGGAAAGATTATGGTGCGGTGGCGGTGTTATATCTCATTTATGAAAATGGGATTTTATAAATATTTGAGCTTGTACAGCGTATACATAAGGAAAATTATGATGAATGTTCCAACTTAAATAATGTTTGAAAAAATTATCACCACAACAAAACTATTTTTAAGTAAATTAATATTTGGATACACACCCATTCGTTAAGTTGGAAGAATTTCTAAAGCTCTAACAAATCTAATATTTAATCTGTGTTTTTTATTAAAAATGTGTATTTGTTGTATTTTTACAATTGTGTGATATATACAAAACTAATTTATGAATTGACAAACTTAAATCCGGTTTTGGGGAATGATATAATTTGCACATGTGATCTACAAGTGAACGTAATTTCTTGGCTGCGTCATATCTATTAAAATTTCAAATGAGGCCAATTGATTTATTTAAATCCGTGAGACAACTACTCACTGGATATTCCAATGACTACAACAATTCCTTTAGTTAGTATTATTTTTAAAGATTTTTGTAACAAAGGTTACAATAGATTATATTATAATTATTTTGGAATTGTACCAGCGAAAAAAAACGTAATTACTAATTTGGTCTCTTAAAAAGCCTGTCTATTAAGTATGGTCTAATCTTATTAAGATTTAAGTTAAGTTGAAAAATTAAGAAATCAAAGCCCAACTAAAAATGAGTTATTTTAAATAGTTTTTTTTTGTTAATTTATGGTAGCTATAATTTAGTGGACAACGCACATTTTATCGCACCTAAAACCCCATGAATCAAAAGCCTTACAATTCTCTCTTCTTGGCCAAACTTTTAACCAAGAAAGTGGGCAATTCTGCGATTCAATTGGTCGGCTGGCTTTTCTGCTTTCTTCTCGGACTCTCTGCAGTCTTCACCTTGGCACTTCGCCTGGTTGGAAAAGTAAACAGAATCCGATTGTATGGCTTAGATAATAGCCCCTGTGTGTGTGCGTGTGAGTGTGTAGTCAGATTGGGAAGGGGCTAAAAAGGGCAGAAAAACCGCCGACGCGTTGCATACAACATGTTCGCTGTCGAACCTGCGAACTTGGAACGTCGAACTTCGAGCCGACGAATCCGTCGGATTTTTACTTACGAAAACAGGAATTCTTATTACGCGCACTGCGAGTCTCGCAGTACAATTTCAGAAATCAGACGGGCAGCAAGTGTCGTGGTTCAAGTGCGGCTAATTTGACTTATTTTTGTGATTTCCACAGTGTTTTGGTTGCTCACAAACTATCTAAACTTTAAGACAACAAAACTTGACAAAGAATTTTATATATAAAAAACAGAACCATAATAAAATACAATAAAAACAAACAGGAGCGACAATAAAAATATATAAAAACAAGAGAAACCATAAAAAAAACCAAATAAACTAAATAAAGAACAAACAAACAAAGTATTCCAAATAAACTCAGTGTTGTCAAATAGTTTTAAAAGAAATCCAAGAAATTCTAGTTTCTAGTGCAAAACTATAAAAGCAAACTGCAACGGCAACGCGTCGGCAAATTGGCATAAATAAATAAATTCACTGTCGTTTTTCAGCTGCTCTTTTTTTACAACCTGATTTTTATGAATGAATGCAGCTACAGCGAAAAAAAAAACCGCAACAAAAGAGCGAGATAGCGCGAGTCGCGTGCACAGGAGCGAAATCGCTGAAAAAGAGGGGGCGGGAAAAGCGGACAGGTTGTCCCGTTCGCTTGTCGCCCACCGCCCACTTTTGCTTTTGTTTCTGTTCCGATTTTCCGCTTTTCCTAGGCGACACACGCTCATCGCCTGTCACTTTGTTGCTTTTGCTTTTCGCCTGTCAGCGACTGTCGCAAAAAACAACACACACACCACAAACACACACACACAGCCGCATGCAGCAATTGTTGTCGTTGCAAAATTAATAACGGAAGTTGTGCATTTTATTAATAAAAACGAAATTCACACAGAACCAGATTCACAATCACAATCAGAATCATACGAAAAAACCAGAACACGAAACTCGCTGCGAAAAAGAGCAAAAAACAGAAATCGCAAGTGCAGCGCGACGGCTTCTTCTTGTGGCGTTTTTCCTCGTTTATTTTCCGCTTCTCGGAAAACCCAAGAAATAGCTCTCCGTCTTGCCTCCCTTTCTCATCCATTTTCTCTTATTGTTTTTGCAGTTGTGCAGTGTTGAAAAATCAAACTAAATTCTAAATCGGCTAAAAGAAAAGTGCTAAAGTCATATTAATAAGCAAAACACAAAACAAATTCATAAAGGGAAATCCTTCGAATAATAACCCTCAGTGTTTCAAAAGTGTTCAAATTATACAATTGTGTCATCGCATCTCCAAAATCGGCGACTGTTTCTTTATCGTCGTGATTTTCCAAGAAAAATATAAGAAAGACATTGCAAACGGTAAGTTTCAAGACAACTCTTATCTAATTAAATAAAATGTTTTGATTCATTGGGGTACTGTAAATACAATTTCACTGCGCCAAGATGCTAAATAACTCAGAACTATTATCTCATCTATTAAGTGCATAATTTAAATTCAAAAGAAATACAAAATATAGATTTGGCAAATCCAATTGAAATTAATTCTCAAACAGATAGACGATAGTCTTATTTGACTAAATTTTCAGAGATTTTGATTGCCTAGCGAAAAATCAATGTTTTCAGTACAATTATGATAGCAAAACTGTTTTTCTTTACCAAGACTTTCATTTCATTTAATAAAATAAGATCTTTTTAAGTATCATTTAAAATAACCATATTCGAAAAATGGTAAATTGTTTCTGGTTTACATTGGCAATGTCCAACTGAAACTCAATGATTGTCCAGAAAAATGTTGCATTATTTAAAATGAGCAATATTAAAAATCAATATAAAAATGCTTGTTTAGGGCATGATTAACTTTTAAATGGTAATGCGTTTCAGTCATTGATTTTGTTTTACACAAACCGAATTAGGTTAACAAATAGTTTATGGCCATGATCTTTATTTGCGATCTCTCTTAGTGATCGTAAACCGAAGTTAATGGCTTACAAAAATTGACTTACAAAAGGCGTTAACATTTGGGCCTCATGGAAATGTCTTTAAACTAGCAAACCCAAAAGTGTGAATCTTTGAAAAATATATAGTTTTGGCTTTACACGCTTTCATGATTGGTCTGCGGCCCTTGAAAAAACAGCTCCGAATGGTGTCCTCTTCCGATTTGATAAATGAATCTTTGGATATTTCGGAAAACGTTTTCGGGGGAATTTTGTACAGTAATTGCCAACTTATTGGAGGCAGTGGTGGCAGTATGGCCAATAATGGTAATAGCAGCTAATGAACTGGGGTCTCTCGGCTGGACTTGGATTTGGATTCGGAGTCGGGGGTCTTCGATACCGAACACCGCGTAAGTGTAGATTCCTCGACTCAGCGAGTGTTGTTTTTACCGGCGTGGCGTTGAAAACAAACACAAATAGATGTGGAAGCCCGGGGATGCTGGGAAACAAAGGGGAAACCGAGTGCAGGGGAGGCGAACAATTAACGCGTCGCTGTAATTACAGCAAATGGTAAAAAATGTTTGGGAACAACACAACTAACCAGAAAAAGACACAAAGAGATACGGCGAGAGGGAGAAATACAAAATATTAATAATCAATAGCCCGCTAAAAGGCATCGGCGGAGTCGGTCGAGTTGGTCGCGATGGTTGAGGCAATTTTATCGGTCATTGAACGGCCGAAACCAAGAAAGATTTACAAGCCAAACGCGCAAAAGCCGAGCTGGAAATTATGCCAAAAACTCGGACTTGCCGCAGTAAGAAGCGATCGGTTTTGGTTAATTACCCGGACTAAGGCCCAGGCCAAATCTCCGTTAACCTCCGGGGAACAAACCTCGGAGAGGGTTGGGGCTGAGCAGTTAATTACATAAAAACAAGTGATTTGCGTGTGCGCTGCTGCTGCTGTTGCTGTTGCTGCTGCCCACCGGCATCGATTCCAGCTCCGTTTCTTAGATTTTTTCGTTGGGTAATTTTCAACTCGCCAACTTTCGGCCCGGCTAATTAGCGGAGAAAATCTTTGGCAGAAGCCGAATGCCCATTTGTTGGTTGAACTCTCGCGAGTCGATAGAAGTGGTAATGTGTCCAAGAACAGGTGACCTTTGACTGAAGTTTAAGGTCCGAAAATATCATTATGTGTATTCATATTGGCCACAAATACCACAACTTAGGTGAAGACAACTAAGAGTAATCTGAAAGGGCTTTTGGGATTTTAAATATGTTTTAAACACTTTTAAAACCAAGTCCAAGTGACTTTAAAACTCTCAAAAATATCCAAAAGATTTGTATTTATTTACAGTAACCCCGTTGAAATTGATAACTAGATTTTCCTAGGTAAATTAGGTTTTAATCTATATACACTTTGTATAAAATAGTCGTTTTGATATCGTAATTCCATTTTTAAGAATGGAGCTATTTTTGAAGCTTTTCTTAATTCATTTTAAACACTCAAACAGTTATCTTAAGTTGTGTGAGAAAGTGTAAAATAAAAATACATTTCTGGCAGTCATCTTTTCTCTAAAATTCTGTTTCATTTCATTATGTCTCGAATCATTCCTCCAGCCTCGTCCTCCAGTTTCTACTTAGCTTCCGAATGACCTTTGGTTGGCGCCGTCTTCTCCACATCCCTTTATTCCGTGCCCCACACTCTTTACAATTTATCATAAAAAATAAAAGTTTTTTGGCTTTTTACGAACCTTTTCATGGGGTTTCTGCCCCCCTGCGGTCAAAAAATTTGAAGGACGCTGAGGAGGGGAGCTGGACAATCGGCGCCGTGACTGCGTTCTAGATAAATAAGCATTCTTAATTATCCCTTTGCCTCGTTCTCTGGGGTGGCAAAAATGTTATAAACAATGGAAACCGCGCACTTAATGCGTTTTCTGTTTTCCACAAGAAGCAGAACCGAAAAAAAAGAGGCAGCGGGCAAGTATTTTTCTTCATATTATTCATTATTTCGTGGCAAAAAAGAAAATGTTTTTATTGCCTGCGAAAAAGGGTATAAAATGGCCCGTCGCCATTAGCCAAGGACCCGCAAACGGGACGACAACAATTCCAATCAAATGTGAAGGAGCGAGAGTAAAAAAGAGATTTCAAAGTGGCCAAAAGGCAAGATATGCAATGATGGGCGCTGAATGGGGGTGAGGGCCCGAACAAATGCCGTCGGTAGATGGGATTTGGATTTCTGGCCCATGACAGGCCAGTGACTTTTCACTTTTTCGCATGTGAGCAAATGTGTAATTGAAGTTCCGCTCCGCTCAAAAATAAAGGCCAAAGGAGGGCCATAAACAAAGAAATGGGAGAAAGGACTCTGAGGACCTGTCCCTTCCATTCAATTGTTGCCTTTCTCACTCGCCGACGGCGCCTTGGCCCAAAGTCGCGATTGCCACATGAGTTGGCACAAAATCACAAAATCAGTAAATCGCTCACAAAGTGCACGGAAAGTGCAGCGAAAATGAAAATGATGTGGCACTTTTTCAATGCTACCTGCCATGTAAATCATCACACAAAAAAATCCTTCGAAAATATTATTGGAGGAGCAAAGGATTTAAGCGGAATATTGCTGCATCGATTTGTAAAAATATTCTCATCATAATATTTGCAGTTCTTCTTCAAGAATTCAAAACGGCATTGATTCAAAACGTAAGCCAACGTAAACATTCGCCGTTAGAAGCTGCATTACAGTGGTGACTCGGAAATTAAGTCAGCCTCCAATATACACATGTAAAATGTTTTTTTTGTACTAATATTTATTAAAGCGTTGATCAACCAACTTAATGGCTATAAAACGCATGGAAATAACAAGAAAGAAAAAAAATAACATGAAACATAACAGAAATGAGAAAATGTAACAATTTTATAAATAATGAGCATAATTGAAGCAAAATGGTCTTAAGAAACTTTTATATCCAAACCATATTTTAATTTTGAGCTGTGAACTTTCAATTAAATAATTTATTGAGATACAAAATGGATTTTGGTGTATACATTTGAGTGTTTTTAATATATATACATATGTATTTCTTATAGCAAAGTTTTAAATTAAAAGTGTTTGATGTTTGGATCTTGGTCAACAACGGTATAAATAAAAAACTGGTATAATCAGTTTAAAAGTTCAAAAGAGTTTTCAAAATGTTCTAAACTGAATTTGTTCAAAAAAATACTCCATAATATTAAACAAGAACGAAAAGCTAACTTCGGGCGGAGCCGAAGTTTATATACCCTTGCAGAATACTCTGTAAATTATATTCTCCAAAATTATTCATATGATGCATTCTTAATACTCATAAAAAATCCCAACTTCCTAACTTTAAAAACACCAAAGTTATGGCATTTCCAATCGTTCAGTTATATGGCAGCTATAGGATATAGTCGGCCGATCCTTATGAAATTTAATAGGTCGGATTGATTGGCCAAAAATAAGACCCATGGAAAATCCCAACTTCCTAACTTAACAAACACCAAAGTTTTGGCATTTCCGATTAATCAGTTATATAGCGGCTATAGGATATAGTCGTCCGATTCTTATGAAATTTGGTAGGACGAATTGATTGGCCAAATATAAAACCCATAGAAAATCCCAACTTCCTAACTTTACAAACACGAAAGTTATGGCATTTCCGATCAATCAGTTATATGGCAGCTATAGGATATAGTCGGCCGATCCCGGCCGTTCCGACTTATATACTGCGTGCAAAGGAAAGAAGGGTGTGTGCAAAGTTTCAATTCGATAGCTTTAAAACTGAGAGACTAGTTTGCGTAGAAACAGACAGACGGACAGACGGACAGACAGACGGACAGACGGACAGACGGACAGACGGACATGGCTATATCAACTCAGGAGGTGATCCTGATCAAGAATATATATACTTTATAGGGTCGGAGATGTCTCCTTCACTGCGTTGCACACTTTTGACCAAAATTATAATACCCTCTGCAAGGGTATAAAAATGAACTAAAAACAAGAAAGGAAAGCTAACTTCGGGCGGAGCCGAAGTTGAAATACCCTTGCAGAATATTTTGTAAATTATATTCTCCAAAATTATTCATATGATGCATTCTTAACACTCATAAAAAATCCCAACTTCCTAACTTTACAAACACCAAAGTTATGGCATTTCCGATCAATCAGTTATAAGGCAGCTATAGGATATAGTCGGCCGATCCTTATGAAATTTGGTTGGTCGGATTGATTGGCCAAATATAAAACCCATAAAAAATCCCAACTTCCTAACTTTACAAACACCAAAGTTATGGCATTTCCGATCAATCAGTTATATGGCAGCTATAAGATATAGTCGGCCGATCCTTATGAAACTTGGTAGGTCGGATTGATTGGCCAAATATAAAACCCATAGGAAATCCCAACTTCTTAACTTAACAAACACCAAAGTTATGGCATTTCCGATCAATCAGTTATATGGCAGCTATAGGATATAGTCGTCCGATCCCGGCCGTTCCGACTTATATACTGCGTGCAAAGGATTGAAGGGTGTGTGCAAAGTTTCAATTCGATATCTTTAAAACTGAGAGACTAGTTCGCGTAGAAACAGACAGACGGACAGACAGACGGACAGACGGACAGACGGACAGACGGACATGGCTATATCAACTCAGGAGGTGATCCTGATCAAGAATATATATACTTTATAGGGTCGGAGATGTCTCCTTCACTGCGTTGCACACTTTTGACCAAAATTATAATACCCTCTGCAAGGGTATAAAGAGGTTGAGAAAGCGATTGTTTTCAGCACATGAAATCCATGATACCCCTTAAGGACTCTTAACGTAATCGAACCCCATTTGTAAGACGTAAGCGGACGTAAGCCCGTTCCGCAGCAAACTGTATTTTTGCAGTTTGAGTTATTTTGCCTTCTTGTGCTGCCCAGCCCACGACCTAAAAAACGATTTCTATATGTTGACTATATGGCGACTGTGGCAGTGTGCTGTCCGTGTGTTTAGTATTATCAAATGCAATTTTCTAACGCAGTCGCACTTTCGACGATGACAGCAGCGACGTCGGCAGAGGCAAAGGCAGCGGCAGAGCAGCGACTGCGGCCCCCAAAGCAGCAACAAAGAGCAACAAAGGCCCCCAACAATTGCAGTTTTAAGTGAAAATAAAATGCATGACAACAGCAGTGGAAAAGGAAAAGCAACAACAATGCATGCCTAAAACCTAATAAAAATTCAAATTAACATTTGAAAGAGCGAAAGAGCCGGCAAATATAGAGCGAGTGAGAGAGAGCTGCAGCGAGCAAGCGAGATGGGGCTAGTGGGGGGAAAGAGAAAGAGCGAGATAGAGACAGAGACAACGACGCAACCGAAAAAGCTTATGAAATTCTATTAATTTTTGAACAAAACGGAATGTAATCCCTGCGAATGACCCATCGCCACCCCGCCACTCCCACATTTCTAATCGCCCATCGACCGATGGCAACCGAAGTTTTCCGATTCTTCTTCCGATGATGCGGCAGCGTCCAAATATTGTTTCTTGTTTTTCCCTATTTTGTTGCACTTTGTTTTTGTGCTTCTTTCAGTGTGTCTGTTGTTTTTGCTTTGGTTGTTGTTGTTGTTCTGGTTGTGCAGATTGCAGACACTCGCATAATAATGCAATTTGCCATCTGCCATGGAACGACGTTCCGTCCGATTCGAATTCGACGTCACGCGCCAAAAAGACTGCGACGTGGTTGTTGTTGTTATTGTGGTTGTTGTTTTTGTCGTTGTCTGGCCTTTTGGATGTCTGTTTGCCTGTCTCACTCCCCCTTTGGCTCCCTTTTCCCAAGCACACACACATGGGGATACCTATGGAAACACAGACAGTATCGGATGCAAATGCACAGCGGTCGCTCGTAAAGTGGAGCAGTTTTCTTAGTGTCCAGTTTTAAAAAGTAATGCCTCTAAGGTTTTGCTTAATCCTTATTAGACTTTTTATATGCAATACCTATATTTTAATAATTCTTGGCCAATATTATGCCTATTTATGTATGTCTATTTCGACGACACATTAAGAAATGATCACTGAGATTGGAGAAAAAAAATTGTCATTACATTCTATAACAAACATTTTTGTTAAATATATAGAGAAGAAATTTATTGTCCAGTTTAAAAAGAAAACAAAATAACAGTGATCATCGCTTAAGGAACGCTAACTAAAAATTTGTTTATTTAATTTTGGAGTTTGAGTTCCTCTATGTTGAAAAGTTTACTGTAGCTGCAAAGGCAATAAATCGGTAGCCACCTGCAGGCAGCTTGTCCTTTGCACTAACACATCTGCGGGATAACTAACACTTTCAAAGGATGTGACTCTTGCCGTTTGATGTCTGGCACTCTTCGCTGCTCTCTTTGCTCCCATTTTTGCAATGCTCACTTGGCCTGCCCCCTGCCCCCCTTTCGCTTTGTCCTTTTCCGCTGCTGCAGTTGAAGGCCTCGAATCGCCTTCGGCTGTCGTCGGCTGCGAAATTTCGCGATTCAGTTCCTTCCTCATCTTCCTTCGCTTTTTCACGGACTGTGTATGTGTGTGCGTACATTTTGCGATTTTTGTTTTTGTCCTTTTTTTCGCACAGTTGCGAGTTTTCCACGAAAAACAGCTGCAAAAAAGCACGTGTCATCGCTGACTCGCCCATTTCAGCGTGTGCGTTTTCCCCCGGCGACCCGGCCCTTCGCGCACTTCCCCCTAGTTTTCCCCACTTTCCCCATTTTCCCAGCGCCACACTTCTGCCTTTTCATGGTCGCTTTGGCCCCCCGCTTTATTTGATTTTTATGCTTGCGGATTTTCTTTTGATTTCGCCGTTCGCGATTGTTGTTCTTGTGTGAAACCGCTTTCGTAGACAGGACAAATCGGGGAAACCCCATGGCGATGATGACGATGACGAGATGATGACGATGTCGTCTGATTTTGGTGGCAGCTCTGCGGAAGGGGACGGTAATAGCCCATTGCATCGTGCGGCGAATGCAGTTCTTTGGCAGCCTTTGGTAGATTCTCCGCCGTTTTAGCCACAGCCAAATTATTGATTTGATTTCTCGATTTGGCCGCGAGCCAAGCGCCAACTTGGTTAAAAGCAAACAGCAAAAATACTGCTTAAGATTGCACACACCCAAAGATACAGTGGTCGCTTGGAAGTAAGATCTGCAAGTTTTTAGGGAAATATTTTACTTGGAATTACCAAAAATCAAAAAATAAATTTGCAAAACTTGCAGTTTGAGGTTATTTCAATTCAATAAAGGGAAATATTACTAATCGAATTTCAATACAAAATTGTAAAATGATTGAAAAATCAAATTTTTTTTTAATTTAATTTTTTTCCAAAAAAACTCTTAATAAGCGATAGTCAAGCGTTTTGGTATCGAACAAACTTAACTATTTAATAACAACACAAACTCAAATTAATGGTTTTCTACTTTCTACAAACAAAGCAGTCGAAGGAGATATTACATTAGTTAATCCTAAAAATGTATGTTTCTTGGAATTCAGCTTCGTCAATAAGAAAGGAACCTCTTACACTATTTTAAGTGACCACTGTGCCGCCTAAGACTGCCCACGTACACTTTTGCAGAAAGTCGCATAAGATGATGGCATAACCACTGGCACCCCCACCCTCTCACCACCACTCTGGGTGGCAGAATCGAAGCTGCAATAAATAAAAGACGTTGCAGCCACTTTGGTCCCATTCCCCAAACAAGTCGCCACTCGGACTGGCCTTCTATGGATGGTATTCTTTAAAGCTATCGTTGTTGTTGTGGTTGTTGGTGCAACTTGAGACTGCAGTCTGGGAATTCCGCTCTTTGGATTCTCTTAAGTTTTTCTGAAACGATTTCCTCAGCTGGGGTTTGTTATTGTTTTTCTTGCCATTTTGCCGGTTGGCGAGCGAAGCGAACCACATGAATGAATATGAATATGAGTGCGTGTTCTCTTTCTCGCTCTATTGGCGTTCGGAAACTTCGGTTCGAGTTTGAACCGAATCACGGGAGCTTCGTGTTGCATCGAACCTGCTCGACGTTATCTATGTGCGGGCAAGTGATGGGGGCGGGGCTGGGGGGTGTCCTCAATAACCGGAAACGGAAATCATATTTGGGCAAGTTCTAATGCCATCAACGATTGCAATTAAATGGCCAAATGTCAATTGTTTTAAGCCTGCCAAAGGGACATATCCCGAAGTGCGAAAAAGACAGCGACAGAGCCTGACCCTGCCATTAACCGTTAATGCACGGATCGTAAATCGAATTGAAAGGAAGGTGTGTCATGCGGACTTATAAATAAAATTAACAACCAGCCAAGCGATTCGCGGTATAAGAAGAGGTAGGAGTTAAAGCGGAAATATTTGCGCGACTCCGACTTTGTTGCTGCTTGTTATTGCCGTTGTTGTTGTTGTTGCTGTAATTAATGGCAAACAATTACAAAAAAATAAAAAGCTGGAGAAAAATGAACGCAGGCCAAGAATGAGGCTCCGAGTGGAATTACAGAATAAAAGGCGAAAAGCAAGTTAAAAAGTGAATTACCTGATAAAGGACAAAACGCGATTTGAGGTGTGTTTGCCGACCGACCGACCACCTTCCACAGTCACCGTCCCACTGCGATTCCGTATCCAATCCATCCGGTCAACAATGCGTGTGTCTCGGGTTAAGCACCGCTGCCCAGCATGGGTTCCCCACTCTGGACAGTGGGCCATCGTATCTAAGTTCTTTGAAGTCAGTCACAAGTTTCGTATTTTCTAAACTTATCCCAAAGAAGTGCCTCTAAAATGTATTTAAGCTCTTAGATCGAATTTGCTCTCCTTATTAGATCTCTGTGTTTTGGTTTTGTTTACATACAACACACGATCTTAACCTTTATTCGTTTCCGACATGAATCAATTTTCGTTATATAACCAAAGGCGAAAATAATAATTTTTTTATATTTTTAATTAACCTATTACATAAGCAACGAATTTAAAATTAGTGAAGATCTTTATGGCTTAATAAATAAAAGTTTAAAATTATTCTACTATTCGGAATAGAAATAAAAACAAATGAAATTAAAATTTAAAAAAAA
Organism: Drosophila kurseongensis; assembly: GCA_018153305.1. Lineage (NCBI taxonomy): Eukaryota > Metazoa > Arthropoda > Insecta > Diptera > Drosophilidae > Drosophila > Drosophila kurseongensis. The sequence continues at coordinate 8,878,771 of JAECXX010000210.1, read as the reverse complement.
TTTATAATTTGAATAATATAATAGATAGCCAATCTTAACTTTTAGTTTCCTTAGAGCATTTTTTATTGGTTCCACTGTATGTATCCTTTCGTTATTGAGTACTCCCCCTCCTTCCCCATCCCCTAACGGCGGTCAGTGTCCAGCTGACGCGCTTAATTAATTACGCGATTGTATTTGTGACTAACTGCTTACCTCCATGGCCCCCCCGTCGCACTTCCCGCACCAATCCGCCTTACTGGGCTCAAAGTTTTGTGGTAATGCAAGCGCTTGTTTAGGCTGCAAGGGCCTGGGGGATGAAGTGCGGGGGGGCAAGGACGTCCCGTCACTGGGGAGAAATTAATACCCACTTAAGCTTAACTGGACAGTTGCTGCTCCGACTTCTTTTTCTTCTGAAGAAGATTCTTCTTTTTTCGGTCAGCTGCCGATTCTTTTTCTTGTCGAAGGTGATTCACAATGCGCATAAATAAACTGTTCCAAGTATTCCGAAATTGTATGCCAATTTAACTTTGTTCTGACTTACTCTCTGCATTTCTTTCCTTTAACCTCTTTCCTTTTTGTTTTTAGTAATTTTCTTAGTACTGCAATTATCCTAGGTAGGTTAATATCCCCTCTATAATGCAGTCGCGTTTTCGAAAAATTATGAAGTAAAAAGCGTTTTTATTACCAAAAATTACAATGTGCGAACGGAAAGAAAGGCGGGTAACTGTGAAGGGGTCAATGGCAGTCCAAGTGGAGAAAAACACTGAAAGAAATATAAAATCATAAGATCAATCAGAAACACATTCCTTACATAAATTCTAAATCTCTTCCGATATTTATTTGGGAAAATATGAAATAGGAAATTTATTTAGGCATTTAATAAATATATGTGTATTGAAAATCTTTTATTCAATACTGCTGTCTTTCGATAGTCCTAAAAATATTTATGAGAGCTCATAGATAGTTAACCCTGTTTCCCCCTGTATTATTTTTGGAGCGGGGGCAGAGGTTCCCCTGGTTTCCAGCTGTCCTTCGGTCAGGCTGTTTTGGGATGGTCGGATAGTTGTGGGCCCGTCAGCAAATAAACACTCTAACCCCGCAACCAAAAGAGAAGCATAGCAGGAGGTTAATTTCATTAGAAATTCATATTTTTTGTTTTGGGTTCAGTATGTTTTCGGTGGCTGAGGGTCAAAAAGGGGGGGACTCTTTCGAAGGGCGTTGCTTCGACATGTGTAAATGTGAGCAATAAAAAATAAATTTCATATTTCCAGCTATGTTGTTGCTATCCTGCCTGTTGTTGTTGTTGATGTTGCTGTGTTATTATTGTCGTAATTTGTTTATAACGGTATTTATGAAATGGTCACAAGTCAACGCGTTTCAACAACAACTACAGGACTAACCCCAGAACACGCACCAGGACTCCCCACACTCTGCTCTCTAAGCCCCCTATCACCAATTATTCTTATTACGCCTATTACTACTTTTTTAACCACTTTCCATTGTTGTTGTGCTTGGGGTTCTCCCGCAGCGCTTGCTGACCTTTTATGTTAATCGCATTTGGCTTGTAACTCGGATAGAGAGCGAGAAGTCTTGTAGCCAGTAATTGATATGCGTCCTAATCATGCAATCCTTTGTTACCCCCCTCCCCCTAATATTTCCGCCCACTCGGAACGAAAACAACTTCGACTTGTGGCTTGTTAGTTGTAGTGGAAGAAGTAATTACAAGCACTGCTGCTGTAGTATTAAGGCTGAATGACGTCAGCCCTCAAGTAATGATCAGGAAAAGCAGGAATCGCCTGCCATTTTTGCATAATTAAGAGGTGAATCATATCGGTAATTATTTTTAGGGGATAAATACTTTATTTAAGTTTATTTTGCAATACCTTAACTTTTTTCAATCCTCAAGATTACCTAAATAGTTAAATAAGACTTTTAATTTCTCTCTCCTTATCAACAGTAACCAAAATGTCTTAATTTAGTGGCTTGTAATAGATTTAGATGAAAGAACTACGGTTATTACAATTTCTTTAATTTAATGTTCAATTATTATTTAATAATGAATTTCTTTTAAAGCTACATTCCTAACTCAACTATCTACTTTTGATCAAAATATTTACTACTGTGACAGCTAGCTTTGCTATAACCTTAAGCAGCTTAAAATAGAGTTTTAATTTCCACATTCAACTTAACTTCGAACTGCGTCGCCGTTTTGGTCTCTCACAGATCTGGCATTTGCTGGCTAATTAATAAACTTTCACATATCTGATGTCGGAAATCTTTTCACTTGCAGCCGCTTGAATGGGTTGAAATCTAACCGAAAATCGTTTTATGTAAATTATCAACGAAAGAAATGTCGAGAGATATAAGTCGCAGATGAGTGAAGACGCCATGAGGATCGAGAAGTAGGGGATTTTTGTATAATTTATTGTATTTTGATAGTTAGAGTTTAATTACAGCATTTCACTTCGCCGTTTGAAGCAGTGAAAGTGCAAGTGGAATTGGTTTTGATAATACCGATCCCAACCGAGCGATCAGAGCCTGGTCGGCAGCGAATAACCTTTGACCTCCTGCCGCCCAGGTAGAAAATCTTGACCGAAACAGTTGCACTTTTCCCGCCGCTGGTCGTGACCCCTCTGGAAATCATAAAACAATAAATCTTTTTAATATCTCTCCTTGTTCTTTTCGCCTCTTCGCTTTTTTCTTATTCTCAGTTTCGTGGGCGTTCGTTTTCCTTTTCTTTTGCGTATTTTCCGACTTTCTGGAAGAGTTTCTCACGTCCTTTGCCGGGGGTGGGAGGCGGGGGAGGTCAGCGAGCGGGGGCGTGGCCATTACTCAAGTTTGTGGATTTGAAGTAATAACTCAGTGCGTCATAAAAATTTTAATTGCTTTGGGTTTCTTCTGTGCGAAAGCAGTTCGGGTAATTAACATTAACCCAAAAATGTCCAAGAAACAAAGCCGGAACAATGCAAAGCACCCACAGCAACATCGGCAACATCAGCAGCAGCAGCACCAACATGCCACGAACAATGAGGCAATAAAAATTGCAGCGCATAATTTTCCACCACTGAACCCTTTTTTTCTGGATTTTGTTATTGCTGAAAATTTCCACGCGTATCAGTAATTAGTTTGCTTATTGTTATTCTTTTTTTTTGGGGTTCGGACTCAAAAGTGGGGGAATGTTTGGCCCCAATAACTGGGCCCGCGTTTCTGTGCACCTTGCTTTTCAAAAAGTTGATCAAAAAAGGATCCTCTAAGCCAAGATCTTTTTAGATTTTGGAAGAGGGACAAAGGGCAGACCGACTTGACAAGCTGGAAATTTATATATGTATGTGGGATCAAAAGGGCCAAAATCAACAGCAATTGTTGTATTGCTCGTGTGTGTGAGTGCTAAGTGGGTGCAATTAGACCGTTGCGCGAACAGGTAAACAGGTAACCCAAACGGAGTTTCAGACTAGGGTCTGGCATTCGATTTCGGGGTCGGTCGATCTTCATTGGCTTTGATCCCAATGCAACGAATTGAGCCACGCATCGAAAGGTGGCAATAAATTCTGATTGCAATTGACACTTTTATCACAGGCCCAACGAATCGAGGGTGAATTTAAAACATCTTCTAATGGTCAACTGTATTTCGGTCTTTTGTTGCAGACGCTGGCCAGCAGAGTCAAGGTTGTGCAGCTGAAGGGAGAAGAAGCAACTGCAGCAGCCACATAAATTCAAAACGAAGACAAACTGCAGCAGCAACATCAGGGCAAGCTGCAAACTTAGCCATTGATACAACAGGAACATCCATAACCGAAAGCTAACTTACAGCACCGAAATCTTCTAGAATCAGACAGCTGCAGCAGCAACATCTACATATATTGCTACTGCCACAGAGAAAGCGGCATTAACCAGCAGCAACATGTGAGTACCGCTCAAATTTCCATTAAGTGGACTGGCCAAATCAATTCGCTAATTGAATGCCGCGCAATTGAAAAGCTTCTTAATGTTGTTAAATGTGAACGAGGGATACTAAACTCGAAGCGGCCCCTGCTTCCAATCTCCCCCCCCCCACTCCTTTCGTACCCCCTGTTAACAGTCTTAATAGAATCAAAGAGCGACGCAATATTACTTTTAATTTGGCGTAATTGTGGCGGTCTCAGTCTCTAAGTCGCGAACCCCCACCCCTTGCTACCTCTATTTCCTATAAACGGACTCATCACCTCCCCCTGCAAGTACACAGAAAAAAAAAAAAATTGGTTTTCAGTGTGATGTATTTTAAATCAAAAAGATTAAAAAATGTTTTTTTAATGTAATTTTTACTATATGAGCATTTTCGACAATATCGTAAAAATATAAGCTACATTCAATGATTAACGACGTATTAATATAAAAAATTATTTTAAGAAGGGATTTCAAAATATTTTCTCTCACAGTGTGTAGTTACGAATAAAATGAACACTGATTCGTTGACATCAAGTTAAAAACAAATAGTTTTTTACTGTGTACTACTTCCCCCTTTCGCTTGCTCAGTTTGTGATACAGATTTACTTGTGTCCGCCGCTCTATGGCAACAATAAAACACACAAATTCGAATTGGTCAAAGCAAACGTCAAAAAAATCAAATAAGGGAAGATCTCTGATAGACAGGGGGTTAGAGGGGTGTGGGTGGATGGAAAACGATGGAATCAATTAACCAAATGGCGCGAGTACTCGTCCGGCGCTCGATTTTGCATTGGTTAATAACCGCTTGCAAAAAACAAACAACATACGTAGAAATAGAGAATTGAAATCAAAATCAAAAATATTTCAACTCATGCACACACGCTCAGCTTTAAAAGGGGTGCCATCCCCCCTCCCCCACGAATTCCCTCCCCTCATCCGCCAACCTCAAAGCAAAAACCCGCAGTCCAAAAATTTCTCTGAGGAGCTTCAATTGTCTGCACTTGAGTTCAATTTCTGTACGGTCGCGTTGGCTACCCAAAATGCTTTTAAAGCTCGCCTGCAGAGCGGGATCGAATTGTAGAGAGGGTGAGGGAGATATTTTCGTCATAACTATAAATTTTATTGAGATTCAAATGGTCTGCGTACAAATTTAGACACAATTATTACTTACTTCAATGACGCCAGCCCGTGGAATGGGGCAAAATTGGGGACTGCTGAGGGATTCGTATTTCAAGGGGGAAAATCACCCCATGGGGTAGTTTTAGCTCGAAGTTGTTGGATTTTAAGATCTCATTTTAAAATCAAACATGTATTCGTATATATTAAAATGACTTCATAATATTATTTTAATGGGCAACATAAACAAATTCACTACTTGTTTGTTTCATACTTAGACTACTTAATTTCGCAAATTTAGTTTTATAGTCACAAAACTAATATCTTAAGTGTTTCTAATAAAAAACCTATTTTACTATTTTGTATCTACTGAAGTAGACAATTTGAGTTATTTGTGATAATCAAAGTCTTGGTTTAATTTTATAATTTTTTAGAATTTAGTTTAAGGATCAAATTGAAGGAGCTATCTGGCAGATGTCAAAACAATCCCATTTATCCCCCCAACCACCGATTCCACTTAATAGACAGTTCGTCAAATGACAATTACAACGACTTAATTACTTTTAATAAAGACGTCCGTATGTAGGCAAGCGAACAGAAAAAATACAGCTCTTCATTAGCGAAAAAGTATACTCGGTCGTTTTTGCATAATGCCTCATTATGCTTGGCCCAGAAAAAGGGGGTGTGGGTGCAGTTGGGGTTGCCCGCCTTAATACATACAAATTGGAAATTGATGAATTTTTCCGGTATGGTGTCCGTCCTCGGCACCCAAACAAAATGCAGCTGGCCCCGGGCCCAGAGTCTATCGCACTCGAATATCAATTAGTGCGGGTGGGGGTGGGATTACCGATCGATCGACCGATCGATTCGATTCGACCGTTCGATCTCCAGATCGATCTAACGAACAATCAATGGCAATTGCTGCCGAAGGGAAATTACTAATAATAATGACTTTAATTGAATATTGCGCACTTCATTCACCCGGCGTTCTAAATTTGAATCCCCGAAGGGGGGCAACAGCATATTATCCATTATAAACTTCCAATCGACCATAAACACTTGGAAGTTGGAGGGGATCGATCGGAGGCAATGTCACAGCGTGCTTTATATTTGGATACGCCCGGTAATGAAGTTCGCCGATTCGCAGCCAGTCGAGTACTCACACTCACCCGTTCCCCGCCCTCGAACAATTCAAGCATGAAAGCAATTTTTAATTTATTTTGGTTGAGCGCTTCACTTTTTTTTCTAAAATTATGTCATAATAGCAGCGACGGCGAGGAGCAGCGAACCACCTAATAATGTCATATGGAAATTTACGAGTACCGAAAATCCGGGCGGGGGAGCTTGGGACCTGGGACTCATCAAGGGGGCGGAGGGGGGTGGACTGTGTGAACACCTCGGCGGTGGTAGTGTGGGAAAAGTATATTTGGATGCCGATGCCGATGCCGATGCCGCTGCCAAACACCTTCCACCTTCCGCTTCACAAATCAGCAGTGTGTGTGCTGGACTGTGTGTTTCGATTACTTCGATACTTTAAGCTGAGGACCGCTGACCAGTTGTCAGATGGCTAATGTTATAATTAACCTGACCACCGCCGTCAACGCCAATCACATATCGATCCACCATTTGACCCCCGAACCGAATCAAAGCCGCTTGGCCGGATTATCCCGGCTGGACCTGAAAATCGGATTGACACTTTCCGAGACGAAACGATAGTAGATTGTGTGCCGATAAGTGAAACCCTAAAGCGATGTCTTGGTTGGGAATTTAAAAAGATGGGTCTTAAACAAACGTTGAAACCCAGTTTCTGAATATTTAGGAATATATGGATTTCAAATATTAGAAAACATTGTAAAGCAAACTAATCGAATCATAAAACTTAAGATATACCTAAATAACTATCTAGTAGTTGTTCTAATTTAACTTAAATATGTGTTATTTAAAAGGCTTGAGATATTATAATGACTTTTAAAAATCATACTACAAACTACATACTACAAAATATATAATTATTTAGCTATCTCACAGCTAAAGCTTCAATTTAATAGTGAGGGTATAGGAACTTTAGCAAACAGAGACAAATAAAGGTAATACCTGTGCTTTTCAAGAAATGTTACAATAAATTATGGAAACTAGATTACTTCTCATGCATTCGCGTAATAATCATGATAACGCCCATGGGTTATAATTGAATTGCCCACATCTGAATCGGGTCTAAAAACAATTTAGATCAAATACCGTGGGCGAGAGCGATGGGCTAAGTATGTAAACACGATCATTAAATAAAACATTGAAAGCGAACAAGAAACGAAACAATAAAACGCACACAGAGACACAAAAACACTGATACAGATACAGATGCGGAGGGAGAGAGAGAGGCAGATAGAAAAATAGAAAACGGAGGAGAGGAGGAGGAGGAAAAGGAGACAAGTTAACCAATGAAATAAACGCAAATTTAATGACAACAAACGCGCCACGCACAACTTGGCCAATACGCGTTTTCCATTATGGCCAGCCGAAGCACTTTACAACGAGAGATCTCTCAAATCGGCCAAGAGCCAAAAACAAAAAAAAACAACGTCAGAAAACGAAAACTACAAAATGGAATACATAATACACATAAAACACAAATAGTGAACAATGAATTAAATGTTATAAGATGTAGATACGGCGCAGATACATTTGTATCTGTATTTGTATCTCTATCCGCAGCCGGGCTGCGATCCACTGGCTGTGATCTCTCCCACTTCTACCACTACTTCGGATTCAACTTGTTTTTTTTTCGGCTTTTTATGGCTTTTCAATACCGAAAGTTGGCGGGCATACCACAGGGAAAATTAATGCCAGTATGCGGTGTATCTGCGCGATACGTCGTATACATTCTTACTGCTGTCGTAGTTGCTTTCTCTTTGTGTTAATTGTATTCGAATAATGATGATGCTGGGTCGCTTGTTGGCCTGCATCTTGTATCTAACTTCGGCTGCGGCTGCGGCTTTGGCTTTGGCTAATTTAATTTATGGCCAGTTTATGTAAATTTAAAATACCATTTAGTTTGTTTCTTCCCCGGCTGCTTACTATTTCTTTCAATCTTTGACCGAACAGATCAATTTCTGTCTCTGCATCTTCAATTTCTTCTTCTACGATTCGGTTCGGTTTTTAAGTTCTTTTTTGATATTAACCATTTTTATTGTGGACGACAGTTCATTGACATTTTGTATATACGAGCCGTATCTAGCCATGTATCTATTTATCTTTATGAGTCTTGCTGTTGGTCAAAAGAAAGTTGAAAACTCGGTGGAGTGACGGCATCTTCGTACTGGCCTCAGCATTGGCATTTGCATAAATTTGGCCACACATTTCTTGGCCATGCGAAACTAGCAACTATTAACTAGCAACTAGCAGCAACAACAACAACCCAACCCCGGGCTAATTGCTGCCCATTGAGATGGCTATCGGCTAGTGGACTCGCCCCATTAAGAGAGCCATTTCGGCCAAGTTGGAAATTAATTAGGACAGGTTGTGCTCACAGTCAGTGGATGTAGTGCGATACTAGAATAGTGGGTGCCAATAAAAACGCAGTGCAGTCCGCGATCCATGAGTAATAGTCCCACGCATCTGAAGGATGGGAGATCTGATTTCGACCCCCTCCAATCCATTTTAGAGGCCATTTCAGGTTTAAGTTTCGATTGCGCTCGCGATTATTGCGCTTCAAAATTTGGCTTTGGTTTTTTATGCCCCTGCCTTTGGGCGTTTTTTATTTGCTCATTTAATTTCTGAATTTCTGAAATTACTCAATTAGTTTAATTAGCAGCTGGCTTCGAATGCCCCTCAATGTCTATCCATGAAATGGATCGCAGATTTGTCTAAGCCGTGCACTGAGAAATGAAAACCAACTAAAACTGGTTTTAAAAATAATTCCAAGAGATTATGGTCCGTGGTAAATATTATTGAGAAATAATTTACGTATAAGTGCTTAAGAATGTATAAATATTGATACTCTAAAGTTTTTACTTTACCTTTAATTGCGTTCTATGATAATAGTATTGTTTGTTTACCAACATTTATTTAATGCTATGATGTTTTATATTGGCAATTCCATATGACAGTGTAGAGTACTTGGCCCTGAATTTAATCCTCCGCTCTCACCTTGATTGATTTTTGCGTTTAGTGGTATGAATTCATCATTTAGCTAGGGCTTGTCACCCAGACTTTTCCTTAATATAGTTTGGCCACTCATCTGCATCAAGTCGACGTCAAAGTCAAAGGCGACTTTGGCGACGGTCATTTGTCAAAATCATTAATGCAATTACGCGACCAGACTGCGACTGAGAATGAGAATGGGAATGAGACTGCGACTGAGGACTGTCTTCTGGCCTGCTAATTATTTTGAATTATTCAATTTCATGTCTCAATTTAAATTCTCCGAGGCAATTAGGAAAAGTCGCTGCGAGTTCCATCTCAGTTCTCTTATCGTTTTAGTTTTTCCTGCCATTGAGTGCCACTTTGATGCGTGTCCAATTCGGGGGCGATGATGTTGTGGGGGTGGCGGAGGATTGGATTCAGAAATGCAAATGAGTGTATGTGAGGCGCACGAAAATAAAACCATTTAAATAATTGAAAATCGAACAAATCGCGCTGCTGCCAGCAGAAAAACAACAGAATAGGATACCATGATGAATAATAAGGAAAATGGAGATAGAAACGCATGCAAATTTAGAAAAAGGCCGTGTGGGAGGTGAGGCGAATTCTAAACAAAAATGGTGTCCAACAACTAAATTCAACTATAGCGTTTGTGCTGGTGTGTATGCTAATTTATACATCTGTTTTTGATATGTGAGCGTGAGTGATTTTTTGGTTAAAAATGTGCAGGACAATACAAGCAAATCTCTGGAAAAATGGAAATATGAAGGTATAAATAAAACAAAAATTGAGGTATTTTAAAACTTGTTTCTTTTCCAATATTTTAATATCCAATTATTTTTGCAGTTTGACTTAATTTGATAGAGTGTAATCAATTTGAAAAGCAAAGTTAGTTTCATAAAAGTTGTCTTATTGCTGTCCGGCTTAGATAATCATTCAGTCCACCTTAAAAAAAAATCCCCTCTTTAAACAATCACCTTATTGAAAGCCCCCATGTGAATTTCACACTTCGAATCACGACTCACGGCCCACCTCTACAAATGCTTTTATTCGCTTAGAAAACATAGATACACAGATATATAAATACATGCGATTGGGTTTTTGGTCGGCAAATGCGTGTTAGATTGTTGATGTGCAAAATCTAATTAATTATTTCATTAAAAATGGCATTTTATTGACATTCTAATTTAGATTTTTAGAATATTTCGTCCTGACTCGTGTGTAGGCTACACGCATACAGCCAGGAGTACATACATTTTCCCTATGTACAAACTCTAGATACATATATTTGGCTGGTAACCTCCCCCGCAATCATCGTGCGGCGTCGGCTTGGTCAACGTGGCGGATGAGCGATTTTAATTGGTTTTTAACTAATTTGCTTGCATTGAGTGAGGTCCTCTCCTATTGCTCCTCCCCGAAAAAATAAAAAGATACGGAGAATCGGAGGCAGAAGGGTCGTATTTATTAGGCCGTGCCGAAATTGCATTGTTCACACCGCTTATAATTCGATTTGACATTTTACGGCAAAATATAATGAAAATTTGTTCAGCAAACTAATCATGCAGAGTGCTGTGCAAATTTGCATTTAAATTTTCAACCTTGCTACCATTACCATAAAAACCATTAAAACATAAGCTGAATTTTTTCCCAACATTTTTGAACCTATTTCTTAAGACTCACATCCGAAACTTTCCTATCCTATACCAATTTGAGTCAATTTCCTGATTTTATGTTCATGCGTGAATTTGGTTTATGGCTTCCCCATCACTTGTAAGGACGAACGCCCTACAATATGAAGTCATAAACGATATAAACATAACTGTAAAAATAATGAGAGAAACAACAAAACACACACACACAAAGGAGCTACTTGTACCTCGGACTTTGTGTACATTCAATGATATGATTCTCCCACTGACAGCTCAAATGCAAATCGTAAAAATAACAATCATCATCATAACGCGCCTCGCTTCCTTCCCCCCGAATCCTAGTTAGGAAGGATAGATGGATGGTTATGGATGGGGTGTACATGTCAGGAGAAATGGGGGTTGCGAGCCGCATGGCGGAGGGGATAAAATATTTACCAAGGAACTTAGTTCACTTGCCTTCGCACAGTATCAATTTACCAAAAATAACAAGTGACGAAGTTATGGGAGCTCAATGTACCCACCAATCTTGGGAGGTTCTTAAAAGGCTATACAACCCATTTAACTATACAGATAAATACAATATTTTACTGCTCAATTTCCATTTAACATTTTTCAAATCAAAAGCAATTTATTGTTTTTATAATTTTAAGCTTGAGGTTAAAGCACATGTGGAATAACTATTACAAATATTATTTTGTTTAGCCTGTCACAAAGTATTCCATCCATTCGATATACCCTTTGGGGCAAAAGTTTTTTGGGTGTTCAAATAGTTAGTACAAATTTGATTGTGCCCATGGCCAACAGCAGTTGTTGCTGCCATTTCCGCAGTTCTAGATACGACCCCCAACCCTTTCTTCATACGCGTGTTTATACAGCCATATATAGTATGTGGATCGTTATGTGTATATATATCCTGATGGGTGTGTGTATATATGCCTAGATATCAGTGTATTTGCAGATGATTGTGTGTTGTTTAGTAATTCGTTTTTTATTTACCATTATCATTTACATTTATTTGTTATTATGTTACGCTCAACTCCCGACCCCAGGACATTCCGAGTACCCCCCCGCATTCCTTTCAATTACACACACATTCGAATGGCTTTTGGCCTTTTTTGGCTGCCAAAACGGACTGTGTTTTGTTCAACGCAAATTGTGAAATGTTTTGTTTTTAGGCAGTTGCCACACTGCGCTGCCATTTGAAAGTTGAACATTTGAAGTGTGTGGCATGCAGAATGCAATTGCGTCCTGCACACACATATCCTGCTGATTACATGTGAAAAGCGTATTTGTTGCCGCCTTTTTGCCCCGTGCCATCCATTTACATATTTTTCGGTAACCAAGCCGGGAACTATCTGTTGTTTTATTCTGTTGTGTCTTGGCCGGATTAGTTATTGTATTGTATGGTTTGGTATGGTATGGTATGGCAGTTGCCCCCGCCCAACCCCCGAATTTATGCGATGTGCGAGGCAAAGCGAATGTTTGTTCAATAAACGAAATAATTGCCAGCAAATGTGTTATGATGAAATTGTTTTGGGTTACTTCATAAATTAGCGCAAACAAATGCACGCAGCTCAGCGAAGCGCAAAGCAACGCAGAGGGTTTGATTGGGGGTGTCAGTCGATTCCCTGATATAATACGTATTTTCTAGTTCTGAACTTCCCAAGACCTATACGAAATTTCCAGAAAAATAAACGGCGAAATTAGGGGTTTTGCTACCTCATACACTTCATTTTGCTACTATTTTTTAAGGTATTTATACACAGAAAGGGTCTGTCGATTACACAGCTAGAAATTCCACATTTACTTTAATTATACAACTCACCGTTCACTCAGTGCACAATTAATCCTAACCAAGTGCTTCACTAGTTTCAAATGAACTGGGTGCATTGCGGGCCAGCCTCCTTCGATTGTCTTAGTCACGGCCAAAAGTGATGGCCATAATCGAGTTTAAAATGCCCCATCATTAATCAACCACCGACGTGAGTCAGTGTGGTAAAGAGTGAGTAACCGAATGAGTACCCAGGGAAATTGTGAACATGATTTTCAAGCGGAATTCCACATGTACCGTGAAGAATTACCAACCTGCAACTGCAGGCGCCAATTGCAGGCAAAGGAATTTGTTATAGGTGAAGGTAATGGGGGATGGGGAATGGCCAGTTCCGCCTCTCGTCATATTCGGTATCAGAGATGTAATCCGAATCTTCAAGCCGATCGTAATCCAAGACCAGCGACAAGCGAAGCCCGAAACCCAGAGATGAATGCGTTTATAAATATTTTGATGGCGGTACATCGATCAGGTTGCCTTATAGCGAGGGTTGAGGGGCAGTTAAGATGGATGGATTGTTGGTGGTTACCTCTTCTAATGATCTTGTACAATTATTTGACTGTTGCACTTACAAAAACTACTTTAAGGTTTTGGGGGTATCAGTGTATAAAGAGCAGCTGGTCTATTTAAGAAACTAAATCATAAAAATTGAAAATTAAGTTTTAATTATTAAGTTTTTATTGGATTTCAAATTCAAATTTTATTGAATTTCAAATAGTTATACGTTACCTCTTGCAAATAATACTTAAGAACAACTACAACTTTATACAGATTTTTGCAATTTAAAATACCAGTGGGTTCGATTAAGATAACTTCTGCCATAGTTTTAATATGATCCTATTTCTTATTCCAAAATAAATAGGGTTTAATGAATCTGTGCAACAAATAAATTAGTTACAATTACAATTTTTGTTAAAATGCCTAGACCCTGGGAGCTTGGTTCTATAAGTTTCAATGTTAGGCAGTTTTCCTAAAAAGTTTGAACATTAATTTAAAAACAAAAGGAATACAAACCTACACATAAAATAAAAAATATATTTTAAGGTCAACTGCTTAAACTTCGTGTACTATTTTTCCCAAGTGTATGTCAAAGATCTGTGGAGTGGCGGGCAACTTCAGCTCCATTGTTTTGTGGCTTGTAAACGGTTAAATTAAATTGATTTGCGTCTAATGCCCCCGACAAGTGGCCCGCTCTCGGTGGCTCGATGGTTTTGGTGCTTCGGTGGTTTGGTGGTTCGGAGGGTCCGCTCGTGTAATTAATGGTTTCATTAGACCAACCGCGGATCCAGCGGCAGTCCGCGTCCCGGTCCCGCTGCTTATGTATGAATAATTGGTAATAATATTTAATGATTGGCCCACCTGCCCGAGCAATTGTATTTGGATTTGAGCCACCCGAAGACTGAACTTAATTTCTGTTTCTCTTTCTCTTTTGCCCTTCAGCACATTGGTCCGTCCATGGGCGCCGCGGCAAACAGAGTCCGGTGAAAATGGACAAAGGCCGCGCGAGGCTGCCGCCGAATTAGCAGAGAAGACGGAAAATCCACACACGGACGGGCAGTGCAAATATTTGCCAGGCTCCCACAAAGAGCAGGACACACACAACAAAAGGAGCGCAGAACGGGAAGCATTTGTGCGACAATAGCCAAGGAATTAGCCACAAAAGAAGGAGCAGCCGGGTCCATTAAGCCACAGTCACATTCACAGCCATCATCCGATCCCATCCCGGCTAGACGCGGTCCACTTAAATGACCGAATCCACCCAGCTGCAGACGGCGGAGAACAACAACGCGGGCGTGGTCAAAATGGAGCCCCCGCCGCCGGCGACCTCCTCCGTTTCCGTTTCCGCCGCCGCCGCCGCCCACGCCCTCTCCTCCCTCTCCTCGCTCTCGATGGCCGCCACTGGATCCGCCCTCTCGCCGGCCACGCCCCCGCCCTCCCTGAACCTGTCACACCAGCAGCACTCGCAGCACCAGCAGCACTACGCCCTCAAGTGGAACGACTTCCAGAGCTCGATCCTCAGCTCCTTCCGGCACCTGCGCGACGAGGAGGACTTCGTGGACGTGACGCTGGCCTGCGACGAGCGCTCCTTCACCGCCCACAAGGTGGTCCTCAGCGCCTGCAGCCCCTACTTCCGCCGGCTGCTCAAGGCCAATCCCTGCGAGCACCCGATCGTCATCCTGCGCGACGTGCGCTGCGACGACGTCGAGAATCTGCTGAGGTGAGTTCAGAATTCCAGATTGCTAATGCATAATTGGTATATATACAGTTAAAATCTAGGAAATCGAAGACTTTACAGCAGACTTTTCTAAAGAAAATGCTGTCTGGCGTCCGATTTCTCAATGTCATGTTAAGGTTGTAGAGACTTAGATACAAGTCATAGAAACTTGACAGGAATTGAAATTGTTCGAAACCACAAATTTCTGACTTAATATTATTTTTATTATAAATTGTTTAAAATTTCTTTTTAAACTGTATCATTAAATTGAGAAAGAATATTTGTACGTAACAGTAATGAGACTTAGTATTAAAACTTTACAAGACATTGAGAAATCGAACTTAAATATTTGAGATCTATTTTCCGTGTCCGATTTTCCATTGCCATGTTAAACTTTGACTTGAGTTATATCGCTTTATTAAGAACAAAATATATTCAATTTATTTGTATTTTTTAATCACTTAGCTTTATGTACAATGGTGAGGTGAATGTGAGCCACGAACAGTTGCCCGACTTCCTGAAGACAGCTCACCTGCTGCAGATTCGCGGACTGGCGGATGTCAATGGTGGATATCCCTACTCCAAGGCCCTGTCCGCTGCCTTGAGTCACAACAACAGCAGCAACAACAACAACAGCAGCAGCAACAGCCTGAGCAACAACAACAATAATAACAACAATATTGCCGAGAGCAGCAATCACAACAAGATCAGCAGCTATTTGCCGCCAACTCAAACGAGTGCCACGAGCAACAACAATGGCAGCAGCAACAGCAACAACCACAACAGCAGCAGCAACAGCAACAACAGCAGCAGCAACAACAACCTCAGCGGATCCCTGAACAGCAGCCTGAATTCACCGTTCAGTGCGCCACAGATACCGCCACCGGTTACCGCTTCGAGTGCAGCGGCAGCAGCAGCAGCAGCCGCATCGCTCACCGCCGCAGTGGCAGCAGCAGCGGCAGCAACGGCCAGCGCCGGCGGCAGCAGCAGCAGCGTCGGCGGACAGAGCGGCGGGGCGAGCGGTACGCCCGCCATCCAGGAACTGAAGGCATCGTCGGCAGCGTCGCCCGTAAGAAACCCGAATCCCAATCCCAGCAAAGTAAAGTGTGCAGTTCCGAGAAACGATAGCACTCGACTTGGTTGCCCCAATCCAGACTCTCAGTAACCGGGACAATCTATTTCCCTTTTTTTTTTCCCCCTTCTGTAGGCCAGCAGCAGCAACCACTGGGACATGGGTGAGATGGAGGGCAATCGAAAGAGCCACCTGACGCCGCCACCACAGAAACGCATCAAGAGCGCCGATTTGTTCCGGGCCCAGCACGGCATCAGTCCGGAGCGATTGCTACTAGACCGCGAATTCCCCGTGGCAGGACAGCATCCCCTCACGCGGAACAGGGGCGGTCGGGACACCTCCAAGGATCGGGAGCGCAACATCGAGTTGAGGGAGTCGCTACTTGGACAGGCTCTGGAAAACAGCAACGGACAACAGGCCAATCAGGTGGGTATTTGGATTTGAAACATTTAAGTAAGAACTCTAATGTTAAAGGCCCTCTAGTTTGTAAAAATCATTGCATACTTATTTGTGCCCTGTTGTTATTAATATTAAAGAAGAAAACTAAGTAAAATCGCCCTTGTGATATAATAAATATCTTTTCGATATGAATTTTATTATGTGGTAAGAATTTAAATATACAAGTTGTTGCCTTTAGGTCTACCACTTTAAACTTTTAAGCTGCGACTGTCAGTAGACCATCCCCTTTTCCTAGCTTTAATACTACAAAAATCTTGATTTCCATTTCTGTGATACCATTTATTTTCTTACTATAACTACTATTACTATATAGAAACAACCCACTCTTTTTCAATAGAAACACGATCTCGGCCAGAGCGCGGGCGAGGATTCGAACAGCAGTGATACGGAGCCCTCGGATCGGGGTGATGGACAGCACGATGGAACCCTCGACGGCATCGACAATCAGCGCTCGCACTCGTTCCCCAATGCATTCCTCGGCCTGCAGGGCATTCCTGGTCTTCTGCCAGGACCCTCCGGCATCAACAGTGATTTCGGTGAGTACAGTTTGCCATCCCAATATCTTACAATACATATCGATTACGAGCTTGCCAATCGTTTTCACTTTATTATATGGAACCAAATTGGATATTTGCCTCTTGTGTATGATTTACAAATCGATTGGAACAAGAGTGTTCTGGTCTAAACAATTACACATATGATTTGCATTTTGCCAGACATGTTTTGCATAGTAACTAACTGTCGATTTATCGATAAACAAATAGGGATTACAAGTAATCGAAATATCAACTAATTGGCACAAAATGAAAATATATATTTTTAAGACTTTAAGACCGACAAAAGAATGGCATACCAAAATTAGAATAAAACGATTTGAAATACAAATTTTAAGATATTTTATCGATTAATCGAATATTTGCCTGTTCTGTATTATTTATAAAGCAAAAAAACAACGAACATATTTTGTATATGATTTGCATAATTTTATAAATTTATAAGGATGTAACTAACCATCAAATAAGCCGATAATGAGCGTCTTAAATATATATAAACAATTGGCAATATAGCAATAACAAAATTGTATTAAATTTTTATCGGCCTATTCCATATCAACTGCATTCAATATTCATGTGTAAAACTATTATATAAAATCATCTTAAGTAGTAGTATTAGTTAAGTTTTTAAGCAGTGAAACTCACAAGTGAACCATTAAATAGCATCTCAAAACCTAATAATGAACAAGCTTAATTTTCCCGAAGTTCGATCCTAACGAGCTGACCAAAAACATCCGAATGGCAATCATTAGGCCCATAACCAACTGTCGCTGGTCCAGAACCAGAGCCTCAACCAGATCCCATTCAAATCCCATTCCCAATCCCGCCCAGAGTGCCAAGAAATATGCGCGGAGCACGTGTCGCATTAGGCCATGGATATGTAACTGTTGGCCAGGACATTCGCCGTGTGATTATAAACACATTCGGTTTGGGGTACGTAATGTCCGGCCATTCACGTATGTGCAAATGTTCTACACAACGGCCGACAAAAAATGATTATTGCCATTACCAAACACTATTGCTATCGACATAACTACGGCTATTGCTATTACGGTTATTGTGATTATGATTACCATTCGATTGTGGAACGGAAGGATGTCGAGATAAGATGCACTGAAGAAAAATTGTACTTGAGACTGTCTTCTACTTTAAAAGAAGTCAAAAATACTTTCCTTACTATACAATTGCTTGTCTTTTAAAGTTGGCCATTTTTTCTTCGTTGACTTAAAGTTACTTTTCTGGAGGTTGGCTGCTGGAGCATTAAAACACCTTTATTCCCAGTGTAAGGGAAAGCGTTACAAATATGATTTGAGCAGATCCCTATTCCTGGCTCCTTTCGGGTTGTTTGTGTTCTTAAGCACATGACACGCACTTTGTCCGATGTCGCAAATGTCGCATTTAACGCGCATTAAAATGATAATAGCCCCGGCTTCGGACGCAGGACGAGTTCCATCCCAGGACCTGTTCCATCCTGGACGCTCTAAGCCCCGAGTGTCGTTTAATATTCAGGGCACATAGATCATTGCAACAAATGTTGGCCAGCACTTGGTCAGTTTAGTGAGACGGACTAGAGAAGAGGGCGGCGCAGGGAGGAGAAATCAAATTTAATAAAGCATAAACATTCAATAAGCTTCGGAACGAGCCAAAGTCATTTGAAATTCCGAGCAGTAACGGTAAAGGGGCGGTCCTGGGACTTTTGGCCATTTCGAAATCCGAATCGAAAATATTAACGGCCCGAGCAAAAAGGATAAACTTTTGCGCAATGATAAAAATGATAAGTTTTTTTTTCCTGCCTTCTGTTTTCCGTGCCATGTCCGCCCACATTTTCCCCTTCGTTTCCAGCCTCCCCCCACCCCCCGTAAAAGGGCGACACTCGAGACCTTACATATTTAGATTTTATTTCGTTTTATTGCTTTTTTGTGCATTCGATTTATTCGTTGGGCATTGGCAATGGCCGAAAACGGACTTGGAAATTGCGCACATGTGTGCGCAAGGACTTGAGAGCTGAGTCCTGAGTCCTGTCCCCCGATCCTGCTGCTGCCCCCAGTAATATGAGTTGGGTTTGCATTTTAATATATTTACTTGGCCCCTTCACTCCACTCCACTCCTGTCCGCCCCCACAAATGTCACACACTCGCAATCAGATGCGGGCCCAAAAACTACAAAAGACGAACGAGAAAAGGAGGAAAAAGTTTACTTTGCAAAAATCCATTGCAGAAACATTTATAAAGTGGCCCCGGCCGGGCCAAAACCAAGACCTAGCCCGAAATTGTCTTCGAGGAGCAAGCACAAAAAGGACTAGAACAACATGGGAAACATGCACTGAAGAAAATGTTAGGTGTCGTAGCTTGAGCTTTGTAAACTACTTTCGAACGAAAATGCTTAAAAAAAAGCTACAAATGATAATTATCATTTTCCGGAATAGAAACACTTTGGCTTTGAAATCATTCATAAAATTAACGAGAACGAGAATTTTCGCCTTTATAAGTAAGACCAAAACCATAGATATTTACTCAGAAACACTTAAACTTCGTATTGAAGGCTAAAACAAATTCAAAGAAACATTCAGTTAAATCGAGCCAGGGTTCAAAAGAATTTCCCTCAGTGTAGTCAAAGAAATGTGAAAAAGAAAGCAGGACAGAGAAAAGCTGGACTCTTGCTAGGAGGCGTCTTCGCTGTCGTTGGCGAGGACATTTTAAAATGAAAATGATATCGGGGAGACAAAAAAGAAAGCGGGCAGCCAGGCCGGCGGCTGCGGCCTCGTCAGGTGGGTGGTGCGGTGGGTGGCTCAGTGGGTGGCGTTGGCCCAGAGGTGGCCCAAGCATTGACAGCAAATAAATGGCAGCCAAAATAATAACAGCAAAGGGGAGGTGTGTGTGTGACAGGACGGAACGAGGATGGCTTACTTCAAATCAGCTAGATCTCAAAAAAAGAGTTGAATTTGCAGTGAAAAAGGATTCCTGGCAGCAAGTGCGGTAGGTGCGAACACTGCAGTTGGCGCCGCCGGCGTGGGCGAAGAAATGCAAACAAACAAAATGAAATAAAATTGAGGCGCGGTGGAGGGGATAAGAAATCATTGACATATGAGGCCAGTTGCTCATTTCTTGGCCAGACCAAATGCAAAAGTTTCCGGAAGTCGATGGGCGGCCAGGGGGCGTGGCGAGGGCGGGCCCGAACTTGGCCGGACCAACTGGCGCTGGGCATTTGGCATTTGGAAGCTAATGCGCAAAGTTTCTTTCGATTTGGTTCGGTCAGGTTCTGTTTGCCAGCTGCTCACAAATGCACTTCTTTTCTCCACGTCCATCTTATGTCATTTCATAGGGCTGCAGCGACAAGCTAAAAAAATTATTGTTTGGAATAAATTTCCCATGGTCTAGGTGATTAAATCGCTTGTCTAGATGTGTAATAACTTGCATTGATAACTAAGGTTGTTTTGTTTCAGCTAAAAAAAACTTTGAAGTTTTGGTTTTACAAAAATTTTTGTTTGCTCCGCATTTAAAGCTTTTATAATCAATATGATGGTATGGTGTGGTTTTTTTAATGGGACTTAGCAATTAACAATTAGTGAAAAAATTGAAGTAAAAATATATATTGTTAAGACATCTATTCTCATTTTACCATAAAGGGAATCAAGATACAACTTTTAAGCAGATCAATGTGATACCTTCTGTCGAGTGCACCGCTTTCCTTAATTATATTTTGGTTGCAAGTCGTAAGTCTGCTGACTCAAAATGTATGTTAACCAAAGGATTAGAATCTGCGCCGAAGATAATTCGTTTAGGTGTGTTCCGGCTGTAAGACCCAGCAATAGAGACATTTAATGACGTACGCAGCCAGGGTCTTGGCTGATTTCCCATGCCCACGTGGAAATGCGTGAAATGCGTAAAATTAGCAGCCGGCAGCAGAGGCAATAAGCATGCGAGAAACATTATTTCTCAGCCCAAACAAAACGCACCCAGTCAGTCAGTGGGGTTTGGCTTAGAGCGGGGTGGTCGGAAGGTGCGTGTTGACTCCCCTACTTTACTCTGTGTGTATATAAGTCCTGGCTACCATTTGTTGGCGTGTTTGCATTTAATAAATTCGATTAACAACGGAATAAATACGCTTAAATGCGGAAAATAATGAAAACTAACGAAAAGCGTTTTGTTAGCCGCCCTTTGTCGGCGTCGCCTGGGCGCCGCTTTCATTCCATCCGGCATTCAATCATTCCATTCAGTTATTCATTTTACGAGCTGTGTTATTATTGTAAATATGTGTGGTTCTGTTGATGTTGTTGTTGCTGTTGCTGTAACAAATACAAATACATTACGTGAATAAACGCACCCATTATTTCATTTCATCAAGAACCATTAACGCCAACACGCCGCACACTTCCATATATACAGTAGTTGCTGTATCTGCGGGGTCCTTTTCTGGTAACTCACCGCGCCTAGTGTGGCCAGCTTTGCTTCCCACTCAGACCCCCCCACCCTAATATACCCCCTCCAACTCCCCCTGCCCCTCCCCCTCCAGCTGCTGCAAATGAGCGAAGGACATGAAAATGTTCAAGTAGAGCCACCACACATGGGGGCCGCAAAACTTTTGCCCGGATAATGAGTAAAATGATTGGAAATACATTTGCAGTGCGTGCGTCTGTCGCATGTATCCGTATCTTTGTATCTTTGTCCAGCTTCAATCGTTCAATGTATCCCTGTCCAAGACATTGTTATGTCATCTCGAACTAGCTGGCAGGGAGATGTGGAGCGAGGTTGATGATCCCCGCTCAATAAGTGATACTTAAGCGAGGGAAATCCATTTCCTTTAACTATATGTTAGATGAACTTACATTTAAGGGATCTTTTATTTATATTGAAGAAGTACAATAATTATTCAGTTTACTCAAAAAATTAGTTGAATTAAAGATATATTATACGCAAATCAACAGTGCTACTACCAACAATATTTAGTTATCCGCTTGTCTGAAATATTTAAAATATTTGGAGCACTTTCACACCGTTTAAACTGCGCTTTGAATTCTTTTCACGAAAGAATTCACTTTTCAGCAACTTTATTCCACTCACTGGCTGTCTGAAATTGTTGCAGATAATTTTCAAATATATATGCAATGATGGCTGTATATATTTTAAGGCGGCCGGCCAATGCCACGCCCGGCTTCGGAAACTAAACAAAACAAAAATGTTATCAAATTAATTTCAAAAACTCCATCTGCTGCACGTCACACTCAAGTGAGTGTTGGTGAATGGATGGGCCAGTGTGTGAGTGTGTGTGTGTGTGCGTTACAGTATATAAGTTGAATATCCCCTGGCCTACACGATGGATGTGCGACAGGATAGAAGGGGGGGCCAAAGCTGGGCAACAAAGTGGCAAAAGTGCCAGAACCGGAGACACTTTGGACCCACACACGGTCGAACAGGCAGGGATTGGGGGATGGACCGAAAACGAAACCGAAACTAAAAACTTTTGAGTTAAATTCCCGCTCTAATGTTTATGGAGATGAGGGATTATGTCATTGTGCGCCCCACACACGCACCCACACCCACACTAAGTCTCTGGAAGGAAAAACCAAAACCAGAAACCCAGCAACGGACAGCGGACAGGTTTTCACATGTGAGGGGTGGTCCCGGTGCTGGAAAACCCATTGCAACACTTGAAAATTCTAATTTTCTGCTTAAACTTCAAATGAAATTGTTTTGCACGCACACAGACACACTCCGAGACACACAAACAGTTTGGAAATAGATGCGAAAAATGGAAATGAAAAAACCATTATTATTATGTATGTAGGAATAGGTCTCGCTCTATCCATCTCGCTCTTGGCCAGGAAAGGAAATTCTAGTTCGGTGGGTGGGAGTGGACAAGTGTTTGCCATAGGAAATACATTAAATTTAAACAAAATTCCTCTGCTTCTTGCCGCTGCTCTACTTGAGCTTAACTCACACAGTCACAAGTACGGACGGGCCAAATGCAAAAGTTTTACTCAAAACTATTTCGTGTTGGCCGGGGATGAATTTCGGGTTCTCAATCCAAGGGTTGAGCGCGGCCCTTTTTGCCACGTTGTATTTTAAATTCAAGTGGTCGTATGTAGCAACAAAGCATCCATCTGCCCACACACCCAATCCACAGTTGTATGCTTAAGGATTTCGTTTACCGAATCCGCATCCGAATCCGAATCCGTTTCAAATGCGAATTTATTTCCAACGAAAATATTACAAAAGTCAAAGACAGAGCCGTTCCCCGCACCCGAACACTACCTTGGCAAAAAGGTCATTTTTGGGCATAGAATTTACATAAATCCATATGGATGCCTGCCCCGCGTGTGTGTGTGTGCGAGTCTCCAGTTTAGTCCTCAGCCGAGTCCATTTGAAGTCCTTTTGGCCTTCTTCGGTTATTCGGCTCCACTTCGTTCGGCGCCTGCAATCTGTCGGCATTTTTCGCTTATCACTCGGAGCTTCGGATTTCGTTCGCAGCTTCTATTGATAGCTACACTGTGAGGAAAACTCAGTCTCAAACTATCCAAAATAAAGGCTGACATTTTGGAAATATTTTTCAAAAACTGCCATAATCGGTGCTGCCACAAAAATCGCCAGGATTGTAAAATAAGTAGGCAACATTATATTTATAATCTGGAAGTCCGATGGATTCATTCCAAAGGATGGCTATTAATTCGATGCTTACCTTTAGACACCTATATAAGTAATTTCAAAATACTATGGATTTCTTTGGAACCCTTCTTTAAGCTAGACTATATTTTGGTTACTTTTTAAATACATCTGAAATTTTTACTTATCACTTTAACCTCATTCAACAAAATGCTAAAATTTGTAAAAGTATTTATGATAAAAAAATATTTGGATATTAATTTGGCCAATTGGTCAATTTTTGGTCAATATATAAAGGCAAAACCACTTGTACTTGATTTAAAAAAAATGTATAGAGGGAATTTCAGATCTTATAATTTTTTTCACCCAGTGCATTAATAAAGGTTTAGGAGCAGAAGGAGGGTATTCCATGTGTGCGTGCGGTTTTCAAACGGAAGACGAAAACTTGCTTCGGCTCGGCCTTTTTCCATTTGACCCCGATGCCTCTTTCGTCTTGCCTTTTGTAAGGAGAGGTCTCAGCTTGCTTCGCACCCCCCTGTCCTTCCGAACCCCCTTTCATCCACTACCTCTGACGCATTGATATCCCTTTTAATGGATGAATTATTGCCGCACATGCGAAAGTAGTTGCTGCCCAGGACTTCACCCCCTTGAAAAGGAGGGTTTCCACTCAGCGGCCTCCTCTTACACATCCTTTTCACACAGACACTCAGACAAGACAGAGCATTTGTTTGCATTTCATTTCCTTTAGATCTCTGTGTGTCTTTCACATCCCAATGGCCGGGATTTGGTTGTTCTGCGGGGGGGTTGAGATGTGGAAAAGAGTGGGGTTAGTTGACAGTTGGCCACGAGACTGGGGGTCAGTTAATTAAGGGCGGACGTAGAACAGAAATAACTCTTTTGCGGTGCCCCGTTTTCCATGTCCCCGTCCCGATTTTTGATACACCAGAATTTAGCTGCGCGGGAATGCGCCAAATATCCATAATAATTGAAGGATATTACATCAATAAACCACCACGTACACACTTACTTGTGGGTGGGTGAGCTCTGCATTTTAATATTTCCAAATATCCCATACGGGCTCACACACACACGCTCGCATATAATTTAGGCTTTGACAGGCGGCCACCACCTACAACGAGGTTAAATGTGCGTGTGTGGGGAGGGGGGATAGGGGGTCGCAGGGGTTGTAGGTAGGGGTGGCGGGGGGTGTCAGTCAGGCGGGCATTCGAGCGCCAACAGCCGACGCCATAAACTAAATTTATTGCAAATATTTCCTCAGCAATGAGCAATTTGTGCGATCGAATCCTGCGCCTAAGTGGGCGAAAGGGGTGGTTCGGTTCGGGTGCTAAAGAATGGGATTGGGGTCGTGGTTCGTTATGCCGCCCGGCGAACGTGTCGATGATGTATTTCCCCGAGTCCTTTCACTGTCCAGCATTTGACCCAAACAAAAAAGGAACGGTGTGAGTACACCGCCCAGAAAGTACAAAAAGAAATCCCAGATAACTGGGCATAAAACCGATACAAATCTGAATTAAAATGCCTTTTTCGTGCAGTGTTGTTATTGATTTAGCCTTCGACCCCCTCCCCACTATTCTGAAATTGTCTATATTATTTTGCACTATTTATATTGCCAACTAAACTCTAACACAAAAAGGGTTTCTCGGGTTTTTTGTCAGAGAATTACACGCAAAAACCGAAAAGCCGGGAGGGGCAGTCAAATGAAATTACTCATACGCCCAGTGTGCCGCAATCAAACACACTCACACAGACAAGAGCTGTAGGGCGAGAGAAAGAGAGCGCTAGACAGGCCGACAAAATGGTTGGCCAACGACAACCAAACAACAACTAAAACAGCAATAACAAACATGAATTTTAACAAAATACAATTTCAATACAATTCAAACTTTCTAACACACACACACACACTTATAGGCAAACATACACACATACAGAGCCACGCATAGCTAAGCGAGCGAGAGGGATATAGATGGAGCTACAGCATGCCACCACACCCCGGTGTGTCCCTATTTACCCCTTTCTAGCCACCCACCCTCCCCTTCCAAACCGCAGTGCCAACATCGCCAGCGCCCAAGCACCGCCAATCTACAAGCCCCCATGCCTGCACCACCCAATCCCCTTTTTGGCCACCCACTACGCCCCTGAACCCTGAACCGTGCGAATATGAAACTAAAACTTCCTCTACTCATTTCCTGTCCTGCTCCCAACCGCATCGCCTGCTGATGATGAATAGAAAGGAGGGGGTGGTTAAAAGGGGGGGTAGTCCTGGGCGCAAAAACTATCTCGACCGACTGTCTCGCCAGTTTTCAGTTGCGTTCTAAATTCATACATTCATTACCATCGCATTTCATTCACACCCAACCAACCGTCCACCCACATTGCTCAACCCCCCCCTCTCGCATCGAAGTTAAATACAATCGTTGGTCCGTAAACAAAGGCAGGAGGGAGGGTGTCGAGGAGCTGCAGGAGGGCGGTGGGCGAGTAGTTCGCTGCTCATAAAGTAATAAATTGTACCGTAAATAGTGCGGCGCAAGTGTTCGATGGAAGGACGGTTAGATGGATAGATGGAAAGTTGGATGGATGGATGAATGTGTAGTAAGCAGGAAGGACAGCGAGGAGGACTCGGGTTGAAAAGTCTGATACTGAAGGGTTTCGGAGGATGTGAATACGTTCGACCACTGACTGAAGCAATTCATCTTTGACTCCACTCTTCTTTCATCCGAAGAGGTCCTTTCAACAGCTGCTCGCAACCGCAAAGGATCCGCAGCCAGCTCTAGTAAGATTAGCATTGTGCCCTTAAAACATAAGTGTGGGTTCTGGGCTGCTTTTAAATCCCCTCAAATAGGATAGTGCTATTTTGGCTGTAAGATGATATTAAATTAATTCGAATTGTACTGGTTATCAAATAAAACTTATTACTAATAAAGAAATAATAATTAAAGATATCAGAAAACTATTTAAGAATTAAAGAAATCAAAAGCAAACATTCTTAAATATTTTAAATTAGATTCGAATTTAAATATGTTAAACCACTTATAATATTTTTATTTATATGGTAATAATCTTAATGAAAGAATTAATTAACGCAATTAAAACTCTTTTCCCTTATCATGTAAAACTATTTTCGAATCTTGTAAGTTTTTCACAAATTTGAAGAAATTTCGATGGGGTTATATTTAAAGAGCCTAGAATATCCGAAGATCATCACCCAAACGTACTCCAGGGAATGAGTGGAGGAACTCCATGAGCTATTTAAGCTATTCAGTGAATGCCAGCAGCATCGAACTTACACACACACACCTATCAGTATAGTAAATCCCCGACGACCCCCATACCCCCCTACTTTCACCATCCCCCGCAGACATCGAAAAAGTAAACCAAAACCCCCCTCTCCCAATCACCTAATCCCCGGCAACGTTAACCACATACGACCGCATCGTTCATCATTTGGCCGTGCGTGCTGACGCTTTTCTGGGGGTGTGGCTAGTGGGCGGTGGGTGGTGGGTGGTTCGAGTGATAGGGTGGCTGGGCATCAGGCTGCAGCCTGTACTAATGAATTACGCAATCTAAAACTATGTACATTTAATTCAAATTCACAAAACTGTACGCCAAACTAACCGAGACGAACTCCCAAACACACACATATACACATGCAGACGTCCATGTGGATTTTCAAACACACACAAGCACACACAGGGACAAACTTTAGGCAAACTTTTTTGCTGCCTCGGTTGGCGTCGCTGCTGCTGTATATTTTGGAATAATTCAAAGCGAATACATTTCGGACCCTCGCCCACCCGAACATCCATCTTCGCTCCAACCCCATCGGCAGCTGGCCGGAGTCCACCGCCCCCTTTCCACCACCCACCCCACACTACCCCCTCAACCCTGAACGGCCTAAGCATTTTCACCCATTGCCCATTGCCCATTGCCATTCCATTACCGACACCATTGGCGTCAACGTCAGCATCCATCGCACATGTCCTTGCAATTGTTCCGAGGCCTCCCAGGACCACCCACTGATACCTCCTCTTTCCATACCCCACCAAAAGAAGGAAAACACGAGAGCGAAAGCGTGCGCAAAAAGCAACAACAAGTTAGATTCCCATATAATATTCGTACACACTTTGCAAACATGTTTGTCGATGATGTATTATACAAAATGCCCATAAAAAGGCCCGCATGAGCGAGATGGAGCAACCGAAAAAAGGATAGAGAGAGAGGTAGTGTGTGTGTGTTAGAATGAGAGCAAGCGATGGCGTAATCATCGTTTGTCTCTCTACAAATACATGTGTGTGTGTGTTGTGTGTGTGCGAGCCACTAAATCGAAATGCCAAAATGCCCATTTCTATTCCATTCCATGGCTCTAGAACCCCGCATAAGCGATACAGACATTTCGTTTTTTGGGGTAATACATCAAACTAGCCGCATCAATAGCACACTCACACAGACAACCCTTGTACGTTTGTGTGCCCCTGTGTGTGTGTGTAAGTGTGTTTAGTTGCATGAGGCAACAAGGACAACGAAAAACAATGGGCCAAGTTAATACGAGTACGAGTAGGAGTGTGTGTGCGAGTGTGAGACGGAGAGTGTATGGAAAAAGAGTAAAATACTTCATGCAGAACCGAGCCAAAAAACCGAATCGAATAGAACAGACAACGAAGAAGAAGAAAAAGACGAAGAAGAAGAAGGAGCAGCCAGGATGTGACGGAGGGGAGGGGGTGGGCAAAAAGTTCTTGCCACCAAAAGTAAAGGAGATAATCTTGGCCAAAGACGAAGTGAGGAGCGAATTGCTTGCCAAGAGCCAACATCGCTCACCACCCCCTCCACTCCCAACCCTTCACCCCCTCCCCTCACCTTCTGAACTCCGTTCTAATGACCGCCAAGATAGAATGACATTTGGGGCTGTCAGCTTTCATTGTTGGGTCCGTTCTTGTGTTGTGCCTGCATGTGTGTTTGTGCCCTGTTGTGTGTGTGTAGTTGTGCGGGTAAGTGAGTGTGCGGATGTCGAGAAGAAAACTTTAAGTACACAGGACCCGAGGAGTCGGGTTCGGTTTTAAACCAGCCAAAAGAACAGTGGATCCAAGTTTGGGAGTATGTTAGGGAACGGAAATAAATAGTTTATTATAACGCAACTTTAAGGATAACTTTCTATGGATTGGAAATACTATAAGTTTGAATAAAAAAAATTATACTTCCAACAATTATAGAGAAATTTTATATTAAATTTTCATCAGATTTTAGAGGGATTTCTGTGGCATTCCTATATTCTTTTTTTCTTAATAACCATGTAATAATGAAAAATACATTTAGTGAACTTAAGAGAAAACAAGAAAGAAAAGCTAACTTCGGGCGGAGCCGAAGTTGATATACCCTTGCAGAATACTCTGTAAATTATATTCTCCAAAATTATTCATATGATGCATTCTTAATACTCATAAAAAATCCCAACTTCCTAACTTTAAAAACACCAAAGTTATGGCATTTCCAATCGTTCAGTTATATGGCAGCTATAGGATATAGTCGGCCGATCCTTATGAAATTTAATAGGTCGGATTGATTGGCCAAAAATAAGACCCATGGAAAATCCCAACTTCCTAACTTAACAAACACCAAAGTTTTGGCATTTCCGATTAATCAGTTATATAGCGGCTATAGGATATAGTCGTCAGATTCTTATGAAATTTGGTAGGTCGAATTGATTGGCCAAATATAAAACCCATAGAAAATCCCAACTTCCTAACTTTACAAACACGAAAGTTATGGCATTTCCGATCAATCAGTTATATGGCAGCTATAGGATATAGTCGTCCGATCCCGGCCGTTCCGACTTATATACTGCGTGCAAAGGAAAGAAGGGTGTGTGCAAAGTTTCAATTCGATAGCTTTAAAACTGAGAGACTAGTTTGCGTAGAAACAGACAGACGGACAGACGGACAGACAGACGGACAGACGGACAGACGGACAGACGGACATGGCTATATCAACTCAGGAGGTGATCCTGATCAAGAATATATATACTTTATAGGGTCGGAGATGTCTCCTTCACTGCGTTGCACACTTTTGACCAAAATTATAATACCCTCTGCAAGGGTATAAAAAGAGTTTCAAAAACGCATTTGAATTGAAAAAGATAACAGTAATTTAATCTTTAGAATGGTGCTTTATTTTTATTCACATATATTGTGGACTATATACTTATACTTATACTTATACTTATAGGTAGTTTCGACACTAGCGATAACTAAAAACTGATATTTTCTTTTACATCCGATCTATATTTCTGGGATTTCAGATTTAATATGACATCTAATAACTACACATTTAATTTTAATCATTTTATATCCCTAAAATAATTTGTATTGTCAATCAATTGAGTGTTTAGTCCATCTATGATCTCCCAATTTTAATCTAATTTCTCACCACTGTGCTTGTATTTTTGGCCCACGGGAAAGATGGCAAAGGGCAACATTTTGGCAATAAGACGCCTTCTTCGGTCCAGGCGCACATCACCACACAATCACAATCGCCGAACCCAAACTCTGAAAGGGGAGGCGGGAAGAGGGGGGCGTGGCAGTCGCAGGGGCGTATAAGGTGAGGGGAAGGGGAAGGGGCAATGCGGTCCAAGTACGTGAAAATTGATAGATGAGTTAGGGGGCCGAGGGTAAGGACGAAGGGTTCGCATGCATATGTCCTTACACGCACACCCACAGAGAAAGAAAGGGAAAGAGAGAGCGAGATAAAGGTCTCCCCCCCTCACTCAAACCCCCTCCAACCCCCTTCACCCCCTCGAAGTGTTCGTGTAGTTGAATCTGTCTGTCTGTCTGTATGTAGTTGGGTTTTGCAAGTGGCAATGAGTCCGAAGACGTTCATGTCCGTCCCAGCTGTCCTTTAGCTGTCTGTGTGAGTGAGCGCCTGTCGGTGTGAGTGTGTGGCATGTATGTGTGTGTGTGTGTGTGGTTGTGTGAAGGCAAAGCATTTTTCAACGTTTGCCTCGGCAGCCGGGGGCATTAAAAGTTTTCGTATTTATTTTGTAGTCGGTTAACAATATTCCTTTGCTGTCTTACCCGAACCACCCCCTCCCCCTAAGCTCGACCGGTCGACCCACTCACACACACGCACACACACACTAGCATACACTGGCATAAGGGACACACGTACGTGTAACAGTTTTGTAATTGTATGCGTGCGTTTTGTTTGCGGACGTGGTCTCGTGGATGTCTTGGACTTCTTACAGACACACACTCGCATACAAATACAAAGAAAGGACATGTGCTTGGTGGGGGGGGGGCATAGATAATATATAGTACATGGATGCTTGAGTTTGTCGGTGTGTGTGTGTGTGTGGGTCGAGCTGAAAACTTTTATGTGTAATACATCAATTGCAAAAAGATAGCCAAATGCTGTTAACTTTATATACAACTCATACATGAGTGCTGCGTTGCATGTGTGTGGGTGGGCGGGTGAGTGGGTGTTTGGGCGGTGGTGCTTCTTGGTGGTTCACGGGGAGTTACTTACGCTCCTCATGCGGCGCAAGTAAAAGATACATTTATTATGTGCGAAGAGCGATGAACACAAGCGATTTATCCTTTTTAACTTGCCTGCTTGCTTTATCTGTGTGTGTGTGTGTGTGTGTGTGGAGGGGGGATACCGTGTGTGTGTCCCAACTGGACCACCCACATCTGGGCCGACTGACTAATTTATGGCCACCACCAGCTTGGCTCCGCCATTTAAGCCCGGCTAATTTCGATTCTGGCCCGCCTAAGTAGGCAACACTTTCTATCCAGCGATTTTTATTGGTGGCCGGGATCGCAAATAGCAACTCCTCTCAATCATATTAAAAACACGTTGGCCCACTAAAACTTTTCTCATTTCAAAAGTTAAAAAAAAGGCAGACAAACAAACCGTATTATCGGCCGGGGCCATCAACATTAGTCACAGGCCAAGGGGCAGCTGTCCCGGAATCCTTGAGTCCTCGAATCCCTGTTTCCCCATATCCCCATGCCCAGTGTGTACACAAAACTTCTCGACTCGATCTTGGCATGTGTCCGCCTTGAATATGCATTCGAGGCGTCACTTACCATTTTTTGTTGCCCATTTTCTCCCAAAACTGCGATGTCGATGGCGAATGTCAATGCTGATGTCGGTGTTTGGAAAATTTGGGAAAATTCAAGGGAGATGGGAGATTGGTGGTGCGAGGTGGACTGCCAGTTCATATATCACTCGGCGTCCTCCTCCCCCCGGAACTCCACTGTCGTCACACATGCTCAACGGCAATTTCGCTTTCAATTTCAAATGCTATCTATGAGGGAATGCGAAACGAAGTCGCCGCCCACACTTACAGTCATATGTATGTGCAGGGACAACAAAGATAAAAAAGGTAGAAGAAAAAGGGTAACGAATACCCAAAATACCCTAACAACCCATGGTTACTTTGCCAACTATGAGATGAAATAGTTCACGGTAATAACATTTAACAGGATTATATAAAGGCAACCAAACGAATGAATGCTTATGAGAGCAAAATAGATAAATGATTTTATCAAAGTACTTTTCCATTTTAGTTTCAAATTGTGTTTAAAATTATTTGGTACTTGGGGAATAGTTCAAGATGTAGTATCTATTAAAAATATAAGAATGCATTCAGCAAATCGAAAACAATATATGTATTTAAAAAATAGTAATTTATACTATTTTTAGTTTCTTAAATCATTGATATGACAAACTCAAACCCCAAACTTAATCATCATTTGAAAGAGTATCTAGAAAGAAAAGTGGAAGAAAGCAAGGCGAACAAGCAAACTTGTTTGCAAAGTTTAAACAACATTTCGTTTGGCTTTTGGCTGGCCGTACGTGCCGATGCCCCGCCCCCTTCGGTCGACCCCTCTCCCTCAAGTGGACGAAACTTTTGTGATTTTTTTTGCTGTTTTTCTTTTGTGGCTGCGTTTTATTTATAAGATAAACAAATGCAGAGATGGATTGTCCCGGCATGTGTCGTCTGACATCTGGGCAGCTTTGGCAATCTAAAGTGGGTTTCGCGTAGATAAATCCAGACCAGGACCATCCCCCTTCCCATAAGATAACCATAACCCCGAAAGCTAATTAACTGCGGACAGAATAAAGTGCGTATCTAATGAATTCGGTCAGCGATTTTACGACACTTGGTCGCATATGAACTCGCCGGCCGAGTAATCCACTTTATCCATAATTCAATCACAACTATTTCGGGGTCGGAGATCGTAAAACTGCAGGACGTCGCCAATTTGTATCCGTCGGATACTTGAGGCGCAGATATTCACCCGTTTTATGGCCAAAATTCGCAAATAAAACGGACCATAAAAATTAATAAAAATCCAGTGTCCGACCCGCAGTTTTATAGTTTTATTATATGCCAAGATTTCGGATTGACTTGGATTGCCAACCGATTCGCAGTCACTCTCAAAAATTCAAAAGCAATGGAAATATTGCTGAGTGAGCGCTCGTAAAAGTCTGAGTGGGTGGGTTCGACCAGACCTCAAAAAAAAAAAAACAGGAAGGCCGAAAACCATTTTCCCCCAAAAACTTATTAAGTAATAAATTCCAATAAGAACAAAGGATGGACAAAATTACAAGAGGCCTCGAGGGCAAAATATGCATAACAGCAATAATAATAATAATAATAAGCGAGGTGATAACGATCGCAAGACATCGAGAAATGACCGTTAAGCACACCTACGACGCACCCAGTGCAACCCTTTTGACTTTAACCCCTGGACAGAGACAAAGCGCCGCTCGGAAATGTTTACACATTGGCCGCGGAATGGGGGCCATAATATCAATGGGCCTGGCCCATTGACACGAGTGATTTATATAGAAAAATTCATTATTCTCCGGCACCTACCCGCCTCTATCCCCTTCCCCTTCCCCTTCCGCCGCTCTCCCTGTAGTCCATTTTCGAAATGCAAAACGAGCAGGACCAAAAACGGAAGAGGGGGGACTTCGATATAATGGCCCCTTGGCGCGAAAGGAAATGTTACCCGAGTCGCGACGCCGCTTTATCTTTAATAAAGCTAATTTCTATTGCCGCTAACAGGACCGCGACATGCGAGTCCTCGCACAGGGATCGGAATCTACGACTCGGACTCGTTCTCCGACTGATTGCCGTCGCGCTGCGATTGAATGCTCCGCTGGTAATTGATGTTGGTGCGGAGGCTCCATCGTCCATCGTCCATCGCCGGGTGTCCAAAGTCCGGTGTCTTGCATAACCCGATGGGTTTCCCTAACGGGAATTGGCACAGAAAACGCGCTCGCATGCGGCCATAATTGATGGCCCAGTGGCAGTTGCTCACCAAGCCCAAGACTTCGAATAGGTGTGCACGCCCTAGAAAATCTTTAATCGCAGCGGTTCTTTGTGAACGGAAATTAACAATTACTAACCACGAGCAGATCATTCGTGGTCTAAAGACTAAGGTCCCTAGCTTTTGGTTCTTTAAATTGGAGCGCAGTAATAATTAATAAGAGAAAAGAGTGTTTACCTATTCTTTATTTCAAAATAATAATTCATTACCCTTTAATTTATAGGGATTTTTTTATTTTATTCCTCCCTCATACAAAATAAAGAAATGATGAGT
Organism: Drosophila kurseongensis; assembly: GCA_018153305.1. NCBI lineage: Eukaryota > Metazoa > Arthropoda > Insecta > Diptera > Drosophilidae > Drosophila > Drosophila kurseongensis. Next base: position 8,844,608 of record JAECXX010000210.1, on the reverse strand, counting down.
AATAGGGGATACTATTGTATATTTATTTTTTAAAAGAACATGATCTGATTTAAATACATTTTACTTTAAAGGTTTTTAAATTTACGCGTTCTTCTTTAATTAAACTTTTAAATGCCGGTTAGAGGTAATTTGAAATTGCAAGCAAACATTTCAAAGTATGACATGTGGTATTTGGTGTACTCCTAAAATGCCATTGATTTTAAAAACATAATAATGAATTTCTACAATGTAATCGAAACCTTAGGTTTTTGCTAAATGCTTTAGTAATATATATATGTATTGCCAGTTTAGTTTATCGGTCAAGGATAGACTGACAGAAATTTAATCATCTACTATATTTCTTTATCCAAGCAACTGGCCTTACAGTCTTTGTGTGTACAAAAATAAACATTTATGATGCATAATTATTAGCAAAAATTGAGTTTGGCATTTTATATTTCATTAATTATGCACAGCCACAGAGGTGGCCAAAAGTGAGGGCTGTAAAATTACGCACAGGCCAACGGGTTTCAGTCGAGGCTCAAAAGGGTCCTCCGCTTTCCCAGCTCATTCCTACACACCTGCGCTCGAGTCCAAACGCATCTTTCACAGAAAAGTGCACTTGCCAGGAGAGGAGGAGGGGGGATGGAGGGCGGTAAATCTTACGCCTGACTTGATCCGGGCCACACAATGTCCTCTTTCAGGACTTGTTCTTGTGGCTGTCACTTGCAGGCAGGAGCCCTCACACACACGCGCCGGCTGGCCGACATCCTTTCGGTTTCCTCAAATGTGACAAATTCGAAGTGTGCTTGGCTGGTCAAAGGCGATCGGCAGCCGGTCTGGCCGGGTCCTGGCCCATCCTGTCCTGCTCGGATGTCTCGGTGTCCTGGCCAATCGACGAGGAGCTCGGGATGCTCGCCGAAGAAAACTGTGATGCGGCCATGCATGTTTCATGTGCATCTAAGCATATGTCAGCTCGTTCGCCAGACAGGGCCAGCTATAGATACGTCGTATGCATATTGCATTTCCCATTTTATTCGATTGGATTTTATTGTATTTTTCACTTGCTATATTTATGCAGCCGAACTGTTTGCCTTCTCCCTTGAGTTGTCACGCACAAAGGCAGAACTAAATTGTTTAATTTGATTTCAGCTTTTTTGGGTTCGCCTTGCGTCATGACCTGCACCCTCATTGACCCCCTTCCCTACCCCTGAAAATCTCTGGCCATCCCAAAAATGACTCAATATTCCGATTCGGTAGCCCTCTGGCATGGGCCTTGGCAATTTTGTAGACATTAAATTGCGTTTTATTTTTCAATATTTATTATTATCGAATATTGAAACGAAACCGAACTGGAAATGGAAATGGCGCTGCAAATGGGAGCGGGCGGAATGCAAAGGGTATATTCGAATCAGGGACGGGGACAGGTGTGTTCCTGCACGCCACTCGGATATGGGCTATATGTATATGCACAATCGCAGTTCGCATATAGAGTTGTACGCCCGTCCAATCCGGCAATGGTTCCATGGCACGCGATACGCCTTCCCTTCCTTTGGTCCACCCTTTTCCCTTACTTTATATCCACTCGATTCGATGCGTTTTGCAGTCTTAGAGCGGAAACCTAATCCATTTGTTAAGTTTCAATAAAATATTCAACTGATTAAGTACCAAAAGTCATGAAGTCATAATTCCGCATCAAAGATTGGATCATATTTATCCAGCGAAATTAGACCCTTTTTGTGAGTTTCACTGCAACCAGAGTACTATTGTGTAAATAATATATATTAATTTTTAGTTTCTTAGAATGTTTGCACTTCTTGAAATATTATTTTAATAATCATTTGCCTGTCTGCCTGCCAAAAACCAAATATTTATTTAGAATGATATACATATATACCTAAATACTTTATACAATAACTTGAAATACTTAAACCGATGTAATTGGCTAATCAAAGAAAACAGAAAAAATATTGGCTCAAATCGTGTGTGTGTACTTCCGATTGAGAGAGTAGTTGAAGCAATATCCTAACATTTAGAACTGAATCTGTAACCAAACCCAAAAATTGGCCTTAAATGTAATTGGTAAACCTGAAAATTGTTAAAAACGAAATACGGAAAATCACTCGCGGTTTATTCAGTTCAGCTGTTGTTGTTGTTGTTGCTGCTGCTTATGATGGAACCCAAAATTGAGCCACACCCCTCCTCCACACACACACACACGTTCCACACTCGAACATCAAAATTGAAGCTGCCGAATGAAACCAATAGAAACCTTTATTTAGCTTCTGATTTTCGATTTCACATTGACTTCCTCCTCTCCCCACTCGCCACTCGAACTGTTTGGAACGCAGGCACATTCCTGAATGCCAAGAGCGGCATCAAGCAGGAGGTGATGGAGCCGGAGGCGGAGGAGGAGCCGCAGCACCACCAGCAGCAGCCACATGAGGCCCATGCCGCCGACCGTCGTCCTGCGGCCTGCAAGCTGGCCAAACTGATGCAACAGCAACAGCAGCAGCGGCAGTTGTTCGACCAGCGGCGCAGCCACCACCAGCCGCACCACCACCACCAGCCCCACCATCGCCACCACCACCATCATCGGATAAATAACAATAACAACAACAATACCAAGAAGAACCGCTCGGCCAACTCTTCGCCCACGCCCTCGGCCCGATCCTGGATTGACAGCGAGGAGGACCAGGACATGGACTGCGGCAGCGGCAACCACAGCCAGCAGCAACAGCCGCAGCAGCAGCAGCAGCAGCAACAGCACAACAGCAACGAGGACGAGGACGATCGCTCCTCGTCGGCCTCATCGGCCATTTCCCTGACCATGAAGAGAACGCGGCAGGACAGCGAGTCCACGCTCTACCAAACGCTGCTCATGAAACAGGAGCAGCACCAGCAGCAACACCAGCAGCACCAGCAGCAACATCAGCAGCAACACCAGCAACATCAGCAGCAGCAACAGCAGTATCTAGACGAGCTGCAGCAGTCGCACCAGCAACAGCTGACGGCCAACCTTTTTATGGCCAGGACCATAGCTCTGAGCAGGTCGCGGGATTTTCCGGAACTCTTCCAGAACACCATTGCTGCGGCGGCTGCGAATGCCACGGCGGCATCGGCCAGTCCGGGTAATAATGGCAGTGGACCGGGTCAGGTGGCTGGTGCAGGAGCAGGACCTCTGCCAGGAAGTGCCGCGCCCGTGGCTGTGGGCAGCGGAAGTGGAGCGGCAACTGGAGCCGGAAGCAGCAACTACATGCTGCCCTGTCCGCTGTGCGAAACGCCGCTGGAGCAGCGCGTCTTCCGCCAGCACCTGGACCGCCACTATCCCCGCGACAGTCCCGTCTGTCCGGTAATCGAGTGTGGCCGCCGCTTCGCGCATCCCAACTCCGTGCGGAACCACATGCGGATCAAGCACACCCTGCAGTGGGCCAAGATGAAGGCCATGCGATCGTCGGGCGGCCCCTTTGCCGGCGGTCCGGACTTCAAATGAAACTGCGAGGCCGTGAGCTAATGTAACTCCGCGTAGTCACGCTAAAAGCTTTCTAGGTTGCTGCTTCTCAGTCAGTCAATGGCGACAATAAATCGAATCTAACTCGCAATCCGAGAGGAATCACCCAGTCTCGAGACACTCGCATCTATCGTAGATAGCCAAAAGTAGTCCAAGTCCCAATCGGAGTCCACTATAACTAACTGTAACTATAAGCGCACGAGAGATCCTTGCCTGTAAGCCAACTACTGCAACGCTTCCTGCCCGCCAGTCAGTTACTGAAGCTTCCCCATGTCGTCATTCCGTATCTGAAAGTATTATTTTCAGTCGATAACAGGTTTCAGTCAGAGGGGATTCAGCAAGGATTCACTTCAATTCATTCTAGGTTTTTCATTATTTTATAAATATTTCTTTGAGCTATCCAACCTTATGCATATACTCTTTGAGAAGTCATGGGTTTTAATGAAATTATTGACCTAATTCTTTCTTAACGATCCCTAAATATTAAAGTTTATTAATAGTATTTTTATTTCTCAACTCAAATACAATTTCTGTTAAGAACATAAAATGAAAGAAAAGGGTATTAAAAACCTTTACTAAGGAGAAGCTTCTTAGCTGGCGGCGGTAGATGAACGCTTTGGGTTAGGATTACTTACAACAATTATTACGTTCCTATATGCGATAAAGTATATTACATATGCAGACACCTACAGCTCTGATATGTTTACCTAGGGCAAAAGCAAATCTCAAACTTTGAATTCCTTTACATTAGCTGAGAGAGAGATACGAGAAATCTGTAGCTCCAGAAACGCTCCAGTAAAGCATGTGCAGTATTAAAGTGAAAAGCAACAGAAACCGAAAAACTACACACAAGAAGAATAATAACATTAATTCATAGAGTTACATAAGCAAAATACGTACGATTAAGCCATAGAGGGTGAGATAACTATGTAGATAAAGAGCTAAAAACAAGCAAACAAAGAAATATGATATATAGAAATATATAAAGTAGTTATTATGAATATTGATACTGAAACAAAATAGAATGTGCCTGCGTAATATATTTTTAGCCAAAACAAAACGAAAGAAAATTAAATGAAAAACTAAAATACAAGTAAACTAAAGTTGAGCATTAAAAAGAGAGATACGAATGGAAACGAAATACCAAAAACTGAAATCGATTTGTATTAGAGAAAGTTCAAAATTCAAGGAGATATTTTGTTGATTACCAAACAAAATTAGGTTGACTAAACTGTAATTCGACTCGATTGGCGGCATAACACTCCAAGAGCAGACATACGTAAAAAGGTTCCTATAATGTTAATCAAAAAAACACTAAAAACTAAAACTAAAACCGAAGCTCCAGCAAAACTGGCTAAAGAAGGTCTATCGAGATTGTGTCGATATTGACTAAATATAAATTCTATTTCGAAGCGGACAATTTTACAATTGTAGTTTATAAAGCCTAGAGAGAAAACAAGCAGCCATAAGTACAGCGATTGTACAACAGTTTGTATGCCATTTTAGTTTGCAAAATTGTCTGAGGGGCAAAACAAATGTATCTAGTACCAGTATCTTGTATCTGCGCTGCCTGGAGGAATGTGTTTGGAGGCGGCAAATCTATTTTGGTGAACAATAAAGAGCAAACGAAGACGAGCTGGCTTTTCATTGGTCTCTCCATGCGGAACTTTGGTATACCCAAAACTAATGTCCATTTAATTGTGTCTTGCAGTTTCCCGACGCTCCCTGGAAATGCGTGTTCGCGCCACCGACCCCCGTCCCTGCCCCAAGTGCGGCAAGATCTACCGCTCCGCCCACACACTGCGCACCCATCTGGAGGACAAGCACACCGTGTGCCCCGGCTACCGGTGCGTGCTCTGCGGCACGGTGGCCAAGTCCCGCAACTCCTTGCACTCGCACATGTCGCGCCAGCACCGCGGCATCTCCACCAAGGACCTGCCCGTCCTGCCCATGCCCAGCGCCTTCGACCCGGACCTGGCCTCGCGCCTGCTGGCCAAGGCGGGCGTCAAGATCTCCCCGGCGGAGCTGAGGGCCCGCGCCTCGCCCACCGGCGGGAGCGGCAGCAGCGGCGGCGGCGGCGGCGGAGGAGGCAGTGGCCAGGCCAAGTTGGATCTGAGCAACGCCAGCGGCGGACCACTGGACGACGCCGACGACTCCGACGAGGATCCCGAGGACCTGACCACGGGCAACGGCCTGTATGGCATGGGCGGCAGCAGCAGCGACCTGAGTCGCTACCACGAGAGCCTGCTGAGCAACTTCGGTCACGCCAGGATGCGAAACGAGGCGGTTGCCGCGGCGGCCACTGCCGCTGCTCTGGGCCAGCCGAAGGATCTGGGCGTCCAGATGCCCAACAGCAATGCTGGCGGCCAGTCCCTGCTGGACACCTATCTGCAGTTCATCACGGAGAACACATTCGGTGAGTGTCTATAAGAATATATGCTCAAATTGGGGAGTCACTTAATAACTTACTTCCGTTTCCAGGCATGGGCATGTCCCAGGAGCAGGCAGCTGCCGCCGCACTGCGCGCCAAGATGGCCCAGCTGAATGCGATGGGACACAGTCTGGACAGCCTGCCACCGGGTCTGATGCCCGGCCAGTTCGATCTGAGCAAGCTGACCGCCGGGAATCCCGCCTTCGGACCGAGCGGACCCGGCCTGACCATTGAGCCCATACTGCGACACGATCAGGGAGCGGGAAGCCTCTCGCCGAATGCCCACCGACCGCTGGCCCTCAACTCGGGCGGCAGGATGATGGGCCACGAGGAGCTGGCGGACCACGAGGGGGACATGCGGCGCGACGGATCGGAGCCCATGGATCTGGGCCTGGACATCAACCAGTCGGGCAGCAACCACGAGGTGGCCAACTCCGATGCCGAGGAGAACTACTCGGAGGACGAGGGAGTGCACAACACATAGGAGCAGCCAGAGATTCCAGCAAGGGAACCACGAATATGAACATGAACATGAACAGTTGTATACCGATTACCCATGGAACATATGTAACGAGTAGCCTTATCCTCATGTATACCAGTTTATGTGTACGATACGATACAATACGATAGTGAAACCTAGGACTAAAATCATATTTGTGCCGCTGCCAGAGCTGGCCTAGTAGAATTCTATGTTGTGCTTTTTAAACTACCTACCTATACGGATATATACAAATAGATATATCCCTATACACATATATATTTATATACACAAGTACCTGCTGTGTATACAAGTCGATCAAGAGAAGGACAACCCATCCCGCATGAAAAACATAATGTAATGGTAGTCTAGAGCCGTAAGATAGATTTCACATTGAAAGAAGAGCCTGTAAATACATAAATGAAATATTCACGTTAGACCAGAAACAGCCCCCAAACGATCCGTCGCATTTAACACTTACGTATGTTAGTATTGTACCAGACGCCAGCAGATAATTCAGATGTGCCATGCATGCCACAGCCTTCCAGTTCCAAGTCTAGCCAGTCCATTGATTCACAGTGCTTACCATATCTCAGGAACACTCGCGGACGAATCCGAACAACTAAACCGAACTACCTCAGCCAGCGAAAGAGTTGAACCCCTGAAACGAACTTCAAACTTCCATGAGTTGTGACTGGTCCTGTACTCCATCTCCAGGAATCTTGCCAATTTTCAACAGCAGAAATCTGCCCGTAGTTTTAGAGCCCCAAGGGGATCAGCATACAAGAAATTGATTATTTATACAACTTACATACGGTATACAGTGCACACTCGGTATACGTATATACACCTAAAGATAAATACAAACATATGAATGCCTGTACTTATTTGTCAGAGAATTGAATACCTCAGCATACTCAGCATTCGGTCGTTAGCACTCGAAGGTGGACCCCTTATGATACCCAGTGCGAATCATATACTTAAATATAAATTAGGTTAGTTAGTTTATGTGGCAGCACTGCAAGCAAGACATAGATAGATGTAACTACGCGTTTCCTGTATGTATTTAGTTTGAATATGCCTCAGTTATCCTAGGTTTATGGTTAGCTTCAATCGGAGATGAGCACAGACTCTACAAGAGTCGCTACCACTTGCCTTATGACCAACATATGTGTTACTTTAGTAATTTTCTACCTCAATTAATTTAAATGTAATTTACTTGGATATTTATTTGTAAGTTCTTACCGCACTCTCCAATGCGCAACTTATTTCACTTGGCTTGTTTCGAGTGTTTTAACTACCTTTAATATGGGATTTAATTTAATTACTCACAAGTCACCTAACATAACATTATGAGAGATTGTGAATAAAGAAGAAACTAAGTACATGCGAGTATCTTTAGATTTTTATTTTCCCGTTTAGTTTTACCTTCGGTTTTAGACACTTTTCCCTCCTCTCACTCTTGCCCAGATTTTGGCGCAGGGGGAGTGCAATAGATTGCATTTTTCTAGGCTTGAAATGCATTTAAGGCTAATGCAATTCGGTTAAGTCGTTAGATTAAAATATATTAGTTAAAAGTCGTTACATAAGCAATATAAGTAGACATCCATGTGCTTAGAAAGTTATATAAATATTTATTGACATTACAATAAAGCCGCGTTATGAAGACAATTTGTGTTTTTCTTTAAATATGTGGATGGAGTCACTTGAAATTAATATTGTGTTTTTATGTAAATCTATATTAAATTTAATAATAAGTAAGTACAACACAAAAAAGGCCAACTAGCTTCTGTTTTTGATTAAAAAAAAGCAATTTAAGCGAATGTTCAATATATCTACTTATTGAGAAATATGCATACAATACATGTTTTTTACATAAGACTATATCTTCGTATTTGAAGACTAACTGCAAAATAAAAATGCGACTTTAAAAAGGAGTATTGACAACATAAAAAGCGAACCTAAAACCAAAACCCTAAACTCCTGTACACTAAACTATAATAAAATATACCCTTATTTAGTTGATAAACCTGCTTCATATTTAGCTAGCTTTTCTCGCATTCCATCCAGCTCATCTTTTCGCATCCCCAAAATGCGTTTCGCGGATTCGTACTTATTTTTGATAACAGCTAGTTCCCTCTTTTGTGTTTCACATTGCGCCTGTAATCATCATATTTGATCAAATAAGTAATTAAACAATTAAGAATATAAGTACCTTGAGTGCATTGTTTTGACCAGCTGTTAAGGAGGTGATATTGGAAGAGTCGTGGTTTTCATTTTGCTTAACCTTCTCTTCCAGCTCTTTTATCAGATTGTATCGAAAACGCAACAACCGAACAGCATCCTGATACTTAATGTTTGTTTTCTCCAGGATTGCCTCTAGTTCAGATTCTGTCTGAGTTTCCATTGATACCATGTTAGGCTTTGAGCTCTTTGCATCCTGCTTTACTTGGTCGGGAACCGACATTGCGGAAGATGCAGCAGCATTAGTGAGATCATTGACCCTTGCGTTTAGATCGTGGAGCTTTGTCTTAAGTCGTTTCTGCTCGAAGCGCGCCTTCTCCTGCTCCTCCAAAACTCTCTTCTTTAGTTGCACATTCTCGTCCTTGAGGGGATGGTGCTTCAGCTCCATGTTCAAAGCAGTCACTTGGCTCTCGCGAATGAAAAGGTCCCGCTGGCAATCTTGTAGCCTGGAGTTAAGCTCTGCACAGTTGCAGTTATTATCTGAAATGTGAATTATCGATTGGAAAATCTTGTAAGTCCCGCCATAGCAACTGCACCTACCCACGGGATCCGTCATGGTGCCATACTCCCGAACGTCGTTCCAGTAAGATTGTCTTCGCTCATCGTGAACGCTGATTCGTCGATTCTTCCGTATTTCAGTCTCCGATGTTAATGATTTCTGCAGGGAAGGAAACACATTTAAGAGACTAATCAAAAAGTTCATAGGTTTAGCTAATATTAACCCTTGGCCCACCGACACCAGGGTTTCGATCCAGACTCTTTCTCGCAGGCGGAGGAGCTGACGATCCGTTCGAAGCATTTGAGTCGAAGGACGCATTGCTTCCGTTCACCTTAAGAGCTTGAAGAGTGGCCAGTTCAGCCTCAAGCTTAATCACAATGTCGTTGACCGTAACCAGCTTTTCCTCAAGGCTACGCTTGTCAACCAACAGACTGGAAATGGTAGCATCCATGCGTTCCTTCTCCATTTTGAAAGTAACATCCTTGCTTTTCTAAAAAAATATAGATTTATTAAATTTAAAGTAAATTCACAATATGTGTTATGCATTACCAGAGTTAATCTAAGCTTCTCGCACTCTTTTGTGAGTCCTTCAAGCTTACTGACAATGTCATCAAACGCGAAACACTTTTCCTCTAGGCCGCGCTTTTCTTCCAATAAATTAGAAATGGTGGCGTCCAATTGCTTCTTCTCCATTTGGAAACACGCTTCCTTTGATTGCTAGAAAATATAAAAAGAATTAGAAATTACAAATAAAAATGGTTCTTATTAGGATCATACTAGATCGAATCGTAGCTTTTCGCATTCCCTTGAAAGTTCAGTAATCCTCCGGCCCATTTCGAGGCTTTTATTATTGGCCGTCTCCATGGCTAATACGTGCTTAGTAGAGGCTTCTTGCAGAGATGCAAGAGCTGCCTCATTGGATATCAACTGAGCATTAAGTTTAACATTGACTTGATCCTTATTTATAAGAATAATTAGCTTTTCCTCCAGCTGTTGTTTGTCTTTTTGCAGACCGCATATAATTGAGTCCAAGGTTTCCTTTTCTTTCTGGAAATGATTAGTTTTGATTTCCTAAAAAACTTTTCTATAGAATCAAAAGTGAAGGTGAATATGTAAATTAAACTCACCAGATCGGAATGGAGATTTTTGCACTCGGTGGTCAGTTCTGCGATTTTGTTTCTACCTAGGTCCAAAGTTTGACTTAGTTGTTTGCATTTTTGATCGACTTCCGCTTCCATGGCTCGTATTTGGTCTTCGAGGTGAGTTTTTGATTGTTCCAGTTTGACAATATTTTCTCTCAATAAGGTGCACAGTTTTTGCTCCTCTTCAAGCATGTTCTGCAGATTCTGAGCATTTCTTAGATTTAGTTTAAGCTCCTCATTTTCAGCGTTAAGGTTATATTTTATCTCTTGTAGGGATTTAAGCTTCAGCTGCAGCTCGTTCATTGAACCCTTGAGATCGCCCACCTCGCGTTGGAAGTTTCCTGCCTGGATTGACATCTTCTCCTCGACTTCTTTGAGCTGTGTTACCAGAACTATTTGTTCCGCACTCGTAGTATTCTTTGCAACAAGGGCGTGCTTCAATTCTGTGCGAAGCTGTTCGATTTCTGCATCTCTATTTGAGATTTCTTCCTGGGAACTAAGCAGTATCGAATTCAGGCTCTCTACCTTCTTCTCCAGATTGCAAGACACTCCGTTTGCCTCGGAAAGACAGGTTCTTAGCCGTTCGTGCTGGGAAACCAGATCGTCATGACCAAGGGCCTTGAGTTGAGCATCTTGCAGCGCTTTTTCTAGATCACTTATCTTTGCAGTAAAAGTATCAAGCTTGTCCTCTAAATTACACTTCTCCAGCACTTTCTGCTCTCTAAGAGCATCCGTTTTCATTTCAAGATCCCTAAGCTTTTTGAGGGTGCTTGAGTAGTTTTCATTAGCATCCTGAATCTCAAGCTGCAGTTTGATCTTGTCCTGTCTTAATTCCTCCAAATCCAAAACTTGCTGCTCGCACTTTTCCAGGAGCTCAGTGATCTTTTCTTTGGACGAGGTCAGTAGCAGATTGAGTTGTTCACTGTGTGCTTGTGTCTCTAAACTGTTCTGATCTCTAGAGCTCAACTGTATTTGCAATAGCTCCTGGTTCTTGTCGTACAGATTTTGGAGTTGCATGTTCTCCGTTTTCAGTTTATCCAAGGCCGTGTTCTGTTCAGAATTCGTTTTCTCCAGTTCGGCAATTGTATCTCTCATTGCGTTTCTGTGACTTATTGCCTCCTCCAGATCGTTTCTCACATCCTCAAGCTTTGATGATGCCTTTTCACGCTCTTCCTCCGCTTGGCTTAACTGCTCCTTCAGGGTGACTTCAATCTTGAATTTTTGTGCTTCGGCTTCTGCCAACTTCTCGTTTAGGTATTCCCTTATTTTATTCAGCTCTTCTTGGTGCTGTACATTCAAACTGTTCCTCTCCTCATCGGCCTGAGCAATTTTTTCTTGGAAAGTGCCTTTAATCCCTTCCAACTCCGCTTCACAGCGAGCTGTGACACTGGAAAGTTCCTCTTCGGCCTGCGATAGCTGATCCTTTAGGGCGGCCACACTGCTCTCACAGCGGTCCTTGCGCTCCTCCATCTCAACGGTGTACGCGTGAAACTTGGCGCGATTCTCGTTCTCGCTCGTTTCAAGCTTTAGCAAGAATTCCATCTGCATTGTATTCATTTCATCCTCTTTTCTCCTCTTTATGTCATGTAGTTCTTCTGTTGCTGTCTTCAAAGATTCTCTAAGTTCCTCGATTTGGTTATTATATTCTGAGGCATCGATAGCTTGCTCCTGCTTTGTCTCCAGCAGATTCCTAGAGCTCTCCGCTTTAATACTTCGCTGAACAAGTTGAGCATTTTTCTCCTGCAGCTGGTCGATGAGGCGTAGGTCATCGGACAGCTTTTGCGCCTGGCGATCCAGTAGCTCCTGCTTTTCCTTGGTATCCCCCTCCAATTCCACGAGCCTCACCTCCATCGACAAACACCGCTCGCTCATTTCCTCAAAATCAGTCTGTAGCTTAGCGATGTTTTCATCTTTCAGCTGCATCTGAAACAGCTGATTTCCTATCTCGGCTTGTAGATCACATACCCTGGTCCTGAGCTCCGCAAGGGAGGCCTTAAGAGTGACCACTTCATGCGATTCCTGATCTTTTTTAAAGGGAGACGCAGCGAAGCCTGGTAGGGTATCCTCTTCAGGAGGAATTCTAAGCAAACTCTCGCTCATCGAACTCTCCCTGATTACTTTATCCTGCAGCTCCTCGTACACCATCGTCATCTCCGCATTTTGTTTCTCCAAAGATTCGATCTGGCGCTGGTAGTCCTCCACCTTGTTCACTATGACACTCTTCTCCAGAAGGGCTGATTCTAAGTTAGTCATCTGCTCGCGCATCTCGTTAATGGTTGCCTCTGTGGCCTCCATAAGGGCAGTTTTTTCTTCCACTTCCTGTTCCAGTTGCGAAATGATATCAAGGAGTCGTTTTTCCTCCTCCTCTATCACCTGTTCCTGACTGAGTCGCATGATCTGGAACCTGTGTCGCTTGAAAGAACCTTTGAGGCAGATGGAGTCGGATGTATCTAGCTGGCGAGTGTCACTATCTATATACTCTGCAGACTCAAGGCAAAGCTTTAAGCCCGGCGCGCTTTGATCCTGCTGTTCCAGTTTGTTAGCCCTAAAAAGTCGACTGCAGCCTGAATGGTGGTGCAGTTCGATCTGTTGGATGGACTCAGACAGCTGGATAAACTGCTGCCAAAGATCACTATCAAGGTCGAGCTCGTGCTCCGGATCGCTGCACTCAGTGCCGACACCGGAACTCTTCATGGACTCTACGTCGAAGCTAGAGGGTCGCTGCTTGAGCTCTTCTCGAAGGGTGTCGTTCTCCTGGACACTTTCCATTAGTTGGTTGGAGAGGCAGTCGTATTCGCGTTGGATCTCATTAAAGTTGGACTCCAAATCAGTGAGTTGCGCTTTAAGCGCCTGATTTTTGGCCTTGAACTCATCTGCAAGAGATTCGGATACCTGAGCATCTTTAAGCATGCTCTGGCCCTCCTCCACTTGCTTCTTGAGAGTTTCAATTTCATCCTGCATTCTGGAATTATCAGCCTGCAGTTTTTGGCTCTGCTCGTCAGAGGCGTTTGTCGTGCGTCCCAGTAGCTCGCATTCCTGCTGAAGCTTCTGGTACTTTGTCTGAATAGAGTCGTGGTCCGCCTGCAGGGTCTCGATGCCCAGTTGCTGATCCTGCCACTGCTGCTCCAGGTTGTTGTACCGTTCCTGCAACAGTCCAAAGTCGTCATGGGCCGCGGATATCTGCTTGTAGAGGCGCTCGCAGTCAGTGGTCTTTTCTGACAACTCGCAGCTAGCCTGGCTAAGGGCTAACTCCACGCCTTCCAACTTGGTCCGAGTAGCGACGATCTCGGATCGCAGCTGATCACACTCGCAGGCAATGTTATTGGACTGCAAATCTGCGGCCAGCTGCTCCAGTTGCTCACACTTATTGCAAAATCTATCGGCGCTGGCTTCCGGAGCTGGGCAAATGGAACGCATTCTGTCTTCCTTACGGTTACGTAGCGAATCCCGAGTAATTTCCTCGATGGACTTTCGTAAATTTTCTATCGCCAACTCCTTTTCTGAGAGTACTGAAAGCAAGTCATCCACGCGCAGTTTCGACGTTTTCTTGTGTGCCTCGAACTGGAACTCTAGACTCACTGCATCGCGGTTTTCCACTTCCAATCTCATTACAGTTTGCTTTAGAGCACCCAGCAGCTCCTCCAATTCGCCGATCTTTAAATTCGCTTCCTGGTTGGCAGATGTTAGACTAGTGACCTCCGCCTGCAGATCCTCGCAACTACAATAACACAATTTAAAAATACTTTGTTAAATTATGTATATAAAAAAAAGGAACTCTATAGTCGAGAGTCTAGACTATCAAATAACAGTTACTATCTTAACCAATTTCTAAACCAATATTTCCCAAATAGATGGGGCCACTTGCAATTTATTTGGCGCAGCAAACATATAATATGTGTCGCCATCTAGCGGAATCGGCATTTTTTTTTAATGTTCCATTTGGATTATTTTAACTGTGTTAATAGATATTAATTCAATAAATATATATCGTCCACCAATTTTTTTTTACAATGCCAATACAAAATTTCAAATAGAAATTTCAAATTTGAAGGTTCCGAGATATTCACGTTTCACTTACACGGCTATTAATCATAATTAAAAAACTTTGAAATTGATAAAAATCTGACGACTATATGTATGTTTAATAATATACGATATGAAGACTTTCCAAGTTCCAAATATGATAAATCGTTTCCTTGTCAAAAACCCCTTGCACTCACCGCTCCTTTTCGGTGAAATAATCTAGCTCTAACTGATCCCGCTGAGCTGTGTTCTCTTCCAGCTTTTCTTTCAAAACTTTCACCTCCTCGCACTCCGCCTCGAACTGCTTCTCTAAACTGGTGAACATTTGCAGGTCCTGTATTTCCCTCTTGATCTTCTCTTTGCTGCTCGAGCAGATGAGTGCGGGAATCGGGTTATTTGTGTGTAGATGGATGCGAGTGTTAGGTAATGAGTGTTATGAAGGATGGTCAGCTTGGCGAAATTATGTCAAAGAGTACTTACGTTGCGGGACCCATCTGACTGGTAATGGGCGTCAAGGCTAGGTCTGGCAGCTGCCTGCTAGACAACTTGGCTATCTGGACGTCCATGCGAGGGGAGCCAAAGTCAACGCACTCTGCCGGAATGAATTCCTCGTTGACAACGCTTCCGTCTGTGCCGATATCGAGGGAACTAAGAATGTTTATAGTCTTGGGAATGTTGCCCCATCGCCTTCCGACATTGGAATTAGGAAAAAACACTGGTTTCGGTAGATAAGACATCTTCGAAAATGGGACAACACGATCGTCCGAGATGCCGGTCTCAGCAGGGTCCAATTCCGGGCCCGAAGCGGCGGGGCACCAAGTACGGCGACGTTTCTGCTGACACTTGTCACTCAGCGACGTGCTCGAAATGATCTTATGCATGTCGCTCTTGATGCGTCGCTCCAGATCCTGCACCTTCAACTGGCTCTCGTTTTTGCGCTCTTCCTCGGCAAGTTTGTCTTTCAGCTCCTTTATCTCGCGCTCCAGCCGCTTCATCATCGTGGCGTCGGAGACCATCTCGTTAACTTGAGGCTTGATGCGAATCTTCTTGGCACGCGTGGCAAAGCTCAGGGTGGACTGCGACTCCTCCATGATCGAGGGCTTGATTGTACAGATAATCGAGGTGAAGGCATTGCCACCCAGTGATGCCTGCAAAATGCGGGTAAGTTTGGAATCGCGGAAGCTGATAAACTTGTTGTCCACGTTCTCGGATAGGCTCTTAATCACGTTGCTGAGGAAAAGCAAGCTCTTGTTTATGTGGCCGCCCTCCTTGAGACGAGCTCCCCGGGCACCCGTCTGATCCGCTCGCTCTGATCCAGCAAGATCCACCAAGTTTAGCACACTCTGGATTACGGCGTCATCGTCACTGCGGTCCGACTTTCGGGACTCGATGATCTGCGGGATAGAGATTAGGATTATTGTATATGGGATTAGCTGGCCGAAGCACTCACTATTCGGAAGATGGCGTGCGAGCGGCTAGATCGCTCGTTCATGTTGGTCTCGCCCACGGTGCGCTCCTTGTTGCCCATGCAGAGAAGGCGCAGGAGGTCGTCTTCGCTGGTTATGATGCACTCCTCACAGTTCACGTTTACGATCCCGTTGCCGGACTCGTGGATCTTCAGGTCCTGGTTTTTCTTGTTCAGCAGGTCATAGATCTTTTCGTTGTATATCTCAATGTAGCCAACGCGCAACAGGAAGTCGCGCTCCTTCTCACTGGAGATCTGCTGGAAAATCTCCTTGGCGGCCAGCACCATAACGCCCGGATTCTGGCCGTCGCCCATCATCGTGTAGGTCTTGCCTGCAACATATGCATTATATTAGGCACACAAATAAAGGAGTGTATATAGTACAAATACCCACCCGACGACGTCTGGCCGTAGGCGAAAATAGTTCCGTTGAAGCCCTGCATGCAGGCGTGCACGATGTGCTTGGCCATCCGGTCGAACACCTCCTGGTTGTTGGCGCCCTCATCAAAGACGTAGTCTGCAAATGGGAACGGGGTGTTAGTTCTGAGGATTGGAACACATCTCTGGATAACCACTCACCGAATACACAGGGCTCCGCATGGCTGTCCGCCAGGTGGATGGAGCGGCCCTCCTTCACCTGCCAGAGGGAGGTGAGCCCGGGCTCGCAGGGACGCACCTTGATGCACACCTGGATGGAGCTGGCGTTCTTCGCGGACATCTTATTTGCTTTTTAGCATCCACAATTTACGATACACACAGCACACAAAAAAGACAAACATATGTTTTAATGTCTCAGAGAAAACAAATAATGATCGACATTTTTGTTTCTCGCAAAATTCTCTGTTAAATTCGAACAAATACCGCTTCGCGTTTTCAGGTATGAAACCGCTTCGATAATCGCGTGTTGTCGCTGACTAAATCGATAGACTAATCGATAATATGAACAAGATGGTTCTCAAATAGTTTTTGCCGCTACTGTAAGAACACGTTCACACTGAAGTAATGTTATGGAGTTTTAATATCTTTTTATTACATGGGCCTATGGTACAAAATACTATATTCCAACCAATATCATTAAATCACATTTTCTAGTTCCAATAAGATCGATAACCACAGAACCGTTCACATGGAACTGGTTCCCCGCGGTTCAATTCGATCTGGTTCGCTTTTGAAGCGGTATTAGTTCGAATTTGTCAGAGCAACAAAGATGTCGATAATAAAGCTTTCCTAAAACATTAGAATCTGTTCATGTCCGTGACGTAAATTGTTGATATAAAGAAACCGTAGAGATGTCCGCGAAGAACGCCAGCTCCATACAGGTGTGCATCAAGGTGCGTCCCTGCGAGCCCGGGCTCACCTCCCTCTGGCAGGTGAAGGAGGGCTGCTCCATTCACCTGGCGGACAGTGACGCGGAGCCCTGTGTCTTCGGTGAGTGGCTATCCAGAGATCTGTGTCCCAATCCTGCAGATTAACACCCTGTTCCCATTTGCAGACTACGTCTTCGATGAGAGCGCCAAGAACCAGGAGGTGTTCGACCGGATGGCCAAGCACATCGTGCACGCCTGCATGCAGGGCTTCAACGGAACTATTTTTGCCTACGGCCAGACGTCGTCGGGTGGGTATTTGTACTATATATACTCCTATATTTATGTACCTAATAAAATGCATGTTGCAGGGAAGACCTACACGATGATGGGCGACGGCCAGAACCCGGGCATTATGGTGCTGGCCGCCAAAGAGATTTTCCAGCATATCTCTAATGAGACAGAGCGAGACTTCCTGCTGCGCGTGAGCTACATCGAGATATACAACGAGAAGATCTACGACCTGCTAAAGAAGAACAACCACGACCTGAAGATCCACGAGTCCGGCCACGGCATCGTAAAAGTGGACTGTGAGGAGTGCGTCGTGACCAGCGAAGACGAACTTCTGCGCCATCTCAGCACGAGGAACAAGGAACTCACCGTGGGCGAGGGCAACGTGAATGAGCGAACCAGGCACTCGCACGCTATCTTTCGAATTGTGAGTCCTTCGGCCAGCTTTTGCCGTATCCAAACATATTAATATATGTCCCGCAGATCATCGAGTCTCGGAAGTCTGAACACAGTGACGACGACACTGTAATCCAGAGCGTGCTAAATCTAGTGGATCTTGCTGGATCGGAGCGGGCGAATCAGACGAGTTCCCGAGGGTGCCAAAGCCTGCTTTTTCTCGGCAACGTGATGAAGAGCTTGTCCGAGAACGCGGAAAAGTTTATTAGCTTCCGCGACTCCAAACTAACTCGCATCCTGCAGGATTCCCTGGTCGGCAATGCCTTCACTTCGATTATCTGTACAATTAAGCCCTCAATCATGGAGGAGTCTCGGTCCACCCTGAGTTTTGCCTTGCGCGCGAAGAAGATTCGCATCAAGCCGAAGGTGAACGAAATGGTCTCCGACGCCACGATGATGAAGCTGCTAGACCGTGAAATTAAGGTGCATAAGGACAAACTTGCTGAGGAGGAGCTCAAAAACGAGAGCCAATTAAAGGTGAAGGATCTGGAGCAACGTATTAAGCGCGCCATGCTTAAAATCATTTCAAGCACCTCTCTGAACGAACAGCGCATGCAAAAGCGGCGGCGGACTTGGACCTGTGGGATATCGGGCCCCGAAGCGGAGACTGCTGTAACTTCATTGCCCACTTTGCCAGAGGAATCTCGCCTGCCCCGACCATCGAAGATGTCTAACCTACCGAAACCAACGTTTTTACATAACTCTAACCATTCCAGTCGGCGGGAGATCGCTCTTACAACCATCAGCGTCCATCAATCTGTGAAGGAGAAATTTATACCATCTGTTAGTATGGACTTAATACCTACACTGCCGAAATTGTTGGAAAAAGAAGCGGTTCGCAGTATTCCTTCAGTACCCTGTGATGTGCCCAAAAAGGAACAGAAGTCCGCGCAAAAGTGAGTCAATATATTTATTTAATACGTATTCAGTCAAAGCTGATTCGCTTTACTTACCGAGTCAGTTATATATATTACATATATATATATATTTGTTATTTATTTATAGTTCATTTGTCGTCCGATTTATTTCGAAATTTATGAATTTTAGGCGAGTCACAGAAAGCACTTTCATTAAAAAGTTACCGAAATTTATTCTTTAATTTGAAACTCTGCATAATGAACTTAAACTAGATTTTGAATTAAATCGAGAACTATATTAACCGAGAACAGATACAAAACTTTTTTAAATACTAAAATAGACGTAGGCATAAAATTTCTTGCCGACTATCGGCTTATATTCTCCAAATTTAAACTTAATAATAACTAGTAAGAAAATAAAAAGATTATAGAGCTTTAACCATTTGTGCATTATTAGGTATTTTATTAGTTGCCCAAACCTTAATATTAAAATATTTATTTGATCAATTTAAGAACACCCATATTTGCTTGCCCAGGCTTTTATTATTATTATTTGGTGTTGGCTTTTAAATAATAAATGTGTTATTTGTTGGGTTGTTACTTCTATTTTATCAAGGTTTTTAATGTTTAATAGGATAAGTTTGAAGACTGATTAGTTTAAATGTGGCAATTCACCTCTGAAGCCCGCTTACCTGGCACCTGAGTTGAAAGTGTGGTGGGGACCGTGTGGAGCTCTTCTACGGGGCTGTCTTCTCGCGCAGTCTTCGCTCGCTCTCCTCGATTTCTCGATTTCTCGGCTTCTCGGGGCAGTCGCTGCGAAGAGGGCGAGCAAGCTCCACTCAAAGTGCGCTCGCGTAGAAATCGAAAACAAAACAAACGCCAACGCAAATAACTGCCGTGAAGACACATTTCTGCGGAGAATCCGGGAGCGGGAAGAGGTAGCTAATGTGAGCCAGTTTCGCGAATAGACTGGCACTGCGATAAGGCAGTCAGCCGATCAACAAGCCAGTTAACTGGCCAACTTCTTGATAATTTGATCGCTTGAATTCCAAAATGCTCATTGTATTTGACGCTGCCCAACAGCCAGCACGTTTCGCCTCCTCCCATTTCTCCCACCCAACACCGCGGATCGTCTTGGGTGATCGATGACGTCGGCCCTACTGCCGATCCACCGACGTTATAGACTGTGATGTAACGCATATAGATTGGCTAACTGCAACCGAAAGAGTGAGTGACTGGGGTGAAAGATTTGCATCTACCAATCCACAGAGACAGCTGCGGTCGGATTAATAGCACTGCGCAATAGTACTTCCGTCGTGTTTGCAATTAACGTAACATAAATAATTGAAATCAATACCTTTTAATTCTTCATCGATTAGGTATTCGCTCGTAGCGTAAAATTTTATATATCTGCTATCTATGACGATGTCCACTCCACTTCAAACTTGTTACTTATCAACAATTATTCTAAATTAAAATCTAACTACTTAATGTGACAACTCATTAAATGAAAAAAAACTTTGATTTTGAATTTATTAAAGTTACGTTTACCATTAAAAATAATACAATAACGTTTATTGCTTATCTACTTAAAACAAGATCAAAATGATAACTATTTTTACTTTAAAATTTAAAAATAAATAATTGAAGTTTTGAACAAAGGAATTATCAAAAATTAATTTTCAAAAAATAAACAATAAACTCATATTTGATTTCTATGTTATCGACTGCAACTGTGGCTATCCACATTTCTGTGTATCCCATACACCTCGCCTGGTGCAACTTCAACTTAAATGCCGCCAGCTGCTTCTATTTTTAGTGGTCTTTTTTAAACGGTCGATTCCCTCGGACAGCTCCCTTTAGTCAGGCAGAGTAAACAGTTTTTCTTAGTCACGCACTAGAAAAGTAAATAAGGGGAAACGTTTTTTAACAGGGAAAAGAGTTTTTCGGATGTTCCAAGATTTCTTTTTCCCTCCACTAACTCCTTCTCCTTAACTATTCCAGCTGCGATGCCCTGCAGGCCGTGGTCTCTGCTCTTACTGCATCCAACCAGGTAGCGAATGAGAAGATCGAGAAGTACGAGGAGCAGGTGAAGACGCTAAAGGAAACAATCGAGCGGCTGGAGATGGATAATCGTGAGGCGTTGAATCTCGGGCTTCGCTTCGAGTCTCACAAGACCAAGTCCAAGGAGCTGGAGACCGAACTGCTCTCGGCCCTCTCCGAAAGGGATTCCACCATCGAAAGCCTGCAGCAGTCTCTCAAGGAGCTGTCTCGGGATGTGCTGCTCAACAGCAAAGAGGACCACCTGCGCTCGATGTGCCCTGAAATAGAGTCCAGCTGCGAGAGGATCTGCAACAAGTGCCAGGAGTTGGAGCACCTTTTGCCCGTTGCGGACGCCACAGGACTGGAGACGATTGCCTGTCAGTGTGATCAGCTGCGCTCTGAGATCGCTGCCACGCGAACCAAATTGGAAAGCGTGCAGTCAGCTTTCAGCCAGGTCAGCTGCGAGGTATCCCAAAAGACCACTGACTGCGAGCGTCTCTCCAGGCAGATATCCACCGCTCAGGATGACTTTGGACTGCTGCAGGCGAGGTACGACACCCTGGAGCACCAGTGGCTGGATCAACAACTGACCATCGACAAGATGGAGGCTGAGTACAATGCCATCCAACAGAAGTACCAAAAGCTGCAGGAGGAGTACGATAATCTGGGACATAGGTCCGATGAACAGTGCCAGCAACTGCAGGCTGACAACACGAAATTGCAGGCGGAAATTGTGACTCTTAAGACTAGAGTGGAGGAGGCCCAGCGCAAGCTGTTGGAAGCTCCGAATCCCGAATCTCTTGCCGAGGAGTTCAAGGCACAAAATCAAGAGCTTAAGGCGCAACTCTCCGATTTGCAGTCCAAGTTTAACGAGATCCAAAGCGAATACGACTGTCTCTCCAACCAACTGATGGAAAGTGTCCAGGAGAACGACACCCTTCGAGAAGAGCTCAAGCAGCGGCCCTCTAGCTTCGACGTAGAGTCCATGAAGAGTTCCGGTGTTGGCACTGAGTGCAGCGATCCGGAGCACGAGCTCGACCTTGATGGTGATCTTCTGCAGCAGTTTATCCAGCTGTCTGAGTCCATCCAACAGATTGAACTGCACCACCATTCTGGCTGCAGTCGTCTCTTTAGAGCAAACAAACTGGAACAGGATCAAAACGAGCCTGGCTTAAGGCTTTGCCTTGAGTGTGCAGAGTATATAGAAAGTGACTCTCGACAGCTAGATACATCCGATTCCATCTGCCTCAAAGGTTCCTTTAAGCGACACAGGTTCCAGATGGTTCAACTAAGTCAGGAACAGGTGGATATGGAAGAAGAGAATCGACTTCGCAATGTAATTACCCAATTGGAGCAGGAAGTCAAAGATAAAATAACGCTGATAGGTGAGGCGGAAGCAAATATTAATGAGATGCGCGAGCAGATGATCAGCCTGAAATCCGACCTTTTGGATAAGAGTGTCCTAGTGAACAAGGTGGAGGACTACTACCGCCAGATCGAATCTCTGGAGAAACAGAATGCAGAAATGTCGATTGTTTACAAGGAACTGCAGGATTCGGTATCCAGGCAAAGCTCTATGAACGAGAGCTCGCTCGAAATTTCGCCGGACGATGAAACGCTGATAGCCTGTCCTGCATCTCCCAATAACAAAGATCACGAATCGCAGGAGGTCATAACACTTAAGGCATCCCTTGCTGATCTGAAAACCAAGGTGTGTGATTTGCAGGCCGAGCTGGAAAGTCAATTAAAGCAAATGCAGCTGAAGGACAGTAAAATTGCCAAGCTGCAGACTGATATAGAAGAAATGGGCGAGCGCTGCTTATCAATGGAGCTTAAGGTTGCAGAGTTGGAGGAAGACGTCCACCAAAAGCAGGAAGTACTGGATCGCCAGGCGCAGAAGCTGTCCGATGACCTACGCCTCATCGACCAGCTGCAGGAGAGGAATGCGACTCTCGTTGACCGTAGCATCAAGGCTGAGGAATCTCTGAAACTGGAGAGGACGAAACAGGAGCAGACAATCGTTTCCTTCGAATATGAAAAACAAATCGAGGAGCTCAGTGAATCATTGAAGAGGGCCAAAGAAAATGTATGTATTCTGGAGAAGAAAAAGACGGATGATATTAATGCCATACAGCTGGAGTACATGGTAAAGATGGAGACGAGCGAGAACGAGAATCGCGCCAAGTTTCGCGCGTACAGCCTGGAGTTGGAGGAGAGTAAGGATCACTATGAGAACAGTGTTGCCGCTCTGAAGGATCAGCTATCCCAGGCCGGGGAGGAGCTCTCCAGTGTTACGACTCGTTGTCAGGCGGAGTTGGAAGGGATTAAAGTCACACTTCAAGAAAAGATTACTCAGGCCGAGGAGGAAAGAAACAAATTGACTGCCCAGCACCAGGCGGAGCTCGAAAAAATAAAAGAAATTCTGGTAGAGAAACTGGCAGAGGACGAAGCGAAACAGGCCAAGATTGAAGCTGATTACAAGGCGGAAATTAGCAATGTGCGACTCACATTGAAGGAGCAGCTAAGTCAAGCGGAGGAAGAGCAAGAAAAGGCATGTTTAAAGCTTGACGAGATGAGAAAAACTCTGGAGAAAATGGTGTGGCAGAGAAGCGCAATGAATGATACAATTGCTAAGCTGGAAGAAACGAAACATGATCGGGAAATGGAATTCGACAAATTGAAAATCGAGAAAATTAAACTAGAGAAGATGTACGACAAATCCCAGGAACAGCTACAAAGGCAATTTCGCACCCGAGATCAGAATAGCATGGAGGCACAGGCACAAAGTGAACGACTTGATGTGCTACTGGCCTCGTCGAATGAGAAGATCACTGAACTCCAGGAAAAGTGCGAGCAGCAGGTTTTGGAATTGGATAAATTGAGGCAGAACAAGATGTCCTTGGAGTCTGAGATTCAAAAGGTCACTGCACAGCACTCGAGCACCCTAAAGAAGCTTCAGGAACTTGAATCGGAAACGGATTCTCTAAACAATAAGGTGCTGGAGAAGTCTGATTTAGAGGACAAGCTTGAGACTTTCACGGCCAAGATAAGCGACCTCGAAGAAGCGCTGCATGGAGCTAAACTCAAACTTGTTGCCAATGACCATCTGGTTTCTCAGCACGATCGTCTGAAAATCTGTCTTTCCGAGGCAAATGAATTGGCGTGCAAAACGCAAAAGAAGGTGGATCGCCTGCATTTGGAACTGCTCACTTTGCAGGATGGAATCGCTACTCGGGATGTACAAATGGAGCAGCTTCGCTCGGAACTGAAGCGCGCCCTAGATGCAAAGGCTATTGCAAGCACGGAACAACAAGTTCTGGTAACGCAGCTCAAAGAGGTCGAGGAGAAGATGTCAGTCCAGGCAGACAAGTTCAAACGCGAGATGTCCGATCTCAAGAGTTCAATGAACGAGCTGCAGGTGAAGCTTAAATCCCTGCAAGAAACAAAAGATAATCTTGAGGCTGGAAATGAGGATCTTAAACTTAAGCTAACAAACTCCCAAAAACTAGAGAACATGCTGAAAGAAGAGCAATCGCTAAGTGCCTCTCTAAGAGAAAATATTGAACAACTGGAACGATCCAAAAATAACCTCGAAGAGCAAATACGAACCAAGGAAGCAGAAGTGGATCAGAGATTCATGGAGTTGAAGCGGGAAGTGGAGCTAGCTCGAAACAATACCGGAGAATTGGCCAAGGAGTGCAAAAAGCTGCACTCGGATCTGGTGAGTTTTATTTAAACATTCACCTTACCTTTATTCTTCTATTAAAACATTTTTCAGGAAACCAAAACTGATAATTTCCAGAGAGAAAAAAAAAACTTGGACTCAATCTTATTAGCTCTGCAAAACGACAAACAACAGCTGGAGGAAAAGCTTACCATTCTTAAAAAGAAGGATGAAGCTAATGCTGGACTGAAGGCTCAATTGACATCCACCAAGGCAGCACTTACATCTCAGCAAGAAGCCTCGACTAATCTCGAAATAGCTATGGAAGCGGCCAATACTAAAAGTCTCGAAATGGGTCAGAAGTTTAACGATCTCTCAGAGGAATGCGAAAAGCTACGATCCGATATGGTAATATTTGAGCGATCCTTGTTATTTACAAATTTGTTCATTGAAACTTTCTTTAGCAATTCAAAGAGTCTTGTTTCTTAATGGAAAAGGATAAGTTGGACGGCACTATTTCAGATTTATTAAACGACAAGAACATTTTGGAGAAAACTCTGGTAATATTGGAGTTATTCTGGTATTTATTAGATCGTTTACAGAGTGTTCAAATTTTTTTTACAAATTCAAGGAATCCAATCTGCAAAATTACAATCAGCAGCTTAAAGAAAAGCTTTCCATTTCTAAGGAGAAGGATGAAGACAATGCTCGACTAAAGGCTAAGTTGAAAGCCGATGAGGCAACATTTTCATCTCTTCAAGAGTCCTCGAATAAGCACCAACTAGCCATGAGGGCGGCCAATAAAAAAAACCTTGAAATGGGGCAAAAGGTTGATGAACTCACAAAAGAATCCGAGAAGCTACGATCAACCCTTGTAATATTATTGTGATCTTTGTAGTTTACTAGATTGTTTATTGAATCTTTTTTCTACTAGAAATCTAGGGAAACCAGTTTTCGAAATAAGAAGGAGCGCATGGACGGGACCATTTGCAGTCTATTGGAAGACAAGCGCAATCTCGAGGAAAAGCTGTGCTCGCTCAGCGAGATGACGACTAAGCTTGAGTTTGAACTGGCGGCTTTGCAGTCGCCTAAAGTGAACGTGAACTTTGTGTCGAGTCCGCCCAACGGATCGCCGACTTCTGCAACTGATTCGGCTGCCAAGAAACCCCTGGATCGCAACGCTAGTACCAGTGTGGTAAAGGTACATATGTGTAGCCGACGACCAAAAACCTCTCAATAATATTATTATTTTTATCAAAGAAATCGGCCAGCATAGAGTCCACAGTGCGAAAGAATCGACGGATTACGGCATATGATGAGCACCGAAAGCAGTCGTGCTGGAACGACTTTAGGGATGGCGGCACTATGACCGATTCCATGGGTGAGTGCAGTTTTGTTGCGAGGTGTTCGATATGTTACACTATTAATTCCATTACAGACAAAAATTGCAATTGTGCTGAGCCAAGCTGCAAACACAGACTGAATCAGGACTGGAGGCAATCTTAAAGAAGACAAACATTAAGTTAAAAGAAGATAATACTGAAGCAACACAAGAACAATATTAATTCCCTTACAAATGTCAGTTAAGGTGTGTCTGCCTTTTGACATATTGATTTTTGTCTAACCTTTCTTAACAAATGTTTCCAGGTGCAATGTGAATCACAAAAAAGAGGAAAATCGCCACTCTGCGATAAAAATACGAGTACAATAAGAGGAGCGTGCAGCTTTGTAATAAATAATACAGTGAACGGAAAACCGGAAAGCAGCCAAATAAGTCACTTAGGAAGTTATTCAAGTATTAAGTTATCTTGTTAATTGTTATCTTGTCAAGGGTGGAGTTTAAATTTATAATTCTTTATTTCTGTTTATGTTCATTTTTATATGTTAAGTATCTGTCATTTGTCGCTATTAAAAATTCTCTGAACAAAAGTGATCAACAAAAATTAAAATGTATTCGCCATTAGATTTTTAAGTCAGTTCGAAAACGTTTATTACTTGGAAGACTTAAACGGCAGTCTTTATAACCTAAGGCATCGTAATTAATAGCAATATTAATTTATTTTATTTATAAATCATTGATTAAACTACTTTACGAATTTATTACATTTTTCGGCTTGCTTTTTTCCTTAAGCTTAAGATTGTCATCTGAGATTTCTTATGGGTTCGCCATTGCAAAATGTAGATATTTTTATACCTTGCAGAGGGTTTTATTATTTTGGTCAGAAGTTTATAAACTAATTTTTTTTTAAATACCAAGCAGAAGTCAATCTAAAGTATACTAATGAGTTTACCCAAAATATAAATGTTGTAATTAAAACAGCTAGTTTTTGGCCTGTGAAATCTTTGTTACCCATTAAGTGCAGTTTATGTTATTTGTTTATTTTATTTTTAATGTTTTTTGTTCTTGGAACTCTTTATAAGTTTAACTATTTTGCTATTAAATACATACAGCTTACATACATAAACAATCTTTATAAGTTGTTAGCCGACTGTGTTTTCTATATTACTCGTAACAACAAAAATGAATCGGGTAATTTTTCAGCTAACGGTTGCAGTTTGAATTCCTGGCTCAACATGTCTGACAATCGACTAGTCGATATGTACAAATTTTAAGTTTCAGTGATGAACAGTGTCCAACCGAAGCCGGAGCGATAATTATCGAGCGGCTCGCTTGAGTGTTGCGAACGGCGGCGACCAGCTAAGCTGCAGTGTTGGAAAGGGCTGTAGACGCTTACGCTGAGGCAAAACAGAAAATTACGACAAAAAAGCAGAGCCTCGCAAAAAAAGGCCATGAATTCGGCAACCAAGGTAGGTGGAGGTGCTCAGCCAAGTCCGCCGGCGCCCACGCCCTCCAGAATCCCGCCGCCTGCGTCCCCGGGCGTCGCAACAAAAAAAAAGGCGGCGCGGGAGAGAGTCGAGAGTCGTTCGTTTGTCTCACTCCTGCGAGTGGGAAATTTGTTGTTCCACCTTCTTGTGGGTGGCGGGCGGTGGGCGGGGGCGGTGCGTTTGTTTTGAATTTGCACGCGGTAACAACAAACTGACTCCGGATGCAAATCCGGGTGCACTTGCAGGTGGGGGAGATATTCACGGCCGCGGGACAGGCGTTTAGCAGACTGGGCGACCTTACCATGCAGCTGCATCCCAACGCGGAGTCGCCATCGGGGTAAGTTGATCCGGAGTCCCGAGATTCGGAAGACCCTAACCGCAGTGTTTCGTTTCTGTGTCCTTTGTTCCCTCGCCACGGCTGCAGGAAGTGGACGGACGAGGAGATCGACATGCTGCACTCGTCCATCATGCGCTTCTCCGACGACCTGACCAAGATCAGCCTGAGCATCAAGAACCGCACCGTGTAAGTGATCCAGTGATCCCGCGATCCTGGCGAGGGAACATGCTGCTAGACCCGTGCTAATCCCCTGTACCCTTGCCCATTGCAGCTCCCAGATTCGCCAGGCGCTGAAGAAGAAGGCCTTTGAGGACGCCGGCATCCCCGCCAAGCAAGTGCCCGTCCAGCAGGTTCAGCACGTTCTCCAGACGCTGCCACCCCAGTCGCAGTCGCCGCAGTCCCTGCAGCAGCCGCCTCCTCAAGTATTCAAAGCACAGCCCGTCGTGCATCAAGTGCAGCTAGTGGCGCAGCCCAAGCAGATCATCCTGCATCCACAGACCACCACCACGACGGGCACGACGGTGACCGTAAAGCAGTACCAGCAGATGCAGAAGGCGGCGGCGCTGGCGGCGGCCCAGGCTGCGGCCTCGGCGGTTAACAACACGCCCACCATCACGGAGAACATCATCATCCAGCAGCCCACGTCCACTTCCACGACGGCAGTGCAGCAGCCCCTTGTAGTGTCCACCTGCTCGTCGTCGCAGATCGTGGTTCCCGTGGTGCCGGCAGTGTCCACAGTGCTCTCACCCACGGTGGTTATCGCCGACGACGTGGTGAGCACTACCTCCAATCCTCCAGCGGCGGCGGGGACAGCAGGAGCGCCAGCAGGGGCGGCAGCGGGCCTTAAGTGCGGCCCAGACGTGTCCATGACCCTCAACCGCATCAACGTGCAGGAGAACGAGGTGGACGTGGAGGAGTGCCTGCCCGCGGAGGTGGTCAAGCTGGATTTTGTCAGCGAGGAGGTGGCCGGGTGAGGTTCGAGCCCTCAGAACGGGCTGGACTTCTACTACTAGATCTCCGGCCGCATAACGAATCACGTAACTTGGAACAGAATCGCTACAAATCTAGATCGATAACTCTTAAACAAAACGGTTGAGATGCCGCCCTAGCCCTAAGCCTAAACTGTTAAGTGTTGTCATATTTGATATACCTTGAAATCACCTTGTTCCCGGCCCCGAAAGACAAATGGATTGTGCGAAGTGCAGAAGGAGGAGTCTGTTGATCGCCAGCCACAGAGCGTAGATATTAATTGCGGAGCGTACATGCTGCGAATAGACTTAAATTTACGCAAGACACAATAGTGCAAAGTACATAACGACGATCGTGTAAGCTGAGAGTGAATAAACGAGCATTATTTTAAGCTCCGCTGATCTCGGGGATTTTATTGGAGCTAAGTAGTCCCAATTGATTGTCTTTTTCAAAAGTGCAGTATTGGTTAAAACTTAGATTCTTCAAGAATCAGACGTAATGATTCAGAGATGTGATTTTATTCAATGCCTTTTAGTTGGGTAAATCGAATTGTATTTAAGGACAACCATCATACTCATGGCGCAATATAATTTCAACCCCTTGTTTCCATATATAACTTATCCAATAAAACTAAAAATGCTTTTAAAAATGTGTTCTGCAAAGGTTATCCAGCCAAATAAGCAAAAAAATGGCTTTATAAATTTATAAACGGTATTTCTGAGTTCAATCATTTCATTTCTGAAATGTACTTATGATTTTAGTCAGTCTTGTACTTATTAATTGAAAAAATAAGTTTAATTCGGATTTAGGTGGTACATATTTCTAAATTTGTATATATTGATAGAATTAATGAGAGGCAATTAATGCCATATAGGACTACACATAAACAATTTTATAAATTTAAATTTAAATCTTTTTTAAACACCGCCCTGCTCATAATTGCGTTCAAATTTAATTGCCATTCACTCGTCGGATTAAAAACCCGTAATTCCGAATTTCCGAAGCTAAGAGCAAGAAGAAGAGTCAAAGATACGGATACATCAACAACAACAGTTGCAAACCAAATCCATTGTTAGTCAAAATGAGGCTTCCGTTGCAGGTTCTTGTGGTGATTTTAGCCTCCTGCTCATCAATTTCCGGCTCACTGGCCTACAAACCGGTGGTCATCCTCCACGGAATCCTCTCCGGAGCCGAATCAATGTCATTTCTGGTCCGGGAAATCGAAGAGGTTTGTTATTGGGTTCCCCTTGTTATTGTTTACTAGCAAAAACAATAGTGACAAGGTCGAATTCAACGCAAACAGCGCAATAACAATTGATAACAATTTGATATTCCGTTTGAAGATTCATCCTGGGACCATTGTTTATAACTGCGATAAATTCAGCGGATGGTACAGTTTGGAGAACGCCTGGCGGCAGGTCGACCAAGTTAGGGATTACCTCAACGAAGTGGGCAAACTCCATCCGGAGGGCATCATCGTTTTGGGTATTTTAAAACATCATTCCTTTCTATAAGTTGTTTAATGTCTGACTTTCAATATTGTACCACTTTCAGGCTACTCCCAGGGAGGTCTTTTGGCTCGGGCAGCCATCCAAAGTCTGTCGGATCACAATGTGAAGACCTTCATATCCCTTTCTTCGCCACAGGCGGGGCAATACGGAAGTAAGTAGAAATCCAATCCCTCTCGAAATATAATGAGTAATTGCTAAAAATATAAAACATTTGGATGTAACTATAAGATTTACATAAAATATGGTGATGCCTAAGACATTATTTATTATTTTATTATTTTGCCCTCATCAAGATCAAAAATAAATGGTGTACTCGGAAAAATTATGTATGTCAATTTTTTTATATAACCCGCATCAAATATCGCAAAAGCAGGGTTAGTTTTTAGTTGAAATTTTCGAAATTATAATTAGAAAATTACTCATTAAAAGGCTCTCGTTACACCATTATCAGACTGCTACACTTACAAATTTTAAAAATGAGTCAAGGCAATTTATTGCTTTAGAGATAAGCATTACATAGCTCATATACTTAAGAAAAAAATTGTCTTAAAAATACATTACATCCACAAGATTATTACAATTTTTAATTTAGAATTATTTTCTTATATAATTATACCGTTTGGATATACTTGCAGCCAGCTTTCTGCATCTGATATTTCCCGACCTGGCAGCCAAGACAGCCTTCGAGTTGTTCTACTCGCGGGTGGGCCAGCACACCTCGGTGGGTGGCTACTGGAACGATCCGCAAAGACAGGAGCTCTACATGAAGTACAGTGAATTCCTGCCGCTAATCAACAACGAAAAGCAGACCTCCAACTCCACATCCTTCAAGATGGGAATGGTGCGGCTCAATAGATTGGTAATGATCGGAGGACCCAACGACGATGTTATCACTCCCTGGCAATCCAGGTAAGGTTGCAGGTCTCTTTTAAGTTCAGAAAATATAATAGCCCCTGGAATTCCCTTTCAGCCACTTTAGTTACTACGACGAAAACATGGATGTGATCCCTTTTATCAAGCGAAAGATCTTCACTAGCGACTCCATCGGCATCAAGACTCTCCAGGAGGCTGGAAAACTAATCATTGTGGTCAAACCACATGTTCATCATCTTGCCTGGCACACGCGGAGGGATGTTATCCACGAAGTTATAATGCCATATCTGGACTGAACAATTAATGAAAACTATACTAATGCGATCAAAGAGCTGTGATCGAAATGGCGGATATAAGCTCGCTCTCATCAATAAGCATTAATGTGAAGTTGCCACCTGGAGACAGGCTACACAATGATCTTTTATCGGTAATTTAGCTTTAGATTGTTTACAATGACCTGTAAATGGCAGAGAAGATTTATACAAATTTATTAAATATACATGCATAGGTAAACTAAAATAATGTTATGGAAACATATTTTATTCAGGTGAATGCAACCAATATGAGTAATGGAAATTTATTTGGAATGTTGAATCAATGATGAAGTCTTAAGTCTAAATATTTAACAAGAAATATATAATTATGAAGAATACTTCAATTTCGGAAAAAGGTCGATAACATTATTTACTGCAGTAGTCCAATAATCTTAAGAATGGTAAAGAAATGGGGAAATAATCTCTATTTATTATTTGAGTTTCCCGCTTAATTAATTAATTTAAATTTTTTGAAATTCCCGCGCTGTTTTTACAACTGGTTGTTTTTGGTAGTAGGAAATATTGGGTTTCCCCACCTGGTAACACTATTGCATCTGGCGAAATTAGGCGCAAATTTAAGATTGGAGTCATCAAAGGATAAATCCGACAATGGAAGACACCACAGGAGCCGAGCAGGATGCAGACAATGTGATCCGCATCATGGTGGCCACTGACAACCATCTGGGCTACGGCGAAAAGGACGCAGTGCGCGGCGAGGACAGTTTCACGGCCTTCGAGGAGATCCTGGAACTGGCGGTTTCTGAGGATGTGGACATGATTCTGCTGGGCGGAGACCTCTTCCACGACGCGGTGCCCAGCCAGAACTCCATGCACAAGTGAGTGTGGATTAAGTGGCATCCCCCATTCCATTTCATCCCGATTAATCTCCACCAGATGCATTGAGCTCCTGCGGCGCTACACCTTCGGCGATCGCCCCGTTTCCCTAGAGATCCTCAGCGATCAGGCGCAGAGTTTCCACAACGCCGTCAACCAGTCGGTGAACTACGAAGACCCCAACCTGAACATCGCCATTCCGGTCTTCTCCATTCACGGCAATCACGACGACCCCAGCGGCTTCGGCCGCCTGAGCTCCCTGGATCTGCTGAGCACCTCGGGCCTGGTCAACTACTTTGGCCGCTGGACGGATCTCAGCCAGGTGGAGATCAGCCCCATCCTGATGCGGAAGGGCGAGAGTCAGCTGGCTCTGTACGGGCTGAGCCACATTCACGACGGGCGGCTGGCCAGACTCATCAAGGACTTTAAGGTCAAATTCAACTGCCCCGACACGGCGGCGGCGGAAGGCGAAGGCGATAAAGGCAAAGACAACAAGGAGGACACGCAGTCGGAGGAGGATTGGTTCCACCTGCTCGTGGTGCACCAGAATCGCGCCGATCGCGGCCCAAAGAACTATTTGCCCGAGGAGCTGCTGCCGGGGTTCCTCCACCTGGTGATCTGGGGCCACGAACACGACTGCCGCATTGAGCCGGAGCTGAATGCGAAAAAGGGCTTCTATGTCTCCCAGCCGGGCTCCTCGGTGCCCACCTCCCTGTCCGAGGGCGAGGCCAAGAAGAAGCACGTCGGCCTGCTGGAGATCTACAAGGGAAAGTTCAAGCTGAAGGAACTTCCCCTGCGCACCGTGCGTCCTTTTGTCTTCGAGTCCGTTGTACTACCCGATCGTGCTGAGGAGCTGGGTCTGGACCAGGGCGATGCTTCCACAAAGGTCTTCAAATTCGCAAAGAATCGGGTAGAGGACATGCTGGAGCGGGCGAAAGCCCAGCTCACCGGCCATCCCCGGCAGCCCACACTGCCGCTCATCCGGCTGCGCCTTCTCTACACAGATGAGTCCTGCATGTTCAACGCCATTCGGTTCGGCCAAATGTTCAGCACGCAAGTGGCCAATGTCCAGGATGTGGTGCAGTTCAGCAAAATGATCAAGAGGAGCAAGACAGAGACCGTCAGCCTGGACAAGGAGGCTTTGCGACGCGCACTGGTAAGAATGACATTAATAAGGCTGAACATTTTGAACGTTATGAGATGGGCATTTATAATTGGAATTTATAATTTATATCCCATGCATATACATATTATATTTTGAAGATATGATATGGTTTTATTCTATGTTGATATAAAATATAGTTGAATTACCTATTACTAAAAATTTGGCTTCTTTGGATTAAGATTTTTCTGGCCTAAGGCTTTTGGACAGCACGCGTTTTTATTTTAAAATCTTAATAAAACTCCATGCATTATACCTTACCTAACATTATTTATATTAAAACATGTATTTTAGGAGGCGGATAATGCCACTCGAGTAGAGGAGCTGGTGGATCGCTATTTCGACGAGGCCAAGTCCAATAAACCTCTAAGGTTATTCCACTCCAAGGCATTAGCAGAGATGACCTATCGACTGGTGGAGCGAAGGGATGTTGATGCAGCAGAAAATATCGTGAAGTGAGTCGCCATCGCATATTGAACATACCTAATCCACTTTTAACCAGATTCTACAAGGAAAAGGCAGTGGATCATCTAATGGAATCCATGCCGAACGAGGAGAACATCGACGACGAGCTCTTAAAATTTAGGACGCGCCATAAGCACGAGGATTTGCTAAAAATGCTCGATACTCAGGGAGTGAAAGTGAAGCGGGACAATAAGTCCACATCTGTCCTGGGTAGCGAAACCAACGCCTCCACAGCAACCACGACGGGACGAGGGCGTGGACGGGGTCGTGGAGCTGGAACTGCCAAAGGTCGTGCTTCTGCCGCCCCAGTCGCCGCACGTGGCAAGGCGCAGCTGGAAGTGACTGTCAATAATTCGGTAGGCAATAATGCACTAGAGGGAAATATAAAAGTATAATAATTTGTACATCTTTCATCATGAACAGCGTGCTTCAAGCAGACAGCAAACTATCCTAGGCAGCATCACCAGAGGTACTCGAAATACCGTCAGCTATGTTATATCGGATGATTCCGATTAGTATACATTCCAAAACCTTTTTTATTTTGCCGATCTTATAGCGGAATAAACAGAAGCTTTCTTTTGTATAACCTCTAAGAGTACATTTCAATATCTTTTATTATTTGGGTTTCATTTTCAGGGTTCATGGTTCAGACAACTGCATAATAGATTAGCCTACAACTTAGGAGCTACTTTAAGGTGAACGGCTGCTGTCGGGCTCTACTGAATGGGCCCGACTGGATGTGGATCGGTTCTTTGGTAGGCTAGCTGCTTCAGGACTCCGCCGGACCACGGCGGAGATTTCTCCAGACACCGACTCGACACTGCGCACTCGCGTTACTGCTGGTGGTACTCGTAGTAATAGCGATATGGATCCACCGATGAGCTGCCTCCGGCTGCGGTCACACCCATGCCCACGCCACCGGCTCCAGCTGCTGCTCCTGCCCCACCGCTCGTCTTGGACACCGGCCGGATCACGTAAGTGTTGCGCCTGCAGGAAGATAATATTTTATTAGGTATTGGGTTTTTCAATTCCGGTTTCTTCATATATGAATGCAAATAGCGATTTTATTTTTACACATGTTTTATAATAAATATTATAATGCCAGTCAAAAGTTTGGAACGCAGTAATCGGATTGTAGGACTATATCATATAGCTTCCATTGGAAATAAATTATCAACTATAACTTCACTGTTTTTTAACATATACGTTTATACTCCGACATTACACAATTCCAGAACAACGGTTTCAATTTTATACAAGTCGAAAGACTATATTATATAACTGTTATAGAAACTGTTTATCGGAAAATCGTTATAGCTTCATTGTTTTTAGGTACAGACGCATTAAAATCGAAATATAAAATATTTTATTTTTCTTATCAGCTGTTAATGTATTTGATTTAAAAAAGACATCTGCCTTGAAGGATATTCCTGTTTCCCAGAACATTTTCATGTTTTCACCAATATATCTTTAAATACTATTTAATGTTTATTTTGGATATACAGAGTATAGTGTATTTTTCCACATTTGACATGAATCGGAAACTCACCTGTTGTGTTCACCGGCGTGCACCTGGAAGCTGGTCTCCTCGCTGTGGTCGTGCGAGAAGAGTTTCTTCAGCGCAATGATCCCGGCAATGGTCAGGGCCACCTTGCTGATAACCAGGGCCTTGCCGGCGATCGCGGCCAGAGCCTTGAGGCCCAGAGGACCAGCGATTCCCATGGCGGTGAGGAGGGCCGCCACCACGTACTTGATGTGGCCGCCGTCCTTGTGCTTCTTCTTCTTGTGCCCGTGGCCACGGCCCACGCTCTCCTGGGCGCCACCTCCATCCATGTCGATCTTGAGCGTGTGCGTCCGCATCAGCTTGTCCGCCTTGGAGAGAAGGGCTCGGTCGATGGGCGGCAGGCTGCCGAATTGGCGGGCATCCGTGAGGGAGCCCAGGACACTCTCCGTTTCGCTCTGGTTCTGCTTCTCCAGCACCAGGCCGTCCACGATCTTGATGGAGTCCTGGTCCAGAGCTCGACTGAGCGCATGGAGGGCTTTCTGCTTGAGGCAGCCGATGAAGTCGTTCTTGTCCTGGCAGTCGTCGTAGACCCTCCGCACGAGTGCCATCTCGGGACCCAGACCCAATCCCCAGGCCGATCCCCAATCACTGGAACCGGAGGTGGGCGATGATTCCACCGCTGTGCTGTGACGCCTCCTCCGTGGAGCCACTGCCGTTGACACGGATGCTACACACGCCAGGAGCAGCAGCCACTCGAGACGCTTCATGGTGGGGTCCTTGCTGACCGATGCGGCTATCCAGGGTAATAGACTTGAGAGGCTCTTCGATGTCTTATATCCACGTTCACTCGCCGGCAATCTGGGGATGCTACTGCAGCGAAATCGCTGGGTGGGCAGAGCTTTTATAAATTGCGATCGGAGATAGGGACGCACTCAGACGGAAAGAACTGGCGTGTTCGATGGGACGCAGACAGATCTTGGACCTGGAGATGGCAATGGAGACGGTGTTGGAGATGGGGATGGAACAGCAGCTACTTGGAGGGCAATTAGCACTGGCCATATTTAGTTATGCTCTCATCTCAGCCGGCTGTAGGCGCTGACATGTTTTCGTTACCCAACCACGGATGGATGCCTATCCATGTTCAGGTCCCGCGATCCACGGGGTGTGTTACCTGCCAGAAAGTGGCACTTTTCGATTTCTATGCGCGTATGCATATATATCTGATAGTCAATACATTTAACTTAGTGGTCTAGGGGTTTAGTGTACTCATAAATACAATTTAGTTCAAATTAAATAATATTTGCAGGGTTAATATTTTTTTTATTTCAGAAGGAAGATGGTTAAAACTCCTAAATTTTGAAAGTATTTTAAAAAAAGTTGGAAGGACCAATTTAACCTAAAACATTTGCATATTAATAGGCATAATTTATATAACATTTAGATCTTTTTCACTACCGTCTAGTAAGTTTTTTTTCTAGAATCTCTTTGAACAAGTGGTTTTTGGGGGTTCACTGTAACTAAGCTAAAAGTTAACCAATTTCAAAAACCTTTTAAATATAGCTTAAGAATTTATAAGTTATAAATTTATAAAATTATTTATAGCTACTTCTATAGAGGCGATTTTTACTTTATTGTTCACATTATTTTTACATTAAGTAAAATAAAATAATAACATAAGATCGGTCAGCAATAGTTAATAGTTAACAAAAAACGGTCTATGAAAATTCAGGACATTCAAATGGGCTACAAGGAAAATGATTATATTTATAGATCTTTCCAAGTTAACTGGGAAATTATCTAAACTTTTATTATAGATAGTTTCTAGCAGAAAAAGTCTTTATTTACGCTTTTATGTTGGATAAACCATTATTATTATCTTATTAAAACCAAATTTTAAAGAAAATAAATGTTATAAATACATTACTTATATTTATTTGCTATAAATATGTATTATAGTTAGGATAACCACTGTAGGTTCTCTTCAAATAGAGCACTAGAGCACAAGTACACCAGAACTGCCCAAATGTTATGAATAAAATACGAGTAAATCAGTGCTCGAAAAGAGAGTACCAGAGAAATATGGCTATTAAGATACAAAAGAACAGCAACTATCGGCGGGGGGGTGTTTGCACTCCGGCTGTTCCCCAACGGCAACAACCAATCCCCACACTATATCTTGGCAATAACTAATAA
The DNA here is from genome assembly GCA_018153305.1 of Drosophila kurseongensis. Classification (NCBI taxonomy): domain Eukaryota; kingdom Metazoa; phylum Arthropoda; class Insecta; order Diptera; family Drosophilidae; genus Drosophila; species Drosophila kurseongensis. The sequence continues at coordinate 8,807,233 of JAECXX010000210.1, read as the reverse complement.
CGTTTAACGATGCGTGCAGCAGAATGATTAAGCCCACATCGACTACTGCCCCTCGGATTTCGAGTTAGGATCGGATCGGATCGGTGCTGGTGCTGGCATAACATATCGCATGTGTGCGAATGGATGTAGCCTGCAAATTGGTTATCATAAATTGCATCTGATTCGGGACGGAGCAGGGGGATTCCCCGTCGATGCCGTGAGGTGATCGCTGCACATTTGGCTCACTGGCCCACTGGGTGAAACTGAGTTGATTACAGTTAGGAAATTTTCTTTTCTGCGCACCAACTGTGAAAATCAACAGCTCTCATCCCCCAGTAAGTATTTCGCTTTTGACGACCAGATCAGGCCAACTGGCGACAGTTAAGTCGCAGTGAAAAGTGACAAAAGTGAGACACTCTCACCTAGTTATCTTTTCCACTCAGATAACTTCAAATTAGCTCATTAGGCAATAAAATGGCACCGTAAATTTGTACCCATTAAAATTAACAAAATAATTTGGATTAAGTTGCCAAAAACGATAGTATATATATCTAAATATCTGTTTGTTGTAAAGTTGCCTCTGAAAAATAATAAACAATTAAAAAACAAAAAAGTTTGTGTGCAACTTTGCAATACTTGTGAATACTTTGACCTTAAAAACAAACAAACAACATCGAATTCTTCAAAAAACCCTTAATCATTAAACCCTTAATGAATATAAATACAGATAATCGTTACTAATATCCTATAAGAATAAGAAACGAGTTCTTTTCTTTCACAATTGTTTCTAACATACCTGTACAAATTCTAAAAATAAATAAAAAGAATATATGTATATGGCTATTCGCTTATTAATATGCTTTTTCTTAATCTCTATAATATCACAACCTGAAAATTTTATCTGTTCGATTTTTAGCCATAGCTTAACACAAAATGATGACTTAAACCATTAATGAGCTCGTGCCGCTTAAACAGAGTTTCGTTTTATGTTTCAAAAAGTTATAATTAATTTGCTCGACGGAAAAGTCCACTACTGTTTACTGCTATTAAAGGTATTGGACATTGACTTCATGCAACACCTACTTATAAGTTAAATGAGCATGAAATTTGTAAAAGAAAAATCCAATCTGAAAAATAAGAAATTTGTTTTCATTCAGTAGCTAAAAATGAATACATTTTTAAGTTTAAATTGTCTTATATAGGGGTTTGAATGGTCTAACGAATACTCATATTTTTAGTGGTTCGGAACTTCGTCCTAACCTTCTCTCAAACTTAATTGTTAGACGTAAATACTTAATCAGTTTCACCAGCTAGTATACACATATTCTTCTAAAATAAAACGCAAAATGTAATCTTGTTTAATATAATTTATCTACATTACAGTAGGACAAATAATTTTAGCAAGAATGTACTGCTCAGAAAGTAAACATAATGAGGTATATATACACATGTCTATATATCCCTAGACGCTTATATGAGTGGCCACGCACACGAATCCGAATCCGCTGCTCAAGAGGGCGTAAATAATTTAATACATCAAGAAATGAAAGTTTCTTTGTTTTGGTTTGGCGTGGCCGCAGCTAACTTTTAGTTTCGATGCTCGCAGATAGCAGATAGCAGATAGCTCGTCCTGTCGAAAAGGACGAGCGGACATGCGAACAATTGTGCGATTTATTTGCACATTTCGGCAGACCAACTGGGATTCCTGGGGCGGATGGGATGGGGGCTTCGTGTCCGACTCTTATCGTCAATAATCATCATATGCTCAAATTTTTGGTCGCTTAATTGGAAAATTGTTGTTGTTCTTGCGATACGCCTGAGCGATTGGGTGATTGGATGGCCGGCCAGGATCTGGATGGATGGATAAATGGATGATTGGTTTGGCTGCCGAGTGCCGTTTGATTGATGGCCCACACATTGTTCTGCGGCCTTGTTGTGATAATATTTGCTCAGCGCCAGTTTGATTGGCATTTTGGCCAAGTGCCTTGTGGTTGGTTTGAATCTAAATTGCATGGTAAAAGTTCATAATGTCCTTTTACTATGACGGATCAGTATAAATGTGTAACACCAAATAATATTATTAAATAAGCAAAGTTAATTCACTAACCAATAACTTTAAAGATTTGGTTCTAATAATTTAATATTAATAACAATAATTTTATAATCTTAACTATAATATGTATACTTTAAAATTAATCACTCTAATGAAAACTGCATTTTTAACGTATTTTCGTTAAACGATGACTAGTTTTTTTCGCCCAAAATGATTGAATGCTTTGTTTTGTTGGGCCACTTGTTTATACTGTACTGTTTATAGTGCATAAACGTTTAACAATATAATTAATATAAAATATATATATTTTATTTCACTTTCAAAGTAACCTCATATGACCAATGGTTGGTCAATTCTGGTTGTGCCGAATCCGCTATTGCGCAAAATCAGAAGAGCGCTTCAAGGGTGGATTATGAGTTCATATCTCGTCATATTTCATAACACCCACTTCCTGCTTGAACTTGTGGTTGCGACTCCTTTGTGGGCGTGAGTTGCGATCCGGTCCAAAATGGCGACGGACCTCGGGGATTCACTTTCTGGGCAGGGGGATGCACTCCTGGTTCTTTGAAGTTTTAGTTGAATTGGCAAATGACAGGCGCTGGGATTGGGGCAAACTCCTCTTGAGTGTGCACCACGTTGGAAAATGCTCTCATATCAAAAGAAGTCGAAACCACAAAGAAAATCTCAGCGGCAGATTTTCGGCTACATCAAATCATCGATTCCCGTATCCGTATACGAGTCCGTATCCTTATAGTCGTAGTCGTAGTCGTGTGCCCGTATCTCAGTCCTGTTTGCACCTGCACCCCTCAGCACCCCCCCACACCCTTCACTCCAGAGCAGACAAAGAATTTCCCCCTTTTTCCAATTCCCCGCCGCTTTTCTCTGGCGACTGCGGTTCGTTCGCCTGCTGCCAACTTTCAACTACTTGCAAAGTTTTCACATTTTAAATTTGTTGGCTTGTTGCTTGTGCTCCGATTTTTCTGCTACCATTTTCCTTCTCCTCCAAAGTTTCTTTGTTTTTCTTCGAGCTGTTCTTGAGTGCAGGTCGCAGTTTAACAGTGGAATTCGGATCTATTACAGATAATTTATTTTTTCAAAATAAAATTTTTTTGTTAATATCTTTAATATTTATAAAATTTTTTGAATATATTTCCAAAAATGGATAGTTTCTCAGCATTTATTTTATGCATTACTAAAGGTCAAAAATAAAGTTATACTAAATTAAACATAATATAAATACTTAATTTGGATCCTGATTGAAGCATTTCGGTAGAAACTTTACTTAAAAAACGACATACATCTTACATCTGTATCTTCTGATGGGATAAATTTGGAGTTATCTCAAAATTGCCTGATTCATTTAACTATGTACCTAAGGAATATTACTTTACTATGGTTTTGGATATATATATATTTACATTTTAATATGACACAAGTTTTAGTGGTGTTTTTGGTTTTCGAAAAAACATAAAAGGATCAACCAAAGGTCTGTAAAAATGGTTGTGATCAAAGTTCTTTGTTATAACGCACTGCTTAGACTGTATTTATATTTTGAAAAATCCAGTGCACTTGTGTATTCTTCATTCTTCTGTACATATTTGAGTGGTGAGACGGATTTGGTGAAATCTTTAATTCGGTGCCCACTTGCATACATAAGGGCGTTGTACCTTTGCCCTGGACACAACTCAAATATGGAAGCATATGGGCTGGCTAAGGATTCGTCTCCTTTCCAGGACTTCACCACGAGCTGCGGTCCTTGGTTAAATTTGCTTGCACTACATATTTTCAAGATTACCTTCAGGGTGCTGGGTACACTATATACATCTAATAAGCTCCTTCGATGGTTCCTTTGTCTCCCTCATCGTTATCGATTGCGCTGCGAGTTGAGCTGGAAAAATGTTTTCGCTTTATCTCCACGGTGGGCGTGGCCTTGGGGGCGGACTGGTGGCGTAGAGGGAAAAAAATAAATTGTTGCAAACACAAACAGAAATATAATTTTGTTGCCTCGCATCTACATGGGCCACATATTTATGGCATGCCAGCACGTACGCGATATATTGCAACCCAATCGCTAGACGAGAAGCGGGGGGATGGCTTTTATTTATTTGGTAAACTTCGTTTATATCGCACACAAACCGAACGGGGGGAATCCCCCCCTATCCAGCGAAGGGAAAGCGAAACAGAAAGCGAAACAGCCACCGACGCCATGTTGAATGCGTCGCAGTGGGCGTTGGGCGGTGGGTGGGGGTGTTTTGGGTGGTGTCGTGGGTGGTGCTGGGGGTGGTCGTCACCATCATAAAAGGCTGGCTGAGACCCAGGACCCAGGACCCAGGACCAGGACCGATGTACCCAGTGTTTGTTATGCTTGTCAAGCATTTTGCGCGGGACCGTCTAACGATATTTCGATTTTGATATCTTTGGGTGTTATCGTTAAATGTCTGTCTGGGTGATAGAGGGGGTGATTTCGGGGAGGGGGGGGCAGCAGGCGGACCCACAATGTATACAATGTGCCATGTTGATTATGGTCTCATTTTTGGTATTTACTTTTCATTGGAATTAATCCACACTTTAAGAAAAAGTTTTTTCCCCTTTGATGTGTCAATAGCTACATTAAACACAGACAAACTTTAGATTTCTTTAGACTTTATACTAGAAAAGTTTTTATTTATTAATGTATATTAAGCCATTTTAATCTTTTTATGTAATATTGACATAATAATTGTAAGCAATTATGTAAGCTTTTCTAGTTAATCATTACACAAATCTGAAATAACTGTATATCTTTATTTCCATTTTTATATGAACGCTTGAAAAAAATGATTATACTAACTGGTTTACTAAAGCATGAACTTTAAGTTTACATTAAACGAAACAAAAATGTCAGATCGATAAATAATTGCTTCTGTCAAATAAATTCAGAAATAACTTGTTAAAAAATAGAAACCACGTTAAGACCATGAATGAAAATGTATATACGTTTCAAAAAGAATCACTCCTATATTTCTGTACAATTTTAGGATTATAGAAAATAATTACCGGTTGCAAAATAATTTATAATTCCCGAGAGAGAAGCTGTAAACCATGATCAATCGCCAGCTTCTACGATCCTACCAGATATTAAGAACAAAATATGATAAGTAGCTTATTTATTTTTTTACTCCTTTGTACAAAATTAAAGGTCTTTCCAGGAGAAAGGGGAGGGTTAACGACACCTCTTCCCATAATCGATGTATCCCTGGCCATGGTCATGTGCGAGACTTTTAAATTAGCACTCAAATGTGTCAAGAACCCAGCATCATTATTCCACGAACCTAAGACCCTCGTCCACGTCTCCGGTGCAGTCCAAATTATGCCTGTATGTACGGACTTTTTGACATGGGTCGGTCCTGCATCGGTGCCATCATATGTCATAATTATAGCTGCTCCAGTTCGGGATCCTGCCTGGAACCTGCTCCAGTTCCTGCAAAGATATTGATAATTGGCCAAGAAGTATGACCAACTGCGCCTGCGGCTGGTCAAGTCTAGACGAAAAGTGTCGGTTTTTGAATATTTTGACAGTTGGCACTTGATGGCTCCAATTGGACATAGATTAAATTAATTTTAACAGCTCAAGGGCAACATGAGTTTCATGATATATTTTTTATAAATAAAAATCTTGTGATGGCTTGAGGATCAAGGAATTGAAGGGTGATTTTTGATTTACCTTTACTTCTTATTACAAAAGTAAAGTAGTTTCATTGGAAAATATGAATGTTTTTAAAATCTTGATGGACAGTAATGAATTTTTAATTTTTGAATGTTTTAGATTTTTTATTTTTACCTGCAATTGTTAGTACTTTTTATTTTATCGTTTTTAAGTATTAAAAATTTATGGTAAACTTTTTTTAATTATTGTTTTCGAGTAATCAAAGAATGTGACCTCCCCAAAGATAAGTGAATGGATTAAACGGAGGTACCGAAACGTATCACTGTGATGGCGATGTGGAGCAGGGAACTGCTCCAAGGCGGGGATTAAAGGCAAGTTGGTAAACCCATTAAGCGGCTGCCGACCGATAAACTCCACTCGAAGCACGCGATGCTCTAACCGGATGTGATTTATGTGGCTTTTAGGATATTTTATTAAAATGCATATTCGTTGCTCGGATGTCACCGCCGTCCGCCGTTCAGTGTTTATGATTTTCATAAGCTCGCCGGCCATTGGCCAGTGGCTACTGCAGCATCCATTGCTGGAGAGGAACGGAGGAGCAGGATTAGCAGATTGGGGAGCTGGCTGGGGAAGTGGTTCCTGTTCGGCGGCCAGGCGGCCAGGTTGTACGTCATAAATTGTCACCGCAGGCAGCCGGATCGGGCGGACCCAGGCGCAGTGTCAGGTGAAGATACTGTATCTGATCGCTGCGACCGTTGTGGGTCATAAACAAGCGGTCCCGCGACCAGGTCCTCCGTTCTGCTCTGGTCTGGTCTGGTTCCCTCCCTGGCCACCATTGCGATTCCTTCTGACTTTAATTAAAGCAGCTTGCCGGTCTTCATTTTTGCATCTTCTGCCGGGCAGAAGTTGTATCTTTTTTTGGGGAGGCAGGGGAAACATCAGTCGAGGCAGTCATCAACGTTGGCTGCGGCTTAGAGCGGATTCGTTTATCAGTTTATTTAAATTTTCCTCGCATGTATGGCGGGGTGGGTGGCTCGTATTTATGCCCATAATCAGGGCGGATGAAATCCCGTTAAGTCGCGTCATAAGGCGGTTCGCCATTTTCGCTTATCGTCATCTCAGGCTCTGTAAAAGTATCTTTCTCCTTCTCAGTCTTAGTAGCAAATACAGATTCGGTTACAGCCCCGCCTCCAAAAGACTGAGCCGAGTTTTATTGTTGCTGCCGAGAAATTGGATTCGTATCAGTGGCACACATCCACATTTATTCAGATACCCATAAGCCCACGCCCACACGTACTGTTTATGGCAACTCATATCTGACAGATATAAAAGTGAACACCCCCAATGCAAAGAAGCTCCAGTCGTCTGAGAAAATAAAGACACAGAAAGAAATGATTCAGCGAAATATCGAGATTGTAGGATAGGTCATAAAAAGCATTGGTTAAACGCCCCGTTGAAGTATGCGATCCTAAACATTTTCATTATAATAATTTAACAAAAACTAACTATTTTATTCCATTTAAAGAAGAGTTTTGGCCAGAAGTATATTTTTACATTAATAAGCTTGAAACATATTTGTATACTGATATTCTTAACTTTAATACCAATAAGCAAATTAATAATTGAACAGCACAAAAAATAATATAAGTGTCCAAAAAGTTTGCTGAACGCTTCTCACCATTCAAAATATTGTAAATTAAGTGATTAAAACATTTTAGCGACTCTATTTGTGGATCTTTTTAAGAAAAAGTTTTTGTTTTATTCAATAAATGATTTTGCTTCTTATTTTAAATGCTTAATGCCTTGAAATATTTTTATTTGGATCTTAAGGCTTGTAATATTTAATTAAATTTGATTTTATTATTTTAATTAATTACTATCTTTCTGTATTGTCAATTTATTTTGTCAGAAGAAAACAAAAAGATAAAGTCGATGGAGAATAAACATGAACAGAAAAGCCCTAAACAGCCCGCCATTTTGTGAGAAAATCTTCTCGAACGACAAGAATGTCGAAGAAAAATTATAATAAAATAACACAAATATGGCAGAGGGAAATGCTCGTTATGCGAGGATTTTCTTCCCTCTCTCCCGACTTTTCTCTTACATTTTATTTTTATTTTATGTATTTGCCACATAAGCAGCTTAAGTGGCAGCAGAGGGGGGCTAGATAGGGCTCCAGGCATATACGGATTTACATAAAAACATACTCGTGTGTGTAAGTTTATATATACTTGTATGCCATATCAAAGGCAGAAGGATCAGGCATAATGCCGACGTCGCCGCATGTGCCATAATTTGCAGAAAAGTGCCAGAGCAGCCACCCAACCACACAGCTCCAATCCAATTCCAATCCCATTCCCACTTCCATTTCCATTCCCAGTCCCATTCCCATTTCCACCCAACCCCAGGCTGGCATTAAAATGCCTTTCGAACAAGGATAACATTTTCGCTTTCTTCCAGGACGAGGGGTATATGGCACATGGGGCGAAATGGGTGCATGCCATAAAAACAATAGCGCACATAAATTTTGCACAAATATATAAAGTATGCAAAAAGGCATAAAAACGAATAAAAAGCTGCGGGAGGGGGTTTCCCCCCCAAATAAGGGGGTAGGGAAAAACCCTCGTACATTCACGAAAATCGTAAAACATAAGTAGGATACGAAATATTTGCGATTTCGTTTGCTTTATTTTTCCCTTTTTTCTGTTTTGTGTTCATTTCATTTCGCACTGATTTCGCAGGAATTTTAACGAGGTCCGATATGAGTGAAACCTCGTTAGGGACTCTTGGAAAATGGTTTTTTGGGATAGATAGAGACTTTCCACGAAAATAATCTTAGAAAATCACTTTTAGTTATATGTTTTATATATATTTTTAAGATTAAAAGCCAATTAAAAAGCTTTCTTATTTAATTAGTTGCGTTTTAAGGTATTATTTTACCTATGTACTTGAAAAATAACCGAATGCATTTTACTTTTTAAATGTAGCTGTTTTTTTAATAAAAAAGTCTTATAAGTAGATTTATAAAACTAAAATAATTATAGTTATAATTATAAAAATGAATTTAAAAAGTGTTCCATGGCTTTAATACTTTAATTTGGTGAAATATTCCTTTCTTATTCAGCCAAATGCAGTTTAAATCTTTTGATGATTTTTCCATATGTTTGAAGGCAGATCTCTCTCGATACGGACTTTATCAGGTCCTTTTGAATTCATCATATTTAGGTAATGACATCAGCAGCATACCCTCCTGGTCATTCCGATATCGGGGGATATCAATCTTCTGCATTAGACGAGGCAATCGGAACAAATGCGATTGCCGGAGGGCATTCACGCATCTCCATCTTTCACGGGGTCACAGATGTTGGCATTTGCCGGCGTCATCGTCGTCACCCGTAATTGGACATCGGTCCTCCTCCTGACTTCACCCCTCACCTCGCCGTATGTGCTCACGTAATTGTGATTTTCCGTGTTTTCCATTTGATTTTCCCGTTCTTTTTCCCGTTTTCTCCCTCCGCCCGAATTCGCCAAGTGCATGAATTTGTCGTTTTCAGAAATTTATGCTTTTTAGTTTATTGCTGGTGCGAGGTGGTGGAGGGTGTGCCGGCATAGTTTTATGAGTGGACCTTGTGTGCTGGCCACCAGAAGTCCGTCCCTGGCCAGGGCAACTCCATGTGTAATTGGGAATTTATTAGTCGCTAGAGACTCATTTACATTTCTTCCTTGGGGGTCGGGGTGTGGGGTGTGGTGAGTGGGAGTCGGCAAAGGACGCAGGATTCATGCTGAGGCCATCGGAGGCTGCTGTAATTATTAGCCATTCTTTTATTTATGGCAAACAAAGTTTTGATTTATCCCGAACGTACTGGATTCTCAAGACGAATGCCTGCAGCTTGGCAAATAAATTTCCGAAATTGTCTATCTTTCTTTCCTATAGAACTGATTTATTACTAATTGCTAGTCATACACCTGGCATTAATCTACTATCCTGGAGTTTTTTTTCTTTGGATGCGAATAAAATTTTTATAAGCCTTTCTTCGTATAACTTTTTATATAATTAATTTTTTTTTTTTCAATTAAAAATTTTTATTGAAAACACATTTCTTAGTTAAATACACCAATCCGAATCCACACCTAAAAAGCTGTAAAATATTATTCCCTTTCATTTTTAAAAACCTTTTCTAAGAGTAATATGCTCAATTCACCCAATTCATAAAGATATGTTTTACAAATTATAAAAAGATATTTATTAGAATAAACTTTCCTTGAAAATTTAAACAATAACATCCTACTATCTTATAAGAAAATAAAAGAACAATAAAATATTTTACACTGTATATTTAATGAAAAGAAAATAAAAAATAAATAACAAAATGCTTTCTGTAACTAAACTAAAAATATTACAAAAATTGTAGCTCAGCCATCACCAAATAAACTCTATAAACTAAACGATTTGTAAAACTCATTATCCGGGAGGATAATATAAAACTAATACAAATGATGCTTACGTTTTAAGAGTTTTGTAGCTAGGTGGATTTTTTCGATTCAATAAAAGATCTAATTAAACTTGAATATCACATCGATCAGAAATATTAAATGACGTCAGACCAAAGCAGTATTTTTCAAAATCCAGTCCCTGTAAGGAGCAATGCGTACGAATACTTGTAAAGTTAGATTTTTCGGTGAATAAAGTAGCATGTATGAGATGGGTAGGGCCACTAAGTAGAAGTTCATCGGCTTCTCATCCACGATTTCGATTCCCATTAGTGGTGATCCAAAATAAAGGGTTTTTTCCTCGTCTCCCAGGGCACATAGATGGTTCGTTGTCATATTTTGCCAGTCCGGGTAGGCCACCGACTCGCAGAAGTCCCTACTGGCCGTGAACACTTGCACCTTCCTCCGCCACTCGCCCTCCTCGTCGGCTTCCTGACCCTTCCACAAGGGTCGCCTGAATCCGGCTATCTCCAGCCTCTGGGCGATTTGGTTGCCATCGGCTTCTTTGACGGGTGGCAAGCAGATGGGCTGCACATAGTCCGTGAACTCCACATCCCACACCAGCTTGGCCAGTGCGATGTTGTTGTGTATGTCGTTTTTATACTCGGGATGCACCACCAGCTCATCGATGTCCACCTTTTGCGGTGGCGGGGAGCACTGGAAGATGTTTCCCTCCCGACGACAGTCGCGCACTTTGAAGTTTTCGTTTTCGCGCCAGTCCCCGAACAGGATGAATAAGGTATCGAAATCGGCGTTGGATAGTGCACAGAAGGCGGTGGCGATCGCAAATCGTTGGTGAATCAGGACCGAAAAGCAAGTGAACGAGGTTCCATTTTCGTGCACATAGCCAATCCGACCAATCCAGGGGTACTCATCCGGAGCGGTGATCTCGTTCCGGCTGTAGAGCTGGTTTTCCCGCAGATTTCCGCAATTAAGTCCAGCAATTGCTGTAAAAAGGAAAAACCATTTGGCATCACAAAGAACCCCAAACAAATCCAATGTAACTGCTCACTGTTTTCACTCATGCTAACCTAATGACTTCACTGATTTGTAATGAGTATCTCTCAATAAACTGGCAACTAACTGAGAGTGAAATAAACAATCATCTTTCATCGAGCTTTGATCAACAAGTCGTTGCATTGAGAAGGTGCACTTTTAGATCAGTTTGCTCACCGGAAAAGTTTTATACTGTGTTTTTGCCAAAGCTCGCTTTGAAACATTTTCAATCTTAGAAAGCACACGGTGTTGTTCTTTGACTTTTATGCAAATTATGAAATATGATAGAAAATGTAATCGTTGCTTTAAATATCATTTCGGTTATACAGTTGGATTTCCCGCAGATTTTCACAATGACTACACTGAGTTGCTGTGAGAGAGCAAACCAGAGTAATACTATAGCCGATAACTATTTATCTATTGTTTTAAGCTGATTTTCTGACTCAAGTTCAATTAATAAGCTCACTGATTCGTTATTAATTTCTCTAACTCAAATTTCACTTACGCGTTAAGAGGGCGGGCAATACCCCGAGTATAAAATAGACACACATCTTCCAGTGAGCTGTGATCGCAACTGACGATCGATCGGTCGAATAAATGGTTTTAATATTCCACTAAAGACATCAATGTGAGCTTTTTCTGTTTAGATTAGCTGGAAGCTTTCATTCTACTAATTATACTAGCTTTTATTCTAAAATGTGTGATTGTTTGTTTGATTCTTAGCACCCTTTTTTTTAAATTTTGACTTATATAGAAAATCTTTTAAAACATTTAAATTCGTGTATGCACCAGGAAATGTATTGAAAAACAATTTCATTTTGTGTGCAATTATATATTGCTCATTTGGGGCGATGGTCCTTGATCATAATATTTTTTAGGAAATGGTTTTAGGTGTTTTTGTATTGCTTAAAATATATTAACAAAGCCTTTTTAATATAGCAAATTAAAATTGTCCCAAAAACACACATTCGAGGCTGAGATACATGGCCAGCCCATACATTTAAAAAAAACTTACCTAAAAAATAAGCATAAGTCATATATGGGAATGGCATGAAATTTGTCGAAATTATGCGTAATTTTATGTAATGTTGTAAAACCTTTATCCTGCTCGAATTTGCCTTGAACCCAACCAAACGCAAGCTTAACTTGTCTGTCATACGTTTAATTTAAGCCTCGAATTTGTGGACTGGCGAAGGTCCTCCCCGTTAATGGAAGCCGTGTTCGCCGGGTCACGCATAATCTTATTAAGCACCGGACTCCAACTCCGCTCCCGTCTCAATTGGAAAGCGGAGAAGAAATTTCAACAACGTCACCAATTTCCGGCAATTATTTCGACTGTCGGTTGATTTAATTTATTCGTTGCTCAAAATTAAAACCAAACCAAAACAAAGAAATCCGCTTGTCCAAGTCGAGCGACATTGTAAACAGGCCACATCCCCATTCTTCCTCCTCCTCCTCTTCCTCATCCTCGTCCTGCCGGAGGTCCTGCTCGGGTTCCATTTAATTCGCCTCCTTTATCGCCCGCTGGGTTTGTTGGCGCGATTTTTCATCCCAGGCGCAATTGGTTTTCAATTCGGGGCCATGTAATCCCCCAGCTCCATGGGATATTTCTGGGGATTTATGTTGTTTTTTCTTTGCCAGAGCAGGAGTGGGAGGCTGGGTGGGATCCCTGCATATTATTAGCGAGCGCTGCGTGACTGCCAGTTCAACTTTTAATCGAATGCACATAATTGCCAAAATAAATCAATCAATTCGGCTCGGCTGCTCTCTAATGAGAACTGACAACCGCCAAGTCATTGCCACTTTTGAGCTGAACATAAGTCCAGTTCTTATTGGTTACATGTGGGTCTTTTGCATAAATTACACTTGACAAGAATTAGGATTATGCCCTGTTTGATTGCCTTTCCTAATGGTTGCATTATTATTTTAAACAGAACTTAAATTGAACAATATGCTACTTACTAATTTCCTAATTTAAATACTTAGTAACTTAACAAAAGTGAATTTAATGAATGAATGAATAAATGAATACATATAGTTAGGAGCAGCCTAGGCTTGCCCAAAAAATGTTTATAAAAATGATTTATATTATCGAAAGGATTCCAAAGATGACAAAGTTAATGCTAGGGCTGAACTTTGTTGGTCAGTGTCACATTCCCGGAAATAAATCCGTGGACAGGGCAACCTTTAACGACTTGGTTTACGTGTCATTTGACTCGGGAAGGAAGCCCTCTGGATAATGCCGCGTCTTAGGTGAACATAAATATCCGTGTTCCGTCCGATAGTGATCTCAGTCTGACTCTCTTCTTCGGTCACGTGCCATCGAAGTCGCGCCTCCGTCTCGTTTTGTAATCCGCGAGATATGGCGTCGACGACACGCTCCCACCGACTTACTCTGCACCCATTATGAAAATGAGAAATGGAGCGCAAGTGTCCGCCTCCCCGGATAAAGTAAACAGAAAGGGGTACTCCTGGAAAAGATCCCGGAACGCGTGAGGGATTATGTGTCAAAGGATTAGAGACAACACGAACTCCAATGTTCCCACCTCGGGGCTTAATTTTGATAGGAATTGATTTACCATTGTTGGTAGTGCAGGAGATAACTATCATAATTGAATCGGCAGAGACTCCTTTTTGGGGAGCTATAAGGTAAGTTGATTATTTAGTTTCTGGTCTTAAGATTTTGAATGAAAGACCAGACTTCTGAAGATCATTCAGTATTTGCCATTTTATTAAATAATGAATAATTCCATTTTATTTGATTAATTTAGCTTACCCTAACTTAGATTGAAAATTTGGTTATGTACAACCAGAAAACTTCCAGTAATCTTTAATATACAATATATTCACTATATACATTGTTGTTCTCTAATAATTTTTTAGTTTAATGCATTTTGATATTTAAACAAAAAATAACTTTTTAATGAGGCTCTTTTCCTAAAGTCGCATGCTTTAAATGTTTAATTTTTTGGTAAAAATACATACCTAGATGTACGTCGCATTTCATGAAGCTCTATTACGATTTTTAAAATAATATATTTTCTGATAATAACAACTTTAAATGCTAATGCATTTTATTCAGAAAAAGAGCAACTGCACCCAAATTAAAAGACACTAATCTTAGGTTGGGGGACTTCCCGCTGTGTTAAAAACGCTTGCAAACAAATTTGTGTTAAAATTTCAACCATAATTTGGTGACACCGAAAAGCACAAGACGGAGTCCGGATTCACATGGTTGGGGTGGCAGGACCGAGCTGCCGGAACTGACGAGGACGTTATTAGCCGCAGGGGGAGTTGAAGCGGATGGAAGGATGAAGATAAAGTCGAGGAAAAGGATCAAACTTTGGAGGGGTGGTTTGATTTTTTTCCAACGCGCTGCGGCAATCCACAATTGAATTTAAAAAAAGAAACTGCAAAACGCATTTTTCAAAATGACAAACAAACCCAGCGAAAAGTGAAATGGAAATAAAAACAAACAACGGCGGCCAAGGAAAACAAAGTAACCTGAGACCGATTCCTATTCCGAGTTCAAACGAATGATGATGATGGTGATGAGGCTGGGAATGGTGGGGTGTTTCTGGAGAAGAATAGGAAGACCCGCAAAGGGTGTGAAAACGAAATAAGTATAAACAAATAGAAGCTCACAGTAGGCAGCTCAATTTTGAACGAAGTCAAATGGACAGGGGTTGGGTTTTTTTGCTGGGGGTGGTTCGACTCTACATTTTGGCAATTATAGTTCTGAAATGCATACACGCAATATGCAAGGCTTTGAACAAACAATAAATTGTTATCAATCAGTTTTACAAGCGTATCAACACAATTTTCTCGGTGACTCCTCAGTTTTCAGAGGTCTGGCTTGAAATGGGTTGATATAAAATAAATATATAAAGCTGTTACCAGCTGTATGTACGTAAAAACTCATTTCAAACCTACAAAAATACAAACTAACATTTTAAACTATTAAAACATGGCGACTTGCTTATTTAATTTTTTATTCTCCTTCATAGCTTTATCAATTATTCAAATTGGCTGTTTTTCACCAAATATATAAGTTCTACTTTCCAAAAGCATTACATTTACAAGAAAATAACTTACATTTATTAAACATATCAGAGAAAATTAACCGTCCCAACCTACAGACCACTTCCCTGTTTTTTGAAATTCTTGAACTTTTAAATTCATTTTTTTCAGAATATGTTGGTGTATTAATATTTCTTTTGTTTTAGAACCAAACCATTTCTTAAAATTAATGTAACTTTCTCTGCCAACAAGCTATGATTTTAAGTTGTGGCACTCCAGATTGTTTGCAATTCGTTAATTGTACTGTGTACTTGTCGTGTTAAATTTCCCCACTGATGGGTGGAGCGAACAGAACCGCAGATGTCCAGTTCCTCTGAGCGATTTTCCATCTCCACGGGAGGCGGTCTCATTAAGGCGCCAAAGTGCAGGCCAATTGCAGGGGGCGCGGTCGTGCCGCGGGTATAAATCACGCCGTTTAATAACTAATAAACGCCATCGCTCAAGTGGCAGCTGTCAGCTTGTCAGCGGCGACCGAAAAGCGTGAAATTGTCGCAAGAGGACAGGACCAAGGGTCAGGATACCAAGTAATACAAGGACGACACTGCGCTCGTTCCAAGTAAAAAACACCCCAGAGGAATCCATCAGTTTTCGTGATTTTCGTATATTAAGTCATCATTTTCGGTCCCAGTTGAGCATCTCCCTGGGGGGAAGTCCGAGTTATTCGGGGAAAAAACTTTAAATTGAAGCTGGGACAATAAATGGTGGATGATTCTTATGTCCGCTCTGTCTGATTACAAGAAAAGTTAAGTGCTTCGACTCGAAATGGGAAAAGAGGGGAACTCATTGCTCGGGGATCACTTTCATGTCCATGTTTCATTAGTGGTTAATGTCGGACACAATGGGGAAGGCTGAAGGAATTTTAACAGAACAAGGTGGTTTTCCAAGAAATGGAAATTAAATTGACAGTGCAAAAACCATATACAATTTCAAAATAAAACTATATTATTATAACATTCTCCTTTATGAACAGAAATTCAATAACAGATACAGCATATGTAGCATACTCAAGCATAAGTTTTTATTATTGTAAGAAAAAAAGTTTATCAAGCTATCTGAAATTGTTATTCTATTATGATCAATTATCATTTAATTATTGTTACCTAAAAGTATGTTACAACTGTTCGTCAAATCATAGACAGTTAATTTCATTTAGACCTTCTATTACGAGTTCTGGGAAAGCATTGACATTATTATATGTATCAAAAATTAAGAAAGAAGATAAGTTAACCAAAATATGGGCCATTATTTTAAAATCAAAAGAAAACAAAGTTCAATCTGTTTTCCGCATTGCAGAAAAACTTAAAAACTCATTATTAATAAACATATTACAAGGTGTGTGTCAAAAGTTTCCGAACTTTTCAAAAAGAAAAAAACTACAAAATAGTTTGGAATGAAACTTTGCATTTATTCAAAATAGTCTCCCTCCGACTCAATACAACGATTTGCACGATTTAAAAGTGATTCGAATGAGTGTTTTAGCTCGTCAACCGGGATGGCATTGAGTATGTCGGTCGTCGCCTTTTCAATGGACTTTATGTCATCAAAATATCTTCCTTTCATTGCCAATTTTAATTTTCCGAAAAGGAAAAAGTCACACGGAGCTAAATCAGGTGAATATGGTGAGTGGTTGACGGTAAGAATGTGATTTTTTGTTAAAAAATCGGTCACAAGCGTTGATCGATGAGACGGCGCATTATCATGCAACAAGCGCCAACTGCCGTTTTCGCGATATTCTGGGCGTATACGACGAATACGACCGAGCAAACGTTTCATGACACCAAGATAAAATGCTCCAGTGATGGTTTGGCCCGTTGGAACGAATTCCCGATGAACAATTCCCTTCGAATCGTAGAAACAAAAAGTTCGGAAACTTTTGACACACACCTTGTATTATGGTAACAAACTTTAAAACCTTTTTTTAAATTTTAGTTTAGAATTTGAAGTTTAACTAAGTTTAAACGTTCAGGCAATCAAAACAGCTTATATTCTTTTTATCTGAAACCATTCGGTTTCTAAAATAATGACCCAGATGTATTATGATGTAATTTTTAAACGTAAAAGTTACACATATAAATAAACTCTTAGGTATTTGGAAAACGCTTTAAGATTTAAAATTGAAAATTCCCTGTGTGGCGGGTAATTGAAGTCATCTCGCAATGGTTGCCACCTCGTCATCCATTAAGATGTACTACAACAAATGCACTCATTTGCTTGCAGGTGTCTAAACCCACCACCTACCACCCCTTGCTTAACCTTTGCCCCTAGGGGAGCACTCTAATGCGTCAAAATCCTTCAACTTTTCGCAGCCTTCGCGCACAATGCGGTGGGCGAAGGGGCGCTCGAGGGGCGTGGCAGCTGCTGAAGAGTCCTTAGCTCTCCTGTGAAAACAAAAACAAAGCTAAAAACAGAACAACGGGCAGAAACAAATGGGAGAGAGACTGACAAAAGTATTTGAATTGACAAGTGCCATCAAAATAGAAGCGGAATTAAATTTATCATGCCAAGTGGTGGCTTCGCGAGGGGGGGATTGAAAGGTGAGGCCAAAACCAGGAGAGCTATGACGGGATGTCAGGGGATTTTCATCCCCAGTAACAGCAACAGTAGCATCGACATCCGCCGGCTGAAGCAACGTCATCGATCAACTCGAGCGGAAGGCAGTTCCGCCGGAAGGAAGGCGAACTTTTAAATATTGAATAATATGTTTTTCTTTCCCTTTACCCGCCCAGCCCCCAGCCACGCCCCATTTTGACTTGGCTTGTTTTGGTTGCCAAAAACTTGGCATAATGATGAGGCGAATGATGAGCAAAATCTTGACAGCACTGCACAGTGTGACCGCTAGAAATAAAAAATAAGTTAATTTTATTTATATTAAGCACGGATAAATACATAAAATTTCTCTTTTAAACTGTGCTGATTTAATTTTTTAAATGTTTTAAAAAATATATATATATTTTCCTTTAGAGAAAAATCAAATGATGATTGCAGATACAATACAATGTATGTTTATTGTCTTATTGAAAGTTTTATATTCTTTAATTATTAAAAATATTTTATTACAAACATTTATTTTAATTTGAGTCCTACTAAAGGGTTTATTTAACTTACATAATGCAGTATACACTTTTATATTAGAAGATAAAAAAAGTACATAAGTAGATAAGTACATAAAAGTTCAAAATTTAATTTGAATCACTGTTAAACAGCTTGCTAAATCGATCAGCATTTAGATGATGATGACGACAGTGACGAAACGCTTTCGGATTATTGGGCAAACAAATCAGCCCAGACTCCAAAAGTGTAGAAAACCGGGCTATAGAGAGTGGGGAAAGCATGGCAACGAGAACAGGATGAAATTAAACAGGAAGGGAAGGTTTGCTATTCGAAACTCTGCCAGCTTGCCACTTGAATCTGCTATGCCGTCTCCCATTTATATTACAGCATATTTTGAATGGGCTTTTTAATTTGTATTTAATTTCATAATTAGAGCTGAGCCCCGACACGTTTCTGGTCTGCTCGGATTACGGAGCACGGCACGCGACTCCAATTCGTTTCCCGACACCCGAATCGTGTTAAATGTAATCCGCTTAGCGTTCATAATTTCTGCTAATATGTGCCAGGACCTCAGGTTCGTATGGGTTTTTACAGGACTGACGAATGTTCCCAGGCGCTTTCAAAACCATTGAAGAGGGGGTTTGGGTGGAATCCTGTCTGAAATATGGCCTCGCGTTGGCTCTTTCAATGTAAACATCGCACGAGAAGTGGACAAATCGTTCAACTAAAAACGACAGCAATCAAACAAAATTGAATATCAGCGGAAACGGAAACGCCAAAAATCGACAGCAGCAACTGCCGGAAAATGCTGAAAAAAACGGATGTCGGCGTGACATTTGGGGCAGGGATCCAGGGATCTGGGATGCGGATTGCGGGGGCTCACGGCAATTGTTACGTGTCAATAACTGCAATAAAAAATCCGACTGCAACATCGCCCCATCCCAATGGTTCGCCTTTCTCCGGCAGACTGCGCCTCAATAACTCTGCAGCTCAAATCAAAATCAACGTTGCATTTCAATTGCGAAATTGCCAACTGCCAAACGTCCACATCCGCTCATCAATCGCCCCGGGAAAAATCGGTGCCCATAGTCCAGCTCCGCTCTACCTTTGTCCCACCCCCTCCTCGGATTGGCCAGGAGAATATTAAAATAAATGTCCATCAGTTAGTTATTCCAGCGAGTTATTTGTTTCGTTCGAGATTAAATTAAACTAGGCTGAGAATGGCCTGTTGGGTGAAATAATAGTAAAAGAAAGTTCGTTTTAATCTATTTCGATGGAAGCGAAACATTTTTCATAGCAAACTTTTAAGCTTGCACCAAAAATTTGATGTAGTTAAAGACATAAGTCTTCAAAATTATGCTCTATTAGAAATTGCTCAAAATTTGTGGAAAATTTAATATAGCAGATTATACGCTTAATAATTCGTTCCTTTTAAATACTTATACCATTTTATTACTTATTAATAAAGTATTTGATAGAATGACTAATACTAAAAGAATTTATTTTTTTTGTAAATGTCTTGGGATAGAAAACGGATAGCAATGGATAGTTATGGACTGTTCGATTTATTTAAGAAAAATTTATTTAAAAAAAAAATTATTTAACAAAATTCTAAATCTAAAGGTAACAATCAAAGCCTTAGGGTGTGTATATTTAAAAATTAATCGGTAGATCAAAATAAATATTTCATGTAAAAATCTCGCTTTTTGTTCCGTTTTATTCAATTTAAAAAGATGGACAATGCAAAGTGAAGCACCCGATGCTTATTGTCATGTGTCATGTTATCCGACTTGCAGATCGCACCAGTTAACTGCCCCTTTATTGGCATACAATGTTTTACGGCCTGGTTTGATGGCCATTATCTAATCTGGAGGGACGCATCTGCAGTGATCTATTGGGATGTCACCGTGCGCCCTCAAGCCGAGTTTTTGACAAAGGAAATTGCGAATGTATTCCGGGTGCCAGATCTATTCTTCTTTTTTGCATTCCGCCGGGGTGACTTCGATGGGATCATGTTGCATCAGTTATTAACACGATGTTAGCGATTTGTCACAAAAATGCCTCGTATGACATGTGTGCAAACAAGACCAGAAAACGGTGAAAAGATAGACAATGCGGCCAGTTCGGGGGTTGCAGATAGTCCTCGAAAGGGGTGTCCTCTCAGATCCACCCTGTCGATAGTGGCCAGCGAGGCGCGATTAATGAACATGTTGTTTTCTTTTAATTTGGCACAAAACTTAAATTTAAACTCGATAAACACAGGCTCGATTCAATAGCAATTTTCCTCTCTTCTCGCAGCCCAATCTGTCTTCATTTTCGACCAGCTCCGCATTGTGCCAAGTATTTATGCATATCAGTAAGTATTTAATTAAAATCACATCAAACTGCAGACTCACAGAAATCAATCACAATTACAACCAATCGACAACGAGGGTCGTGCTGAAAAAGTGGCGAAATGTGAAAAATGCACAAGGATAAAATGGAATCAAAGGAATGCACTGCACTTGCCGAAGGATGTATGATTCGGCACGGATGTATCCATAATAAATGACGACTAATTAAAAATTCCACCGATGCATTTGGACAGTTTCGCTGTTAATCGTTTCATGTATTTCGGGTTTTTGAGTTATGTCATATAATAAAAAGTGGTTTGAAGGGGATAAAGTACTCGAAAAACTAGGTTTAATTGGTATTATTTAAAATGTAAAAGTAAAATGTATTTTATAACTACAAAAGTAAATTAATCAAAGCAAATGAATAATATTCTAAATTTGTTGAAATTCTGTACTGTTCATATGTGCTGTATTCGATTTGAATATTTGTATACTCCTTTAAAAATACCTTCCGGATGCAGCAGGACTTGCTAGTTCGTAGGCCCGTAAATCCGTGCAAAGTCGAGGAGAAATTGCTTCCACTCGACTGGCCTCATTAAGTGGCAACACAACAAAACAAAAGTCGACCACAACATTTCAAATCAAATATAAAAGTCAAAAATCCATCGAAGCCGAAACGGGGGCGTCGAGGTTGGAACTTGGCCAGGTCCTGCATGCAAATACCCTTCGGGGGTGGCAGAGTCTTTGGGGGGCAAGGGGCTAACCGCAGTCGAGGCACCAAGACGCCGGCAATGAATGAGAATTTGCTTTGCGGAAAAACTTAAACACCGGAAACAATTAATTCCACTTGAATTAACATATGCACAGAGTGGCCTCCCAGGGGGCGGGGGGTTAAAGTGGCCAGTGGGGATGGGGCATTCTAATCGAGGACCTTCGAAAGTGTTGACTGCTCGTGGGGTTGATTGATCACCCCTCGGTCCTTGGATGAGCACTCCCCGGGAAAAGTTTCGCCATAAGCGTTCCCGAAGCCATTCGTGTTTATGAGCCAAAACTTTTGATAGACTCGCGGAGAAAGGACTAAAAATAAACACAGGAAACATTATTTAGAATAAGATATAATTATATGAAAATAAGTCCTATTGTATACCTATGCAAAACGCTGGAATTCTTAACATGTTGTAATCAACTTAAATATTCAAAAATTATAAATGTTAAGCTAAACAAAAATGTAAATTATAATCATTTTATCACATAACATAATGCTTTTGAATTGTATTGTTAAATGAGTATAATTCTTGAAAGAGCTCCTGTTTTTCTTAGTGTACTATCATTTAGAGGGGTTTGAGGAAAATAGTTCGGTGTACCGCATTGCGAGCAAACAGTTTCAGAAATGAGTTAAAAAGTTAATTGCCAGCGGACAGGTAATTTCTGGCACACTTCAAGTGCAAATGCCATTAAGTAATATGCAAACTAGGGTGGCCCCACCCCCGAGACAGCCGAATTCCACCCTTCCCCGGTCCGCCGGCCAAGTCAATCAAGGGGCTGACAGGCTCGACTGCCGCGACACGAAAGCCATAAAGTCACGAAATGCTTCCAACTTCAGCGCCGATCCTGGAACGCGGGATGGGTCCTGGGTCCTTGTTCCCTGTCCTCCCACTCTTCCTTGTCCCGTTGCGTGTGCCTTGCGGTTAGTTTTACAGCTAGTTCTAAAAGGAGCAGACTGGTGCACTTAGGAAAAAATGTCCAAAGCTTTGGAGCGTTTTTGCTGGAGAAACTTCTACGCAATTTATGCATATTTATGTTTTCGCAAACAAACATTAACACATTTAAATCCTTGAAGATGGTAATTTAATATAAAATAATATAAATAAAAGTAATATAACAACATATTTACTCTAAATAAAAGAAATTAAAATGTTATCGTTCAACATTTGCAAGCAAATATTTTGTACTTGCGCTAAATTCAATGAACAATAAAGCATACAAGAAGGCTTAATATTTATATGCAGAAAGTAAAATGTATGAGTTAATTTTTAAAAGAAAATTCGCTTGGAATTTCTTTGGATGTACATTTAAAGTTCAACCGACATAAAACAAATTATTCCGATCTTAATAGTTAGTTAAGTTAGTTTAATATAAATATTTTGAACATACAGTTACAAAATGAAATTACTTTTGAATTACATGTTCCGAAGAAAACAAGTTTATTAGTTTTTCATTAATCACCTCATCGAAATGGTAATTTGCGAAAAATATTGTATAATTTATAAAAATAGCTGTTTGGGACTTCAGTCTGGAAAACATACAACTTATATTATATTAGTATTGAGAAAATCAAAAAATATTTTTCCCAGTGTAGAGCTTTCGAGCAGGGGAGTTGGGCAGGTGAGGTAAGTGAGGTGAGGGGGTGGGCACGGATTAGGGACGTGGTGAGGTGACCGCACAGCGCGTGCTCACGTTTAGGCGTAACAAATTACCATTAAACTGCACCGCCCCTGCCCCTCTGCCCACTGATTATTATTTAATGATGAACCCGGGCAGATTGTCCCAATAAACAAAAGTCTGGGTCTCGAGGGCTGCTTCATAGTCGAGTTGCTCGCCTAATTATACGTCATACGATATACACACATTTATCCAGTTGCCTTGGGACGTGTGCTGGCAATTCGTTTAGGGAACGAAATGGGGACTCTTAGCAGCTCACCCACTTTCTGGTTGCCATTGCTAAAATGCAAAAAGTTCACTTTGCCAGTCGGTTTTCAAAAGCGTGTTCCATATCTGCGATCCAATTCGAATTGGCGAGATTCGGATAAGAAACAGGATATTCAGAAGGCCTAGAAAACTGGTCTGCAATGACAAATGGACTTAAAAAGGTTGGGTTGCGTTTATATTTGCATGATTAAACTATTTATACTTTTAACCTTGTTTTTATATTTAAAGCAGATGGTAACGTTTAAAGTAATACTATTTTTGACTTAACAAAAACGGTTAAATAAAAACTTACATAAATTTAAACTAAATTTAAGGGAATAAACTTTATTCGTTGCTCAAAATATCATATAAGGAACATGCTATGTAAAGTCGAGTAGCTTTATCCCTTAATTTCTTCCACATAAACAATTATATAAATGAGTTTCTGACGCTGTTTGCTTCTGTGTGTCTGCATTCGCCCGGTGACTAATATCATCGAAGGAATGCAATTATTCAAGTGCTGCCAGCCAATTCTGGAAAATGCCAAAAACAGCCAAACGAATTTTCCGCACCGTCAGCAGGCAGGGCAGGGCAATTTTTTAATTTCTTAATTTTTGCGAGCTCATGGGAGAATTAGCCACGTTGCCACTTGGCCACGTAGCAGTGGCAGTAGCAGCCAAGATGTCGCTGGACGGTCCATCCCCCGGCGAAGGCGGTAATATTTCTCTATCTCTCCAGCCGGCGGACAATGGGCAGAGTCGGGGTCGAAAGTGGAGACGATGCTGAGCTGTGGCCTTTGTCTTAACACCCCCTTTTCCAAGACTAGATCTCAGGGTATGTTCTTATCAAAGAATCGTATGTCAGAGCCAGAACCAGAAATCTAAAGTCATTCGATAAAAATATATTCAATTGAGTAGATAAAATAAATTTATATTTTTGTTTTTACTTTAATTAAGTGTAAAGTAAATGTGTAACATTTATGTTTTTCTTACACTTGTGAATTAATAATTCCCAACAGGTTCTAGCGCACCATGCAATAGCTGCAGTACAAATTTTATTGAAAAACGGTCATTTTAATCTTTTTGTGGTACCATTATTTGATTCGGTTGTTGCGTTTTAACAGGACATTTTTCGGTAATTTCAATAAAAAATTATAATTATAATTATTATATTTATTTTCTGTGTAAGCTTTGTTCTTCTTATTTCTAATCTCGTTTAATAAATATATACAATACCATTTTGCATTACTATCTTAATTAGTTCCTTCGAGAAAGGTATAATTTAGTCGAAATACCGAGTTTGTTATATTCTTAATTTTTTCCTTCTGCCTTTTCTTTGGGATTGCTCTGCTGGCAAAGTTTATTCATTTAGAAAATTTGCTCATTTTCACTGTTAGAGGGGGCGAGTTATTGTTGCTGCCAGGGATCTCGATCCGGCATCCAGCATCCGGAATTCGGCTTCCAAGGGGGTTAATGTGGTACGTGAGCACAGTTTTCATATAAATTGCGGCCAATAACATTTTTCAGTTGGCAGGACAGGAAAAACGCGAACAAAGCAGAAGAGCAGGATGGCAGATGGGAAAAAAGATGAACAAAAGCTGCTGATGATGGCTTCTTTTTGGTTGGTCCTCGTTCCTTGTTCCTTGGCCCAAAGTCCGGCTCATTAAGCCGTGTGTGGGTGGTGGTCCTCGCGGGTGTTGGCCTTGCGGTGGCTTGGGTGGGGAAATCTGGACACTTGGGCCGGGTTTTTCCTGCCTTCTTTTTTTCGGCCATTAGCCGGACTGCAAACGGCGGCAGGGGATGCGATGGACGAGCAAATTATTCCCCAAATACCCCGAGGTAATTATAAATGTCATTCCACGCTCGGCTTAGGCCAGAGACAAGGACGCAGATAGCAAGTAGAAATAGCACGGACGACTAGCGAAGACAAGGACGAGGATAGAAGTCCATCGGATTAGGTCCCGTCAGTCGGACGCCGTGTTTTGTCTATCATAATGAGTGGCAGGCGGACATTTGGACATAATTGTTCAATTATTTTGTTACTTATAGCCCACCACCGACACTACCACCCTATGACCCAGAGAACTCCACCCAAAGGCTCCCAAAATCACAATTAATATACCCACACCCAGACACGGAAAAATAAAATTTCAAACATTTCTAGTTTTAGTCGATAAAGAGTTTATGTTTCAGATAATCAATATTGTTGACTTTTATAAAACAAAGGAATCTTAAATTAAGCTTTATATGATTTTAATTAGCCTTTTCAATAAAACTTTTTTTGAAAACGATCCATTTTTTTTTTTTTAATTTTTCTTAATGTTCTTGTGCGAAAAAAAAGCAAATATAAAATGTAGTTTAAAATCCTTCTTTAGAATTAATTTCACTTATTTTAGGAAGATCTTTGGATTGATTTTAAGTTGTAATGCTTATTTTAGGCCTCTAGCTTCCGCAGTGTATTATTGTTTCATTAATTTGTGTGTGTGTCTCTTGCCATTCACTTCAGATAGACATCTGGGAATCTAGTTTCCCTCAGTGTAACATTGTTTGTTAATTTTGTGGTTCTGTCTTTTACCATCAACTTTGGATATTTGTCAATTAGATATTTGCGCCAAATCTCGGACTTCCCGTGGAGTATAAATATGTTATATATGTAAGAGAGCCACGCCTCCACCTCTACCTCCGCCTCCGCCGCAGAATGCCGCACCACATGACAGCAAGTCAACAGGAGACACCCACAAATGGAACACGCGACAGCCGAACGTCAAATTCAATTACAAAAGCCAGCTCTACGGGGAATTAGACGGAGGGCGCAGGGGGAGTTGAGAAGGGGCGTGGCCAAACCTCAGGTGAACTGCGCCATTCAATTATAAATTTTCAATAAAAATTTGTACCACTTCGTCGAGTATTGTTTTTGACATTTGCTGAAAAAAGAGGGGTGACCTTGTACTCCTTCTTTTCGATTTCGCACATTATTGCATAATGGAACGCCATGGGGTATTTAAAAGTTTGTCTTCCAGAATATATGGGTGGGGATGCACACATAAGTGAGTTGGCCTCGGGCGAAGGAGTTTCGTCCTGTGAGTGACAGTTTCAGCTGAGAAAGTCAATCGAATCGATGAGGAGATGAGGTACAAGCACATGCGTCTGGACAAATTAATTTTTTCCCAAGACTCGCTAAAATAGATTTTTTCTGAGCTGTTAAAATCTTACAAATTATTTTAAAATGTTTGATTTAGTTTATTACGAATTAAAAAACAAGAGAACGCTATAGTCGGGTGCCCCGACTATCAGATACCCGTTACTCAGGTAAAGGGAGTGCGAGGGAGATGGAGATAGAAACTTTGATCACGCATAACTTTTTAACGAATGGTCCGATTTGGAAAATTTCTTCTACATTTCGATAGGTATTGATAAACACAATAAAACTGCATTTTTACTTTTCCGAAATATTTAAATTTTTAAAATCGTATATAAGCGATTGTGGGCGTTAAAGGGGGCGTGTCACCCTTTTGAAATAAACTTGCGCTGCGTAAGAACTCCTAGAATCTACATGCAAAATGCCAATCTTCTAGCTTTTATAGTTTCCGAGATCTCAGCGTTCATACGGACAGACAGACAGACGGACAGACGGACAGACGGACATGGCTAGATCGACTCGGCTAGTGATCCTGAACAAGAATATATATACTTTATACGGTCGGAAACGCTTCCTTCTACCTGTTACATACTTTTGCACGAATACAATATACCCTTTTACTCTACGAGTAACGGGTATAATTAGGTAATTGCTTTGGTTCTGTCCACGGATATTTTTTCAACTCTGAAACTTTCTCAGCAAACAACCAAATAACTTTGAGATTTCACAATAATTGTAATCCATGTTTTGCAAAAGGCCAAGAAATATGTTTAAAAAATATAAATCTTATCGATGTACATTTAAATTAAGTGTTTTAAAAACGTAAAATTGACAAGAAAGAACACACCAGCCCTCCTCCTTATACTTTTTATTAAGAATTAAGAATAATAAATAACGGATTAGATTAGAAAGCTACAAAATCAGCTTAATTTATTTGAACAGCAATGCAGCTGGTATTCTAATGTGTCCTTCGCAAAGATTAAATCGTCTCAACAAACTTATTTTGAGAAGGATGCACAGACAAGGACTTCCTATTCACTCATAACACCACACATTTTGTGTCTATCAAAAGCTGCGGAAATTCCGAGAAGGCCGGTTCGGCATGCAGATTTATGCATCATCTTTCGGAGCCTTTGTGCCCGAGTCGCGAGTCCGAGCCGCGAATCATTCAAATCCGATCCAGAGGGTGACAATTCTCGGCGGCGGATTGAACCCGTTCGAATTCACGTCCGCGTTGGAGAATGCGTGTGAATCGCATTGAATCGCTCAATGACATATCGGTAAATCAGTGCCACGAAGCGCAGGAACCGCATTCCGTGGCACATAAAGCAAAAGTTCGACCAGGCCACGGACCCATCCCCAAGCCCAGTCCACTCTCGGTCCGGTGCTGACAGATGGACAAGAAGGAAAACAAAGCAAAAACAGCCTCGCAGAAACACAAAAATATCGCAATGATCATAAATATTATTCCGTTTTGATGTCCCCTGGCAGCCCACAAAACTTGGCACTGTAAGTCGCAAGACAGTACACCCACCCTATATCGAACTGCCTAGATAAAATAAAGTAAAAGTAAATTCTATATGTGGATAAAGTTTCGTGTACAATAATTCTTAAACAAGTTTGAAAATGGTGGTAGTTAGTCAGATTTCAAAACAATCTTATTTAAAAGCTTTTCAAACGTAATTTGGTATTCTGATTAAAATATGCTACTGTATATTTTTGCAATGTGCTGTAATAAAACAACATTTGTGGTTGTATGTGTGGCATGGGTTCGAGTTACGGGGGCTCACCTGTACTTCTGTGCGATGATGTGGGGACAGGGACATCATCTGCACTCACAAACGGGCGTCAGGAATTGCCAAAAAGGGCTTTCCATTTTTCACACAGATGCAGATGCCGATGCAGATCCCCAGTGCGAAATCGCCAAGAGGTCCGTCGGCGGCAAAAAAGGTGTCGAAGAAATTGTTCGACAACAGAGCTCCGAGTCCAACTCCAAGTCCAATTCCAAGTCAAGACCCCTTCTGCTGCCGATCTGCTGCATAAATGAGGCAGCCAGAGACACGCTGTCTGGCAATGCGCGACTGTCTCGGGGCAGTCTCAGCCTCAGTCTCAGCCCCAGTACCAATCCCAGTCCCATTCGGATTCTCATTCTGGACCCAAGTCGGGGCCCAGAAAAAAGCCGCCCGTCACTGGGGAGCTGCGGAATCCACGCAGGCGTCGCATTGTCTTCTCTTGCCATTATTAGCTGGGATGTTTGTTAAAGCAGCCGCGACGATTTGAATTTCAGCACCTTCTGCGGGCAGCTGGGGAAATATTAAAATAGTTCACTCAACGATCGGGCATCTCGGGGAGATGCGATCGACTCCAGGATCTCCACCAGAAACACAATCCAACATCCACAGAGATCTGGGGTCTGCAATTTGAGCATTCTATGCAAAATATGATAGAAATCTGAGGAAGCTGGTCGACGACTGCTTGTTGGCATTCAGCGCGAAGAGATTCAAAATCATATGCATTTCTTGTTCCCCGACCGTTTATCCATATATGTATACAATCTTCACGGGACGACAGTGGGACAATCCAAAAAAAAGAATATTAAATTTATCATTTTCGAGTACCAAAGTTTAGTCTTTTTGCTTATGAAGCTTTCAACAAGTTTTTTATAATAAAATAAAGAAATATTTTAATTAATATATAATTTATATTAAACATATTCAAATTCTGAAAAGGGAAATAAAATGATATTTATAATAAATTTAATATCAAATTCATAAGTAAATTTGATCCCTGTATTTCTTGTAGAACTAAATATTTTGAGCTGATTGCGTTGCTTATTTTTCTGTTGTTCATCAATTTTAAAACAAATTCTTGTTGCACTATACCATCTATACTATACTATAACTATACTATCATTTATAAAAAATATTTATGAATTGATTGTATCATATTTAGTACTTTTTTGTAATATTAATCTATCAGCTTTGTTCCACTGTGCCTTTCTGTTTGACTCAAGCGCGGATCGTCGATCTAGTCGATCGGCCTGCGAAATATGATTGCTGTTTGGCATGGACGAACAAAACTGAAAACTCCAGTTTCCATGTGGCAAACGGCAGCGGTACAAGTAACAAGGAATGTCAACACGGATCCAACTCTCTATACACAGACAAAAATATTTATTTCAAAAAATATTTTTTTGTTTAATATATAATAATAATGTAATAATTTTTTAAAGATTAATGTTATAAATTGAAATTATAAAAATCCTTTAAAAAGTTGTTGCTTACATAAAAATTTTAGCTAAGGCAGATATAGGTTTCCGAGATTTAAAATTTTTATGTCTGTGGATAGTTCCAAAAAGTATATTAGTTAAGATTGTTAAATAAAATAAAAGACTAAGGTTTGTAATGGAAGTTATACAGTTGTTGTCATTCCTTTATTCTCAATGGTGATTAATAAATTCTATTTTTGAAAGGGTGTTCTACCGGTGCATTACATTTAGTTCAAAGAATTCGGGTCGACTAAAATGGAACTTTTTAAATTAAAAAGACTTTTAGTCTGGGAATTTATTGACCACTTCGAAGAACTGAAAGGTTTTCCAAAATTATCATCTTCAAATTTAAAAAATTCCATTTTGGTCGACCCACCTTCTTAGAGATATTAAATTTTGAGACAATAATATTGCAATTCTCCAGAATATTATAAGCAGTGGCCTTACTAGAAATATTTTTGAAATCGATGATGAGGGTTGGACTTTAAGATAAGGTTTTAAAACTCATAAAAATTTATTTTTTTCTGAAAGTGCCTCTGGGCTTCTGCCTCCGCTGATCTTGTTACCGATTTCGATTTTGATGGCGATTTTGACTGGCCGCGAAGCGCTGACAATTCGCCTGAACTGCGGCGGAGTAGCGCGATGGGATTGGGATGGAACCGGGCACACATAAATCCCCCGAATGGGCAGCATGCAGCATCGGAATCGGCATCGGAGGCAGCATCAGAATGTGTCGAGCCATTGTCACTGCATGCCGCGGATCCACGATTCTTTATTCATTTATTCCAATAATAATAATGCAATGCAAACATTGATTGTCATCGATTGTCAGCCGAAGGCTGCGCACGCGCATTCGCCTCGACTTGACTGGATTCTGGAGGGGAGGACTGGAACTGAGACTTATGCCCTTTTAGGGCATTTTTGATAGGTGACAGATTTTGTGCGCTCGCCGCGCGATTTGTGGCAAAATTTATGAGTTGTTGTCAGCCGGAATGTCGCTGTCCTTGTTATTGTTTCGTTGTCGCTGCTGAGATTTCCTGGCCATATTTACATTTAATTTCAGTTTATTATTTATGCCCCTTTGAGCCCCGCGCCCAGCAGGATAAGCCTGTTTTACATAAAAAATTGTTTCGGCTTTTATTTCATGGCCCTGGACTCGGAATCTGATTGGAGCTGGGGAGCCGGGAGCGTCGTGTAATTGCTTTTTGCGTTGGTGAATTTAAATGAAAATGAATTCAATATTGCATTTTCACGCCGAAATGCTTCCAAAAACAGATTTTTCATTTACACTTTCTGAATGGCGCAATCCGGATTACGTGTCCAACGGGCCCAAAGCATTGATTCTGCTCCTGCGCAATGAAAGGGGAAGCCCCAAGCCGTCCTTTGGCCCCCAATGGCTCAAAGGACCCGCCAGGATTCCGCCCCGCCCTCTCCCCCGCCATCCTCCTGCCCATTTCTCGCTCCAAAAAATGACGGACACTGGCTGCAAAGGCTCTTCGTATTCTGAATGCCCTTTGTGGGACAAAGGACTCGCTTTCGCACACTTTTTCATTGCCTTTCCTGGGGAAATTAATCAACAACGTGCGAGAAATTAAAGGCAAATCAATTTGGATACTGCGAAGAATCCAAAGAGCTCAGCTTGGCTTTCGTTGCTTTTTATGCATCCGGTCAATAGGTGATTAATATGCGTTTTAAACTGATATTTCTGATTGAAGAAGCCGCAATGCTAGTTGATACTTAGTATAACATACCCACATGTCATTTGGAGACTAAAGAAAGAATCGCACTTTTGTAAATAAATAAACGTTTTCAATGAACTAAACGAGGCAAAATCATATTGTAGAATCTAAAATTTTTATGTACATCCATTTATTAAGATTGTTTTTATGTACATTTTTGATAGTTTACTTTAAATTGTTATGCATTTGTTTAAAAAGTAAATTGATTGACACCTACTTAATTGTTAATTATTCCACCAATACTAAAAGTATTTTTTTAATATTACACCACCATAAGTTAATAATTTTTCTGGCTTCGACGGTCAATAAAATGGTTTTGTTTAGCAAAACTCAAGATTATGATTTTGTATCAGAAAACGGCATAAATGTGAAAGTTTTCTACAACTTTAAGATGCAAAAATATTCTAATGTAAGAGTATTGACTTCCGCAATCTGAATTATCATCACATATGTATGTTCACATTATATAAAGGGTCTACGCTCGGTCCGGGTTGGGCTCCCTCAGTTTTGGCGACATTATGCATACAGCGACTGCGGAGTGTTAAATTTATTTATTGCCATCGAAATTATGGGGTTTTGTACCTTCAATGACGAACGATCTACATTTTGATGGCTGTCTCCAGTTTTTTGTATGGCCGATTTGATTTCATTGCTGACCATTTTGTCAGATACGGCATGACTTTTTAATGTACTCCACTCGGATTCGGGCAGAGATTCGTTTCGATTCGTTTTTTTCATTTTAATGTGCATTGAATTTTAATTCCCAAAACCAAAACACTTTCAAAAGAAGACGGAGACAGAGCCAACACGATCTAGATATACGATTACGGGGCACCAAAAGTTTGTCAAAATTTTAAAAAGCCGACCCTGCCTGCCTCCCAAAATTTATGCCAATTTCTGTCTCCGTCTCTGGCCCATAAAAACAAAATACCTTGCCTTGTTTTATTCCCCGTTCGCTTTTTGGACACTGCTCTGAAGGCGGAAAAAATGATCTGATTTATATTTGACACAATGGTCTGTAACAATATATCGCACGCCAGAGCCGAACAGGTACCCCCTATATATATAAATTGGTATGAACAATGTACATAACTCAGCTGGTCGCTCTGATACATAAAACATAAGGCGGATACGTGGGATTATCGGGGGTGTAAAGTGCGGACTGGGGCCGTAAATCGCGACCAGACGACATAAGGCGGCCATTATGATGCGCAATAACTCGAATCGCAGAATAAAAGCCAGCCAGAAAACAAAACAAAAGCCTCGCTCATACGCCACTTGAGGCCCAATTATATCGCAATGAGTGCTCGTAAAATATTGGGGTGTTGACAAATTATGGCAACGCCTTTGCCCGATCACGACTTGCACGTTAATCAGCTCTTGGGGCTGTCCATAAGCCCATGGAGCTCGGATCCGTCGATCTGATTCCGTTTCTGGTTCGATTTATCACTCAGACGGTCTGGCAAATGGAATAGTTTTGCAAGATTGGCACAACGATAAGCTTCTGTCGATTCCACTTCGGAATATTTAAATAGAATATTATCTATTTTGTCCGGTAACGAGATAATTGGCACAGAAATGGTGGGAAAAAGACCCAAAGTTCTTTGACTTCGGCATTTCAAAATAAATAAAACATAAAAATTTGTATTGTGTTAATAATAGACCTCGGATTTTAGTTTATTATGTCCTAAACTTTATATTTAGACATAAAATTTTATTTGGAATGGAATAAAAACATCATATAAATATTATTTTGTGTTATTATTATTATACGGGAATAAATATTGTAAATAACTTGTCAAACATAAAATTTGATATTATGATGAAATTAGTTATCAAGAACCGTAAAAATAAATTGTTAGCTGCTATATAGAAACTATATAGATTTTAGGTATAAACAATTTGGTTTCTCTTTGTAAATTATATTCCAAAAACTAAAAAATGTATATTATATTCACTAATAATTTATGTAAAAATGTATTTAAGCCACCCGTCCCATTAATCAACAAATTGTTTTATTATTTATATACTTGCATAATGTAGCAATTAACATTTTAATCATAAAGCAATTGATAAACACCGGCATTGTTCCGCATTTTAATACAGTAAACACGAAGCCAAACAAGGGCTGGTTGAAAAGTAAAGAAATTAGGAGGGATCCATGTCGTGCTCCTCGAAAATGTCGCGCAGGTTCGTTGCGCTTCTAATTAATGTGCGCACCTTAAAAGGTGTTAAAATGACAAACAAACCATAAAATTCTGATAGCCGCCTTTTTACATAAAATATGCCCGAAAACCGAAACAGCAGGCCATGCGATCCGAAGGAGCGAATGACACAAATGCGCAGCTCAACCCCGGGATATGAAATACGATCGGTGGATGAGGTCAACGATACAACTTACAACTTCGATTCTCACCCACGAGCAATGCGGAACAGGTGCTTGATATCGGGGGACCGCAGGATCTGGGGATCTCGGGGTTCCAGGACCCATGTGCGTTGATGTGGGCTTATCGAGTTGTCATTGTCCTGAACCAGGACCCTCCTCGCCAATTAATTCCGGAGGATAACGCCGAAACCGACGAGAAATGCGCAAACATGGACTTAATTAATTTGAGCCTACAGCGCAACCACTTCTCGGCATGTCCTGCGATGCGGTGCGATGTCCTGCTCCTGGTTGCAATTTCCGCTGGCCAACTTAGAAGCTGCAGGCGCGATCCTTATCGATCCGAGCATTTGGCATTTTGGCCGTTCTCGCGCTTGTTCAAAATTTCAGGCGGCGATCGAGGGAGTGGATGAGGGCCATACATGGCTACCGGCGTTTAAGCCGTTTAGCAACAGCTGATTAATGTCCGCAGAACGGAGAGCCAAGGGAAAGCCCACCAAGCCAAGCAGGTGCCAATTCGAGCCCACATCCTCAGCGAAAAAGCAGCCCACGCCAAATACATTAAGGGAAATGCCTTTAATTTTCGAAATGCATTCTTGAAATCCTAGAAGAAAAAAAGGATGAGCAAAAAAGGGATCTGTTAGGCTCAGACAAATTAAAAAATAACCAACTTATTTTGGGAGCAGTAATTTTTTATTATATATATTCAAAAACGCCTTTAAAATTACAAATTTTTAAAAATTGTATAATGCATTTTTACCAATTTGTAAAGTCAAATATAAAAATAAATGCAGAAATAAATTAATATCAGTTAAGGAAGAAAAAAAAGTGTATCATTATTTAGGCTTACAAAAGAAAAAAATGTATCCTAATTATTTAAAATGTTATTATAAAAACCAAATACTTTAAGACCACAGTGTAAATGTTCTCTTCATGGCCATAAAATGCGGCTCATATTTAAGAGGCTGGCTAGACTCAGTGAGCCAAGTCCTAGCCGAATACTATCGCCATCTGTGCATTCATAAATCAAGAGCCTAATTAATGGAGCCCGATAAAGAGCGCCAGAATTAGAACTCGCCCGTGTTTATCAATTATATTTTCCCCACTTAATTTGCTCGCCTTTCATGGGCCGGCGAGTAATCTGCATGAGTTATTCCGCAAATATCTGCGTATCATCCAAAGGCTTGGCCATTGTGGTTAATGTGGAGCAGAGTGTGTGGTGTTGGCCATATCGCTGCCTTGCTGAAATTCCGCAGTCAATCACCGATTAGGGCGCCACATTCAAATGAGAAATATTCGTTGGTTGCATTGTTGATAATGTGCATTTGAGGCTGTGGCTTTAGAGAATCAAATGAAAGATTTCTAGAATTCTTAAAAAGGTTGTTTACTTTGAGCAATGAAATTTACTAAATTTCTATTTATTTGTAAAATACTTTACCAAAACCGCATTTTATTTTAAAAATATTTTCTTATGCTCATTAAATAACATAAATGTTGACACATGCCAAGTTGCATGCTAATTTAAATTTTCTGCGTCAATATTTCAAGGGACATTCTGAAATTCTAATTCGAGTTAATTAAACACGGATCCCGAAAAACTCGACGACAATCAGATATAAGGCACGAATGGAATGGAGCTGGAAATGTCCAAGGAGAAACTTCGGACTGGTTCCTCCTATCGCAGCCATCGATTTTGAGTATGTCGAGTGTCCTTTTCTGCCTCCTCATCTCTTTCAAAATAAAAACACACAGCAAATTAAGGTTAATGTTTCAGATAAACAGGGAATTTAAAATACCCTTTAATAAACATTTTGAAATAAAGAAGTTCTCTTTAAAATGCGTACTTTATTTGTAAAAAGTTTTGTTTCCTCACCAGCTAAAAGATAAAATTTTGAAACTATATATTTGTTTTAAGTATAATGAAAGATTTATCACTTGAAGGGTATTTTATACTCAGCGCAGTGATTACCCAAGATCGAACTCAATATTTATTAGCCGAAAACGAAATTTTAATGAACCGCAAATAAAATCGATATAAAAATAAAAGCCAAAGGCACGAATGAAATAATGAAGTGCAGGAGTCTGATCCCCGGCAGAAATTATCAATACAAAGTTCGTGCTTGGACAGAGGAATCCTGGCCCTCCTCGTCCATGTTCATTGTCTGATCTCGAACTGATCTTCCCGATTCCACTCCTGCCTCCCATTCTGTTCCAGATCAAGTTTCGCTTTGGGCTTGTGATTTTCTTATTTATTGATTTTCTACAATAAATTTCGCATGTTTGCATCCAATTTAAATAAAATTCGACAATTCTAAATCACCTCGTTTTGACGTGGGGCTACTGTATCTGGATTCAGTCTCGATCCCGACCTGTTTACCTGCTATTCTGGCTTGCGTGTGTGTTGGATATGGATTGGAGTCCAAAGCCCGGGAAGTCAAGAGGATGACTGCGTTTTTGTCTCTGTTAGCGGAAATGCAAAACAAGGCCAAAGCGGCAGATTTATTGACATCTTCGTTGGCTCTTTTCCACTGCTTTGCATATGAAATGCCAAGACGGACGGGGACAGTTGCAGATTTCCCCTACGTACCCATAAATATAGAGCCGATCTGAATTATCGTCACGCTCGCTACCGATCCGCTGACATTTGCTGCCGTTCCAACCAGTTCCATGACTCACCTGGCCGGGATTAGTATTGGGATGGGGATCCCATCCATCCACTTGATTTTCGATTTCTAAATCACATCGTAATCACCGAAACCGAAATGCTTGTCGAACTAGAAATTATGAATGGCCAATGAGAACGAGCGGTGATTTCAAATTATTGCGTGCGAATTCGTTTGTCGACTTCGATTTTGAGTTGGCCCGATTCCAAAATACATTCGATTCCCAAAAACATCGTCGTGGGAAGCCGTTTATTCAAATCAAGCCGCAAACTTCGCTATGCATAACTCTTTTGTCGGCGGTCGCCTCGCTTTTGTTTTGCCTCGCCATTATTAATTAAATGTAGTTATTTGTATGTTAAAATCAATATATGAATTTTAAGTTTTTGCCATCTCTGCACTCATGATTCCCACGTCATGTTAGCCAAATTTATCGCTTTCAATTAGACAAAAGCCATTCGGGGGAGATGTTTATGCGGAGCTTTGAATTTGCAATTTCCATGCGAATTTGTCGCCAATTTGCTGCCGCCTGCTGATTTGATGGGTTCATTCCCACCGCCAGACATATCTCACTCTATAAACTCTGACAATGAAGTGTTCAGGAAATTCACTTGAAGTTTTTAAAACAAAGATTTTCAACGACAAAAGTTCTAAGAAAATAAATTTCTGGGTCATATTTTAACATTTAATTGTGAATAAACATTCTTGTTATGTTTTTCAAAATTTAAAAGAATTTGATTATTATTATCCATCCATTGATATCGACCGTATTAAAATTAGGTTTTTAAATTAATATACTTTGGCAAATGCGAATGTGTAGAAATGTTAGAAAGGTTACCTGCGAATTAAGCTTACATTATTTATTTGTTATATTTGGGCAGTAATATTTATGAAAAAAAAAACTGTAAAGTATTTTGGATCTGAAAACTTGAAATGCAATCAAAACATTAACCAATAAAGCAATTTCGTTGTTATTACAGAGTTCCAACGATTTGTAGAGATAGATAGATAGATAGAGGCTTTGTGCAATGTCAATTTAGCAATAAAATGGATTATTTTACTTCTATAAAAATAACATAGTTAAACTCAATTGGTTTAACAAATATCTCCACGGACCAGAACTGACTGTTTTAATTAGTGTTCGGTTTGGCCAACACCATTGAGAGCGGTTCCTGTTTCTGGCCAGCTTCCCTTGAGTGATTTCATTAATTAAAATCGCTGTTAATGCGAATAACGGATTATGACATCGACATGAGTGTTTGTGGGTGTATCAATCGTTTGTCCCCTTTGGCAGCTGGCTCTTTATTATGGCATATTATGCGGTTGGCGTTGTATTAAAATTGTTAATTGGTTTTGTTTTTAATCTGTCAATCAATTAAAAAAACAACTGCGATTTAATTAATTAAATCAACAAAGACCGCAATAATGCAGCGCCAGCAGTGGCAACAAATATTCATCTCAATGAGTGATAATAAATAATATTACA
The DNA here is from genome assembly GCA_018153305.1 of Drosophila kurseongensis. Taxonomy (NCBI): domain Eukaryota; kingdom Metazoa; phylum Arthropoda; class Insecta; order Diptera; family Drosophilidae; genus Drosophila; species Drosophila kurseongensis. The sequence continues at coordinate 8,769,242 of JAECXX010000210.1, read as the reverse complement.
CATTGACAGTGCGGCTCACGGGCTTTCCAATGCTAATGACGTTTTAAAAAAATTCATAGGTTGGCACATAGCAAAGTAAGTTAAGAATTAAAAACAATAAAATAATACTTTTAAAAAATCCACAATTTTGCATATAAATAAAAAAACTACAAAATTGGGTGTAAGCTTGTTTTGTTTTAGTTTCTAAGCCTTGACTGAAAAATTTGTATATTTAATCATTAACAAATAAACCTTTAAACTATAGGGTCCTTCAGTTCTGCACTAAATGTTAATTTATTTATTTTATATATTAAATTATATAATAAGGATACGGCCATTTAGTGCGGATATGTAAAGGTGTGTTCATCTGACGTCAGTGGGCGTGACCCTCCCGATCCAGCCGCCCCTTTCAAGTGGCCATGGACATGGACATCCACTGGCGGGTGGAAGTGGAGCCCCGAGTGGAACCGGAGCCGCTGCAGAAAGAGACGGGACGAGTGTGGGAGTCGCCTAACGGGCACCAACCTCAACCCCAACCCACAACTAATTCAACGGAGGTGGAAAGAGCCAGCGCCATTTGAAATTCGAAATTCGTATGCAAATTTTCATACATTTATTTTCCACACTTTGGCCAAACAGCGCCGCCAGCTAAAAATGATAAAGCGACTTCATTTTTTCCCCGTTGCTGTTGTTGTTCGTGCCTCGTTTCGTTTTCGTGCACTCTTTTCCACACCGCTTTATACCCCTCCCACTATCCCCGTCTACACTTAAGAAAAAGAAACTCAATAATTCTGAGAAATTTCGATTTACACCCTTACAGAGGATATAAACTAGTCCCTCAGCTGTTTGGATGAAACTTTCCAAAAAGTTGTCTTTTCAACAGAAAGTTTATAAGAATGGAACTATTTAGTTATTGTAATAGACACAGCAAAAAGCAAGCAGATATATTTTTCAATCGAAATCTCAAGATATTTATAATTTGCCTTTATTTTGCCTGTATTGGGTACTAATGTTGTCCGTACAAGTATGTTTGATCCTTTTATTGTATGTATACATGTATACTTTATGAGGCCAGAAATGTCTCCTCTTAAGCTTAAGAAATCATAGTATCCTTTAGAAGAGTATTCAAACTACCAAATTTTGTAAAGAAACCCAATTTTTATTCGTGTATCTGCCATCAGTCAGTTCTCCGGCATTGGCTTACTGAAAATGCACCACGACCCAACCACCGCCCCTCCTCTGCGACCCGTTGCCCCACTCCAACGTAATTATGCAAATTAACTCTTTTTTCGGGGCCTTTGCTCAGCGGGTCTGCCTACCTGGCCAGCACCTCCCCCAACCCCCTTCCCATCACCTTGTTGCCACCTATGTATAATTCCGCCTTATGTAAAATGTCAGTTCAAGTTTAGGCTTTTGCCAGTGTGTGAGTTTGTGAGTTTGGGGAGTGCAATTTGTTGCTTAGGCGGTAACAAATTTTCGTTCAGCGCTCTTTGTTCGTGCGCACTCAATATGACAGACTTCCTAGGCCCCGCAGATCTCGGATGCCCCCCGGGGCCCCCCAAAGTCACGGAGTTACGGAGTTACGCATCGGGCACTTAATAACCCCTGTTCTGTTGCTGGGACTTTACTGGCTAGTTCCGGCAGCCGCTCTACGAAAATCCCACCTAGACATAACTTAACTTGGAAATCGTCTAGTTGGCTGCAAGAAAAGGTTATAAAAGTACTCTCAAGAACTACATACAACTATTTATCTCATTCCTACATTCCTAAAAAAGTATCAAATTTTTTATAAAATATAATGAAAACCGGCAAAGAATACAATTAAAAAATAAAAATAATCACTGTGCGCTTGTGTATTTATAAGATAACATTATATAAAAATAATTATATACATCTAATTTTGTATAACAGGTATATTTAGATTAAATTGTAAACCTAAAAACAATAGTTACTTAGACTAATGAAAAAAAAAATGGATTTTGTACTGTATTGACAGATTTTATTGGCAATAAAACTACTTAGGTCGACTTTAGAGATCTTACAATGACAACCAAAATCAAAAAGAATAAATCAGACTTATAAAATTGATTTTCCCTGAAGTTAATTATAGTTTCTATGGCCAATAGAATTACCTGTTCCGACCTTAGAGACATTGAGTCAGGAAAGTTCGAAATTACAATTACTAAAAATTAAAAACAACCAGTGAGGAATTAAAGATCTGCAAGGCAATTAGCAATCACTGCACAAATTGACTCCTTTTGTATGGCTCACTCCCATCATCAGGGCCATCTGTCTTCTGTTCTTCAATCATAATGATCTCTTCTCTATTTTCTCTCATAAATATTTATACGGAATGTAAATGCGACGGACGACTTGTGGGGCCAGCCGGCGAATTACGTATTCCGCGGGCCACAAAAAGCGACCGAAAGCGAAGCCACCACGACGCAGCTCCTCATTTGGTGAGCCACCAACTAGGCGCTCCACCTCCGATCCGCGTATATATAGCTATAGCCGGGTACATATATGTTGGTGCACCGCTGAGCGGCACAAATCACCGGAGCCACATCGATGGGTCGAGGGGAGGGAGTGAGGGGGCGGCATTATGACGGCTGGGGCGCTTCAAAGGAGAACGCGTCGCATAAATTGGCCCGGCGGCTTTAATAATTCACCTCGGAGCGGCCGATATGGTCAGGAGTTGCAACTTGCGCCGCAGTGGCTGCCCCAACAGAGTCATACAAATCACAGTTATGATTATTGCCGCGATTAAAAACTGTCGCCCGCCTCGGCGATGTCCACTCCGCTGTCATCGGCGACCACATGCGGAATGTCCAAACGGAGCCAAAAAGTCATCCACTCTGCAGTCACAAAAATACATTATATTATTCAGTGCGTTTTAGAAAATATATTGGCAGTGGGTGGCTGGTTTCGGTAGAAGAGAATTCTTATCAAAACCCTTAACAGAACTTTAGGATAATACATCAGAATATCAAAATCTTTATAGAACTCACATTGCCATTTCAAAGGAAATACAAAAATTAATGAAATATATATTTATTTATTTCTCAAAAATAAAAGTTATTTCAACCTTTCATTTTTACCAGGACTTTTAAAATACATAAAATAGCAGTTCAATAGGATGTTTATTATAAATGTTCACGATATCTTAAAAGGCCCATTTAATTTGAATTAACAACGAATGTTTTCTTGGGATTTTGTTCTATATCTATGACATTATTTAACATTTGTTTATATAGACGAGAGTTTACGAGAGTGCATCCTAAATTTTTGTAGCCACATTTGTTGTAATGCCTGAAAAACTAATATGTATTAAGTTTGTGTATTTTATAACAATGTGTTTAGTGACATTCAAAACCATTTTTTTTACAGTTTTTGGAGATTTTGAAAATTGTAGAAAACAAATTCTGAAATTGTATAAAGCAGCAATTTTTCCCCCAGTGTTCGAGTGTCGTCTGGCCGTGGTGCCTCTCCGGTGGTGGTCACTGCGCGTGCGGCACTCAATCCCGGCCAGAAGCACTGCGAATGAGTCTATCGACGGACTCGGTTCGGGGAGCTCTGTCAAAGTTGCCATAAATATCATCTTTTCAAAAATCTCCAGCTGAGCACTTGCAGTCGCCGCTTCGGTGGTGCAGTTGCAGTTGCAGTGGCTGCGGTAGTTTTAGCTTTTTGTGCACCGCTGGGGCACAGCGGTGATTAATTAAACCGAATGCAGCTCCAACTCATGATTTATAATGACGAATTTATTTAAGCCTTGACTCGGCGCAACGCAACTCAGCTCGGATCGATTCCGATTACGAGTATGGCCTCCATCGGCGGCGCCTTTCAATGCGCTTTTTTAGCCCGGCTCAATCGGCGGTGCCATTTGCCCATAGCCAACTAGACGTGTCTGCGGCGGAGGATGGCGAGCGCCTCTTGGCGGTATTGGTACGGGCATAGTTGCGAAATCGAAATGAAAGTGGACCGAAGCAGTTAATTATCTTTCAACCATATTCAGTGTAGTGTCCATTGAAAAATATTTAAATCGCTAGTGAACTTTTCATTGCATTTGATAAATTCAAACTTACTTGACTTGGAAACCTTTTACTGACAACTTAATCTATTTCTGGTGTTTTTTTAAATTGTTTTACAAATAAATTGTTAAAACAGGGAAATTAAATAAATAAATAAATAGTTGGATTTTGCCATACAATTTTAGTTTGTTTGAAAGAATAAAATAAGCCTAACATTATCTTCGTAATATTTGTAATTGTGTTTTAAATTATTGACATTACTAGTTTCCCAATTTCTTAGAAATATCTTTTTTAAACGAATCTAAAACAAAGTATAAAGTTAAAACGCTTCGTGTACTAATGGGTGAAATGTATTCGTGATAAAAATGTTAAGATTGTCTGTTTTCTTTAAAACATTAACCAATGGAACTATCAAAATGTAGATCTTGCACATTTAGCCCACTGACTTCAGTGATGCCAACGCAGACAAAATGACAAATATTGTATAAAACTTTACCAATCAGTGTATAAAACTTTACCAATCAATAAATTTATATACAATTCTTGCAAAGGCCTGTAAAAACGGGTAACATTTACTTTATTTAAATGCGGTATGAATTCCTCTTTTTGGCTTATTGTGTTTTGTCATCTGGAATGGCCTTAACCATAATCCCCGCATTCTGGCCCGTTTCTAATGCGATCCCACGAGTCTCGCGGACCTGGCCGTCCTCCAGCCATAATCGTCGTCTGCATGGGACACAATCTCACATGGCCAGGAAGGAACCCTTCGTCGCAGCTCTCCCAAATCCCCTGGATCCCCTCGATCATCGCCCTCGCCTCGTATGCAAAGCACCTCTCAAAAGGCGAACAAAACGATTCTGGCCGGCGGTGGCTGTTGTTGGGGCTGTGGTTTAGTTAGAGCTAAAATACATTTGTTTATGCTAAAATCGCCCAATTAGCAAGATTGTTATTTCTTGTACAGTCCGCAGATGCTCCACCGCTGATACGAGAGGAGCCACGGCCGGAGCTCCTCCTTATAAAACAAAAAGCCGAATGGAGGAGGACTGCGACTGAGACTGGGAATGCGACTCCGACTGGCATGCCCATTTGTTTGTATTTATGCATCCGAAACAATATCAATTGTAATGAATTTTGAATATCGTTAAGCGTGAGCCCACAGCCAAAGCCAAAGTCGATCCGCGATCCTTGGAAAATGTCGCAAAACGGAATGTTGTGGCTGTAGATGAGGCGCGATATGAATATGGTTCCCAGGCTGCTCCTTCGCCAGGTGAAGGCGAACCCTTCGGGAAGTGCAGGAATTCCTGTTCCCTGTTCCTCTGTTTGCATATAAATTATAAATAATTATTTGGCCAGCAATCAAACAACTGATGGCCATAGCTGCACTTCCTCGTAGGAAACATCATCTCACCCTTTTCCGATCTCCATCAACGCCAACGCCAGCTTTTGAGACCTGGCCTGCTGTAGATCCATCCATCCATCCATCCATCCAGCGGAGTGGGCAATCATCTGCTCAGGGCTCGAGGTCTCCGGCAATTTCCCAACACGATCGTCGTCGTTTTGTGTGTCATCGTTTGATTTGTCATTATCATCGCGCACATTTCGTGTCCGCCATCTCGAGTTCCAGTCCCCTCCTCAAAAGCAGTTACAGAAACACGAAAATTACAATGGCTCCGCTCGCGATCGCGAATATCAGTAATAACCGACTTGTACTCGCCGTTTTCGCTGGCTGTTGTGTGGGACCCTTTCTTGACGGGGTTTCCGAGAGGGGCAACTCCGGGGGGGAGAGATGGTGCAGCCCAGGCCCAGCGAATCGTGGCACTAACACCGCCTGGAGACCCAGTTGTTATGCAATTTCAAGCGGAGCCCAGCAAGGCAGTCTCTATTGTTAGACAGCAACAAATAATCAAGTTGTCAGATGGTTTTTTGGCCTCAAAGAACACTAGCCTTTTTTGTTGCAACAGTTGGACAATATTTTTCTAGTCTTTATAGATGGGTTTCAATTTTCCAAACATTGAACTATTATTTCAGAAGTTTATAGGAAATTAAGTTTAAGATAAATATACCTTACCGCCGGATGGCGAAACTTCTGTTAGGGGCATATTTGATATATCTACAAAATGTTATTACAAAAACATAATCCAAAAGCAGGGTTATATAATAATTTACAGGGCTTGTGCTTTGAAATACCACCATTTATACAGCTTAAATTATACACAAAATTTGAACCAGTCAACCGAATAACATATATATTTACGATAATTCAGCGAAAAGTTCAAGAAACTGCCAGACAGAAAATATTCGTGTCAAACAGGCCCAATTTTCTTTTCATGCCGAAGAGATGCAACAGAAAGAGCAACAGCCACCAAAATCCCCGATGGGAAAGGAATCAGAATGGAAATCGGAATGAGAATGGTCTAAGACAAGTGTCTGACAGTCGGTTCGGTCCATCAGAGTGGCCAACAGGAAGACAAAGGCGAATCAAAGTTGGACTTGGATTGGCGGGATGTGCAGCACAATTTTTAATATAGACAAATCTTGACATTTAAATTATGGGAACAAAGATCACAAAGATATATGCGAACCAAGCAACCGACGAAGCCAAAGAGGAACTGGCCAATAATTTCAGGCACTGCCACCTGCAATCTCGGCCTGGATTTCTCACACTGTGCATCAGGATTTTACCGGAATTAAAACAGGAACACAAATAATGGATTTTTAACTTACACAAATAGCTTTAAAATTTTACAAAATTTATTTACAATTTTTCCAAAGGTCCTAATTAAGTTCATTATTTCCATTGCCCCAAATTTGCTGACTGGTGTTTTGATCATACGAGCTGGATTTCGTACCACATTTAACTGACTTTGGCTCGGTTGACTGCTCTTTTTGAAAAGATTTCTTTCTCTCAGCTTGGGTCTCTGATTATTGTTTAATTGGAAATCGGAAATTTCCCCCACGGGCTATTAATTTTACCAATTAGCCAACGACACAGAACAACAACATCTCATCGAGCAATAAATATGCTGCTCATAATAATTCTAATTGCTTTTCAAATAAACAACAAACGGCCAAAAACTCTCAGTCAATAAACAAAGTTGGGAAGGAAACATTAGGCGGCCGCAGAAATAATATTTACAGCAATTAGGCGCCCTATCAAAATAATATTAAGGAGATTTATAAACGCGGCCCGCTCGGCTGAGTGAATTATGAAATAATCGCCGGACTGGAGACCCCATGCAGTGTGGAGCCGGAGGTGTAAAATGCCCAGAAGCGCCAGTCGACGACGGCTACCAGAAGATCCGCAGCAAATTGGTGGCTGGAGCTGTGTAACGCCACTGTCATCCACCCCCCCTCCCTCTTGATATAGCAACTCTGATTCCGAGTCGGATCGAAACGGCCTCTCCACAGCGGGTGCCAAAAGGGGATCCGACCGGATCAGTCGCCCGCTGGGCTAATCGGCCGCTTAAAGATGTTTTAATCGCTTATTACATTCGCAGCGCCTGTTGTCGGCCACTTGGAGTTGCACCGCCTCTAGACGGAGGAGTCCAGACCCAGACCCTCGGTGGCTCCCAGTTGCTACCGGTTTCGGGACTTGGGCTTGGGATCGCCTTGAGATCGTGGCTATGGGAAAACCGCGTTGCTAATCAATTAGAAGCAGTAAATTAAAATACGATTTTTCTCTTGGTAAGTATTTGATTGAATGATTTAATGAACCTTTAAAACTCAGAAGCCTATCGTAAATACAATTTTGGGATTGGTCTGGTTTGAAATAGCATTATTTGATGGCTGCTTATGCTAAGATTTATCTATTAGAAATCTATTTGGTAATGCAAAATTTTCTGTTTGGCAACACATTTATTTGTCATTTGTATGGTGTTAACAAAAATATATCCAAAACTTATGTATAAAATATATATATTATGGGGCATGATCCAATTTTCACTTTACAACGTTTTCATTTATAGAGATGCTTAAATTACTAGAATACTTTTCTTTGGAAATGGTACATTTAAACTGTCAATATTACGATTTGTGCAATTGACTTCATTCGAAAATGAAAGAACATTTTTGTTACATTCTTAAAGGAACTAAATTTTTTAATCAATTTTCAGTAAAATATTGCTTAAGTTGTATTGAAAGATAAATAAATTACATGTTTCGTTTTTTTCTTAAGCTACTATTGTTAATCAATTTTCAATTAAATATTACTAAAGCTGCTGTAAAAAAAATTTTATAATTTGCAATATCGATAATATGGATGGGCAACTCTGTACTTAGTTTGAGCCAACAAATTGAAGTTAAATATGCGAACTCCACGCAGCATCCGGTTGTGATTGTGATATGTTCGCGTGGGTCGATCCAGGGACTTTAGATTCGCACTCGGGTTTGGTCACCACCATCGACCATCAGTCGCCTGCAAAGTTGTACATTTATTTGTTGCATGAATTATGATCATATTCCGGCGACAAATTTGCATCTTTCCCCGGTCGACTCTGCAGAACCCTTTCCCTCGGAGCTTGTTGCCCACTAAATGGCCATCAGACCTGGTTTATACCCTCCCCCCCCTGACACCACCCCCTCGCCCTGGGCCTGCCATATTTTTATGCCATTTCTCGCACATGTTTGTCGCGCATGCAAAAGTGTCGAAATATTTATGTTCCGCGAGTTAGCAACACCAGCAACAACAACTCGATGTCGTTGTCGTGCATTGAACATTGCTCAAAAAAGGCTTAAATAAGTAAGGGGGAGGGGGGTCGGGGGTGGCAGGGGTAGCAGGGGGAGGGGAGAAAACTTCTCGTGTTTTATTGAATGAAATGGCGCGCCTGGCGTTGATTCATAAATGTGCCCGAGTCCAGCTAAGTTGGATTTCCACAACACGGGTCATAAGAATAGCAGTTTGGTTCAAAGTTTTAAGGCAAATATAACAAACGTTTGTATAAGATTTATTGACGCTATTTACCTTTTGTTTCTTTTCTTTTAATTTTAGTTAATCACTACGCTTGAGCACTACGCAGATATATAATATAAAAATATAATAAATGATAACAATATATATATTATAATAATAATATATATATATATATAATAATAAATAATAATACTTATAGTAATTTCAATTACACCTACGAATTAATCCTTTTATTTTATGTACGGGACCTATTCAAGTGGCCACCAATGTATCTGGCATTCAGGCTGGGTTTGGCTTTGGTTCGAATTCTGGGCCTGGAGTCTGCAGCGGCATATGCAAATGCGGACTCGACCTACGCATGGGCACTTTGAATAAAATAAGATTTGTGGCCTGCAGGCAGAGCGAGGTGCAAATGATTGCCACAAAATAGCGCAGTGAGCAGCGATCCAGCCCCATCTCCCAGTACCGGTCTTGGCCATTTCCAGGCCGGGACTATCAGATTTCACATGTAGAATTTATGCTGTGCCCGAGAATTACAAATCAATGAGATGCGCTGAGTTTTTGCATTCGGCAGCGGACTTGCTGGCTGGGGATCATAGAAAGATGGCCGCATGGGCAAAGTAGACAACGTTTAAGGCTAATTTGAATTGCCTGAGAGGATCTGCGTGGGGATCAGCCGAACTATCTACGCGGAGAATCTTCATAACCCAACAAGGCGATTGATTTCTAAATAACTCGTTAGAGGTAAACAGAAAGGTATAAATATACAAATAACCAGAATTATGTTGGGTTCTTTTTGAGGAATGCGCTGCCGTTCCATGTCCATATCCACTCCACTAAAATATTTGTGTACGATATAGTTTTATTGATTTTCGGTTCGGCTCATAATGAGCTGCCCTGGTGTCTGAGGGTCTGGCTGTTCCAAAACTGGGGTTGGGGACAGAGGAAGCCATAAATTAGCTCTATGAATCAAAGCGATATCTGATTTCTGGCCACTGATAAAATATTTATATACTCATTTCATTCAAGGCATAACTCTTCCACTCGCCACGGATTCTGGTGGTTCTCGCGGGTTCTTCTCTTCCATTTTAATGGCCAATATTTTGAAATGGTTTCGTGGCAGACATTTGGTCTCGACTGCAATCCCAGCTCAGACCCACAGGAGACACGGCTTTCTGGACGGGAAATCGAGTGGTCCGAGATGATATCGTGTCATAAATATCCAAGCGGCCTTATTAGTTGAGTTGAGTTGAGTTTCGTTTTGGGAGAGGAATTATGGAAATCACTGAATGGTGATCATCACGATAGCATAAATATCATTTGGATGGGCTTATCTATCGTGAATTGATATTAACGGTACTCAGAACTCATTCAGCAGGTAGAACACACACAAGACTTTCTCGAATCTTTTCAATTTTAAGTGAGTCATGTGACTTAGAAGTTCAAGTGGAAATCAAATATACAATTGTCAAATTGCTAAACATAATGATTGGTTATTCAATTATAAGAAACGAATACAATCAGTCAGGTTCTGAAATCTTATTGGTTAAAATTGGTTTAAAATTTGTAGGAACACGATATGTACATTTCAAAATATCTGCTAATTTCCAAATTAGTTAATGTTTTGTTTAAATAAATAATTGAAATAATAATTCAATTGAATCATAAAAAAAACTATAGATTGACTTAACTTGTGTAGAAGCAGAATATATCCGTCTTTACTGATTCACTGAAGGAAAAGGCCATATTATTTGATCTATTGTATTAAATCAATAGTTCTTTTTTTGGAAATACTCATTGAAAATCAATAAGTTGTTTGATAATGCTTCTCTTATATATTAAATGAACAACTATCTTCAAGCTGTTTTATCTGATTGGAAGCCTGACGAAAACCATAGGGCTGGTAACTGAATCCCACCCGCTAGCAACTGCAATTAGAGGCGAAAAAGGCAGGCAAGTTGGAGGAAACATAAGCCATAATCCATTTCTACACATAAATCCAATTAGGATTTGTGCTGCGACTTGCCACTTTGGGATGCCACTTTGGACCGCCTGACCGACAGATGATAACGACCCGTTCCACTCCGTCGAACGACACACATGTGGAGGAATGGAATCAAAGTAAATGTGCGGGGCAGTAAGACAAAAGTAAAAGTAAATCACTCGACGCGATTTTCGCTAATAACAAAAATGATTTGGCCAAGTGCTCGGCTCCGTCCGGATTCCGGCAAAAGCTCCTGGGAGGCATTACCTCCCATATGTTGTATATGTGCGCGATGCTGAACGGCGATAAGAAACCCCCTCCCCCACTAGTCCTACTCCTGTTGCGGCATTCCGACTTGGCCTCTAATGAACTCAATCAAAAATCGATTTGTAGAACTGGATAAGTTGGGCTCAGGCAGCGGGGGATGTGTTGTCCTCGCAGGGTGTGTGGCAGGATGATATGTTTTGCACGTACTTCAAATGGAATCTATGAGATAAATTGGCGAACAGATTGACCAACTCGGAATGGGAGGATGGCCGCTTATGAAAGGGAATTATTGATACCGTCATAAGCTGGGCGTTTTTATGTGACTCCCCAACCACACTTCTCCAACGAACTTGTCAGCTGTCAAATGCCAATGCAGGGCGATTAAGTTCGAGGGAAAAATATTGTCATCATAAAGCCAGGCAAAGAAGCCGTTAAATATTATTAAGGAGACCATTTAAATTCATTAATGAGCCCAGCTCTCTGGCCCGAACGAGCTGGGATTTACATGCGACCTGGGAAGATCGTCGCTTTCGCTCCTACCTGAGCTCCCCATTCCGGGTACGACAGTCACGAAAATGAAAGACGAGCGGACCCGGTCGCAGGCCCAGACTCTTTCCCTGTACCCACACAGGGAGAAAAGGGGAATTTAATAACCATTTTCTTAATTTAAATGAAAACATCAACTAAAAGGCGTGAGTAAATTGTTTACTTATTACATTTTCTTATTATATATTTACCTGAAGACTTGCAATGTGATCTTAGCTCTCATTTATGTTTATTTAGATCTCATTTTCAATATTACATTAATTTTCAATGATTAATGAATGATTTAAATAATAAAAGCAATGTTTTTACAAAAATTATTAAAAATAACAATTTAAATATATTTAATGTTTGTAACCTAAATGTATTTTAGATATTTATTATTAATGAAATAACTTTTTTTTGTATCAAAACTCTCAAGTTTTATATTTTTCTAAAGAAATGAATGATGAATTCGGAAGCATTTTTTCTCAGTGCACCTCCATCCCCAATCCGTTTGTCTGGGTCCCATCCACATCCTCGTTAAAACGTTAAAACAAATGAGAGACGCGACAAAATACAAAGAGACGAAATTAAATTAAGCAAATGAAAGCCCACGTTGACAATTTTCATATCTCTCAACAGCTTGGGCCTTGTGCTTGGTCCTCGATTCGGGTCTCGGTCCGTTTTCTGTTTTCTGGCCAGCGCATATTGGCGAATATTGCTTAAAAACGTCAATAATTCATTTGTTATGCCTGCACATTGAATGTCCCCGCGGACAATTCCTGAGATATGGCCAGGTCCAAGTCCTCCACCGTATCCATACCCATATCCATATCCACTCCGATCCCGATCCCGAGTCGCGTGTTGAATGTGGAGCGCGGATTTGTGCGCGGCGCTTATGCAAATTTAGATGAAACAGAAGGCGACCAAAATTTGGCCAGCCTGTATATGAAAGTCAACCTGTTTTCTTAGTGTATTCACATATTCAGGTTTTGCGGGTTTTTCTTATTTGATAATTACATTTGATAATTAAACTATTTCTTGAATAAGAAACAATTAAACTTAATTATATTTGTATAACAAGGTTCTTCAAACTATAATCCTTTTATGATTCCATAAGCTGTTAGTTAAACTCAAGTGAAGTATAAATACTTAATGTCTAATTTAAATTTTTCCTTAAACAAATGTCTCAGTCTGAAATCTCTAACTTGTAATAAATGGAAGTCTAGCTGATTTAAACTCCACCAACATGTTATTTTAATAAATATATATTTGTATAATTATTATTTTATCTTAATAAAGTTATAAGTCCGATAAATAAATATACTAGTTAGTTTTGCCTGAACTTATTGGAAGATCTCCTAAGATCTAAGATCTTAAATTAATATTTTCTTATAATACCTTGTATTATTTTGAAAACCAAATTTTAGTTACCGTTAAAAAGACATTATTGAGATTGTTATAAGTTGTTAAATTGTTTGCCTTTATAGACAACTTTGTATAAAAATATAATATACAAAAGACCCATTCTTAGTCAGTATCTTGAGAACGTTTCCTTTTTCCTCTATTAACTCCTCCCATTTACTATACATACATATATGGTTTCCCATTGCTTTCCCTGTTTTTTTTTTACAATCATTAAAGAGAATTAAAAAATTGCCTGTCCCGCGTGTAATCGAAACAATTTATCATTTTTGAACTTTTTGGCGCGTCAGCAACTCCGATTTTGATTCCGATACGGCGATTCGGCGTCACTTAGCTAACAAATTCATCATTAATTTTCCGCATTATGTAAACACACGCTGTGACATGAAGGGGAAGTATACAAACATAACAAAACAGACAGAAACCGAAACCGAAACTGAAAACATTTTGAATGCGAGCGACTGGAGCGAAAAGCGAAGCGATGAAAGGCCGGCTGACATTTTGATTTCCGTAATAAAGTAATTAATGATCTGCCGGGCAATCGGAGTTACAATCGGAATCGGATCAGTGTCGCGTCGAACACGCCGTACTTTCCCCTCTCTCGGCGCCACTAATGATGACATTCAAATTCAGAGTTTGCACATGTAATTAAGTCGCTCCTGTCCGAGTTCCAGATCCCATATCCCAGATCCCGAGGAAGGGTTTCAAGTGCACCCTGGAGGCGGTTCATTTATCACGGGTCCAGGTCTCAGGTCCCAACTGGTGGCGTGATTATTTTGACATAATTTTTATTAATGAACCGTCAGATCGGCACGCAAATAACGGATCGGTACAAAGGGCCTCTATCTAAGCCAACTCGAAACCCAGTGACCGACAATGCAGAATTTCCCTCCTTCGCTGCACTTTTTCCTACTGAGGGAACATTTTTGCAATAATTGTATTCAAAATTCATAATACGGCCACGACTGTGCGTAGAATAATTTAAGGCCGAGCTCTCAAGGCCCCGGGGAGCTGACATCTAAGCGGCGACGTGAAAAACTCTGACGAATTGACATTTATGGGACAAATGCTCCACTCCTTCAACCGAGTACAGTGTGGGCTTCAAGTGTAAGTTGGTTTTTCCAGATCTATAAACCTTACATTTACAGTTTTAATATGGTAATTACCATATTATATAATTAATTCTAAGTTATGGTGGATTTATGTAATAAAATGGTAAGAGGTAAAAGAGGCTAATTATTCATAATAAAAATAATTGTAATTTTTAAAACAATAAAAACATTTTTTAGTTTTACTTTATTGCGTCTTATTCTAAACTTTATCATATAAATAGTATAAAATAATTTTACCGATATTAATTGGCTATATTTAATCCTATATCAGAAAAATATGTACCTTTATTAATTTAATTACTGCATATAATAAATAACTTTTATAAATAAGTAAGTATAAGTATAAGTAATTATAAGTAATTTGAGCGATATTAATTGGTTATATTTTTTACTAATATTAAACTATACTAGAAAAATCAACACATTTATAATCTTAAACATACAATAATAAACTTTAACATATGAAGTACTTACAATATTAGAATGGACAAAGGGCTTTGGCATTATGCACACCATAAATTCACTTATGTAACTGTCAGTAAAATATATTCATGAGGTGAATTTAAAGAACAACTTAACCATTTATAGTTACTAATAAAGGTCGCATTGATTTCCAAAATGTTTTTAGACACTTTATGTTATATCTAATATTAAAAGCCGAATGACGCGCACTGTATGCCCAGCGCCGTGGGTATGGTTATGCGAATGACTTCTTGCCTTTCCCAGGCGGACTGGGACTGGGCCTGGGCCGCGACTCCAAGCTTCTTGAATTTTGGCGCCATCAATTTGGCTGCGGAATCCAGCGGAATGCGCACGATCCCGCAAAAGCAAAAAGCGAAAAAAGAAAGACAGAAAGTAACTTAAGTAGGCGCCAGCAAAGCAATTTCCAAACGCAACAAAAACCCGGCGGCTGCCGGATGAAGATGGTGAGGGGGCGGCAGAAGCAATTCGTCAATGGAATTCCGCATCGGAATTAAAGATGCGACATCTCAAATATGATTTACTTCGGGACTCAGGAACTTCTGAGCCACTATAAACGGCAGGGAGCTTCTTCACTAATTTTATACAATCAAACAAAAAAGGTCAGAGCAAAATAAATATGCATGAATTAGGAGAAGGCAGGGCAATGCCAATTTCTGCGGTGTTCATTGTATCTCAGCCTAAAATTATCTGATTTCAAATATATTTTAAACATAATAACAGAATGTATAAAGCTTACCACCCAAGGAGATTGATTTTACTGGAAATTTAAGGAGACAAGTGCTACTTCTTAAAAACCAATTCGTTTCATTTATATTAAGTTTATTTATATTTATATTTTTAATGGTGTTGGCTTCCGTTTATAGTTAAATTAAGCCCGAAAGAAAGTTCTGATATTTTATAGTCTTACATATGTTGATTCCATAGTGGATCGTGGTCATAAAGTCGTAAGATGTTCCAAGCAAAAGAGGGATAAAGAAACGAGCCCACCCATAAGTGCCAGCCAAGTAGGTGAGTGTCTGCACCTATCGCCACGCCAACATCGTCGATTTGTAGAGCCAACAAATTAGGCAGCCTTCGATGGTCTATAGCCGAACTGGCCTGATCGAAGGGGAATAGTTATAGCCAAAGCCCCAGCTCTGACTGCGACTCGTATCAACGGCAAATGATCGTGTGGGCAGCTGTGTGTGTTTCGGGGACCGGGAGCTTAACAGCGTTTACTTCTAGTCTTCGATCGGAGATAAGGCTACGGGGAATAGCATTTGCATTTGCATTTGTTTAATAATTTAGTTTATTATATTCTGTTATTACTTGGACATGCTTTATTCGTGCCCGTGCTTGCGTTTACATTGCATATTTATGCATATTTTATATTCATAACTTGTCGCTTTTCCACAAGCTCAGCTGCAGTTGATACGGCAGTTGCAATGCCAATAGTCGTTTATCGAGCAGCGATCGTTGCAGTTCGCTGCTGTTGTTGTGGCCCGGCTATCCAATAAATTGCCAAAGCAGAGACAAAGTCAAGCGGACACCTTGACACCGTCCACAACAACTGCAGTTGGTCCGCCCCCCTTCCCCCTCCCCCTCCCACTCCATCGAATAGCCAGATATCGGGCGAGTTATGACAATTCGCGGCGACAATTCGAGTTCGATCGAATGTGAAATGCATGAATATGAATGCCAAGTGCTCTGTAATAATTTCAATACCTAATCGACCAGGGGATAAACACTGTAAAGCTGTTTCGGTCCGATCTGCCTTTGATTTACGAGATAGGTTTGCCCACTGGTAGACCTGAAAAAATAGGGAATAGTTTCTTAGGAATTTATATTTCATTGTGCTTATTGTGAACCTTATTAGGCGCATATGATATTTAACAGAGACTTTACTTTACAAATTAAAATTAAATACACATTTTATATATATAATATTTAAAAGCAAATGTATTAAAATTAAAATGAAAGTACAATATGTGTTTAGTTTTAAGGGATTTTAACCAAAGTTTAATAAATTACAGCACAAAAATTAATAAGTCTTAAATAAAGTTGTAGATTAAATGGGGGTACAAATCCATTTAAAACACTCTCAACCAGTCAATTAGCTATATTGCAATGCACTTTAGCTGCGCTTAAAAGTGATTGGGGTTTACGACAAACGAGTGATGATGTTGGTGCCCACTCATAAAGAAAAACAAGTAAAAGCTTTTACAAAACGGTCAAGCCAATTCTGTCTGTCCATCAGTAATAATTTAAAGAAAAAGCCAACAGTGCTGTTAAAAAGTTCCTTGAATGAGATAAATCATTAACGCACACTTAACTCTTAGAAATAGCTCATTTCTAAATAACAAATTATTCTTTTAATTAAGTTCTTTTGTGTTGAATTTAAGTGATTACTTAAAACGTAACTCTCTTACACCTCTGAATAGCACAAAACATCTTAAGTTTCGGTTGCAAGTCCAAGATACCAATGCCTTTTGGAAATTAGTTCCAAGTCAGCGAGTTTCCATAATCGAAATAAATCGCATTCACAACGCTCGTGAAAAGTTTTGCTCTAGGCCCTGAGCTTTGGTCTTGGGCAGCTGTAATCCCGTCATAAAGCTGGCCAAACATATTTAAAAATCGGTTAATTGCCTTCTCGCCGTCCATTTGCTCGTTGGCCACTAGCCGTCTTTCACTTCTGCCATTCGACGCACCGCTCAGATGCAAAGAAGCCTACTGATCGTGGCACTAGGTCCACTTCCCGCCTCTTCAACTCCACCTTCTTCTGCCAGGGCTTTCCCCTTTGGAATTTTTAGCCACCCACCTGAGGTTTCGTCCCGCTCCGATCCACTGGACCCAGTTTTACGAGGGTGTCAGCGGTTACGCCTAGTTATGACTTATAACCAGGGAATCAAATTTTTAACACAGCCTTTTTAAGAACTTAAAAAAAGAACAGCAAAAAAAAAACTTGCCCAGAGAAATTTTTGTTTTTTAAGACTTTCATAAATGACACAAATAAAAATCCATTCCCGTAATGCTCACAAAGTGTATAAAAATCAGACAATTTGGAAAAAAATAGTTCAAAAAAGTAGTCTTTGAAAAATAAAAAATTTAAAATAAAAATTATTCCCTGTTCCTGAAAGCACATTAATAAATTAAATTAATTTACTACTAATCTTGTATAATTTATTTAGTACGTTTGCCATTTAAAATAAAAATTATTCCCTGTTCCTGAAAGCACAATAATAAATTAAATTAATTTACTACTAATCTTGTATTATTTATTTAGTACGTTTGCCATATACATTTCAAAAGTGTAAGTTACTTATTTTTAAAATATTTATCAATTTATGTTTAGCTATTTCAGAAATTCTAATTAGCTGTAATAATATATCTTTACCAATTTTGTTTCTTTTTTTATATAATTTTAGGATTATAAATAATATTATTATCAATGTGCAGCTCTGCAGCCATTTACGAAGTCTCCAACCTTGCTTCCATATAAAACCAGAAGGTTTTATGTATCTGCGCGATGATTTATATGCGTCAGTTTCTCTTATCTTTATATTGCATTGCGAATCGGAGTGGAGATTTTTTTGAGCGCATATTTCCATTGCGAAGATTGCACATGGTACGATATGTAATTTCGGTTACAAGTCGAGGTGCCAATCCTTTTGGTAATTAGTTCCAAATCAGCGACTTTCCATAATCGAAATAAATCGCATTCCCAACGCTCGTGAAAAGTTCTGCTCTGGACCCTGGGCTCTGGTCCTGGGCAGCTGTAATCGAGTCATAAAGCTGGGCAAACATATTTAAAAATCGGTTAATTGTCTTCACCATCCACTTGGTTCGTTGGCCATTTTAAGTGTCCATTTCGCCACTAGCTGTCTTTCACTTCTGCAATTCGACGCACTGCGCAGATGTAATGAAGACTACTGATCGTGGCACTAGGTCCCCTCAGTTCTTCTCCAACTTCTGCTCATTTCTTGTGCCCCCCTTGGAGTTCTGACCCACCCACCAGAGGTTTCGTCGCAATCCGATCCTCTGAGATGGTGCTTTTCTACCGAGTTTTATGAGGGTGTCAGCGGTTACGCCTAGTTATGACTTATCAAAGCGATTCCAACTGACCAGGGAGCCAATTTTTAACAGAGTCCTAAAAATATCTTTGAAAAACAATCACGAATCACTCCATTTTTATTTGTATAAAATAAAATATTTCCAAAAAGATAATACAAATAAGCAAAATGAAAAAAAATAAACCAAGCCCTTAGTAATATGTTAATAATAAAATTAAACTTAAATATCTATTATTTTCGGTCGCTGATTCAAAACCTTAGACTTAAAGAAAACGCTTGAATAAAATAATACTAAATACAAAAGGAAATAAAACTATAATTGATATTGTGATATTTATTTATTAAGTTAAGAAGTCAAGAAAATTAATTAAATGTTACACATTTTTTAAAAGTTTATAAATTTGTAAGAAATTTTAAATTGCATTTATAAAATATCTTTACCATTTGTTTCTTTCAACACTTAGAACACATTTTGCAGCCCTGCAGCCACCGCAGAAGTCTTTAACCTTGTTCCCAAATTAAGGCGGAGGTTTTATGTTTTGCTGAGCGATGATTTATATGCGTCAGTGTCTCGTACAGTGTCTTTATATTGCATGGCGAATCGGTGTGGAGATCTTTTGTAAGCGCATATTCCCATTGCGGAAATTGCACATGGTCCGATTTGTAATTTCGGTTTCAGTTTCACAAAAGAAAGTCAAAGTCGAAGTGTAATGTGTGGGAACTTCAATTCGGGGCAATTGTTAAGGCTCCACTGAAGTTAACCTCCATTACTTAACGCCGGTCGACATTTTCACACGATATTTCGGCTAAGATACGGGCCACTGCTAAGCGATTAATTCAATTTTCGTCAAAATTTTGATAGCAGATTAAAGAGCGATGGAGAGACGCCTTTTATGGTCGGGACGTGTGCGCGAATTCGGGAAGCTAATCGGCCCAGTTAGTGGTAAAAAAGCGACAACGCACCGTTTCCATTCACTTAACCATTCCCATAGCTCAAATAATACAAATCTATGCACTTGGAAAAATATAATAAGTAATTTAAGAATTAATTTTAACATTTTTGAGAGCTCTACAAAAAAGTGAAGCTATTGAACTGGAAAAATCTGACGTTTCAAAAAGAATCACAATGTTTAATTATAACTGTTTATGAAAAGTAAAATTATAAATTTCAAGTGCAAATACATATATTAATATATGTACTTTGACAAAGTTTATCGTTAAGTTTCAAATTGGCTTAAAAGTTTTAAATGTCGAAATTGGTGTGATGGAAACGTATTAACCTTTTTTATATATTTTTTTTATTTTATATTGAACTGGAACATTGTTATCTAAAAAATATATATTTAAGCAAGATAAGAAGATAAATTAAGAGCTTAAGTACAAACTAAATTTATATTTCAATATCGAAAAAATTAAAGTTTCGAATTAGCGAGCATTTCTTTATTTTTTTTCTTTTTTCGTTGTTCGTTGTGTGTTTCACCGAAGCTAGGTACTTGACCTGCGAACCTATTTTTCTCAGTGTTTACCCCTGTCGATGGCTCTGTCCCTCACATTTCATTTATGAACACTTTTTTACATATTTGCTGTCGCTGCCCGCACGAAATTGGGGTAATTTGAACGTGTGACTGCGGCATGTCTGGGTCGACATTAGAATTATGGCGGGTGGTGTACGAGGAGGGGGGTGGTGCTGGAGTGCTGTAGTGGTGCGGTGAGTGCGGTGCCATTACTACTACTGGCTGAGTAATTGATATGCACGGCGCGAAGTCGCTGATTATTGCCAACTAAAATGAAATAAAGAAACCGAATTAAAATATATACATATGTAACAGCGGCAGACACGTCGCAACTTAGTCCGACTGTGGGCCAAATGAAATGCTAAATGCCTTTCCAAACACTCACGCACAATCCCCATCCCCATCCCCTTTCCCCCCGATCTGTCTTATGCTAATTTCCCACAGGCTTCGTGCAGTCCCCTTTCCTTAGAAGTCATGTTGAGTTCATAAAACATAATGAATAGTAAAACTCACTTGCATTTGCCATTAAATTTAAGGGGTTAAGTACAGTCCGGAAGGGCCAACGGTTATGTAAAGGAAGTTTATGGAACTCTGTTAATTAAATGAGTCTAATTTTTGCGTAATACAGTGTACCATGATCACGATTTATATTTCTCCAAAGATTGGTTTACTGGAGTTAATAGATTTTGTTGAGCTTCTTTAAAGTGTTTTATATAGTATTATGTAAATAATGTTTGTACTTGCCAGATAATCACATTGTTACAATACTATTATTGATAAAATTAGTTTTTCTACTTATTTTAAACAAAAAGGATCTATCAGTCAGCAATCTATAAAAAACGAGACAGCTAAATAAATCAATCCCCGTCCCTGGGAAAATTTTAGTTCAATGAGAACCTTCCCGAAATAACCACAATTTTAAGCAGAATGTCGCCGAATTCAACATTTAACAAGGTTCGATTTGAGTTCACAAAAAGTAAATAAAACCACAACACAATTTGGTATAAAGATATTTGCCGCGCATTGACAACTTGAAAGCAGAAGCAAATAACAGATCTAGACAGAATAAAAAAATCAATCACTAAAAAACAAAAAATAAAGTGATCGAAATAATTGGTGTATAATTGTAGTTTGGCATTTCAGCGAGCAGGATGCGCAGACCTTAAAATAAAACAATAAAAAATGTGGTATGCGATTCGAACAAACTAATACCCATTTAAATGCGAACAATTTTTTTATTAAACCTTTTGAGTAAATAGTTTTACTAAGGTAAAAGTGTATTTTTGTAATATTTTGCTATCGGAAAAATGTTTTTTTTAAATATCGTTTAATCCTTGGGGAATGCAGCCGCAGTCTGAAAATAGATCTGAGCTAAAGACAAAAGCGAAATACTTCGATTTCGATTCTGAGCCGCTGACAGACGGCTGAGGCTCCTCTCCTTTGGCGCAATTGCAATAATTATATTTTTATCTCTTAATTGCAGCATCAGTCGACCGTCCGTGTCTCCGCTCATCCCCTTTGGCAGTGTTCAAAGAAACCAATGAGCTGTCATTACAATTAAAAATAAAGTAAAAATGCCAAAAACAAAACGAAATGAAATGAAAAAAGAACAACTGTCGAGCAGCCCATCAATCCGAATCGATGATGCCGCCGCAGATACAGATACAAAATGAAAAACAGCAAAAGGAAAAAACAGCATTGCAAAAAGAGATTCATCGTAAATGCAAATTAAATGCCTCGGAACCAACACGAATCG
Organism: Drosophila kurseongensis; assembly: GCA_018153305.1. NCBI lineage: Eukaryota > Metazoa > Arthropoda > Insecta > Diptera > Drosophilidae > Drosophila > Drosophila kurseongensis. Next base: position 8,747,211 of record JAECXX010000210.1, on the reverse strand, counting down.
TCGTCCGCTGCATATTTTGGCCAATATCCAAGGAATGTTTTTTAATCAGCACATAAAAAATATTGCGCGTCTACAATTTTTGCCTTCTTTTTTGCAACAATTTCACGCGATCCCATCGGTTTCGACCCGACGCGAATCGCGGCGAATTCGTTCGATTTATTTAATTGCATTTTAATTTATTTGAATTATTTTCGTTGGCATTAATCGCCGTTCGGGAATTTCAATTATAATAAAACTTGAAAAAGAGCTGAAGCATTTTTCAATAGTGCAAGTGTGCAATCGAAAACCAATTATAAGAAAGCATTTTATAGTCGGTTTCGGGCATTACATGCCCCTCAATCCCTGCGCCACATATCAGCAACAATGAAAGGAAATCAGGCAGCAATCAAATGAATCGAAATACGAAATACCAAAAATATAATTTCTGTTTTATGGTTTTTGGTAAGAATAATTTAAATATATGTAGATTTCGGGAGAAATTTAAATTTGCGTATGGCTATAAATTTATTCTTTGATTCCCAGGGTTAACCTTTAAAAACAAGTTTCAAATTAAAAATAATAAAGATATATAATAAGAAATAAGTTTATTACCTACAATAACTTAATTAAATTGTAATACATATGGCTCTTCATAAAAATGACCTAAAACTATCCCTCATTTTATTAATTTTTAACATTAAACCAGAAGATCCCCAAGATAAGGCAAAGAACATATCTTAAAATTTTGAAAAAATAATTGGCTTACTTATAGAAAGGAACTAAGTTTCTTTATCAACGAAAATGTTAGTAAATTGAAAAAAACATATGGCTCACAATAAAAAGGGAATGGGGATATCCCTCATTTAATTCATTTCCCACATTAAACTGAAGATTTTCAGTTTGAACAAGGCCATAAAACCACTTAACCTAAAAGCTTCACAACCCATGCCAGTGGCCGTGGAAATGTGCATAAATCGACCAATTTATAATTCATATGGAATCATTTTTATTTCCAAACTTCAACCACATACGGTCAAAGGAAAATTCTGCCAGAATTCGATTGCAATTCAGTGCAGATGGGATGGCACGTACATCCCGTATTATGGCAAATAAATGTACTCAAGGATTCGGGCGACTGGCTGCCATTTGTGCGGGGGATTATTGCGAAAAGTTTAAAAATTGATTTTCATCTGCCGAATGCCGCAGCATAAAAGGATTTCTCCACATATTGGAATTGATTTTTTCTACGTAAACATAAATAAAATATGAACAGCGTTCGACGGGGCGACCATCCATCCCTGGCTGGGCAAATATTTTCCAAGCAGCGTCTCCTTTGAGCGGCTCGTCCTGCATCAAGGTGTCCTGCCCGCCCCTCCCCCGACTCATCAGCAGTCCGGTGGTGAGCTGGTCAAATAAAGCCGTTAGTAAGTATTTCATAAGTCGCCGGAGAGGTCCGAAGAGGACCAGATAAGTAAGCAATAAGCCCCGAGCTGATGGACAGCGCAACTTTCAGGGCAGCCAACTCTTCATTGGCACACGTCCGCCTAATACAAACAAGGACATGAGCTCGATTCGTGACTGAAAAGTTTCCTGCCCCGGCGCATGGATATAGATTCCGGCGATGGCCAGGACCACTCCACTCGTACTTTTCCTATTTTATTTCCATCATTTTTACTCGAAACTCGCCCTTCCTTATTTTTATTTTCATTCTACGCTCGGTCGAGCAAACGTCCGAAACTTTGGCGCTCGCCTCGGCGAATGTTTCAGATAAAAATTTGTTATTTATGGCTTAAGGTTGCAAACTGAAGAGTTCTGCTCAATTTGCGGCCCCCAACGAATGATGGAACCAGCGAGCGAAAAGTTGAAGTTATATGAAAATGCAATAGAGGTTTTTAAGGGAAGTTACTTTTTCAAAATGTATTGAATGCTTAAGCTGCAATGGAATTGGTATAATAATGAGATAGTTATCGATACCAACCTTAACGAAAATGGTTATTGCTAGGAAACTAAGAAATATTCATGTACCAATATGTGTATTCTGAGAAGTCAATAATTTCAACATAGAATACACTATCGCTAAGTATTTCATAGTCGGAATTCGGATTAAAAGATATTTAATTAAGGATTTATTAGTATTCAAGCATCCCTAACGAAAAAAAGGAGAAAAATAATGATGACATTTTAGTATGAAACTTTAGGAGTTTGCTTTTCTCCAAAAGACAGTTCTTTTCTCAATAACTCCACCCACTAGCATCGTATAATGTAGCTAAGCTGGGAAACTAAGAGTTCTTTTAAGTTTACGACAATAGGACAATTTCTATTTGAATTGGGAGAACGGTTCTGATTCTTGAAATGTCAAAAAGGTAAAAGTTACCTCCTTAGAATGCAGCCACAAAACAAGCCTGAAACTTGGCTCAAATTTCTTCAGCAGTGTTTTGCCAGTGTCAGGGAAACTGTGTGACTGCTGCCAAAGCCAATCAAATTCTAAATTCAAATTAAAACGTCGAGCGATTAATTGCGCACAATTAAAACCAACGCCTATTCAGAGTCGCACTGAGATTTCTGGTCTCATTAAACAGAGTTCAACAACTTTTTGGCGTGAGTGAGTGAGGTAACCATAAAAAACCGAAGCCGAGCGAAGGAGGTTGAGGACGTCGAAGGAGAGGAGTGTTTTTTCAGTGTATGGAGTGAGCCCCAGTCAAAAGCCAAAATCAAACCATCAAAGTGCCGGTAATAGTTTCGGGTTGTAAAACTCACACGAACAATAAGTTAATCAATCTCAAATTTTAATTACAAAGTAACAACTTCCTTTAGCAATTTCAGGCGCGATGAACTCGCCGCCGCAGTCTCTGTCCCCGTCTCTTTCTCAGACTCTCTGGCCGTCTCTGTCTTCGTCTCTGGCTCTGGCTCTGGTTAATGGGCATTCGGATGTCTGAGCCGGCGGCTCAATTTACATAAAAAACGCAGCCGCAAGGTGTGGGCCGACCTATCCGCAAGATACTCGCATTCACAGATGCAGATACAGATACAGAAAGAAACTGGCAAACATATTTTATGTAATTTGTCTTTGTTTCGTGTAATAAAATGAAAATAAAATTGTGAATTGCCGCTCACGGAACTGGACTGCAAAAGGGTTGGCGGCGGAGGAGGTTTGTAGGATGGGGACCAGCTCCCGGGAAGAGGAAGCCACGCCGACTGAACGTGAACGTGAATGGGAAAGGTAATGCCTGAGCTGAGCTGAGCTGCAGTTAATGGTAATGCTCGCTCACCCCCATTGATCATGAAAAATGGAACTCGCACTCTGCCGGCGAACGAGTTGGAAATTTATTTGAATTTTATGCCACTCTGCTGCGCAGGCGTCCCAAGCCCGAGGCACACCTCCATATCTTCACCTCACATCTTCATAAGCAGATGCACCGCCAGGATCGGGAGCACGACCCGCGCCTCTGTAATCCTTTGTCCTGCGAGCAGGTGCTGTCGCCTCTCTGGACAGCCAAATCGATTACGCAGTCCAACCTGCAAGCTTGGACACCCTCATAAATGCATGTTATGAAAATATAAGACTTTAATCGGTACCTACATTTTCACATAATTCACAAAACAATTGTAATAAAATAGTACAGTGCTAGGAATAAAAATGTATACATAAAAAAATGGAAGTAAAAACTTTGGGTTAAACCAATTTTAAGAAATCTTGGCCAATTACTCGCAATGAAATAGTTTTTTATGGCAGCTCTTGTAAAAAAATATAATTGCTGCTTTTTAGAATGGCCTATGGCTGTAATCTAACTTTTAAATATAATAAAAGTTATTGGTCATATATTATTTAACCCAAGTTCTAGTTGCCAATCGGATATATAAAGATGAAGGCATCTATTTTCTATTAATCCATAATAAATATTTAAGTGTACAATTTGTAAAGCCAATATTGGGCGAACACTCGTTCATTTTGTGAAAATAAGTATACATTTTTATATTACTATTGCACTTAGGAAAAATGAGGGCGATACCGAGTTGATAGAAAACGAACCATTTAGCTCAGGTCGAGTGCTTTTTAAATATATTTAGTTTATATAAAGTCTATAAAACTAAATGGCTAAGCTCATTACCTCAGGGCCTGTTCGTGGATTTTTGACAAGTTTATTAACTTGTTTGTGGCACGCACAAACAGCTTTAAGCCAGAAACCCCCAGAAGGCAACCATTCCTCTGCCCCATCCGCAATTACCAACCCCGGAATTTATGAATGCCGTGGAAAACCGCCGACTGCTCCTTGGGGGCGTGTTGCTTGTCTGGCTGAATATTTCTGGTCAAAGTTTCGGCGCGATTTTCGCCACAGCCGAAAGTCAAAAGCTTTTGTCAACAAACCCCAACCCTCGAAGGTGCGGTCGCAACCCTTTCGCCGGCGAAAATCCCCTGGGGAAACTGGCGGATACGTGAGCGGTGTGGCCAGAATTTTGATGGGGTTCGAGGCGCGCTTTTCCTTTGGCTTCTCTGCCGCAAAATCTGCGTAAACTTTGTCTTCATCTGCGTGTGGGGTTCGCTTTGCAGTCGGCTTTATGTCTTATTTGCTTATGAAATAAGATATTCCAACTGCCGCAACCCAATCCCAACTGCGGCCACACGTTTTATATATTTATGCATAGGTATTGCTGCTCTGCCGGGTTTTCTCTCGATTTTATGTTCTGTTTATGAGATTGCCTGACACTTTTATGCGCTCCCTGCTTTTTGGCAAAGGGTTAGCCCCAAAACCCAAAACCATCATCGGGCTCCGTCTGCCAGTCGAATCGAATGAGTTATTGGATGGATTGGATTAGGGAAGGATGGTTCAATATGAGGTGGATTTAGTGCAATAAGGTTTTTTATGTGGGATGAGATATTGAATATGAGAATGACTTATGGCAAGGATCAATTTAAAAGATGAAAGATTTAGAATATATTCACTCCAGATAATTGAAAAACAGAAAAAGGAAGAACACTGCCACTGTAACAATGCCATACAATTATTTTAAATCAATATATATTTAAATATTATTCCTCTATAAGGTGATTTATTGATAAAAAGAAAATTGCGGAAGCACTGCCCCTGTGGTAGAAGTATTAATGGCAGGAAGCTGTGTAAAATAATTAAAAATTTTAAATATCTTCAAATATTATTCCTCAAAATAATGAAGCAATTAAAAAAAACAAATTTGAAAAGTACTGTGGGGAAAATATTCAGCGCATATCTTTTAATATTATTATTTACTTGTTACTTAAAAAAATGGTTTATTGACATTAAATAGAAATATATATTAGCTGAATATAAATCTTTTACTTTTGGATACCAAACTTTCCTGTGAACAGAACTACATAGACCAGATTTCCCCCATCTATTTGTGAATGGGTCAAGATTCGACAGAGTCATCGCCACGTCAACAACAATACTGCTGGCCATTGTCGTCTATTGTTTCTGTTTCAGTTGCAGTTACTGCTGGCGATGAAAAATCGATGCACCCAAAATAAAACTCAATCAGAAGCAATTAAAGGACTTTACAATGGAAGGACTGCAGACAATAAGGAATTGTACACACATCTAGATGATCGAGGGCGTTGTCCAGCTAGAATCAGGGTGCCCCTTTCCAAGGGCGTAGGTGCTGAGGGTCAGGGAACAGGGAACAGGGAACACCTGGCTGACTGGACGCCGTCTGAGTCCGGATTTATTTGGGCGTCAAAGCCGCCACCAATAAAATTGGAAAACAAAGCGAAAAGTCCCAAAAAGATTCGATTTTGGCGCGTGGCCACACTGGAAGAAAAATAATAGACTTTACAAAAATTATGCAAGTGATTAAAATGTGTAAATGAAGGATTCGAATTTTAAAATAATAGCGCATTCCCTGAAATTGTTTTATAAAAATTATTTCTATTAAACTGAATACTATTTCAAACAATTTGTTGGATTCAGGTGGATTCAGGTGGTTTTAATCTGATTAGGTGGTAAGGGGTATTACCGTCTAAGTTATTGAAAATTTCAGACTTCATTTTTAAATAACTTCTGAAATAATGGTTTGATTTGTAAATTGTTTGTGTGTTACATACTTTTAAACAAAAGTCTTTACCCAACGTTTAACGGGTATTCAAATATATTTAATTTGGTATAGATTTTTCAATATTAAAAGGACTTAAGTTCCTCTGTGAGTTCTCCTCCTGGCTGACCTTCGGGTGCCGTAATTTCCCTCAGTGCACACTCAACCCGAATCCCTCGCTGACCGCCCGCTGCTGACCTTGCGGCTAGGTGCCAAAGGAGTCCCCTATTCCCGGGTCTCGTCGGGTTATGTGGAAATCATGTCCATAGAGTTGGCACACGCACTCGTCTCGTGCCAGGGCCATTGTCCGCCGGCCGTTACAAATTGTTGTGGGCGTTCCAAATCCGCTTAGGTCTCGCCTTTCTCCAGCTCATCCCTTCACTTGGAATTTAATTTTGTGTGAGTTTTGATTTCGCCCTGTGGAGCGAGTCGCATTTCATCTTGTGTTTGGTTTTTGAGCGTTAAATCGCCAAATCCTTCGTTAATTTTGACGTTTGTCTTTGTTTCGGGAGCAGAATGGAGAGGTGAGGGTGTGGCCGTCGATGACCGACGGTCAGTGGATGTATAGATGACCCGTACTAGGGGTGAAACCGGAAGGAGAAGGAGCAGGAGCCACACATGTGGGTGGATGTGGATGGGCCTGCAACTGCTCGTCGGCTGGAGATTAAAAATTTAATTCGAAATTAGCGCAATTGTTGGAATTGCTCCCTTTTTTCGATCGATTCGAGTGGAAAGACAAACAAAATCGATGACTGTCCGGCAGCTGTCGCTTACCCGCTCCGAATAATGGCAACAATTTCCTGATTACTTTTGACCCTTCGAATGCGTTTTATGGTTATCAAGGAATGTCGGTTTTCATTCTTCAGCGATTTGATTTGGTCAGTTTTAAGTACGGGTTTATATTTGTTAGGAGAACGCAATTAATTGTTGAGAAGTGGACGATCCAGCTATACTGCCCAAAGTAATTTTTTATAAGCCTCATTCTAAGATACATTTTTTAATCATCGATTAAAATAGTAGTACTTATTACTGAGGAATTTGCAATTCCTTATTATATTTGTAAATATTACCAATTATATTATAAAGACTTATTAAATTTAAAAACCGCTTGGGGATATATATACATATTTTAATATTCATTGTTTTATCCAACCAAATCATTAAGTTTATACATAGTTACGATAAGGCCTTTGGAGAAGTCGGAGACACTTTATATTAAAGAAGAAGATATTTTAAATCTATTATTTCAACGCCTAACTGAGTGTGGTAAAATATTTATGGAAGACTTAAATGTTAAAATCGATCGGCTCAGAGAAATTAAAGCCCGGAAGATCCTAAAGTATCACAGATTAAAATTCACACATTTTCTTCTGAAAAAGTGTCTAATTTCGTTGGACTGCTGGACATATCAATCAACTGCTAAGAAATTAGATCGGGGATCCGGCTCCGATAATATCTATAGTTGCGGATGATGGGGGTGGGAAATGACCATAAAGGCCAAACAATGGCGTGTTAATGGCAACTTTAAACTGACACCACTCCGCGCGAAGGTTAATCGCTTCCAGGCCGGACATCGGACATTGGGCACCACCCGCTGATATCTGGGCTAGGGTTAGGGTTCGGGGTTCGGCGTTTGGGATTTGGCGGGGGAGGGCCGCGTGATAAATGCATCGGACCCAGCGGGTGGACGGGCAATAGAGTTGTCAACTCGCCGAACTAAAACAGAGCTGCCATGCTCTGCGATGGCAGCTGGAATTACACACACGAAACATGAAAAATGGGACCCAAGGGGAAATTTCGGGGTATGACGGCTATGATTCAATTACGCTCAATAGAAATGTCACTAGCAAATTTTGCATATTAATTGAATTGGGGCCGCACACAGAAACAGAAGGAACGACTGCCCCGGGACACTTGAACTGCCAATTGATTTTTGCGGTTTTTCGACAAAAATGTCAAACAAATTGTGCAAATTTTTTAGTCGCTCTGGGCCACGCCCTTATCAACACTACACTCTCGCCCATGTATCTCGTTTTTTATTCGGCCAGGTGTGGCTAGTTGCTGTCGCCTCTTGTTTGTTTTGCATTAAACGGTTTGTTTTGCTAACCAAAGTGTTGATTTTATGGCCGACCAGCCGGCTTTTTTTTTTGCCAGCCCCCAACAACGCGAAATCGGAGCTACTGAATCAGCCAGTTAACTTCTAACAGATATATGCAGCGTATATATCATTTCAATCTCTGTAATTTGCAATTTATACGTGGGAGTGGGATTGTCAGCAATTTTTTTGGCTTATTATTTTGTTCATTTTTATTTTAAATAATCTCAAAATGGTTGCATATTAGAAAAGAATACCTTGGTTGCAAGTCATAAAATAAGTTTATCTGTCTACCCATTGGCTAAAGCTGATATTTTTAGAAAATATATATATCTGTCCTCTTTTATTTGAATAGTCATTGTTTAGCTTGAAATCTATTACAAAAATAAAGGCTTCAGTAACAGCCATTTTCCATTTTAGAAGCGCCTTATCTATATTGATGTCTATTAAATCTCCTAACTTAGATTGATTACCTCGAAGCCAACTAACAAAAACTATCGCCTTGACATAGGGCACCATAAAACACAACACAATACTATACTTTTTATCCGTACTTAATATAACTTTGTGTAGTGCCCCATAAACCCTTCATTACACGGCACTAAAGCCGCGGCAATAAAAGCAACTACAGCAACTAAAACCCGAAAATAAAAACTCAATTTGAATTCAAAAACCACCAAAATGGTGCGTGCTTATCGCCTTGCCTTTTCCTTTGGACCCCGACTTCAACCTAAACCTAAACCTAAACCTCAACCCGAATCTGAAATTAAACCTGAACCCGATGAGCTCGATAATGCGACAAAAGCGGTCTAGAAAATAAATTAAAAATACATTTTTACGTAAATGTGGCACATTAAAAGGCGACTTGAGGAAAGCACATAATAAATATAAAAACACAATTAAATAAGTGCATAGAAAACAAATTCGAAACGAAAAACAACCGACAGAGGAAAACAAAAATAAAAAATAGAAATAAAAAGAGCACACGAATTAAAATAACACCAAGATATTTCAACTACTCGGCGTGAAAGGGCAAAAGCAATAATAGAGAGCCCCTTCCAAAATACCCTAAACAAACTAAGATCTGCGTTTAAAGGGTATGATGTAAGGTCGATGGAAAGGAGATCATCCTAAAGGCATTTAAATAAGATCCAATATAAGTCCTAGACGTAGCTTAAAATTCCATAAAATGTTTAAAAAAAGTTTTATTACGAATTTTTTTTTCCTAAAATGTATCAAATAAGTCCCATTTATGTAGAGTCCGAAATGCCCAACTTTTGAATTTTTCCCTTTAATCACAGCTGACAAAAGAGGTGTTGAGACAAGACCCAACCGGGTCGAGAAATGTTAATGTAAATTTCAATTGTTTTAATTTATTTGTGACCCCTTCGCCAACCGACAAACCGTCACGGACTAACTTAATGTTATATATACATATATAACACGAAAAAAACTGAATTAAAATGAAGGCAGAAAGAGGCGAGTGATTGCCGGTTGGCTCTATTCTTTGGCCTATCTGTCCAAGACGTGACTGGCATTCCACCAGGGATCCCTCGTCCAAGGGTTTTATGGAGGGGAACGGAACCAACTGTCCCCGCGTATCTGGAGCACAACGAATGCTCTCATAACCGGAGCGATTCCATATAGTTTACTGAACTCTCTGTCCGCTGCCAACAAATAAATTAGTTCTTCCGAAAAATCCGCTTGTAAAAAAGCAGAGCGGAAAAGCGAGGAAAAATGCAGCAGAATGTTCGATGAAAAATGCGTTCGGTTTACCATTAATCCGGTGCCCTGATCCAGGGCGACAGATCATTACACACGCGCGGGCTTCCAAAAGGAGGAGGAGTTCCTCGAGTGGGGATATGCGACATGCGACAGGCGACAGGCGACTGTCGATGTTGGGGCCCCCGGAATCGTAAGTATATGTAAATTTATTAATAAAAACTACCGAAAAAACGGATGCACATCGCTCCTAAAATGGGAGGGTGGCTCTAGTGCAGTTGTTGCCTGTCCGTAATTTATAGAGCCGCTGCCAAATGACATGCTAACTAATAGTATCATCATAATTTATACATACAAATACATTGCATTTGTTATTTATGCCTCTGTGCCACCCCAGACCACCCTCCCTCCCCTCCCGTGATTTCCATACAGATCCCTGCTGACAGAGGTCACGGCACCCGCCAGGTCAGAAGGTCACCCAGCGTTAATGGCTCCGTTTGACCCTCGGCTGTATTTGAATATCGATCACAATTAAACGGTCACAGATATGAAGAGGACACGTGATTATAGATTGATAGATTTGCAAAATATATGTGTAATGTGAATTATTTATTGCACCCTTAATCTTTTTTTAATTTCATTATTTATTACGCGATCTATTTATTAGACCCTATATTTAAAAAACGCTCATAACTCATGACGGAAAATTTCGATTTATTATAATAGTAAATACAATTTATGGGCTGCCTACTATTTTAAGTGTCAAAATTACAGACGCCGTAAAATGGGATTATGACAAAGTTTCTCCCGAGTTTTCTAGATGGATATTAAAACGATCTTTGGAGCGAAGGATTGGAAAAGTAAGGACTTCTAGAACCAACTACCTCGGTGAGATTGGGAAGGGTTTGGATCATTTAGACCTGTACAAAAGAGAATTTACATTTCTTGTAGTAAAGGCTAATATTCAATATTTCATACCATTCGAGCGACCAGAGTAGCCTCCAGCTAACCTCTGACCTCCACGCATGGAACCACCGCCCATGCCTGCGCCAAGACCATTGCTCATGCCCCGACTCATGCCAGGATTCATGCCTTCATTCATTCCCATAGAGTCGGCCATTTGGTTACTCATTCCCCGACCCATTCCATGACCCATTTCTTGGCTAGATTCGTTGCCCACTCCTTGGACCATGGCCGGGCTAAAGATAATCCTTCAATTAATTCCAGATTAGATGGAGAGATGCCATCACCACTTACCCCACTTGAGAATGGCCGTAACTGGGCTTGAAATTCGTGTACATGTTCATCATGTTTTGGTTGTAGGAGCCGAAGGGATCTCCTGGCGATGCGTGATGTGGATGTGATCCCGATCCGTGGGGACTGGAACCCTGCATAAAGTTCTGAGTGTTCGCCTGATTTGAGTGCAACCACTGGCGGCCACCGCCACCCGAAGGCGCCTGGTTCATTCCCATCTAAATTAAGTATTTAACTTTACCGTAATCATTGAAAATCCCAGACTTTCTCACCTGAGAGTAGTTTGGATTTCCCTGACCGCCATGACTGTACTCCCATTTGAATTCTGGACCGTTCTCCATCTTTAGAAAACTTTAGAAAAATTTTCAAATGATTTTTGGAAAAATTTTGTTGGCCAGTTGTTGCTTAACCAATCTGTTACCTAACTGAATGTCGGAATAAAAGTGAATGAATGAGATACGAATCAGTTAAAGTAGACATGACATTTAGTTAAACGACTACATGATTTTTAATTTTGTATATGATATATAAAAGTGCAAAATCAATTTTAAGAAAAACCTTTTTAAATAATTTATTCATATAAACATAGCTTAATTCAAAAACAAATCACAGAAATTAATAATTACTTTCAGTTTGTATATCATTAGTAAAAACCAGTCGTATATCTGTTAACAAAATCTCCGAATCATATCTGAACATTTCCCACAAAATCTTAGTCATAATAAAATTCAAATTGTGGGCAAACACAAAGTCATAATATACATTTTTAATTGCCATCTCAAGTTATGGACAATGGCATTTAAAAACAGCTATTTAAATTTATTGAATTAGACGCTTAAGTGTCTTGGGTGCTGATTTATGGATCTAATATCGAGATGCTTATAGATAAATAAATAAATGTTTAAATAAATGTGGCATAATAAAAATTAATTATGGCAATATTCTTTGAGTTAAATAAATGATTGACTATAAAAAGCGATTGTACAAGCTGAACTTAGAACAAACATATGGGCAAGCTTAAGATATTATACAAATATTTGTTTTTTAACTACATAAATCTTTGCTTGGGAAAGATAGTTCAATGACCAAAAAGGTAAAATTAATATATTGAAGCATTAACGAATATATCCTATGTGCAGCCACACTTTGGTAGATAGGAGACCCTGTCCTTCACATACCGCCTGTCTTCGTAGCGACTTCCACCTGTACTCACCGCATGCCGCACAGCTGTATCATTTTTTGTGCCCCTTGAAAACCAGTTCCCTATCGATGCGAGTAGTATTATTTATGTGCTTTGTCGATCGGCGAAACAAAGGCCGCAGGGTGACCTACAAAGGAGCTGCAGACAATGGCAGATGACCTCATAAACTGCATCGTTATGAGGTTCATAAACATATTATTGCTTCATATTCATAATGCACTTGAGGCAAAGTGTCGGCATGTCCTTGGACCACAAATAGTACCTCTACCTGTCCGTCCAAAAAAAGTATCTCTGCATTCCTAAGATTTATTGGTGCAATGGCCAGAGCTGAAGGCACGTCAGTTCTGCTTTTTAGCAGCAATTTAAAAAGCATAAAATATTTGATGGTCCCTTTAACTCAAAACAAGGCATCAGCAAAAGAGAACTCCCCTCCTTTGATCAACAACTCCCTGATGGTTAATCCCATTTTATGGCATTCGTGCGGTCTTGGGCCGTAAAATTGTTTTGTCACCTGTTGAAAACATTTTTTATTTTTAATTGAAAAAATCTGTTAGCAAATGCCTCGAGCTCCAGAGCACACAAAAATTTCATAAATTTCTTGGTCACCCTCGTCGTTTGGGGAAAAATGTTTTTCTATCGACTGTTGTTCTTTCTATTTTTTCACCGAGTGTCTGTCTATATTTAACATGCGGGGAATTATGAATTTCAACCGCTTAAGGTCCATCCTAATTGCTGCCAATTAACACCTTCAATAAGCCCGAATGCCAAGAGCTCATTTGTCAGGGCCACGGGGGCGTCCAAATGCCTTGTGGCCCCAGAAAACATTTTGATTTATCAACTCTTTTTACATTCCCAACACGAGTGCATCGATCAGAGGCGGAGGACACGAAAATAGCTTGGCCGCTTGGAGCCGGAGTCATCGGAGTCATCTGCATTAAGATCCGACAGCGACAACACTCGAATCGATTTAACTCTTTGACCCCACCCACTCGTCGTCGACCCCGAAAGATCCAGGTTTCCCTGCGATGGGAGTCGACAGCCAACACATGCGAGGGCCTATTAAAAAGATTGTTTATGAAAACAAACATTTTCGGGGCAATTAATCATCGGCAAAGGCATCGGCGCGTGGGGGAACTGCAGCCATATAGTAACCCCTTCTGTATACTGATGCTGATGCTGATGATGATGATGATCTCCATCTCATCATCTGCAGTAGCTGGCTGAGTGCCTCCAATTTTCATTTGGAAATCGTTTTATGGTCCCAATTCGGGGAGCACCTCGAGATGGGGGAGTGTTAAACGTCTGCCAATTAGTGATGCTTGTTGGATCTGGTGTTGCGATCGTTCTCCTAATTGGCTAAAATATGAAATGCCTTTCGCTTAATCACTGGAATACATCGTCTTTCATCAGAGCACATTTAAGAAGATGTGAATGGTTTGGGAGTGGAGCCAACACCAAACTAAATCAAATTAATTGTTAGAAAGGCAGATAAAGTCTATATTATATTACGAGTTTAATCTGGCGATTGATTCGTTGTTTTCATTATAAAATAATAAGCTGTCTAGAAATAATAATATGATATACAATGTTATGTTAATATTTAGGTCGTACAGATTTATTCTCCTAGCATTTTTTTCTCTTACTATTTGTCTTTTTAAAATCTTAATAACTAGCTTACCTATCATTTCAACAATAGTTTCGAAAGAGTAATAATAGCATTTAAAATCTCAATGAACTCACAATATAACTCAATTCCTATTTTGTATCCCAAAAATTGATACTTCCCCACATGTAATTTTATATCAACCTTTTAGTATTTCTTTGCTATTGATGGTTTTTGTTGCTGTTGTTGTTGTTGTTGACAATTTGCGATATAAAAACTGATGTCCTGTCCGGCAAATATCCTTAGGGGGTTGGCCGGGATGGATGGATCTCTGTGTGATTTGATTGTGAAAACCGAAACAAACAAAAGTAATTTTTGAATGAAAAGCAATAAATTTGAGAACATTTATTGGTTTTTGGCTGGCTGTCATGTGCCAAAAGCAGCAGCAACAACCGAAGGGGCATTGCTTGCATCATTTAGCCCCGGCTTTATGAGTCTCACAGACAGAGAGGAAGAATGTATAGATATATCCACCCACAGATGGACAGAAAGTTGACTCCTTCAGCAATTGGGGGTTGAGCCTGGAATGCTCACAATTGACACTGAAAAAATTTGTTTTCTTAAATGATGAGATATATGTAAAATTATTATTTGACTTACAAGACTGCAGGTTAAATATGATTTAAAATGAGACAAATCGATCCTAACTTTAACTAGAATTTTATCAGGAATTTCAAAAATAAGACTCTTAAAATAACTTGTCCTGTGTGACTAGTTTTAAACTGGTAGTGTTGGGAAGAAATTTCATAAAAAATTGAATCAACCAAATTATGTCCGAGAACTGGTTGTGAATTATAGAGGCATACAAAAAAAGAGGCTTGCAAAATATAAGAAGTGTTTATTTATTATATAAAGTTGGTGCCCAATATATACAATATTTTACTGAGTCTTGTCCCTGAATTTTGTCCAGTGCATTTTAAAGGAGCACTTGAGCGGGTTTCCGTAGTTCAGGCCTCGTCATTAGTCCCCTCATGGCGCGTGCCAGGGGTTTTTCCATGGGTCCCCGAGCAGATCCCGCCAAGGCCGTAGAAGTGCAGCGACAATACGGAATACTTCCGCTCGGCAGTTGCAGGAGGAACACTTTCGAATAATAACAATAACAATAAACCCGAAGCGGGACATGCAGGACAATGGAGGTGGTGCCCTGCGGTGGTCAGGTCCAATGAAATTTAATGAAAGGGGGTGGACCCGGTGACCAGTGGTCAGGGGTTAGGGATCAGGCAGTTTAAATTGTGTCATGTCCGCATTTGGGACAAATCCCCCTCTCCTTTTGGGCCATTTGACTATTGTGGCGGGTTCGAAAATTGAAATATTACACTTTTCATTCGAAAGCGCCGCTTTGTCAGCAGCAATAACTGTGAAATCAATATCGGAACCTTTTGCGACCTTTTGCCAATCTGACAGATGACCCGAAGGTCCTTCTGCCCATTCTGTCCTTCGGCAGGACATTAACTAAAACCAATTTCCACTGAAAATTAATGTGCCATATATGACGCTTCAATGAGTGGGTTCTGTCACTTCCGATCCCCATAAATGCGATCCTAATGATGCTACTTTTCAATCGCAAAATGAGTTCCATCCCGCAGCTCAGTCAACTAAGTACTCATGTGATTTTAATCCTTGAAGCCTTGTTATATAAACAACATTTTCAGAAAAGCGTAGTACATTTTTAAAGAAATCAAACGATTTTAGTACTGGTAAGATAAAGGCTTATAGAAGTAATGATTTTACTCTTATGTGCTATCGGACTATTGTAGAAAATTACGAATGAACTTGTTGTTTAGGCAATATTTTTGTTAATTTTATTATAGCTTGAGGTCTTAATGATATTTCTAAAATGTTATTGTTTAATTATATTAAGTTAAACTGTCTGGATATTAAAAACAGTAGTTTAATTTGCCAATATGAAGCTCGATATCTGCTTTAAAAATGTTGAAGTATTTAAAGAGAATATAGTTGAGTCAATTATAATTTAAATTTCCTATAAATGTTGAACATAAATCTAATTTTATAAATAAGGTAGGTCTTGCAACTCACCGTTGATATCCTATCTGAGTGAGTAGTCGTAGGAATGTGGTCGGAATCCTGCGGGCTATTGGCCTTTTCCTGCCTCCCCCTGACCCCTGACCCCTGGTGCTTCCCTCTTCCGCTCCACCAACACAGAACCAACTGTCAACGCATTGTCAATTCTATTTTTATGTTTTATGTTTTTTTGTTTTGTTTTCGTTTTCATTTATGTTTTCTTCTGTTGTTCTTGTGCTCGTTTTGCGTGGCTTCCGCTGCGCTTCATTGGGTCTCCTCAAGCGGTTGTCTTTTTGGATGTATGTATGTGCCCTCCTTTTCACCTACCCCCAAAAACACCACCCCCGCCCCCTCTGACCTTCTGGTTTTTTAATATTCGAGTGTAATATTTCAGTTTTTTGTGTGTTCGCTTTTTGAGCTGCCTACGCCGTCGTTTGTGAATGTGTGTTGACAATTTGTTGGTTGTTTTGGAGAACCGCTAAATAGCTACAAATTTATGAGCGTAAATAGCCGGCGTAAATCAATTTTTAATGCATTTCCATTTCCATTTGGTGGCCTGGACAAATGTCAACAGTAAATTGATGAGGCGATATTTATGCATGCGAAGAAATGTTTATCGAGAGGAATTTGAATTTCCTTTCCTGCCACAATGTTAAGGATACGGCGGAAAGGTAATCGGGGATTTTTGTTCACTAATTACTGATAGATTTCTTTTTTTATATATGTACATTACTCAAACAATATTTAATTCTAATTTTAAGAAAATGTACTTATGTAAGTCGTTACACAATTTTAAGTTTTGCTTAGGATTTCTGAAAGTTCCAAAGAAATTTTTGTATTAAGGTATTTCCGGACCGAATCCGTTCTCAAATTTTCTCAATTTCTCGAAAATAATTGATATTTTTTTGATCATTTTGGTTATTTAATAGTTTAATGGTTTAGTCCTTTTAGTCCAAATTAACGAATATCTTATTGAGAAATTTGAACTTTAGAATTTACTCCGTAATCAGAACATATTTGGTTCAACATATTTTAGTCCAAATAAACGAATATCTTATTGAGAAATTTGAATTTCACAATTTACTCCGTGATCAGAACATATTTGGTTTTAATTTATATTTATATTTCGTTTTAATTTATTCTTGTGAGCTTGCAGAATAACAGATAAATTACTTTAAACTTAACCATCATATAATGCATAGGTACAAATGCAAATTTTCACTGCCCTCCGCACACATGTATTACTTATCCTTTGTGCATGAATGTGAGTGGAATTTGTCGCATGTTTGGTTGCAGCTTTTCCATCAAATCCAATTTAATACGCTTAAGTTCTTACTTTTTGTTTTCCTCCTTGCTTTTATTTGAGAAATAAAGAAACCCACATGCAAAAGCAGATGCCACCCACTTTCGCCCCCCACCAAACGGTGTCGGCTCAATTTAATGTTATCGATTTTTAATTTTCCTATTCGAACTTTTTGCTTATTTGCAGACTTGGAGCATTTTTCGTGTTCCAGGGTTTTAATGTGAATTACAGGGTGATCAGACAGCACCCCTTCCCTTTGATTCTCCTGCACGTAAATAGTTAAGGCCTGTAATTTAATCGCATTTGTATCGATGCTTTTTGTTTTGCCGCTGCTATTGTCTCTTTGCAATTTAGCAACTATTTTCCTGCTGTTTCAGTTTCAATTCGAATTAAATTCAAGGCGTGGAAAAATAGTCGCGCAAATACACATGCGGCACAAAATGATATACATAAGCAAGCATTTATATGGGCCTCCGAAGCCCCACAGATGAACTAAGTTTGCATTTTCATTCGTTATCCATATTGTTTGCATTGCTCTTTCCCTTGTTGCTTGTCTTATTGTAATTACCGCTTTGTGCTTAAATATCGAAAAAAACCTTTTCTGCAACTTTTTAATTGGATTTGCGGCGGATAAGACACGTTTGGTTCGATATCTTTGAAATCCAGGTAAGATGTTTTTGGAACGGTTTTAAATGTGGTAGTTGGCCAAATTGAAAGCAGTTTACTTAGAACTAAATCGTGCCATTTGTTTTTGTTTTCAAAACTCGTTTTGTTTTATTATAATAATTATTTATTTTCCTGAAATCAGGACAAAATACAATAGTACTATTGTCCAAGAAGTACCGATAAACAAAAACCATTTTGTTTTAATTTAATTGACTGCTTATATAAGTGTTATATCTTTTCGATTTTGGCCCTTAGACTTAACAAATTTCGGTTTAATTTTTAAGAAATAAACTATCTGCAATTTCGTCAAACTTTTTCCTAATGTGCCAGTTAAATGGTCTTATTAAATCGGTCTTCTCTCTTACACCATTTTTAATGACTGTAATTTGCCCCACACAGTGCAGAGCCCCCCTCCTCCAATTAAATTTAATTCTGGACTCGCGGAATGCTCATTGAGCGTATTGCCGTATAAATGACGTCCAAAAATATTTCACGCTTTAATTAAAAATCGAAATTGAACTGCCAATAAAATGTTTGTTAACCAACATAACCGCATCTGTTAATGTCCGCGGAAAGGGAGCGCCGTCGCTTTGGCCGTGTGCAATGGAGGGAATCCGGAGTAACCGAGCTCCGTGACGCCATTTCATTCCAATTCCCATTCCCCTGCCCATTCCCTCTTTATCAAATTTTGATAAAAGGCCGAGCCAATAAATTAAATGTATAAATTCATTAAATGAATTTCGATTTTATTGTTTCAAGCGGCGACCGAGCCCAGCAGAACCAGATGACGTAGTCGAGTGTGCATATTAAAAAACCATCAGCGTGTCAATATGTAATTTGTGTCGTCAATGCAGCCACTGCTCTCAAATAGAACATAAATTAAATATCAATAAAGGGACCCGCACCCCCTCTTTTCGCCACAGCTGGCGAATGGCTATGGATGGAATCGTTTTCCCGGCAAAGATCTGAGGGTAAACCGAAATTGATTTGCTCCTTAGCCGAACAACTTCTCAGCTTCGATCGGCATCGGTGTTGACAAATTTGAAAAAATCCCAAAGATCTGGAATCGGGACAAACAATGGTGGCTACTGTAGCCTCGGGGCCAAAGACAATTACCCGGGCACTCGTGGAAAGAAAAGTTAGTTGAAAGTGCCCCTGAAGGATCCTCGAAGTCCTCGCCTTCGTCCTCGATCTCGGATCGTGTGCAATCAACCGCAGTTTGCCAAACAAAAGCCGAAGACGGCCGGCGGATGACGCATGACGGATGAGTTGTTTGTGCAACCTAATGAAACACGCTTTGTCTGGAGGATCAGCAAGAAATTTGTCAACCGAGTTCATTAAGCCGGTCCTCGCATCTCGGATCCCTGTTCCCGTCTTTGGTCCCATGTCCCCAGACCATTAAATTCCAATCTGTCGTCGCCGCTCTTTGATGGCTCGGAAATTATTAGGGATTTATTATGATTATTATATTAAGGGCACAGCAGGCAGTTACCAAACAATGAATGGATGAAAGGGACCTGTACCTGGATATCGCTCGCTATTAGAGATTTAGTTTTGTCAGCTAACAAATATTATTTTACATATCAATTATTTCATTGTTCTCGCATTCGTCTGGTTTTGTTCCCCCAATTGTTTGGCAATGACAATTTGGAAAATTGCATACCGCAAATCTCGAAGAAAACCCAGATTTTCACATAATTACATTGGTTTTTTTAAGGGGAGCCTGCTGAGTCACAAAGAAATGTGATATTTTTCCGAATTTAATTTATGGCTGAAATACGGGAAATTTGTTTTCCTCATTTGTCGCAGATGGAAAAGCGCAAACGGAGATCCTGATCGTCGCATATCGATTACGGTGGTTCCAAAAAATCGGGGACACAAATAATTGGTTTACAATAGACAATATGTCATTTAATTTGGGGGTGTGGGTGGCTTATCGGATGGATGACTGGCTCAGGTAGGCTTTGTAAAAAAAAAGATTTATTGTACTCCAAATATATTGCCACACTTATTTTCCAAAAACTAAAAAAAGATGGCTTGAGAAGTAGTATAGTAAATACTAATTTATATTTTTAAGTTTTGTTATGCGATTTGTGGTTATCGTTAATATACACTTTTGTTCTACACTATTTAAATAATTTAACTTTCAAGTCCCATTTTCATTTAGTGTTTCACATATAATGAAATATTTCTACCGCCCTCTTTATTGGATTTCCTTCTCAATTTTCCCGCTGTCATTAAATGAGAATGGACAAATTGTATTCGATTAAGGCAAATACCGAATGCAGGTGACGTCTTCGACTCGTTTAATGAGAACATTAAAAAGATATCAGAAATGCGTCAAAACTCGTCTGTCTCCCCACAACTCCACCCACAACAAAGACACCCACGACTTCAAAGCCCAAAACCCCTGGGAATGGAAACCCATCCAAGAAGAGATTCATGAGGTTTTCTTCCACCGTTCATTAGCCATGCAAAGCGTGTGTCCGAATTTAATTTCAATCAAAATCCAAATTATATGAAAATCAAATAAAAATCTGGAAAAATGGAGGCTCTTGCTCGCATTCTAAGCAGGGTGGTGGGGGGCGGTAATTTCCACAGGTGTGAGGGCGGAGGTAATTTCAGGTATTTTCATTGTGTGAAGCGGGACATAAACTATTTCACATCTCTTTGTCGGTTGCTCCGCCCGACGGCTTTCTTTCATGAACGGCTTACAATTTGGCGGGAAATCATTTTAAAAGTAATAATTTCCCTTTTCCATCCATGTATTGAATTTTGATGATTATCTTGGAATTGATTTAATTTCTGATGGAAACTTAATTATTGAGGAATCAAATCAGACTGGCAATGAAGTTCAAAGGATAAGTGGGAGAAAGAATTAGAACATTTTCATTAGGTTCAGAAAATTTGGGAGATATTTAAAATGTTGTATTTTCTTATTGTAGAAATCAATTTAAAATTGGCCTTTTTCCATGTAAACTAATTAATAGTCCTTAATTTCAATTCTTGCGACACGGTTCTGTATGACTAATCTTCTTTTTTTTACCCGATTTGCATAATGGTATAGGTAATTTAACTTATGCCTATCAAATTAACTCAATAAAAGTTTCTCGATAAGTCCGTGCATAAAGATTCATATGAGCGGATGAATATCCTTCCACCATTTATTCCCATTTACTTGAGTCCTTGCATTAGGCAAATGAATTGCACACTTTTCGAAACACTTAAAAAAATGTTGGTCCTATTTAATAAATCATTTCTCAATAATGTATATATTACTACTGTTTTACGCATGATATTTGAATTATCAACTTTTTAAAAATAAGTTATAAGTTTCGTATAGCTATCAGATTGGTAAACGAGACCCGACTTAAATCAAAGAGGAAGTAGCTTAAGTTTTTGCCTTGTTAATTTATTAATTTAAATTTATTTAAGACATAAAGGAAAATATATCAGGAATTACTTTTTTTCTGTGCAGTAGAGTGCTTTTTATGGCTCTGTTCTGAGTTTCCCTCCAACCGCTTAAGAATTAGCTTACAGGCCACGCTCCTTGGAGCCGGCTTAAGACTTTGCCGTACTCCACCCCGCCGCCCGACCTTTCACCCACCCACTCAAACACTCACCCACTCACCCACTTTCTCCCCAGGCGAAGTTTATTGTCGCTGGTAATTCGACGAGTGCGAGGGTGGGTTGCTTTTCTAACGCGGAGGGTGCAGGTTGCAGGGTGTCATGCGTGTCGGCAAAACATATGCATAATTATTTAATTGAATTAAACAATTTCGTAAATGGTAAATGATGCGACAATATGGCGGCGTCACTCCAGCGCCTCGCTCCACCGGAAATTTGCATAAATACATAATTATGGACTTCCCCGTCGATGTGGGCATATGCATACACATACGGTTGAGTGTGTGCGTGCGCAATAAAATTTGCATGCCTGGCAGAAAAAAGCTTTTACGCTTCGAAAACTCTAATGGAAGGGGAAAAGAATGGAAGACACTCGTACTTGTCAGTCGCCGATTTTGATGCGTTGGGGGTTAAAAGTTTTGGCTCGGATTTCGCCATTGAATGGATCATTAAATCTGCTAGTTGTTCAAGATTCAAGGCAAATTGAAATCTTTGCAGGCAAGCTAAATAATTTCCATAAATTAAATTATGTATACCAGTTTTTTATGTGGGAAGTAAAGAAACAACATACAAAGGATCAGTGGTCAGCATACTATACATTATTTAATATGTTACAGACGCAACATTATCCTATGCTCTAGAAATATATTTGTATTTAGAAGCCCTTGGCTTTAATTTTTGTAATGCAGTAACAAAAGTAAGACAACAATAAAAAATATGGAAAATTGTAAAAAAACCAAGAAAAAAGACTGTGCATTAAACTGAACATAATAGTTATTTAAAAAAATTACCCAAAGTCAGATGTGTGTAGCTCTAGGTTTCGATATAAACTGATGGTAACATAATTCACAAAATCAGAACAGTCCCGGTAAACCTTAATATATTTGTTACTTGAGATCGACAATGGTTCCCTCTTCATCTGACAGCGAATTATGCAAGGAATTATTTCTTTTGCGGAAACATTCATAATCTCCTTATAATCCGTAATGAAAAACCAACTTACGGCGTGGAATTTATTTTGAAATTGTCACAGCATTGGATGAAAGGCGGACATGGCAAAAAGGGAAGTTACTGCTGGCTGGATATGAAATGGAATCATAACAGGATCACCGATGACAATGGAACTAGGGATGTCCTATATTTCCATGTATGTGTTTGTATTTGTTCATCCTGCCTAAACAAATAGCTCGCTCGAGTGCACAACAAAATGTCGAGATCGGTTTTTGTAGAAAGAGTAGCGTTGTCTCCTCCATTTCAAATTTAACCCATTCAACCCTCTTGATTTTTCCAACACTTTTTATTTATTAATTTGTCACAGTTGAATAAAAAACTACATCACAGAGGAGCAACAAATGCTGAACAAAAGCTAAACAATTTGTTTGAGACCTTGTTTGACATGGCGGCCAAAAATAAAGCTTGTTGTTGTTGTTGTTTTTAGTGGAATAGAGGACGCTACTAGTGGCCCAATTTTTGCTTTTGAAGGGGTGTGGAAACTCCAACGTGCCATTGACCTGATTAACATAAAAATGCCCGCAGTTTTCCTTTTTTTTTGTGGGTTTTTTCAATTTGCTGCTCTCGGTTTCAGTTGTCTCGCCATCTCTTTCGTTCTCAAACGTGTGTACATACCCGAATATATATATATCCCGATATATACGTTACTATATAAGACATTTACACCCATACGCAATGGAAATTTGAACGGGCGTTGGGGAAACAGCAGCTGGCAAAAAGTGAAACTGCGAGACGACGGCGACAAAAAAGCCAGACCCAGACAGAGTTAAGGGGGTGCCAGGGGTTAAGGGGAGGGGTTAGGGGGCAGCCAGGGGGTGGTGAGGGGGCGGTGGCGAAGGACAGACATGGGGGCGTGGACGGACAAAGTTTTTTTCGGCGGGAGTTGCCACTGAGGGCAGAGCAATTGGCAAGGTCTCTCGCTTAGAAGCCAGCGGAAATTGTCGCAGACAGACAGAGAAGGCTGCAAAGTGTGCGAAAGAGAAGGGCACATACCCACACATGTGCAGGGCCTAGATGAACGTATAGTACACACAAAAAAATATTTTATTTATAAGAAACTTCAACTCAATCAAAGAAATGTAGCACGATTTTTTAAGCCGGTCTATGTCTATTTTTAGAACATGTGAAATATCTCTGAGAAAATCATTTTCATTGATTAAACTTTAAAATCTTAACTTTATAGATAATCCACCAAAAAGGATTAAAGCAATTAAAGTCGCACGTAGCCAAAAGAAATATATTAATTTATTATATATTACTAAGAGGCATTTTAATTTTAAGAGGCTACTACATATCGACTCTATAACATGATTAATTTAAAATGGCACATTTTCTTTTAGTGCAGGACCCACAATCACCCAGCAGCAACATGCGACGCCACAGCAGCAACAGCAATTGCGAGGACATCAAGGACTTCCCCTGCAAAAGGGTGGACGGCAGAGCGGGCCCACTCACTTTCGTCACTCTTCGACGCATCCTGGAATGAACGGAGAATCCCCCTCATAATGAAACCAGCTAATATATCTTGTTGACGTCGCCGGCAATGGCAACAAAAAGAAGGAAGCGACATCAGAGCACCAGAACCCAAAACCCGAGGCAGAAGCAGAACAGACATGTCTATTTTGGACCTTATCGATTTTGTCGGGGCCCTGACTCTCGTATTTTGGGGGCGGTGGGATGCGGGCAGGGGGCGTGGCCAAAGGGTCTGGCTGGGGCTGAGGGCCTGAAGGAGCCCGGCTAAATGGGCCAACATTTAAATGCAACAATTGTCATTAAATTTTCATCGGACGCAGGCAAAAGGTTTTGTGTAATGATACGTTTAAAGCAGGCGCAAATGCGAGTTAAAGATACGGTTTGCTAGGTCAAGTTTAAGAGTGTTTAAATAAACCTATTTTAATTTAAAAAGCATATTTAATTACAGCTCTTATAATTTAAGAGTTTGTGTATTTATTTATATCTAAATATAATCAGTATTATAAATAATATTTACCTTAAGTTAATGAACAGAACATTAACATATAAACGACTTACAATTTATATATATTATTTTAATATTGTAGTACTGTACTTTATTAAATTTATTAAATGCACTAAAATATGTAACTAAAGTTTAAGAAATAAGTAAAGATGAAATATTAGATTCTCTGATGTTGCCACAATCACTTGCCGCAGAATTCCTGGAGGCTCTTAATCAGATGAACATATTTGCCTAACAGATTTTAAAATATGATTCATATAATTTATGTGAGTTGGAAATTCCTCAACCAATTCAAGAAGTTCTTCCACATCTGCTGGGGCGGGACTTTAGTGATCTGCCCCGATGGAACATGTGTCTGCCACGAGTCAAGTCCCCCCAAATGTTTTATGCTGCTTTATTTTATGAATTCCATTTTCATTAGGCGAGAATGCAGCGCCACATAAATTTGCCATTAAGTATTCGAAACGATGATGGTTCGCTGGGCGCGGAGTGGGCGTGTTAATTGCCAATGGCAGCCGCAAAAGTTGAGTTATGAGTCAAAGTTTTGTCGAGTGAAAAAATCGATGGAGGCACTTTAAAATGGGCGCCAAACAAGGACAGCACTGCCACTCGACGTGTATCCAACAGATACATTTTGCAGCTCTCCCTCGCACAAACAAACTGTGTATTTGTGTATTTACCTAAGCGAAAAGTCGCCCCAGGAGGCGGGGAATAGGAAGTCCTGTCCGGGCACTGTATCCTTTTCGCTCTCCCTCGCTCTTTGCACTACAATTTCTTAGTTTTCCTTGCGATATAGATTTTATGCCGCCCCACAAGGAATTCTTTTGCTTCGTTTAAGTGTGTAAATGTTTTCTCGCTCGAAAGAAGCAAATTTCCTCGGCTCCTTTTTGCCAGCCGGGAATTTGTTTATTTGTGTGAGGTTATCTGTGCGAGGCTGTTGACATTGGTTTCCAGTTTACAAAGAAATCGATTAAACGCAATCGGGTAAATGGCCCAAAGTGCCGGAGCCAAAAACCCGCCACCGCCCACAATCAGCCCGAGACAAGGTCAACTCTTAAATGGCTTGCCAGTTTTTGGGTTTTGTCTCCGTGTTTTTCAGCAAAATTAAATTTTCTTTGCACTGGGAAATTGAGAAAGCAAGTCTCTACGAAAGGTTATGTATTATCAATGAAATAAAACAAGGCTATCGAAAGTAAACAAAAATAGAAAGCAGCACCTCATATTTTCTAAGAGCTAAAAGAAAAATAATAGAAATTGCTAGAAATACAAAAAATAAAGAGTAAACGCCAATTGATCAGAAAGCAGAGTTCTAATTTATCGTAAACCTCAAACATGTTATGTATTTTCTATAAACTTAAATTTAAACAAAGAATAACACAAAGCTTTTAGAAAATAACAAATGGCAACTAAAATGTGCAAAATACATTTCACAAGTAAAATAATAAACTTTAAATACAAAAAATACAAGTACAAACGAAGAATGGATATAAAATGACCATACGAGAATTTAGATTAAAAGTTAACCTTAAACAACCAAAGGTATCTGAAATATAATTTTATTTAACATAAAATTGTGTGTTATATTTCTAAAATCAACTGACCAGAAAAGAGAACCTAAATTTAAAGTAAGCCCAAAGGGAACCCAAACCTAAAGTATGTATCGATTCCCCTTAAAGTGTCATCGTTAACATAAATCACTCTAAACATATCAAAAACCCATTCAACCCACACGCAGACAAAAAGAACCTTCGGTACTGGTAAGTACTTAATTTTACGGCAAATGAGAAAAATAAAAATACAGAACTTTTCCAGCTTTAATTTCAATTTCAATTTATTTTATTTCATTTCCCGCCACACGTGATATATAATATATTGAAGACCCAGGCGAACGATCTTGATCAAACGAGCGACGTGCATTTTACATTTTATTGATGTTGGAGATGGAGAAGGGTTTGGAATTAGAACTCAACTTAGGGCTGAGTGCTTAATGAGTCAGTCAATTAAACGTGACCAAAAAAATATTTATCTCTCTACTCGTATTTATGTCTTAAATCGATGTTGATTTGTATGAGAAAAAGACACAATAATATTATTAAAGGTACATGTGGCAGTACAAAGTTTATGTATTTAAATTAAAAATATCTTTCTTTAAGCTGGGATGTTTGGTCAACATTAACTTGTGCCAAGAAAACCAAACCACATAATATAATATTATAAATTCAATTCTCCACAACTTTGATCCCAAATAAAATATTATTTCTAAAAATAACGAAACCCGCTTACTTCTCAGATCCCACCGACATCTCCCATAACCTTTCCTAACCTTCTCACGTTTTCTTATCACAAATGGGAGGAAAAAATGAGGGAAACCGAAATTATAAAAGATGTTCAGCAGGTTCCTTGAAGAGGTTTCGGTCTAGAGGTGAGGGTCAAGCGAAGCGAAGATTTGTCGCATTTGCTGCTCAAAATGTGTAGTAATAATTTATTCCAAAATTTAATTATGTACTGGTCGGAAAAATTCTTTGATTTGTTTTTCTTTCTATTCAATTTTTTCTCTAAACTTTTCTGTTTTTCGGTAACGATTTTTATGATTGTGGAGACAAATCGGCGTCATCAAAAATTGTTGGAAGGAAAACAAGTTTTGAAATGATTTGCATAGAAATGCCACTTGCTTTCTCGCTCTGTTGCATTTGCTGGAGTGAGAGGGAAAAGGGGTACACCGCCATCATTATTAAAAAAGAAAAGATCTTTGAACTGAAGATCGAATGGGTTACGGCTTCGGTTTCGTTTTCCTGGGGGTTTTCTTTTGTGATAGATGATATAGGTGCAGGGAGGGCCGAATTTTCAGACTTTGTGTCTGTGGAGTGATGTTGCCATCTTTTTCCTATTTCTATATGCCTTTCATTCTCTATTTATTTCTATTTCAAAAAAATGAATTTTAAATGGTATTGTAATATTAATCCCATGTACAGACTGGTAATTTGCCAAAAGCAATAAGAGGGATCAAGGGAGAGGGTTAGTTATTATTTGATATCATCATTTACGTATGTATAGGTGGGCAGGACCTGAATTTTTGAGTAGGGATGTTCTCGAGGGTTGGGAAATGTGGACGCAACACTGTTTGCTTTGCGTGTGTTCTTTGTTTGATCATTTCATTCGGTTTCGGTTTCGTTTTCATTTTTCAATTCATTTTTTATATCAACCATTTTAAAATATTTGTTGCCACTGAGTTGTTTTTTAGTAAATCATAAGTGGCAGCTGTTACCCCTTCCATGGTGAATATTTAGGGTTGCCATGTAGATATCATGCAGATTTCCAGATACATATAGTATGTGCATGCTGTACGTGATGCACTCAATCGAAATGAACCGAACTGAAATCAAATCAAATCCAATCGAATCGAATTGAATTGAATGAAATGTACAGTAATCGTGGGACAATCGCATATGCATAATTCATGCGAACCTTTGGAAGATATTTCGAGGGCTTGGGATTGGTAGTCCCAAATGCTCTCTTCATAGATACAAATTAATCTTAATTGTTTATAATTGTTCATAGCAAAGTGCTAAAAAAAAGTATTTTTAAGATTATCTGTGTAATTGCTTCTGAGATTTTAGATTTACAATCTTAATTAGCACTCGGTATACTTAATCATATAACATCGGATAAATAAATAAATAAAACTATTTGTGAAGAAAACAGAAGATGATTTGTGAAGATAATTACAGTATTAAAAAGCCAAGTTCTTTGTTATCTTCACAAATAATTTTAATTATTTTTCTTCTGCTACCTTTGTTTAGTATTTATTAAATCTGAAACTTCTAAGGTTCAGCATAAATAGTATCCGCTACTCGAATATCCCAGTAAAATTCCCAACTCAATGAAATCTGCTGCCATGAGAAATTCCCGTCGGCAAATCGCTAGCCAATCCGAAATCCCTGCTGCGAAAAAGGACAATCGGCGGCCAAGACGCCGTCGAAGAAGAAGAGGAAGAAATGGGAGCTGTAGAGGCAACTGACATAAGGGAAATATGGATAAATAAAAGGAGCAGCGAGGAGGACCCCAGCACATAAAGGAAAAATATGATTGGGATGCCGAGCCAACGAGGAGTCTCAAAAAAATAAGGGCCTGCGTCGACGTCGACGTCGCCGTTGCTCCGCCTAAAGTTGTCATAATTTGCTATATATGTTTGGATTTTTATTTATTTGCCGATCCGCTGCGCACGTTCATAAAAAACGAAGACGTTCGTTGGATTACTTTATATTTTTTTTCCCCATTTTTTTCGTTCTCTCGCGAAGAAGAGAGAGGTTAGAGGAGCACAGCTATAGGGGCTGTTTGATTAACAGACGGTGTTAGCGGTGACATAACATTCGAACTGCAGTCTTATACGCCATTTCCCCAACTGTTAGGCGATAACAGTGGCAGAGAGAGAGAGCGAGCTACAGCGAGCAGAGGAGAGAGCGGCAGAGAAGCTTTCGCTGCTGCGAATTTTGGCGGCCACGTTGGGCAACTCCTGTTTTTTTTCCATAGAGCGCCGTCGACGCTCCGGCTCGCAGGACGTCGCTGCCTCAGTCGCCACTTGCCGCCATTTGCTCTCCGGCCGCGCGGGGGCGCCACTCGCACTCGCACCAGCCAAACGCCAAAAGGCAAAACCAAAAAGGACATTCCGACGCCGCCGCCTCGTCGTTTCGTTCTGCTCAGCTCGCTCGGTTTCGTTTTCGGATTCGGACTCGTTTCAGCCCGAGATTCGATTCGAGATTCCGATTCCCGATTCCGATTTCGATTCTTGGCCATAGTTTCAGTCGGCGAGCCAAAAAGCAGCCTGCCAGTCGAGAGCGCCTTTCCCAGAACCCAGAACTTCACAACTTGAAACTCACAGCCAGAACCAGAACCTGAGCCCAAAAGATTGGCACTTCCTAGCGTTTAACGGTACCGCAGTGCGTTTTTATTACCGCCGCCTCCGCTGCTTACGCATATATACATATACATACACGTATATGTGTATGCGCACACGGACACGCAGTGGTGTGCGTGCGGGGGGCGGGGGCATGCGTGAGTGTGTGTGTGCGTGGGCTGAGCGGTCGCGCGTGTTTAATTAATCATAAAATCCACATCAGAAACCGCAAAAGTAAAAAGTAACTCGCCAAGAAAAACAAAAAAACATAAAAACAACAAATACAAAACCGAAATTAAGGAGGAGAGAGCACGGGAGAGTGGGAGGGGGACGCCGAGAGGGGGGATAATGTGCAATAAACTCGATTTTGGACCCAACTAAATCCTGTGCGAAAACAAACACTCTGCTTTGCCGTCGGCATCCGTGAGATACTTTATCCCAAAAAAGATGGTGACGAAAGGATAGTAACAGCAAAAGCTGCCAAAAGGAGCAAGGCGCGCCCAAAACAGGTGAGTCCAAAATTATTAATGTTGAAAAGTTTTAATTAACTGAATTAAATTAACTAATTTCTAACTTGACACTGACTAACCTAAAGTTAATTTAAATTGTATGTAAATTAAGAAACTAGCAGAGTAGTCCTAATTGTCAGAAGTCATGTACTCAATCCATTTGTAAAGTATTTAAGTAAATAGCAGATAAATCTTAAATTGTTAAAGCCACGCTTATAACTATTTACTTTCTCTTTAAAACAAACTTAGAATTATACCGAACTTAAAAATTCAAAATTTATAACATGAAATCTTTAAACTTTTTAAAGTCGATGTTTAATTGCGTATTAAAACTTTTGTACAAGATAAAAAAGCATATTCAACCAGTTGTAAGCAAGGCTATTAATAGTTTTTATCGGACTGCAAAGATTGCGAATTAAATTCATTAAAGTAGTTTTGCAGAGAAATTATTCTATGATTTTTAACGCAAAGTAAATGAGCAAAAATAATAATTTGCCTTCACGAAATTATTATTTTTGCTCATTTACTACTATATTCCTCAAACTTTACGGTGTATTAAAATAAGACTACAGCATTTCAACATTTCAAATAGAATTGAATTGTCTCTAAACTTAAAGGGACGTTAAAAATAAAATTCGATCGACTCCTTAAATTTGTGTAGAGGACATTAGTTTTAAAGAAATTAAAAGTTCACTTAAACTTTAAGTTATTAAAGATTTTTGTCTGTTAATAAAAACTAACATATGACCCCAAAAATGCATTAAATAAGTGGTGTTGTGTTCCGGAAATTCAAGTTATAAAATTCATAAGAAATAATGGCTATTGGGTCTTGAATAATTCTGGTGATTTTGTGACAGGTTTCAACCCCTTAATGTTGGAGAGGAATCTAACTTGGTTCTTCATTTAATTCGATTTATTTATGTTCAGATGAGGGTAAGAAAACTTTAATTTGGTAAATGCGTAATGTGTTTTATGAAGCAAAATAAAATGGGTATTTTTTCAAGGCAGAATTAAAATGTTTACCCCAAAATGTCCTCTTTGTCTTTTTAGCTTGCTATATTTAAACCATATAAGGTTGAAAGCTATTTACTTATTAAGTCTAAACTGAGTAAACTTTCAATTCCAAACTGAACTAAAGCTAACCAAATACTTATAAACATTTTAATTTTAAGAATTTTTATTGCTTGTGTAATTATATATTTTTTTTCAATTTTTTATTAAACTTTCTAATACTTGTAGGTATTTCTGTTTTGAATATTTGGATCCAATTGCCAACTTTGAGTTTCTCTCCTTGAGTAAAAAAAAACAACATTTTAGTTGAAACAAAATATACTAATATATATATTATCCTAGAAATATATTTGTTATATATATCATCATGGCTAGTGACTCCTCTTGACGCACACAAATGAATTTGCCTCGATATACGTATATGTTTACAAACACACTTGCCATCTGAGTAACCTACAAATTGGGGAATACATATTGCACAAGATCGAAATTGAGCCTGGGGCCACTTTTCCGTAGTGCACCCCTGACCCTCCCCCATCCCCCTTTTTCCGTTTTCCCCTTGACTCGGAGTGGCTAGATTATTTAACTTTGACACTTTATGCGAGGACATGCAACTGCAACGGAGCAGCCCGAAAGTTGCATGTTGAGCTTATGTCAAAGTTAACATAAATACAACTACTTTGTGCCCCAAAGGTGGACACTCAAGTGTGGGGTGGGGGCGGGGTCAAAGGGGGCAGTCGACATGGGCGTAGTGGGTTCGTCGACTGCCGGAGATGTTCGATGCGGATTCTGGGCCCTGGGATATGACAGGGATGTGGATGTGTGTGCTTGTTATGCAATGACAACAACATGAGCAAGTCGAACAATATCCGAAGCCAACGGAACATCGGCAAGAGCATGTCAAGAAGAAAATTAACATAGAAACTCGAAGGCAAATGGGAGGCAACTCGACTTCTGGGGGAGGAGAAAGTCTTTCAGGGACATTGCCCATCTAGGGTTAAACGAAAAGATGACAGGTGTCAAGTCAGTGTGTCAAAGATACAGGGAAACATGGGGCAAATGCAGCTGGGAGAACAGTTCAATCAAGTCACAATTGATGCAACGCATGCCCGGCATAAATAATTCACCATCATGCTCTCTGCTGCAAAACAGATAAAAAGATATAAAGATATTAAGACATATAGACGGGGGCCAAAGAAATTCTCCTCGTGCATTTATTGTTTTATTGTTTTAATTAATTTATGAGTCGCGCGATTTCATTTCAGCGACCAAGAGCTTCTATTTTTTGTTCCCTCCTCGTTGGCTTGGCAATAAATTCATTTGTAAAAATTCGAAGCGCTTTTCAGGCGGCCTGTCTATCTCTCATTTTTCTCGCCTACCACTTGGCTTTATATATTTGATATAAAATTTATTTTCATTTTAATAATAAATACGACGACAGCGAGGAATACTGAAACAAACGAGTCAAGCGGACACAGGACGGATGAAATATTTATTTTCTGTTATGACAGAAATGTGCGGCCATAGACGCTATATAAAAATGTATCTATCAAATACACCCTTCCCCTTCCGACCATAGATCGCGGCATATTTTGTAGCTTTTGAATGCGAATATTTGGCGAAAATGTTTTTATTATTCGCAGCGTGATTCTGTAATGTGGGCCATTGAAGCTGACACATGCGAATCTATCTATGCATCTATCCGTCTATATATCAATCCATCTGCACCCCCCTCTCCCGAATTTCAGTTCAGCGGGGTCTTCAAATATGCAGCTATATCATGCATTTCTGCATTTGTGAATTTTCAATTTAATTCCGCTCGCTAATTCAATAAAATTTCATTTTTATTGCTTATTCGCTGCGCAAGTTTATTAGTTGAATTCCATTCTAACACGGTTAGAACCTGCCCGATTTTGAGTTGCCTTTTTATTGGTTTGTTCGGGGTAATAAACCAAATTCAATTCATATTCATCAAAACAAATATGGGCTTGGCTGGCTTTTGATAAATTACGGAAATGAATAACGAAATTCATTTACTAAATTTGATTTTATTGCGGATCCACATGACATGCTGCGGGATGACTAATTATAAATGAAATTAACTTGAAAATGTATAGACTCAATAAATACTGTAATTCAATACGATAAAAGCATTTTAAATTAAAACTAATTGATCCTATTATATAGCTAATAAAAATACAGAAAAAAATAAGAATTCGGACATTTTTATTTGATTATAATTGTAGAATCTATATCATAAAAATTAAACAAATTTGAAGCAATTTAATTCTAGCTGCTTATAAAGGGGCATTAAGATGCTTAAATTGTGAGAGAAATAAATTAGCACTGATCTCAATTTGATTTTTTTTGAAATCCTTTCAAAAGCTTAGTTTTAGTTAGAAACCAAAAATGTATATCAGGAATTTTTGAAATATTTTTGCATATTTTGTAAATAACACAGTAATACATTTTTATTTACAAATGAGTATATTTCAGACAAGACAATTGATGTGCATTTTTAAGAATATTTATTTGCTCAATGTTTTTAAAGTTGAGTGATAAAAACGATGCAATTGCCTTGATTAACTTCCATTTCCTGCAAAAATAAAACTCAAAATTGGTAACTAAGTCCCCTCCGTTTCGTTGTCTCTTTTAAATGCCAAAAACGGAATCAAAGCACAAGCAAAA
This sequence comes from Drosophila kurseongensis, assembly GCA_018153305.1. Taxonomy (NCBI): domain Eukaryota; kingdom Metazoa; phylum Arthropoda; class Insecta; order Diptera; family Drosophilidae; genus Drosophila; species Drosophila kurseongensis. Next base: position 8,713,525 of record JAECXX010000210.1, on the reverse strand, counting down.
CGAAAGGGCCGAAACAAAAGGTGGCTACTTGAATGCAATTATTTCCTTCGTTTATGAGTAATTAAAACGAAACGAGAGCGAGGCGAGGATTGGCAAAATATCAAAAATGGCCATCAATGTGTGGGCGGAGAGGGGCGGTGAGGGGCAGGGGGGCAGGGGGGATAAACAAGTGTTCGAGCAGATATCCATGTGTGTGTGTGTGTGTGAGTGCCCTGGTACTTTGCATAGATTGTCCACTTTAGATTAAGCCATGAATAATTTATGTGCGTCTCTTATGATTTTAATTGTTTGCAATGGCAGCTTAACAACTCCACCAACCCTGTATTATTCCTTTCAAACAAAAACGAAATGGAATGGCAAAGAAGAAGAAGCGAAGCGAAAGCGGAGGCAAAAACAAAGTAGCGCCCCAAAAGCAAATGCAAAACAATACAATTTCATCTACAAGCCTCCAGACCGGACAGCCCCGTCTGTGTGGAGTATCTGTGTGAGCCAGAGTATCTCGGAGTATTTCAGTGTTGTGGCATTGCCTCCGTGTTTGCGTTTGCCCTCTTCCCAGGCCACATTCATTCATTTCAGACCCTTCTCCTTCTCCTTCTCCTGCCCTTCGCCTTCGACCGCCACCCAGACATTTGCATTTCCCACACACAGATACAAACACTTTCGCAGAGGTGTGTGTGTGTGTGTGTGTGTGGCGCTTAACCCCCCGCTGGCTCAACTGGTTGAAGTTGACCGTCGCCGCCGTCTGGCAGCGTTCCATTTCGCTTCTTTCTCAAAAATTATATGAAAATTATACCAATTCAACTCATAAAATTTTTTCAGCTTAATAAATTTGCAGACATTTTGTAAGGAACCCCTGGCACTGGGAACTCTTTGTCGTCATTGGCTGCCCCTTCGCCTCGGACATATTTTCGTTTGGGAACCGGGGCTTTCATGCAAAATGGTCAATGGTGGAGTGGAGTGGCTCTAAGCCCCCTTCCCCTCCTCCTCCACCGACCACGGACGGTACATAAATATATATATACGTATGTACATATAGCGAGCACATCGGGGGAGCGTTAACCAGACGCAGTTGCCTTGCTTAAGCGAAGCTCATAAATTTGCCTCAAACAATTTCCCACTTTTTTTCTCTGCCTCTTCAACCGTTTTTATTTCCCATATTTTCTTTGGCTTTTTTGGGAAGTCAATTCAGTAGGAGGAAAAAAGCGTGGGGTTCACCTTGTTGGAGTTTTTTCTAAAAGCTTGGCATATGTCAGGTGAAACTGGAGTGGCTATTAATCACACAATCCTCCAAAGTGAATCATGCTTCTAAAGAAAATACGGGAAAGTCTAATATTTTATCATTTAAATTTTAAACGGTTTAATTTGAATTAGGTATTCTGTTTGAAAATAAAAATAAAGTTTGTTTTCTCATTAGAGTTTCAAAGAAAGCACAAAAATCGTTGTGAACTAAGAATATGTTGACAGTACATTCATAATCCGTTCTGATAAATGTATACCTTCTTTTAGCACTAAAAAAGTGTTCCTAAAAATGTTTAAGGCACTTACCTACACTGTACATTTGAAAGCGGTCTTTACTATCTCAGTTATTTAGAACTAGCAAAATCTGCCTTTAGAATACTAACTTGAATAGAAATATAAAATAAATAATGCCCAATCATTGCTCGGAACAAAATTAATATGCTGTAACATCCGTCAGACTGTCAGAATTGGCGCTAGCTGCCCCGAAAATCGGCCAATAAAGTGATATCCGTCGATGGAGTGGCAGTAGCTCGTGTTCGATCGACAGTTGAAACAACAGACTTCAATCAAGATCCGCGTTCCCACTTCCAAAGTGTCTGTTTACGTTGGCTTCGGGTTCATTCATTCGGTGGCTCCTAAAACAGAGCATACCACTTGGCCCCGGATATATGGGCGGTGCCATCAATCAATCAAGCGAATTGCAATGAATTTTGATCAATATCCGCTGAAGAGTGTTGTTCGAGGGGCAAATAGCATATATACTTAACCATAATTCACGAATGGGCCGAATGATTGACGCCAGGTTGATTGCGAACTTTACTTTGGAAAGCATGTCTGGGAGATCCGAAAGATTTAGAGTTCCTATCGAGAGGCTGGGACCACCTGCTGGCAGGAAACTTTGGCCATTCCAATTTTCCCTCGGCTTTCCCGTGAAGTGACAAAGGAAATGAAAGCTTGAAACTTTTTTGATGGAATCCCACCGCAGACTTGTGAAACTTCTTAAAGCTCCTCGGTAGGTTGCCGTGGCAATTGCGGAAGTTTTATGTTTTTGGCTGTGCGTAAATCGCTCAAGAAATCAGCTCAAGTGGAATAAGTTGTGGCCCGGCTCACTTTAGTTTCGGTTAACACTTTCGCCCAGGCCCGGACTTCGATTCTTGGGCCAGCTCCACCTCCACCCACCCCCCTCCCCACTGCATTAAACAAATTGATTTCCGATGAGCCCATCGGCATTGATAGAAATAGTAATAGTGGAGTCGATGTGTGTGCGCCGATGATTTCGAGTGCGTCGAGTCGATATCTACGGATGCTATTGTATTGTATCTGCATCTGTGTCTGGCGAGTGTTTACCTTTGCCAATAAATTCTCTTAATTGCCGGGAAATAATCATAAAGCAATCGGCCGTAATGCGGATGGGATACCCGTGGAAGCCTTATTTTCGGGTATTCGGGACTTCTTATTCGGGGGAATCAAGAATTTGTGGCCCTGTTGAAAATGTAACTCAGAAACGGTGTGGAATTATGTTGAAATCGATTTGCTACGAAATTTATGCGGCGCGTACATCGAGCACTTTAGTTCGGATTGGGCAACCAGGGTGGTAGTTCCCCCCTCGTCGGGAACTCCACCAAGTTGGCCATTCATATACCATCTCATGTCCGATAGAATGTGTACAAATTCATAGTCAAGTTCGTTCCGAAATGCCTACCACAACGAAGTTCCTGAATAACTGGTGGTATTTGGGAGCACGCTGTGTCATCTTCATCGCAGGAAGACAAATCTTTACCAGACAGCCATCCAATACCCGGTTAGCCCTGGACTTTCCCAATTTTAGCAAGTGTTCAGCTCAGAAAGTTTTTCATTCATGATAAGCATAATAATTGGAGAGATCCTTCTACATTACTGGGGTATGCTCTTATTTTGTCTATTTTAAAGTATGTATTACAAAGCCTTTAATTTGAACTTATATCTTTTCAAATTTGCCCACTTTTTGTATCGCGGTTTGAAGAAAGCAGCTGAGACTTTCTAGTATTTCGTGACCCTCTTTTTTATCGTCGCCAAACGGATTATTTTGACAGTGGTTATACATATCGGCCATCGATAGCCGATATCTGCCGGCGTCAGGTAAATTAGGTAGAATAGCTTTAGAGATTCGAGGCACAAATTAAATCATCTGGGTAGGCCCAAAGTTATGCTGAGTGATTCCGTGTAATAAATCAATAAATTACCCACTCTTACGCGAATTTCTCATGCAAAGCTCTTTTGGGTTCCTCCAACCCGGTCAGGAGTCCACGCCAACTCCGTAATATCCAAATTCTCACTCCCGCCGCGGATCCAGATCGGAGATCTGAGGCTGATATTAAGTTATACGCGACTAACCATATGCGCCCAGTTCATTTATTCAACGTCTAAAATTGCGACACGCCGCTATTCATATATTCAAAAATTTATCATAAAGTCTTACGTGGCGATCCGGCCATATGCATATATCTTGGTAAATTACACTGCGCAACTCGCTTTTGATGCGTATAATTTGGCCTAATTCTATGGGGCTAGGCATGGAGGTGACTTACTAGTCTTTGGCTATTAGTCAAAGACATTAAAAACCTATTCATAAGGATATATTTACCACTTATTGATATCTTTTCATATAATGCTTTTCTATTTAATAGTTTAAATGCTTAAAACAGCTCTATTTTCCACACATAACCAACATTTGTTGATCAGTGTTACTGGCTGGAAAATGGGAAATTGAGCGTGTCATAAAAGAGTTTCCCTATATCTTCCCCACCTTTCGTTTCCAGGGTGCAGTCCATGAACAGACTTCAGCGGCAATTGGGATCAGGAGGTGAGTGCTTCCGATCGAGAGGATAATGTGTTCAATATTTCGCAACCGCATCAATTACCGTGGGACTGGCAGCACCAGGAGCGGCAGCGGGGAGCGGGAAAGGGACAGGGATCGGGACAGGGACCGGGATCGGGATAGGGATAGGGAGCGGGAGAGGGATAGAGACGCCCTGCTGGCCAAGGAACTGGATGCGGACAGCAACAACAATGGCACTGAGCCGCAAATGGAAACGGAGGCGGTTCCGGAATCCGACACGGAACGGGAATTGGCCGAGGAGCAGGGAGAGGATCAGGAGCCGGAGAACAGCAACGAGGCCCTGGACCTCTCGCTGATCTCGTCCAGCGGCCGGGGATCGCTGCCGGGCAGTGGTCACGTCTCGCTGGAGGCCCTACAACATACCAAAGTGGCGGTGGCCCAGTTCGCGGCCTCGGCGATGGCCGGGGCAGGTGGTCACCAGTCGCCCGACCTGGCCATGGTGCAGTCCACCATCTTCAATGTGCAGCGGCAGCATCTGATGCAGCTGCAGCTCATCCAGCACCTGCAGAGTCAATTGAAAAGGGCCGAGGCCGCCGCCTTGGGCAGGCCCACCCACAGCGACGAGGAGGAGGACGAGCCGGAGGCCAAGAAGCAGCCAGCGAATGGACTGAAGGAGGAGCAGGAACAGGAACAAGATCTAGAGCAGGAGCAGGACTTGGAGCAGGATCAGGATCGGGATCAGGAGCAGGTGCGGCGGCGCGAGGAGAGTTCAAAGACTGACAAGAGGGGAACTGAGGAGAGAAAGGCGGAGCCGGAGGGCTACCAACCCATGATGTGCGACATCAGCTCGAGCCTGGCCTCAAGCATTATCACCAACCACGATCCCCCGCCAGCTCCCAACGAGCCCAACTGCCTGGAGATGCTGCAGCGCAGAACGGAGGAGGTCCTGGACTCGGCTTCCCAGAGTCTACACGCCGCCCAGATGCAGGAGGAGTACTCGGAGTACGCCTCCAAGGAAGCCCAAAGTCGCGGTGAGATCTTTAAGCACCGCTGCAAGTACTGCGGTAAGATCTTCGGCAGCTACTCGGCCCTCCAGATTCACCTGCGATCGCACACCGGTGAGCGGCCCTTCGTTTGCAACGTCTGCGGCAGCAAGTTCACCACGAAGGGCAATCTGAAGGTCCACTACCAGCGGCACACGCAGATCTTCCCGCCCATGCTGCTGCCCCCAGGTGTGGCGCCCAACGTGGGGCATTCGGGTCAGGGTCAAGTCCAGGCCGAGCAGTATCCCATTCGCTTGCCCTTTGTGCCTCCAGTGGCACCGGCTGGAGCTCAGGAGCAGGTCCAACAGCAAGTGGAGGAGCCAGAAGAAGTGAGGCAGGAGATTCCAGTCCAGCAGGCCGAAGATCTCAGCAAGCCAGTGGTCAAGGAGAAGGAGAAGGAGAAGTCCCACTCCCCCGTGGAGCGTGTTAAGACGCCCAAGGAGTCTAAGCCAGACGTTCAACAGCCGTCACCGGAGAAGCCCGAAAAGGAGGCCACCAAACCAGTGGTGACCCCGTCACGACGCAACGGCTCTGTTCGCAAGCGACAGACAAGCAGCGCTGGGAGTCCGCCCCAGGAGGACAGGGAACGTGATCTCGCCGAGCACCTGCACATAGCCAAGCTGGTGAGACGCTCCTCGGCCAGCAGGGAATCGCAGCCGGCGGAGTACTCGCTCGCCCAAATGGAGCGCATCATCGACAAGTCGTGGGAGGACCTGATTGAGATCGACAAGACCTCGGAGACCTCTAAGCTGCAGCAGTTGGTGGACAACATCGAGAACAAGCTGACCGATCCCAACCAGTGCATCTTCTGCCAGAAGGTCATGTCCTGTCGCAGCTCCCTGCAGATGCACATCCGCACCCACACGGGCGAGCGTCCCTTTCGCTGCAAGATCTGCGGCAGGGCCTTCGCCACGAAGGGGAATTTGAAGGCCCACATGAGCATACACAAGATCAAGCCGCCGATGAGGAGCCAGTTCAAGTGTCCCGTGTGCCATCAGAAGTTCTCCAATGGCATTATCCTGCAGCAGCACATTCGCATCCATACCATGGACGATGGCAGCGGTGGACAGGGAGCTCCTCCGGCCAATCCTGGCGAGGCTGAGCGGCTGGGCATCGAGGATCAGAACTCGAACAAGTCGATGGGCACTTCGGACACCCTGGACTTCTCCACCACCATTTCGGACCACTCGGGCCAGAGATCCGAGTCCTCGCAAGGCGGGGACTTCGATGAGTTCATGACCATGGACAGCACTGACGACTCCCGGGACAACTCCAGTGCGGCCACAGCCACGCCTCATCCGCTGGAAAGGGACAGGGAGAAGGATCGCGAACGGGAACGGGATCGGGATCGAAGGATCCCCAACGATGGTTCCGACGAGAGATCTCATTCCAATCCCGATCTGGCCGGAGGTCGCAGTGAGAGTGGGGAAATGCCAGCCATGGATCTCTCCTCACCCTCCTCGGCCTCCGGTCGCATCTTCGGATCTGGGCTGGCCAATGGATCTGCCGGTGGCGGATCGGGGGGCGGTGGCCTTCCCATGCTCGGAATGCCCATGCCCCCCAATCTGCTGCTCATGGCAGCCGCCCGCGAGGAAATGCACGCTCTAGGTCACGCTCACGCCAAATTCCCCCTGCTGCCCTTCGGTCCACTTGGATTTATGGGTGAGTTATTAATCTTCAGTTGAATATTTATTTTAAGCTATGAGTACCAAAATTGAAAATTACACATTTAAAAGTTTATAAAGGTCTGTCTGAAAATGTCCTGTTCTCTCTTAAGTCTTTAAAAGCAGAGATAAACTCATATGACTTAAATAGGAATTAATATTCCCTTTCTTAGATATAAATACCACTATTTGTCTGTGATCAACTTCTTATCAGCCTTTAATAGACAAAAATCTATTCTTAAATCTATTCTGTCAATTAGACTCACATTTCATGGGCAACCCATTCAATTCCATTGCTTAATAGTTTTATTTAGCCAGCGGACGCTTTGTCAGGTCTAGAGATGTATAAATAAATCCAACGAATTGCGTCTTGACATTAACTTTATTCTCCATCCGCTTTTGGGATGCGAGATGACAAAGCCTCTTTGTCTGCCACCTTTGACCCCGTCAGCGTTTGCCAAGCAACTCGCAGTGGCAGTGCGATAAATCTGCGATCTGGGCGCGACATAACTCAATTGGACCGGGACAAAGCATTCGCAGAGCACTTGGCAGCACTCCGCCCAGCTCCATCCCAATCCCAGTCTGATCTGCCTATGCCAAATTCCGCAATTTATTTATAAACATTGGCGCATTCCCGAATCGAGGCGCAGAGGCGCAAGCGATCGAGCAGCGATCTGTCGCCTCATTATGTCACAACCTTTTACGCGGACGGATATTTATTATATCTGCGATCGCGGCGAGCGACATTCGGCAGCACGTGGCGGGAATTATGTGTCCCCCACTGACCTCGCGAGTAACTCTTTGTCTGCATCTCCATCTCCATCAGGTCTGCACCCGCCCCCCAATGTGTGCAATCTCTGCTTCAAGATGCTGCCCAGCCTGGCCGCCCTGGAGGCCCATCTGCAGAGCGAACATGCCAAAGAACCGGCGCCGGGCCACGCCCTCCGCCCCCACTGCAGTGACGCTGGATCGCCGTACGGTGCCAAGGTGAGTGCTTAGCTTAATTGATTAATCCTACGAACTTTATGGACAATATGTCTATTGCAACTATACCATTAGAAAAGGTCAGCCAGTGAAGTAAAATTTAATGTATTATACTTTGATTGCCGATTTCTCAATTGCATGTTAGGTTTTGACTTCTTCTGTTAACTTTCTCTTAGAGATTACATATTATAGCCTTACCTTGCCTATATATCTCTATATTCCTATATTTCCTTGGACTATGCCATGAAAAGTTAGGACTAAGGCTTAAAAATATCATTCGATATGCTCAGTTTCTAGCCAAGGGTCATTTTATTAATCAGCCGCACTTAGTTCAAACATTTAGTTTCCCTTTCCGATGCAGTCCACTAATCACCTCCTTAGTTCACCATTAAACAGCATTCCCTGCCCCAATATGGTGGCACTTACATCACATCCAGCTAGCCTAATCCCACCTCAACTCTCGCTTTGAGAACCAGTGCCATCTGGCAGCGAGAGTCGGAATCGATTCCTCGGCCTGCCTTGGTCATGATTAATTAAAATGTTCACGGGTTCAGCTCGCTCCTGGGGCTGGCTTGATTTGGCCAAATATGGATGAATAGATGGAGCACAGCCCGTTTTGGCCGCGACCATACAAATTATGAGCACATTATTAATTGTCCGATGTGTTCGCATCGTCACTGGCCGGGCTTTATTATGAAGAAATTGTGGCCAACTTGCATAGCTTGCCTTAATTGTTGGCGTTCCGCTTTGCGGCCACCACTCGCCAAAGTTGGAGCTGGAAACCCAGACTCCCAGACTCCCGGACTCCCAGACTCCCAGGTTCATCTGTGGAGGAGAGAGCTTTAAGTGCCCGGATTACATCGCCCAACAATGCCAATTATTTATTAAAGTGCGTTCGCTGCTCAGGCATATGGAGTGGTTCTGCTGTGGCTGCCCATAATTTAAGTACAAATGCGAGTATTAATATTTATTTCTGGCCGGGGCACCCAGCACTGCGGCATTGTCTCTCTATGACTAATGACATCGTTCATTATGGCTTACATTCTTGGAGAATTTCCAAAATTGAAAGTGAACGTCTCGTCGCAGGGACGGAATTTGAGAACTCTTCACAGGAGCGGTTTTATAGTTTTATTTAATAATTTTATTTTGATGGGTCAAGTAGCTCGGAATTAAAAACATTTACGGAATTTTATGGAATGTCCCTTCCATGTTAAAATGAAGAGGATTTTAATTCCAATATTAGATTATTAGTTGTATGACCAAAGAATAGATGATATTTTCGAATTGTTTACTTTTATTATTAAAAATGCTGTAGATCCTTATTGACATTCAACAGCCAATTTTTATTTCACACCCTAAAAAGAACATCAAAATAATTACTTTTTTTTGTCTTTTCTTTGCTTAAATTGTTTTTGGTAAAAAGCCTGCAGCGAACATCGAATAAATTATTTTGTAATTGTCTTCTATTGACCTTAAATCACAACACATATGAACAAGTTTGGATCTTCTGTTCTATTTCTTTAAACCCTAACTTAAATTGAACCGCTCCTTGTTTGTGGCTGAAATGAGAGTGCATTGTAAATGTCATAACATTTTCAGTTGGTAATCAGCAAGTCCCTATTTTCCTTTTGGCAACGCCAGTGGAGCGACAGAGGCACTTGGACCCCTTCGTCTGAAAACGACTGGCCACGTTCCGATTTGCTCGCTTAGCACATTGTTGATGATCTAGAGCAGACGAACATCGGATCGGGATGGTCCGGGAGTTGGAGATTGGGATGGGAATCGGCATCATCTTTTGGGCTTGAAATTTCTAAATGATTCAAAAATCTTAAGTAATTACGAGAATGCATTATGATGATGCGAAATTTACGACTCCGTCTGGTATGTTTGTGCTCTGGATTGGGGCGTAGTCTGTTGGACTTTTCGGGAGGTTGGGGGAGATGATATAGGGGAAAGATATAGAGGAGCCTGTGCCGGATCGGTGACGGTGTGTGCGATGCATTCAATGCAAATAAATTATGCTACGCTTTATGCAAAATTATTTAATCTTTTGTTCGTCGCGTCTGCTGGGGACACTGAAAACACCACGCAGTTTCTGTTTTATCCCCATCCCCAATCCCTCGCACAGATTCCCCCCTTTTGGCGAACAATTGTTTTGCCATAAAAATATGAGACCCGGCGGCATCGTCTGCGCGAGATAATTAGTTGGTATTATTACACGCGATGGCATAGAAAAATTGTAAATTATGTTTTTGGCTCTCTCTCTGCTCGAAAATAAGATTATTAAGAGGCGCGAGTCTGTATTAACGGCACATTTAACTGAAAATGCGCAGAAATTAGCGCCCGTCGCGAAAGTATGTACATATCTTGTCCCGTAACTTTGTATCCCATCACATTTCAGCTCACTCTCAATCCAAATCTGTTTGCAAAGAAGCCGCCGTCGTCATCGTCGTCATCGGGTGACAAGTTGCCGGAGGCATCGTCCCTGCCCTTTCCCCCCGAAGTTCCCCCAGCGACGTCCATCAAAGAAGACCCCGACCAGGAGCAGTTGGCGGTGGACGAGGGTGGATCGGCTGGAGAAGGATCGGGCAATGGAGCTGGCTCTAGCTATCCACAGGAGGCAGGTGATGCCGAGCAGTCCCTGATGAAGATGCAGCTCCGTAAGTGACTTCCCACTAGGGTCTCCGGATATAGTCCTAAGAGTATCTCCCCCCAGATGCCCATCGTTTTCCGGCCAGTCCGCTCGACTTTCAGCAGGCTCTGATGTCCGCAGGTCCTCCGACCTCCAGTTTGGATCCTCCGGTGAACAACAAGCACTTCTGCCACGTCTGCCGCAGGAACTTCAGCTCGAGTTCCGCCCTCCAGATCCACATGCGCACCCACACGGGCGACAAGCCCTTCCAGTGCAATGTGTGCCAGAAGGCCTTCACCACGAAGGGGAACCTCAAGGTACTGGCAGGGATACTCATCTACTCTTTGCTCTTTACTAAGATGAGTTCCCTTTGGTTTCCTTTGTTTTTTTACTTTCAGGTGCATATGGGCACCCACATGTGGACGAACCCCACTTCGCGACGAGGTCGTCGCATGTCCCTGGAGCTTCCCATGCGACCTGGTCCAAACTCAGGAGCTGGTCATCCGGGATCGAATGCCGAACAGGAGTTCATGCAGCGTCGACCGGAGCTCTTCTTTCCTTACCTGCCGCCCTTTTTCAACGGATTGCCGCCTAAGGTGAGAAAGTTAAGACTGGGATCTTTAATGTATTTTAAGTTATAAAGAAACTATTTAACTGAGTAGTTAGTAGTCAAATGATTAGGTATTAACTGGCTGTTAGTTACATGTTAACTGATATTTACCGACTGTTAGTTACATGTTAACGGATAATTAGTTCGATATTAACGTACTGTTAGTTAGATGTTAACTTCCAACTAACTTCCAATCTTATTTTTTGGGCTTATGCACCCTCTCTAACATCCGACCTTTATTTTCTCCAAAATTTCCTCATATTCTTACAGCCTGGTGAACTGAGTCCCGGCGCCTTTCCCAATATTCCCCCGCCGCCCTTCGCCAACGGCGGGAAGTATCCCTATCCGCCCGGACTCCTGGGATTCCCGGGCTTCCTGGCCCAGCATCCCTACAGCATGGAGCGGAGGAGCAGCAGCAAGTCGCCCACGCCGGAGCCGGCACAGAGTCCTTCGCTGAGGGAGGACGATGGGTCCGGCAGCATTTGGCATCCACTGAGTCGCATCAAGGTGGAGAGCAATCCGAACGAGGCCATGGGCGGCTTCAACGAGCAGGAGGATCAGGCGGAGGCGGATGTGGAGGCCACAGGAGGGGACATCGAGGAGTCGGAGTCCGGAGATGCGGAGAAGTAACTGATGAGATCTTAGTCTTGGAACACACATGGTTTTTGTGGAGTACATATCTTGAGCATTACCCTACGCTAAGCTTCAACTAGCACTGACACAAACTTAAACTCAAACACAACCCCCCCACACACACATATACGAATATATCCTTTGTGTCTATACATATATATATATATAGTACGGTTAATTGATAGCGATCTTCAAGGCATTTAAATGCATTAAGTTTAGCCGGTAAGTTGTAAAAATAGCGGATCGAGGAAGGAATCTCTTCAACCGGATCAGGCAGGCTGCGAGGTCAGAACTTAACTAATTGTATGGCTATACCTAGATATATTTAAATACATATAACGATAAATACACGTAATGTAAACTGTGGTAGTTGCATATAAAAAATTGAAATCGAAACCGCGACGAAAATGATCAAAAATAAAGCCGGCGTGCGAAATTGCAAAGAATATGTTGTGACGTTTCTCTTCCGGGAAGTGGGCAGCATTCCGCTGAGAATCGGGGATCGCATTAACGATGGATTCAATAAATTCATGCAAATTGGCAGCTTCGGTAAGTGCGCCTCCTTCGATCGTGCCACATGCCACGCGCAGCCCATCCATCATCCCATTCCCTTCGCGAAGACGCCCTCGCCCTCGTCTTTAGATATTTCCCACCATCCCATGGCCACTCCCAACAGATGTTTTCTTTTTGATTCATTTGCCCAGACGAATTTTGGTCGAAGTGTCTCTGAGTCTTCGAGTCTCTTGGTCTCGCAAACTTTTAATTATTCCCTTGTCATTTTGGCAGCGCCTCTTCCCGCGACGACAATGCAACAAATAATAATTTCTAGACCGCAACAACTTGATGTCGCCGCAAATTATAAATGTTCGCCAAATATGACAGGCGCTGTCTGCCAAAACAATAGACTCGACCCGATGCACTCGACCAGGGTTTACCCGGGTAAATGGCTCATGTGGGGCACAGGGTGAGAAATAAATCCCCCATGAAATAATTGCGAATAAGTGTTGAGCACAACAGTTGAAGAAAAATATAAATGCTGAAGAGATCTCGCTGAAGAGAGGTCTACACAAAAATATTCAAATTTTATTTCCCATTCATTTTAATTTATCTAATTCAGACATAACATAGGAATTTTCCCTTATTTAATTCCAAAAAATGTATTATTTTAAAGTATATGATATAATTCTATTTGCCAATTATATTTGCAAGAAATCATAAAAATCGCGTTCAAAAAAGGAATATTTATTAATGCAAAAACTGTTTTAAGAAAGGATTTTATAGCTTTTCATAATTGAAATGATTAAATGGAAAATGTCTCTTTCAGAATTTTTTGTTAAACTTAAGACAAATTACTCTTTATTTTGTCTGATAATAACTTTATTAAAAAAAGCACTTATTTTATTGGTAAGTTAAAAAGCAAATACCCTTTAAACTACAATAATTTTAAAATGTAAATTTAAATGCAACTTTGAAATTCTCGGCAGATATATTCGGATTTAAATGCGACTCATTTATATTATTAATTGAAGGTAATTAATATATTTCAAGGTGCGCGCAGATTCATATTAACGTTTCCTGAAAGTGAATTTTCGCTACTTCAAATTTTCCTTTGGCAGTCAGCGAATTCCAGCCATGAACTTGCACATAAACACTGTTTTGGCATTGCAGCACGAATGTTGCTTTGTTGGCAATTCCATTTTCCACAATGTTGCACTTTTCCCGAGAAATTTAGCTCATTTCATGGGCGCACATATTTCATATGCGGCCGTAAAGTGTCTCGAATGGGAAAACGATGGGGGGATGGAGATCCGGGACTATTAACAGCCCCACGGCTGGAGCCATTAACTCTGGACCGAGAAATGGGTGGTGGCTAACGAATCCGGCCTCCTGCATCGAAATGAGCGATGAGAAATTGTGCCATGTCTGGTCCGGAGCTCCGTCTAAATTTCAAGATCACGCTGATGCGCAGACATAATTTTCATGATCATAATTCGCCCGCCGGTTGGCAGTCGTCGGGTATCTTAATAACCTCATTTCGCTAGCCTGCTCCCGGGTTCTATCTTCGGGCTGCATTATATTTATTTTGCGTGCAATTTGTTTGATCTGTGCGCGTAATTAACTCTGTCTGCATGCGACGCGTCGTCCGAAAACGGTCTATGAATAATAACCCAGCCCCAACTCCGAGGCAGGAATATTTCCCGGGGAATTATGATTTTTCGTTTGATGGCCACCGAGAGCGCGGGACTCGCATGCCGTGGCGAACTTTGAAGTGTGTCTAATTGGGCGCCAGTTAAGCGAGATTTGGGGGTCCCCTGGTCGATAACGCAGTCTTATTAATATGGGAAACTATTTTGTGATATAATTTGACCTTTTTTTTAATTTAAATTTTTTTTTTTTCGTCAAATAGTTAAATATAAGCATTTAAATATTTCTTTTATAACCTGGCCATCATAAGTGACTTATAATTATTTATGTATATTTTTGCCGAAATTTTTTTCAAGCCAATATATAAGTGTGCCTAATTGGGCGCCTCGAAAGGAAAGTTGATAGTTGGGCGGTGGAAGGTGGAACCACCGTTAGTCCCTGGAAAAGACACGGCAATCGACACTGCAGTTTTATTGATATGAAAATGGAAATGGGAATGGGAATGGTCTCTCGTCTCCAGAGAACAAGCGGCCATCGTGTAGCGCGTTTTATGGCACCCACAAATTCCGTGCTAATTGTTGCACCGCGAATCCGAACTGGTTTTCGAGGCACAGCCTTCGCTGCCATTGCATCCTCCTCCCTCGAGTAGTTTGCTTCAATTTTGCCTCAATTATTTCGCTTGTTTGTTTATGGAGGAATCTTTAATCTCGGCGCTGGTGTCGCTGCCAGCCTTGACTCCTTGACTTGCCTTGGCTCCTGCTGCCGCTCACATGCGTGGCCAAGATCTAGACAACACCTACGATGGACGGAGGAGCCCATATCCCGTCCCTGTATCTATGATCGTCCCCGGAGTGGCGGACGAGGTCGGTGCTGGACAAGTGTTTCGAAAAATGGATTATTCATGTTGTCCTTGCCAGGCATTCGGCGGCTTTTGCTCTGCCTTTTGCCAATATGTTGCTGCTGCTGCTGAAGTCGATGATGTTGCAAGTTGCAAGTTGCTCTTGTGCCGCGATCTCCCTGTCGCTGTTGTCATTGTTTTTGAAGTTTCTGTTGTTGTTCTGGATTGAAGATCGGTGACTGGTTGAGGTCTCTTCAAGATGGAGTCGTCGATTGCGGCTTGTCTCAGTGTGGGTTTGATATAAGAGTTTTGCTTAAAGTACTTACAAATATAGGAGATTACTTTAAAATTCAATATATATAAATGTCTCGGCTGATTAGCTCACAATCCATTTTGTTTAAAATTAACTAAAAATCTCTATGAGTATTTATTTACAATATAAATTTTATATTCATAACTTGAACTTATTTTGGTGACAGTTTCTAGTTAGAGTTACGAAAGTTCGACTTTATGTCGACTGAATCGTTATAAGATTCAACCTTATCTTAATTTTTAATATATTTTTATGTTAAATGTTCTAAGCATAACTTTATATACACATCACAAAAATCTCTCGTTTCTATCTGATTTAGAGTTACACGTGCTATCAGTGCCCTCGTGTGTGTCTATTTATTCATCTGGCTAAATATATCTGGCTCTCTGCCACATAGCTGGGCCTAATAAATTTATAAAGCTTGATATTATCGCGGCATCGTAATCGTAACTCACTCCCCTCGTCCCGCCGACGGAGTTCGAGTTCCAGATAGTGGCATCATTTGCATTTGAAGGAAACGATGCCACACGCACAGAACGAAGATGCAAGGAATAGGAATGGTATCTTATAGGCAACGTTATGGGCATCATAATGACGATGTTCAATTGCAGCTCACGCCAAAGGCATTCCCAGATCGATTCTAATTTCGAATCGCTGAGGTGTGAAAATACCTACAACGCAGCAGTGGATTGATGGGGGCGCTGAAAATGTGGATTCTTGGATCCCCCTCCATATTCCATATCCATCTGTCCAACTGTCTGCAGAGCCACCCGAAAGATGCTGCCGAGTCTGGCTGTCATTAGCGGTATTCAAATCATAACATAAATACACTTGTCGTCTGTCGAGAGCTCTTTCCCCGCTCCCCTTTTCCCAGAGGAGATTATGACAGGGCCAAGAAAGGGGAGTCTGTCTGTCTGTCTGTGGGTCTGACTAGCTGCCTTGTGGCACAGGCAACTTGTTGGCTGCATTTCATTTTGATAACTTGTCAAAATAGTCTGGAGCCCGAGTGGCATGATAAATGCGGCCAGACAGCGCGAAAGCCACTGACAAAGTGTTGAATGCCTGCGCCACTTTATTATTGCCATTAAGTGTGTGCCGCCCTTTTGGCCTGGCCTTGCCTTCCCTGCCAGTTGGCTTTACGACCCAGCTGGGTGGTTGCATATGCAACTTTGGTGGCATAAACTTGTCAGGCAATGTCATAAAACCACCCACTCCTCGCTCGCCTCCTTGCCGATCGAAAATCGAACACATTTCACCTCCCCCAAAAGGATGTTGAGGCTATTCCCTAACGGACAGAGGCCCGAAATATTGTTGTAATATTTGCCAAAATTATTTGCCGGTCAGCAAATATCGATTTTCTCAAAAAAAAACACAGGCCAAGTTGAAGACACTCGAAGAAACATAAAACATGCTTAAAATTGTGGACCGACTTTGAAAATTTAGTGTTATAAATAAAAAAAATATGTGACCCTTAATAACACATTAACTTTCACTTAAAGTGAAATATAAATATATTTTAAACCTTATCTTTTTTTTCATTAGTCAACAGTTATTAAGAAGTATAATAAAAACTTTGGATGCGACTTTTAATAATTTTAAGGAGCGAAGTCGAAAATGAACATGAAATATAGGTCTTTTTTATTTATTTGCATATCTACCTAATTAAGTCCATAAAAGTTCATTAGAAAATTCAACAAAATATTGCTGAAGTAGCCATATCCTATCTAAAATTTGACAATATTTTTCTTAGTGCACAAGGCTATCCCTTTCCGAATAGCCAGTCCATCCCCCAACCTTCGCCACTTACCTTAATGTGCCGGACTGATTGGAATATGATATCGAAATCGGGTTTTATGGCGGCTCAGCTTTTATTTATTTACAAGTCGAATTTCGACCTCTCAACTCTCCCGGGACACATCTCATAGTTCGCCCAGCCCACTTCCTTGCGAGTTTAGCTAATAAAGTCCTCTCGTGCCGCCTCCTCTTCTTTTGCGGGACATGGCTTAATTTGTTAGACGTTATCGCTTCCGCTTAAAGCCAACTGCCGGCGAGTGCAACAAAGTGCATTTGCCAGTTGCAACTGCAGGCAGCAACTAGTTTTGGCCTTCACAGGGTGAGGGGATGGAGGAAAGGCGGGGCAGGGGCAGGGGCACGGTCACGTGCAACGTGCAATAAGCGAAACATATTCGCATGTTGTCCGATCGGCGCGGTCGCGTTATCGATACTTGCGTGGCCTTGGCGACCGGCAGGAAAACATTGATATCGATGGGGACACGGATGTACAGACGACTGTATATCTATGTTAATGAGTAATGTAGAGTTTTGGTTAAGATCCACTATCGCAAGGGGGGAAATATTAATTAAATGTAGCCACAGAAGAATATTATTTATACTATAACAGCTGGTTTCTGATGGAATATAATGGATTAGACGTTGCCCGCCAATAGCTACATGATCATGTACATTGCCTTTTTACCTTAATAAGTAATTTATTAACATTTAATTAATTGATAAAAATGTAGTAAGCTATACAAGTACGACCTAAAATTTGGAAACATCCGACTCGACCAAGCACTTAATGCCAAAGTTGGTAATTAAATAATAAAACAATATTTGTATGCTTCTGACTTGTTTTACACAGCTTTTGCTCAGATAGTCTGATTTTTAGCAGCCAATAAGAATCAATGTCTTTCTTGGTGGGTTAACCCTAACCATATTCTGACCCCAATACCTAAAGTGAACCGAATATATTTTTTTGATTAAGTATTTTATACTCATTTGACATCGAAACTTATAATCATGCCTATAATATAAAAAACTATCAAATCGTTTTCTTCGGTTATTTAGACTAATCGCCATTTTTTGGCTTTATATAATAGGTATTTAATAAATGCAAGAATTCCAAGGTCTACGTCAAAAACATTATTAATAATTTTACTTTTGTGTTTAAGATGATTTTCGTTAAAAATCCTTTTGTGGTGCACATACTATTGGTATTTGTAGCTATTCCTACCCATCTTTGCAGCTATGAAAGGGGAACGAGGAAAACTCAGCAAGTGTAGCACTGCTCGACTGAAACAACAACTCAATCGATGCCACTGACCAAAGGAAAAGCCAAGGGGTTGGACATGGCCAGCTCTAGAAGTTTTCCCGCCGCAAAAGGAGATCACCCAGCTGGGGAAAGGGACGCTGCAGATGGATGAGCGGACAGGCGGATGGCAGAAAAAAAAACAAATGAAAAAAAACAATGAAAGGAACATAAATTGCATATGAACCTGCAGCCAAGTCGCAGTTGGCTGCACTCCATCTCCTTCTGCGACTCCTGCTCCATGTTTCTTGGCTTCTCCCAGCTCCTTCGCCTTTTCCGGCTGCGCTCCACTTGTCGCTGCTGCCGTTGTCATTCCTTTTAATTTCATTTATTTTGCAAAATACAATTTAATTTGATGTGAATGCAACTGACAACTGGCAGCAGCGGCAGAAAAAAACCAGCGACGAACGACAAAAACGGAGAAGCCGGTTGCGAAATGGCCATAAGGCAAATATTGAACTACAATAATCATCATCGGCATCGGAATCGGGATGGGAATCGGTGGAGCGGCCATATCAGCCGCCATTTCTTTCCCCATCATCATCATCATTCGCCGTAGCAGCAGCAGCAGCAACATCAGCAGCAGCAACATCGGCAGCAGCAACAGCAGCAACATGAAGGGGAAGAGACAGCAGACAGAAGACAATCAAGCGCAAAAAGCGAACGAGCAATTGTGGCACACGGATGAGCCGGGCCAGTGATTGTCATGAAGATAACAAAAGTTGCCTTTTTGCATACCAAACATCGCCAGCGACAACAGCAGTAGCAGCAGCAGTTGCTGCACCGCAGCAACATGTTGCTCAAAACTAACAAAGTATTGATTGCGCCGATTGCAAGTGGATGTGGATCACTCGTCGTCGATGTCGCCGACAGTCGTCGACAGCGACATGGATTGTCATCCAACTCCTGCAATGGCAACAGCAATAGCAACAGCAACAGCCACGGCAGCAACATCCAACATGCAGCATGCAGCAGCGCCGTCTGCAATCATACATCCTCCGCATGAAACAAAAGTCATTTAGTTATTGTTGCCGCTGCCGAGGCTCAGATGCCAGCGATATATCCCCGCCGCAGCCAGTGCCCAGATTCAGATACAGATACATCTCCTGCGATGCCTCGATGACGCCGTCGACAGTCCCATCCGCTTATCAAACTTCAAACAAATCATTTTGTTGGCGGCCTTGTAGGCAGCATTGGCGAACTTGGCGGCCCAGGAAGGGGTTGCAGCTCCGGCTTTAAAGGAGGCCAGCGGGAAAGCTGGCCATCAACTCAATGGCTGATTAACCGCTGAAAGCCAGCATTGTTCAGATATATGCCTGAATGTTTGCAAGTTCCTTTAAACTCTCCTGAAACTCACAGAAACTTTTGGTGAAATTTTTGTTATGGTTTTAGTTTAAGTTGAATGTTTTCAATGTCTTACTTTATTATGCAAAAGCATATTTAGAAACGGGTTTTAAAAGACCAATGTCCTTTTTTAGTTTTACTTTTAAAAGAAAATGATCCTAAAATTATGGTTTTTTAGAAGTTTATTATTCTGGATATTTGTTAAATAAAGTTAAATATTTTTGTAAGGTTTTTTTATATTTTTAAATGCAATTGCATTTGTGGTGTTACTAATTTTTTTGAGAATCTATGAATGTATTATTATAACAATTTCCTATATTATTTCCTATAACAATTCGCTTAAATACCTTTTAAAGTAGTTCAATCAGATTTAGATTATATTTTTAAATGTTGCGCCAGCGGATTTCAATTACCATGATTTTAACTCAAGATCTTGGTCCAAATGCATTTAACTTTCTTAAATAACTTGTAAAGTGGTAATAACTTTAAGATTATATTGTTATTACCTTTTTAAGACTCGCTTACGGACTTACTAATCTTAAAGTAGTAATAACTTTACGAATATATGTATCTCTTGAGGATTTACTACAGTTCCAGAAGAAATAACTTTAATATGATATTATTATTACCATTTTAAAATTTGCCAGCGCAACATATTTTTGAGCAAATCTGTGGTGAAGTTCATTTTCGTTAAATATAATGGCACTATTGAAATGTTGCAATAAGGTTTTGCTGTAAGTCATGTCTGAGAGCTATCAACTAAGTTCGTGTCGTCATTTTAGCCAAACTCCGCCATTCGTTCTCCCGGATTTCAGCTTCTTACAGCCAAACGATGGAGATTCAAGACTTACAGCGCAAAATCGAAACAAAAATGGAAGAGTCGAAAACAGGAAAGATGAAGCGAACATCATCATTATTTCAGAGACGGCGACGTGAGCGCGGCAAAAAATTATTGAATTTGAATCCGGCAGCTGCCATTCGCATCTTGAGGCATCTCCAGCGATGCGATGCGGTGTCTTTAGGTGAGGGGGGGCGCAGGGAGGGGCAGCTGGGGCGGAACGCGTTTTGCACTTTGCGTTGATTGGAAGAATTCTGAAAGGAGTCGGGCTCTGAGTGCAACGGAATTATAAAAACTGCAGCCAGGGGCGGAGCAATGCAGGAGGTAGGGAAAAATCTTTAAAATATTAAAATTATTTTAAACCTTAACAAGTAAGTATTCAACGTTAATGTATATAAGATTTTCATATAATGTGGATAGCAAAAAAGTTATCTTGTCGTCATGGTATATAAATGAGGACTTCAAGCATAGAAAACAAATTTTTAGTTTACCAAGAAGTCGACACAAAATTACTTACAATAAGTTAAACCATTTTATAAAGCAATTTTAAGTGAATTTTGTATTATTAATCTTTTGATAGTCTAGTCTTAATTTGATTGATTGGATTTAATTAGCTAATCTCATTTCACTCACAATATTTAAGCGGTTTAGTCCTTACTTTTTGGGAATACATATGTTTAAATAAAATGAAACAATCTGAAATTTTTTTTTACCAATTCGAGTACTCACCAATTCTATTAGCTCAAAAGTACAGCCCTCGACAGTCAAGGGTTAACTGAGCTGCCATTTTCCGCATTCCGAATAATGAATTTTTATGATGCGACTGCAGTTATTCAAATTGAAAAAAGGATGGGGGAAGAGCTGACTAATTTGATGAGGGACAAACGGAACGGTCCGAAATTATTCATATTTACAGTGTCTCGGTTAACCGACAAACCGAATGGCAGAGCGTGTTCCGTCCATTTATTATTTGTGGCCGTCGCGCGGACAAACACCAAATGGAACCGCCTCTCGCACCGGCCACTAAACAAATGAGCATCGCAGTCCAATTAAAATAATAATTACATTTCTAATGTAACTGCAATTTGTGTTTGCGAAAAAGTGCGCCCAGCCCCCTCGAATGGCATAAATATTAATGATGTCGAAGAGAAACGGGGTCCCCCAAATGGAAAGGGTTTTACGTTTACACTTTATTTTGTGGGAGGGGATTTCGCAAATGTGCGTGTCGATAAATGTTTGCATTTCCCAAACACACATTTTCCCGCACAAATGAAAACTCAGACGGTCGGGAAATTGTTGGCTCTGCGGCAAAGTTAGGATAAAATGGCTAAAATACCTGTGTCTGTGGTCAACTGTTCATATTTACATTCTAAATAAATAATATTCTAATTTGACAAAGCAAACGGTAATTTATTAAAATTGTTAGTTGGCCAGCGCAAGTTGCATTAATCCCCAACAACCAGCCAAGGCCCCAGGTCCAAAAAGGCCATCGAGGTTGGCCAATTACAGCTACTTTTCAGTACTTACGATACCTAAACACAGGTCAGAGTGGAAGAAACAAGAGTAATTGCCCCAACTAAAGTGAGAACTTGATTGTAAGACAATGGCTGCAGTGGCAATAAAGTATTTTAAAGTGAAGCCAAAGAAGCCGAAAAAAAACTTACAGAAATGTATTAAACAATATAAAATAATATTAGCTCCTCCAAATGAATTAGTTTTAAAATAAGTAAACGGTCGTATTTTAATCCAAGATAATAAAATCCACAAAACTAAGCAAGTTAAGAAACAAATATATACCGTGAATAAAATTGTATACTGGAAATGTTTTACATTTAAGATATAAAAGTTTTCAAAACAAATTTAATAAAATGTATCTTTTTGTGTTTAAATATGTTTTTAGAATTATAATGAATTTACAATAAAGTCAATTACTAAATGTCTTGTCTACAAGCATCTATTTTGGCATTTTTACAAATACGGTTTTAGCTTAATACTTGAGATATATAGTCGTTTTACAACAAAAACATGTTTATTAAATCTGAAATGATATATACACTATATGTTTGTACACTTTGGATTGTCAAAGCTGGCTTCCTTTCTGGTTTTTATCAAAGTTCACCTAAAATTGCGTCCTTTTAAAAGGATGTGAGCTTATGGACAGCGACACTGAGATGGCGAATGGCACCGGCACCCATAATCGTCGTTTTCCACTTGGTTCGAATGAAATGGAAAACCGCCAACACCGCAGCGGTAACTCTCTACGCCAGTTGTCAGTTGAATGGACAAAAAGGATGGGATTCCAGTCCCAAAAATTACTGCAACGCCAGCGAGAAAACGCTTTTTTGGGGGGTTGAATGCATTATGAATTTGCCCGAGTGTTCCAAATGGAAGCCCGGAACGGAACTCCTCCGGAAAGAGCTGGGGATTATGCCCCGCCAACGTAGAGTACCGAACATCATTTCATATGCAAAGCTGGGTGGTGGCTGTCTGAGAGAATTGTCCACCCAAAGCCAACCACCAACATGGCCAACCACTGCGCCCAGACATGTTGGGGCTGCCATCCGAGCATGAGCAATTTGCATTCGGAACACTGGCCAGGATTGGTTATTAGCGAGATTTATGGACATCATATTTGCGCCTGTCTGGCGCTCAAGCCCCAAACCCCAAAAACGAAATCAAAGCCCGAACCCGAAGCATATCCTTCTCATTCTGCAACCCCATTGTTAACTTAGCGAACACTGAGGATTACAAAATTGCTTAAAAATGATAGCTTGTTCTTTAAACATCGCAGCTATACAAAATTGATGGTGTTTTGATGTTATGAAGTTAAGACTGCAAAACTATCGGTGTTAAAAGAATCGTTGAAAAAGGTGCCTAACAAAACATAGTTGAGTTAAGCATTCAGGTAAGATAAGTAGTTGTCTAACAATTATGGGATAAGAATATAGTAATAAGGATCAACATTGTAAATTTGCTCAAAATTGTATGGTAAATTCTTATTCCAAAATAAGAACTATAAAATGTAAGTAGATACAAAGTGTTTTGCACTGGCAATTGTAGTTCTAAACATTTTTTAAAGCCTATATAAACAAAATAAGTTATTATAACGGCTATTTTTCAAATAAAAACTTAATGTTTGAAAAATATATTTATGTTTATAATAAAATTTAACTACTGTAATAAAACTACGACGGATATTCTAGTGTTCCTTAAACCAATCATAGAAAAACTTTTCGTCATGACAAAAATAGGAAAAGTAATACTTATAGCTCTTAAGTAACTTTCGGGGTTTCAAGACTCCGCTTAGTATTATATTTTTAATAGTATTTCTTTCTCTGGAGAAGTTGGGGAGAGCCCCGTTCGTGTGTGGATTGAAGAGATATTAAAATGAATATTTTGCGGATAACATGAAATTGAAATTGCCTGCGACTGGACTCAACTCGAGTCAACTCGACGCAACTCGGATGACGATGGCGGCCTGTTAACTCGCCAGTGGCCGGGTCGTTGCTTATGGCCCAGCATTCCGATAACAATGAGGATGACGATGAGTCGCGGGATGGGGCTGGGTGTGGGAATGGGTATGGGAATGGGTATAGGAATGGGCATGAGGATGTGGGTATACGGAGATGACGTTGGCTCCCATTTGCTGCTATCGTGTAATGTGTTTAGCGGCGACAGAGGCGGCGGGGAGGGCGGCCAAGGGGCTGAGGGGGATCGGGAACAGAAGCTCTGCCACTGCGGCTCCTCTGTAGATTTCCATATTAATAAATGGCCACGGCTGCCGTTGCAACATCCCAGTTGTGTTGCGCGGGGATCGGGAATCGGGGCAGAGTTATTTATTGGCAGGCGTGCTCTCAATAAAATTATGGTTCATGCAGATTATGCGAGTGCAGAAACTTGTTTGCCGCAGCCACTAGAGGGTTAAGGGGGCAAGGTGGGGAAGGTGGGGAAGGGGTCCAGGCCAAGATTATTGTGGCCATGTTGCAGAACCGAAGCGAACCGAACGGAACAGGCAGCATCGGGGAATATGTAAAGTGGACTTATCAAAATGGAGATGATGCCGCAAGTTGAGGATGGTCTGGAATGATTTCGGCAAATCCTTAATGGGATTATGTGGGGGTGTTCGGGTGAGTGTATCAGTCTGTCTGTGCATATTTGAAAGCGGTTGGAGATGGAGTGTCATTCGTGCGGTGTTACAATTTAATGTTGTCTGAAAGATCCATCGATGCCAGAATCAATTATTACAATCCCGATTCTTAGTATTTAAATTCCCGTTTTTTCCGGTAGTTAGATAAAACTTTAAACACATTTAAACATTATTCGATTTGAAGTTTGAATATATCAATCGCTGGAACCCAGTTCAGTATTTACGCGAATACTTCAATTTTGAATTGTGATTTTTTACTTCTAATGAGACCTATTAGAGATTGTATACGCGGAAATAGTTTGACAACTTGATAGATATTGACTTGGCTATAAACGCTTGAAACACGCAATACAATAGTTAATTATAAGTACTAAATATACAAAGGTAAGCTCGATTTACATCTAACAAAATATGAAAGATTGACATATGCCACAAAAAAAGTTGTCAGACACAAGTGATAGAAATCTAAGCATTAAGTGATTTTAAATTGTTGCACTGTAGTTGGCATTATTTATGTTCATTTATAAGAATGGAAATAATATTAAATCAAGAAGGTTCTCAAGTGCCAAGACGATTTCAAAATAAATATTTTATCATGGCGCCAGTGGCAATTGTACTGTGTCTGCTAGACCATATTAACTACATATTTTAGACTAAAATACCATTTTTATGAGTATGGTATAGTAAATTCCTTAATTGCAACTCCCTACAAAGCTCATTAAATCTCAGCATCCTTCATTTTATTCGAATGTTCATATGCAACTGCAACTGGTTTCGATGTCATCACAGCCTTCAGCTGCAGTTGCTAACACTTGGCGACTAATTAACCTTGGTTACCCCGAACCATTTATTTTTTTAGCTACGATAAATACGAGTGCAAGAATCCTGGCTATGGCAAGGAGTACAGACTTGGCTCGTTCTCAGCTTCTCAAAAATTTGCATATCAATTTGTACACACAAACCAGCTCACCAAAAAAAAAAAACTAAATAAAATGGCGTAAAACTGAAAATCTCGTTGGACCGCAAAAAGCGAGGCGAACCGCAGGGAGCAGAAATCATGATTCTCATTATTTTGCTAAAAACGCCAAACGGCAAACGCTGACTCCCACCCATCCCCCACCTATACCCCCTCCCCCCAGCCCACTTCTCATGGAGCATTTAAAAGCGGCACAGTCAAATGAAGATATGCAGATTAAAGGAGCCAGATGCAGCAGCAACAGCAGCAGCAAAAAGCTGCCAGCGTCAATGTGGAAAAATTACGATGAGCATTACCAGGCACATTAAAAGGTCCCACAGCGGATTCCCGGCACCCGCTCCCCTTCGACCCCCCCCTGAGGTCACAATGGTCATGGGCAACGGTAGCCGGCAGCACCGCAGACCAATTCTGAGATATGAACATGGCGTTTTTTGAGAGCCATATGAAAGACCCACGGCGGCAGCCGCAGAAGCCGGCCAGCAGCGGGAATCGGATGCGGAATATAGCATAAGAATGCACTGGGTACTGGTTGTTGGGTACTGGGTGCTGGGTATGGGCACTGGGCTCTGGGCACAGAGTCCTCGGTCCAGGTCTCGGCTTCCAGTCCAGCGGGGCGCGCATCTCGCGGAGACGATAACAATACATGCGCCACGACCACAGCGGCTCCCAAGCAGCCAAACTCACTGCACAGTGGATCGCCAAAAATATTGAAGCTAAGCTCAATGCATAAATTATATAATTCAAAAGAAAATGTAGGGAAATAAAGGTTTGCTGAAATTAAGATTTTTAAGGAAACTACAATAAAATTTAAAAAATCTAAGTTAATGGAAATTCTTTCATTTATATTCATAATCTGCTTCCACTGAAATTGTAGTCGAAACTTTTAGGAAGTGTAAGAGAACTACAATTAAATTGCCAAGAAAGTTTAATTTTTATATTAAAACACAAAACCTTCAAAACTTGCTTTTTCTGATTTCCATTTTATTTTCATCAACAAAATGTGTATGATCAAATTTTTCAAAACGTTTTCATTATGATTTGAAGGTACAAATTATTGACATTTTACCAATTCTTTAGTTTAAGCTAGCATTAAAGCACTTTGTGGACGAAAATGGTTAAACGAAGAGGTGTACGAAATTTCAAATGTTTATGTCAATCGGGATTTGATGCAGTCTAATTGTCCCTTGAAAAATCTTTAAAGCTTAGTATCTATCTAATAACTTCCACCTTTTTTATACATTTTACAAAACTTATTTTGAAATTTTTTTGACTCAATACTTCATTTTTGGAAAATACGTTAAATATAAAATAAAATACTGAAACTGATTAAGCAAGACTCTAAAAGAAGTGTATTTCTAAAATTTGAAGAACTAAGGCTCGATCTTTCGTTAAATTTTTTTTTGTATAAATTGGGGACGCTATAAATAAGCCCTGAATTTACTGTTTTTACTCAAGCTCACATTTTTACCCACTAACTCGTCATTTACTTATTAAAACTGTCTTTAAATATTGTAGTTTGGTGACCACTGTGCCGACGGTACTCCTACTACTCCCTGGCTTTTTGGATGGCGGGGGCGACTTCGGCTTAGTGCCGGCC
Source organism: Drosophila kurseongensis (assembly GCA_018153305.1). Taxonomy (NCBI): domain Eukaryota; kingdom Metazoa; phylum Arthropoda; class Insecta; order Diptera; family Drosophilidae; genus Drosophila; species Drosophila kurseongensis. The sequence continues at coordinate 8,686,616 of JAECXX010000210.1, read as the reverse complement.
TCGTTTGCTCTAGCAATTGTTCTCGCCGCGTGCGCTTTTCCTTTTCCTTTTCCGCGTCTAGCATTGGACTTGGACTGGGGGCCCTGGCTGGATTCGAAGCTGGACTTGGACTTGGACTTGGACTAGGCCCGGTACTGGGCTCTAGCTGGAGCTGGAGCCATGCGATAAGCGTCAGCGCGCCAGTTAATAGCAACAAATAAATGCAACTAAATGCTCAGCTCAGATCGGATGGGCTGGGAAAGGGATGCGACTCGGTGGAGAGTTGGCCATGGCCATATGAAGATATCCAAAACAACGACACAATGCGGCAGTTGCCGTTGGCATATCGTCGCCACTTGGTCCACGGTGCTCCACCACCCCCACACCCGCCCATTCTGGTTGTTGCGGTTGTTGTGGTTGTTGTCTCCGAACATTTCTTGTACTCGCGGCCATTGTCATTGTCTTTCAGCGGATTTGTTATTCCGCCGGCGAGGACGGGGCATTGTCTCGCGACTCGTGTAGTCTTTTGCATCTTGTCCTGCCTTCTTTTCCGGGGCCTGGCCAAATTTGGTCCTGGCCGCGTGATATAATTCATAATTCATTCGCCGCGACATCTTTATTTGAATGTCGCAGAATGCATCTAATAGAGTCGGTCGCAGGCGTGAAATATTGCTAAGCGTGTGTGCATTCTATGCAAATAAATTGGCAGCATCTTGAGCGGCGAAGGAGCGGGTCAAATTTAAATGGAAAGTAGGGCTTAGAAATACTAAACTTTTAAACAGGTAATCCAAAAGATAAGCATTTAATTCACACTATAGCTCAGCTCTAACATAGGATAATGTAATGTATTTTTAAACAAATTGTATAATGTTTCATATGAATATGAGAAGTTCTTATGTTTATAAAAGAAGATACAAATAATTTGTTCGATAAGGATCATACCTTTACTCGCCTAATTGGACATTCCAAACTACTTTATTGATTGCTAAATTTTAAATGTGGATCGAACAAATAAAAAGACTTTAAGTACCGTGACATAATTAAATCAGTTTTTAAAACAATTTTAATTTAGTAATACATACATACATCTTGTACTTATCAGATACTTATTGTTTTTTTATAATGCTAATTTACGGAACTTTAAATTGTCTGCTGACATTTTTGGAATAGACGTCCAAACATACACAATTTCATTTCTCATCTGACTTATTGTTTATATTTTTCCCGATTTATACCGGCTCAGAGGTTACAAGTTGCAATTTCATATAAAAGTTAGGAAATTGTTGAATACAAATATTAAACAGTATATCTTATTCTGTTCCATTGTATTTTATTTATTATCACAAGGATATTATTTTAATTAGATAAAAAGATTGAGGTGATATGAATAATATGATGTTAAGTGCTGCCCTTTTGATCTAAATTTTTATTCTGTGCAGCTTAATATAAAATCAATGCCTGATTTATTGAAAGTTTTATCTCTGTTGATTTAAACATATTTTTATTTTGAAGTAACCAGAACCTCGCTTCACACCTGACATTAGCCTTCACATCCCCTGGCGTTACTTAAGCAGCCCGACACGCTAAGTAGCCATTCATCAAATATCTTTCAACACATTTCAAGCGCCTGCGCTAATTGCCGCGGTGAAAAGCCAGGGCGTGTTTGGGAACCAGTCACAAGTCGCAGCTCGCAATTCGCAGTCACCGAATCTTATCTGTGCATCTCGAGGCAACGCCAGGTTGTCGCCAACTTCCAACTTCCAACTGCCAAGTGCCAAGTGGCGAGTGGTTAGTTGGTAAGTGTCTGGTGGCAAGTGTTGCGTTGCATGCTCAGCTTAAAATTTAATAAGCGCAAACAACTTCATAAATTCAGGCCCAGAGATCGCTGCCCGTCACCTGAAACCACCAAGTGCAAGAGCAAGACCACAGGCTGTACACTGGAATAAAATATCACTGCACTTGGCTAAACATGTGGTACTTAAACATGTGGCCTTACTCTTTGGCATATCAATATGATATCTCAAAAGCCGAACACATTCTTCAAACACATCGAAATGTCGTTATTAATACATGGATTTATTTTTATATTTATCAAATTTTTGTTAAGTAATGTTCACGTATTTAAGCTTTATGGTTAAAAAAACCCCTACCATTAATGTTGGACAAAATAAAGATTGAATCTATTTTAAATACCATTCATTGTATGAAAATCAATGTGTTGCTTTTATAGATCACAAAATAGAAAGAAACTGTATAAATATTTGAAAGACATCAGTAAGTTTTTCTCAGTGCTGCGTGGTTGCAGAGTTCCAAAGCTCAACGAGGCATGACGACGTGGTGCGAGGATCAGACAAGATCGCGTCGCACAGCACGAATATACATTTAATATTTAGCCATTAAATGCATTTATAATGGGCTTATCGTGCCCGGATCAACTTTATCACCCAATTTAGCGCGACTTCAAATTTTTATTATGCCCACTTTGTGAACAAGAACAGAATACCCACAAAAGCTGGTCATTCAAGCTGCAAAAATCCTTAGTTTGAAGGATCCGCTGGTAAAATTTAAGAATTGACAGAGATGTTGATTGAATTTGAGGTAAAATGAGTATCAAACTTATAAAATAAGTTAAATTAATAGTCAATTGTATGTTATATATCACTGATTGATTTCTGTTCTAAACGAATTTACTTGTAATACCAATGCAATCTTTTTAATTACTATATAGTTTCAGCCTTAAAGTTGAGAAAATTGTTCTATTAAAAGAGCCACGATAACAGGGTTATAGAATCCTCAGAAAAATGTAAAGAAATTATTTGACATAAAAAAACATTTCTTTTTAACTCTTCTATTCGCTTATCATTTAACAATTATTTTCAATTACTTTTAAAAAAGAAACTAAAGTAGTTACACTTAATGATCCCATCATAATAAACGATTTTGGCTTTTTTAACGATGAAAAGTAAACGTATGCTCCGTTGTCTAGTTATAATAATTAACAGCAAACACAAATTAGCACTTGGATACGGCATTAAAATTCCAGTCGGAACAATCAGCACCCATGAATTCTCTCACGATCATTATCTCGGACTCGGAATTGGAGTGCGCCATTTGGCGGCTAAATGAAGAGGCTGCCGAGGCGGAGCAAGCAGAGTAAATGTCACTGCCAACAAATTTGTAACCCACCTGGCGAATCGCGAGCGGAACATTTTCCATGCAATTGCTCCAGTTAGAATTTTTTAACCGAACAGCAATATGTGAGCCAGGCTGCTCCACAGGAAAAAATAGCATTGGCCACAAATAATAGAACTAATTTGGTCTTAACTTTTATTGCTTTGAGCAACTTAGTTTTTCAACAAATTTATCAAGTATTTTACATTTAATTCCACACTTCTTATAAATTTTTCCAGCCACTGTGTTGAAGTAATTGAAAAGCTCAATTTTTCCACACAATGTTAGATAAGTAATACGTTTTTATTTTTCACTTTTAGCTTAACCATTCTTAAAAGTTAGCAAAGTGTGAATTAATCTCAACATAGGGGTCACCCTTTGATCTTCAAATATATGAAAATTATTTGAGTGGCACTGCAAAATCGTAGGAATCCCTTAATATTATCGATTATAAAATAGTCATATAAGTTTTTTTTGTGTATTGCCTCGTGCGGCAGGGTGTTGAAAAATTGCCGGCACCTCTAGTCCCCAAACCCCCTTTTTACACCCTGCCAGCCTCACACTTGTGTCACGATCAGTTTTCAGTCGCAGCCTTAGCCACATAGCCACACATCCATTGTTGCATCTTGGCCGCGGCTGATCTCACAGAGATTGCGCCTGCGCGGCACTTTTTGGGCTGGTCATCGCGACATCATCGCGCCCAGCAGAGAATTGATGAACGCCCCAGAGTCCCGGTTCCTGAGTCCACTCGAAAAAATATTTCCGAGGTCTACTCATTAATCCATACTATTTTTCTTAAATGTAACGTCTTTACAAACATTGTTGCATTAAAGCTTGTTTACATTTCTATAATATCTGTACATTAAAAAGCAAAAAAAAATCATATTTATAACTATATATATATATTTGTATCCCTATTTCTCTCCTTCTAATATGTCCATACACTATCATGAATTTTAGTCAATGTCAAAAAACTAGTCACAAAACAAAAAATATCATTTAAATTTATTCATCATCGTGGATCTACGATTATAATTTTTCATACATACACTAACTAAAGATATTTAATACTTAGATTATTGAAAATAAGCAGTTTTCTAACAAAGGGTCTTATAATTGAAATGTTCAACCCTATTAAAAATCTATATATTCTTGAACAGCACACAAAAGGGTGTCAATATAAGCAAGTACATAGAAGTAAAAAAAAACTTATTGGAACACGAACTATAAGCAGTGTATGGCTGTGTAATTTTCAATTATTTTTCTCGAGTGCAGATTCTGGCCAAAGAAGAGACTCCATCTGCATGTGAGTGTTGCTGGAGTTGAGTTGGGGGTCGGACTGCGTCTATTTAAGGCCAAGATTTGATTGTCAAGCGGAGATATGCCAATTTCTCAGTCGGTTCCTGGCAGCTCACAGCTTGTCGGACATTGTTCTGGCTATGAGTGTTGAGTGTTGAGAGCTGAGTGCTGAATCTTGAATGCCGAATGTTGCATGCGGCGGCGATCGGAGTCGCCTCGATTGATGCCGATTGCCGGTCAAGCGAAAGTGTCAATATAATTGGCCAAATTGATGCTGCTGCTGGTGGTGGTGGTGCCTTGGGGCCCAAATTAGGCATAGCCTTCCAGGAACATTCCCCAAAGCTCGCCACGAAGTTCTCCGCACGGCCAGACACATTTCAATCAGTTTTCATTGGAGCGGCGAAAAGCGATAAATAAATGACAAAAACCATTTCATAAGAGAGTGAATGCCGTGCCGCTGACAGCCGCATCTGCTGGCGAACACTTGCAACTGCAGTAGCAACATCAACGGTAGGTAGCAACATCAATGACAGCAGCAACAGCAACTTCCTCAATGCAACTGCAACTTGCATAAATAGAAACAAACTTGAGACTCGTTTGCATGCCGCCGCGCGACTTTCACATTGTGACGTATTTATGGATATCAAGTGCCACAATTTCTGCACTCGCGGATTCATCTTTGTCCCACACTCGGCAATAGAACCGAGCCGTATTTCCTTTTCGATCCGACAGCCCAGAGAAATCCAGTTAGTTATGTGCGATCCCCTCTCGAAGACTGGAGTCTTCTCCCCGAGATATTTGCATATCCATATTTGTTGCACTCGCTTATTGATGGATGCATTCGATGGTCAATTATTTCGGTTGGACTCTGGAGAAATCTGAGCCGGAGTTGCAATGGTTACCTTTTAAAACTGCATGGCGACGATAAGATTGGAATTCCCGTATCAAACTGGCTGACTTTTATCTTAATCAGCTTCAGTGGAAGTTATGCTAACTATTTGACTGACTCAAATGGGAATTTCTCATAGCTAACATTGCTGCATGTCAGTGACAATAAAGTTTTACAAGAAAACTGATGAATAATAAGAAAAACGATGTGCTCTGGCATTGCTCCTAAATTCTATTAAAATTATGTTAAATTTACGGGATTTTCAATCGATTTACATAGCCTAATGCGAAAATGATGGACAATTTCAAACGTGCAATAAAAAACAGTGGCTGAAATGGGACGAGTTTAATATCCAACGTAGTTAAGATTAATAATAAGTAGTTGAAAGTAGTAGCACATGTTAGTGTCTCTTAAATCTTTTATCTTTTTCGCATAAATAATCGACTCGAATGACTTTGTTTGGACAGACTCCGAGAAATATAGCCATCGTTTCGCAATGACCTCAAAATTAATTAATTAATCAATTATGGAGAACACAGCCGCGTCACAACCAATCCTTTCGTCCACATCCAGCCAACAACCATCGATGACGATGATTCCTTGGAAACGGGCAGAGTTTTTATGTGCCAACCATCCCGTGTGTAATGCTCGTTAAAGTTTTATTGGCTGCCGCTCCCGATGGGATATGCACCTCAATACCCCACCTGCATAATTCCCAATTATTGAAGTATGAAAAATGCAAAATTCAAAATCAGTAGGGGAAACAAAAGGCAAACGCAGCTGGAAACGCTGATAAAATGTCGCCGCCTTGGATTTGAGTGCGGTTAATTAATTTTGATCCGCCAGGTGGGCAGCCACCCAGGAGGCTTGCATCTATTTGGGCTCTGACTCACCGGCTTCACAGCCACGGTAAGAAAACTGGCCACAAATATGACACACTTTTAAAAATTGATTATTTTTTTTATGTTCAATAAGATTTGATTTTCATTGAAAATATTTTGGGAGTTCAATTACCAATAAAAATCAAAATATGAATCATGAATATTATATATAAGTTAAGCTCGTTCGAAACATTCATTAATTTTGACTATGTTATATTGAAATTTTAAATAAATATTTGGTAATACAAAAAAACTACGATATAAAATATTAATATTTCTATTTTTATGAATTTGAAGAATTCGTTATTTAGGTTTTTTTACAATAAAAACTTTTTGTTATATAAAAGTTAAATAACTATCATAACGTTTTTGTATATATATTTCTGAATTTAACTCTTTTTTTAATTTTAAACTATTCATTGTGGTTTTTATTTTTCCATTACATTTTTTTTTCCATCCCCGACTTAACTTATTAATGGTCACGTAAGTTTCCTCAAGTACTTTAACATCTATATTTTTCAAGGTGTACTTAACAAGCCCTGCACTTGCTGGCCAAAAAGTCAGTGCGCTTTTATTTGCCCCGCGGATCGGGTTGAGTTATGGCCAATTGTCATTCCTGCAACACATTTGCCATTCGATGAGCTGTCACCGCCCCTCTCGTCCTGCTGTTTTTTCCCCAAGGACAGCACAAAAGTCTTCCATGGGTTTGCATGTCTTTCTCAAATTTTGTGCAATTTTCTTCGTGATTTCGTTTTTTGCGGCTAATGCTTATCCATCGTGCGGAGTGCTGGTCAGTCCCTGGCGTATATTATTTCGGCATAAATCAAAACTTTCACTTAGCACGCTCATTTGTTTCAATGACCGCACCCCGCCCCCTTTGCCCGCACTCGAATAGTGATAAAAATCTATTACAAGCTCATATCATATTTTATTTCCGCTCTCGCGCACTTGGAGGGAAATTATGAAAAAGCTTTTTTATGGTCCGGTCGCTTTTTACGATGATGACGAGCGGAAAAGGACAGAGTCCTTGCTGGACATTGTCCTCGGCCAAGTGACATATTAAATTTAATGGAAATTGATGAGCGCTTATTATGATATGAGATAGCCAGCCAGCTCCTTTGTCCTGCCCTCGCTTCCTTTTTCTTTCTTTTCCGGCTCTTGGGGTGGTTGGATTTGGATGGATGGATTTTGGGTCCGGGCTTTAGTATCTTTTTTATCATAAAAGTCATTTCTGCTGATGGTCGCACTAAATTCATTGATTCAATTTCCTCGCTGGCTTTGCCTGTGTTTTGTGGCCCCCGAACACACAGACAGCTCCAATAAATATGGATATAATATTTCAATATTTGTGCAACTTTCTTTTGGCTCCAACGTAAATCACGATTTGTCCAAATACTTTTGTGACTGTTGGCTTTTTTGGAGAAGAAAAAAACGAGGCAAAGGAAGGGGAAATAAATAGGAAAATAAAATAGAGAAAAGGAATTTGAGATAAGTTGAAAGAGTTTTATATGTTTATGGAAGCCTTCTTCTTGACCTCGTACATTTATTTACGCTAAATAAGTTTTAAACAAATACTGCATTTGTGAATATTAGTTATTTTTTAGAATGCTTAATATTTTTTTATGTATTGTGTACTAAGAGATATGAATAAGGGACACATTTATTGACCTGAAAGTAATGAAACCAAAAACAAATTATAATTTTCATTTGCTGAGTGGTAAAATTACGAGGAAGGAGATAAGGAAATACATTTAAAAGTAAGGAAAGTCTGGAGATAAACAATTTTGTGATAATATAAATTTATTTTGTTGTAAATATTTAATTGTTTCTGGGCCGAAATAGGGAATATAAATTAAAGTCGCCTTTATTGACGTGAGAGTAAAAACCAAAGCAAACTTTAATTTCCATGTATTACTTCCAACAGACTTCCCGTTTAATTACTGGCGAGCACACTTGTCTTAAAGCTCAGTACATTCGATATATACATATACTCGAAAACACCCGCAGCTGGGATCCAGTAACATTCCCGCTCGTCCTCCTCCTGGCCCCCTTGCTCCTCTACCCCCTTGCCCAACGATATTATGGCCATTGTGCGAGGTCATAAATACTCACGAGCCCTGACAGTCGTCATAAAAGTGCGCATGATTCATATGCCAGACTCCCCGGCCGTTTAACGACACTTTAATAATTCTCTAATTGCAAAAAATACGGCGAAATGTTGCACTGGGGCCGATTCTACCGATCTGGCCTGGGTTTTAATGGCCGGCGAGTGCCTTTTAATTGGGTGGCGCCCAGTGCCATAAAGCAGCACGAGGGGATCGGGTTCGATTCGCCCCGGGATCACTTGGGTTGGGCTGGAGATGGTCTGGGCTCGTTTCTCAGACCGCCAGGCTCGGCTCCACCTGCGGAGAATGGTTATTCATAAGTTTTTGCAGCATAATTTAAAGCGACACTAAAACAAACATCACAAAAGTCTTCACGATTCCGGCCGACATGGGAAAATTATTGAAGGTAAATATGTTAATTAATATACCCTCTCATATACTTTATTTATATTATATATGTTTTATATTTTGATATGTGTAATAAAACATCAAGTATTCAAGTATCAGACAACTTCAATTTTATGTTGATGGGTGCTTGCTTTTAATTGTTTAATATAAATATTTATTATTCAAGTAACTTGATATACATTTAAGAAGATTTTTGGGGATATATATTTTATGGCAAACAAAAATTAGTAGCACTAAATATCTCTTCGACGAACTTTATAGCAAAAGATTAATACCCTCCGAAAAGACCCAAAAGTAAACAGGGAATGGAATTTAATTTCCAGTTGAGGTGAAAGCGAAGGAACTTGAGTGAAAAATGTCAAGCTGAGTTAACGTCATAATTTTCTGGGCATTTGAACTTGGTCTTCAACTGGGTTTCCCTCTTTTCGCCTGGCTTTCCTTCTTCCACCCCGTTCGTGTAATAAGTTTCCACTCCGTCGCCAAATTTCATTACGCACCCGTTCCTCAACCTTCATTCCCGGTGTTGACATATCGGATTACGCACTAATTATCCTTCTAATTAACCCTTCTGTCTTAATGTTCTTTTCGTCTCACCTTCGAGGCGGCTTCTACTTGTTTTCCACTTGCCTAGGGGATTTTTCGACCGGCTCGTCTTCAGTTTCTATATCTGTTTCCACTTCGGTCTCGACTCTGTTGCTCAAGCATGACCCTCTTCAGGCTGCCCTGCCCCTTGGCTTTCCGCCGTTTTTAAGCCTATTAGACAAAACTCTCATAATTACTTTGTTACTTCGCCACTGGCAGTTGGCCATGGGCTCTTGGCCCGGCTTTAAGCCGTTTTCGCCTGCCGTCTGTCACCAGTTTTCAGACTAACCGTATCGATATCAATCGAGGAATCGACAGGTCTGCCAACGGTTTTACTGGGGCCAAATGGCTACTGGAATCTGAGTTTATTCGAGTGGATGCGTAAGGAAAGACAGGGGATTAGTCATAATATGGGCTTAAATAATGTACGTCCATCGGAAACAATTTAAAATAAATATACAAGAAATATAGATTTCAATTTATTCTTTATTTTTTCTGTAATCATGTAGTTGTAGTTGATCATTGTAGCTGTAGCTATTCATTTTTAAAAGCAAAACATATATAGACAGATTACTTTAAACGGGTCTGAGTTAAGGAACTTAATTTTTTTTTATAATATTAAACCAACAAATTGTAGCTCACTATTTTCTTATATATACTCTTTACAGTCATGCTTAATGGCCTAATTGTGAGTCCTTTCGTTTGCAATTAGAAATGTGTCTTTATGGACACACATTAAAGCCGAAACACAAGTAGGCACAGCAAAGTCAAATCATCCAAGGGAGAAATTCGAGGGAGGCAATTTAAATATTGAATGTTATATCAATGCATCAATATCGAAATTTGCATATCGCCAGCTCACTAGCTCCATCTCCCATCTACATGTTTCGGGGGCGAATGCAAATGTCTCCAAATTATCCCCGAAATGGATCAATTCGATGGGCGGTTCAGTGGGTGAAGAGATGGCCATCCTATGAATTGGTCCTTTGTGATGCTTATCATTAAATGTATGTTTACCTGGGCTCAGCTCTCAGTTTCGCATCTTATTGCTCGGGTATAGCTGTCAAATGATATTCCTCGTACCCTATTTGTGGGCGTGGAGCATTATTATTGTATGTCTGTTCACAGAGGCCATAATGAAGCAATCAGCAGCAACAGCCCAAACAATTGCATCCATTCCAATTGCAGCTGCAATTGAGGCCCAAGTGCGAAATAATTCGAGCACTCCCATTTATGAGTGATTCCGCCCCTTTACCCAATTCGAATTAAATGCATTCGGACAGGAATTGCCAGTCCAGATGAAAGAAATGCAATATAGATATGCATATTTACTCTCGATTGGTATTTGTCGGCAATAAAAATAACAAAATGGAAATTCGAGACATTTCATTTGTTCTGAAAAGACTTTGGGCAAATCGATAAGTTTTCTGAGCTGAAAAGTTTATACATTTTAATTGTACATATTTTAATCTGGAGCAAAGTAATATACTCAGCAAAAAATTTATGAATAACATTAATGTGAAGCAAAGACAAGTAAGTTTAATGAATACAAATTATATTGCACTAATATTAATATTTTGTATGATCCCAATATAACAGCTACTTGTCAATCTGCCCACTTTCAGCCAAGACAAAATATTATATTATTATTATTGTGTATATGTGAAGATGTCGTGCAGGTAAATATACCTTCAATAGTTGTATGTGTTTTGTTTGAGCATTGTGAATTGTGTTTGAGGGCAAATATTTGTGCAGCACAGGACTGCAAGAAGCCAAGATGTTTGATGCCTTGGCCATGAGTGGAACATCCTCATAGACATCCCCCCACAACCCCCCGAAAACACGGACACAGAGTTGTAGGCCAAGTGCAAATAGCAGACTGCCACCTTTCCCACCCCCCGAGTGGTGGAAACTTTAGATGTTGACCGTTGTTTACAGTTGACGTTGATTAAACAGACATAGGAGAGGGGGGGGAGCCACCCCATTCCCCCCTCCACCCCCCACGAAACTGATATGCTGAAATCAAAGATGTTGATTTCCGTTGGGAATACTCGCTGCCAACTTAACCCATTCGCTCGGCACAATTGCCAGTTGACCTCTGATAGTGACCACTGACTGGAGCTTCCTTTTGACCCTCCACTGCACTCGTCATATTCAATTACAGGGCTTTCAGCGTGCGACTTCCTGCTTGACTCCAACTCGAACTCGGACTCAAACTCGCACGGAGTTGTGAAATTAATGTGCGCTCTGATTTACATCGACCGCACCCAAAAGGTCTTCCCAACGGGTATGATATGTTAATTCACAATAACAACGCCAAACGGCTGGATACACCGTGAAAAATAGTCACACAAAAATTGATATATGTATGTACTTGTTACATTTTTATTTAATTTAAGCATTAAAGGATTATTTAAGAATAAAAATGTGATTTTGTCCAAAAGATAATTTATCAGTCACTAAAATTTTGTAACTATTAAAAACTATATTTAGCAATTATGACCACCAGGGGATAACTATATACTTACATATATAAACCAAAAAGGACCATTTATTTTGGAAAGTGTATGTTGGGCATTTCTTAATTAATGTAGAAGAAAGAAAATGTGTTATTAGAACGATTAAGGATGATCGATTATTATCATATTGTTTAGTCCTTAAAATATTATGCTTAATTAATGAAAATTGTTTTTTAAAAAACCTACTCATTAAATGGGTCCGTTATTATTGACGTTTTTTCCAGTGTATCGATACGAAATACTCAAAAAGTCCAGACACGCAACAGAAACAGCGACAACAAAAGGCCAAGGGGGTTAACAATTGCATTCATATCCGCAGCGCAGCGCTGGAGAGCATTCGCATATGGTAAATACATCTGACCGCTGACCAGGGCAGGGCGTGGCCCGCCCCTCTCGACCGGATGCACCTGAAATCGATCGCCGTGGCGAGAATCGATCCCTACCCTTGCCCCCAGCCCCAACCCCAGCCCATCCCCTTCAATTATTGCATAATGAGCTGTTGCTGTTGACAGAGGCTTCACTCTCATCGGACTGCATTTTCACACATTTCAATTTCATAATTGATATGCGGTCAATTTGCTTAAACGCCGGCTAACACACGAAGCCACAATTTGTCGAAATTCCCAGCGTTGTGGTTATTAAAACGCAGAAAGTGAATCGAACTCGGTGCTTCCCCCTTTGACATTCGATATGGATGACACGCAAGAGCTTCGATGGAGAGAGATTTCGTCAGGAAGTTTGGGTAAACACAATTACTGGTGATTCGTTTTGCTTTCTTGTTTGCAGTGCTTCTGCTGATATTCAATCTTTCACAGTTGGATAGAAAAAATCAATTTGCAGGATGATAATTGAACGTCTAAGAGGAAAGGAATTGAGAGAAATGTTGTATTTAACTACAATGCCTAAAAAATTGCATTCATTAAAATATGCAGATACTAGCTTAATATTTATAATTTATAATATAATATATAATTACAGAACTGGTTTAAAAGTCATGATCTATGCCTTAAATAACTTGGGATCATTATTGAATAGAAAACTTAATTAACTTAAACTTAATTGAATATGGGAAATATGGGAAAACTAGCTTTTAGTAATACATATATAGAAATATTACTTAAACTTATTTTGTAATTATTTATGAATTTTATGGCAACTTGTACAAAAACTGTTTACTATGTTATTATTGTACAAATGGCTTAAAGGGCATTATCAGTGCTTAAATTAAATCAAATATTTTAGAGTTAAGTTTATTTTATGCAAATTGCCACCTGCGAATGGAGAACCACGTGCAGATCACAATTGACGCATTAACCGATTGGGCTTATGGAATCACACACTTATTCACACAATAAAATTCGCGAAATTATGACGACTATGGTCGCAATGCCGACACTTCTTGTATATAAATACGTATATATCCATATATAATACGAGCAAATTATCATTTTGGCACGACGGCCAAGAAATGTGCATATACCGACATATGTCCCAGAAACCGCGAAATCGTGTGGACTTATTCCCCCCCCCCTACCAACCCATCGTACCCCGATATCGTATGGGCCAAAGAAAATGAGGATAAGATCTACGGGCCAAACAATTCGGTTTTGACGTTTATGATGAAATTTCTTAAATCAACTGTCATGTACGGCTGTCATATTGAATAATTTCGGTGGCTTTATGTCCCTGCTTCGCTGGTGGGAGGAGGTTGGTGTAAATGGCGGGGAATCGCCGCACTTGCTATGCATAATTTATGGCCACATTATGGCCAACTCTTCGCAGCGAGTGAACTCATTCTAATTAAGTGGCCCAGACCTCAGACCCCGAGTTGAGTCCGATTCCAAACCAAATCTACAATGCCCCGTAGAGGAGTCGGAAAGTACACTTGGAAAATCAATCAAATTTGCTCCAATTTTAGTAAATAGGGATGGTAGCAAATATTATATAAAAATTTTATATAACACATATATAATAAATTAAGAGAAAAGTAATTATTTTGTAATATCGTTATGAAATAATATGTGCCACTGAATAAGTATTTTTTAATCAAATAAGCTATCAGAGGACCTTTCTTCTTGTTGATATAAAACTATACTATAAGCCAATATTCTTTCAAGCCAAAATATATTCCAAAACCCAGTACAAAATGTCTGGTGGATCGTCTTGTGGTTCACTCGATTAAAGAGTATTACTTTAAATAAAAAGAGTGACTTCATTCAATTGTTTCTTGAATTTGTAACAAGTGGAATGTGGGAATGACTTTCTTAAATTGCTTCTTAAATTTGTAAAAATAGTAAATGTGTAACTTTAATAAATGGTTTTTTAGCTTTGTAATAAATAGTTATTTTAAATTGTTTTTTAACTTAGGCAATTTTGTTGTGGTGTATCCAGAGCCAAGGAGGAGCAGTGACAAGGCCCAGCTGGGGCCATTTACGTGAGTTGGCCGAGCGGGGAAATTAAAATGCGCGCACACGCATTTAAAATGCGAGGCAGGCACAAAATTTAATAATTTCGCTTTTTGCACAACATCATCAACACAGAAATTGCTGTCGATTGACGATTGCCCGATCTTTCGACCTGGCCAGGCCCGAGTTCCAGTTCCGAACCCAAATCGGTCGGCCGTCTGCGCCGGAGCTTTATGATTTTATTATTCTCATTTTTAATGACAACGACGATGATGGCCAATAAAGATATTAAAACGGCGCATGAAATGTGCCCCCGAAATGGTTTCATAAATGGCTCTGCGCACGCCTCCGCGATGGGGTGTGGCAGGGCGGAGGGGGGAGGCATGCTGGGGCTTTCCCCGCATATGCCACGAATACAAATTTGTTATGATGGTTTTTATGCCCTCGCCACAAATGAATATGTAAGAGCATACGCATTCACATTCACAATCGCATTCAATTTGGCCCTTTCCATTTCGGCCAGTTTAAGTTGCTGCATTTCAAGACGACAGCGTGTGGCGCTCAGTTCAGCTGGATATTGCATCTCCTGCAGCTTGGCAAATACATACACTCGAAGAAATATGAACATAAAACTGAGAAAATATTTAATTTAATTTTAAATATAATTTTAAGGGTATTGTCGGCAAATGGCTTTTTGTTCTTGCAAGTAATCCAGTTACATAAAAGAAATTAATACTTTTACTTACTCATGTTAGTTTTATTAGTTCTTCATATAAATTAAGTAAATATTTTATGCAAATTCCTTATATGACATTTTAAGGGTTTAAATATTTTCCTTTTGTTATAAGGTAGAAAAACTAAAATATTTATCCCGACAGGTTTAGGTTATAAAATTCCAAGTTTGATCGATCGCTGTGTCATTATGTCTGTAATCAATTGGATCTAATTGACTTATTTCAAACCTTTTGTGGATATTTGGACACAATATAGGTATATTGAGAAGTATTTGTTCTGAAAACATAATTAGTTTTTATTTAAAACACAAGAAATACCTACTTTGGTCAAAGTTATTACAGTAATTACCGATTCTGTTTTAATTTTAGTTGTAATAGGGATAAAATAATAAAATGTGACTTTATTAAAGGGTGAAATTGTTTAATAAAATCCATTTAACTGCTTTCAGCGTCATTATTTTTTAAAGATATTTAAAGTGTAGTTAATAAAACCGAGTAGAAGGGATCTTGGGGAATAAGATCTTGGACCCCTTTCCCTGCACGCTTCCCTCTCCTCCCACTCGAATCCCCCAACCCAAGTCCCCTCGTCCCGCGCCAGGAGATTCAATATCGTAAAGATCTGCTGCGTTGCCGGCACAGAAATCAGGCTCTGATCTTGGGCTGAAACCCTCGCGGTCGTTCCGTCTCTTTCTGTATCTGTATCTTTATCTCTCCTCCGCCAAGTTCATTGCGGATTGGGGGCCGCGGTGTGTGTTTTTACGAATCACGGATTCGATGTTTCGCATGAATACGTAATTAAATCTATAAATCGGCCAATTAAAATGCTTTGATATCGTGACAACATAACATTGGACATCGCCGTATGTTGCGATAGTCTCCGACTTTGACTTCGACTCTCCCTACTTACATACACTCCCCATCCTCTCCAGATTCTCCTCGAATTCTGCAGTCGGAATTAAAAATAAAATAAAATTATTATACGAAAACAAAGTGGGCAGAGACCTTCATGCGGTTCCTTCGCATTTAGCTTATTTACTAAATGCACATAGGTTGCATCTGTATTCCCGACAACGATCGCTGGCATATTATGTTATAAGCATTCTTTTAACGATTGTGACAGTTCAATGCCCAAGGTAACTTTTTAATTGTCCACTTCCCAGGCCAGACTAAACATGAATGAATTTCAGTTGGTTCCCAAAAGATATCGATAAAGAAATCGCAGCGAAGAGGGTCAGCTAATAACACGCTCCAAGGGATCCTTATCTTTCCCGAATTCAGACTTAAGGCTACAAACCCAAATAAAATGTCTGCAAGCAGAATATATTTTCACAATGCAGGTTTTTCAGTACTAAAGATATAAATCTTAAGAAAAAATGAAAAAGTTTGAGCCTCGTTGAATTTAGCTGTCTTAATGACACATTGAATGTAAAATTTAAGGAGCTGTATGTTTTATTATATTTACTAAATAATTTATTTACGGATTTATTGTCAAAAAGCCATTTTTAAACATTTGCAATGATGTATTTCCATTTTGTATTATAAAAAAAGTAAGTCCACTTAGAAGGTAAAGTAAGGATTGATATTTATGGTTTCGATAACCAATTCATTTAAGATCCTTTTGCTGCTGCACCTGGTTTTTTGTCTGCGGTTGGCTTGAAACCGGTTGTCTCTCATGGCTAATGTGCATATTAACTTGACCATCTCGAAACGCAGCCACTGGCCACTGAGCTTTAAGCAAATGCCCGCCTACGTCTTCCCCCACTTCCAGATACTTCGGCGCGGTGACAAACTATCCAATTATAAAATGGACAACTCCCAGCCGATCGCATCGACGACATATGCAAATGGGGCGAGCGCCACCGCCGTGGATGCACCACCGCCTGCACCACCTGGACCCAATTGCGACTCATAAAAGTTGTGGCAATTAACAGAAACGAGATCAGCCCAGGGCATCCACTGCCAAGTCGCCACCCACACACTCGGCGCCTGCTCACTGCGGTTGGCGGGAATTAACTAAAGCGTCGATCTAGCGATTAATCGCAACAAGTGGCAGTCCAAAAAGAGGGGAGCTGAAAGGAAGATCCAGTTCGGGCGTCGCCTGCGTCGTCGCTTAGAAGAACTCGAACACCGTGGAGGACCCGACTAGCGATACCTAGTAATTCAGGAAAGAAAACATCCCCTTTCAAAACTAACTATTTCTGAATGTCACTTTAAGTTTCTAATTTAACTCGATTATTAACTGGAGGCAATGTTCTAGACAAAAAAACTAAATTCGTTAAAATGATGAAGAAGAAAAGTTTGTTTACTTTTCCTTTTCAAGTTTTGGCAGTTCGAATTCCTTACCGACTCCTGACAACATACCCGGTAAGGATAGTCCATAAAATAGCACCACGTTGAGAAAACGAATTGATTTTGCTCAACAATCTGACACCGCCTTAAATTTATTCTACAGATTATTAGCTAGAACTTTAACATTACATTGAGAAATCGGTCCTAAGTAGAACATGAATATGGTTTTATTGAGGGATTAATAGAAATTAAAAAGACAAAATGGAAAATGCTCTATATAATTATAAAAAAACAATAATTAAATTCTTTCGTTACTTCACAATATTATATGGCATTTACATATCTTGACATCTTTTTCAATTTTAAAAATAGCCTTTTTTGAAAACTATCTTTGCATGCCCTTCGCACCACTGAGTAGCAGAGATAAAAATTTTAATTTTCGATTTTTGACTCTGGACATCGGGAAGGGGAGAGAGGTGCCTGCCAGAGGAGCAGTTCGGGATCGGGGGTCTAGTCTAGAGCTGTGTGTTGCACATTATTGCCGCCTGTGGCGCCGACTCGAATGCCAGGCCAAGTTGCAATCCCGAGATCAGGAGGCAGGATCGAGGAGGCAGGATCGAGGGAAACGGAAAGGGCCGCCAACCAATCGAAAACACATTTGTCGCTGGCGAAACAGCGACGACGATCAGTTCGTGGGCTGTTTCGGCGAATTCCCGGCATTTCCCCCGGAAAATGGCCACCTCGTCCCTGCTGCTCCTGCAACTCCCGCAATTCCCGCCACTTTGCAACTCCCAATGCCAATCGTCCAGATCGTGAGAGTTTCGTGCGCAGGCAGGCTCACTGAGCAGGCTATACCATCATCGGCTGTTGTTGTTATTGTCATCATTTTATAATTGTCGTTGTAAGCTCCTCAGCCATGCCTGTTGTTGTCTCCGCGGCGGTTGCTATTTGCAATTGTTGTTGCCAGCGCGCAATGGCTATGGCCAAAAGCCACTGCCAAGGCCCAGAGGCGAAGCCAATCGCAGTGCCGCCGAGGAGCGCAGAACGGAGACGGCCCAGAAGACGACGACCAGGCGACATCGACGACTGCCAGACGCCGTCCGAGTTGTTAGCTTCATTTGTTGCCGCGAGTGTAAGCTCAGTCGGACTGGAATCGCAAACAGGAGCGGAATCAGGCTAAGAGGTGGGTATTTTCAATTACTATTTGAAAGTTATATGGTTAACAATTTCAAGATTTATCTCATAGACCGCTTTTAACTATCAAAAATTGATAAACTTGTAATCAAATTATTTGAATAGCTTTTTCAGTTACGGCCCCAACGGCTCATAATAGAAAAATTAAATTTACATTCCTAAGGTCCGTCTCGCCCGTCTCTAATTCGCTTGCAGTGAAGACCATGTCAGTTAATTTATTTGCCGTTATTATTATACAGACTGATATATACAAACGATCCTCTTCAGCCAAATCTTGTTTTCAGTTCTCTCTGCAAATATTCATACCTTTAAAGTGCAAAAAGTAAAAAAATGAATCTGTTGTTAAAAAGTTAAAAAGAGTAATTTCTTCTTCCTTCCCTTGGAGTTAGTTTTCTTTTCCTTGAACCAGCATAAACAAACATTTCGCAGCCCCTTTTTAGACCCTCATGACTGCGCCCCTGGCCGAAGGATTCAGGAGAGTTGTACTGCCTTCGCTCGATTCTCCTGTTCTGTCTTTGTTGCAATGAGCGCGAATGCGAATTCTTCTGCGTCCCTGTCTGTACCCCACCCAGTCCGCTCCTCCTCCCCCTTCGGCAGTGGTTGTTGCTGTTGTTGTGTCGGGCATTCTGTAGCTGTAGTTGCAACTCGCCTTAAGCGGGCTTTAAGTGGGCTCTGCTGCAAGTTATTTTTGTAACTTGTTGGAATTTTTGATTTTGTTCATGTTCGTCGCTTCAGAAATGTTCGCTTATGTTTTCCATAATTTAAATATGGTTGAAATTCTACATCGGCCATCGGGCAGCGGCCATCGAATGGAGACTGGAGACTGGACATGGCTGCCATAAACTGGCCAAGACGTACGTAAGATGGAGTGACCATTGGCCAAGAGGAGGAGATTCCTTTAGAGGGAGACAGATTCAGGCAGTTGGTTGGCATCCAAAGGTAATGAGCGTTCCACTCGAGCTGGAGATTAAGGTACATGCGATTCTCACATGGCTTGATGTCTCCTTCGTCTTTGTCATCTAATCGCAGCTTGGTATGTGTGGAGAGCTGAAATGCTGCGGAGACAGGCACATAAATATAGCTACTATTTGAACGACAAAATCTCAAATCAAAAGCTGTTTAAAATGCCTTTTTGTCTTGTGAAGCTAATTTAATTCTTCTTATATTTTTTTATCACGTCTTATCACGTATTTTCAAAACAACAAATTATTGTTGAAAATTCTTGATATATTATATAAATAGTACTTTAGTTATGCTTGCCTCCATCATCCAATTTTAGTTATAACTTTTATAAAAAAAATGTTTATTCAAGAAATTTACGCATCACATTGAATATTAAGAAAAAAATGAACTCGGATATGCATGTCAATGGTGTTTGACTTAATATGCGCTTGATTTGTATTTTTACAATACCGATATAGAAAATAACATTCCTTTTTCAAAAATATATATTATTAGAATTCCGCAATTTTTCCAACTATTTTCCTTAATCTAACTAAACATTTTTTAGCTTGGAATTTATTACTTTTTCGATTCGAGTAATTTTTGGTATCGTGCGCACTCGACACTTGTTGCGGATCGCCACTTACAGAGGCGATAACCAATGCTGCAACAGCAACAACAACGTGCCACACACAGCAGCAGCAGCAGCAACAACAAATAACATTGTCTAGAAGTTGTCCTGTCCCTGCAATGAGCAACAGCAACATCAGCAGCAGCAACACAAGTTGCCACTGGAATATTTGTGCCGACTTGTTGTCGTCCGACCAGCAGCAACATCCAAACCTGGCCTATGATGAAGTGGCAATGGGCAGTTTGGGCCCAGACACCGATATTGGCCAGCTCGGTAGCCGGGAAAAAATTTGAGAAAAAGACATTTTTAAATAGGCACAAATCAAAGTTGAGCATGCGACAACGACAGCAGCAACAGCAACAACAGCAGCAGTAGAACGAGGTATGGCTACTGTGGGGCAATCGATTTGATCCCCGTGGGCAAGGGCCGGGAATCGGTATTCTGGATTCGGAATCGGGATTCGGGACACTTTGAAGTCGGCCAAGTATAGTTCTGCAGCTAGTGTTGCTGCAGGTCAACAGGTTGCCATTGCAGTGGTTGCTGCTGCTGCTGCTGTGCTGCTGTTGTCAGCGCTACACAACTCGCAGAAATTCCTAACATCCCGGGCATGTTCCGGCTGCAGTCGGAATCGCAGGAGCCGAGTGCTGTTCTCCAGGACATGACCAGCCGTTCCCTAATCGATTGTCATTGTCGGTGGTGCGTGTTGCCCCAAGCGCCACCGAAAGTCGCCAGTCGAAAGGCTCCTATTACAACGCCATCGTCGGCAGTCGGCAGTGGAATAAACCAAAAAAATTGTGTTTCAAATCATGTTCGTTTGGACAGAGTACAAACAGCTTGGACAAACTGCGGAAACGTCTATGAGATTGTCATTAGCAGGCGACTATTGCGGCTGGCTTTCCCAGAGAACCCAAAGAACAATAGCCACACAGAAAAAAAGGCGGATTTGTCAATAAATATTTAAGTATTTTATGGGAATATTTTACAAAAGTAATACAAATATGTCAAACAATATTGTAGCATATCATATTGATGATATAATTTTAGCAAAGTTAACATTTATAATGTCGTCGGCTTGGTTAAATGTATATGTTATATATAGTTATATATATATCTGTTTAATAAAATATTCAATACAGTATATAAACATATCTTTTGGAATTGTGAAAAAGTTTAAAGTATTAAATAGACAGAATAATGAAATCTCTGCTTATTTTAAGGCACAGACATGTTTTGATTCAAGAATTCTTAATTTAACCTACTTTAGCGTTTTTAACCCTATTATTAATAATAATTTGGATATTGAATCCTTAAAATAGTATTGTTTTCTTTATGTGCACACCACAACTGCAGCAGTAACAAATGCCGAGTGCAGCAGCAAAAAGTCGCCAGTGGCAAACGAATCGTAACAAAATACAAGCCGTGAATTTCATTCGAACAACGTCGTCTACAAGACAATCGAAGGCGAAGGCGATGGCGATGGCAAAGGCAACTCCGGCGACATTGGCGACACGGAGGACAACGAACAATAGCCATGGCCACAATTCGGGCCCATCCAGCACATCCAGCATAGCCAGCACATCTTTCCCTGGGTTTCCTGGGTTCTATTGCCGCAAAAAGTCGGCTGGGTCATCGAGCATTGGGCCACCTTGGGGCCGACTTTAATCATGATGGCCAGGCGGCAGCTTAGCGGCAATTATTGTCACTACATCCAGCGATCGCAGCCGCCGGCGAGATGTTGCCAACTTGTACAAGTTTACGCAGCAATTTTCATTTCAATGTCACCGACTCTTTCGTCAGGTGAACTGAAGCGTGAGATGATGGGAAACGGGTGAATCATGATGGAAATTATAGAACAAGACCTATGATTGCTCATCATTTGATAACCTTTAATTACGACCTTTAACTTCTGTCTTTTTGCCAGAGAATGGAATAGGCCAGACCAGATTTTAAATTCGCCTTTACAGGTTGAGTTAAAAAATATATTGAATAAACATAAACAGTTTGCCTATTTGACTAAACAATTTGTTCGCCCTCAGTTCAAAGAAACAGTGCGATCGCACACTGGCCAGAACATTTTCATCATCGGATAATGGCAATTAATATTGCTCCGATATGAGCGAAATTCCATTCAGCAACATCAAAGGGGCAAGTAACTACGCTGTCATCGCTAGAAACTGTTTGAACAAACAATTGATCAGCGGACAGGGGAGAGGAGAGGCAAAAGGCCAGGCCCATTCATTTTAGTCAACAAGGCATCTGGATCTCGGAGTCGGTCCGGGCGTAAACAGAATATAACAAATTTTCCGTAATGACCCCAGGTGAATGGTTCGGATCGAGCGATCGCGATCGCGATCGTGTTGCAAGCCCATCTGGCCGGGGAATCCTAAGTTTGCATAACTCATCCCCAAATGGGGGCCAACATTTAGTACCAGAAGTCGTTGCTGAAGCACCCGGGGCATTAATCCATCAAATAGGTGGAAAGCAACTGCCACGACGGCAATTATTCATTCATTCATAAAGAGATCGGCCATAAATAAACAAACAAATCGACCAGTCGACTGACAAATAATTGATCTATACCCTGGCAAGCCCGTGCCCCAAGTCCCACCCTCAACAAAATCAACAGCACCGCCCAATCGTGATGCCTAACACTACATATTACCTGAGCACAGTGGTTTCAAACCTGCTGAAAATCACAAAATAATCCTTAAATTAAACTTGTTGAATTATTTTTTCTGTTATGCGAAATTAAAATCTTAATCAATTTGATTCGATAATATAATAATAAATTATTATATAGCGACTAAATAAAATAAAAGTATTCCTATTATTATAAATAAGAACAATGTAATTTTTTTTAATTTTTCAACATTAGATGAAACAAATATATGTATTGGATAATTTTGAAATCTTAAAATGCCGTTATTAATATAATATAGTCTTAAAGAAAAATTGGAATACCAAGGTTTTACTGAAAAGTGGCGTCACATATTGCTGACGATCGGGAAACTACGGACGGGAATCGGCAATCGGGACTCGGATCTGAGATCTCGAACGTGGGCGGCTATATCTATATGTCCGTCCGGTGGAAGAGCAATGAATGAAAAATTCTGTTTATAGACCGGGTAAATCGTTGGCAGGAGGAAGGGGAGGAAATATCAGAAAGGAGACCTATTAGCGAGTGCGTATCTGAGCGTATCTGTACAATTTCAAGTTATTAACTGTGAAACTGTTTGTTTATTGTGATCGAAGTTCATTCATATGCTTATCCAAGTGGCGGCGCACCAGCGGATTTGTTCCAATCAATGTTCGACCCACCCAAAAGTCAAGAAAGAGACGGAGATCAGAGATGGCGAAGAGTTTTGAATGAAGCCAGCTGTGCGCCAAATCAGAATGCGACTCGCAGTTGTCTCCCAATCGATATATCTAGAGATATGTTTGTGTGGGTGGGCATCCGGCCAAGCCAGTCCGATGATAAACAAACGCAGATACAGACGGAGATACAGATACAGATACAGATACATATACATCGCCCGAGATACGACTACAGGTGGCTCCAGCAAAGCGCGTTTCCGGCGGCGTTTTGCATGGAACACAATTTAAATATTCATTAATTTTATGAAAATCGAAATTCACGCGAATCGAAACGAATCGAATCCAAAACTCTTGGCCTGCTGCTACTGTGTGCCGCAAGTGTATCTTTGTATCCGCGAGCTTTGTCTGTGTTTTGTTTTTCAAATGAAACTTGTGGATGTGTGTGCATTGGGGATTCAATAAAATTATTGGGCGCGTCTCTATTCGAGCGTTAACAAATATTATTGTTCATTTTGCTGTTATTGTGATTATAAATTTCGAATGTGTTGCTTGTGTAAACAGCGACAGCAGCAACAGCAGCAACAGCAGCAACTACAACAACGACGGCAATGGCACCAGCATTTCGGGGTGCAGCCAGTAAATTATTGTGCAGGTGAGTTTTAAATGGTTCTATTTTGATTTTAATAACGGAAATACTAAATTAAATATAAAAATTTCCAATAGCCAGCAAGTTGATTGATTTACATTGTTGCAATTGTTTGGGCTCCCTCGGCAATCAATTGAGTGAGCAATGAGAATGGATTTCGACTCGACCCTCGACCGGAACACACCCAAATCCCAGATAGATTCCAAATAGATAGATGTTTGTAGAGGCGGGCAAATACTGAGAGATATTGAACAACTTTTGCCATGGCATCTGGGGCCATAAACAATATGGGCACATGCGATTTACATATCAATGAAGCGATCGCATTGGAAACAGGCCTCTATCATGTTCCGACTGAATGCCTAAATGTTTGATGTCGAGTTGACAAATTGTAAGTCCATTAGATATATGTAGGTAAGCCCATCATAACATTGGAAAGCTCGAAACTCTTTGCCTTTTATCTAGGGGATCGTGTCTCCATCGATATACAAATTTGAAATGCTACATCTATATCATTAGCACTGGCTTTACTGAGATTTTAAATAATTAACTATTTCTCTTATTAATTAGGGAAATATTTATATTTATACAGTTTCTGTTACACATTAACTGTCATTTCCTTAATGTTTTTATTCAAATCTAACATTTTTTGTTAATTTAACAGAACTTTATTAATGTTAATATATAGTCTCTTATTGGTTAACAAAATTTATAGTTTCTCAAATGTTAGATTTGTTGTAAACTCTTTTTCACCAAGATCACAGCCTCTTTTCCATTAAAGATAAAAAAGTGTATTTCAAATAAACTAGAATTAAGTATTTTTAAGAAATTCATATCTTTTTAATAGTGTTTGTTTTGGTACGTACAATATAAACAATACTTTCAACTTTTTGCAACCTCATTAGCAACACAAATTCTACAAAACATGGCTCGTCTATCTGATCGTGCGATCGGTAAAGACCAGCAAATTTCTTATAAGTAGCACTTGGCGCTTATGAATTTCATTCATTAGTGGATCCGCAATGGATGCGATCCCAAAATTGTTTTGCCCAAAAGCGGCAACTTCCGTTCGAAAGCGATGGCCGACGGGCGATTAGCGGAACCGCCGCCTAAAGATGCTTTATAATAATTTCAAATATGCCGGGTAGGAAAAATTAAAATAAAAGAAGCGAGAAAACATTAAAAAACGAACATGGAAATTATTGTCGGGCTCTCGGGCTGAGGCCGATAAAAGTTTTTCGATAGTGCCAGTGAAAATGCCACAAACAGCTCATTACAAGCGTCAAAACAAATTTATGCAAATAGCATTAGCCGTCGAGGAGAGTGACCATATAGCCGGAGATCGGGGCTGCAAGCGGGACTTTGAGCGGAGTTTGGAGCGGTGGCAATTAACATTGCGCCGTGCGTTGAGCATTAATCATTTTAATCGCAATTTATGTGTCGTCGACGTCGTCAACACGAGCCGACACGACAGCAACAGTCTTAGCCGCAATACGTTCGCGGCAGCAACACCACACCAGCATCATCGCAAGAATCAGCTACAACTACTACAGTCCAACTTACACAACTCGGACTGAGTTTTCCACAATTATTTCTCACTTTCATGTAATGCAATACAATTCAAAATTTGTTTACATTTACATGGTTTCATATAAACAGGTTGTATTAAAGGACACCTTATAATATAAATGATTTTTTTCTGATTTCCTAGATTTGTTGCATTTAATTTTCAAATTCTCTAAAAATGTATATTGCATTGGCATTTCCAAGCTCTTTTTTTGAAAGCTAAATAATAATTTAATAAAGCTTTTTTCATAATTTTGTAATATATATTATTCCAAATTTTTAAAGATTTTTTTTTCGTCGACAACATATTTCGTGTGATTAAATCTCACGACTAACGGAGGCTTTACTGTACACCATTTTCGCCGCAAATGAGCACTAAACGAGCTCGAAGACTCCAAGAGCAGCACGATTTTTTGGGGCGGCCAGAAGAAAGCCATCTCGCAGTTTTGATTCCGCAGTTTTTCGGGGCGGTCTTTCAAAGCCTTCGCACTTCGCACGCACCTCAGTCCCCCCTCCCCCAGAGAAGGCCCCTTCCCCCCGCGAACTCTTTTCCCGCTCTGTTATCTGGACATCTTGTCGGCGCGGTGTCAACGTCAATGACGACACCGAGGCATTTGCTCCGATCAAATTATGTTTCATAAACGCTCGCATTTATGGCGAATGACAACGGCAATGACAACAGCAGCAGCAGCAGCAATGGAGCAATGATTTGTTACAATTCTCAAGTTATTTGAACTTTTTCGAGATTCCTCTGGTCGATGGCCGGCAATCTGCGAGGCTTTGTTAGCGGTCAATTTTTTTCCGGATTTCGTGCTAAATGCCTAATTATTTTTTATTTGTCAGGCAATTGGTTTGAGGACCCCAGTGGTTAAAAAAGCGGGTGAGGATGTGTAATCGATGTGGCTTGGAGTCGCAGGTAATCGATCACTGGCGAAAGGGCAACGCATCGGGATGATCTTGTAAAGAGAGCAGCTTCGAAAATAACGCAGAAATAAAAGTTTTGGCAACATACAGAAATTTCTTTAAAACTTAAAAAAAAATTTAAAAAAATATAGGTAAATAAGGTAAGGTAATAAGCTGGATTAAACATTTTTAACATGTTTAAATTTATTCTATCCGTCAATTCTTGTTTTAATTAATAATAATATAACTAAAGTAATTAATAATTTCGATATTTATATGGAATTTTTATAAACTACTATTTTACCATTAACTATGCCTTATCTTATTGGAGCTCAAATTAGATTTAGCAAAAACTTTTTATTTAGGAAATCTATTCAAGCTACCATAACTTCCTCAACCGATGTAAATTCCTAACCACTTTCTTGACTTACCTCGCCTTTTATATGTTCCCTGCTGATCACGGCAAACCTAATGCCTAATGGGCAAAATGAAATATCTGATTTCTGAGTCTTTTAGCAAGTTTATGAGGGTTTTCTAAGAGTTCAGCTACCGAGGACCGCAGAGTTCTCACAGCTTCAACTATTCCTGCGTCGAGTTGGACTTTTACGACTGGACTGAGTTGGCCACTTGTAAATTTGTAATAATTGCAGATATTTTAACTCCACTTGGGCTGGCCTCGATTTATGGCCACCTAATTCGCTTTGCATGTCAATCGAACCCAACGAGCAGGCAATTTAAGCTGGCCCAACCGGACTCTCCGCCGTTCGCATGATTTTCTAAAAACTTTTATTTTATATTAAAATTTAACGAGACTGCCATAAATCTTCGCTAAAAAGCAGACAATTCAAATTTCGCAAGCTCCAAGAGCAGGGAAAAAAGGATGGTGGCCAGCTGCAGGGGGGGGATGAAAAGGGGTTAAGAAGGGGGAAAGGGGGACGGACAGGTTGACGGAAGACGACAGCGGCCACGTTAAACGTTTCGCCACTGAAATTGATCCAGTTGCAGTGCCTGCGGATGCCTGGCATCGCTGGAAATGTTTCCATCATTGGCATTGGCCAGCCAAGGGTTAAGGAAGGGGGCACCCATAATTCTTGCGCTAAAGGCCAGACAAAAAGCGCTGAGCGATGGCCATGTCAGCAGCTCCTGACTCCGATCCCAGCCACACTCGGACTCCAAGGCGCAATGTCCGGCCGATTTAACCAAATGGGCAAACGGCCCAAACGGCACAAACGGCCGGGCCAGCGGCAGGCAAACTGGTCAAGACCGCGTGCGTCGCCGGCCTGACAATAGGCGAAATATCATCGAAAACCATAAAAAACTGACAGCACAAAAAGAGGTGTTGACACATTGATTTATCTGGCATGCTACTGGGCACAGCACAGATGAGACCGGACTTTCTGTTCGCGTCCGAGTCCGCTGGCCGAGGATAAACGGTCGGGCGGCTGCTGTTCTGGATGGATGGATATGGATTCATATGCGACTGCTGAGGGGCAGCGACAGGAACAGGAACAGAAGCAGCAAAGGCGGCAACAATATCATAACCATAATAACAATGAACACACTGCGAAAAAGAGGAGCACAAAGCACCAAACCAGTAGGAGGAAAATAACAATTTTGTTCATCAAGGCAACCTCAAACAGTTTGGATTGGCTTGAAATCTATATAAAAGGGATTTTTATGTCAACCTCAAATAAATATTTACATGTTTTCTAAACACTAAAAAAATCAATCAAAAATTGTATTTATAAAGATAAAAATTAGTAATTAAAATAAGTTCTAAAGTCACGGAAATCGATTCCAACCAAACTCGTTTAATCAGAATAACTTGTATGTACATGATATGTTCATTCCAAGAGACTTTGCTTAAAAGAGATTTCTATAACACCCCCGTATTAAACGATTTCCATGATTTCGAAATTACGACCAAATCCTCATATCTAATTCAAAACAAAATGTATTTTACTTTTTATAATGCTTTCTTTATTAATTTTAAGAAAGGGAAAACAAAACATATTTAAGATGTGGATTGCAAAAGTGACTTATATGTCTTAAGCTTCATTAAAACTGATTTCACCTTTAAGATAGGAGTAGATATAACTCGAAAATAAAAGCTCAAGGGAGAACTTAAATGTTTGTCGTGCAGATTTTCGAGGAATCTCGAAAGAATATGGGGAACCATATTTTTCCATATGTGTGTGGGAGCTCCCCCGCCACACCCTTCTTATGACAATCTGGCCTGGATCCATTTAAGCCACTTAACACACACACACACTCGCGGGGAAATAAGCCCAGGACAGGAAAGAAAGAATGGACAGGAAAGACAGAAAGATATCCGCTGGAGTGATCCTTCGGCCTGATGGGTCTGCGCGATATGTGCCCGAAAAACGTTACCAATTTAAAAATTCCAAATAAAATATAAATTGACCAAATTAATATTGGGAATACATGAAACAATTCTGGGAGAAAAATGTTCACATTTTTGGCTTCTCTCCTTTGGTTTTGATCTTCTTTAAGGGTTTTCGGTTTTTGGTTTTTATTTTTGCTCCGCGGCTGATCACAATTTAAGTTCTTATGAGGAGCATGCACATTGCTTATCCATTTCCAGTTTTTGGGGACCAAATCAAAGACCTAAAAAACTCTCAAAACGCTCAAACAATTGTAGAATCAGAGGCAGTCAAAGAAGAAATAGCTGTTGCCACTTCGTTTTTTGGGGGAAAAGATAGAGACAACGGGAAATGGGAAATGGAAAACTTTAAAATGGGATTTTGGCTTCCAGCTCGCTTTTCTCCGCTCAACTCTGCGGTCGAAAGAGGCGACAAGGCATGAAACCGGTAAATTAAAGCAAAAGGATAAAGTTTAATTGGAAAACTATTTTTTGCCCGTCAACCCCGCCCCTCCTTTTCCATCCACCCCAGTCACTCCCCCATCCCCCTCCCTTTGCTCTTCCTTCTTTAATCTGCTTACCTTTAGTTTTCTTAATTTCATCCATTCTGTCGTGGCATTATATCCACGAATGTGAAGACAAAAGTTTCGCTTCCATTTCCGCTGCCAATATGACTGCTTGCCAATCCCGCTCCCATCGGCTACCCCGCCCACCCCCTCACACACTCACATGTCTATTTATACACTTCAAGAAAATATATGCAAAAGCTGCTTCATTCTTCAATAAAGCTGGTCATAAAATAACTTATTAGGTTATAAATCTTATGTTAAGGTAAATACCCGATTACGCATAGAATGGAACTCAGACCTTTCTTACGAACTTAAACTCATAGCTTGGTTTCGAAAAAAATATGGTCAAAAATAATAAACCCAAGTAGGAATTTTGTAAACCAATTGTCTTCCATTTCTTTGGGTCTATGTACCGCATTTCCTCCGTCTCTCTTCCTCCCTATCCTGTTCTCTTTCTCTCGGCGAATGAATTTTAGCAAATGAATAGAAATTAAGTTTCGTTGCCGCTTGAGTGCTCACCCAACTACTGCAATGCCTCAGGGCTCGACCCCCCATCCCAACCCCCTTTGCAACCCCCCTTTTGGCCAGGTGAGATAATGCCGTTATTGTCGAAAAAGTTTAAAATATGCCGCCTTTTATAAAATTTAATGAGAAAAGTTGGCGTTATAAATTTTTGTATGCGGTGAATTTATTTGCTCATTGCAGCAACTCAGTAAATGTGCAGAGCGAGATGGCAACAGGAGGTAGAGATGGAGCGATAGAGCGACACTGCACAATTCAAAAAGTTTTATACCCATCTCAAGACTGATTGCTGTTTGAATGATTCCTGAATGGTGGTGGGCTCGATAAAAACCAACTTTGGTAAGAACAGCCATGCAAAGCGTTATTTATAAGACCAGAACTAGCTAAGGTTTATTATAGGGGCAAGGTATTTGCAGAATAGCTATTTAAATTAAGTTAAAGTGGTTATTCTCAATGATTATTTCATTTTTTCGTTATCCTACGATATTGTCGTTCCATTTAAATCCCCATTATTAATATTCAGTGGTCATATTTAGATAAGGACCTGGGGAAATCTGGTGCAAACTTAATCCTAAGGTTAATAAAAGTACACTTTATCTACATAAGTACGGCTGGTGAAAGTCGCATAAATTTTTAAAAATGTTGATTAGTGTAATAAAGAATAACGATTTGATAAAAAGTTTAAGATTCAAAAACTATGTTTCTTAGTGTGTTAAAAAACTTTTGAAAATTTTCTTAGAATATTTACTAGATAATCAGCAAGATAAATAAGAAGTCATAAATTAATGGCGAAAATTATTGTTTGTTTTTAATATTCTTTAAGTGCTTTTATTGCTGCAATTTATTTTTGGATTTAAATTAGTCCTCGACTTAATTCGAAACTTTCATAGAAAACCATTTGGCTTAGGTCTCCTCATCAAACATTTAAATCACTTTTAATTATAATGGCAAGGATTAAGCACAAATAAAGTAGTATTATTATTCTCATCTTTAATGTTGTTTCCATTGATTTCACTCCCCTCAATAGCATTCTACAATATTCCCTATCTGCGATGACACAAACAAAAAGCCCCTTTTTGATGCCGCCCGGCGAGCCGCGATAATTGTCATCTGTTTTGCATTATAATAACGCTCGGCTGACCGGACAAGTGTTGCAGATTATTGTGCAGTTGCTGGCCTTTGATTAACAACTGCGGAGCGGACGCATAAATGAAAATTTCATTTTCACAATGCGGCTTTATTGGCGACCAGCAATATTTGCCACTAATATGCGGCCAACACGGCGGCACAATGGAGCCAGGGAGCCGCATCTGAAATGCATATTTATGAGCCGCGAGTCCCACATCCACCAAATGCGGCTTTATAGCCATGGCCCATAGGCACGCATCAGGGAGCCCGACCGCTAACTGTGCGGCTGCCAATGCCCGATTTGCATTTGCATTTTGGCCGAGTGCCTAGCCTAGACACAATTCCTCATAATTCGCGGCCTGTGCGAAACTCTCTCTTTTTCCTGATGCAACTGGAACCGATGCGATGCGATGCGATGCCCTGCAGCTTGCCACATTTCGAGGCACGTACGACGACTCGCACAGGCGAATCAGAATTGAAAATAAATTACGCCGAAATGAATGCAAAAAAACTCTTATCGCAAGGCGGAATCTATAAGTCAGCCACACATGGCAGTTACGTGACCATAAAACGGGTTCAAATGGGGTCGCAAATCAATCCAGGTACTGGCGAATTAATATATACTGAGTGGAGATACGGATACCAACAAGTGACGTAAATGCATTTCATTCAAGAATATTCCCAGACCCCTGTTGTTCAAGAAATGAATGTTGGAGCGGAAAATATTTTACATAATCTGATAAAAATGTTACAAATCTAACAGATTTCTAAAATTTTTGATTAATAGGTTTCTATAGTAAATATAAATTCTTGCATTATATTTTTACTATAAGGTAAAGCTAAAATTTGGTTTCGAGGTGAAAAAATACACCAAAATTAATTGTAAGTAAAATTTCGATTCGTGTAATCAAAACGATTCGCTTTTTGATGGCTCTTGCAATAAGAAATTAATATTTTTATTCAATGTACCAAAAAAATCAAGCTTCATTTGCATACAAATATTACCATTACAAGCATTTGGAATTTATAATTGAATAAAGTGAAAAGTGCTAATTGCCCCCCGAACCAGTTGACATTTTTTCGGGTATCCGAATCCCAACCCAAATCAATTGAAGGCGATCGAGCACGGATTGGAAATCTATGTTTCGGCTGCAATACCATTAATTTATGCCTTCATAAATTACAGACCCATTACATGCCCCACAGGTACCGAGTGTCGTGTTTTCGCGTACTCATAACACGACACATAAGCCATAAAATCAAATTTCATATTTCATATTGCCGGTGGCGAATCAGCCTTTCGCCTCACGTCGCCCACCTGCCCCACCCACTCACCTGGCCACTCGGTAGCGGACTTAGGGTCGTAATAACCACGCATTAATATCATAAATTCATGGCTCTAACTACCAAATTCAAAGCAGGCTTGTGCCACCGCTCCCAACTCGGGATTCGAGATTGGAACTGGGGCTGGGCTGGAAATCATAACAATTTGATATATTGTGCGATAGATATAGATACAGCCATATGTCATGCATTTCAAGTAGGGCTAGGAATAACCCAAGTTAAATTTTAGTTGTTTTAACATAATATGGGAAAGTGCTAGGTTTTGCTACGTTTTATTTCGTGGACAAATACATTTTGGGCACTTATTTGTTTATCGAATCGTACCGGGAGTGTCTATTATTTTCTTATTCGGAACGCTGCAACTTTGTTAGCCTTTGATTATAAATAAAAATAACTATTTTTCGTCACAAAATTTGATATCAGAAGTGTTGCGTCCTAAAGGTGTGATCGTCAAGTTAGTTCGTTAAATGGTGATTTTTATTTAATTGTATATTTTTAAAGCATACTGTTTCTTAAAAGTTTTTTATACAACTATGTTTTACTCCAGTTTATTAAAAGCAAAAGCACTGTTACTACAATTCCTACAACCAAGTTACAACCAGACAGATAGCATTGAACAGCCAGTGTATCGAAGCCCAGAAAACTTCGATAATGAATTAGTTCGAGGAAAGGGGCCAAACCCTTTGGATCGTTAACGGGTTCAAACTGGGTTATAGCCAGGGTTCCGCCCAGGACACTTGAGGCGGCAGGACAATGCCTGAACTCTTTGTGCCAGGACTTTTATGGCGGCCTCTTCAGAAGTGTAATTGAACCCCATTGACCGACGGACGGGACTTTCGGCAGTAGTTCTGCGGACCCGCAATAAACATAATGGCACTGCTCGGCTCGACCCATATGCAGTATGAAATTGCCGGCTGACACAATGCGAAAGTCTCATAGTTTGAGGCCGAATATGATATTCCACCCACCCGGTTGACATTTCAATTTATTTCGCCATAAATAAAGCAATAGAGCCGAACCCTTTTGCCGTCCCCCAAAGCTCGCAATTCGCATTCACAACTCACAATATTTCGCCTTTGATGGGACCCCACAGTCGGCCGCTCAGATCCATTAATTATACGCCCACTTCACAAAGGCAGGCAGGAAAAGTCAAAATATTGACAGCTTAAATTTTTTGCAGATCCTGCAATTGTTGTGCAGCCTCGAGTGGAGGAAGAAGTTGCCCTGACTGCGACTTGCAATTATTCAACGACAATCGGAAAAGGAAGTGAACAAAAATATCCTTTCCTCATATCCGTTTATCATTTTTGACCTTCTGCCCGCTTTGGACCCTTCTGATTTCGTCCTTTGTGGCCGCTGAGTGGGCGGAATGGTGGCTCCATTTAAGTTATTGTTTCGCCGCTCGCTGCCCATTTATGAGAAGGTCCAGGTTGCGTTCTCCTCGGAGGACTAATGAATTATTATGCCCAGAAACGCACGCCCTCCTATAATTTTTGCTTCTCCATTCATATCGAGAGCGAGCTTTGTTGCGAAAATTATTAAATGGCCCGGAATGAATGATTTAATGACCCTGGCGAGGCATAATTGCAGGTCCGCCGAGAAGGGTTCGATTGCCAAAGGGGTTGACCGACCTTAAAGCACTGCCCAAGTTAAAGCCTCTGGTTATTTTCGGGTCGGAAGTCACGAAGTGCACATAACAATTGTCGGGCAATTTTCCGGGAAAGTGCCAAAACGGATTTCTTCACACCAAATGTCTTTGTTTCGCTCCTCGCATTCATAAAGTCATATGCCATGAAAATTGTGCTCCCGTTTTGCCGGGAAATGCAAGTCAAGGAACCTCGGTGTCCTTTGGGAGATATCACAATCAAACCGTCGTGTTCTTTACTACCTCTGTGCCACTTCCAGAAGGACTCCTCGTGGTCCGAAGGGCGTGGCAGGGGATGGTCGGGGCAATTCGCCAAATGGAAATATTATTGGTCTGCATATAAAGTGAATTTTATTCCGCCTTCCATACAGGAGAGCTCATAACTTCCTGCCCGGATAATGCACACGTCCACGCTCCTCGAATTTTGTTTTGTTTTCTTGTTTGCCTTGGGGTTTTATATGAGGAAAGCGTATTCTACTTCTAAAGTAATGGAATGGCCGAGAAACACAAGGATTTTCACTAGAACTGTTGACGTAGCAAATGGATAACGACTGCAGTGCTCGTTTTATACTTCTTCATAGTACTTTACTTGTTTATGTGGGTCTTACATGATATTTGGTAAAACATGTCAATATATTTAGGTTTCTGGTAATTTTGTTTCCATCATTTCGTTTGATTTGTTGTATTCCAATCTTTGGATCTAAAGTGATGAAAATTTGTTGTTTATTGAGGTGAAGTTAAAATATTAATCACTGATGATAGGATTTTAACCTTTAAAATATTGATTATTTCATGTTTTAAACAATGTGTTTTTCATCACAAATGATTAATCATTTTTTTAAGAAAGTCCTTTGCTGTGTAATTTAATATAGCTATCCTTATCCACAGGTAATTTTTGAAAGAATTAATAGAAAAATTAAAAACGAATAACCCATTCGCTTTCGCTAAAAAGGAAGCTTGATATGTTGCGCAATCGACTAATATTTATTTAAAAACTTCGTTAATCAAAAATTATGTAAACTTAAGCACTTACTCAATTTGACCTTTTAAACGCCAGATTTATCTTTTAAGATTTTACCCTTTGATTTCCACTCTTTTTTATCATCTCTAAAGTAGAAACGTGATGAGTTATCCTCACCCCTTAAGTAGACAACCCCTGAATGCACCCAAAGCTATGCTAATTTTTCCAATCGTTAATTTCACGAAATATGCAAATAGGTAATTCAACTGAAAACTTTTTCGCCAATAACGACGATGACGGACATAAAACGCAGACTACCGGGAGAAAAAAGCGGGTCGGGTCAAACCTTTTTCACATCTCAGCGATTTGATCGAATGACGAACCTGCGCATTTCAATTGTTATTAAAAAATGAAAGAAAAAGGCGAAAGTCAAGCGGAAAATATCCTTAACCCCGGGAGCATTATCTGCGTGACTGGATGGGTTTGGAAATGGATGTGGAAATGGAAATGGGAAGAAAGTGGGATGGGATCCACTGCGATGGCCGACGAGACCCAATCGCTGTGAGAAATTATCATAAAAATCGCGCAAACTCCGTGCGTGACTTTAAAGTCAGCGACAGCATCTTTGGGGTGGCAAGTCCTGCCGAATTTCCTTTCGGGTGGTGGCTGGCATCCTTTTTAATATTCCCGTCATACGCGTTGTCATTTTTGTTGTATTTGATTTTAATACGAATTTCACATTTTACAATCAAATTAATTGGTCACGCTGCCGCAGAATTACAGTCGTCGAAAAAGGGATACAAGGACACCCAGGACATTCAGGGCTTAAGCCAACAAACAAGTTCCGCCCGAAATTCAATAGGGGATGCATCTGCAGCAAAGGGATGGCGAGGAACTTATTGTCATTGTCGTCTGCATTTGACGACTGTGCACGTGAGGCCCACGAAGCGGCGCTAATTTATGCAAATATTTACTCAGTCCAAGGCAGAGGCTGTTCAATTAGTTCCGCGATATTTATTATTTTGTTCTGTGCATTTTGAATATTCAATTTCGCCCGATTTGCGCGTACAAAATGCTCAATTTCATGGCTGCCGCCTTGAGCCTCCAAATTAATTTGTAATTCGTTGGCAATTTGGCAGATGAAATATCTCCTGCCATGTTATTCGGTTATTCACGCCCGTCAGAGGGCTAAATGCCTCGATTTATGTGCGACTATTTGCATATGAGAATTTATATATCCCACACTAGTGGCCCAGGGTTCAACACTCTGATCCGTGAACTCTCCCATGTCATCATTTCATATTTCATCCAGCGATCGCCGACGGGCGGTCTTCCGTCAAAACCGATTTAAGTCTAAAGATGGCCAGAAGCTGGGAGGCCCCATAAATCGCACGGATTCCTCTTGAAAAGTTCAAAGTGAACTTGAGTAAATTTAGACATCGGCTAGCGTTTGATCCGATCCAGTTGGACGATCACCGTGGATGAGTCTAATGAAGATGTATCGCAAATCCCAGCATGACACCAATCAAATCTAGAGGTGCTTGTTCTGGTATTGGAAGCTAGAGCGTTATATGGTGGCCAAAGTATTATAATCTAAATCAAGTGGATATGAAACTATGTGTGTACAATTTTCAGGGAATTCCATCTTTAAGCTAATAATTTGTAAACTTTTATATGGTGAAAATCTGTCATCTTGTATATTTGATTTATTATGGACAGCATAAAATTTAAAATGATTCAATAAGTATTTAATATTTATTTGCATGCTAAATCCAAATACTAAGGAATTACGAAATATAGAATTAGTGGCAGGCTATTACGTAAAATAGACAAAAAGACTTGAAGTTATGTTTTTTTGTATGTGGATTAAAAATAAATTATTTAAAGATTATTTTATTTATACTATTTGGTATTACAGTGATTTCAGAATGGTGTACAATTTGAAGTGTTCCGGTTTTCACTTTCGAATGATTTATTTCAACTCGATTCCTAGATAAATGTATTCGAGTAATATATATTACCTCTTGATTGCTTAAGCAATATTGCCCAACAGTTTGCTAAATTGCAAAAAGAACTGATCCAAATTCAAATCGAGTTCGGATGGAAGGTTTAAAACGAAAAACAGGAACTATTAAAAAAATATTTTTTTTTAATTTGCAAGCAACAGTTATACTAATTTTCGGGATAGAATACCCTACTTAATGAAAGTAACTAGTTTACTACCAACCATTACACAATATTTAATGTCTACCATACTCTAGGCCATTTTTATTACTACCTGGTTCTCCACGAATTGCATTTGTGTCAAACACGTGCTCCTGAATCGGGATAAAAATGTAAAATATATCTGGAAGCAGTACAAACTCCCGGAATACAGTCGGACCATCGCCATGTATCAATATGTTTACTCTTGTTTGGGCTGCATCGACACTCGCGTAAACAAAGGCCAGTCCGCAGATGAGAAACTACTCCACACCAGCTCCTCCCCATTCCCGATGCTCCACTCCACTCCACAACAGTTCAATAAAAAAGGAAAATAGAATCATAAATCAGCAGATTAATATTTTATGAAGTGAATTGTATCTGGCTCTGTCTGTATTGGATTGGAGAAAAGCGAGCAACTCAATTCGGGGGGCGAGTTGGATGGTATTGGGTGGGTGGTTGAGTGTATTTTAAGGTGGTACAGGGTCTCGAACAAACGACTTCCCTTTGTTTACCATAAATTCGTTAATAGACGCTGCCGCGTGTAAACAAATCACTTAAACATTTTCAAATTGACGCCTGACATGATTTTTTCCACTGCTCTAAAAGCGAGAGAGGAATCCACATCGATAGATGAATATTTATTTAGTTGTTGAAGTACGGGAAGTATCACAAATTGTAGATCTACTTGTTGTTACATCGAATTTTCTTGTTGCCTCGCCAACCCATCCCGCCGGAGATTGGGAGTGGAAACTGGCTTGGTGCGGTGGCTCGGATCCGAATACCCATGGAGGTCCAGCTTGTGTCGCGGCAATCATGTGCGACGGGAGACGGGCGGCAGAAAGGGGGAGGAAGTGCCACGAGATTGGAATGAAGAGTTTACGGGGACTTAAGAATTTCAGATACTTCACCGAAGATGAGCCTAACCAAGAAATCTTCAAGTCGGTGGCAAGCATTTAAATAGAGTGCCGAAGAACATCAAAAAAACCGAGCATAATGCGTTTTTTTTTAATGTTTTTATTTGCTAGGAAAATACCTTGGAAAATATATTTAATGCTTTTAAAATAGAACTAAGTCAAACCATGTAAAGTAAACATAAATTTAATTCATTTAAAATCATCCTTGTTAAAATCATATGATTCAATAGTCAAGTATTCAACATATAGTGTCAAAGAAGTGAAAAAGTGTTTATATTTTGTTTCTATGCTAAGTGCCAATAATTTCACTTAATAAAAATTCATAGATCTAAATTAATATCCAATTTTTATAGTGGCAAAGTATTAAACATACATATGTTATACATCTCACTACTTCTAAGATCCACCCTCGCTGCAAAAAACTGCAGCGTTTGCAATTAGTAATCAAGCATTCAGCATCGGGACTGGCCGAGTGAGACATTGGCTCGCTTCAGATACAAACATGAGCAGCTGGGCAGGAGAAATTCCGGGGGGAGAAAGTATCTCGGTAGTGTCAGATACAAATGCGCATACGAGTATAGATACGGGTACGACAATCTGTCGGATAAAGTTTTATGAAAAGTTCAATTAATTAGCGTCGATTTTCCCCTGCACTCGCGCAAATTAATAATCAATGCATTTATTTGTGTGCTTTATTTTTACACAGCTACTGGCGGAGGACGTCGCGCCGTCTGCCAGCTGCCAATACAATTCATTTGCGCCACATCACGTGGCAGCCCGGTCCCACCCCTTTGGATGCCCATCTTCAGACAGGTCGGGATACCAGCCACCATCTCGCGATGGATGGAAACAAATTGTAGCTCTGCAGTTGCCCAGCTCCAGCTTTGGCTTCACTGGAGTTCAGGTCGGTTCTGTGCGATTCCGACTGACAGCACACGTTCGTTTTACTTTTTTATGTGTCTTCGCCTCGTTGGGCTTTCGTTTTTTATTTGTAAACAATAATTTTTTACAATATTCGAGTCTGAGCTGCAGATGCATCTGCAGCATCAGCACCACTCCGGCATCTATCCGGTAGATACTTGCTCATACTCTGTGCTGCAATCTGTTTACGTTATTAAATTTGTTCAGCAATTGCCTCTTTAAGCACGAGGTAAATATCGTAAATATCAGAATTTCGAGACCCATTAACTTGGGGAAATTATGTATGCTCCAAATGATCCTAATACTTTATGATAGCTCAGTAGACATGAAGAAAGCGAATAAAAGATGTTGATTGCAGCCTTAAGAGATATAATAGTGATATATTATTATTACCTAATTCTTTGAATTTCAAATTAAAGTACCCTTCAATCACCTTTTTATTGAAAGATACAACACATATCCGCATTCTTCGATCCTTGATTCCTAAACAGAAAGTAGACGCGTCATTTGCACATTCTCATATTGTAACTTAAAATTCCCGGCCATATGCAGGAACCCATAAATATTTTAGTGCCTCGCTGGGATGGCTAGTCGTCAATTTCTTTAGCGTGTTAATTTCGTGGCGATCACTTTTTATGGTTACCCCGTTCTATCGACTTCTGTTGGGCGGGGCACTTATGAGTGGGTGTATAATTGTACGTACTTACGGTAATTTAAATATGTCCAAGTCCCCGTGTGCCACTAATTGGTATTGAGGGCTAACCACGAGGCCGACGGCGCCAGCGGCGGCTTCTGACAATTTCATCGAGTTCAACGTATGAAGGGGCACCTTTGTGGCAGCACCATTCGGTATATACGATAAGTCAACTCGAGTCAGAGCTTTGACAATTATTATTGCTCAAGTGTCAGGGACAAGCAGCTACAGACATCGACAAGTCGAAGGTATCCGTGAGATACGACCTGCCGCAAATGCACTGCAAGCCGTCCAGTTCACGAAAAAAATTCCAAATTGATTTTGATACAAATTATAGTCTACAAAAGTCATTTATATAATAGTTATAAGTCAATAGTTGTTCATATACTTTTGTAATATTAAATTAACTGGGACTAGCGCAATAAATCTAAATGTAAACGTTCTAGGATAATAAAAAATATATATTTGTTGAAATGTTATATTAGTTTCAGGCTAGACACATATGTATAAAATTATTTTTTAATACATTTTATGATATATATTTTTTTACGAGATATTTTGAGTAATACAAATTTGGAAATAAAATTTATTTATAGAATATAAATATTTCACATAAAAGTAAAAGGTAGAATATTCAAAAATTATTATGTGGAAAACCTTTTGAATTGTGATGTGTATTAGTTTTTTAAAGATATTATTTAAATCTTCAAAATTTTAAGATAAAAGTTTTGTTACATGAACTTATATCTCTAAATAAACTCAATTTAAAAGTTTAAAAAATCACACGTTTAAATGAAATGGATAATCCGGATGCATTTTTTTTTACTTTTAGCCTGGGTATGGCCTTGATCTTCTCAGTGTAGGAACTCCAACTTGAGTTGCGCATGCGCAGACGTTCTCGACATGAATGTGGTGTGATATGTCGCCTGGCGCTGCCAGCACTGTTCTCACAGATTTCAATCACGTTTCTAATGATTTTTATGACGGAAAATTGAACCTTTATTTATCTATCTATCTGTGCGTCCATCTTTCAATCTGCCTGCGATTCCATCGGATGTCCATCGGCTGTTGGCTGTAATTTTAATTTGACACTGTCGCCAATTGACGGCCAATGTTTGGGCTCTCTATAATGCCGCCTAATTGCGCCGGATAACTCCCAACCCATAAAGCAAAATTTGTATGGCTCGTAGGGGATACGGAGTTAATTAATGGGCTTGCTTCTGCGCGAACGTGCTGGGAAATTGTCGGTGTATTTGCATGTTCGATTCGACTCGGCCTAAAATCACAATCCGGACGGGGCCAGCACGGGAGCCCAGCGATTCCCGGGTGATTTGTGCCCCGGCCCGGTCATGGGAATTATTTCTGCAGCTTTATGCCATCTGAATATCAAACGAAATTTATAAATTATTAGTTTATTACAACTCGTTCAAACTGTCGTCGTGTCGCTGGACAGTCCGTCGTTCCCAGGCCGAATCGATTGAGGTGCTAATTTGTTTTATCGTCCACGAATCTCCGGCAGCGACATGAATTTTTATGCCGCGACCTACGAGGAATTCCGCGTAATCCGAGTGGGTCCGCCTGCCCTTTGTTGTTCAATTCCCATCGTTAGCGAATCTTATCAGCGATCGCTGGAACAAGTTTGGCCCAGCGGCAATTCATATTGCCAATATCCATATTCAACGAATATGAAAACAAGCCCCACTTAAAATTATTATTCAATATTTTGCCAAGTCAGTGCTTTGACTCATTCTTGGGAATATACTGTCATAATTTAAAGTCAATAAAAACAACATTCTGCGAATATTAAAATCTATATATTTAAAAGCTTTCTTAGAGCTCATGTGACTTACTCTTTGGTTTAATTATAACAAGACCATTAAAAAAGAGTGGCTGCGGTTATTGGGTAGACTTTAATTAATATTCATATTTTAATCCAGCTGAAATTCATAACTCAAACTTCCTTTTGACAACGAGTTTCAGAGACTTTAGGGTACAACAAATATTTTATTATTTCATATGTTTATTAGTGCTTAAATTGATTTAACATTAAGTAATCTAAATTCGAGTAAGGGAAGTGCAACTGAATATAAAATGGGCGCAACCAAATCATGATTATAAATATTTTTGTACATTAATAGAATGTATTTCATAATGTGGTAAAAATTGAAATTTCCTGATTTTGTCATTTATACAAGAACTTAACCAGTAATGTATAATTGTACGTAACGTAATATAAGTTCAATAAGGAAATAAAAGAACATTTTGTTAAGCATTATAGTTAAATTTAAACCTATTTTTTTTTTCTGACGTTTGGCTGTATTTTTCTGCTGAGACCTTGACAATTTCAATATGTATAGCAGCAACCCATGCGGACAGAGCAGTGTGTCTATCAGAGTTCTTATCAGCCTGCGTAGTTCGGCTTACCTGCCCCGTTTAACTCATTTCATTTGGGTCTGTGGCCGGTTTCTGGTCGGCAGTTGGTCATCCCGTGCGAGTGCCACATGCGTCATCTTTGGCGACAATGTCGAGACGACTGGCTATAAAAAACCAACACGGATGGATTTGGGATCAACTGGGTGTCGGCTCTCCGTTCCCTGGGCCTCTCTGTGCCACCTTATCAATATTTTCCGTCAAGTAATTTATTGTATTTTCTGGTCGCTGCTTCCTTATAGCCCGTCCTTCGGACCGTGCCCAAAAAAACCAACCAAAAACCGAACACTTCATCCTGTGTGCTACAGCAAGTGCATGGTGTGTGTCTGCCTTTCTGGACATTTGCTTTATGTCTTGTCACATTTTTATGGCCGTGGCCCAGAGACGCCTTATGGCATCGATTTTTATTATTTTTCCCCGGATAAAATAAATATTTACCCATTTTATGATTAGTCGGGCATTGGAGCCCTTGCTTGAGCCATTGTTTTAATGCATTTTTAAAGAACCTCCAGTTTAATAGACTCGGGCTCACAGCAGTGAGATGGAACTCGGAGATAGTCGCCGATGTTAGAGACAAATGTCAGAGCCCTAATGGCAACGATTTCGGCCCCTTGTCGTCGCCTTGGCCGGGTGTTAATGTTACCAAAACATTTCTGGGGGCATAAAACTCTTTTCATTGTTTTCAATTAAGAAAGTTAATTATTTGATTATTATCAGCATTAATTGCACGGGCTTTAGTTTCGAATTCGGTGCGGTCGTATGGAAGCATTCTGATTTATTTCCATTCCTCCACTTTGCATTCCGAGGTATGTAAGTATATTTGAATGCCCGCTTAGATGGTTGCATTGATTTCTCTCCCTTTCCCTTTGATATATTGCTTTTACATGGAAATCGGGGCCAAGACTCGTAAAAGAGCCATCACCCAAGTTCCCTCATCCGCAGTTGAAGAGATTGACAGGGCCTAGGCACAGTTTTCGGTATTCATTCGATGGTTTATTGCCTAAAACATGGTATTAATTGGTTATTCGAGTTTTGTGTTAAACATTTATTTCAAACTTATAGTATTTTAATGAATTTCACGTGTCTTGCTGAAGGAACTCATTAAGAAAAACCTTTAAATAAAATATATTTCACAATATAATATTCTTCAGATACATCTCATTCAAGTATCCATTGATTATTGGTCGTCTCTGCACAGCTTCTTTTTTGCTACCCCACTCCACAGCCACACACCCCATCATCGCATATTTCACTTGCTGCCAAACAATTTGTCATAATCATAAATCATTTCTGAGCACTAAATCCAGCGCCTAATGCAACCCAGTATCAAGCCACCAGCGAGGAACAAAAGGACTGAACGAAATCACCGCATATTTCACAGCAGGATATTGGCCTCTAAATTGCCCCGCAAAACATAACGCTTTCAGATTGGCGAAGTAGTGGATTCGGGGGAAGTCAGAAAATATTGTCGACCGGAGTTTCCATTTCTTTTGCTTGGGTCCTTGGTGCGTGTGTATGATTTTCAATTATATGAAGCACCGCACAAAAGTTGTTTGCACATATGTCGTATCTCATCAAATTATTTGCCAGGACACAGCGAGGCGCATCCTTTTGTCCCCGGTATCCGCCCCCGTGGCTCATTTAGTGGTGACAAAGTTTTTCAAAAACTCCTGCAAATGTGCAAGAGTTGCCGGCCAAAAGTTTCACGAGGGTTCAGTGCCCAGGATTTTTCCAAAAAGCCCGCAGATGCAGGAGGAGGTGAAATGGGCTGAGGATGACCCACACCCGCAGACACAATTCAATTAATTGTGACAAATAATTTATGAAACTGCT
The DNA here is from genome assembly GCA_018153305.1 of Drosophila kurseongensis. Lineage (NCBI taxonomy): Eukaryota > Metazoa > Arthropoda > Insecta > Diptera > Drosophilidae > Drosophila > Drosophila kurseongensis. Next base: position 8,642,609 of record JAECXX010000210.1, on the reverse strand, counting down.
TACATGTGTGTGGGTGACGAGCATAAAAATGAAAAATCCATGTATTAAGGCGGATAAATCAAGGATATGACAAGCATTTCCAATTTGACGCTGATGTGCAGTCCTTGGGGTAGTTCCTCCTGATCTCCTGGTTTCCTGGTCTTCCCTTCCCCAGTTGGCCCGCCGTTTAACCCCTTTTAAGTCCTACACATCCACGCAGAAAGCTGAGTGGCATCTGAGCTCGTTTCGCACTTCAAAGCTGTCATCGATGCAGAGATTTCTTTATGGCCCGAATACCAAAACCAATAACTGGTTTGATATTCCCCTTGAAAAAGGGATTTATGTAAAAGTTTATAATGCAATTTTTTTTTACTTAGACATACTCCTAAGATCTTTTGCATAAAATTGATTTATCTTAAAGCGTCTTATTTAAATCGTTTTTTTTTCAAAAGGTTTACCAGTACATTCTTATAAAAAAGACTTAAAATTACATTTAGTAAACTTAAAATTTAAATTCGTTTAATTTAAATTAGTTTCACCCTGAAAAAATTCTATATTTTTCATAAAAGTTTTAATAAAAATGCATTTAACACTTTTTTTTTAATTAAATGTAAGATACACATAAGATAACAGAATTACTAATATGTCACAAATTATAGTTTCCAAAAAGGTCTCCGTTGCATAAATTTTTAAATTCAAATGTCTTTAATATACATTTAAAATTTAAATATCATTGTTTAAATTAAATTTTTAACCAAATATTTTGTTTAAGTCCCTCTAGTAAATTGATTAAAATATTTCACACTGATTCCCATCGAGATAATAAAATTAGATATTATTTTGGATACTTCAAAACCGGTTAATCGTTTTAAAAGCCGCACTTCAACACCAACTGCTCACCAGTCATAATCCTCGTGATAGACAGACAACTCCCAGCATTCTGAACTTTCGGCCCGAAACTTCATTAACAATTCCAATCTCAGCTGGTGAAAATCTCCTTATGACATATTTTGATATTTATTTATTATCTTGTCACTCTGATTTGCAACAGCATAAGCAACCCTCCCCTTTTTTATGACGAGGGGTCGCAACCCTGGCGCGGCGCTCACTTGTCGCGTGTCGAGAAACAAAGCAAACAAAGAGCTGTCAGCAAGTGCTCTCGAGTACATTCTTTTTTAGATATTTTTTTTAAATATACTTGAGCAAAATTAAATGCACACTTATATGGTGAAGGGGGCAGGGATGGTGACTGGATAGATAGGCGTTGAAATTATGGCAAATTGACGAAGCGCACACAAGTGGATTCCAGGGCGCGTCCCTTTGTCAGTGCAAATATTTGACCAGATGCGGCACCACGCAGGTCCTGGGTCCTGTTCCCAGATAGCTTCTGCCCGGGATTCACTTAATTTTTTATGACATCCATATGGGGGATCAAAGCGGATTTGGCCAGTTCGATGTTTTGGAAATTGCTTCTTGGCTATCGACCTGCCATCGTCCAATGGCCGGCTTAGCGACACGAAATATGAGCTAAAGTATCTATGAGATACGATGGGAGAGATAGGACTGATTCCTGCTCCTTGGCTTATATCGAAAATTTATTGTACTGCACAGACAAAAATATCTTCCTTAAAGCTACTTATTTTTTTCGTAATGTATTACGACTCTGATTAGGATAACTTTTGTAATAACAAAGAATATAACAGGCAGACTTATATGTAACCACAAAATCTAAATTAAACAATAACATAAATTAAATGAAAGTTACTTGAAAAATTATTTAACCTTGCCTGGCAACAATATATATTCCTTTTTGAAAGATATATTTCAGTTTTACATTAAGGTAAACTAATATCCTTAATTCTCTACCGTTCCCCCTTCAATTGGGAAAATTCCTGCTCTGCGTGCAGAGGTAATCTAATGAGTTGGGCGCTCAATTAGCTTCAAGACACGGAGCACGGGCAATTTTTGGGCAGGAAAAATACTCGTACCTAGAGGCAATTAGGCGGATTGCTTTATATTTCATGCCGCCCAGCGTCATCATCATTTATGAGCTCCGGTTTTCGGAGGGTGGGACGAAAAGGCCCAGACGAAGTCAGCTTCCCCCAAAACTAATTGAATTTTGACGTTGGCCCGTTCATCATTAGTCCTGCCGGCATGTAAAAAAGGATACTTAACGCAAATGACTGGAATTTGTCAGAAGCTCAGACAGATACATCCACAAATGGCTGCAATAACTGCAATCGATGGGGAAAAGAACCAAAAAAAAAGGGGCGAGGGCGGTCAGCTAATTTCCTGCAGCCGCGAGTCCTTGAGGGAAAAGCTTCAGGGACGCTTTTCTTTCTTTGCCCAGTGTTTTCCTTTTTTTTTGTGTGCGCGGAAATGCCGAAAGTGCATCTGATTTATGTGCGTTGCAAACTTTCAACTTTGCTACGATTTAGTTTCGATAGTGGCGACCCCTCACATAGATACATACACACACAAAGAAACACAGAAAAAATATTTTCATGTCCATATTCTCACCTCTATATATTTATAAAGCATAGTGATTATCGATTAAATATTTATTAATTTTGTGGTATTCTTAATGTTGCTTAGATAACACAAAGTCATACCTACAACAAAGAAATGTTTAAATGTTTTTAAGTTAGATTTTACTATAATCTGGAGACAAAAGAGTTCCCTTCGTAAAAATGGATCTAACTGTTGGAAAAGTTCAATTTTTATATTTTTTTAAACATAACTTTCGGAACCATTTAATGATTTTTTGAGTGGAGTTCTTTTTATAAATTTTAAGGAAATATAGGTACAAAATTTTAACACATTTTAATGTACGACAAAAAAAACACTTCGAATTAATGACCAATTTTTGGGTATTTCCTCCAAGTGTACACGCACGGCGGGCGAACAATGGAAACAACAAAGACGAACAAGGATGGCGAGCCAAAAGTTGGCGTTAAAACTAAAATTCCATAAATTAAACCTGGCTACTGGGCAAAGGGAAAGGGAGGGGAGGGGGTGGAAATAAAAGTTTTGCTTTTACCCTCGCTTCGGTGATAAATCACAGATCTTTTTACATAAATTTATGCTTTGCCATTTGCGGCGGAAAATGCCCTCCCTGCCAGGATTTTCCCGAGGTGGCTCCACCTAGGCCACTGGCTAATGGCTGAAAATCGGTCGAAGGAGGGTGAGGAGGGGAGAAGGAGGCGGAGGCGGAGGAGGTGGCTAGTGGGCGGTGGCCCTCTGGTCGTCCTGCTAAGTGCACGCTATACCAAAGCCACACAGACGGACCTGCTTATCGCCAAAAATATGAAAACTACCTTTTTCGAATGGGCGGACGTGGTTGCGAAATCGGTGAGCCAAAGGATATGGCGCACTTAGGCGGCCAGGACCTCACATTCGACTGCTCCTTGTGTAACTTTTCCCCAGAGTGTGCATGTGTGTGCAACACGCTTGATAAAGAAGGAGCTGCACAAAAAGTTTCAACTGCAAACGAAAACTTTTGACCTTTACGAGTGTGTGCCACCAAAGGACCATATACATTCACATATACTCGAGAATGTGTAGGAATGGAAGTAAATGCAGAGGGTTTCGAAAATATAATTTACTCTAAGTTATAGTCAATCAAAATTTAAAATAATAATACTAATATACAATTGATTTGTTAACAAGCTTTTAACATAAAAAAATGTTAAATATAAAAAGGCTGGTTACCTAGTTTTGTAAGACTAATATTTTATTTAAGATGGGATCTACTTAATTTGTTAAAAATTTGCCTTACACCTTAAAAAAGATTTTGAAATTAAGCAGGCTAATAAGCAACAGAAGAATTATATTTATATTACCCACTGTATCTACAGAAACACATGAGCCAACAGCATATGTGCAAATACTTGTGTGTATATCACGATATATAAACTGCACTTTCTTCATATCCTGATGCTAGTTTGAGCTGAGTTTGAAATGCGTTATTTTAAAAACTTTAAGGACTCATACACAAATATACTTAGTTGTATGTAAGTGAACGTGGGATTTGCTGAGGAAGGACGTAGTAGTTGTTTGTGAACATACTATATTTCTGAGCTCGAGCTTATGTTTATCTACGCTGTGCATTAAGACAATTCCCAGTGAAAAAGCGGAACCGATAATTGTAGAACTTATATTAGCCTTTAAGTTTTAATAGAAATATATTACATATTTTGAATTATTATAAAGAGTCATCTAAATGAACATAAACATAACCGTGACCAAATACTTAACTACAACTTTCTGTATTAAAAACTGTTGTTTAAATTAAGACGAAACATTTTAATTTATTTTTGTAAATTCTGGCATAAATAATTTGAAAGGAAAATCTTTGGAAACAAATGAAAACTTTCCGTTAGCACAAAATTGTCTTATTTACTTAAACTTGTGTTTGGTTTCATGCCTGAATATACAACCTATATTTTGTTTTTATATACAAGCTTTTTATACCAACCTTTGATATTGACTTTATTTACAATTTTAGCTTGAATAATTTAAGTATTAAGAATAGAATAAGCACTTTGATACTTTCAGGTTACCCATGATCTCAAAATTACATTTCAATTAAAACAAATATTATAAAATAACTAGTCCCCAATTACTTTGGGTGCACAAATACTTTTTCTATTAAGTTGCAGTAATAAGTTTAGAGCATTTATATGTGAACAGCCTAATTATATAAATTATATGCATTTTTTCTAGAAGGTGATTAAACGCGATTACTTTTCACGATTTGAAAATTATTATTTTAACGAGCTAAATCATCTGAATCGCCCATTCTGCTGCACTGATACACATTGCACTTGTTCTGGAGATGAATTTCGCTATCCTTTGCCAGAGCCCTAATTGAAGTACATTCGCCACGAAATGGATCCCAAATTAGGGGCCGATGCAAATGCATCAGCGACCACCTGCAGCCGGATCCCGAGTGGATCTGTGGGCCATGTCGCCTTGGTGGCCAACTGGCAGCTGGCCGGGCAGCTCCGGGATCCGCTGAGATCATAAAAAGCGGGCTCTGGCCCTGGGATGGATGCACTTCAAGCGGGGCTGGAATAAAGTCGTAAATAAATGAGCCTAGAAAATGTCGTCGGCGCTGTCTGCGAACTGCAGAGCTGGACTTCGAGTTGCGGACGGCGCTTCGTGTCCGCATTTTGGTATTCAAATGAGTCTAAATGAGTCTACACGACGTGGCCAACTGTTTTCGCATTTTACTTTTTTACTTTTTCATTTATTTATTTATGTTTTTTTCTGCTGGCTCGGTGACTTGTTGCTGCTTCTTGGAGCGCATATTTCATGAATCAAGTAGTCGCTGGTAGCGTGTGTGAAATGCGCGACGTTTGTTTAATTTATATGTGAATGCGCACGCGCAAAGTTGGCTCTTCACCTCCCCCCCCCAATCTGCTCATATGTAGGTAGCTACACGCAATGTCCAAATATTTTGCATATTTTTTATTCGCTTTCCAATAGCCCGATATTTATGGCCCACGCTCGCCGTAAACTAGATCATTTTGATGATCTAACTGGGGATCAGTGGGGGGGGGAGGGTTGTGGGTTGCTGGAGTGGGAGACCCACCTAGTTGCAGTTGGACGGACCTTGGACTCCCCACCGCCGCCGGCTCTTCCCGGTGGCCTCCTGGCGCCGATTCCGCGGCCTGTGAGCCCTGTTTTGGGTGGAAGTCGTGACTAATTACAGAAATTAAAACGCTGTAATTTAATTATGTATCTGCGATTTGTTATCGGCCCTGGCGTCGACCGGCCTCGTTGCCCCCGCCTCACTATCGCTGTATCAAAGTCAATATGCAGCAGCACACTGGCAGAAATGAAAAAAATTAAATAAAGGAAGTGTATATTAGCAGTCTTTAAATTAAAATATTAGATTTTCTTGGGTAAAAAAGTACACTGTATATTTTATATTTAATTTTATATACAATGACCAATGACAAAGCACTTTATAGAAATCAGTTTATAATTCTTACAACAGAGGTGTTGGCTATATTAAAAACACGCCATATCAAAGTTAATATGTACACTGAAAGAGAAACGCCCTTAAGAAAGTATGTGATTATTTTAAAGTTCCTACATCGCATATGAAAAAGTGTTTAAATTTTACTAAGTACTAACTTTTTTAATGAGAAATGTAAGCTATCATAAAATATGTTTTGTATTTAATATGAAATCACCATTAAAAGATCACCAGATAACGTTGTTAAAGTATGGAAAACATTTTAAAATATATATAAAAACTAACACCACAAAGTTAATACTTTGTAAACTGAATTTATTATAAAATTTCTTAAGCTAATTCGATATTTTGACATATTTTGGACTTCGAATATTTTTCTCACTGCTACACATAAAAGAAAAACAGTTTCAGAAAAGTGAGGGTATCAAGGGGGCTCTCCAATGAACTCAAACTGACTCAATCCAACAGGAAAGCGAGGAGCAGGAGGTGGACAAAGTGCAATTCATTTGGCCAAATACAAATAGACAAAAGTTCAGAGAAGCCCAACAAAAAATAGAAACACACAAAAAACACACCGGGAAAAGGCAGCGGACATTGGGCATCGGATCTGAGGACCTGACTTGGAAATCGAAGTGGGAGTTGCAACAGGAGTCCAAGTTGGTGTTGGCGTTTTCCTTCTCCAGCATCAGCGCCATCGATATGCGCTGATTTCCATATTCAAACGATTTCGGTTTGTTCAGTCTGCATTCAGTTGCGGATATGGAAGTCTTGGCGACCTGACTAAGTTGGCTTGTTAGATAAAATTTAAACAAATTTCCACAGCGATTAACGTTTGAGATATGAGGCAGTAAGGCTGCATTTGCTTATGAATAAAAGGATTTGATGCACTCGGTAAATCTACAGTAAAATTTAGATTTTTACTTATTATGAATATATACTTGAATAATTCCGTTTATTTTTATTTGCTTTTTAAATTAGTGTCCTAAACAATAAACTATAAAAACACAATCAAAATTCAAACGGCCTATAATTAAATCTTATAAATTCACTTCAATTGCAAAATTACGATTTTTTAGATTTCCAAATTAATACATTTGGTCAATTCGATTTGCATTTTTTTAGGTCTTACACCGGTTTTAACATAATTTAATCGATTTCTTGTCAAAGTTGGTTAAGGGTAACCATTTTGGGCATGCAGAGCTTGCGTTTAAATATTTCCTTAAGAAGTTATATATAAGAATTTCATTTATCGAACTAACTTTAGATCACAATAGCCAATTTCTGATTAAACAAAATTATTAAGGGCAATGCCCAGATAATTCTGTCTGATTATGCAGCCGATTCCGTACAATGTTTTGACCCATAATATTTACCGAATCGTTTAATGGTAATTGAAAACTATTTCCAACGATAATGAAGCGATTTCGATGAAAAGCGAAAATTGCTGTAGCGGCGATAATGAAAACAAACAAGAATTCGCGCAGGGCAATAAAAATCAGTGCACCGATCGCAATGTATCTGCACTCTACATATATTCTGCAGAACGATCGAGTGCAATTTAAATTGTATATTTGGTTTGGTTTTGTGGGCCCATGGGAGAAATTTTTCCGAAATGGATTAAAATGGAATGCGTCTTGGGCTGGAGGTTTTTGACAGCGATTTGGATTCGAATTCTGATTGACATCAACGCAGAGATCGCAACACGTGCCATTAGGTTAGGGGGCCATAGGTGGATGCATATATATGGATATCGAATTATCTAGAAACGATTCGCTGAGCTGGGCAGCCAGCGATTTTGCAATTTGTGAATGAAACACCAAGTGGAAAATTTCTGAGTTAAATTCTTTTCGGAGGGTTAATTTGCATGAGGACCAGAGTCCACTTGAGGAATTCTAATGCAAATGCAATGCCATTTTCCAAGAATCAATTGACGACTTTTCGGGCTGCCAAATGCATCTCATTTCGAGAGTTCAACATTTCGAGGGTCTGGCAAAGACACTTGCCTTATTTTTAGTGGATTATTAATGGAATTTGGGAATTTGTTAATATGTTTATGAATGAATTCGTTAAATTGCTTAGGTATTGTAATCAGCATTTTCTTAGTGAACGACTTAAAAAAGATTTAAATTTGTTTAATACAATGTTATTCAAGTTTAATTAGTTGAATTGAACTAATTTAATACCCTCCTTATTTACACCACAACTTCTTGTACTTAAGCGTTACCTAAACTATCCTCAGTAAAAACCCGCTTTCCCTGTGGACAAAATGTTACATATAACCGAAATCCCAATGGAGCTCAGCTGACAATGGCTACCAGTAACAGGAAAAACAAACAACTCCAATCACGCTTCTCAAAGCGGCCGAAACAAGACTCATAAGAGCGCGAAACATTTTGTTGTTATTTTGTAGTTGACACCCGAAAAGCACTAAAAGTCCGCCCCTCCCCTCGTCCCGCCCCCCTCCACCGCCTGACCCACCAATATAGACTCGCACCTGTGCAGTCGGCGACGGTCGCCAGTCGATTGCCAGATGCTGGGCTAGGCCCCACCACCAGCAACTACGCTGGAAAAAAAACCTGAGTGTATACCAACTATGTCATTGAATGCATTAATAATGAAGATTTTTTTTTAAAACAATTTTTAGGCATACCACTTTCGGTCAAAAAATATTCATTGTCTACAAAAATATGCTCTTTTTGTGGTGGAGTCTTAAATTATTTTTTAAATCTTATAACTTTATATTGGGCAAAGTCTTATCGACCGTTTGTTACCCATTTAGTTATTTAAAACAAAAAACGTTTTTTTTTAATTTGTGTTTTTATACATAAAAAGAAACATGTTCCAATGATGCATATGACTTGTAGGTATTAATTTTGTTAAATTATCCAAAGCATTTTAATGTTGTAGTTTCTGAAACTGCAATCAATCGCATCTGTTTTGAAAACAAATGATGAACATATTTCAAAGCTTGTAATAAGTGACGGCCTGAATAAATTCGACCGTTGCCGCTTACCAATCAAAATAGTTTTTCCAGTGTAAATCCGCGAGGGGCTGGCTTATGGTTCAATGTATCTCCGCAATGGCAGACAAATGTTTCGCACTGTTCGGGCCAATTCAATGAATTTTCGGCTAACTGTTGATGTTGCGGTTATTTTTCAGCCCGGCTTGCATCAATTAAGAGGTGTGCACGGGCCGAGTCAATTAAGCTGCCGGCATTCTGCCCATGCAAAGGACTGGCCCCAAGACCCCAAACCCCCCCCAAATCATTTCCCCGCGGCTAGACAGACATCTTCCATAATGCCGCACGATTGCCGATAATCGGTCGGGATCCCCCAGCAGTCCCCTCCACCTTTTTGCATCCCCATGTTGCTGGTTGCTGGTTGATGTTGCTAGTTGCTCGTTGCTGGTTGCTGGCAATTTGCTGCAGCAATTCATAATAACTGGGCCCGCTACCACCCACAGGGTGGTTGTTAGACCGCAGGGGAGAGGGGTTCAATCAGACCCAAGCCACCAGAGTTGCCAAGCCCCCTTGCCCCACAATCCCCACATCCCCTGCCCCAAAATGGAGTTCGCGTCGTCGACTCCAATCGAGGCGAGTCATAGAAAATTGCTGCAATTTTATATTTACAGCAATTGGGCGCAAATGCGAACGGGCAGCAAGTGCGAGCGAGACGGAGCAAAGGCAAATGTAAAAACATGAACTTAAAAATACATAATTGCATATTCCACCCGGGACCAACCGACCAACCAACCAACCAACCAGCCAGCCAACCGATTGGGCTAACGTTTGCTGCCCCCCATTTCCCAGTCCCTGCCCCCGTTCCAACCCCAATCGCACCCAAGTTGGACACACAGAAAACTCAGAGCTGACAAACAACCAAACACTCATACGTCACGTTGATTGGAAATGTGGTACAGTGGAACCAGACCAGAGGAATTTTTAAGAATCTATGGAATAAACATATATTATTATATGAAAATAGCGAAAGCTTAAATTAAATCAGTAAAGGTTTATCATGCACTTTAAAGACTAAGCACACAAAATATGTTCCCTATTAAAATAACAACAGTTTTGTAGGAAATGTTTTTGACTCATGATTAATTGTAAACTTTACCTTTTTTGTAATTCAATTAATATAAAAATATGTGTTAATGGGTAAGTTTTAATTAACTTAAAAATATGTTACTAGCCGATTGTGATTTTCTGCTGCAATTATCAACAATTTTTGTCATTCTGCTTAAAAAAATTGTGTTGTTCAAATTTGGCTAAAAATAAATTTTTCAGATGTAGGCAGATAAAAAGTTATCAATACACTAAATATGAACCAAAAACATTGTGTTTACTTAACTTTTGATTTTCATTCGGATTTTTAAAATAAATAAAATCTGCTTCCGGTTGTATAAACAGTAAATTTTGAATATTTAATGTTTACATGTTTTGTATTTATTTTTTGTATATTCTTTGGAAAACAAATGGCCCCAGTGTCCTGCAAATAATTTGACGTAGCGGATGGCGGCCCACCGCCTGTAAATTCAAATTATACATATACAAAAAAAAAACCGAAAAAGTTAGAAAAAACAACCTCAAGAGCACAGGAACACTTTACACTCTTCTTCGCCTTTTGAGGGGAAATAAAATAGCAAAACGCTTTGCATCCGCAATGGCAGCAAACGGCAACAGAGAAGAAACAAAATCGAGGCAAATTTCATGACAGGCAAGTAATTTTGTTGTGATTTTTTGATTTGACCCAAACATTCGCCTTCGAAAAAAAAGCAACTGGGGCCAGCACACTCACACACACACATGCAACTCGGGCTGAAACGTGCAATTTGTATTTGCCGCCCCAACCCATTTCCCCCATTTTCCAGCACTCCCGTTCCATCCGTATCTCCCGAACAAAACGGCAATTATGCCGCGTTTCTGCTCCCAAATCGGGGGAAATATATTTGAAGCGCTTAGATTTGGACAGTGGGTGGCTGGAGTTGACTGGCTTGGATTGGATTGGATTGATTGGAGCTGGGGGGCATCGAGGCGTGGGGATGGGCGGACCCCGGGTCGGGTTGGATTGGGTCTTTGTCCCGTTGATTTACAGTGCTACACAAAACGATGAATCGATGATTCCAGCATGAGAAATTAGATCGAGTCGCCGGCTAACTCATCATCAGCAGCGTTGGCAACGTTGGCCGGCCCCAAACACACCGCACAGCATTGCCAGCGCAACAAACAAATCACTGGCTTGGTCCTGCAAGAAGAAGAAGACGCGATAGCGATATTACATAAGGAATGTTTGCCGTCAAGATTGGAATGCTCTAATGATAATTGTCAGTCGAAAAAGATTTTTAGTAGAAACATAAATTTCTAGGGTTGATTTGTATACCAGCATAATAAACAGCATATAAACATGGTTGATAACAAATTTTTTAATTTAGTTTAAAAAAATTAAAAGATGAAAACAACCCTTTATATTTAAACGTTATTCTTTTGAAATCATTTTTAGATAAATTTATATGTTTATGCTTTTAGAAATGATAATTTTATTTTTAAAACTTATTTATTTATTTATTTATTTTGGGGCAACTGTTGTGCACAAATTGTGTTAACCCTTGCTAAGAGTATAACAAGCTGCATTGGGATTGAAATTTTGAAAATTGCTGCTGGGATTGCGGGATTGTTGTTTGTGAGCCCTCCCATTTTTACCCACCTCCTCTGTATCGGGAGTATAAACTGTAGTAATTTTCTACTTGGCTCTCCGCTTTGCGCTGCGCTGCCGCCTGGCAAAAATTGGTTTGAAAGTTGACTCGCTTTCCAGTGTTTTTCATGTAATCACATGGCCATTCCCCACACCACCACCCACTGCCACATGCCACCACCCACCTCCCACCGAAGGGGTAAGCAGCCAAGCAGTAAATCGCGCTGACTGCTGCAAATGTCCGGCATCAGCATCCCGCTTAGAATTCCCAAACCGGGCTTTGTCTCTCGCAGAATCTCCGTTCCGTTTTGTTTGGTTCAACTCCACGCCCAGGGGGCAGGGCCGATCGGCCCGATTAATGCCTCATCATTTGCAGCGGGAAAACGGGAAAAGCGGGAAACGGGAAAATCGGGAGAGCAACGCAAATTATTCGACTTGGACAGGGCGTGCCAGCCAAGTCAATCGCCTTCGATTGTCTCCGTCGAGTGATGTGCATGTGGATGAGGATGTGGATGTGGATGTGGATGCGGTGGACGCCCCAGTCCCGAGTCTCATTTAGCCTAATGGCTGCCACGATGCGTGCCAGCGGAAAGTGGATTCCGCCTCCTTCCCTATTCGCAGGATGGGTCCATTTATTGGATGCATGTTGATCATATTTTACCATGAAAACTACGAAAGGATGTAGTGATTAAAATGGGGGAACAGATATCTGTAGTTTTGGTTCTTTATCAATAGTTTTACGAAGTACGTTTTATAAAATTAATATCCTGGATAATAATTCTGTAGTTAACTTCATTTCTCAGACATATTGGAATACAAATTTTAAGACAGTTTTACACTTCCGTTCATCTGTCTATAACCATAGACAATTATACTTTTTTTCTACATTATCTGTCATTGTGTCATTATCTATTACCCGGACCAGAAGCTGGTATTTGCGTTCCCAGATCTCCTTTTTCCTTAAAACCCTGGCTTACTCTACTCTCTGCCCAAAAGTGTGTTGGGGCGTTTTGTGAAAGACTTTGGACAACCACAAAAGTAAATCAAATAAGCCGCAAAAATATCATACAAATATCATAGGCATAGTCCATATCATAAGGCCAATTAATCTGGCAGTGCAATATTATGATGGTGTCGATTACCCAAACAGACAGCCACGAGCCACTGACACGTGGCCCAGGGATTCAGCTTTCTCGAGAGGATGTTGCTCCGACGAAAGCAGGCTGTCAAGTAATCCCCTGCATAATGTTGCCTTAATGCGAGCGCGTGTCAAACTTTGTCCGCGAATTGCCCAGGATAGACTTTAGTTCGGCACAGGAAAAAATAAATATATGTTTGAAATCTATTCATAAAGATCACTCCCTTTAATCAATAACCTTGCAATGGTATATGAACAAAATTAAACGCAAGAGAATTTTTGGTGTCATTTTTATACACAAGCTTTCATTTCGAACGTGTTTTGATTGAAGTGAGTATTAAAATGGAAATTTGTTATATGGAATTTAATAAAAAATGTCTAAAAAATATATTTAAAAGTATTTTAAAATCAAAAATATTTCAAATTCAAATATAGTTAGCCCTTACCTAATATTAAGTTAGGTAAATATTACTACGGTTACTTATTGCAGGTTCAACTATTTCTTAAGTGGAAACGTAATAGTAATAATATTATTAATAATAAAAATAACATTTAGTTCCGAGAAATAATGTGTTGCTGCGTTTTTTTTATGCATAATCGATTATCGAAAACCAAACTTATCTTATCCATTATCAAAATATATTAAAAACAAGTAGTGCAGTTCTCAATATTATTTTATTTATTTATTTACATTTTCATGGTTCCTTCTTCGTAGGTCATAGTTTCCCGTTTCTATAGTAGGCCTTAGTTAAATTGCCTGTAATATTGATGGCAGAGTTCTCCGCTTTTTCGCGGTGCAGTCTTCAATCTGGGTTCTCCAGAAGCGTCTTCCAGCTTCCAAGCTTCCAAGCCGATCTCTGGCAGACTTCCCTCCAAATCTGCCGACGTCAAAATGCGGGGACCAACTCTTCTTCAGCGGCGGCTCAAACGGAGGCCGCCATTGTGTGTCGGGGCCAAATGATGTGCCAAACTGACACTTGCCGATACTCAGATACGGCTACTCAAACACCATTAAGGCGGGTGTTGCACCGAACAGGGTGAAGGGGGGACTTACCATATAGAGGGGTTCGGCGGGGCGTTGGCATATTCCTGTTGATATTTGCCGGAATGATTGTTAGTTTTATTTTATTTTGTGACAATTTCAGCAGCAACAGCAGGAAATAATAAAAATGCAAACAAATCGTTAGATTTTCCTATTGAAGTGTTTTACCCCCTCCCCCGCGCACCCACTGTTTATGTGTGTGTGTGTGCCAGTGTTTGTTGTCGGTGTTATTGCCTTTTGTTGCCCGTGTCGTTGTTGCTGGTGTCGTTTGGCTGGTTGTTTAGATGCACAGTGGGACAATTGGGTGCAGTTTAAATTATAAATATTTTATAAATTCTTAAAGAACAGAAAACATACAGTTTCAATTTCAACGGTTTTATAAGAATATACAAGCTTTTTTCGGTATATTAAATATATACAATAAAATTTAAAAAAAAGTATTCTAAAAAAAATACCTTAAATTTAATATTAAAATTTTGTATGATTCTTATATTTTCATCCACGGATTACATATTTACAATTTCCTACGAATTACTGAGCTTATCGACTTTTATTAATACACTTGTATAACTAATCGTTCACTAATAAAACCTTTGTATTTATAATACCAAAAAAACATTATTCTGGTTAATAAATAACACAAACGGCTAACTGAAATATTTAAGCCGACTTATATTTAAGTTCAAATAAATGCAAAAGCAGCTTAAACGTAATGTAGCGGCAGCGAAATGTAACAAAGATTAATATAATTGTTTCTGGAAGTACCTTGTCTGCTTTAAATTAATAACGAATTTCATTACATTTTTAGATAGCGATCGGCAAAAACAAAGTAAACGGAAACATTCAAATGTGTTCATGTAATCATTTATCAAATATCGGCGGTAAAACAAAACAGGAAGCGTCGATCAATTAATTAGAAGTTCCAGAATTCCACCTGATATCATTTCGATTGGAGTCAATTTATGAGCACCGAAAATCGAATCCGGCCCACGGTGACGGCGATGATGATGACGTTGGAAGCTGCGATATCAGAGGCTGAGACGATGGACCCCAGAGCTGAGAACCGAACTGAAGCCCGGCAATTTGTGCAATTTTTCTTGTTTAGATTGTTTTCGGTGTTTGCGTTGTCGCCGGGCTGTGTGCTTGGTTTTATGCCTGCGATAAGCCCGCACACTGCCCATAACCATTCTCATATTATTTGTAAGGATTTTTGCATTTATTGCCAGCGCTTTCAAGGATTTGCCTCGCACCCGAGCCCAAACAGAGACCCCATTCCATACCCAATCCCAATCCCAATCCCGATCCGAATATGGCTGCAGTAGTTATCTTAATAGTTATCAGGCGATTGTTGTTGTTGCAGTTAGTGCGTGGAGCGGCCACTTTATTCGCCAGTTAAATTTGATGCCATTTAACGGGCTGCGGCAATGGAGACGTTTGCCCTCTCGTGCCGTAAATCCATTAAATTGCCCCAAATTAAACTAAACTAAAATGCGGAGCCGGAGGGCAGGAAAAAAGGAGCGAAAAACAGTTGCCCTTTATGTGTGACAAAACTGTTGAAGACTTGTAAATAAACTGTTGGAACGAGAGCGGCAATTACACGCCCCGAATTACCATCCACACGGAACCATAACTCAACTCGAGCTGCAACCCTCCGGCTGCAAGGGTTGTGTCTCGAGGTGCCTTCATAATTATGTATCTTGAAGGTGCCGGGAAATGCCGCTGACAGATACAGGACAACCTACCTACAGCAGATCTTCGGCACATATCCGCTGACAGAGTGATGGAATGGCCGTACCCGATCTGGAGCAATTCCCTCATTCCTGCGATGACAGTTTGTCAGTTGACAATCAGCAAGTTGGCATATTAACCGTGTTAATTACTCACTGACGGCATAACTCTGTCATGTATCCGGCAGATAAGTAGAGCAGATGTTGCAGTTAATATCTGAATGAAGAAGTCGCCGGTGGAAAGTGTTTTGGGCGCAAGCTCAGCTTGGGAATATCTTTTAATAAATAGTAGGTGGTAAAACCGTACTTTTTATATTTTTAAGATCTAAGCACTAAAACTAATTCTGTACTTTCAAAAACATACATTATTCTTTCTGGAAGACATAACTTTTTAATCCTAGGTTTCCGGTCATTGACAAAATTATTACTAAGAACCATTATAAAGTCCGGAATCTAAATAAATTAACTTACTATTAAAAATATATTGTTAGAAAGGGGTGAGATATATTTCCACTCAATACGGCTCAAAGATTAATAAGAATTCTATAAATATTTTAAATAAATATATTGTTACATAATGCAATAAAATGTTGTCAACTAAACTTCTATTATTCGTTCAATACTCTAAACCTTCTAAATGGGTCCCTCTTTGCTCACCGTTATAACAGCCTAGCTAAAGATCTTTTTTGGCTAAGCCAATCTACGCACATTCCATTGTTTTATGACCACCTGGCAAATGTAAAGATGTAAATGACATTTCCAAATCGAAACCAGTTCAAACATCCATCACGGCGAGTCGCACAAAAAGCCAAAAGCAAATGCGCCACAAACAACCTGGCTGGGAGACAATAACAATAACCAAAGACACACTCAGAACTCAGCGGGTGTCCGTCATTAAAAAGATGACAAAGCGATGTCAACAAGAAATTTTTTGATTAACGACTAAAATGCCAGAGAGCCAAGCGATCGGGCGATGCGATCGAGCCGCGTTGAGTGGAATCGAAATGGAGACAACACAACCGAAATAAGTTAACCAGAAAAAAAAAGCTAACGATAAAAAAACAGACGAAACCAGGCAGCAAAAATTTGTTGAAGGTAAAATATCAATTTAAAAGGCAATAAAAATATTTCATTGCTATGGATCAGATCAGGCTCTGCTCGCTGGCCCCGTCGATACTCCGTTTCGATTTCGAATTAAAAGATTATGACGATAATAAACTTGACTAATCATTTTTATTGCAGTCAGTCCAATCTGTTACCACGAAAAATCTCGAAAATCGTTTTCGGGTTTTCCCAGAACCCCGATCGAGATAAACCTTTTAGGGGTAATGCGATCCCAAAGAAAACTCGAAGATGGTATATTAATTTTTCATAACTTAAATACATATATTTATTTGTTCTTCTCAATAGATTCACTTTTATTTGCATTTTTCTTAGTTTTGTTTTTTTGCTTGGGCTTGCGTAATAAATTATGAGACTATGCTTATGCTTACGAACAGAGTGGGATACATTCGAACCCGTGTATAATTTAATTGTGGTAATCAATACGTGTACGATCGCTCATAGACTTACTTAACACTAGGGTTAATCCTTCCAATGAAGTGAAATTAGGTGTGTGGTTGTGTGGGTGTGTTTCTGTGTGTTTGTGGGTCGGGGATGGTCCCCTCGGCTAACAACTAAATTAACTATGAATGTTAGATATCTTTTGTGGTTCTTTCATCTGTGATATGGAAAGCATTTTGCCGGGGCTTCGATTGGGTTTCCCCGTGGCCACCGCAACCGTAATTTGTATTTCTTTTTTTTTTACATTTAATATCACAATTTCTCATATATATTTGTTTTAGTTTTTTCCATTTTTATTCCTAACCCATTCTCGAAAGCAAAGCGTTTGGATTTCGAAATGTGTGTTTAATATTAATTATGTGTGTATGTGTGTATGTGTGTGTAGGAAGTATGTACAATAAGTGGAAAATAAATCTAATTTACGAGTAGTAGGAAACAAAAGCCTGCGCTCGGCGTTCGCATCTAAATTTATAGCATGTCATATTATTGCACATTCCAAATAGATTATTAACATGTATGCGTATGCGTGTGTCTGTGAGTGGTTTGGTTATCATATATCATATATATATATATATATATATCTATACGTATGTACACATGTCTCGCTTAGGTACCTATTATAGTTATATTAGCATATACCTTAAGATTTGCTTTAAATTCGAATTTTGATTTTACTACGCCTTCACTGTCTGCTTCAGCTGCCTCGGATCCATTCTTATTTTTGGATTTTTGGATCCGTTCTTAGTTTTGTGGAACATGAAACGCCATCAGTCTCTCAATACCAAGCAGCCTTTGGTTCCACCTTCATCTCCATTTCCAGGTCTTTCGGCATTCGACTTTTCTTTCGCATAGCTGGAACACAAATCGCTTTTGATGCATCTTTGGATACGTTTCATGATCCCTCCTTTAGTATTGGTGATCGTGTATTCAGCGGATTTCTCCGCGAACGCCCCAGATCATAAAAAATTGTTTATGAAAGTGCTCGGGGCAATCGATTATGGATCAGCCCGTTTGCAGTTGGAATCTTTTCACTTTTCATTCGGAACAACAATCAAATAATATTTTTGTGGGAAACAATTTATAAATATAAAGATTTGTGTACACGACTGATCTTCACCAGAGTCACCGCCTCTTCCCCTCTCATTTCGCTCTAAATCTTGAGATCATTTGGTTGCGAGAATCGATTGCATCTTGACTGAGTCTGAGTCCTTTTATTTCTAGCCAAGTGATCTTGATCGCCGGTCAGCGATATTGATCATAATCGGGCTAGTGTCGAGTGTTTACTTATTCGCGATCATCGTTCCACTCACTCATCTAAAATTAAAGAGAGCAAAAAAGGGAAAAGTTTGGTTAGTAAAAGTGAATTGATTGTTTTGGGGGGCTTATATAGAGATGATTATGGGTTGTTAAGGGATTTGGTGGGTTGCTTATCGGTAGCATATAAAAATATCAAATTAAAATTCCCACAAAAGAAAAAGTGCCAAAGTTTGATGATGTTTTAAGACTATTCTTTCCCAGTAATTAAGACCAATAAAAAAACATAATAAAGGATTGGGATAGGTTAGGTCGGAATGGGATGGGGATGATTGGAAGACTTACATACTTTACGGCACGATTTCTGAAGGTCTCTTGCTCCATGTCGCGGATTTTATGAGTTAGCATGTGTTGCTTCAGGTTGCCCTGGAAAAATTAACGAAAAAAGGGATATTTTTCATCAGAATTTTGGTTTAAATTTCTCTGTCTAAGCGTAAGCCCCCTTTAAAAAACCCCCAAATAACTTCCATTGTGCTAAGGGTATGGGTAACTCACCTTGGTTGTGAAGCCGCGGTCGCAGATGTTGCACTTGAAGGGCCGCTCCTTGGTGTGGCTCCTGTAGTGGATCTCCAGCGCCGAGTGGCAGGGGAATGTCTTGTAGCAGATGCCGCAGGTGGTGCTGCCGCGCACCCCGCTCAGTGCCAGTGGGTTGAACGGTGCCGCCGGCATCACGGACTGGGCGATCTGGTTCATGGCATTGCACATGTTCTGGGTGGTGGCGGGCGGGAAGAGCGGCAGGTTGGGGAACATGCCGAAGGGCGGGCGGGCGCCCATCATCGGATTGGGCGGGGGTCCCGCTCCGGGTCCCGCCTCCTGCCGCTGATTGGTCCGCTCCGGCGGACTCTGCCGCTGGGCCACTGCTGCAGCTGCCGCCGCTGCTGCGGCCTTCTGCTGTGCCTCCGCCGCCTCGCGACGCAGTTGCTCCTGGTGCTGGTGCAGTGCCGCCATCTGCTGGTGGTGATGGTGCTGGGCCGCCGCAGCCGCCGCCACGGCCGCCTGTTGCTGCATCAGGTGCTGGTGTTGCTGCTGCAGGTGGTGCTGCAGGCCGGGTGGCAGGCAGTCAATGCCCACGGTGGGTGGCAGGGGGGAGGTAAGCAGGGAGGGGGGGCCATGGCCAGCGGGACCGCTGGGGCTCCTGGGCAGGCTGGGCGGACTGGCGGGCTTCTCCTTCGGCAGCGGCGATCGCGAACTGGAACTGGAGGTGGGCGCAGCCCGGGGCGTAAGATCCAGAGCTCCCTGGGAAGCCTCCGATCGGGCGGGCGATGAGCTGGGCTTGGGCACCTGGTGCGAGGAGGGGTGCACGCTGGGCGAGGTGGGCGCCGAGGTGGAGCCCACCGAGTGGCCGTGACTGGAGGCGGAGGAGCGCGGTCTCACGGGATTCGTGTTCACCACTCCCGTGGCATCAATCCTCAGCTTCTGCTCGAACAACAGCGACTTGAAGTCGTCTCCGGAGCGGGGTCTGTCGCCCTCCTGCTCGAGGTGGCTGTTCGAGAGGTGCTCCGAGGAGACATCGTCGTCGTAGTCCTCGCCGCAGTCCATGTTATCGTCCATATCCCCCTGCGAGGACTCGGAGCCCAGGGCTCCGTTGTGGGCTCCGTGATTGGGGCCCGGCGGACCACCTGGTCCTCCTGGCAGGGCGCCAAAGTGGAAGGCCGCCGCCGCGAAGGGGTTCATGAAGTGGCCCGGCATCATCGAGGGCGGCGGATCCCGGATCTCGGCCGCCTGGATCTGCTCCGGCGTGAGATCCGTGGGCTCGCCGGTGTGCAGGCGGATGTGCTGCTGCAGGACCAGCGCATTGGAGTACTTCTTGTGGCAGACGGGGCACTGGTGGAAGTTGCGCATCGGCGGACGGATCTTGTGCACCGCCATGTGGGTCTTCAAATTGCCCTTGGTAGTGAAGGCCCTGCCGCAGATGCGGCACTTGAAGGGCCGCTCCCCGGTGTGCGTGCGGTAGTGCATCTGGAGGGCACTCTTGCAGGACAGCACCCGGTCGCAGACCACGCACTGGTTGGGGTCGCTGATCTTCTTGTTCTTCATCAGCTCTTTCAGCTTCATGGTCTCGCAGGTGTTCGACACCTCGATGAAGTTCTCCCACGAGTTGTCGTTGCTGTGGGGGCGTGGCAGCAGGGCGGCCATCTCGTGCTTGATGGGATTGAAGAACGGCGACCGGGCCATGTGGTGCGGGTGGTGGTGCGGGGGCGGCACGCCCGGGGGCAGGGCTCCTCCAGCTGGCGATCTTACCGGCGAGTGGTGTTCGGGGGACAGGGTCTTGGCGGTGGTGAAGTTGAGGGGGAAGCGGTCGGCGAAGTAATCCTCGCGAGGTGGCAGCTGGCCCGGGGTGGGCAGATGGTCCAGGTGGGATTGGGAGCCCGGCGAGGGTTGTGGGTGCATCAAGGCAGCCGGTTGGATGGGCTGCACCACCGGTGGGTAGCCCAAGTGGCTGTGGCTGTGGCGGTGGTGGTGGTGGTGGTGCTGATGGTGATGGGGGTGGTGATGCGGGGAGCGGTCCTGCTGCGACGGAGAGGGTGTCCTTCGCGGCTCAGTGCGGTGGTCCTCCTCCTTAGCCTGTTCCTGCTCCTCCTCCACCCGCTCTTCCTTGATGCGAACTTCGAGGGGCAGAGGTTCTGGTTCTGGCTCAGAGCACTCCGCATTCTCCTCCTCGCGCTCCTCCCGCTGATCCTTCTCCTCCTCCATGGGCTCGTTCTTCACCGGCACCGCCGACTCATCCTCCTCCAGGTGCGGCGATGGCTTCCTCAGATCCGTGGGCAGGTCCTGCGGAAAGAACTGGTGCGGGGCGGCCGCTCCCAGGCTCTTGAGGATCTCCAAGGGCGGACGGTAGAGGTTCTGCAGGCCGGGGAAGGCGGGCGGAAAGGAGGCGGGTGTTGAGCCCATTGGGGGCGGGGCGGGTGAGTGGGTGGGCGAACTGTCCGTGGGCGACATCTGGTCCAGCAGCGGCGGATGGAACTTGTCCATGTGCTCGGGAATGGGCGTGGCGTTCATGGGCACGTGGGGGAACTTCTGCGCATGCCGCTGGAAGTGGACCTTCAGATTGCCCTTGGTGGTGAACCTGCTGCCGCACACGTTGCACTTGAACGGCCGCTCGCCAGTGTGCGACCTGATGTGGATCTGGAGCGCTGAGTCCGAGCCGAAGACCTTGCCGCAGTACCTGCAGCGGTGCTTGAAGAACGGCTCGTTGCGACCCTTTCCCTCGCCCGCCTTCTCCCCGAAGGCGAAGTCATCCGCCATGCTGTTGGCCAGGATTCCCTGCGAGGCCGAGTCGAGCACCTCCTGGGCGCGCTTCTGCAGTAGGTCCAGGGAGTTCGGCTCGGGCAGATCGTCATGGTGGGTGATGATGCTGGAGGCCAGGTCGGAGCCGAAGGGCAGGGGCGTGTTCTCCATTTCCTTCAGCTTGGCCAGCGCATCCATGGCGGTGTCCTCCTTGTGAGTGGCCTCCAAGCTCGCTCTGCGATTGGGCTGCGTCTCGTGATCCTGCTCCCGCCTTCTCTTCAGCGATTCCGCTGGAGAACCGGAGGTCTCCCGCAGCGGGACACCCGCGTTTATCAGATGCTGACGCGCCTTGGCCTCCGCCATCCTGGCCTCCGCCTTCTGGCGCAGCTCCATGTCGGCAATGCGCTCCTCCTCCTCGTACGTGTCCGTTTCCTGCTCCTGGTCCTGCTCCTGCTCCTGGTCCTGCTCCTCCTCGAGGTCCTCCTCCTGCTTGGCCTGGTTGAGGGCCAGCTGCGACTGGAGCTGCTGGATCAGCTGGATTTGGAAGAGCTGCTGCTGCTGCAGATTGAAGAGCGTTTGCTGCAGGAAGGCCAACTGCTTCATGGCCGCCTCGTTGTCCGCTCCATTCGAGCCATTCGCAATGGTCTTGGCCGCGAACTGGGCAATGGCCATCTGCATGTTCTGTATGGCCTCCAGGGTGACCGGAGCTCCGGCCGCTCCTGGTAGGGTCACCTCAGGGGCGGGGGGCACCACACTGGTGGGCGGCGCCTCGTCGGGCATCTCCACGTCCACCTCGATGTCCTTCTCCTTCTCGGATGCCCTCTCGGTGGCCGCCTCCTCGGCACTGGCCTCCGCCACTGGGGAACTGGGCATGGAGCCACTGGCATTCGGCTCCCGCTCCTCGGAACTCGGCTTCGTCATCGCCACCCGGTTGTTGTTATCCTCCACGGGTTCAATCTCTGATTTGACCTCTGTTTTCTGGTCGATCTGGTGCTTCTGCTCCTCGTGCTGCTCCTCCTCCGGCTCGGGACTCCGGCTGGGACTGGCCGTGGTGGTGGCCGTGGTCAGTGGCGAGCAGCCACCATTCTCCTCCTGATCGCTACCGGTGTCTGCAAGAACGGAAAATGGCATTTCTCAATTAATTGGGTTTCCTCGGCAATAAAATTATTAAAGCACAGCAAATAACAACTTTTTCAAAACGGAGAAAACATGGATCATAATAACTTTCAAGTAATATCAATCAATACATTTTAGTTAAAATACATTTCATTTTTGCTAATGCTGTACACTGTTAAAATACTACAAATATACAAAATGAAACTGAAAACTATAAAAGTGCTGATTTGTTCCTTTAGCCAAACGGCACAAAATGTTTTATTTACACTCGCAATTAATTGAAATAAATCTTATATAACACAACAAACCGTAGCTAGTTAAATAATTATATATAATATGAACTTGTTTTACAATTTAAAATAAATTCTTAGCAAAGTGTTATATTTGTTTTGTACGTAGTTGGCAGTGATTATCATAAGTTTTTCTGTGTATACCAAAGAAGCCCATAGGATGCAGTTGGAGTAGGTCCAAAATAGTCAGAGGCTGGTTGAGATTGCTGCCCATTTCCCGATAACTCAACTACCTGTTAACCGTCCCCCGCCACCCCCCTCCGACCCTGCTGCATATGACTTAATCGCCGGCAATTGTTCATTGCAATGCGTTGAAGTTGCTGGCGGGTGTGGGGATGTTGCTGCTGTTGCTGCTGCTGCTGCTGCCAACTGAATGCAATTACATTTCTTGTTGAAGCATGTGTTCTCTCTCCTTTTCCCTCAGCCGCAGCTGTTTTTTTGTTTTATTTTTTTTCAGCCCACAATTAGTCTCCAAGTCGATCGCTGGCAGTTGCAATTGTTGCTGCTGCTCGTGTTGCTGTTGCTGCTGCTGCTGATGTTGCTGCTGGCCGACTGATGCGATGCTTACTTGTTGCCAGGTGAGCTGTCCAAGGGGAGAAAGCAGTTGACAGCCGTTTGGCCTGGTCCAGTGCCTCTGACTAAT
This sequence comes from Drosophila kurseongensis, assembly GCA_018153305.1. Classification (NCBI taxonomy): domain Eukaryota; kingdom Metazoa; phylum Arthropoda; class Insecta; order Diptera; family Drosophilidae; genus Drosophila; species Drosophila kurseongensis. Next base: position 8,618,893 of record JAECXX010000210.1, on the reverse strand, counting down.
TAATCGCGGCGAGCCTAAAAAGCAAACCAAGTCAAAGATTGGTCCACCAGCAACATCCACATCAACAGCAATAGCAACACCGGCAACTTTTGCCGCACACGCACATAAAATATAATTTATGATAAGTCAGAGCCAACGAACTGGGGCCACACTCGTTCGAAATATATAATAAAACATATTTCTGCACAAATCAAACGAGTTGGGCGAGTTTTCTGCTTTCTGTTTCTGTTTTTGTCCACAAAAGATACACAGATACAGATACAGATACAGATACAGATACATGGATGCCGAGTACAAAAAGATATGCAGATAGAGCGCCTGGAGACTATCAGCGCCATTTGCATATCGATCGCATTAATATTATTTGTATTATTACTTTTTGGAGGCGAATTAATTTTTAAGTTCTTTTTTTTGGGCCGCCTGAGATTCAATTAAAGGCGCTTTTTGTCGATTTTGTTTTGGGCCTGCAATTGCAGTTCAAAAACGAAACCGCCTGTCCGAGGAGTTATGATTATGATTGCCGATAACTGAAGTGTATTTTAATTAATTGAAATTAATTATAATGCTGCCATAAACCTTTCAGGCAGCGACGGCGGCGCGCAACACGAAAAACAAAACAACTTCCAATTATGACGAACATAAAATTGTCTCGAACATGGTTAAGTCATTTTGCAATTGGTAATAAAATTGTTAAATTTACAATAACAATAAACGCAGCTTGTTTATTGAGTTGGTGTTGCCCCAAAGACAGGGAGATATTGCCCCGCCTGAGGCCATTGCCTTAGTCCCCGATTCGATTTCGATTTTTAGTTTGCCGTATTTTAGTTCCTCGGACGCGTGGGCGCCCAAAACAAAATATCCAAACATTTAACTAATTCTATATATACACCGATTGGGCCTCATGTGCCACCGAGTGTGTGCGAGTTGGTGAGCCGTTTAAAGATTTATTTTTTGTCTACCACAATCGTATTTTGTTCTACTGACAACTGGCTAGGTTCATTCCGCCCCGTTCGCTCTGTATCTGCCAGATAAATAAATATGAAATTGTGAAACGAGACGAAATTATATTTCCCATTGTTGAAACACACAAACCGCTTCTATATAAATTAAATCGCGCAAGTTTAAAGGTGGATTAAGTCAAGCCATAAATTCGGCCGCGTCTGTTGGCTAAATTCAAATGAATTATTCTCGCTCCTCGTGCGCAACTAAAGTGAATAAATCCCTCGTCTAAAACGATTGCAAAGTATTTTTTGGGCCGCCTCCCCGCCCTTAAATACTCATAATTGCTAACCCACTCTGTCCATCAAGTCATTAACCAATGTCAACTTTTTTAGCACTTTATGTGTTCAAATATTTTCAACAATATTTCGCCGCAAATAAATTTTGTTTTGGCTTATCTAAGCTTTCAGCAAATCAATTTTTTACCCGAGCTTGGGATAGTAAGAACTGGTACAGTAATTTTATTGAAATACATTTAATTTTAGGAATATGGAAGGATAATTAAACGAAACACAAGCCATTTAAATTTATTTTTTAATGAACTTTAAGGCATTTGCATTGTTTTTTTTAGGAAAGTTAATAACTCCAAAATTGTAACATAAAATACAGTCGATGGGACAAAAACTTTTAAGGAATATGAACAAAGCTTAAATAGAGAGTACACTTGATAATGGTACTTAATCTTTTAATAAATTTTCCAAGATATCCAATATCTTTGATAACATAGCTAAAGATATTTTTTCTTTCTGTGTGCTGAACTCAAAATCTCCTTGGAATCGTACCTCTACCTCGACATTTTTCAGTTCATTCCTCTAGCACTGACTTTTGCATACGCCTCGACTTTTGTTCTGGGCTGACTTTCAATTATTCCATCATCATATTCAATATGCAAATCGCTGCGAACCAACCGTGAGCTCGCTGGCCTGAGTTGAAAAAAAATGTTTAGCCAATTGGAAAATGCAAAATCAAAAAAGAAATGCGAATAAACTAAATAAAGTACGCGATCTAAAAAGAACAGAGGCAAATCGATTGTGCGCCATAATTGAATAATATATCCAAGTCCGTTCTGATCGGATTTGCTGCCATAGGTCAGGACGGCAATTTAATTAAAGTTTTAGGCACACGTTTATATCAACGACTTTGTAGCAAAAAAAGAAAATCGCATAAATACAAATGATTAAATAATTCATGTCATTAAGTTATGCGAGCGCAACTTCGATTACAAAGTAAAGCGACACAAATTGATGAGCATTTCCATATTCACAGAATTAGCTTTAAACCGGCTGAAATGTTACAAAGTCCATATACAGACATGTGAAGAATAATAGGGACTCATGTATTAAACTGATTAGCACATGCATTAATATAAATATAAAAAATCGTAATATTACTTCAAAGAACGTATGATAAGAAAATGACCATTACTTAAAAAAAATATTGTCTTCGTATTGAAGACTTGTTACTTTCCATGAGTACCTCAATTTATAAAAATAATGTGGAAAAAGAAGTAAGGCCCGTTAACCAACTTCAATAAGAATACAGTATACTTTTTTAAAAATAGTCGTTTTATAAAGACATTTTTTCCTGCGTTACATAGTCGCCGTATTATTTTTAACTTGACTGTAAATCATATGGAAACAAGCGCCAACTCACTGCAAATCTGCTTCGATTTTCATTTTTTGCGATATTAATTTAATTTATTATCCCGTACTAATGAGTTAACATTTATTAATGCCCGAAGCAGCAGCAACATCACATACGAATACACAACTTATATACCTATATGCCATCATATGCGGTGTATAAATAAAAACCGCGCCAAACAAATTGATAAAAAGAAAAAATATCCTCATCTTCACGCACACAGGCAAAATGTTTATCACCTTTTTAAAGCTTATGGGCAGCAATTTTCAAAATTTAATGTGAACTCATTTGTAATTATGGATATAAAGCGCTTATGTGAGTATCAATATATACACACAGGGCATGGGAAATAAAATCGAAAGAAAAAACTATGTATATTGCGATGAAAAATTTTTAAATAATGTATCACTTCACTAAAAATATTTTTAAACAAGACAAACGCTCCCTTTTACAAAATGCATTAAAAAATATATATAAAGAAAACTTGAATAATTATATTTTTGAAAATGTTATAACCAATATTGCCTCACTCAGTCGTAAAATTGTCTTTATTCACCAGCCTCAAAATTTCAATAAATATAATTAAGTTCGCGGCATGCAAATCTTTAAATATCGAAGCTTTCAAAACCAATTAAAGAAACACGCCTGCCGAAAGGCCTCGAAAAAATAAACATAACACCACCGACAAACTCATTTTTGTGCCTTTCCCAAAATTTAATTCTTCTATATAAAATGAGCCGAAGCCATATTTAAATCATATCGTTTTTAAGTTGCTCCATTAAAACGAAATCGATTTTTGATTTATCATAAAACACAAGTTAGGAAAGGGGATCGAGGGGTCTAGCCAATGGCAGCGTTAACGTTCAAATTAAATCAAATCAGAAACTGGAAATGCAAAACCGAAGAAATATTGTTTATATGTATAAATTTACCATATAATCGAGGGGAAAACTGGTGCAAACGTTACGTTTCGCAGCCATAAGTTTCTAAATTGGTATTTACCATTTTTAAAGACCTGATAAGCTATACTCAAATTTAAAACATATTTAAATCGCCTACGACTTTTCTGTCAGATGCCACAATTATTAATGTTTGATCAAAAGTGTTGTTTCCATTTCGTATTTTTATCAGCCAAATGGAAAACGCTTAGGGTCCAAACACTTTGTTAAAGAAATTCAAGAAGTTAAGTTGGACAAAAGAAACAATAATGACAAATTTGTTAACCAATTTTAAATGGTTTGGTTTTGCATTAAAATGGGAAAATGCTTTCAAAAATTGTTTTAGGTTCCGCTGATTGGAAAATACTTTCTAATATCTTGCTGGTTTTTTTTTGTTAAATTCTTTTACAAATGACAAATAGGATAACAAAATATAAAAGGCAGCCGCCAAACTGTTTGTTTTATATTTTCTTGTCTCGTCTCCAAAAACAAAACGAATTTTTTGTCTGTTAGAAATTTCAATTATGTCAAAAACGATTTAAGGCATTTCATTTTTGGCAACAGTCAAAGGTAATGTTTTTGGTATTGCTTTTTAGCGGGACTCAGTATTTAAAAATGTACTATTTCCTATTAAATGGATTGTTTTCCGCTCACCTTTGTCGGCGCTGCGAGCGCGATCCTTCAGCTGTTTGACAATGCCATATTTCACTGTACCAAATTGTATCATTTTATTGATGGTCTCCTGGTGATTATCCTTGAAGTCACTACGCATCGCACACAAAACGTTGGACAGGTGATTTTTCATCAAGAGAACTTTTTCTAGCACTTTTGCGGTGTGTGTTTTGTTTTGTTTTGATATTTTTTAACTTTGCTTGATCATTTCACTGTGTTTTTCTTTTGGTTTTTTTTTAAAGGGGTAAAATAACTTTTCAACACTTGTGTTTTGCCGTCGGCAGTGGGAAACGCGTATTACCGCTGGCCTTTGCGCGTGTTTAATTTATTAATCGTGTTTAGCTGGTGGCCAAACTATAGCTGCCCGTTGATTGTCATCGTTTGTGGGATTTTCGCGGCACTTAAGGAAAACTCGCTGTTGAAACTGTGCGCGTTACGCATACGCAACGTGGGCCGGGATGCGGCACTGAGAGAAATCGAGTGCTCGCTGCGAACGTTCAGCAACGCGCGTCCAAACACGAATGACACAAACAATAACAGCCCGCCAGACCTCGATGTTCGAACCGCTCGGCTTATTTCGGGTGACTTCGTGAGCGGACCGGTTTGCGCGCGTGTGTGTGTGTGTGTGCGTTATTACATCCTGACAATCATTCAGCCAACCCACCTTATGCTCACTCACACTCGCACGCACGCACACACGCCACGCTCTCCCGCTCGCATTTCATATTATTTTTCATATGCGCCTCTCGCTCGCTCTCATCATAATTTTTATTAAATTGCTGTTACTGTTACTCTTGCCGGCCCGCTCGCTCTCCCGTATTTTTTTTTGTTCGCCTCGAGGATGCTCAGTCGCAGTCGCCGTTTTTACCTGAGCATTATGAGAATTATGAGCTGCTCTCTTTCGCTCTCTCTCTCGTAAGAGGTAAAAAAGAAGAAGCAGCGAAGCGACTTCCTTCCGCCTTTTGCGGCTCACCTTTGCGCCATTGTTGTTGTAATTGTGCATGCCCCGTCTCGCTCGCTCTCTCGATTAATAATTTATCATAATTTATAGGGGGGAGTGCCCCCTGTCCTTTAGGCCCTTGGGCAGCCTGCCATCTCGCTCGCTCTCGCGCAAGAGAGCCTGCCATTTGTTGCGCCCTCTTTCGCTCGCTCTCGCTCGCTCTCCCGCATTCGCCATCTCTTTCTTCGGCGCAGTTATGAGCGTTGTTGTTGCCTTTTTTAATTTCGGTTTTATAAGATTTTGTGTTCTTCGCTATTGTTCGTATAAAACCCCCTTTTTTATCGGGTAATTCTGACTTGGGTGACTCCGCTTATTCGTCAGTTTATCTGTGTGTTTGTGTGTGTGGGGTGCTCATGTGTGTGTATGTGTGAATATTATGAACCATTCATCAAAATGTTTTCTTTTTTTCGGCTTTCTGACTTTTGGGCAACTCCCACTTCTTTAATTATTTTCTTTCCTTCTCTGCAGCCGAGCAATTTTTAACATTTCAAGTCTTGGAATTAAAAACTTTCGTACCAGTTCCCATTTTAATTGCAAATGTTCTTTTGACTTTCTGAAACACCTGGCGATAGAGTCTTTTTGTGTAATTTTTTAACTGCACAATAAGAAACATTTGGCAAATGAGTTATGATTAACAGGGTAAGTGATTTTTTGAAGGTTTCACGGTACAATTGTGAGTAACCATCAATTAGGGACTGCTAGTTGTATATGGAAAATCAATTAAGCAATTGTAATGGTTATAATTTTCGACCAATTTTGGTCTGGCCAAAGAACATTTTATTGTTTGAAATAAAAAAAGATCTTGAGCTTAATGATTAAATAGTAAATTGATTGTAAGTAAAATAGAAACAATTTAAATGTATAAGAACAAGCAATATAGAATAACAATAGATTTAGTTTCAAATACACTATTGCTTAACTATTACAGTTTTTAACTATATCTTTAAGTCGAAATTCTAAATTTAATATTTGTAGGTTAATAAGGAATTTATATATTTTCATAGAGGTTTTAATTTATTAAAAGTTCTTTATAGATTTTTAGGGATACACAAGGGATGAGGCTAAAAGTAAATAGTATATTTATTTAAAATCATAGTATTTCGTACAATATTCCCAATAAACGTAAGCTATATCCTTGTCAAATTCGAGTTATGTTCAACAGTAAATACAGTAATTTAACAAACGCATACATTACGTTAAGAAACTATCAACAATCTAGTACAACTTTATGAGCGAATCCCCAAGTCTGGGAGCCACTTACACCCAGAGATTGTCTTCATTACAGGACCCCCAGGAATGCGATAGAGTCGGCTGCGAAAGAGAGGGTACGAAGGTCCTCGGGAAAGAACAACAATAAGCTGAAATAAAAGGAGGCATTAATAATGCTGCCTGCGTCGACATCGCTGCCGCCAAGTGGGCGGTGGGGGCGGAGGAGGGGCTGTCATAAATTTCTGGGAGCGAGCGAAACCCAAAGAGAGCGCCAATAAAATGCAGAAAACGGGAGGAGTAGGAAATAATACATATTAAAAGGCGAAAGAAAGACGGCAAGCAGGGAAAAAAAGTGAGGAAGAGTCGAAAAGGGGGAGGGGGTGGGAAAGCCACCTTGCGCACCAGTAAGAAAAAGCCACTAACACCAGTTGAGAGTATGGTAGTGTGTGTGCGAGAGAGGGTTTGTTTATGTACAGGGCAAATACATAATTCATAACGCTCATATTCGCTCATTTTGCAGCAGCTTCGACCAACGAAAAAGCGGATCTGCCCTTTTCATATCTGCCATCATATTCGCACCCACACCACGGCATTGCTCGCACAAACACACCCAACTCTCGCACTCACACCGAGGCTCCCCACCCCCCCACACACACACACAGCGCAGACAAGTTTTTGATAGACTCTCATAATCATAACGAAAACAACAACAGCGCATCGCTGCCTCTCGCTCTTCGACTGCCTACAGGTTGCCTTCTCTCTCCCTCTCCCTCCCTCGCTCTCTCTCTCGCACATATGCGCGCTCTGCGCTCATTTTCGAAATGCCAGCTATTTCTGTCGCACTCTTGCACTCTGTTTCTCCCAACAGCAATGTTCCTCTCTGCTGTTAGGCTAAAAGTCTTATACGCCCTTAACATACCGTACTTCGAAAATTATTACGTCTTCGAAAAGGGGGCGCACTATGTATAGCTAATGTTATTAAGTCAATGCTCTTAATTTTAAATTTTATAATCAAAACGTTAAAAAAATTCGTTAGTAACGTTGGTAAAATTCGTTGAATATTTTAAGCAATTATTATAATACAACATTAATGATTAATTAACCATTTTTATTGATCGATATATTTGAAGACAAATAAGAAAAACTGAAATATCTTTGTACAAAAATTTCAACTTTGTTAAAGAAATTTCCGTAACATCCCGGACAGACTTTTTAAATGTGTTTCCAATGTTTGGACAACCAAATTTGTAGTATTGTAGTATTGTAGTATTAGATTAGATTATTATTACTTGTTTTAATATAAATAAATACAAGTATTTAATTGTGCACACAATTTGCATTCAAATAGCAAATAACATTATTAATAATAGAAGAAATTCAAGATAGGCAAACAACAGTATTTCCTAAATACGGTCTTAGCTATTTTATGTCTATGCAGATTGTTAAGGCATCGTTAAATTTTCAAGATGGGCGCGATGTATGGGTAGATTTTGTCTAGCTTTGAATAAACAATCATTAAAATCCATTAGCTTCATAACCATAAACAATAGAGTAGATATTTTTTATATTACTTCGCTAAAACTCAATAAGGTCAGTCAAAGAATTACTTAATTAACTGAAAAGGCGGCATCATTTTAAACTTTATTGAGGAAATGTCAAAACTATTTGTTTTTGTTCTTCTGTTTTGATTAAAGTAAATGATTTTTTAAAATATTTTTCAGATACCGTTCATGATCTAAAATGGCAACGACTAGAAAGAAGTTGAATGAAATTTATATTTGATACATATTAGATTAGGTATGATATTTTAACCATAATAAAAATAAAATTATTTTCAAATATAAAAATATATTAAGTCTTCCAAAAATTAAACAAACACAAATTTACAAAACCAATATTGATAGGATTTTATTCAAAATATAGCATTATTATTATAACCTTACCCAATAGCTAAATATTAAAATGTTTTTATTTATTTGATGAAATAGTTTGCTAAATTCAGATAACTAATATTAAATATCCGAGTCCCTCGCCCAAAAACACGTCTTAGCACAAATTTCGGATGTAGATCTTTAATTTATCCCGGTTCCATCCGTACAGCAGTCTTAAAGTTGTGATTTCCTTTTTTTCTCGTCGCAACTCTCCATCAATTATTCATTGCCATCCATCGATTGGCCCGTTCCCCTGCAAAACAATAATCAAAAATGCAATCGGTAAGCTCCGGTTTTGTCACCCCAATTCTAAAACCCTTTTCCCCGACCCCCTCCAACCTTCGGGCGTTAATCTGTAGTCCGAATTTCAATATCAGTCTGCGGTCTCTTTGTTGCCCTAATTTAAAATCCAAAACGAAAACAACAGCAATATCCGAAAGTAAAAAGAAAACAGAAATTAAATGCAACCGAAATAAAATAAAAAACGGAATTACTTCCGTTCGGCTTCGGATCGGTTTCCTCGGGCAGATTTATGGGGCAAGGCACTCAGGCACTCCGAGGATCCTGCCGGCGGTTCCCTCAAAGTCCCCGAGGAAAAGCGGCGAAGAAAAACCCTGAGACGGAGGAAATCGACTCGAAAGTGAATGGGAAAATAAAATGCAACGGGCATTCCAAGTGCCCAGCGATCTTCGGCATAATAATTGGCCACTCGCGGAGCCAAAAGCAAATGTTTTTCCGAGACATAGGCACGTTCCTCCAAGTTTCCCCTTTTTAATTACCGCCTGCGTGTCCTGCCAAAAGGATTCGCCCGCCGTTTGTTCTGCCCGCTCGCGCTTTTCACACTTGTCTCATTGCCGCTCATAAAAAATTATGGCAGGCCAGCCCCTAATTTTAATTTCCTCAGAATATTCGACCAACGATATATGGCCATGTGAAGTTTTCAGCTCTAGAGGTGAGCGAAGTTCGTGCCTATTGAAAGAATTTACTTCATGAGGAATATTATTATTTTTCTTTAAATCAGTTAAAATTTTATAAGAAAATCCCTGCTTTGATCAATTTACTAATAAGTCTCTTGAATCATAGTTGAATACAAATCCGATTACATTTAAAAATACTACTTTACATCCATTGGCATACAATTATTCCTTACATGTGTTTACAAACTGTGTATTTAGTTCACTGTTTCACTATTCACTTATAAAATTTAAATTAGTGTTAAGATCCAGTTACATTACAATCAGAATAATTTTAAAGTTTATTTTCAAGTGTACTTAGGTACTCAAATTTTTGAAGAGTTTAAAACCCAAAGCTAATATTTATTTATTTATTTATTTAATGCTAACAACTAATTAAAACTACTTGCTAACAGTGGGTATAAGCTTTAGCAGCTGTAGGCCTTCAGCTCTTTGTACTTCTTATATTCTTCAATTTCATGTTCACTAGATGTTTTTATTTACAGATATTGTTGCTTATTTTTATTTAACTTTTTAACTGATACTTATTTGATGTACGTTTATTTATTTTTATAATTTATTTAAAATGTGGGATTTTGTAAAAAAGTTTATGATGTTGTTGAAGTTGTTGTTGGGGGGGCTTGCAATATATAGCAAAGGATTGGGGTTGTGGAAGCATTGGGAGCGTTGTGAGGAGAGGGAGGGGCACGCTTATGCGTGCATTGGTGCATAGTGGGCACAAGTTGTTTTTTGTATTGTCAAGGTAGTGGGCATTAGTTAAGTTTGTATGTCCTAGTCTAAGTCTTGTTATTATTATTTGTTGTCTCCTGTTCAGTGGAGAGTTTTTGTGGGGGGTGTTGGAGGGTGATAGTTTTGCTATTTGTTGGTACCAATTGGAGGTTGAATTGAGTAGGTACGTTTGTATATCTTTTAGTTTTGTTTTCAGAAAGCTAATATGTTTACCTTTCTCCTTTTATAAAATGCTTAAGCCAATATATATTAAAATAAATTGGTTTTTATTATTACTAAAGGAAGAACCTGAATATTAAATTATCTAGTGTTAAAATTATATTTATGGTAGCTTTGTATAAAATTCGATTTATTATATTTTTTTGGAATTTCCGGGCTTATATCAACAAGTAGATCATGTGGACTGGGTCGCAGTAGAAGCTCGCTTCTTATCACGAGGCCATCTTCAGAATAGTTATCCTCTGCGCATGCGTGACTCCATTTTAGGGACTTACGTGCCCACTTTGCGAAGATATAGAAGAAGGGGTATACGTGATCAGAGGGGGGATTCGCGGGAGTGTTGGCTTAGGGTGCGTTTTATGGGTTGGATCGAGCTACCGTTTCGGAATTTTAACAATTTGTGAACCGAGTTTTATTTGATTTTAATGTTGAGCATTTTTGCCGCCTTTGTGGTTCACTTTGCCCCGGGCTTGAATACCTCCTTCACTTGGGCTAATTAAATATTCAAATCGCATTCGGCTGAGAAATTTTCTATCAAAATGCGAACTCATTTAAATCGCCTCGAAAACGTTTGATGTTTGGTTTATGAGCCTCGTTCCAAACTCATTTCTCCATCAAATCTTTTTCTGTGGTCGGGTTATAAACGAAATTATTGTCGGTATATGCAGGTTCTGAAATTGAAATTAAATTTCTGAGATTGGAGTTTAGATTAGCTGATCTATGGGTTGAGCATACTTAAATGGAGTAGGAACTCTTCAGGCACTTTTTCTCGGTAAACCAATCTGCGCTTTAATTATATTAGCCGAATTAGTTTGACTTTAATATCAGCACTACAATTAGTCTGCATTATCTTATTTAGAATTCTATTTTAATTATTTACCTGATCAAATTCATATTAAAAGGGTAACTAAACATCCTTTCATAGAAAATGAACTATAAAATAGTTTTATAAACTCTGTTCATTAAGGCAGGTCACATGTCAATCACCTGGGTGAAGTTAATCGGTAGTCGAATGCTGATTTGGGGACAAAGCCCTTCGGTCTTTGAGGATCGTAAATCTCTGCAGTCTGCGTGGACACCCAGCTAATAAAAATCCAGAAAAATGCATTTATGGAGTCCTTTAATAAACTGAGACTCGGGATCGCCAGGGTTTGTTTTCCTCGAGGAGGGTTCATCGAAAAATTAACAACTCCTCGGGGCCGATAAAGATTTTTATAGAGCGACATTTAAATATTCCCCGACATCGGGGTATCAGGTATAATTGCACATAAATCAATGCGGAGAGAGAGGTAGATGCATAATGATATCTTCATGGGCCCGGGCCCCGAAGTCGATCAATATTTCATTGATACAGCCGAGGACACTGCGGGCAAAGGAAAAGCGAAAGGAAAATGCGTAAACAGATAAGGAAAATGTCAACAACTCTGAGGCTTGGCCATAAATTTGCCCTTCCCCACTTCGTTCCCAAACCCAAATCTCATTCCTCTCCTGTTAGGCAATATTAAAAAAGGATTTCCCTTTGTCTTAGGTCGAGAAGTACATAAACGTCGGGCAATAATAATTAAAAAATCGAAAACGAAGAGAACCTTTTTTTACCTGCCCTGATTTTCATGTTCGGTTCGGTTTTTGGTCAATGAAATGCAGACAATTGGCGACAAAACTATCGAGCGACTTGACAAAAACAGAATTATGAACTCAAACAGGTACAGGATCGGTACGGGATGATCGTGAGGCGCCGCTAAAGTCTGGGCCCACTCATAACTCTCATGCGACTGGGTCCGATAAGGATTGGGTGCCCGGCCTGGCGCCGATGTCCTTGCGGATGTCCTGTCGTCGAGGGAGCTAGCCGCAGGTGTCCCAGCCGCATTTGTTGTTCTACTCGCCCCGTTTTTAAATCGTCGAGTCTCTGCGCAAATCGAATCAAACCAAAACTCATCAAATATAATTTGATTTGATTGCCGACAACCGCAGATGGGAGGAATCCAAGTGTTGCCAAGGCAGCGAGAAAACATCTCGGCAGGCTTTTTAAGGATACACAGGGAATAATCATAGATGGTTGTTTACCTCGTACCAAAAAAATATGTAATGCTTTCTATATTTATACTCGCTTTTTACATTGTATTTTCATCCAACTGTTGTGCAAATGTACAAACGGTTTTTAAATATATATAGAAAATATATATTTTTTAAAATTATAAATATGAAATATGGACATTTCCTTTTAGAAAAATATCAAAAAAACCATTAGGGTTTATTCCTGATTAAATACAATAATATTAATACAAAACCAACAACAAAATCGGTTAAATAATGAAAAAAATATTGCTTATTTTTTCAACCATTTATATCCAATGTTACAAATGGTAGACATCTATGCATTTGTATTCAATTTTTAAATTTAAAGGAAAAATTATTTTATTACTTCTTTATTTTATTTGTTGATTTCATTATCTTAAAATGTATTATCTCGATTTTTTTATCAAAACTAAGTGATTGTAATGATTGTCAAATAATTAGTAAAACGATGAATTATTAATTACATTTAAACGAGTAGCAAAAACCCTTTAATACTGTGACCCTCTCAGCAATCAAAGTGGTAACCTCACAGGAATTTTAGTTCGTGCCTATATGTATTTTTCGCAGTGCATCTCCAATCGCTCCTCACGCACGCATAATTTCTGAAGAGCTCCTTCAGCCCATCATCTCTGCGCTACCCAGCACTTCCTCCACTTCGCCGAGAGTCGAGATTTCATTGTTGGCTTCCTTTGTCAATTGCACTCACTTAACGCGATTTCTGAAGCCCCTCCTCGTTACACATTTGTTGCATTTATTTATTTATTTGCTGAATGCTGCGAAAATTATATTTGCCCAGCCCACTCGAGTGTCGTTCGTTTTGATTGCGATTGCTTCTTGTGGCCAGCCGCACAAATCACTTCAAAAATTTGTCGAGCACACGAGTGAAGAGGGTGCAAAACGGTGGTATTGGTAGGAAAGTGACAATCTTTTGTATTTCCCCACTCGCGTGTGCAATTTTACATTGCAAATATGTGGCAAAAAATAGAGAATTATGCTGTCAATTAAGTTGTCTGAAAAGTTAAGGGCTTTTCATTAGCGAGGTGCTGGAATAAGTGCATAATTGAAAATTATCAAATTTGCGCGGCTTGCATTTGCCATATAATTGAAATTTGTATTTGTATTGTTTAAGCATAGATTTGATGAAAATGACAAACTTAAATTTTGAATAACTAAACATAGGATAAGATATAAATGAAAAAATAAATAAATTAAGTTGTCTGCAAAGATAAAGGCTTTTTATTAGCGAGGTGCTGGAATAAGTGCATAATTAAAAATTATTAAATTGGTTTGCATTTGCTAAATAATTGAAATTGTTCCCTATGAAATTACCTTGTTGAAAATTAAGAAGAAATTTAAGTCTTTAATAACTTAACAGAAGACAAGTTATAAATAAAATAAAAATGGATATTTCTGTATTGTATTTATTGTACTTCCGAAATGTTTATAGTTTGTTTGATTTTACTAAAAATAAGTTTAACAAAATGGAAAAAAAACTATTTGCCTAAGCTGATATTATTTTTGTAACAAAAATCCAAATGGCATTGAAATAGTTCTCTAAAAAACGTGCTAATCTAGCAAAGATCAGAAATAGTTTTTATAACCTGGGTAAAGAAAAACAAATTGCTCAATTAAAGGGAATTTAAATTAAAGTGTTTAGGGATGAATCACAACAACAGGCAACATTTAAAGGGTGCCGTTCCAGTTGTTATAGGTTTAGTGATCCTTACTCCTAATTGCATCTTATCGAACTGTGATCCTGCGACAAAGAGACACATGATGTCAGACACTATTCCCAGAACACCGAAATCAAAGTTCAAACCTTTCTCCCATGGCTCCACAGTAGCCCAACTGAGGGCTATAAAAAAAAGAAAACAAATCCAAATTAGATCTCGAAAATTAGGCGCAATTAGAGACAAATTTGGTGAGCTCTTCGTTGCGATAAGACTGCGAAAAAAGCAGGAGGCGAAGGCATAATTGGATTTAATTGCACAACTCTCCGGGAAATAAACAAACGATATCAGATCGATCCGTGGAGCGAGGGTTTTACGAGCGCGTGTCAGAGGCGGACTTTTGGGTGAAAGCAGGCCCGGATCAGTCGGATCCATATCCATATGCAGTGTGGTGGAATTACAGGTAGATCGCCGGAGATCCGTTCGACGAAAGGATGAAGGAGCTGGACATAAAGCGAACCCGCTGCCGCGCAACAATGTTTGTGTTTACGACCTCGCCCCGTCGCCCTTTGTCGATCGCTGATCGCGCTCATTGTGCTGTGCTGTTCTGTCTGCTCTACATATAAACCAGACGATTTATCTTTTATTGTAGGTAAACACAGCCCTAGACCATCCTCCGCACCCTCCTCGTCCTCCGCCCAGCTCGAGTCCAAGGCCAAGGATGAGCCGCGGAGGAAAAATCAAATTTTTATGATCGCCCAACGAGCGCTTGCGGAAACATTTGAAAAGCCATAAAATCCCCCGAGTGCAACCCTATGAATACACAGAGAAAAAGGTTTGGATATAATAGCTAAACTTAAATTTTCATTAAGGGAATACGATTCCAAACATTTATTTTTTTTATCTATTTTGAATTCAATTTGGCAAGATCTATATATCAATGCAAAATTATATGAAAACATTGGCGGGGGGTTGCCAAATTGTGTGACTGCTACAAGCCAATTTTTCATGCACAAAACCTTTCACATTTTTTTGATCTGAATCCTACTTGAGAAATTTTATGTGAATAGACCATTTCACTCACAAAACACACTCACATCTCTTAAGTGCTAACACCTAGAATTAGTATTCCTAAAAGCAAAATTATAAAACAGCTGCTCACTTACCTTCTGTTTTTAACTTATTTTTTATAAGGGTGTGCTTTGGACATATATAACAGTTCTAAAACATGGATTTTAGTTAAATGTTTTTAATTTAATTGACGGGTTTTCTATGTTTTTTTTCCAATCTATGGTGTTGTTTAAGGCTTTAATAAAATGTAATAAAATGCAATTCAAACTTAAGTTCGTATTCCTTTAATCTTGATAAATAAAAGGCTAGGATGGGTAAGAGTTTGAGTCCAAAATATATAGGTATTATTAGCTATTCCATAGATTGACAGACAAGGAAAGTAGTTTTTTCTCAGTGTATGGCTTGGCATAGGGGTCGCGACCTGAACTCACTGTGTATATGGCCTTTAGCGTATAGTTGATCCATAAACGCGTTGCTAGTTGCGTTTTCATTTCTTCATGATTTTATGGCCGGTGCATTTGTTTTCCTTCAGCACAAAACTGCTTCAATTTTTCCCAAGTTTTATGGGTTTTCTATTGAAACAATGCCACATCACATCCCCTCGATCCCTCGCTTTCCCCGTTCTCTCACCCAATTTCTCTGTGTGTGTTCGATATTAACGAGTGTTTTTGTGATCCGGCAGCGGTTCGATATATTTGTCTATTTCCAGCTCTCACAACATTTTAATTTTCTCTTTTATTATCTATCACCCGATTGCGGTTCATTATCCTCCCACCCCCTTCTCGGCTACCGCATTTCCATTTCCATTCCCACTCCCATTTCCATTTCCCTATCAACTCCTTCGGGGGGCGGCAGCTTCTGGGGTTTACGACTTTTAATTGATGTTAGTTTTTCCATAATTTATTGTTGCATTTTACGGTTTCATTTTAACCCTTTAATGGCCAGGCTCCGTCTCCGGCTCCATTCTTCGCTGGAAATCAAAAATTATGATATTTTTGAAAATTTTTATTGCCTGCGCTCCGGGTTTCCGAACCATGGGACCACAGAACGTGCCTGTCATCGGCATCCACATCCACATCCACCTCAGTCTCATCCGGCTGATCATAGTCATCATCATCTGCTCGATTTATGGCATTTGTGGGGAAACACTGGCTCCTCAAAGGGCAGTGGTTTTACGACTCCGATCGGGAACGGGAACTGATATCCCATAGTTATTGTTCACAGTGGGAAATCATCTTGAGACTTGTGAAAACTTTATTAATTGTGTTAGCCAGAATTGGGATTCCAGATAACAAGATAAAACCAAATTACCTGGTATATGACTTTTGCTTTCTATTTATTAGTGTCTTTTATATTCCAAAAGTTCTGTTAATCAGGTTTTAATAGTAGAAACACCAGCGATAAACAGAATTTTAGATTATAATTTATAATTATGTGTTTAAAATTTGTTTTTTCCAAACTATTTATATTTTTATATTAATCTAATCAAAAAAATCAATTTTAGTTAATAGTGGAAATAGCAAAGCAGAATTTAATAAAAATATAATCAATAATGTAAATGGTATTGGTAATGTAATGGATACATTTTAGTTATACATAAATCATCATTTTAAGATCCCTTTAATGAGTTGTATACAGGAAACCCTTCAGAGATACACGTCATAATTCCCCAGTTTAAAATGTGATCTACTTAAATAAGAATTTGCCGAAAGTTCAATGGCAAACATTTCGCAGAACTTTCAACAAACTCCAGTCGATGAATGGCGCCCACCGCAGGAAGAGGTTCTTGTTTTGGGACACCCTCTTAACCCCTTGGAGCCCACTTTAGTCCACGGAAGATTCCTCAAAACCCGTTGTCCAAGTGGCGCTTAGGCGGTTCCTTCGTCCAGACAATTTTCGGGCATTTCTCAGGAGCAATTTCTGGCGTTTTCCTTATTTTTTTGTGTCCGATGATGCTGCTTTTTAATAAGTTATGCGAAAGGAGAACCCTACCTCCATTTGGTTAGGCATGCTTGATGTCTTTTATAATGTGCCTGTCTTAATATGATTTTTGTCCCCATCCAATGGACATTCGCGAGATTCCAGAAAGCATCTTTTAATGTTGCCAGTTGGAAGGGGAAGTGGGGCAAAGGGAACTGGATACAGTAGGAAGCTGCTTCGTCAGCGGCTGTCTGCCGTTTGTCAAACTGTCATATGCTTGTCGCACGCTGGTCCCAAAAAACCGAGTTTGAACTCCAATATATTAGCTGAAATTTTAATTACCAACTGCGACTTGTATCGAACAAACACTCAACAAAAATACGGCTAAGATATTCCAACAATAAATAATATAAAATTAATATACTGCAGGAAACTGAAAGCTTCTCAAACACTTTTTTATTTAAGCCTCCATTAAATATATTAATTGTAATAATTTTTTGTAATAAAGTAAATAAGTTAAACTGTAAACAAATAAAGTTACACTATGAATTGCTATGAATTTTTAAATTGTAATGTTTTTGTTTAGCTTACCAGGTTAATGAAAAAGTGACCTAAATAGCAGCGAATTAGTTTTATAATCATACAAAATTAATTTACAGAAATTTTATTTTAATAGAAATTTACTATATATTAAATGTAATTTGTATTTCTTTTACTTTATTTGTTTAGAAATTGCTTTTTAAAATGAATTATTTGAAATGTGGTATTCTTAAACATTAATGAAGATTGAAAAAAAAGGAATGAAGTACATATTTTCTCAGTGTAAAACTTAAACTGGTCCTGCTGACGCCACTCAACTGTGCGCAAAGTATTTTTTTTTCGTTTTTACTGCTGGCATGGCAAATATTTTCCATGCGGAGCATTATAAAAGTTTAATTGATTGATTTATACGTGGGGAGTTGTCAGGGAGATGCCAATCGCTCTGCGGTAGTCCGTTCGCTCCGATCTCGAGGACCAGGACCTGGCAGTCGTAGGTAGGTGGTCAATGGAATACCTTGGCCCCTCGTGCGGTTGGCTGACAAATCAATTTCGAATTGCGATCCTCGGAGGGCGCAGTGAGGAGCGGCTAAGCCGAGCTAAGTGTCCTGTAAACTGTCTCAATAGCAACGCCCCGGCAATTGTCCCTGCTCCTTGTAAGCCGCCCAGCTGGAGATCGGAGATCGGGGATTGGACGGCTTGAAAGGAGCTGACACAATGGCCAAAGAGATCTCCGCTCTTTCTTTCGGGTCACCGCACATCGGGCCAAACAGGATCAATCACCGGAATCGCTCCCTGATCCGCAGGATCATGCGCGAAAATTAGTGCAAACTTGGGCGCAGCAGGTAGCAGGTAACTGGTAACCGGTAAGGAGCTGACCGGAAAATCCGATCGAAGGGATTATAATTCCAGCCAGGCAGCCGCATATCCTTCTTGCTTCCCGCTTGTTTTGCGACAATTAAGGCAAATATTTTGCGTACTAATTAAGCACGGCTCAAGAGGCCGGATTTGCATATGGCGCGTCGGATTTGCAGCCATTACCCTTTTGTTGGCAAAGGATTTGCCCGGGGGCGTTGCGTTTTCCTCCGGCTTATCGGGGACCGATCCTCGCTCCTTCCGGGAACTCGCATCCGTCACGCACCGATCGCGATTTGCCTGGCCCTGGGAAATGATATGCAAATATTGACACCCATCATTTTTCAATATTTGAGCGTGAAATTGGGCCATCCTTTTGCGTGGGATCGGTTAAGCAAAGGAGTGCGAGAAATTCTGCTCAAGGTTTTGCTAGTATAATGGAAATTGATGAATTGCCATTCTGGCAATTTTCCGAGGTCATCGCAAGCCGTTTTTAAGGGGCGGTTCTGAAGTCGACTGTCCGCTGAGCGGAGCGAATCGAGATTTACAAATATTTTGCCTATTAACTGGATCCTGATTTAAGAAGGTAAAGAGATGCCGAAAAAAAGATAGAATTTCAAATCACTGATTTTAATATTTCTCTTCCAGTTTTATCTTTTCTCATATTTATTGCCCTAAACTAAACTAAAATTTAGGTTCAGTTGCGATTTGAACACCATGTTTTTACACAATTTTTAATAGGTAATAATTAATGTATTTGTAACCAAACATTTAAAAGTAAAAATAAATTAACGTAAGGTACCCATAATTATTATACCATTGCACATTACAAAGTTATTTGCTCGTTCACTTAATGAATTTAAATATAATATAATATATGTAAATATTGTAGTTTTTAAATATTATTATTTGGGACGTTCCATATCAATTCATTAGTTCATTTTTGAAAGCTCTTATTACCAGTTTGCACTATAATTAAGTGCCACAAAAACTTGTTTCTTTGTTTGTATTTTATAAATCAAATCGTATGTTGGAAAATGTTGTGAAAATATTCTTTTATGTTTCATATAAGAACAACTCATCCGTTCCATTTTTAACCCTGAGTCATGCCTTCAGCCGATTCCCTCGATTCGTTTCAATTCACTTGCTAATCGCATTCACTTGTCAAGGAAAGCAGGAGGAATGGGTTTCTAATGGCCGACCGAATCAAAGCTACCAGCGAATATGCACAACATTTCCGCAACCAAACTGACACCGAATCTGGCCGAAAAGATCGAAGCGCTTCCGTTTCTGGCGGACTCATGTCTCCTTCCGGAAGCGAGAAATCATCTTCGGGGCGGGGCGGGCGGCGCTGACAGTGGATAACAGGACATGGCACTCCGGAGCACCAGTGCCAGGACTCGGGACAGGATACTGGCCTCGCAGACAGACACCCAGACGTGGCGCATATGCTGGCAGGATAATCGACGCTAAATAGCGGCACGCGACCAACATTTTCCGGCCGTCGAGTATGAATATGATTTGATCGGAATCGGGACAAAACGCCGACTTCTCGTCGACGGGGGGAAAAAGGGAAAAAGGAAAAACCCTCATTATGGAAAATAATTTCATAATTCGCGGGGTTGCTGGGCGTTTCGCTTGTCACCCCTCTGACTCCTTGACAATGTGCGAACAGAAGGGGGTTGCCGGCCGTCGGTGTTGCTATAATTTTATGAGCGATTTCGCTTATTAATATGTTAGCCAATGTTGGCCGAGGGTTAATGTGAATGGGCCCCCGGACTTTTGGCCGGCACGTGGCAGGAAGGCGTTATGTTTACATTTCCCCATCCGCCGACGATGTTATGAAATGATTTGCTTGCAGTGTAAATATTTGCTGAGTCGAGGGAAAGGGATTTGCCCACGCAGATTTGCACATTAACGGGAAATTATGAAGGGAATGTCGCCCAGAACGGAAGCAATATAAAATTCTCGGCTTATTTGATGACTATTTCAGTACCATGTTTTTGTAAGTATATATTTCGAAGCACCAAGATCTATTGTGTGACTGATACTGAATGAGAAAAAATGTCATTTGATTTGCTAATGATTTCACCACCAAGTTCTGATAAGTATACATATCTAACAACTAAAATCAATAAATAATAACATCACCAAAATCACAAGTTTTTACTATCAAATCAACTTTTTTCTCCAGAAACGATTGTTGTTTTTTTTTTTTTTAATTACACCAAAACATGTTTGTGTATTACCATTTTCTTAAAGTACAAATTTTCAACCGATTTTATACTTATTTTGTATTTTATCTCAAATTCTGGCTTACCGATTGAGTGCTCATTTTGGAGGATATTTATTCGTTCTCTAGATCTAGACAAAATTTGAAAAGGTTTTTTAAAACCCATAAATTTTGCCTTAATAAATACACGAATACAAATTTTAATTCTTTTATTGCTTACAATCGAAAATGGACTTTCAGAAGTCAACAAGCTTTTAAACTCAACTATCCGTCGATAAATCCAATTAAAATATATTTTGAACTAAAATTGGAAAAATAACTTTTAATTTTTACACATTGATTGTTCTACCAAATTATTTTATTTTAAAATAAAATTTATAAAATTCATAAAATACAGCTCGACAGCATTTATGAAAATATCTTTCCCCACAGAAGCACATCTGTTGGCCCTCCATTTCCATTTCGAATCCATTTCAAGTGGAGTCACTTTCTCCGCTTTCCCTTTCTCTTTTCCCGGCTGCAGCCTGCAACAAATCGAGGCGGCATGTAAACATGGAAGCCTGGTGTATAGTGTCGCTGGTGGCAATTGAGTCTTCTCTCGAAATCCCGCGCCTGGGTCAACAAACTGCTCGGTTTCAGCTTTCCTTTCCTAATCCCCAAGGCGTGGGGTGGACTCTAAAACATCCCCAAATCGATATCAAAGTTGAAACGTTGCCATGAGATGCCAGGCCCTCCCCTTGATTTTTCAGCCAATGTTTAAATATGAGAGCATCAGGTAAGGGGGCGATGTTTGCCAAAGATCCGTTAAGACTTTTGGTTTTTATTTTGAAGTCATATTTACATAAATCAAGCGAATATTAATGTTATACGCAGATAAGATACCACGTTTTATTTTTGATTATGTTAAGTTATTTATATTTTTCTATATCTTTAAGAGATTTAATACAATAAAGTACCATTTTACAAAATTCAGCTTATTCTTGAAAAAAATTTGTTGGTTCAGTCATATTAATATCCAAAAACAAAAGTTTAATTTTGTACAGTTCAGAATTCAAGTTTCAATATGACTTTTTTAGTGTATATGTATTAAATTTAGTTATATCTTTATTTAATTTAATAAACTTTGTGTTGTAGTAGCAAATTTAAAATTATATTTATTTTAACTAATACTTTAGTGTTACAGTCGTGTAAGGTTCCATGGAAACATTTCAGGGTCAGGGGTAAAAATCTAGTTTAAGAGTAAAAATAACCAAAAATATGTTCGCCAGAATAAATCCGCGGTCTCCGAGTTAATTTGTCATTTCCATTTATCCTACGGCATTAATAACCCCTCATAAGGCTAATTTGGAATGCTCGAATTTAACCCGCCAACGCATTAACCGGCACGTAAAGCCATCTATCGAATGGGCGAAAGGATTAGTCGCCTAATATTTTTGGGGAGCCAGATCGGGACATTAACACGGATCACGCAGTGCGGCCGCGGCAAAGCTTCGTCCAAAAATAGGATCCATCATTAGAGGCCAAATTTATTGGAGGCGAGAGACGAACGGCGGCGGCACGTTCCAAAACAATTTAGAAAATAATAAATGGCAAACATAAATTAAATTATTGTAATATACTAGCAGCCAGCCATAAGCTTCACGATTCCCGATTTCTGATTCCCGATGCGACTGCTCCAGCGTCTGGTGCGCAATTAAGATAAGTCTCGATGGGCTGGCGTTCCCCTCTGGATTTGGGCGGTTTGAGTCCCGAAATATGGAATATTCGGTGGCTGCTGGGGAAGGGGGATGGGAAAGTGGGAGGGGAATGTCAAAAACGCAATTATTTATCCAAACTGAAACATTTTAAAATCAATTAGAAAATGTGGCGACGCATGGCGCATGACGAACCAGCCGAGGTATCTGGCTCCCTCCCCCAGCTTTTCATCTTTGTTTATCCAAGCGGCACAAATGAAGTGCCCTGCACCGCTGAAGTGGTGCAGCCCGGTTGTCTGCCACTTTCCTAGGGGAGATCCACCGAATCCATATAATGATGTCAATGACAAATCACGGGCGCACGTCAAAAATCTGTCCTAAAATATTTCCAACTGTCAATTCGCAGCGAGTTCGCGTCTAAAATTAGTTCCCAAATATTGTTACAAATGTGTTGAGTCCAAACAACTGGAAACTAATGAGATAGGAGCAGAACGTAGCAACCGGAGTCCTCAAGTGGGTGCCCAGCAATTTATGCATTTGTGAAAGACGAAGGCTTCGAAGGCAGTCAATTGAACGGCGAACTGAATTACTTGAACACACAAATAGTTGACGGAAAAATGTGCAGAAGTTATGAGTGGAAGGCAAAAGAAATATGGGGCAGGGTACATCATTTATGACAACAAACAGTTGTCATTATTCTATGCTATGTTTG
Source organism: Drosophila kurseongensis (assembly GCA_018153305.1). Taxonomy (NCBI): domain Eukaryota; kingdom Metazoa; phylum Arthropoda; class Insecta; order Diptera; family Drosophilidae; genus Drosophila; species Drosophila kurseongensis. Next base: position 8,595,810 of record JAECXX010000210.1, on the reverse strand, counting down.
TTAGTTTTGGCTCCTTGAAAAAGGATTTTTCAAGCATCCCAAGTCTGAATACTTAGATGCAGACATTGGAATATATATGGAATAAACGCCCGACATCCGATTTCAAGCGATCTTTAAATAAACACTAAAATAATAATTCGTTTTAAATCTATAGTATCTAATTATGGTTTTATGAAAAAATTCGTGTCCAATAATAGATCGCTAGAAATAAAATGTTTCGAAAGTTTACTTAAAATCCTACGTCTTTATATTAATTTCAAAGAGTTCTCGATTTTTAATTCCCATAGATTTACATAGATTTATTTTTTCTTAAAACAATATATCTTACAATTCATTTTAAACAATTCTTCAAAAAATGTGCTGGGCTAGAAATCAAATTTAATGGACTCTTGTGGGACTTGTCATAAAATGTTCCACTAGTTAGTTACCAATAGACAGCTGCCTGAAAAGCTAATCCAAGGGAAGCCAAAATACCTCTAAAAAAGGATGGATATTCCTCAGGCGACAGGCGACTCAAATCGCGAGATTCCCGAAGCGCTGAGAGGGCGCATCAAATTCGCTGACAGATGACACGGAAATTCGCTTTTTGCAAGGCCAGAGCCAGAACAAAACCCTTTGCCGAGTCGAATATGGGGTAATATTAATCTCGGGCCCCTTGAACGCGGCGATGCATCAAACAAGATTGACAATACCTCATTCAGATCAATAACTCGCTGCCTGTTAAATGTTCGAGAGTCAACCCCCAAATGAAATTTGGTGACACACGCATTAAAAAAGACGGCGACATTTTTGCAACCCTTTCGCGGAGTGGCATAAAAAATTGCGCCACTTTAGGGCAGGCGGAACTTACAAGTGCTGGACACTCTGCACTCGGAGAAATGAATGTTTAAGACATAATGTAGTTTTCTAAATAATGCTTCGACATGATATTTTTATAACATATTCTATAAATCTAAACCATTTCCTTAAAATGTTTAGATTAATTAATTTAAGACACCCGCAATTAACTTTAACTTAATTAACTTAACACAGGTTTTGTATCAAAAATGATCTCAAAATAAGCTTAACTTTGGCCCAACTCCTAAATTTTAAGTAAATTTCGTAAATAATTTTGTTTATTTTGTTTTTTGGGTATGAGACTATTTTTACTTTTTGTTAAATTTTCTGTAAATTACAAGCACTTCAAATAAATATAGGTGTACATGAAAAGTGATTCTTTTTACAGAAAGAAAAAGAATTTAACATTAAACAACAAAATTTATTGCCTAATTAATTTTCCCATTACTAATCTATTTATGGTGTTAAGTAAAAATATATTGCTCACATTTACATAGCTAAACTGAAGGCTTAAATATAAAATATGTTTAATGTTTTTAAGACTCTTGGGTTATATTATTTTTGAGTGTATGAGGCGGTGTTATGGCCTGGCAAAAGCGGAAATGAAATTAAGCGAAAATATGTTCCCGGCTAGCGAACCCCGCACGATTTTTGCCTGCTCTCTCACTAGATTAAATTAATCAATTTAACCAATATATTGGAGGAGGGGGTGAGGGGAGGGGGGGGCTTCGATCGAGTCATACCATTAGCATGATTTAGTGCGGCGACCCCACGGCTTCATTAGCATAAAACAGTTCTTATGGCCATTCTAGGAAACCGAGGCCGCGACTTTTCCCAAACACTCGCTGCGTTTACAGCCGAACAGAGATTGAAGTTGGATCGGTGAGAGCGGTTACTGTATAATTTTTATGATATTGCCCGATTGTCTGTTCTGTTTTTATTTATTTTTACTGTCGTTCCCCCAACTCCGAATCATTTTATCCCCAATTAATTCATCATTATTCGAGGTTTCCTCGTCTCCGATTGGACTTCGTTACACGGAGTCAGTCAATCTTCCCAGTCATCAAAATTTGTTGCTTTTTATTCGATTTCAGGCGAAATCTGTTCGTCTCCGTTTTCTTTGTGCTTCTTGCCCCGTCGATTGTGTGTGTGTGTGTTTAATTTTAATTTATTTACATTGAAATTCAATATTTGGTAAATGTATTTTTAATTTTACTGCTGTTGATTATTATTGACCGATCTGATGAAAAGGAATTCACGTTATTGCCTCAGCCTCGGCCGCAGTTCGAGGCCGTTAAAATCCATCACCCAAATGGAATAGATCCCCCAATCGAGATACGGACCCTGCCGGGTGTTGGGGACCATTGGAATATGACACATGGCAAACACCTCGTAAGCTTTTCCTTTTTATGGACTGCAAAGAACTTTCAGAGGAGTTCAACGACTCGAGCATTTGGATGTGAATTGTGTTTTGGGGAAATCTCTTGAATAAACATTTCGATTTAAATGGTCAGGCCTTTCATTTCTGAGATGGCTGATTAACAATTACTGGAATCAATGAAGTTCGGACTTACATGAGTGTATAATGGAGAAATTTGAACCGTTTTTACATATTTTTTATATGACTTAAATAAATAAATTCGTTTTCCCATTACTAATCTAAGACATAAACAACACAAAAGCTTTAAAAATTATTTTAATTAAATTTTTTTCTTTTTTGAACTTTTCTATCTCGAAGACCCTATAACTTATAATTTTTTGGAATATTATAATTCTGAGTTTCGTGTTATCAAAGTTTGACTGTAGTTAGGTAATATATTACTTTGCACTTCCAAATTCAGTACTATAGGTCGTAAAGAGACTACAGAATTATCATTCGGTACGATATAACTATATATTTTTAATTTTGTAACTTTAATACAAGTGCCTTATCAAGAATCATTTTACTCTTTCTGTCGTAAACAACTAATCGTAAAACAAAATAATTGTCAGTTCATGAATTAATCATTCAAATGATCTATCATATTTATCCATGGAATTCGATGAAATCTTCTTGATAACCAACAACGCTGATATAAACTGCCTACTCCGAATAGTTTTTGTTCAAATCGAACCCGATCTCATCTGAATTGAACAGTAAATTTTGCCGAAATGGCAAACAACTTCCGATTAACCATTCGATTGTCCGCATCAATAAGGTGCAGCTCCAGCGTTCTGGTTTCGTTCGCCGATACGGCAAACGTTCCAATCTGGGCCCCACAAAAAGGGAATAGACAATGCACCCGATACGGAGGACTCCGCTCCATCCCGAAAAACCCGAAAACCCCAACTCTGTAGTTGCAGTTACGAAAGGAGCGCAAATATGTGAAAATGCATGGTGAGGGGAGGGGGAGAGGGGGCGAATGCATTTGCGGAAATGTGTGCACAACATGCAACATAAATGGAAATGCCGTTTGGAAAACATATTGTTCTTGGGCCCCACCAACGGTATACCTATCCACCCTCCGCACCCACCGAAAATGCACTAATTTTCCTAACGCGCCCCATGAGGTTCCCAGTGGGTTGGAAAGGGTGGTGAGGGGGGTGGTAAAGGAAATGTGGGCGGTGGGTGGTATCTGAGCCTTTTGCAGCAGCGGCGCACATTTTAGAAATTGGACGGCATTTTTCGTTGAATTGTGTGCTGATTGTAATTCATTCCGTGTGTGTGTGAGTGTGTGTGTTTGGCCAGTGTACACAGGCCAGGACCTCCCCCTATACACACGCACACACACACAGACAGAGGAGGAAAATTTGAAAATTTTGATTGCATGTTTCGATACAAAATGGCGCTGGAAAAACGAACTCGAACTGATGATGAGGCATGCCAATCCTGACGAGGCGGAGGACGTGGGGTCCTTTCTCTCCGGCCAGGATTGCCCAGTGGTCGGTTTTCGGATGTGGATGCGGATGCGCATGGGGATGGGGATGGGGGGCAAGGATATAAAGAGGGTCGTCCTGGGCAATCCAAATTGCAGTGCGTCCGGGACGCTGGACTTTTGTGCGTTGGCTGCGCCGGGTGCAAATGTGCATTTTAGATCGTCGAAGCGTAAATTAGGATTTCAAAATGACATTTGGAATATTTACGACTTGCCGGCGCAGACCCTATACCATCTGCATGCCCCCCCTCCGCATCCCTGAACCGCCCACACCACCGTTGTTGTTCATGGTAATTGCGTAGCCGGTTGCTCGATGATGTCCTGTCTGTTTGTGAACACACAGGTGAGCGGGCAGGACTGCGTTCGTTTCGGTTTGGAAATTGCCAAAAAGCTCCCTTTGTTGAATTATGCAACTTAAAATTTGGCACAAGTCCGTTTCAAAATTGCCAAAATAGAAGCTTTTGATTGGAAAATTGTTTGATTGGTTGCAATTTCGTGTTTAAATATTTTCACAAGCCCCACAAAGGGCAGATAGATAAAAATGATAAGTTGTTTCCGATGCCTGGCGAAAAGTTACTGTGCCCAAACACGCAAAACCACTCACAATTCGGAGCTGGAGCTGGCCAAGTTCTTTTTAGGGACTATCAATCTCGGGCATCTCGTTTCTCGAGTCAAACTTGTCGTGCGCCCAGGGCGCAAAAAATGAAATCGAAACCAAAGCCCCAGGATGCGGGATGTGATGGGATTCAGATTCAGGATCCCCGTCACCGTCACGCAGGCATCAATGTCTACCGACTTCAAAATAGACTCTCAAACAAACGCAAAAAAAACAGCATAATAAACGGCAAAAGTAAAATTATACAAGTACCAAAACACATACTACCCCAAAACATGACAAACAAGAAGTATAAGCCCAAATACACTGGCACGCTTTTGTTAATATATGTATGGTGTGCACTGGGAAAAAATCTTCGAAATTACTATGTCAACCAATTCAAAAATATATGCAAGCCTATAGGAGCGTTAATAAAATAAGATGTGGCGCCATCTAGCGTTTAGGTACATTTGTCTGCCGGTTAAACATTTTTATTATTTTCTAAAATAATTTTTTGATTTGCGCCCTTTTTGGATAGTTGATATTTTTGAAAATCTTTGTATGCCATTACATTTCAACAACTTTTAAAAATTGATTTACTTTTGCCAGTGCACATATTGCAAATACACATATACTTTGTATATTTTCCATTTTCACCGAAATAAATAAACATCATCAATGTCAAATGGAAATCACTCGCATTGGCAGGCACCCCGGGAATCGAAATGGCATTGGATGGGAGGAGATTGGATGTTGGGGGAAGGCGGGCGGTGGGTGTCCAGCCCCTGGCATTTGCTTTTTATGAAACTATTTCAAAATGTGAAACCAATTCGCATAAAATTTTGTCAGCCCTCCTCTGACATGTGAAATGAAACCAAATAAGAAAGCTACGCTGTGTGCGAGAAATAAAATATATAAAAATAAATGTCAATATCACCGCTGTCAGTCCATCGGGTGTTTATTGACATTTTGGCAAACGCAAATCTCGCCGAGCCTGCGAACTCGCCTGGGAGGTCGTCATCGTCATCGTCGTTCTCGTTTTTGTTTTTGCTCACCCAGTGTTTGCTGTTGTCGTTGTTTTCCCTGCCGTCGGTGGAAAACATATTTGAAAACCATTGGCACATGTCCTTATGAATGATGTGCTAATGTGACAGACGGCAGTGTATTTTTTGTATATTTTTTTTATTGATGGGGATCGGTGAGTGGTTTTGTGGATTGTCCTGTAATAGGTTTTTGGTACGTGACTGAAGCACAACTTCAAGGAGATGTAAAGTAACTTTTGCACATCCCAGTTAGGCTTTAAAATTAGTATTTCTATATATATTTTTTAAATAACATTTAATTAAAATAACTTTACACTACATGCTTGTCTAAATCATCAAATGTATATAACCATTGAGTAGATAAATAAAACGGATATTTTAAAAGTTTAATTAAACATAGTAATAAATGTCAGGTAGAATTTAAAATTACATTTTAAATATATACTTCGTAAATAAAAGATTCTCAATAACATTAAAATAAATATTTTAAGTATAAAGATTAAATCACAATACCCAATACATAAAGACAGAAGGTTTCTAATTTGATTTAACTTTAATGTTTCAGACTGTCAAAGAATTTCAATATTTGGAATATTTTATTATTGAAGACTAAATAGATTCATCTGAGGCCAGACAAGTCTCCACGCAATCCCTTTTCGACCAGAAGCGATTCTTATTGCCTCCAGATCCTGAGTAAATAAATGGGATGCATTCATATATTTTGTGGTTGTAGGTGTACATTAGGAAAGCTTCTGCCCTCGTTTCTCCTTTACTGTGCGGCAAACTACACTGGGCTAATTTGGAGTACTATAGTCTAATTTTCCAGTTGAGCCGATAAAAGATATTACTTACGTGGACTTTTCGCAGTTATAGGTGAGGAAAACCCACTAAGAAATATGAGTAATATTAACAGCAACATTTGCGACTAGGAGCTGAACACTGAAGAAATTATTTTGAATATACGTATTGTTACTGAAACTAATTTAATTATAGCATATAATTAAGGATTACTTGCGGTGATTTAGTTTTAATATTTTTATAAGTTCATCAAATTCTGTAAGCCGGGATTTTATATTTCATTTACAATTTGTATTTACTTTGGGGATAACTCCTTCAAATGTTTAAAATAAGTTTTCCAATACTTTTATATAAACAACTAGTACTATAAAAATACTAATTCTTAATTCTTAAATTTAATTCTATAATTCACAACCAAATAAAATTGTTAAATTAAAATTTAACCATTTTTTTTAAAATCAGTCGGGCTTAACATTGATTTTAACGATCGGTATAGTGCCATAATAAAAATGGTAGGTGTAGTTTTTAGAATCTGGAAGTCCAACTGCACCTGAAAGTCAAAATTTCATGTATAGAGTAGATTAAATTTTGTTAGCTGGTGTTATAAGTCGGATTACTTTAGCTAACAGCTAAATAATAGAATGACCAGTCTCCGTTTAAGACTTATTTATGATACCCCGGGCATCTCCTTCGATTCCAATCCCACTGATCTCAATTACAGTCTCGCTTTCCCCCGCCGATTTTCCTTGACAGCCCCATTCCCAAATTAGAGGCAATTGTTGAGCGCAGCTCCATCCACGAATCGTCTGAAAATCAAAACCTCCCCAGGGCTGCATAAATTAAAGGCTTGCTTGACGAAAAAAAAAAAAGAATATAAAATCTGCACCGGTTCGGGGGATTCCCCCTCCTCAACCACGTGCTGGCATTGCGCGACACAAAAGGCGAGTAACAAAAAATCGCTCTGGGACAATGACAGGCCCCAAAAGCGGCTGCCAGGACACTTTCCCCACCGCTCCCCCGCCCGCCCTGTAATGGCATATCCTTGGGAGAATGCTGCACCACAGAATTCCAAGAAAATGCGACAGTTTTCCCTTCGAAGGGGGAGGGGGGGCTGCTGGGAAACGCATTTGACACGCGGCGTGCGACATTTATCAAAAAAGGTAAATGGGAGCGGGAAAAAACGGATAACTTAAAAAAACAGAAACCGAAACGGAGACAGGAATTGTGATTGATCGGCTGGCAAGTGTGTTCCTTATTCGATTTTGGGATGGAAATGGGGAGTGGCTATTACGGTTGACCTTTGGCACGTGTGCCTTTTGAATAACCCTTTCGGAATGTGGTACACCATTATGGATTCTCTCCTCTTTTATTGAAGAAAATCAATCATTATCATGGTCTTGGCACTCATAAGTAAAAACTCCAGTACAAAGAAAATGAATTAGATATTTTATTATGATCGATTCGACGGTTTAAAAAAACACATCAATACTTCTTTCTTAATTTCGGTGTCCACTGAGTTTGTTCAGATAAAGAATTCAATATAAAATGTTTTTTAAGTTTGGTAACTGGATAATTGCTTGAAGCCGTTTTTTTCTTATTTATTTTTTCTTTTCATTGGCAGACTTTAGATAACGCAAATTAAAAATGTCCTTGATGCCATTTTAATGTTTTTAAATCAATAGACTAATTTATAACCATTAACCATTTACTATATCTCAAGATATAGTAAAATTATTTAAAATTCTAATAGCCCCAGGTATGTTTTGCAATTGCTTTTGGCTCGAAGGTAGTTAATCAGTATTAGTAATTTCGATCTATAAACGTTTTTTCATAAAAAAAAATAAAGAACAAATTGTTTTCTTAGATAAAATTAGTTTTACTTTAAATTATTTTTTTTATATTAAATCCAACTGTTTTTTATGGCACAAGATCAGGAGAATGTAGTTCTAGATTTAAAATTTACTGACTTTTCCCATGGAAACCCAAATAAATCCAAATAAAAAATATCAAGAATCGCAATTCCAATATGTAAATGAATGTGTCGCCGTTTTAATATGTTTTCAAGCCAGAAAACTAGGGTAAAACCATGTTCAAAATATTAAAAGTTTTGTGACCACCGGATATAATTTTCGATTGCTTTTCGACTGGAATTTATTTCAGTAGCAATTGTAATTTCGAATTGTAAATGATGATATGCGTTTTCCTCTACGGCATCTTAAACAACAGATAGCCGAGAGTTTAGCACCCGTATAAAAATCTTGAGCGAGTTACAGATTTATGCTCGACTAGCCAGAAATTTATTAATTGCCGGGAACCATAAATACAAGTCCGGGCCCGACTTTCAGTTGAGCCACTTTATGACGAATGTCGAACGAAAGAGTCGACTTGCGCCACATGCGGAGATTTATTGGCCGTGTATCTGCCGCTGCCGCTGCAGTTGCGATCAAAATGAAAATCGAACGGCATCATTATCTTTCGCCCGATGCTCATAACTCAGCACAGAGTTGCGGGGAAAGATATAGGAATCGGAATCGGGATCGGGATCCACTTGCGATCCATCAAATGCACCAGCCTTCAGCCTTGGCGACAAGTCAAGTCCAAGTTCGAGTTTCAGCCCCCACTGGGCCGTGTCATAAAACTTCATTCATTCATTTATAATTTAATATCGATCGGTGTCGACTCACTCTGATGGATGGTCGCTGGTGCTGGGTATTGCCGCACTGGAGCTGCACTGGCCATCGTAAAATTTTATGCCAGCCCCATTGCCACGTTTATGGCCGGCAAAAGTTTCTGGCCAGCTTTTCCTCATCGTCGCATCGACTCATCGGCCATCGGCCATCGCAGCGACTGCGACTCATATTTTTGTGGCCTTTATGGCGATTGGCAAATCGAAGGCCATAATTCACAATTTAATTAAGAGCCGCAAATAAAGCGAGCTGCATTCTTGGCCCCAGTTTATCGTCCTGGCTCCGCACATCAAAACTCCAAGTCGGATCAAATGTCTCAGCTCGCCTCGGTTGCGAATGTCCCGGTCTCAATTTCAGGCTCTTTCCCCTTTTATCGAGACTTAGCCGCCTACCTACTCCAATGAAAAGTGGTGTTTATAGCCAGAAAAAGAAAAGTATTTAAAAGTCCTAACTATTTCCAGCTTAAATATCAACTTAAATTAAATATGTATTTGCTAGCCTGATTGATTAGTTTGTAAACAAATCGATCGACTTTCTGCTTTCTAACTGGTTCCGAATAAAAATGGTTCGAATGAAAATGTTAAGATCGCTTAGTTAGTTACCAATAAAAAACATTATAGCGTCAAGTCGTATAATTGTTTCTCATAAATAAACCTACTAAAAACGTTTTCTTTTAACCTTCTCATTGATTTTGAAACCTAGATAATATATATACAAGTTTAAAAAAGACTTGGTGCATTGCATTCCGTTTTTATAAATTTATATTAATTTTTAAAAACTTTCATTCTTTTATTAAAAAATTATATTTCAAAAAACTTATTCCTTCTTGGACAAAAACATTTAAAGGCCTAAATAACAGATTTAAAAGTTGTATGGGAAATGAGCACATATATTGCATCTCATTTATTATAATTATAATATTATAATAGCTATTAATTTAAACTAACTTTCGTAGTATTATAGTCTTGTATAAAATATTCGTGTAATATTTTTCTCAAGCCACCCGCATTTCGGTTGAGATCCCCGTACATGTCAGAAACTTTTCACCGCACAACAACATACTCGGAAAGGCAATACCGAGGCGCTGAGAAAGAATGGGCTGAGCGACTTGAAAGGAAGATGCGTAAAAGTAATTTTAATCGAAAATTGATTTATAATTGAAAAATCTCATTTGCAGAAATTGATTTACCGCAGCATCCGCAGCACCAAGAAGGAATCCTTCCTCGCCGTCGTCTCCTGCTCCTTCCACTTTTCGTCCTTTTCCATGCCACGTTGCTTTCCGGGAAAATGCGTGCAATATTTTTCTGTTCAAAGGCAGTTTTCCGGCGGAAAGGAAGCTGAGGTAACCGAGCGTCAAGTGGTTGAGCCAACAAAACTTTTGCCAGCAGAAAAATGTCTGCTAAGGACGAACAGCTGCAAAGAAGCTGCAGGAACTTGCTAAGAAATGAGCACACTCGCAAAAAATTGTTTTTTAGTTCTTTTATTTATTATTATTAGATATTATTAAATATTTTTAGATATTATTAAATACAAATAACTTAGATATAGTTGGACATACAATATTATATAGGTAAAATTTAAAAATTAAAAATACTACGATGTGTATGTATGTTTTTCTGATATAGACAAGGTATTTTAAAACATTTTATTATTAATTTAAATACAATATCCATCTATGTAATTCAGTTCTGAAATCAAAAAGGATACAATTATTTGAATGTTATTTTTCAGATAAAGCGAGGGTATTTTATATAATATTATAAAACTAGTAAGAACATATTTCTTCTACCATACGAAATGTTTTATTAAATATTCCGTTAAAAGGCTATCCAATAGAGTTGCTTTAAGTTGTAAGATGTAGCACACAAATCGAGAACTAATTTTGAAAATTCAGTATCACCTTTTTCTGTGAGTGCAGGAAAACGGGAGAGGCGGTTGAGGGAGTGGCTGGCATCCTTTGGCCTGTCCCGTTATCTCCTGCCGCTTTGTCATCATCAAAGAAGCTGCCGCCGCGTTGCCAACTTCGCCCATTGACTTTGCTTACGTTTAGATTTTTCTAGCTATTTTCCAGCTGCTGCGGTGAGCGGCACGCTTGCGGCAACATTGTAATTTTGAAAATAAGTAAAGTTTGAAAAACCTTGTGGTTAGCCCCGATTGCGCCCAGCCACGCCCCCAAGTGGTTCCTTTTCCTTTGGCTGCGCCGGCCAAATCAAATTCTTATTGAAATCTCCTCGGACCGTCAGCTTCCGTTTCCGCTTTGACACTTGTTTTGAACCCCCGCCGCCGCTAATTCAATTATGCAGCAAGTGCAGGAAAGTTTTTAAATTATTTAGCAAGTTTCATTCAGTCTTCGTCCACTGCACCCGTAAATTATGTCCAACTTGGAGTTCGAGTCCGAGTCCGAGACCCGGCGTCTCAAGTGTCATCTTTCTTTGTCTGGGGTCCTGTGACAGGACCTGGCCTTTGCCAATTATTGCAATGCGCTCTGCGCACGCACCTCCGGCAATTAAAATTAATTTCCTCGCAGACGCCATTGTCTGGTGGTCCTCGGAGTCGGTGGAAAAGCCAGGAAGGATAACTCGAGCACGAAACACTGTTTCTCGCCTGACGGATTTATCTTGATTCCGATGGGCCCAATCCCAGTGACGCCGGTGGGTGGATACGGTCTAGTGATCTTCCATAAAATTGACTTTAATTTTTTGTCGCCGGTAAATGTGTTTGAATTTAACTCAAGTCTTGCAAGAGGAAAATACTTCAAAAAATATTCTAAACTAAAATAAACATATTTTGTTTAGCAGCTTATGTGACATATGCAAGAGCTTTAAAAATCTTTAAGCTGTTGGGAAATAAATATTCAATTAATAAATTTCCAAAACCAGAATTAGTTTTTCTGTTTCTGGGGCTTAACTTTGAAGTCAGATAATTGATTTCAGAAAATATAGGCATAGCAAAAATATAATAACTTTGGAGTATGCTTAGCATATTTAGATTTATTTAAAAAATGGTCAAAAAATGAAAGATCGTATTATACCTTTAAAAATTAAATTTGATGCTTTTGAGTCGTGTTATGAAATACTCAAATACCAAAGGTTAATTGGTAGCAATTTCTGAAATGTTTCAAAAATAAATACCTAAGAATTAACACCTCAAAATAAACTTTTTAGTAGAATGTTTGACATAATCAAATCTGTCCCATTGATATCGCCTGGTAATTCATCAGCGAGTTAGGCAACAATTAAACATTTGAATACCCATGTATAATTTTATCAAACAAAAATGTTGTGTGTACGAACAAAACTAAAAACCAAAATTAAAAGGCCGTAATAAAAGGCAATTTAATTTATTTGTGTTCGGGAAACAAAGAAATATTATGACCAGAAATGGCATGCATCAAATGCGAGAATAATCAAATAAATTCCGAAAAGGCAAGTCGAAAAATTGAAACATTAAAAATAAGCTAATCGCTTTTGTGTATCCATCACGCAAATTTTTATAACGCTCGTAAAATCGAAAATGAAAAAAGGAAAACCACAAATGCAAATGGGCCGTAGAAGGCGATTTGAATGACAAAACGAACACCAATCGCCGCGTAACTCAAGTCGACTAGAGTGGACCCGTCTTCAGTCAGTCTGCGACTTTTGGCCAGACCTGTCTGAGCCGCGTCTTAATGCTATGCGCGCCGGAAGAGATATGGCTTGTTTTATTTGCTCGATTAGCCGCTGCCAATATGCGGTCTAAACGAGCATTAGGCCATAAAGATGCCAACTTCCGTTGGCCGCAATCGCGTTTTGAGTTGTGGGCGTCGCTAACAAGGTGGTAGATGTTCCCAAAAAGTATCTATCTGAATGCGACAGATACCCGATCACGACTTCTGCAGCGATCATTACAGCGATGCAGCACGTTCTCCGGCTGCACGCGTAATTTAACCAAATTTGTCGCATTGCGGCAACGCTGCGTATGCGCAATCCGCTTGTTTGGATTTCGCGCGATATAAATCATGTTGCCATAAATACAGAAACCGCCGTACACATGTCCATGTCTCGCCAATCTGTATTTAGTGCGTCATGTGTTAAATTTCCCTAATAATAGTCAAATGTGCTCAATAAAATGATCACGTACGAGGCAATCGATGCCGATGCCGATGCTGATGCCGATGCTGTTTTGGACGCTGAGGTGACACAAATTTTGAACTCGTTTTTGATTTATTGCCAAGCTGCGATCGCCGCTGTCCGCTCGCCGTTGCCTAATTCAATAAAGTCAAATCAGTGCAAACGCCAGCGACTTTGCATCGGTGCGGCTCAGTCCGAGACATCGAATGTATCATCTATGATGTATCCCAGTGGACAGCTCACAAGATGCCATTGTGATCGCAACTATGTCAATATTGTCACGCCATCCGCACCCCACTGAACTCAGCCAGTTGCAGTCGCATTTCCATTTCTGACCGACAGCCGTCAATCAATTTGTTAGCTCTGCCGGTTGTTTTGCTTTTTTCCCCCGATTGTGACCTGTCATTAAACAAATGACGGCTCATTTCCAAATTTGTTCCAAGTAATTTTGCTTAATTTGTAATTTTTTGTGTGCTATCGGTATTTTAAATGGGCGTCCGACACAGGTACATATATTGTTGTCAGATAAACTATGTGACTAAGTATAGTCACCGATTACTAAAAATGATACTAATAGAATGTTAAAAAAAAAGTCGAACAGATTTTATAAAATATAGCTTATTAAGTCAGATATAAAAAGTCCTTGTTTGATAAAAAGTTAAAGTAATTCCAATGTATTTTCACAGGGCCACAACTTTTTGAACATCATCCCACGCATAGGACATTTAACAGCTTAAATCGACTTTTAAATATTGTAAAGTTGTTTTTTTTCTCCCATGTTAAGTCTTTCAAAATGTGAACTTCCAACGGATCTTTAATAAAGGAAAAGACAATGAGATAGTGCCCTAATTAAAGGAGGGTGTTCTTTTGTCGCTTTCAGTTGATTTTGTTCCGCGCTTTAGTGCAAAAACACTGTAAGAAAATGATAGTAATGTTACTCTTAAAATATAAAAGGTTCTCCCAAAATACACTTTTTGAACGACCTTAATGAAAACGATTGTTGTTTATTTACCTCATGGTAAAAACAAAACATAGCCGTTTATTTATCTCATGGTAAAAATAAATCGCAGACGTTTATTTATCAAATTTAAGTGTCGAAAATAATACGTTTTTATAATATCACATTCACATAATTGTTTTAAAGAAAATGTTGCTTAAAAAGTTTTTTCTCCGGTGCAGTTTTCCAGAAAGGCAGTGAAAGGTGTTGTTTGACCCAATCAGTCGAACTGCTTTGTTGACCAGTGCATCAGTACAACGCGATTTGATGTCGCCGGCCACCCAGAAAGTCCAACACCGCCGACAGTCAACTGGTCAACTGGTCAACTGGACAACTGGACAACTGGGCAGCTGTAAAGGCGGCAGTTGCCTTTGGCAGCGACTATCCGCATCCGCCCTCCCCAGGGAGGGGTTGCAATACTGCGGTACTGCGATACCCAAATCGCCAGTCCCGCCGAGCGGCAATCCGTCCAAGCGGCGGACCGTCATTTGATTTGGCCAATTTATGGCACGTTCCGCCGCCCGCCGCCGCTCAGAAGAATTTGGAGCGAGTTGGCGCAGCGCATGACCATAAAGCGGCGGCGGTCGGCGACAAGCGGCAAGAATGCCGCTGATGGCCAAAACGGCGGGCAGACTCGCTCAGAAATTATTGCAAATCACTGACGCTGCACCGTGGAAAGCCAAAGCTCCGAAAAATCTAAAACACTTTGGATAAATTACAAAAGAGGTTTATAAATATGGGTTTAAGAAATCCCATTTAATTAAATATATATATATTTCAAAATTATAATAGCGATAATTAAAAAGCCCAATTAATAAAAACATAATACAAAGCTTATCTGTACAAAAAACAAAGAACTCAAAATGACGTCAATATTTTAAACGTTTTACAAAAGATGAATAAACCTTTTGTTTTTAACTTTTGTGTATAGGGTCATGTCGCGGTTTTTGTTCTAAACATTGTGATTTCAATACAATTAATTGTTATTAATAAATAGAAAAAAGTACGATCTTACTATTAAAAATTTTTCGCACCCAATAGTTCACGGTTCGCTTACTATGTATTTAAAAATTTAAATCACCAAACGAATATAATGATGCAGTTTGTTAAAAAAAACAATGTATGTTCATTCTCCGATTAATTCTCAATAGGGCAGCTATATAATATAGTAGTCCTATTCTTATAAAATAAAATTAAAAATCCTTAATCCTTAATAATCTCAGAGTACTTGCACGGACAGACGGTCAAACAAACATGGTTAGATCGATTTGCCTGGTGATTATGATGAATCTTTCTATATTAGACATAAATATTTGGCTGCAACTGTAATACCTCTGCAAAGGTATAAAGATAAAGAAAAGTCGTATTTATCCCACTGTGCGATGCAGTTGCGGTTGCAGCTGCTGCCGCCTGTGCGCGGCGCATGTCAACATGGGTTTCATAAATGGCAGCGGACAGCGTTTTGTCAACGCGTTATGTTCTGGCTTGTTGTTGTTGTTTTTGCTGTTTTTGCCGGTGCTGTTGCTGATTTTGCCGCTTATGCCTTTATGTGTCGCCTTGGTATTCAGTTCAATTTTTTGCCCATTTTTTTCGGTTTTCCTTTTTTTTTTGCGCTCTTTCTGCTTATTTATTTAATCTCTGTTTTTGTTTTATTGCACCGCATTTGGCAACTGGTTATGAAGTCTCATTTTCGTATTTCTCTTAATTAAAAACTGCACTAATTTTTAATTAGGTTTTTTTTCAGGCCTTATTCGTTGCAGCACAAAGTCGGTTCGTTTGGTCTGGTCGCTTTGAGTTTTATGTCGCTCGCTCGATTTGTGCACTCACTTATTAATTAATAATTTATTTTGGCTTGATTGCCAGTGGATTTATGTAATACGCATTCGCTTGCGAGATGAATTCCGAATGGAATCAATTAAAAATCGATTCATTTGTGTTATGTATATCTGAATGATTCAGTGGAAGTGAATGCAACCAAATACATATGACAAACCTCAATTATTACTGAATAACACGGCTAATTGAGCAATCGGAGAATCTGCATTTCATTGCTCCTACTAATTAACTGAATAAGTAACTATATTTTTTTTTATTTCTTGAAACTATAGAATGATTGAAACTAAATTCATATTTATATTTCATGGTATTTAATTTGCTTGTTATAAGGAGTATTTGGAAATTATTGATAAACAAATGTAATATTATATACTCATATTTCATTTATAATAAATAAATAAATATACTCATAATATTTTCACTATTTGAAGTTTTTTCTTGGACTTGAGTTCACGTTGGTTATATTTTAATTCTCCTATAACATTGGGTTTGGTCAGCTCATTATCAGTAAAATTTAATTAATAAAAATCGAAACAAAAATATATTTCTTTTGGAACTTTTATTCCAAAAATGTAATAGTTGTATAGTATCGACAATAAAATAAAATGAAAACTTATTTATATTAAAAAAATCATCGCGAAATTGTGTCGCATTTAAAAAACTGATTACGATATGATAATTTCCAAGAATCGTGAAATACTCTACTTCATGTAAATGCAGAATTTTCATATCCTTCAATAAGCCACGAATAAACTTTGGGATCATCAATTTTGTTTCATTTTTCATTGGTTAGATTTATTAAGTCGAAACTTGAGACGTACAAACACTTATACAATATTGCATTGTACTTGTACCTTCGGAAGGCAGAAGGCACAAAAAATTAATGGGCCTGCGATGGAGCACAACGCTTATAATGATTTCGACCCCAATTTATCAAGCGATTTCCCGGCGAGAAAGTGAAAAGTCGCCCCGAAGGTTCGACGCTGAAAACGCTAAACAAAATGAAAAATAAAGTTTTCGGCGTATATAAAGCACGAGCAATCAAACAATGATGATGCGCAAGAATTCACATTTTCAAAATGGATGGATGGGCCCGGCGGCGAATGAATTATATGGAAATATATCCTGCGAGGGCGGATGGAAATGGGGATGGCCGTGGAGTGCGGCTTGTCAAAAAGTTTCTGACTTGGGAACTTGAGGCATGTTTGTTATCATTATCATTAGCCCATCGTTGGGGGCCGTGAATTTTTCAGCGCACTCCAAAGGGGGCGGAAAAGAGGCGTGCCCACCCATCGCAGGCGGCCATGAATTATGGCTGTCAGTTTTTCTTAAGGTGGCTGGCAGGACTTGCAGAAGGAGAAGCACAGGCACTTTCATTAGCTTTAATTTGCCGGAAATATTTTCGAGGCCATTCTGGGGGAATCCCCACTTCCCGGCTAATCTTTTGGCATTTCTTTTATTTTTTTTTTGTTATACTCGACCCTTGGGGTCGGCGGTTCTGCTTTGTTGTTTCTTCTTGGACGCCCTTGGAGCTGTTTTTAATTTGGTTTACAGGTTATTAGCTGCTCATCGCTTAATGCAAATTCGATTAAGGAATTTTGGCTAGGTGTTGTCGAGTGCCCCTCCCCTCGGTCCGTGGTTTACTTTGGGCTCTGCATTCTAATTATTGGAGCTTCGTTTTTATGTGCTTCTGAGCGACACTTCTTGGTTTATGTAATTTCATTTTAATTTTCCGTACGTCAGTGACATTTTAATGCTCGCCCGTCCACCTACGTGTGATTTACGGGTAGTGATAGTCGCCATCATATATTTTACTTTATGAGAAAGCTTAACCCTTCTCCAGTACATGATCCACACTTGGAAAAATCAGTCTATAGTAGAGTAATTAAAATGTCTTATTATCTCAATATTCAGTATGTTATTATATTTGATATTTTTTCCATTGTTTCAAGAGTTGATCTATGCTTAAATCTTTTAATTTCAGATAAGACAATTTAATCTTAATTATTAACAAAAATATATTTTCTTTTTAAATAATGGGTGATACCAGAAATAACTTTCTTTGAAAATAAAAGTTTATAACTGGGACACATTTTCTTTAAACATTAAGGAGAACGGAAATTCCTGATAACAAAGAAAACGTCTAAATGTCTGTTGATGTGTATAAATTTAACCATTCATTGGATTCACTACTCACATGTGGCTCAAGCTAAGAAAGCAAAGAAAGTCGAAACTATATTATTGTTTTCTAATAAAGTATATTTTAGGATATGTCTTAATTCTCAGTGTATTTACCAACTCGGCCACAATTTGTGGCACGCGTGTGCTGAACTGTGATTCCTGGAACAACAAGTCCAACTGTCGTCGAACGTGTTCAGTTGGGGAGTGGGATTGGGAAGGGGAAGGGGAATGGGTACGGGAATGGGAATGGGATCGAGCCCCGCTTATGACATGTTCATTGAGTTCGCTCCATATATGCCAGACCCACTCCAACAATGTTCACGCAGTTGTGCGACATAAAATTTTCATAATTTTATCGCTTTTCTTGTAAATACAGCACTCACGCATTTCCCGGGCGCACGTTTCTTGCGGCACTTGATTATGAGAAATAACAATAAAATGTTGCCCCTTGTTTATGACTTGAATGCATAAATTTACAACCGCCCCCTGACCCCGCCCACTCAGCCCCGAAACCCCAAAAGCGGTGGAACTGTGATAAGACCCCAAGGTAGAGCCTTCAAATATTTATTATGCACATGAATAATATAACCAAGCATATCATATTCAATGAGCACTCAATGTAAGCAAGAGGTCTCAATTTATGCGCAAAACTTCGTTGTGGTTTGGCCAAGATAGGCAAATTAAGGCTTAAATAGCATAGAGTTTAATTAGGTTTCAAAGGCCAATATTCTGGGTTGATAAAGTAAAACTGTTCATGGTTTTAATTAAATATGTTCTGTGAAAGGAGAACCAGATAGCTTGGATTTGAATTAATATATAAAAATAAAATGTAATATTAGAAAAGAATCCAATAAACTTTATTTACATGTCCTCGAACTCGTTTAGGTTCTTTAATTACTTTTTCTCGATTAAAAACAGTACCTTGCTTATTGCATATAAGCATTTAACCCCTTATTATAACCTAAGGGTTGAGTGCCATTAAAATTAGGAAGCGGATATGCGCGTGAAAGGTTAATTGTCAGTCTTTTATAAATTTTGGATCCCAAAAATACTCGCCAGATAAAAGGAGTTAAAGAAGTCTGATAGATGCAGTATCGAAAAAAACTTTAGTGAAAGAAAATCTAAATTTGCTAACTAAACATTAATTGTAAAGATGCTTACAACATTTCAATTAAAAATTGGTTTAAACTGTAACATTTCAAATTATCTTAATGTTTTTAAAATTTCTAAAGCAGTTCCTGAAAAAACAAACACAGAAGCTGAAGGGCGGCCGAGAAGTCTTTGTTGTTAACACATTTACCGGGGTGACTGTGTCCATGAATCACTTTTTAAGTGAGTGTCGCACACGTTCCCATTTCCAGTTTTTCCTCCCAAGGATAAGGGATGGTGTCAAAAGGACAAGTGCAGGACAAACCGTTATGAAAATTCAATTTTGTGTCGAATTTATTAAAAGCAGCTTAAAAATGCTAAGCGCATTGAAAAGTAGACATTTGGGAATTCCGGCAAGTGTAGATTTTAGTGAATGTTCATCCAGCATCCTTGGGGGCGGTTTCCGATCCCGTCCGTAATGTTTTGGCCGCAGGCTCGACCCCGCCCATCTCTAATGGAATAATTTCAGACCTTAAGTTAATCAAATAAGAGTTCGATCCGAGTGGTCCGAAAGTACTGTTCATATGGAAGAAATCCCAGATGGCCTGAACGGCTGCTTGGTTTTCAAATTGATTTTAATAACGAACATTATGTAAACTCAATCAATTATGCATTCTGATCTCACCCATCAAAGAAATGTTTTATTTTTTTTTAAACTCGGTAATTTTAAAATAATTTTTTTTTTAATTAGAGCTATTACATTTTGCTGGGTTTGTTTGTTTTTGAACTACCATTTTACTAAGACAAGAAACTATTAACTTACAAAATATTAAATTGATTATTTAAATTAACTTATTATTGTTGAGTACATTTACAAGTCATGTTTTAACAATTTGTAGTGTTTGTATTGAATTCAAAGTTGTAAAATCAAATGAAACTGTTAGAATTCAAGAAATTTAAGTTACTATGAATAAAACCCCCAAGTTTTCAATCATAAATAAACTTCTAAATAAATCAAAGCAAAACGTTTCAAAAGTCATCTTTTTCTCAGATCTCATCTAATCTCTGTCACCGGATCCCCTTCCTCGTCGCACATAATCCGAAACTTTGCTCACTTTTTAAGCATTTTAATGTTCACTCACATATTTTCCCATTTTATGTAAATCTGCCAGCCCAAATAGCAAACTGCCCCCGGGCCCAACCGACCACTCCCACTCCCACTCCCACCGCCCCTTTTGCAACCCTTAGTTGCCGGAACACTTTGCTGATTATTAAAAGCATACTTCTGGGCGGCGATGAGATGATGAGGCGGTGGCTGAGGACAAGTGCATAATTTTCCAATTGCTTTGTTTTATGTGCGACTTATGGGGCGTCGCTCCGTCCGGCTGTCCCTTCATCCGGACAATTCCGGAGTTCGTCCTTTATTGCCGTACAGTGTAAACAACAACATCGCCGCAAGAGATCTCGAAAGCGTTTCAAAATTTCATTATTTTAATTTAATATGCAAAAGGGGGAACGCGTTGATGGCCCTCGGGGGTGAGCTGTCCTTTTGACATATTTTCATTCTCATCTCTCGCTTACCATAATTTCCCTTTTCATTGTGGAGATTTTAAAGCCCATTCCGGAAGGTGTGGATGGAAGTGCGCAGCTTCGAACGCAGTGAGCAGGTTGACTTCCGCACCACCCATCGAAATCGGTGGTGGTTTCGGGTTTCAACCCCTGCGCTTATGATTATGATATTATTTCGAAATTATCCGCTTAGTTTCACGGAGTGGAAGCGGGCCATATGTGCGGCCATTGTGCCGGAAAATGGAATCATCTCACTGTTAATAATGATGACATATGATTTCCATTGTCAAATTTGTTGCTGGCGCTGTTAAGTGAATTGGGCGCTTTGTCATCTTTTTTATTGAGTCAAGTCAGTTATGGGTGTTATCTGCCGGCGGGTAACCGGTTGCGTTAAATTTGTTGGCACATCATTAGTCAGGGCGATGTCGGGAAAGGTGCCCGAACATGAACATGACAAGTATTCTGTCTGTTGCCGCATCTGTTTTGATATTCTTAAGGGGTGGAAGGGTTAGCCTTGGTCCATGTACATCATACGGACCATTGGCAATGTTTGGGTTACACAAAGTGGGCGGCCAAGGGCGCACATTTTGATTTACGATTGGCGAGCTTAATGTCTGCCATTAGCCAAAGTCAAATTCCTGCTCATTGAACATATTTTAATAAAAGCAGTTGACAACCAAGTCTCAGTATTCAGCCTAAAATTATGTTTAAATACGTAGCAATTGCTAAGATAAAGCAAGATGTAATTTGCGTTGCATACTTTTCGTCTAAAAATTAAAAAATTATATTTATTAAATTAAGTACTGTAAGGAAGTACTACTGAAAAGAACTATTAAATTCCTGTAATGAAGTTCTTTAAATAGTATGAAGGCACCTCTAAAAAATTTTAGTTTTTTTAAGGATAAAAAAATAATTTAATTTGGTTTTAAAATATATGTGTAGTATTATTATTTTATTTACATATCCCGAAATAAATTTGTTTAAATAGAACCGTTAAGAAATTTCAAAACATTCGGTTCTGTTTTGGAAAATAAAAAGATGTTTTAAAATTAACTTGAAATATTGATTTGAAAATAAAAAGCGCTAAATAAATTAAGGTAATATAATTTTATTTACATTTCCTATAATGAAGTACTTGAAATAGTAATAGAATAGTGGAATAATGGAATTGGAAAATAAAAGGAGCTTATCACATTTACGTAAAATTTTTTTTTGCACTGTTAAATGCAATAAGAAATTAATTGACAACAGCATATGTGTATAAATCCAAATCTATTCAAGGAATTCAGAGAACTCAAAAAGAAAATCCAAATTAAATTAACTTTTTCAAACACTCCATTATTTTACACTTTCTCCAAGTCCTGCGTCACTCTGCAATCCCAAGAATAAGAACTCACAACCTTTTCTAGGAAGGTAAGTCCACAGTTTCCAACTGGCCGTAACTTTTCATTAAAATTCATAAAACTTTAGTTGGTTATTGGGTATAGATCACGTTCGGAACATCAATCACATGACTGGCGGGACACGAGCGAAATTTTTAATGGCCGCCAATCAAAGTCGGGCTAAAATTACGCCAGAAAGTGACACAAAATCTCCGCCACGGGTGGGAATCTGCCCATATCCACCTCCCACTCCTTGGGATCCTGTCTGCTGGATATTTCCACCTGCTGTGCAGCAAATTGTTCCTTTCGCCTTATTGAAAATCGCAAAGTCTGCGGGGTGAGCGCTGAAGGGATTACGTTCTACTCGCAGGGGGTGTGCAGAGTTATTCGAGGCAAATTAATAAATGGACTGAGCAGGAAGGACGTGGCGTGGGTGTGGACAACAAAGGGGGCTGCGAGGTGAGGCGACGGCAACCGCTTGACAATGGACATTTACAAATTTCGTGTGATTTGTTCCCGACTTCGCCACTTCCGTGATGTCTTGTCGGCGTTTGGAGCCCGCTTCTTGGCTGCTCGGTCGATGGGATTATAAAAATAAAAACTGCCTTTTGCCATATGCCATTTAAATGATAAAAGGATTTCGTCCTCCCCCAAAAAAAAAACAGACTACAACACACCGAAGCTAAGGCTGACCGCCCCCAAATGGACACGCACACGTGGTCAATTGCGTTTGGGGTCAACCCTTTCGCACCAGCGCCATCATTCTACTGTCCAGCCCTTTCTCCAGCTCCGTTCGTCCCCCTATCTTTGGCTCTGAGGACACTGAGAAAAAGCACCATATAACTAACCATATTATCCTTAAGTATAAGGGAGTGCCTAATATCTATTCTTAACCATATTAAATCCAAACGATTTTGTTTTTAAAATAGAAGCAATCCAGACAAAAATCAAACTTAAAGTATAATTTTAATCAATCCACAAATTATTTAGGGTAATTGATTTTAACGGAATAAAAATATATAACCATTTGTTGATCTTCTATCTGCCTAAGGAGTAGTTTTTCTTTCACAGTTAGATTAAATTTTCATAGAAAAATAAGTAAGTCTTTAGCCTTTGATGTTGTTAAAGGTGTCATTCCATATAGTTGGTAATAATATTTAAAATAAAATAAAATAAAATAAAAGCATGTAATAGATATAGCTGGACTGATATTGATATTATGAACTTCTATATACATTTCTGCGTTCGATTTTGTAAAAAATTATATACCAGTGTGAAATGTAAAATGGAATAAATGTTTTTTCACAATTCTTTTTCAGTGTAGGACTCCGGCTTCGGCTCGAAGTGTCAGCACATTTTTCAAAGGCGCATATAAAATGGCAGTCATACATTATGGCCATATCTGCCTGGGCCAGTCCGGATTCAGCCAAACCGATGTCAGTGGATCGGGGAAATGGTCAGTGGGGAAAGAAAGGGGGAAGGGGTCGGAATGGGGTTCGTGAGCTGGCGCCCGAGTAACCCTTGTTTTTTATGTGTGTAATGCCTCGGTACAGATTATGCATTAAGCGCTTATTTAGCATTTTTCTTACATAATGTCGCTTCCACTTTGCAATGTTTCGAGCCCATCCCCGATGTCCAGCTCGAATGGCATTTTGTGGGAAGGAATGGGTCTTTCTATATATATATATATAGCCATAAAAACTGGAGAATGTTATGTGCCTTCTAATCTGTTTATGCCTATGTTACCGTTAGTACATTAACCCTTGGGTGGAAATCGGGGTGGCCAACGACTTACCTTAATCGTTTCCCTCGTGGGATGAGGAAATGGGAAAGTTTCTGCAAAAAGAACTTACCAAGAACTAGCGTCATTACAGACATTATTTTCCCCATTTGGATCTAAGTCATGGATAAATATATAACAATATTTATTATATTTAACTTTTAACATATTTTAAAGTAATAATACATTTTGTTGATGATCTGAACTTAGTTAGTGCTAAATAAAATAAAATAACTAACTCAACTTAAATTTCAACTTAAGCTTTGATATTCAAAAAAAATTTAATGAAATAATCAAATAAAATGTTGGGGTAAGTAAGGTGTTCATCAGTGGAATTAATTTTAAGAGTTTTTAAAAAAAAAATGTTAAAAAGTTAACCGAATACAAATAACTGAATAATACGATATATATCGTAGGTCAATGCTCGCTTAAATTAAAACACAGATTTAAACTTAAAACTTATATGAAAAAAATATATTTTTTCTTGGCTCCTTATACTCAATAGTATACTTTCAATATTCAGACTTGATTTGAAATGTAATTTCCCATTCAATTGGGCTCAATGCAAATGGATTCGAGAGCGCACAGAACGCAGAAGGAATAATTGCTTTTTTGCTAATTAATTTGTTATTTTGACTTGCTCCTCATCTGCCCGTTGGCAATGTCCCGATTTCCCCGGCTGTCTGACGGGCTCATTTCTTTTTGCCTGTCCGGGCCGGGCTTATTTCGCTATTAGCGAGGAGCTCTGGTAGGCAAAATGGATAATTAAATAAGGCAAACACAGTTGAGGGATGCTGGGGAAAACGATGCGCCGATTTAATGAAAATTGCATTTTAATTTCATAAGCAAGGACTTCAGAAAATCGCCCCAATTAATTGCCAAGCCCCAAGGCCAGAACCTTCATAATTTCCGCATCCAGGCTAAATGACCGTTGCGGCTTAAAATAATTGCCCAATTGGCTTTAAGTGGACACACGAGCATTTCATAGTTAGGACTCCGCCCAACCTCCCACCTAAAAAAGGAAGCTCTGCCGGAGGGAAAAAATGGTTGCTTGAAAGTGTCCGTTTTTTATTTGATTTCCTTTTTTTGTCTTTGGTTAGCTGTCGCTCACGTAGGCAGTGTCCATGTAATTAAATTAAAATGGAAAATTTACTCGTACTGCGGATTAAATTAATTTTCATTTGCATTTGCATAAGTTGGTCCCCACTCGCCTCCTCCTCTTTTTTCATCTGGTCTTGCCTTGGCCCTCGTCCATTCATTAATTCCTTCATTATGCCATTTATTGCTGAGCTCGCTAGAAATGTGCCTTAGTTTTTATTTTCGGCCCATGTTCATTACCAGTGCGCGGAGCTTACGACTAAGTAGTATGACGGAATCGCAAA
This sequence comes from Drosophila kurseongensis, assembly GCA_018153305.1. Lineage (NCBI taxonomy): Eukaryota > Metazoa > Arthropoda > Insecta > Diptera > Drosophilidae > Drosophila > Drosophila kurseongensis. Next base: position 8,570,610 of record JAECXX010000210.1, on the reverse strand, counting down.
TACGCCACACGATGGGGAAACTAAAGCAAATGTTAGAATTATATATATAGTTGGAGAATCAAAATCAGTATTGTATAACCGAAAAGTAAATATGCTAAAAGTAATCACAGCTGCACCAATTAAAAATGCTAAATGCTACGACTATTAAAGTCTGTTAAGCGATTTCAAAACTACAGATGGCTCCACATGTAATTCCATTGGAGAGGCAAACAATAAATGTGCAGCGCCATCTAGCGGTTTAAAGATTTTTATCTGCTAGCGCTGAATTTTTTAATATTTGTGAAATCATTGTTCGTTATAAAGATATGTGAGTTGATAGATATCAATAAATATATACTGGTTAAAAAAAGTCTCTTCCATTTCTTTAATTCTACGATTTGTGAACATTGTGTCGCTGTATTACTGCACAGAAATCTGTATAAATCCCAACTATCTAGCTCATACAGCTTATACATTTTGCGCAATAAATTATCTTCTTTAATTATATGTGATCTTAATAAAAGTATTCCCAAAGAAGTTCATCATCCTCACGTTTGTTGATGGATAGACTTATATACTCCTCATCAATAAACGATTTCTGAAATAATAAAAATTATATTTAATCATTAACTGAAATCTTATGAGGCATGGTATCTTTTCTTACCGGATCAATAAAAACTTGACTAACGAAACAGCTTAGCCTCAATGGACTGCGAAACCTCGGATCTCGAACCGATTTCAGTGCTAAGATTGCCCGCTGTATGAAATCGTCGCTGATACACTGCACTCGACGATTAAAATGCAAGTCGATGGACTGGAACTCCGGACATTCTTGAAAGCATAGCACAAGATGATTAGATATTTCCATAAACCCTGGATACGACTTGATTTCCAAGCACTCAAGGTGAGTAAGGTGTCGCAAAACGGAGAAGCTAGTCGCATCTCGGAATCCACACCTAAGTTTTCTCAATGATGAGATTTGAGCAATCCTTTCAGCCTCTTCGAGGTCTATATACCTGTGGGCTATGACTAGTTCCTGCAGTGTGTATGTCAAACCTGCAGGCAATGGCTCAAAAATTCTTGGAAGAGAGCACACCATGCGTGGCAACTCAATAACCAATCTTTGACGGTCCAAGTGCTGAGCCACGCCGTTAAACTCTCTAAAATACGATAACAGAAGATCTCGGGAAATGTGTTCAGGTATTCGAGTCATCAAAGTTTCTTTCTCATCGTATTCGCCAGGATTTCTGCGTCCAATAATAAGAATTGTCAATTCAGATAACCTGACAAGGTTTTTAATGTCTTCTAACTTTTCGAATATGTAAATAAGTCTTTGCAATGACTTTATTTTCGAAATTTCTTCGGCTTCCATATGGCTAATGGGCGCACCTTTGACGATCAAACTCTGTAGATTGGATCCGCTAACGAGGGCCAACATCTTAAACAACTCCACAAGGAAAGGGTCCTCTTGAACCTTTGAAATCACCATTTCCTTAACGAAAGTTTGGTGTGATCGGATCTCGAATCCAACTGTGCCCTCAGCAGGCAAATTGTCTGGAACTGGAAAATCATTCAAGGAGAGTTTTCTCAAAAGGCCTTTCAAAACATCCTCTTGATTGAGACCAACAACTAAATAATTTAGTTGTGGTAGGCCAGCCAGTAACTCAAAGTCCTTCGCATCGGAGAAACCGCATTTAAGAGTCCTTAGAGTTTTGATGGATGCTACTTCTTTCAATTCACAAGTGTTTAGTGTCAAAACGCCCGACTCAATTTCATTATTCTTCGCTTCCATTATCAGCTCTTCAAGAAACAGGCTTGGCCTTGCAACCAATTGGGCCAAAAAAGATTGGAGTGATCTTCCCTTACTAGCTCCGGAAATTCGAACGGACTTCAAATTCTTTACTCCTGCTAGTGGAAAGATGTCTTTGGAAAAATCAAACGAAAATGCGTTATGCAGTGTTAATCGGCCAGTAGACTGGTTAAAGCCTACTTCTCGTTTCCCCAGACTTATTGTTAATTCTTTCTCAACAGAATTAAAAATCTTAACGATACCCTCTGGAAAACGTTTACCAAAAGAATTCCCAAGTCCGAGGTAGGTTAAATGTGTCAAGTGTTCGATGCTCCGTGAGTCGGTCAATGTGCCTTTAAATTCCTTTAAAGATTTCATGTTGTGCAATTCAAATGTCTCTTTAAAATCGAGAGATCCGTCGCTTATTTCAATTTTTTTCAGATTGTTGAAAGCTTTCGTAGATATTGCGTTGAAAAGGGTTCTTAAGTTGCCTCGTTTAATAGTAATTATGAGGTTTTCTGTCCATTCAACACTCGCCAGGGGAACCAGCAGGGTGTCATCTGTGTAACTTTCTAAAATACTCATTTGAAGGCACAATAAATTCAGGCTGCGATCAGACCTTAACGTAATGTCACTGGTGCAAACGAACATTATATTTTCGGATGCGTGTAAAACTTGAAGTACACCAGGCGAAGTTTCGTGGAAGTTTTGTAGCGAGGTAATTTCAAGTTTTTTAAGGTTTTTTTTAGCTAGGTCTGAGAGTTTTCCAATGTCCTGAGCGTCGTAAAAACCGCACTCCAAGCCTTTCAAAGATCTTATTCGTGCCAGCATCTCAGCTTCCTGGGAATCAATTACTCCCTCTGAGAGCCGGAAATACTGGAGGGTTGAAACTTCCCTCGAAGCCAGAGCCGAAAAGAGATTCTTTAGGGAACCATTCGATGGTTTGGTGGTAATGGTTAGCTCTTCCAGTTCTAAAAGATTATATAGAAGGTCTATGTTGTCGGTGTCAGAGAAGCCACAAACTAATTTCCTTAAGTACCTGCAAGTCGACAATGCTGCGATTTCCTGGGCGTTAATCACTGGAACCCTTTGAGGTCTCAATCGCCACCCTTTTTCAAGTAGGTTTTGATAAACCAAACTAAATGGGTTCATCGTGTTTATTTTCAAAATCGACGACTGAGACAACGCTAACTTTTCGAAAAGTTCAACAAGAGTACCTGGAGCATGGTTGCCGTTAATTTCGAGACAATCAAAATTTGGCAATTCGAGCAAGGACTCATAGTCCGAGGCTTTCACGTTGTCTAGAATAAGACGCAGATTTCCCTTGGGATTATAGTCTATTAGGCAGTCTGTTAGACATATTTCCTTTTTTGCTTGAGACTCCTTTAAAATGCTGAAAATTTGTTTTGAGATACTTCTGAAATCGTGCTTTGAAAGTACCTCCAAATTTTTCAGATAATTCAGCTTGGAAATGGGTTCAATATTCAGGTAGGACACTTGGGGGTCTAGAAACCCACATCTTAAGTCGTTTAACGACCCAATTTGAGATAAGGCCGTAGTCTCCTCTAAGTCTAAAAGAGCGTCGTCAATGGATAGTTTTCGGAGAAGCTTTGGAGTCTTTCTGGTCAAAGCTCTAAAAAGTGCTTGTAGGGTCCCCTGCTCATGCACACCGCCAATCTTCAATTGTTCCAGCATGGGCATTTTGTACAATGGAGCATATTTCGAGGCGTCGCAATCCGAACTCATATTGAATTCAAACTCGCTAACTTGATTGCAATACGGTGCGATCTCGGCCAACCGTCGTCCCGCCGATTCGCTATTAAGAACTGTGAGTTTGCGCAAGTCTTTGTTATTACTGCAGCATCTGCATAACTCCTCTAAATCTACTTTGGCATCCAAAAAAAGATCGGTTAGGTGTCCGAATCCGGTAAGGTCGTCAACGGTATAACCTATACATACGGAAATCAAATTTGAATAAATATGTTATTATTATATATAATATAAGCAAATATAAACGCTATAGTCGAGGGCCACGACTATAAAATACCCAGTACTTTGTTTACTAATTTCAAAACAATGATGCCCCCAACATATGGCGCCACATGCAATCCTAATAGCAAACAAGAAAAGTGTGGCGATATTTAATATTAATCGATATTTAAATTAACACTTTTCGGTCCAAAACACTTACTTCTGCCTGTTAAAAATGTTTCAACGAAACCAAAATACCACTTTACTCTACGAGAAACAAGTACACAAGTATGTATGCCAAGCCAACACCAACAAGCGAGTTACTTGCACTTACTTTTTAACGATAATAATATACCAAAGATAATAATATATCAACTGCCTGCTGATCCTGATAAACAGATTACAATTTATTATAGTATTTATTCGATTGGCTCACCAGAAATATGAATTTTTAAAGCTTTTAAACTTTTCCTTTTCTTTAGCTGGTTCATTACGAGTGCAAACGCCTCAATGTGCTCATTGTTGTAGCTCTCTGAGGTATATCTCAACTCGACACTTCTCAAGTGTTCATTCTCTTCCATGGCAAGACTGAGGGATTTCCAGTAGGCTTCCTTTTCCTTCGCTGGGAATTTTTTCAGGCGTGCGTATAGTTCGGCAAAGTCGATACTTAAGTCAATCGAAGAGCTCAGGTAAAGTAAAAATATACTTTTATAAAAATCCTTATCCCACTCATAGAAAAGGTCCCGAAACTGTCTGCAGCAAACGATAAAATTAATTAAGTCGGTATATTTCATTTCTTCAAGTGTATGTGCCGTATTTGATATCTCGCAGCTTTTTTTAATTTGCTTAAATAACTCATAAAAACAAAAATGGTTCAAATTTAAAATCGTTTTGTGTGTCATTTTTTTTTTTGTAGTCACTTTTTTGAAATTGTTTGTTTAACAAATGTTATTTTTCACTAGCACAATAATGTTCACCGTTCCAGTCATTCGCAAAAACTAAATAAAACTCTTGAGAAGAGCCAAGAAAGCTGATACAGACTGCTCTCTGACAATCAGCTGATAGATAAGTTACTGGACTGGTGGACTCATTCCGTAAGAGAACATTGCTTTCTTATTCTCTTTCCCGAAAAAGCGTATCTCTAAAAATACCACATTGTTTGGCGAATCTACTGTGGTAGTAAAGGCTTTAAAAGCTTTATTTAACTTTACTTTTCTATTTATTATGAAACATTTATAGTATATTAGCCTAAACAAAGAACATCTCAGCCCAAAGAACACCGCAATTTTAATGAACTTTCGTAGTTTTAAGGTTCTGTCTTTACTGCGTTGAACACTTTTGACCAAAATTATAATACCCACTGCAAGGGTATAAATATAAAGGGAATAAACTAATTGATTTTATATCTGTTTATGAAAGCTTATACGATGACTGAGAAATTCATTGTATCCTTTCAAATTGTCAAATAAGAGGAAAAAGGTTTAAAAAAGTTACGATTTATTCAGTTTAAATATAAAAAAAAAATGGATCAGACCTTCTGGCCTCTTCCTTAATTTTTAAAGTTTCAAAGGAAATCACCTGTTTGATGAATCTTGAACGAAAATTTTAAAACATCAAGGCGTTTGATGAAGTAGATAACTTGTTTCTCTTTCTTCTCTGAAATAGGAGTTGAGAATATGTGAACACTGTTTAAAATATTCACAAACCTCAAAATAAAAAAATGACTCACAATGAACACCTGCTGTTTTTGGAACGCTTTAAACATTACAAAATATCTTTGATAGTATTAACCCTCGCCACACCTGCCTTTGCGACTTCAGTGAATAACTGAAAGGTGGCAACCCGAGTTTATGATGTCCTGGTTAGACAGGCACACATAAACATTCCTTTCTCTTTGGCATCCCCAAAGCTGAATATTTATTGTGCGTACAATGTTCAAATTCCAAATTAAAATCCTTCAACGAAAATTATTACATTTCATTTAAACCGAGCGAGCAACTTAGGGCACATCATAATTAATCCCATACCAACCCAGACCAAAAGTGACAGAGAGGATGCCATGGTAAGTGAATATGTGAGCGGGTGGATGTCATATAAATTCCATAATACGATGTAATTAAATTTGAGTCAAACTAAAGCACGTAAAGCTCCCCATAATTGAGCGACATCATATGAAAACCAGGCAAGTGTAAGCACTGGAAAAATTAAATCCTAAAAGTGAGTAAGACTTAAGGTTTCTGAATACTTACAATTATTTATTTAACTTTTTATTATTATCTATGGTTTTGAAAAACCATATCTATAACTATTAAGAATTAAACTAATAATTTGTATTATAAAGCTGTAAAAGATTATTAAAATAACTATATATAGCAAACTAGACTCATAAAAACGATTTCCATAAACATTGATCTTTTAAGTTGCTAATACCACTTTTAAACTTCTGATTTTAAAATTAGTTATCGAAACGGATGAAACGAAAAGTATATTAAAACTTTAAAATTAAAAATTAAAAGTAATATTATATGTAAACAAACTTTTTTTGAAAGTGTGTGAGAGTCTTAAAAATACCATATGGTATTTATGGTAAATTAAAAGTACATGGTATTTGGTTAACTTTGGTTTGCATGTTTGATATTTACTATATCGTTAAAAAAAAGATTTTTCCACATTTTATTTGTTGCAACCACTTTGAAGATCGGAAATCGGAAAAGATATGAAATACATATTTTTTTAAGTTTTTTAGTCGCTAAAAGCTAAGTCAGATTAATCAGAATGGGTTTTTTTATGAGTTCTTTCAGAACCAAATGCCAAAACTGTGATTACATTGTAATTGTATTTAAAATTCTTTCCAAATATTTTATAGCTTTTTGAGGAAAATATTTTTATTTCTGTGTACATACGCACTGAAGTAGAATAACCAACAGTATCTTGTTTGACATATAAAGTCATAAACCAAGTGTGCAATTAAGCCGCTCTGCTGACAGGGTCTAACCACTCCCTGAGCCCCTTTTTCCGGAGGAATTCTCTTATTTTTCAGTTGAGCTTATTTTTACAATTTTATTGTTTATAATTTACGAGGAGCCAGTGTGGGGAAAGTTGCCTCAAGTCAAAGTCGCGGACATGACATGGGGGCCAAGTGGCAACCTTTGTCCACTGACAGCACTGACCCTCCGCTGACCCCGTGCTGACCCCCTGCTGACCCTTCAGAGGCCGGCAGCTCATTACAAAATGTTGGCGTCGGCTGTCAGCTACACATGAAAATTGCACAACGCTTGCCTTATTACGAACGAATTGTACAGCGAATCAGGAGCAGGACCACGCAGACCCTCGAAATCCTTCCTCTTACTTGGCATTCGGCTTGGCAACATTTTTTCATTTTTTACCAGTTCCCTCATTTTATTTTAATTTTGTGCCTTGCTCTCTCACTTTTCCTTTGGTTCCGCTGCCTCTTTTTATTCTAATTAAATTTTTTCAGCCCAAAGAGGGCTGGGACTGGTTGATGGCGGCCAACAAGGCGAATTTATTCTTCTGTAAAAACAAGAAAAATTACGCAAAATAAATAAATTTACATAAGCTCGGAGTAAGCTAAGAAAAAAACAAGCAAGCATTTGTACATAACAATAAATAAAATTGCATTTTCATTTAGGTTTTCCTTCTTTGGGTCTGGCCATGGGTTGGGTTCTAGGTCTAGGTTTGGTTTGCTTTGTCCAATTTCTCAAAGAAACCCAACCGGAAAAACAACAAACAAAAAATAGGGTTACATAGTAAGATCGCTTGGTATTTGCCTGTTATTCGAAAGTAATTAAAAGGAAAGACTTTAAGTCCGTACATACTTAGCAGTATTGCAAGGCAAATTAAATCCGTTTAGTTTATTTAGAACCATTAAAAAGTTTAAAACGCATAAACCTAAGAAGCAAACAATATATTGTAAAAATGTAATTTGTATATTCTGGCAGACGGTTTTATAATTATGACACATTAAACCATAAATATATATTCTTGTTATTTTAATGTAGTTTTATAAAAATCGAAAGACTAGTTGAATAGCTGCCTTAGCCTTCGAAAAATGTATGGGAAAATCGATATAATTCCGTTTTTCACCATATACACATATTTTTTAGAAAAGCTGTACGATTAAAATTATTTATTTCCGAATGGGACTTCAGAGCCCTATTTTAAAAATTCAACTGTAATTATATTTTTAGGGAATATATATTTCTTATTGAGTTTATTTATTTTTTGATTTTCCGTTTTCTCTTTATTACGAGAACTTAGGATTTCGAATTACATTTCAAAACCATAATGACTTTGATCCCCCTAAACCTCAGCATTGGGATGCCATTTGAAAGGAACCATTTCATGGTAACGCGCATTTTCGAACACTCGGCATTTATCTCGCCACTTTTGAAAAACCGTTCGCTGCTAAATATGGTCGCGCAATTATCGTCTGCTAATTCGAATGGAACCTCCGAACTCCCACTTGACCACAATTTTGGATTAGGCGAGCGGCGGCAGTTGAACAAAGAAATAAATTCGTGGGATTGGGTGTTCATTCCGGTTCCTGGGGGTTTGTTTAATCGGCGGTATCCAAACGCGTAGAGTCCTTTTTACTTGAACAAGAATAAAAGCAAACTCTAAAATAACCGGCAACCAGCCCAAATTGTACATATTTACCAAGGACGTAATATGAGTTATTCACATTTCAAAAATAATATGCATTTATTTTAGGGCATCATTAAATTCTTTAAAATCTCAGATTACGTATACGCACTGCTGACAGAATGCATGCCAGACTTCTCGATTCGGATTATGATAATAATCAAAGCAATGAGCGTTGTTTGAGAAAAGGCAAAACTAAAAATGTTTAATACCCTGTACCCGAATTGAAAGGGATAATCCTTATTCAAAGATCAAGATGTTTTAGTTTACTATGTAACTTAAAACTTCTTTTTTACAAAATTATAATAATTTTAAGTACTTAATGTTCAATTAAAAAAAAGGGTTTTTCTGAAATATTGTTATTTTTTCTTGAACGATATATTATTTTTTTTTTAATATATCATTTGATAAGATAATTAATTTTTAATGCGTGGTTTTAATTCTAATGGTTTCTTGTTTAAATCTTACCAAAGTTACATTCATATTTTTTTGTGGTCACAGAAACCGATCAAGTATTATTAATTATTTGTTGATCTTTTTAGTGTTTGTGTTAGATTAGTGACAGAAAAACGTGTAAGTGGGAGTTGGATTTTACTATACTTATTTTTGAAGGATAAAGGTATCGCAGGGTCGGGAACTTCGCCTATATCATTCCACTTGCTTCATGTCCAACCGGCTGCGAAATTCGCCTGCCCCGCCGCTGTTTTAATAACGTGCATGCTGCGCATTTAGGATAACATCTGAATTTATGTAACGACACAAACGCAAACACAAACAAGATGGCAGCCAGACAGGCGAAACGTGAAAAGCGGAAAAGAAAAGCGGCAGAGTGGGACAGCGACGATTTCCCGGGGCACGGCGAGCGATAGAGCGAGAGGGAAACAGGGTCGGGAAGAAGACTCAAATGAAAACTGATGCGGATTAGTATTTAAAATAATGTCCTGCAGGGATATAACTTGTCCCCCCCCTCAAGCCTTGGGCCTCTTTCCGCTTTCTTTGCCGTTTTTATTTTTTCTCACTTGATTTTTTATTTTGTGTTTCCTTATACTTTTTCCCATTTTAATTCCTTTGCAGCGATTTTTTCTTTCGGGGAATGTTTCATAAAATTTATATTTGCAGATAAGTGTGCTTGTAGGGCGTGGGAGGGCAAGGAGCAGGCAGGACGTTTTTATTACGAGACAATTTACATATTTTCCTTGTTAAAATTCCTCAACATTCTCCCTTTCGTGTCATATGAATTTCCTCCCATTTTCCTGTTTCTGAATTAATGTTAATTTTTATTACACTTACAGTACCGTCCCTCCCCCGCATGCCGACCCACTCTGCTCATTTAAATTCAAGTTTGTTTGTCTGAAAGAACAAAAAAAGAAAGAAGAAAAATAACAAAAGTGGAGGGGGAAAACACCATTGGCGAAGTTCAGATGAAAATGTTAATAATAAAACAACAAAATCCGAGTGAATGCGTTGCAAATCGAAAAATAATAAAAATAGAATCCCCGCCCCCCCTTTTCCGCACTTGTGTCCTGTCTGCAGGACATCAAGTCCCCCAGTCGATGCCTCATTACGTATTCCCTGAACAAATTCTATTAATTATCGTTATGTCCTTCTGATGGGTGACTGCAATCGTAGGACCACCTGCTGTTTGCCCGCTCGTTTCTTAATAAAAGTAACACGGGGATTTTAATTTCTCTCAGTAAGCTCTGTTTATGTCCACTAAATTGCGTGTTCTATAAAGTACTTGCAATTTTCAATTTATCCTCAGCAAAGTTGGCAAGTGTAAATACAAAACTATGGCTAATTGCTATTGGTATAATTTTAAAGTAAGTTTTAATATTTGAAGACATGTTTATTTTCCCTCAGCTTTCGAAAATCGGAAAATAATATTGTGTCCATTTCCCATGTGGAATCCAGTTACTAAATTATTCCCAATTCAATTTCCGATAGCCAAATAAAATCACAGGCGGCCAACTAAAGAAATGGGACATCGAGCACTTGCACTGGGATATGCAGAGATGAGCAATTTGTTGTTCTGATGCTGCTGGTGCCCGTCTTGGAAAATTCTAAATGTTTCAATCAACTATTCGCAATATTAAATATTAACGTAAAACTCGAGTGGAGTTGTCTCGAACTGACCCTTTCGATGTCGGACCCAAAAAGGTCATCATGTGTCTGCAAACACACTTACATCGACTCACATAACATGGATATATACGAGTAAATACACAAAACAAAATATTATGAGATGGGAATAAAAGAACATTTCTGTGACTATTAATAAATTCTAAAACATTTTTTTCTTTCTTGAAAACCCTATTTGTAAATAACATACAAAGATTTAAAAAAAATGAAGGTAATATTCATTATAAAAATATCAACGTTTTCGTCGGTGTAGAGATGCTGGCAAAGTAATTTTGGACATTTTTCATCATAAACAGCAATGACTACGCTTGCAGTTGGAAGACTCAACCCCTTCTGGGAATTTCTTCCTTGGCCGGGCTTTGATTTCGAATTGGATTTGAATTTGGAATTTTTGGCTTTCAAGGACCGCCGGAGGTCCTGTAGTTGAATTGGAAATGGCAATGGAGTCCAAGTTGGTCAACGCATAAATATTTCTCTTTGTTCAACCATCGCATCGGAGCCAAAAAAGAGCATTACGTGAGTGTGCGAGTGTGTGTACCTGTATATCCTTTTTGGTCTGCACTCATCTCTCCCCCCTCCCTGTCTGGCCACCACCCCCTACACCTCCCCTGCATCCACCCTCCGCACCAGGACAAACAAACAAGCTGCAGGATCTGGAGTGGTGGGCAGCCTGAAAGGATGGTCAGATATGAGCAACGGTCGAATGGTCAAGTCAAAGTTATTGTCATGTCATGTAAGTGCCACCCTCCACACCCCGCACCTTTCACACCACTTTCCCCCTCCTGGTTCGGTCAGAATTTCCAATTTCATCTTCATCTTCCATACAGTACAAGTACCCCATTTTGTTTTTCACAGTGAGGACAGTGAAAAACATATTTATTTTCGGTACAAGATAAAAGATTAAAATATTCTAGGCCTGGAACAGATTTTTCTAGCAAGTTCTGATGATGCAAGTCAATACCTATAAATATATATAATTTTCTGAGAATTTATATAAGATTTGTTTTAAAACAATCTGGTATATTGCAATCCAATATTTAATTACTTGATGTCGAATTTTATATAGAATAATGAACCAATGGTTATGAGAACACTTTTGTTGGCCAAATCACTTAAGAGAGAAATAGTGATATAAGTGTTGTAAAGTTACACAATCAAAATCTGAAGCTTAACTAAGTAAATAAAAATACGCCTTGAAAAGAACTTTTAAACAAAGTATACTTGTAAAAATGCCTTCCTAAAAAATGACAGTATATGATGAAAAAGTTGTCACACGTGCGCTGAAGTTAAATGTAAACACACCTGCTAAAAAAGCGTCATCAGAAATTCACCGAAAACTTTTCATAAGTTTGAAGAGCACTGGGGGAGATCGTGTTCGAGAAAAGGTTTGCCCCAGGGTTGGGTAAAATGTAAATATGGGTTGTAATGGCCGTCGCCCCAGGAGGTGGAAAAATCAACTGACCAGTAACTTTGAAGCAAACTTTGATGGCATCTTGCGAAAGTTGAAAGTGACTTAAGTGAAATTTCCACCTCGGGCGGCTCAGCAGGCTGACCTCGCCCCCTTTTTTATTGGGTTTCGAGGGGTCACGCCATGAACATGAGTAAAAATTAAATTGATTTTCCTCGGACATTGTTCGGACCTGGTCTAAAGTTCTGTTCGCTTCTCATTCTGCCTGTTCATGGTCTTTTGACAACCCTATGGATTTCGGATTTTTCGCCCAAATCATTCAGGAAACTTCGGCTGCGTACTCCTTCAACTTGCCTGTGCCGCATATTAAATTGGTGCGCAAATAGTTTGAGACCCTGGCCTAGTCGGTGCTTTATTGACTTACCTTATTCAGCCCTCTAGAGTTCCCGGCATCTGTCAGAATTTTTACCCAGCAAAATATTACCTTGAAAGCTTCGCTCCGACCATCAACTTAATCCGCATTCCCATACCACTTCCACTTGACTTAAGCGACAATTTCGTTTCAATTAAATTATAATTATATCTTCAGTTTGGCCCCATCAAGTTTCAGTCAGACAAAAAGTACAATTTTCATTTTCACCTTGGCGAAAGACGAGGCGGGCGTTGATAATTCCCCAAAATTGTTTGACACTTCAAAGTCATTATGAAGATAGCAATCACCAACCCCGTTTCTCGGTCCGCCCAACTTTTCTCCAAGGGTCCTGACATTTCTTCACGGCCCGGCACTCCCATTCCTGAAGCTCGCAATCCTTCAGGCCCCAGACCCCTCCCTCCCTCACACTTTTGCCACTTTACTCAATCCTAAGATGGTCTGTCTGCATACCTACATACCCGCAGCGCTTTTTGATGTAATTTTGGCATAAGCCAACAAATTTTTCCTTTCTCGAGATGTCTTTGTCTCCACTCCCCAGCGAGCGGTTTCCGAATGCGACACGCTCTGACAAACTCATCCGGGGAAAATGAAGAAAATGGCTGAAAATTAAATTTGGAATTAAAATTTTAGCGCTGCGCACATAACTTTATGCCCTCGGGTTTCCTTTCCACCCAAAAGGGTTTCGCTGCCAAAGTCTAAATCTTTAAGTCAGCGAAGGCAAGATAATAGCAGAGCAGAGACAGATTTAAGAGCTCATGTCGATTGGGTTACATAATCGTACTTTTTAAAAAAAGGTTGAATTGACGGGTAGGAAAGATGGACGTGGTTTACCGATTTAAAAAATAAAAGGATGGTATCTTATAATTTAATAATTACCGATGTTTTCTTACAAATAACGTGGTTGTTCTTGATTCTATCGTTTCAAAAAATTATAAAACTCTTAAAAGTGATAAGTTTGTTAAGATGAAAGGATTGTGAAAGGAATTTTATGATTCTTGTATCATAAAGACGTAGTCCATCTAATTCCAAAGTATTTCTCACCAGTTTGAAGCCCCCAGATCGAGTCAGTGCTAAAGAACTTTTTACGATTTGTTCTTTGGGGTCCTTATGTGTAATGCAATCCTAATACTCTCATCTAACTCTAGAAGGTTTCTTTTAATTACTTTACTATCCTTTATATATGAATAATATAATTTTTATTAAATACATTCCATACATTGAATATTTTTAGATCAAACTAAGACATGTACATGTAATAAGTGATTTAGACTATACCATTCTGTTTCTACATCTGACCCTCTTGCAATCCTAAAACCATTCGATTAATTTGCTTATTATTAATTAGTCTCCCTATATTGTCCTTGACATATTATTGTATTCCCAAGGTACTCAAGGGGTAAAACTCGTAAGAAGCACTCATAAAAATTAATCAAAAGATATTTTAAACTGTGAACAAGTTTATTTGAAGCACATTTTCAGGTGAGATATTTAATTTATTATTGCTTCGCAAAGTTTTTGAAAAGTAACTGTACACTTCTAGTTTTAAAACACATGTCATTAATTTTTTTTCACGCTGTAAATTAAAATTTTTAAGTTTTTAACAAAGGGGTCGAGTAAGGTTTCGAGGAGCGGTAATGTTTTAGAAGACTTCAAATTTTAAGTCAAGATATTACTTCATCGTCAATGTTCATTCAATGTTTAGTTGATGTTTCTTAGTATCCAGCCTACATATGGAAATACGCGGGTGAATACGAATAATGCGGTATCTTTTCTCGAACCTGGTATAATGCTAAAGGTAGGAAGTCCGACCAGGAAGAAGTTCTGTGGCTTTTCGTCCACCACTTCGACTCCCATCAGTGGTGATCCGTAAAATTTTTGTTTTTCTCTAGCTGCCGTGGCGCAAAGATGATTCTCATTGAGAGTCAACCGGGACTGCAAGGAGGCACAGTACTCCTGACTAATCGTGTTCACCTCCACCTTCGAGCGAAACTCTTCTTCCGGCCGCAGATTCGGTGAAATATTGGTCCAGTGCATGAATCCCACCATTTCCAGCTTCTGAGCTATGTGACTGTCCTTGTCCTCGTTGATGGTTGGAAGGCAAAGAAGTGCAACCAGGTTCCATAACGCCACGATTCGCACCAGCTTGGCCAGTGCGATGTCGTTGGCCAATGCCTCTGGTTTTTCCAGTCCCTTGTACCCCGGGTGCACCACCAGCTTATCTATGTCGATCGCTACCGGGGGTGGGACGCACCTTTCGTAGAAGTCACAGTCAAAATCCTCGAAGTTCCTGTTGGAGCTCCAGTCCCCGAAAAGGATGAACAAGGGATCGACTTCAAACTGCAGACAGGAGGCAGGAAGAATCGCATATTGGGGCTTGATCAGCACCGCAAGGCAGAAGAATTTGGCGCTGGAATTTCTCGACTCCCCGTAGCCAACGCGACCAATCCACGGGAACTCATCAGGATCTGTGATCTCTTTCAGACTGGTTAGCTGTTTTTCCTGCAGTTTCCCACACGACTGTCCCTGAATTTCTAAAAACGAAAATAACATAAACAAAATATCTGTTCGATTCTCATTTAGGTTTCTTATTGAAATAATTACATTTACTTCTAATAACAGTAATAGCATTTACGCAAAGAAACGGAAATAACTTAAATGTCCAGGAATGATCAGACCAAAATCATAATCATGATTAAGTAAAAATGTCTAATTTTGTGCCAAACAATCGTCATTTGCGGGAAGAGTTGATTTTCTTCTTCCATTCGAAAAAAAAACGGCAGCTCAAGCTCATCGAGGGATGGATTCGTGCCAAACTCAAGAAGAGCTTGCTTCAGAATTAGGAGTTACCCGTCAAGCCGTTTCCAAGCGATTGCATGCGTTGGGGATGATTCAGAATGATTTTTATCGAAAAAACAGCGAGAACTTAGTTGCGCACCTAATAGTAGGACACACAGACGCGTAATTTTTTGAAGTGAAAAAGTAGCTAGCTCAGTAGACCACACGTTGGATTTAAAGTAAACTGTAGGTTTTACGCAGTTAGAACCAGTTGGGAATTATATCTCGGCATAAGAGGTAAGATTCAAAATGCTGTGCAAGCCCTTTGTGTGTTGGTTTTGGACTTTGTTCTGCTTGGATAAGATTATTCAAATAAATGCACATTTCCCATCGGAATTAAAGCACTCTTTGTTAGTCACATTTATTTATAATATATATTTACTCAAGCCAGTTCACTTCCTGATTTCAGATTTCCCACTTAAGTAACACCTACTAATATTTTTAAAGGATCAATAGTTTAACCTTATCCCTGGCAACTTACGCGATAAAAAAGTAGTAAGAACTGCAAATATTAAATAGAGCACTGGAATACCTCCAAACATCTTGCAATGATATTGAATCGGAACTGATGTTCTATGAGAGCTTTAGCTCAGTTCAAGATTTTGCATTGAAAAGCTGCAGCTTGAGTCGGGTTTTTTGCAATCTAGTGTTTTAAAACATTCTAAGCTATAACAGGTTTCTCTTTTTGAGTTTTATGCGGTTTAAGTCGAATGAATTTAGCATTCTGTGACTGAGAAGTACCTGTAATAATAACAAGACTTCCGGGCAAGTATTAAAAACAAATGTTGATAATTGTTTTCTATTTGCCTACTTATTTGTTTAATTTCCTGAAAATTGGACACAATTTGTATAACTTATACTTACAGGGCAAAACCAACGCCAAAACAGTAAAGCTACTTAGCTTTAGCACCACTATTGATGCCAGCGATATAATGGATATACTCCACAAGCTAAACTTAATCTGATGTCGCGTAAAAAGGTGATACTAATTTGATGAAATTGAAGCAAATTAAACGTAAATTTATGTAAGACCATAATAATTTTCACAAGTGAATACTTAAATCTTAATATTTAAATTAGTCGGTCAGCAAAAAACTTTTAGCATCGTTGCAAAACAGCCACTCAGTTCATAAAATTCAGCCGACATTCATAGAACATCCAAATTAGTTGAAGATAATAAATTTTATATATTGTTATAAAAATGAATCAAAATGATTTCCTAGAATGAGAATTTTCAGAAAAAGCTTAAGATATGTGTGTACATGAATGCGCATTTTTTTGTGTCCAGTTTTAATTCCTCAAATTGGTGTACCTAAACATATCCTTGTGCAAAATATCTTTTTCTTATTGCTTTATGGGGAACTTAGATTTTGTCAATATATTTTTTTTACGCTGTAAATTGAAATTTGTTAAGTTTTTAACAAAGGTTTCGAGTCAAGATATTACTTCATCGTCAATGTTTAGTCACTGTTTCTAAGTATCCAGTCTACAAATGGAAATACGCGCGTGAATACGAATAATGCAGTATCTTCTTTTGAAACTGGTTTAATTTTGGTCGTAGGAAGTCCGACCAGGAAGAAGTTCTGTGGCTTTTCGTTTACCACTTCGACTCCCATCAGCGGTGATCCAAAAAATTTGTCGATTTCTTTAGCTGCCGTGCCGCAAAGATGATTTTCATTAAGAGTCAACAGAGACTCCAAGGAGGTACAGTACTCCTGACTAATCGTGTTCACCTCCACCTTCGAGCGAAACTCTTCTTCCGGCCGCAGATTCGGTGAAATCTTGGACCAATGCACGAATCCCACCATTTTCAACTTCTGAGCTATGTGGTTGTCCTTGTGCTTCGTGGTTGGAAGGCAAAGGGGCGCCACAAAGTCCGTGAAGTCCACGCTTCGCTCCAGCTTGGCCACTGCGATGTCGTTGTCAATGGCAGTGGGATTAGTCAGTCCCATGTACTGCGGATGCACCACCAGCTCTTTTATGTCGATCGCTTTCGGGACGGGGGCGCACACATCGAGAAGACAGTCTTCCTCGTAGAAGTTCCTGTTGGCACGCCAGTCCCCGAAAAGGATGAACAGGGCATCCACTTCGGCGCGGTTCAGGACACAGTGGGCGGGAAGGATCGCATGGCGCGGCTTGATGAGAACCGCAAGGCAGTAGAAATTGGTGCTTACATTACTCGACTCCCCGTAGCCAACGCGACCAATCCACGGGAACTCATCAGGATCTGTGATTTCTTTCAGATTGGCTAGCTGACTTTCCTGCAGTTTCCCACACGACTGTCCCTGGATTTCTAAAAACGAAAATAACATAACATATGTTAATTTCTATTATGCCGAATAGATTTCCCACTTAAGTAACTCCTACTAATATTTTTAAAGGATCAATAGTTTAACCTTATCCCTGGCAACTTACGCGATAAAAAAGTAGTAAGAACTGCAAATATTAAATAGAGCACTGGAATACCTCCAAACATCTTGCAATGATATTGAATCGGAACTGATGTTCTATGAGAGCTTTAGCTCAGTTCAAGATTTTGCATTGAAAAGCTGCAGCTTGAGTCGGGTTTTTTGCAATCTAGTGTTTTAAAACATTCTAAGCTATAACAGGTTTTTGTTTTCGAGTTTTATGCAGTTTAAGTCGAATGAATTTAGCATTCTGTGACTGAGAGTACCTGTAATAATAACAAGACTTCCAGGCAAGTATTAAATACAAATGTTGATAATTGTTTTCTATTTGCCTACTTATTTGTTTAATTTCCTGAAAATTGGACAAAATTTGTATAACTTATACTTACAGATTAAAGGGGCAAAACTAACGCCAAAACAGTAAAACTGAAGCAAATTAAACGTAAATTTATGTATGAACATAATAATTTTGACAAGTAAATATTTAAATCTTAATATTTAAATTAGTCGGTCAGCAAAAAACTTTTAGCATCGTTGCATAACAGCCACTCAGTTCATAAAATTCAGCCGACATTCATAGAACATCCAAATTAGTTGAAGATAATAAATTTTATATATTGTTATAAAAATGAATCAAAATGATTTCCTAGAATGAGAATTTTCAGAAAAAGCTTAAGATATGTGTGTACATGAATGCGCATTTTTTCGTGTCCAGTTTTAATTCCTCAAATTGGTGTTCCTAAACATATCCTTGTGCAAAATATCTTTTTCTTATTGCTTTATGGGGAACTTAGATTTTGTCAATATATTTTTTTTACGCTGTAAATTGAAATTTGTTAAGTTTTTAACAACGGTTTCGAGTCAAGATATTACTTCATCGTCAATGTTTAGTCACTGTTTCTAAGTATCCAGTCTACAAATGGAAATACGCGCGTGAATACGAATAATGCGGTATCGTTTCTCGAACCTGGTATAATGCTAAAGATAGGAAGTCCGACCAGGAAGAAGTTCTGTGGCTTTTCGTCCACCACTTCGACTCCCATCAGTGGTGATCCGTAAAATTTTTGTTTTTCTCTTGCTGCCGTGGCGCAAAGATGATTCTCATTGAGAGTCATCCGGGACTGCAAGGAGGCACAGTACTCCTGACTAATCGTGTTCACCTCCACCTTCGAGCGAAACTCTTCTTCCGGCCGCAGATTCGGTGAAATCTTGGACCAATGCACGAATCCCACCATTTTCAACTTCTGAGCTATGTGGTTGTCCTTGTGCTTCGTGGTTGGATGGCAAAGGGGCGCCACAAAGTCCGTGAAGTCCACGCTTCGCTCCAGCTTGGCCACTGCGATGTCGTTGTCGATGGCAGTGGGATTCCTCAGTCCCATGTAATTCGGGTGCACCACCAGCTCTTTTATGTCGATCGCTTTCGGGACGGGGGCGCACACATCGAGAAGACAGTCTTCCTCGTAGAAGTTCCTATTGGCACGCCAGTCCCCGAAAAGGATGAACAGGGCATCCACTTCGGCGCGGTTCAGGACACAGTGGGCGGGAAGGATCGCATGGCGCGGCTTGATGAGAACCGCAAGGCAGTAGAAATTGGTGCTTACATTACTCGACTCCCCGTAGCCAACGCGACCAATCCACGGGAACTCATCAGGATCTGTGATCTCTTTCAGATTGGCTAGCTGACTTTCCTGCAGTTTCCCACACGACTGTCCCTGGATTTCTAAAAACGAAAATAACATAACATATGTTAATTTCTATTATGCCGAATAGATTTCCCACTTAAGTAACACCTACTAATATTTTTAAAGGATCAATAGTTTAACCTTATCCCTGGCAACTTACGCGATAATAAAGTAGTAAGAACTGCAAATATTAAATATAGCACTGGAATACCTCCAAACATCTTGCAATGATATTGAATCGGAACTGATGTTCTATGAGAGCTTTAGCTCAGTTCAAGTTTTTGCATTGAAAAGCTGCAGCTTGAGTCGGGTTTTTTGCAATCTAGTGTTTTAAAACATTCTAAGCTATAACAGGTTTTTGTTTTCGAGTTTTACGCATGACTACCAGGCAAGTATTAAAAACAAATGTTGATAATTGTTTTGTATTTGCCTACTTATTTAATTTCCTAAAAATTGGACTCAATTTGTATAATTTATACTTGCAGATTATGAGGGTTTAGTTAATTCGTTGTAAAATGTATCTTAAAACTAACGCCAAAACAGTAAAGCTATTAGCATGGAAGCGATATAATGGACATAATGTAGATAATGTCGCATAAAAAAATGATGACGCAAATGAAGCAAATTTTGACAAGTAAATATTTAAATCTCGATATTTAAATTAATCGATCAGCAAACAACTTTTAGCATCGTTGCATAACAGCCACTCAGTTCATAAAAGAATTCAGCTGACTATCATAGAATATCCAAATTAGTTAGAGTTAATATATTTTATATATTGTTATAAAAATGAATCAAAATGATTTCCTAGAATGAGAATAATACAATTTTCAGAAAAAGTTTAAGTTATGTGAGTACATAAATAAGCATTTATACTTGTCCAGTTTGAATTCCTCAAATTGGTGTACCTAAACATATCCTTGTGCAAAATAACTTTTTCTTTTTGCTTTATGGGGAACTTAGATATTGTCTATTCAATTTACTTACTGTGTCGCATACACTATACTGTGTCCACATAAATAACTAAAACCTATATTAAACATTTTTAAATCACTGTATTTCAAACTATCATGAATATCTCCAAATCACTCAATTTATGCTCCAACATTATTAAAATCATTAGTTTTATCATTAAAATAAAAGGCCTTCATTGTTTTTGTTATAAAAAACAAAAACAAATCAAAATACTTTTTGGTCCAAAAAATATATTTGTATTTGTTGACCACCCAACAAGTACAACGACAATAAAACACTCATTAGAATTAATTAATAGCTTATGCTGATATATTTTCAGTATAGGTGTGATCAAGTTTATTTAAAGCACAATGTTGTTTTAAGTTTTTCCCATTCACTGCTGCTCAACAAAGTTTTCTCTCAACGACTTAAGTGCACTGATCGGCAAGAAATAATGACGTCAGAAGACTTAGAAATTAATCGTGAATACTACTTGATTTTCCGTGTTTCATTTCTGTCCACAATGTTTTTAAGAATCCAGTTTTTAAATGGAAATATGCGCGTGAATACGAATAAAGCTTTATTCTTCTCGTAACCTGTTATTGCTGCGTAGGTAGGAAGTCCGACTAGGTAGAAGTTCCGTGGCTGTCCGTCCTCCACTTCGATGCCCATCAGTGGTGATCCGAAGAAGTTCAGGAATGCCCCACTTGCCATGGCGCAAAGATGATCCTTGGTGAGGTTTAACTGGGTGTGCAAGGAGGCACAGTATTCCAGACTTGCTACGTGCACATCCACCTTCGTACGAAACCCGTTGTCCTGCTCAAATCTCGGTAGATTCTTTTTCCACCGCAAGTATCCCACCATTTTCAACTTCTGAGCTATGTGGTTGTCCTTGTGCTTCGTGGTTGGAAGGCAAAGGGGCGCCACAAAGTCCGTGAAGTCCACGCTTCGCTCCAGCTTGGCCACTGCGATGTCGTTGTCGATGGCAGTGGGATTAGACAGTCCCATGTAATTCGGGTGCACCACCAGCTCTTCTATGTCGATCGCTTTCGGGACGGGCGCGCACACATCGAGAAGACAGTCTTTCTCGTAGAAGTTCCTGTTGGCACGCCAGTCCCCGAAAAGGATGAACAGGGCATCAACTTCGGCGCGGTTCAGGACACAGTGGGCGGGAAGGATCGCATGGCGCGGCTTGATGAGAACCGCAAGGCAGAAGAAATCGGTACTCACATTACTCGAATCCCCGTATCCCACGCGACCAATCCACGGGAACTCATTCGGTTCTGTGAACTCCTTTAGATTGTTCAGCTGACTTTCCTGCAGCTTTCCACACGGCTGTCCCTGAATTTCTATTAACGAAAAAATCACGATAGTAATTTCTGTAAGACTTTTAATTGCAGTTTCTTGTTGATATTAGAATTGTCTTTTCATATTCGTTTCGAAATTTACATTTATTTTAATTTATTCTTTAACTCCTTCACAGCGATTAAACAAAAAAAAACAAAATTAAATCAGTCGTCCAAGAATTATCAGACCAAAATCACTGGGTTTCGCTTAAACTACGGGTTTTGCACAAAATAATTTTAAAACAATGTTTGTGAAACAAAACATACGAATTCGATCGAATTGTATGAGATTGTTCAAATGTTTCAAAGTTGTTAAACTTATTTTAATGACGCTTTAGAAGGTGATACTCACTAAATTTAAAAAATTAAAATTAAAATTAAAGCACAACCGCCAAACTCCGAAGTCAAAAAGGTGAAGTGAAATATTTTTTAACATGACTACTTGATAAGGAGGTCAATTTTTATCATATCTTTAAAGTAAATTTAAGGGTTACAAATCTAACTCCAGTTTGGCATTTTATCACATTCTCGGTAAGATTTAAGAAACTAAGCAAACTATTGGTGTACACTTATCGCTGTTTGTTTTAAGCGAAAAAAATAAATTACCCACATCCACTTTTCCCATTGGAATTCAAGCACACTTTGTAAATCGCGTAATAATATATTTATTTATTCAATCCAATTCACTCACTGATTCATAGTGTTATGATATTTTGCTATTGGAAGAAGGCACTCATTTAGGAAAAGAAACGGATTGATTTGCTATTTTAGTAATACTACCATTTTGTAAGGATCAAAGGCTGACATAATTCTTGCAACTTACGCCATACTATGGTAGTTAGGACTCCAAATAGTAAACAGAGCACTGGGATAGCTCCAATCATCTTGCTGTGATCTTTAATGGGAACTGACTCTTTATCAAAGCTTTAACTTAGTTCTAGTAGTTGCATTGAAAAGCTTCATTTTGAGTCGGGTTTTTCGCACTCTGATGTTGTTATTACATTTTGTTAAGACTTGAGAGTACCGCTTTAAAACATTGCCTGACTAAGCTTAAACTGATTTCTCTGTTGGACTTCAATGCAGAATCAATGCAAAAATATACAAGTTATTTTGCATTCACTTATTTTATTTCTTAAGCTTAAAAAAAATCCTTAACTTCAAAAACCCTATTCAAAATGATTCGCCATAAAATGAGAAGCTCAAAAATGAAATTATGCGATTCACTTTTAGCAATATAACGACTCTTAGAACGCACTTTCCTCCAAGTCTTGAGTTTGCTTTTATTATACATAATTCTTTTTAAAAATATTTAATTTGGATTCCGCAACTCTTTAATATTATTAGGCAATACCACAATCGAATTCCTTATTTACATATATTGAAAAATTTATGGTGTTTAATGCCAGACCAATTTGTGTTTCTATTTTAATAAAATTCTTTGTATTTACCGGCAATATGTTCCCAGGGATCGAGAGTTTTTCGGATCCACCTGTCGGATTTTTTAGTAAACAAATAAAATCCGTCTGTCTTCTGTGAATGGCAGTTTATTATCAGCTGATAGCCTCTTTGTGCTCGCTATATTTAAAAGTTGAGATTCTCACGAATTATCTCATTTTTCTCTTTTTAACTTTATTGCTTATTTGTTTTGAACATTAGTGGTAATCTGTGTATATTATTATCTCGGAACAGTATATTTTAATTCTACGAAGTTTAAGGTGAAGAAGATCAATGATATTATGTATATATATACATACATGATGAAATTAATATGTGCATTATTAAACAAAAAGAATACAATCTAAAACTTTTTGTCGGTGACTAAGTTAATCGAACATTATTTTTATGTATAGGTTAATAGTCGACGAAATATATACACATATGATACAAAATTATATAAAAAGGTATTTAATATTGTTTATAAAATAAAATGTATATATACACTTAGATATTTATGTATATATAAGGTTATTTTTTATGTTGTTTTCATTCATTATAAGGAATTTTTTACATAATGGGACAATTTGACATAAATAAATATGTATGTTATTGAAAAAAAAAATTGGAACAATTTAGCATAAATAAATATGTATGTTATCGAACAGTATCAGCAGTACTCGTAGTGACGACGTATATATTATAGGTAAATAGGCTGGAAGCGCCAAATCGGCATTAATTCATTGTTTGGTTTTTGTTGCTGGCGTGAGATGATTCATAGCTTTTTATAGAAGTATGTATGTTTTAAGACAATATTCATGTTTATGAATTTATTTTTGCAGATCAAGCCAATGCTCGCCTGGGATTAGATCAGATGGGCTGTCGCCGATTTTCGGGTGGAGGACACCGCTCAAGGGGAGGTCCGCCCCCCCACCATCGTCATTTTTCCGGCGGGAATCGTGGTGGTAGACACTGCTGGCATGGACCTCCTGGTGGACACCATGGCGGCGGTCACTATTGGGACGGATATGCTCCTCCTCCACCACCGCCCCTTTGTCCACCTCCTGGGAGATATCCATGTGGCGGGCACTATTATCATGGATATCCTCCGCCCCCTCCACACTGTCAGCCACCACCTCCTTCTCACTGTCACCCACCACCTCCTGGAAACCAAGGAGGTGGGTGCCACTATTGCGGATGCCCAAGCGGCGGTCCACCTCAGATCGAACATCCCGGGAGCGAAACACTGCCTGGCGAAGCCCCAAATGTCGATCAACATGGTAACAATGCTCCCAACAGCCAACTCGAAAGTCCTGCTGGCGATATCCCCAGCAGTCAAATACCTGGCAGGAATAAATACGAAATCATTGATCTAAGGAATCCGTGATTATTTATGGGCATACGTTCATTTATTGATTTTCACAAATAATGTTTTTAAATTATCAATAAATAAAAACCGACCGTATTTTTTAACACAGTTAAAAATATATGCCTATAACAAGGCTGATTTTTCTGGACGACTCTGGACGTTAATAATTATGATAAAAGCTAATTTATGGACTACTACAACATAACAAACCAAGAAAAATCCGCAGGCTTTAGATTTTAATTTAAAAATATATTAACCGTAATTCAAAATATAACTTACGTTGTATTTTCTTATATTTTTTATTACCATAATTTACAATTCGGTTTCACCTTTATTTAAACAAATTTTTAACGCTCTAACGAATTCCTTAAAACTGTGCCCATTTTGTCAAAAAAAAAATTTCAATCTGATATTTTAAAGGCCTTGGGTTTTTATTTTATTTGGTAGATTATGGTCAACATATGGAAAACCTAAAATTTGTTACCATATGTGTGTTGGTGCTAGTCCCTTATTCAGGTAGGAAAATGAATACATATGGCATGGTATCCTACTTAAACCCGGCCGTCAGGTACTACCTACATCAGCTACCTAAATTTTTTTCTGTGGTATAAATATCACAGAATTTTTGAGACGACTTCAGTACGGAAACTTCTGGCATAATGAAATTACTGGTGAGTTGATGAGTGCAAAATAATTTAAAGGACTAACCTTTAAAAATCTTATTTTATAGATTGCTCTGTTTGCGCTGGTGGCTACTGTTGTGGCTCAGAATGGATATGGCCAAGGCGGACAAGGAAATTTTGATGGACAGGGAGGACTCGGTGGACAGGGAGGATTTGGAGGTCAAGGAGGATTTGGATTCGGTGGACAAGGCGGAGTCCATGGAAATTTAGGTTTCGGCAGTCATGGTGGATTAGGTGTTGGCCAAGGAGGAGTACCTCCGGCTCATGGAGTATTCGGTCCACAAGGACCACCAAATCGATACGAACCCGGTTATGGAAGTAGTCCAGTTGGACCTTATGAAAGTAGTGGACCTGGTCATTTTCCTGGAAATCATAATGAATATCCGGACCATCATCACCGCGAACACCAACATCATGAACACCATGGACACCACAGCCATCATGGGCATCACAGACACTAGTGAGAGAGATTATCTCTAAGTACTCCTGAATGTACAACAAAATACTGAATTAAAAAATAAAATTCATTATTACAAGCAATGTATCCAAATATTTATTCTATACTGCTGTTATATACATATTTTCCATACATTTTTTTGACACATATATGGCAGCTATAGAAGAAATTTATCTTATTTTGATAAAACTAAATCGATCCAAAAATTGAATAAACAGTGATCTGACCACTCAAATAAAAGAAGGATGCGAAAGTTTTATGTCTCGACCTTTTTAACTCAGATCGACAACGCGTAAAAAACAGAAGGACAAGCCGACATCAAGAATAATTTAAGGGCCGGAAATGTCTATCCATTGTGTTACAAAGTTTTAAACCAAAACTAGAATTATAATTATTCCAGCTTCTACTGAAATACCTTTTATAATTTGAAGTCTCTTTAGCTAAAACAGCTGCATTGTCACGCACATTTTCGACTGCAGTTAATTTATTTGGTTTTATACAAAATGTCCTGATTCGATTTATTATAAAAAGTGTCCTGATTCGATTTATAAAAGTGATTGTTTTTCCTATCACATACCCCGTGGGGATCGACAAAAGTTTCCCGCTCAAATTTCAGTATCTAAAACGAAATAACTGAGACACAAAAAAAAATAGGATAAGTGAGGAAACGGAACCCTTTACTCTGTCCATTTCGGTTCAGTCTTCTATAAATTATTTCGCAGATAAAACATATACTACAGTGGGTGGGCACCCACACCCCGTCTCAACTTTTGCAATCGGAGAAAAGGCTGCTGTCCACCGCTCCCCAGCGACATTTTCTGACCAACGCAACTGACAGAATTGAAAAATAAGCGACGCCCGACTGGTGGGGGGGGGTCGTGTGGGTGGTGCCCAGGTGGGAGGGGGCTAAAGGTGAAAAATAAAAAATGGCGTCCAGTCGAGTGCTCAACCTCAAGATTTATAACGAAAGGAAAAAATAAATGTAAAGGTGGGAGAAAAGAGCACACGTTAAAATAATGCAAAAGCTGAAAAAGACTAAAAAAATATGCGGAAAAACACCCACACACACAACCACACACACTGGAAAAAGCGGTAAGAAAAACCGCACACACTGATACACGCAACAACGGAAATGGAAAGGATAAAATTAATTTTTCTCCTTTTTTGCCATTTACTTCACCTGCTGCTTTCCTCCCACTCGCGTTTTCCCTTCAAGGAGAACGGAAAGGTGGCCTGGGAAAGGAGGTGGGTGAAAGTGGGTGGGAAAAGGGTGACCAATCCAAGCGGCAACATTGCTGACGCTATCAAACACCACAAACACATTTAGTTTGCGGCGAATTTGTTTTTGCGTCGCTCACTTTTCTTACTGCCTTTTCTTTTAGCAATTTGCGCTATAAAAATGTGCAAAAAAATTGCAACAAAAAAAAAAACTGAATAAAAAAAGTCATTTGAAGCAGGAGGAAACTTGCGGACAAATAAAAATGGCATAAAAATATTCAACTCACCTGAGAGCGTAGCTCGCCGAAGGAAGTGGGTCCTTAAAACACTGCAAAAATTTTATTTTTGAAGAATCTGGCAGGTTTAGCGTGCTACTAACAAATAAAAACATTACTAAACTGTTATATCGTAAGTCTATTTGGTACGTTATTAAAAAAATATTTTAATCCGATCAAACAACTTAATTCCAAAACTGATTTCATTTCTAGAAATGCTCAAATAAGTTGTAAAATTTTATGTTTATCAAGAACAAACAACAGCGTTGTACGTAAATACTTTTAGGAATTTGGTTCTTAGTAAAACAAACAAGAGAGAACGCGATAGTCGGGTGCCCCGACTATCAGATACCCGTTACTCAGGTAAAGGGAGGCGAGGGAGATGGAGATAGAAACTTTGATCACGCATAACTTTTTAACGAATGGTCCGATTTGAAAAATTTCTTCTACATTTCGATAGGTATTTTTAAACACAATAAAACTGCATTTTTACTTTTCCGAAATATTTAAATTTTTAAAATCGTATATAAGCGATTGTGGGCGTTAAAGGGGGCGTGCCACCTTTTTGAAACAAACTTGCGCTGCGTAGGAACTCCTAGAATCTGCATGCAAAATGCCAATCTTCTAGCTTTTATAGTTTCCGAGATCTCAGCGTTCATACGGACAGACAGACAGACAGACAGACGGACAGACAGACGGACAGACGGACAGACGGACATGGCTAGATCGACTCGGCTAGTGATCCTGAACAAGAATATATATACTTTATAGGGTCGGAAACGCTTCCTTCTACCTGTTACATACTTTTGCACTAATACAATATACCCTTTTACTCTACGAGTAACGGGTATAAAAATAGTTTCTTATCGCAAAATTTAAGATTTATGTATCGGTCATGTTTACTAGCGCCTTTAAATGGGCGTGTCATTGCCAAGACTTGCACGTAGCCACAAGATTTTTTTTTTTCTCTTTCTCTATCTTTGTTTTACGGAGTCTGTACTATAAAATATCTATAATAAATCTACTTGTTCTACAACAAAAACTGAAAAGCTCACTGAAGCCTCGTCAAATAAAAAAGACAAAAAGGAGGGAATTTAATAAAAAAAAAAGCCATGAACATGTGTGAAGGGAAGGGGCAGAATGTAGCCGTGTCCAGTTCAAAGGGAATAAAAAGTGGAAACCAATAACAGCAATGGGGATGCAGGGGGACCAGGGATAATCCGCTGAAGCAAGTAAAAGGAAACAAAACAAACCGAAGCGAAGTGAAGCAATAAAAATGAAATGAGAGTACCGGGAAGCAGGAAGAGCAGCCTGTCAAATGGGAAATATTATGTCCCCCCTTTGGATCGGATAACCAGATGAAAGTGGAAATGGGATGACCTCACCTAGAATCCCTTCAGAAGTTCTGTACTCTCCAACCCCTGGCAAATATTGCGCATACGCAATGTGCGACGACGCCATTTGGGTGGGGAATTATGAAAGTGACCGCAGGAATTATGAATTTGCTTGCTTCTCTCGGCCAATCAAAAAGGCACCACGGCATGTCAGCCAACCACAGGAAAGGCTTTGCGAACCTGCGCCTGTTGCATAAAGTTATGTGTATATATCATAATCCATAACGTGGCATACACCCCCGCTAGGGAAAAAGGAAAAACCTACAAGGCCATGAACGCTTGTTGTCTTTGGCTTCAAATTACAACCACAAACACAGCGGAAATGGGGGTCTCAAGGGGCGAAGGAGGGGGGAAACAGCCCTTAAAACGCACCCACACACCACCACACTTCTCCTGAGTCAACAAAGAGGGGGAAAAGCGCAAAAGAAAGCGAGTTTCTGGGGTGGAAATCA
Organism: Drosophila kurseongensis; assembly: GCA_018153305.1. Lineage (NCBI taxonomy): Eukaryota > Metazoa > Arthropoda > Insecta > Diptera > Drosophilidae > Drosophila > Drosophila kurseongensis. The sequence continues at coordinate 8,541,722 of JAECXX010000210.1, read as the reverse complement.
GGCGAAGTCGGGCGGCAGCACCCTCAATGCCACCCAATTATAACCGTATGGGTAAGGCTGTTTCCGTGGGTGGGTGGCTTATTTGAGCTGCGACTTCAACTGCGTCGCTCGCTTTGTTATTGTTTCATTTTTCTCGTTTTCCCTTCGATTTTTCTTCTATTTATATACGTGCTTGTGTGTACGAGTGTGTTTGTCTTTATGTGGGATATAGTCAAGACTCGCAAGATACACGTACGCACGAGCATTCGGGCAAAGTTACTGCGGTACGTGCAACATCATAAAAAGGACAAAACAATAACAATAAAAATCATATATACTCATAGCCCGGCCAACCCCACCACCCACTATTACCACCCCCAGGTCACATCGCCCCCTTCCCTGTGTATGTACATATGTGGGTTTATATGAAAATAAACGAAAACCGTTAAGATATGAGCGTCCACAAGGAGTAGAGGACTGCTTTTCTCATGTTACGACCATCAATGGTCAATGCCTCCAATTCATGTTTTCATATACAGCATGGGTACACAGAAACAAAAACTTTAAGTAAATTAATTAATATCTTACGATTATTTATACATAATATATTTAATTGTATTTGAGTGAATTTGACTACCTTAACTAATTTCAAAGGAACATAATTCTAGATTCGGTATAAAATGTATGGTACATTTTGTGGTTTATGTTGGAAAGTTTTTCATGGCACTTACACTTTAAGGTGCTAGAATAAAGTCATTAAATTACTCACTAAAAATGTTTTGACTCTTTTTCAGATCATCTCTATAAAACTTTAAGAAAGTTAAATAAAAATAAGTTACTATTATTATGCCCATTTTCAGCTTATAAGTCAAAGACATACAAATATGCTGATTTATTATTTGTATTTTTTTTTAAATTTTCAACATTTTTTATGTTTAATAATCAGAAGCTCTTTTTAATTTAGTTTAAAGTTTGACCACCAAAAAAACACACTATAAAGCCCAATTGGGCATCACATGCTTGGCTTTTCTTTTCCTATGTGGCATATGGCCTGTCAGCGTCTCCTTGGCTGGACTCCATCGATTTCCCTCGGCCACAAATAAAAACACATTAGACCAGCTAAGAACCTCATTTACGATGGGGAGGAGGGTTGGTGGTGGGGGCCGAAGGGCAGAACGGACTCATGGATACGACGTTCGCTGTTTGGCTTGATAAAATGCGTTAAAACGAAAATTAAGCAACACAATTAATGGACTCGCTTTATCATACAATTTTAATGGCTCAAATAAATTGGCCAGAACTAGACCGGAGAAGGGAATAGCCCAAAAATGAATCTAGAGCACACACACACTCCCTCTCGTGAGTAGATGTAAAAGTTTCTGTATTTCTTTGTGTGCCGTAAACACGTTCCCACAAATGGGTATACTATATATATCTGAAGATACATATTTATATATTTGAGTAGCTTCGATTTTCACGATTCAATTTAGCCCTAAGCTTAATTAGTTTCAGGTTGCTGTTCATAGCCCATTCTAGTTATATATTTAAGCTTATCCGTTGCTCTCTAATGGAGTCATCTTTGGGGAGGATTATCCAAATGATATCCTCTGTGAGGTATTTGAAAGTCTGGTTACTACTGGTTCTAATTGTAATCTTAGGGTGGCATTGGTTGGTTTGTATCGACATACCATTTATTTTAGCCAAAAGTTGCTCTTTTTAAATTGCCTGATTTCATTATTTCATTTTACAAATCAAATGTTACTAAAGAAAATCTTTTTTTGATCGAAACGTTATAGCTGCTTCCTCAATATTTAATATAATAAGCGTAGTTTAGTGGTTAGATACCATTAATGAGTTATTCTCAAATAATGTTAGTATCATGTAAATATATATACTTTATAGGGTCGAAAATTATTTATTCTACACTTGATTGCAAGAAAAGTATTATAGACTTGTCACTTTAACGAATATTATCAACATTTCTTGAAACCTTAAGAAACCTTATAGCGCTTTAGTTGTTTATATCTGAGCTATATATATTTAGCTATAAGCTCAGAGTAACACCGCAAACTGCTGAAGTATGACATCATATTTTAGGGTCCACCATCCCGCCACCGCAACTCATCGCTCTCCCAAAAAGAAAACCACACGACATGGCCTAAGCCCGTACTGGCCAACATTGTTATAAAAGTGCAAACAAACATGGCCGGCATGGGTGGTGTGGGGGGTTGCTAAAGGGGGTGGCGTAGGGGACAATGCCACCCAACCGAGCCGAATCTGAAGAGAATTCAGCCAAACTAGGCGGAGGCGAAGTGAAACGAGTCCACAGCTTGACCAGAGCGAGGAGCCGGGACTCGGGAGCAGTGGCCGCAGAAATATTCAAGGAGGAAACGCGCAATATTTTTTCATCACCTTCCACTAGTGCTACAAAGGGTACAATTGTTAACTAAATATGGTACCAACATAAAATTCATATCAAGCAGAAATCCGAAAAAAATATAATTAGTTTTATCTACATTTTTGCTACCTTATAGTCTTGAACCAAATCCAAATATATATGTCGATTTAAACGTATTTTTAACTATAAATAAAAAATCCTTCTCCTGCTAAATGGGAAAAAATTAGAAAATAATTTGATTCGAAAATGTATATGTACCGTGATGTTTATAGTGGTTTAATGGAAACAGTTTTTTATTAATAAACATAAATAGAGATCAGGCCCAGCAATTAATTAATTACAATGATATTAAATAACACATCTTAACATTACTTTTTAAGCTGTGGCTAAAATAATTTGATTAAAATAATTTTATTTGTTTTTTGAAATGTTTTCAGTACCTGGTAGGGTAGTTTTAATAATAAAATCGCTTAATTTAATTATGTAAAAATAAATACTTTTTATATTATTTATCAAATGAAATGTCTCACAATTACTCTTGGCTTTAAATGCGTTTCAAGGTATTGGATATACATGAACAATAAAGTACCTATTTATGTACCTATTTCCAACTATCAAGATACCTCGCATCACTGTGCGAGCGAGAGAGTTGGCAAAGTCGGATTCAGGAGAGAGCGAGCCAGCAAAGCGGGAAATTATGAAGCTGAAGACGTGGGTGGTTGGGCGGAAAAACGGGGAGGGGGCTCAGTGGGTGGTCGAGTGTACAGGACACCGTCGACCTGAGCAAAGGACAACAGCATAACAAAAGGAAAAGCGAGGCACACACACCCACACTGGGAAAAAAATGAGAAACCGTGTGGTCCGCTGGCTTGGCAAAATAAATCGCTGGACATAAAACCGGGCGAGTGCAAGCGAGATGGAAGAAGGGCAAGAAGAAGAAGTTGCAGGACCCGAAGTGCGAAAGAGAGAGCGGGGACTGGCTGACCAAGAAAGAAAGAGAGGCAGCGAGCGCCAACAGGAATAAAAAATTGAATGAAATATTTTTATAACCACACACAGACACACAGCAAACAGCAGGAAATAGAGGGAAAAAATATAGAGAAAGAGAGGGAGAGAGAGATAGAGAGAGATGGAGGCGAGTGGGCGAAAGAGATGGGTAGCTGAAGGATATTGATGGGGCGCAACAGTAAAAGGAACCCATGGAAAAAAGAAACGCCAACTTGCTTATCAAATATGAAGGAACCGAAAGTGGGTCGAGGTTTTGGGTGGTTCGCCGGTTGGGCGTTGGTATCATAAAAGCCATGAGCTCACCTGAGGGGGGTTTCGGCCAGGTGGTCGAGGGGGTGGCCCACCCAGGGGTAGTTGGGTCGAAAGTTTTATGGATGCCCGATGCCACGACAGGTGGTCAGAGCACGCCCACTAAGCCCGCCCACCTCCCCGTCTTTCACATATTTTCCCTCTTCTTTTTCCCCATAGTCATAAAAACAGGGTGCAAGGAGGATCGAATGGGAGCTGGCACACGTGCGGATAATAAAAAATGTTTTACTTTTCAATCGACCAATAATATGGCGTTCAATGGACAGGCCAAACGTGCTAAACCCAAACAATGGACCACCACCCAGCTTAAACTCGTAGACCAGACCAGCGGGATGAGATACTCACACACGTACGTAGTTCAATCATCGTTAAAAAGAATTTCATTTTGAAAAATGCCAGAACTTCAATAAATTATATTGCTTCTGGACCACAGAAAGGATGCCAGATGGGGGGGGAGGTGGTTCGGAGGTTGCCTGTGACGGCGATTCGTGGAGGGATGTGGCCAGCTTCGCTATCATAACCACAATACAAAGAAATTGGGTGGGCAAACAAAAAAGGAGGCATCCGCTGTTGGTATCCGTAAGATACTCGGGTGCGGACAGGTGAATCAGGTCACCGGGGGTCCTGGGAATGGGAACGAGGATGAGACCCGGAGCCAATGGCATTCTGAAGCGTCAGCGTCTCCAGCTGCCCGCTCGATGGTTATTGGTTCGCGTTGCAGTAATATAATATACACACACCCACACACACTCAGATATGTGAAATAAAAATTGTGAAATGAAAGGAAAAAGCGGAAAAAGCTGAGAAAAAACTGAGGAAAAAGCCATAGAAAACTATTGGAAATGTGGGGACAGAGAGTGCAGATTTTAGCTCAACTTTGTTGCAACGCGACATTTTTGCACCCGAGGTTAACGGGGGGTGGTAGTGGGGTCGGGTGGGTGCAAGTGGGTGGCCGCCATTGTCATAATGACGCGCATTCCTGTGCACTTGGCTCTGGATTGCAGGATCCCTTTTCTGCCCGCCCGGCATTCGCTAATTAAGTCATGCGACGTCCTGTGTTCCGACCAGCACACAGAAAAATATGTCTTGGTGAAAGCAATTAATTCTACTTTTAAAATGAGTTATTAGAAAAAAAGTGAGACTATCTCAGTTTCCATAAATTTAACCGCAATATGTAATTTGTTTTGAAAGATATATCAATATATCTTATATATTATATTGTTAAAGAAATTTTAAAAATTTGTAGTGGTGTTAAAAAATTATAAAAGTCGACTTTTTCCGACTTTGAAACTTGACTCGTGCTTCATTGACTTAATTTTTCACAAACAAAACAATATTATTATAAATAGCACAGGTATAATTTTGTATATCAGTTTAAGAAGCATGCACTATTTTAACATAATAAAATATAATATTTTATAATCCTTATACAATATTATTTAGTTGTGTATTATTTAGTTCAATGCAAAACTGTGAAAACTTGAATGTTTTTCCAATTAACGAACACTTTAATGGATTTAAGGCGTAAACCCACGCAAATAATTTTGACACTCGAAAAAGGTATAGATCAGTATAATTTGGATTATCTTTCCTTGAAAATTTTTACATGAAAAGCTTTGATTATATTATTATTATTATATATGATTATTATTTAATTATACTCCAATTAAATGACTTTGATCTGTTCAGGCTGTGGCTAGATTTGTCAACTTTATATTTTAATTACTGGTTGTGACGATTAAGAATATTTATGTAAAATTTGAAACCAAAGAGTTTAAATTAATAGTAAAGTAACACAAAGAAAAGGCAGTGCTTAAACCTACAGCTTAGTATCCCCGAATGACATGAGAAGTGAAAAACCCCCGCACACCCTGGCGATGCGTGTGTAAATTCCCCAGAAGCTAATCAGGCAAGCCTAACGAAATTTGCTTGGAAAATCCGTCAAAGTCAGAGGCGTTTGGCCCGCGGCAGCCATCGCAGGCCATTAGCCTTGGAAAAGCGCCCACACATGTCAGCCAAAAGTCCTCGAGGCGCACTCTGCACGTTGTCATCGCTATCGGTGTATCCACAGGAGTATCGGCATCATCATCATTTCAGAAGCCAGAACGCGTCGAGAACTGTGCTGCGTAGGAAACTATTTTCGAGCCAAATTTGGGACCTTTACCCAAATTTTTACTTTCGCGTTGTCCAAGTTTTTGAATAAAACCTAGTTACTCCAAAAAGTCAAATTTTTTTTTTTCAGTAAAGATACATTATTAATACACACAAACGACAATTTTTATTGTGATCGTATTGGTCATTATTATAATTAATTTATTTAAACTTTGCATCTAATTAATAAAGTACCACTTTTTTTAATGTACTTGTAACTATCACGTCAGTATTTACTCCTTCATAAAGAAAATATTTGTATAAACAAAATTTAAAATAAATCGTAATTTTAGCTTTTTTATATTGTAACATTTTTTTTTAGTGGCCCGTTCCGCATCTCAATAATGAAATACCACTTTCCTTAAGTACTGTATTTCAAAATTTATTAGGGAAAACTACTTATACTTTTACTTTTATAAGCAACATTTTTGGTTTTTCCCCCATTTATCCATTGTTGACAACACTGGACCGAAAGAATCGAGAAATCTGATACTGGCCCCAAAAACGCGTCAAACTTTGGCAGCCGCCGGCTGAGTGAAAGGGTGTGGATTTCTAAAAAATGTGTTGCATGTTTATTTGAAAAATCGCTAAAGGATAACTAAAGGATTCCCCTAAGGGTATTTCGCAAGCTCGAGTGATTTGTTTGCGAATTTACATACACACTCCGTACCCCAGAATTCCCAGGGTGTTTTCCAACTCGTTGAGCAGCTCCCCTTTTTCTTTTTCCTTTCTTCCAGGCTTATCCCACTCAATACGCTGCGGCAATAATTTTGCATAACGAATAAGTTGAATAAGTAAAAGTATCCAAATTGAATCAGTGCAGAATGGAATACGCCCAGGGAGTGGAGCTAAATCAGGTGGCGGTGTTAAGTGGCAAATTCAATTTCGCTGGCAGTTTACAGCTCCGAGTTGACATTTATGAGACGCCATTTTTGTGGCGGTTTTCAGTCGGGGGTATATTATATCGATTTCCAGCCACTTTCGGGGACGGGGAACAACGAACAGTCCCCAAATGGCAGCATCATTAACTAACCTGCCCCGGAGTCGGTAAATAATGTAATTTATGAATTACAATTAAAAATGCGCCAAGGGCAGAGGACATACATAGAGCTAGGCCACATGTGTTCGCCCCTTTTTGGGGTGCTTTCCCTCGGCTATCGTTGTCTGGCAATTTTTGTGCTTTGCTCATCAGTCCTGATCCTGCTCCTGCTTCAGCTCCTGCCCCCTTTGCCACTCCTTGCAATTGTAATAAAACTCCCCATTTGGTCATTTGGCAATTATCCCGATAAATTAGCAGTCGGACAATGGCACAGCAGCGTCGCGTCGCCATTCAACCACCCACAGCCGCTGACCCTCTACTTCCTCCTTCCTTTTTCGGAAAATGTACAAGGGCTGCCACAATTGCTAAATGAAGACTTTGAATTTAGCGATTTCAAATGTCCAAGCGATTTTATGCGGCTTAACCTTGCGATTCAAAAGGATTATAGCTTTATGTAGGTTAACATTGTTCAAATCGGTTTACACTTTTGAATGGTTGATAAGTACCATTCAAAAGTGAGATGAAATGTTTCCAAGTCAAGAAATTTGCAATAACTTGTTGTCCGTTGATTTCGCCACAGTTTTTGTAGCATATTATATATTTTGTGGACCACATTAGTTTGCATATCACTGATACAGTTACAGGGGAAGAGTCGCCGCTAAATGCCGGACACAAAACAACATAATTACTACGAAAGAAAACCAAAAGAAAACTTCCGATTCGACTAATTTATCGCCACTTTACCCTCAAAAAATAGGGTTGGCTTATCCCCCTAGAAAATTTTCAGATACAGAAATGATAGCCAAGATTTTTTTTTGGAAAAGACCATAACTGTTTATCCACAAAATAATTTGCCGTACTTTTAAAATTAAATAGTCTAGAAAAATTATAGAAAAACAAGAGAGAACGCTATAGTCGGGTGCCCAGACTATCAGATACCCGTTACTCAGGTAAAAGGGAGTGCGAGGAGATGGAGATAGAAACTTTGATCACGCATAACTTTTTAACGAATGGTCCGATTTGAAAAATTTCTTCTACATTTCGATAGGTATTGATAAACACAATAAAACTGCATTTTTACTTTTCCGAAATATTTAAATTTTAAAATCGTATACAAGCGATTGTGGGCGTTAAAGGGGGCGTGGCACCCTTTTGAAATAAACTTGCGCTGCGTAGGAACTCCTAGAATCTGCATGCAAAATGCCAATCTTCTAGCTTTTATAGTTTCCGAGATCTCAGCGTTCATACGGACGGACAGACGGACAGACGGACATGGCTAGATCGACTCGGCTAGTGATCCTGAACAAGAATATATATACTTTATAGGGTCGGAAACGCTTCCTTCTACCTGTTACATACTTTTGCACGAATACAATATACCCTTTTACTCTACGAGTAACGGGTATAAATATGCAAGCTGGAAAATTAACCACTCAATTTGTATAGACCGAAAACAATTTTTTTAATGAGAATCTTCTTAAGCTAATAAAATGTTATATATTTATATTGCCCAATTAGAGGCTAAAATAGCCCAACTAAAGTGATGCAAAATTTGGAGTTGTCACTTCTCCTTTACCGCACCTAAATTGAATAATACAGAGTAATATTTTTAGTTTTCATTGCATTAAAGGATTTGTACATTTCGTTTATTTTGATGTCCATACCTGCCCCTGTAGCCCCCAAAAGTAACTCGTTTTTTTGCTCCTTGACCAGTTTTTGTTGGTAACATTTTTCAGGTGTGGAAAATCGGCTTTTCAGGTTAACAAAATCAACTTGGTAACGAATTAAAACGAACCGAAAAGCGAGTGGCCAGCAAAAACAGACACAAATGCAAACAGAAAGGGGTTGGGGGATGGGTGATGACTACGGGCTTTGGAAAAATGCAAAATCAACGAGGGGCTGGCAAAAACGAAGGCAGCGAGCGTGTAAAAGGCCTCACAAACTCAATCAATCAACGGACGGGACGGTATAAAGCGCGTATACGCAGTGTTGTCCATGCCAAAGTAACAAATGAACAGACACACATGCAGCGCAAACACAGACAAACACACACACGCACACAGACTCAGGTTGTTAGCCGCTTGTTTCGCACTGCTTGCCAAATACCACAAAATCTATTTCGATTCGCAATCAAAATCCCAAATTCCATTTGTACTATGACGAGTCCGGACTGTGCAGAACGACTATACGGCCTATCTGTGCGTGTGCGGAGTAGGCCGGAGCGACTGCGATTGGGAACTCGTGGCCAACTTGTGCTTGAGTGCTTTCGTTTGTATTTAGTGGTGGACTTAAAAATACACAGGCCCCCGGACCAGATCCTGCCCCCCTTTGCATACCTCCCCCCGAAAAGCGGGACTCCCACAAAGGCCGTGGCCACAAACGCATCCGGCGCTGACGTTGAACGATGAGTCGCCGCTGAATGCCGGACACTATATGCCCATGCCCATGCCCATGTCCATATCCATGTCCTGTTCCCATGCCCCCGAACACTGGCCAAAAATCCCACTTCACACCACAATGCTCAGCATCCGGCAGAAGATATTAATTTTATGTTTATAGCAAGATATTAATATTGTGTTAATAGTTTACTAATCATTAAAGTCGACGCAATAGTTTCTAGTTAAAGTTTTTTAAAATGTGAAAGACAGGCAGTCTTAATCATATTTTTTCATTTTATAAACTTGTAATTTTTATTCTGTATCTTTAATTAAATATTTGTTATCAACGTTTTAAACAGAGTTGCAGCAGCTATTTTTATTTAATCGTTGATAACCTAACTTCGTCAAAAGTCGACGGAAAATTAGCCAAATCTGTCTTCCCAATAAACTAAAAATAAAACCCTATTTCCGGCAACTTAAATAAACTAATTTCGAATTTTAGATTTAAAGATTTTTCATAACCATTTTCATAACAAAGTTTTCAAATTTCTATTTAGAAACTTAGCTTATAGACTTCCTTTTCGTTCTTCTGATAAACAAATTGTATCTTATGAAAAATTTTATAAATTACATTCGCGTTGCCTTTAAAATGAATTTAAGGGATTTAAAAAATATTTAGTATTTCGAAAATGGTTTCTTTTTTTAAATGGCGTACACCTAAAGTAAGGTAGGGACTTAAAACTTGTTTGAGCTGATATATGCCGATTATGATTTCTGATTACTGAGTAGAGTAAATAATTGTTCATTGATTTCCGATCGATTCCCGATCCAGCGCAGTGCATCCGTTTTCAATCCGCCCCTTCTTTGCCAGTTGTCCATTCAGCTGCCATGTTTTCCAATTTTCGGCGCACTGCGTTGCATTCAGATTCGTTTAGATTCGTTCAGATGCAACAGCAACAAACGGGGAGGGAAAAGCGTCGCTCGCTTTTCCCGAAATTTAGTCATTGTTCGCGAAATTGCTTATAGAAGCGGCCCTAGTCAGCGACTCCCCTGGCCCCCTTGCCCCCCTCCCCCCATTTTCCGGAGAGCCCCTGGCCCAACTCAATTTGACCTGCCATGTCGACGCTTTAGTTGGGGCACATTCAGATGGAAGGGAGTGCGTGGAGCTGATTGCAACTCTTTGGCTTTGGCTTTGGCGGTTGGACAACCGCAGCGAGCCGCTTTTTGATCGTCGGGTGCCTAAGTAAAAATATTATTACACTCTCGCGACCCCCAGTAAAAGGGGGTTTCCCAGTGGGTCAATACAAAAACCGGGAATAAGGCCCCCTGCCTCTCGAAAAACCACTTGCGCCCAATCGCGAGTTTATTCGCCGGGAAATGTTGTAAAATTAACAAAACGATTGAGTGGAAGAACCGCTGGGGCTAACACTTCGTCCGAAGTGGATGCTATTGGCTGGGGAACTGTTAAATTTTGGTATATCAGGTGAAGTTGCGAATAACGATAGGGTTCTGTTCGACAGTTTCTAGCGAATCTAATGACCTTAACACTAGAAATAAGATAAGTACGTAAGACAGCATAAAAACTATACAAAATATTTGTAAGGAGGCAAGAAAGGAAGTATACCCTTGGTGCTGTTAAAAAATTAAATATTCAAATTTATCAAATTAATATGCTAGGTCGATTTTCCGATAAATGGTTTTGACCATGTCTTCGGCAGCTATATGATGAAGTTTCCGGTTTTTAAAAAAAAATTTTACTTTTACTTTTAAGAAAAACGAAACCACTGTGCATCGGAGTTACTCCACGAGAGTTGGATTGTCGGTAAGCTACCGTGATGAAACAGATTCCCTAAGAATTTTTAAGTATTAAACAAATGATTTGTAATACAAGTCTAACTTTTACAAATATTCTTTTATTAAAGTGCTTGTTTTTTGTAATCGGATATAGTGGAGAAGCTTGTATGTTAGTACTCATGTTGGTTTTGATATATATTCTATAAATAAACAGCCAAATATTGTCAAATAAAACAACAATTAACATTTTAATTAATTATTTCTTATAACAGTAAACTTATTCGCCCCCAAGTGACCCAATATCTTCCGATTAAACAAAAAATTGATTAAACTCTTGCCGGATAAGAAAGGTCAAATATCTTCTAGATGCGACTGATTTTAGTTTTCCAATGGTATTGATATATTTTCAAATGTCTGACCATGATAGCATTATCTTTTTTTTTTTAATTGGACCATGATAAATACTATACAGGGATGGCAAACATTCGTGGAAAACCCCTAGTTTTCTTTTAACCGCCCCTGCCAGCAATAAAATAAATAGAAGATACTTTTTGAATTCTTTGGAACGACATATATATAAGAAACTTCTAGTATCTAAATTGATTTCTGATAAAAATCTAATGAAAAAGTATTAGTAGTGAAATTAAAAAAATCGTTTCAATGCAGAATTTGTATTTAATTAGTTTTTTTTAAAAGAAAATGCCATTAGAGTTTGGCGAGACATAAATATTGGAATATATATTACAAGTACAATTTTACATAATAGTTTTTTATCATTCACTTCCATTTGTGTTGTTTTGGTTTTAATCATCCCTCGGCAGTGACAGTCATTCCCACGTTTGGCTTCGTTTCCTGCGGCTGCACGAGCGCCTTAATGGGCAGTAGGTGCTTCAGGGGCTCCAGAATGCGTGCCTGCTGTAGGTAGGTGAGCTGCTGCTGCTCCAGCTGCAGCAGGCTGATACCCAGGTGAACGGTGAGCGACTGCGGCGGGAACACGCCGTGGATGCACCGCTGCACATAGGGCACCAGGTCGTAGGCCAGACACGAGCAGAGCCGAATAAATGCCTCCCGTTCGCTGCCAGCAAAGGCCTGCTGCTCCTGCCGATAAAAGGCCAGAACTCGCTGGGCGGCCTGTTGCAGGGAGTGCTGCAGGCAGCGGGTCACATCCGTGGCCAAGGCCAGTGGGGCACACAGCCGCAACTCGTTCAGGGCACTCAGGTAACCATTGCACAGAGCGGCCAGCGGGTAGAAATCCAACAGCGTTTCCGGTGGCGCATAGGACTCCTGTTCGGGGTCCACCTGCTTGCGGGCGTGGGAGTGCAGCGCCACCTTGTTGATCAGCGTGAATCTCTCCAGCTCCCGCTCGAACTGCTCATTCACCTGCGCCACACTGCTCTCGAACCGACGACGGATCACTCCTACGAAAATGGGGGCCATCAGCGCACGGAAGTCGGCGCCCACGCGGCTGAAAGACAGCCCAAAGTACATGCACTGGCCCAGCACTGTCTCCACCGAGCCCACTCCCAGCTGAAGATCCCGCTCCAGGGTCTCCAGAAAGTCGTTGATCTGGGGGAGAGAGGTTATATATACAAATAATGATTACTTTTCTATAAGATAGTCAAGAGGATCAAACCTTATTGTGCAACCAGGCCTGGAAGAGTCGGTCCCCATTGCAGCTGACGCCCTGCAGCGCCCTCAACGAACTCTGGTTCTTTAAGGTACCCTCCTCCTCCGGAAAAATAGCGCGGTACTGGGTGATGATATTAAACAGGTTAATGCGCGTGATCTCGATGGTTTTCGACAGATGTTGCTGAGCTAGGGAGAGAAAAAAAAATAGGATAGATAGATAGTTTGGTAAGAAAATATTTAAAATACTTAATGTAAAACCAATTATCAAGCTTGTTTTTAAGTGAAACACTGAAATTATTCGTTGAAATGTCTCAGAATTCAAGATTTCCATCAATGGGGATATCTCATTTTTCATTAATCAATTCAACTAAGCTCTGCAAAAACTCTCATTCGCTCTTGTAACCATTTTGGAGACTTCATTTGATATCTCATTGCACTCATTCATTAGGAAAGTAATATTGAACTAATTTGTAGGCCTTTCAAATGTCTTAATTTAAGAAGTGGTTACGAAATTCTGGATAAGCCTTACCATCTCCAGTGGGAATGGCTTCGAGGCAAGAGGTCAGCCAGGCATCCCTAGCCTGCAGGAACTTCAGTCGCAGCTCGTTGTCCCCGAAGGCCTGCATCCGGCGCAGATAGCCCACGATCTGCAAGCACTTGGGCAGCTGCAGGTCCGTCCGGAGTTGGGAAACCAGTTGTACCAGCATCGTGTGCCACAGGGCCTCCACCGAGCGCACAATGCTCTGAAAGGAATGTAATTAGATTGCGAGGGAATAAGTGGACAAGGAGAACCTACTGTGACCACGGGAATGTGGCCCTGGTGCTGCCCTAGGCGGGTGGCGTAGGCGGCCAGCTCCAAGGCCTCCTCGTAGCGACCCTCGCGGATGCAGCGCTCCATGAGTTGCGGCAGCTCGAGGACCTCCAGCAGTTGGGCGTTCTTCTGCAGCGTGATGGAGTTGAGGCGCCGCTGCTCGTTCAGCTCGGCGGAGTCCTGCAGGAAGCGCTCGCACTGGACGCTCAGGTCGGGCAGTTTGCCCACCAGCGTGTCCAGCTGCTGCTCCGAACGCAGGAACTCACTGAAGATCGAGCGCGAGTTCTCCGCCGTGGTGATGAAGGTCCTGTAGTTGGAGATGGCCAGGTCCTGCGTCTGCTCCAGGATGCTGCGGGCCTCGTCCGCCAGGCGCGTCTGCTCCTTCTTGAGCTGCTCCACCTTGCAGGTGCCCAGTTTGGCCAGGTAGTTGTCCAGTTCTGGATTGCCACGCAAGTTGTCTGGTGGGCACATTAAATCGGAGTTATTTGACCATTCCAGCCGCTTTTGAGGTCACACTCACCCGGTACTCCGTCCGGGAATATCAGCTTCAGCACCCTCTCGTTCTCCATATCCATTTTGTCCGGAAAATCCATTGATTTTACGATAAAACTTCTAAAGTCGGGAATTATCCAATTTGTTGTCGTCTACGAAAAACAGCTGATTTTCAGCCAGTGTGGAAAAGTGCGGCAACGCAAGTGTGAGAATCAAAGTGTGCGAAAGTGCAGGTTAGACGTCTGTCAAAAGCTAGACAATGTGTCACTCAGCTAACGCCTTTTCAAAATGGTTGCTTAAAAACATGGAGGTATTTCCTAAACGACTGAATCTATTCCTGAAATTTCATGAATTCTTCATCCTCTAAGCTGCTGAATCGTTGAAAACCGGAATTGCACATCAAGTTTTGTAACGCAGGACAACTCTGTAATTAATTGATATCGCTGCACGCATTAATTACTTTGAAATCAAATTAAAAATTGTTAAAAATTTGGAGAAACAACTTAAGCAAAAACAATAAAAAAACATGATTAAAATACAAGAAATTTTTGTTAAATTTTCAACTATTCAGCGTTTCAGTAAATAATAATAGTAAAAGTACCATTTTGTTATAAAATACATATTCTTTTTATTGATTTATTCAGTATTCAATTAACAACAATAATTTTAGATTCACTGCCTAAAAGCTGAAATGATATACGACACATTACCTTTTGTTTCCAAATTATTAAATTAAACTTCCCAAAGAAGAAACCGGACGGATCCTTTTAAAATAAGAACGATTTTTAAGTATAGTTTTCCTAATATTCAAGTATATATTAGCTTAGTTTTTCGTGAAATTTCAAAATGAATTTCCTTCGCCAAGATTCTTATCATTTCGGTACCCATATCTTTTCTCCAGGGTTTCAGATCCCTGAGTAAAGCGTTCATCGGGAGTGAACCTGCTTCTCAGACGCAACACTGCCGCAGTTATTATTTTGCCACTTTCACTTGCTGTGACCTAAATATCGATGGCAGAGATGTGACTGAAATGCTTTTTTTTGCGTATCACCTTCATAATTAAATCGCAAAGTGAGCAAAAACTTTTGCAAAAGAAAATATTAGTCAAGTATATTTATTGTTTTGTGTATCAAGAATACAAAATTCTTAAGCAACAAATACAAAAATTAATTGTTTACTTAGGGTACACCTACCTTTTTGCACAAATTTCGCAATGGCAATTATTTGGCAATCGCCAATAAAAACCGGTTTTTTTGTGGCCAGGAAAAAGGGAGTAAAAAATCCATCAGCGACCACCCACTCCACTGGTGGACCCGAACTCTCTCCGCCAAGCAACAAGTCGCCCCACCGCACCACCACCTTACCACCTCACCACCCACCGCCGCCTGGTGGCGCAATTCTTACTCAATGGGAATTTTCGTGACCAATAAAAAACGGAGGATGAGGAACTGCAGTAACACAATATTGTTCAAGCTGTGTCTTGTGGGCGGGTATGGGGCAGCGGTGGGCAGTGGGCGGTGGGCGGCCCCGAGGGGCGGACGAGGACATAATAAACACACAACGATAATTAAACTGCGGTAAGTCCGGCCAGCGGACCGCTTTCAACAGTTCTCTGATAGCAGCGAGGGTCGGTCAATAATAATTGCAAACAGTTCTTATTTGTAGAATCTTAACTAAGTTGCTAGATAAAAAATATAGGTTTAAAATATTTACTTGAACAAAATGTTTACCATTAGTCTATGCCCATACACTGATATTGCGGGATTTCAACAGGGTGTCAAAAAGAATTCATTAAAAATTGATATTTTTCTTAAATTGTTAAACATGGTTTTATTAATGGTTATTAATTTTTATTTAAATCAAATTTTTAATTTTTGATAGTCCTAAAAATGTAAAACCCGATAAATGTAGACAAATAAACTTAAACACGAAATGTAAGCTGTACTTTTAAAAATAAACTTGTTCAAGTTATGATATCCACCGGATTTTAAAAATACAATTTTTAACGGTAACAAAGTTAAGATTAAAGATTAAAATTTTATTTTAACCTTAAACAAAGTCGTATTTCAAATAACAAAAGTCTTTTAGCCAAAAAAACCTTTTTGATGTATACAAAAAATAATGTTTTTGGCTCGTGAACACATGTAACCTCTAAAGCAAGTTAAGAAATGGTTTTCCCAAATCAGATGGCTAACCGCACAGTCAGCCCTCGCTAAGTGCAGCGCTCCCGCAATCAAGTCCCGAAGATGGGCGCCAAAACAAGCTCCGTTCTCGGCGCGGCGTCTAATCCTCGGTTTTGGCAACAACAACAGCAGCAACAGCCACAGCAGCAGCAACAACACTTGCAACACTAGCGGCAGCAAATGAATCAAAACAAGAGAGAACGCTATAGTCGGGTGCCCCGACTATCAGATACCCGTTACTCAGGTAAAGGGAGTGCGAGGGAGATGGAGATAGAAACTTTGATCACGCATAACTTTTTAACGAATGGTCCGATTTGGAAAATTTCTTCTACATTTCGATAGGTATTGATAAACACAATAAAACTGCATTTTTACTTTTCCGAAATATTTAAATTTTTAAAATCGTATATAAGCGATTGTGGGCGTCAGAGGGGGCGTGGCACCCTTTTGAAATAAACTTGCGCTGCGTAGGAACTCCTAGAATCTACATGCAAAATGCCAATCTTCTAGCTTTTATAGTTTCCGAGATCTCAGCGTTCATACGGACAGACAGACAGACGGACAGACGGACAGACGGACAGACGGACAGACGGACAGACGGACAGACGGACATGGCTAGATCGACTCGGCTAGTGATCCTGAACAAGAATATATATACTTTATAGGGTCGGAAACGCTTCCTTCTACCTGTTACATACTTTTGCACGAATACAATATACCCTTTTACTCTACGAGTAACGGGTATAACAAAGCCCAAGCAACAACAAATGTTCGGGTCCACTACTGACCCACTAAGAAGACTCCGCGACGCACTCTTCGCTTTGGAGCATGGAGCATGGAGCATTGGAACATTGGAGCACTACGAGATCTGGGGGCTCTTCGGCTCGATCTTCGGGTTCGGCGTTGCGTGTGGCGCTTTTTCTTGTCGCGGAGTACGTGTACGGTGTACTCCTCTGCCTCCTAGCTTTTTGCTTTTTTTTATTTGTGCTGGGTCGTTTTTCAGCGTTTGTCGTCGAATAATAAATAAGAAAAAGTTTTCCTGCAAAAGCAAACCAAAAAGCAAAAACAAAAGCAAGCCGAACCGTAAAACTAAAAAGCGTTTTCGCTGGCGCAAAGCTGAGATCGATCGACCACCTCTCTCTCTGCGCCACACTTCCTCTCTGCACTCACAAAAACAAATTAAGATATGCCTCCACATTACATATTTAAATGTGAAATATATATATAACAAATAAATTAATAGCACTGTGTTAACAAATTATACCTATTTTGTTGCATTAATTAATATCAATTAATTTGCACATATTGACCATATTGTTAAAAAAATTCCGAAAAAATATTTCCAATTGCCTGTTATTAATGTTCAACAATGGAGAAACTCGTAGATTTTAAAGTTCACTTTTAATTTCAGAAACTCAAGAACAATGCCATAATTTTATAAAACAAATCATATCTTAAGTTGGCTAAAAGTTTAGATATGCACTTTTTTCTTTTATTTACATTATTCGATTTTATTTCTGTCTTTGGAAACAACCTTTGCTAACATAACATTTGCTTTTTTATTTATTTTATTTACTTATAAAAATTTGTTACAAATTAATGCTCATTTTATATGTATGCCTCTTCATTTAGTTGTTTGTTTCATAAAAGTTGTAAAATAATTCCTAAAACTAAATCAGACAAACCTCCACAACCTATAATAGGTATAGAAAGCTAGTGATCAATTGTTTTTTTTAATAATTTAAATTTAATTTTTCTTTGATTGTTCTCAATCGTTTTTAATTGTCTCACTTGATTGATTTACTTAAATCATAAATCATCATGTAAATTTACATTAAGTTAAATGCTTAGGTAGGAGAATATGGAGGTCTGCCAGTAACTAAAACCCCTTCTGGATTTCAGTAAAATTACAAAGGGCAGTCTTTAGTCCCAAGTGTATTGAGACCTACTGAAGCATATGCTGATTTCTCCGAGTGTATTGTAGCTGGGGGCGCGGAAGAGGAAGAGAGAGAGAGAGGCCGCCGCTTTGCCGTGGGACTTGGAGCTCGATCAGCCGCTGGTGGCGTCGCAGTTGCAAACGTGAGTCCGAAGCGTGTGAACGTGATTTTAGGCTTTTCGCTGGTTCTCCTCGACTCCTCGATTTTCCCGATTTCGGCGCAGTGGGAAAAACCCCCCTGCACAAAGAAAAACAGAAGCGGGACCCCAGAGGTCGCGGAAACTGCATACGATTTGCATTTGTGTGGAAATATGGACTTTACCACTAATTTTCATAGCCCTGCGAGTGAGTGTGAGCGTGCGAGTGTGAAATCTGCGTAAAACATTGCCAAATCCTTCGACAGATTTCTATTTGCACCTATTTTGCATTCGACATTTGGCATTTGCCATCGACGCGAGTGTCAATCGAGTGAAAGTAAACAATGGTGCGGACCCAAGTGGATAGGCGATCGCAGATCGCTAAACCAATAACGGTAAGTGGGGTTTGCCCAATGTTACTGCCTTGCATAACAAAGTGTCAAAAACTAAACAATTGCAACAGCAAATGTGGTAGATAACACAAAAGAAATACCAAAGGTATCAATAACAAATTATGAAAATGAAAATGCTGATGAAGGTAAAAGTCTATATAATGAATAAAAGAAGTACGATGAT
Organism: Drosophila kurseongensis; assembly: GCA_018153305.1. Taxonomy (NCBI): domain Eukaryota; kingdom Metazoa; phylum Arthropoda; class Insecta; order Diptera; family Drosophilidae; genus Drosophila; species Drosophila kurseongensis. The sequence continues at coordinate 8,522,902 of JAECXX010000210.1, read as the reverse complement.
CTCATTTCCTTCATACTTTTTCCAATACCTTATTGGAAATGTCAATTCTGATTTACAAGAACATTAGAAGTCAATGGTAATAAAAGAACTTAAATAGTTTCATATTATATTAAATCTGCCTATCAAAGATGCAACACTCTTCCTTATAAGACTTTTTTGTACTAATCGTAAATTAAAAATTGATAATTTTTTTCAATTAAGTGAGAATATTCATAAAAAAAACTGATTTTGTATTTCATTATATTAATGACGAATTATTATTAGGTATTTAATTTCGTATTTTAATTTACAAACAAATAAAACTATCCCCAACTTTGATACCTACCTTGATCGAAGTTATTAGAATAAATAAATCACATGGTATTCGAATTTCCAAACTAAACCCCTATAATTCAGACCGAAATATAGTAATTAACCGAAATCAGTAGCAGCTGTGTAAATTTCGATATTGGTGTCCCCTCTGGCCACAAGCCATTGATGAAAATGAAATCGCAATTAAAAGATGGTCACACGTCCCCGTCATTTTTCAAAATGTGTTGAAATCGATAAACGATAGGGCTAAGCGTTTTATGCATATTAACAACTTCAGTCCCTCTGTGTGCGAGTGGGCTTTGTTTTCTTTTAACGCATGACTACGCAATCATAAAAGCATAACCAACAACGAAAATGCTCAAAGTTTCCGCTGTGTTTGCTGTTGTGGTTGGCATTGCCGGTCCCAAACAGAGGAGGAAAAAAGAGAGAGAGAAACGGAATAAAATAAAAAGTTTCACTTTCTTCGAGAGCAATGCGGCTGGCCGGGATTGACTCGTTGGATTTGGCCCAAGCCCAAAACTAAAACCAAAACCAAAACCAAACCAAACCGAAAGCGAATCGCCAGCCCAAAAAGTTGGCTTGCCAAATAGGGAGGCGAAGTTCGCGGCCTTTTCCGGTGGCGTCCAATCAGTGAAATTTTGCGATTAATTAACAATTTCGCCATGAATATGCATTGCTCGGGTCTGGGAAAAGAAATGAAGAGCTTGCAGCGATTGAAGCCAAGTTTGTTGCTTGGGTCTTTTGTTTGCATTAGCTTGCAACCTCGCGTCAGGTTTGTCGCCTCAGTCTTTTGTTTTGGTGGGGAAATTTTCACCACTCGCCAGCTGGTCGCCTGGCAATTAGCAGATACAGCAGCGGCAAAGCCAAATTTGGTTAAGTGTAACATCAACTTCATTTCCAGAGCCAATTGAATTTATAAATAATTCATTCTAGCCACTCGCCAAGAGAGTTGCAGATGGACGGACGGCGGGCAACATTGTATTTGGGAAATGAAGACATAGACTGGAACGTCTCCTCGTGCTCCCCCGCCCCCCGGCAGACTGGGTTTTCGTAGAAAGTCGCTGACACATTAAAGTGTTGCAATACGTTTCTCTGGCGACAGCTCGGCATCGTCTGCGATTGACAAATGTCTTCCTCGATGCGAGTTGACTTAATGCCCATTTGCACTGCACCGCCGCATCTAGCGGTGCCAAGTACGGTCTGTAAGAAGTAGCCAAAGGTGGTCCGCAGACACCTTGTATTTATTTTTGAAATACTTAGAAAAAACAGCTCAATATTAACTTAATAGCTTTTAACTGGTCCAATAGATTTTGATTTCTATTTCAATTCTACTTTTGTTCATGTAAGATGGCCTTATAGGCTTAAAAGAACCAGGTTCAATTCCTATCGTTTCCCAAAGAATTTTATTTTTATTTCCTTACTAAATATCATTCTCATAATATGTATTACTCCTTAAACTTATCAAAAAAGTATATATATAATCAATAAAATAATCATTTGATTACCACCTGATATTAATTTTTATTTCTGTGTAAATTTACGAAATTTTTATTTTACTTTAATTTTTATGTGACTGTGTGTACACAATCCAAAAAATATTAAAATTGGGACTAATCAAGAACACTTAATAGGGCCCCTAAAAAGTTTTATCATCTTAGGATTTGAAAACTTTTTCACCGACAAATAAGTACATTCAAGTCTTGCGAATTACGATAGTCTACAAAATTAAATAAGTATATTAGAGTCTGACGAATTACGATAGTTTAGAAAATCAATTAAGACTGGCTTAAAAAGAGCCATTCTGCCACCACTGACTGCTGCAGTTGCAAGCTCTCACGGCTGATTGGACATATTGATTTGTTTCGCCGACTTGGGACGCTGACAGCAGCATTTGCTCCAATTTCCCCGTGGCTCCTGCGCTTCCAAGAATTATGACAATGTTAATGAATGGGATTTGGCTTAATTGTCTCGCTGCACATGACAATCGACACTAATGCCAGCCGCCTTATTTATCTTTTTGCCGAACAAAGCGAAAGTAATTCTGCTTTCCATTTCAGGCGTCTTCTCTTGCGGTCTGACCTGATTTGATTTTCAACACAAATTAGTTCGCAGAGAGCCATTTGTTTCGCACCCAAGTTGCGGTCTCATCCTCGGATTTCAGACCTCAAATCACTTTCTTCTCGTAATTGCCATGGTCTCGGGGCTGTGAAGCACTTGATTGAAGTACTTTTCAAAATCGGAGAAAAGGGAGTTAGTGCTAGAAGGAATTCCACCTTGTCATTGATATTTTAATTTGATTTAAGTACATGATGTATGGGAATTATTTGCCAGAAAGTCTGTAAAGAAACTGAGAAAAATTTCTTGGCTGCATTGCGCTCTCATTGAATGCTTTAAACGAGGGGGATGTGGATTTTACAGAAAAAAAAAACTTTAAAAAGATACATTTACTAAATTGAAAAGTCTTAAATAAAAATCTTTGATTATATAAAATTATATTGATTATTTTTAAATCATCAAAGATTTGTATTGATTTTTGTAAATATCTGGGAAAGACCATTTTACAATCCAACATTTTCTGTGTAATATTACGAATTGCTTAAGCGTTGACCTTGATTGCGTATGCTAATCGGGCTGAAATTTTCCTAAAAACCACAGAAATGAGAGATAAGCAGATCAGTGGTCAATATTACCTAACCGCATGGCCAATCGTGTTGAGCTCCCATTTTGGACACACATCCGCCAAGGGAGCCAATGCCGATCACTTTCTTTTCTTTTCGTGAATCACCCGCGATCGATATGAGTGCGCCACATGTGATTGTGGCTTTAAGCTTGGCAAATAGCCGAAAACCGAATACCAAAAACCGAGTGCATATCAATTTTGGCCAACCGGTTCTCCGAAGAAAGAGCCAAGATACGGGGTCCGAGAGACCCTATTAGGACCGAACTGAAGCAAGTCCCGGCTAACTGGCGGCAATTGTGCAACCGAAAAGGAAAGTTGAAAGGGCCCCTGGGCGAGGGGGGCGGTGCGGGAAATGCCATCGCTTTTCCAGCGCGCCGCAATTTACTTTTACTTGGGTAACCCATTTCGCTTTTGATTGCTCTTTGCATTTCACTTTGCCGGCTGCCAGTGGCAAGTGGCCACTGGTCGGTGGCCAGCTGCCGGTTGCCGGTGAGGCACTCGGGTGGTGCGGGGGGCAGGGTGGTGCACGGTGGTGTGGCCCGGTCGGCGGCTAGTCTGGCGTGCTGGTATCCATGCACAGGGAAAAATCCAATTTAATATTCAATGTTCAGAACAGCACTTGCAACATATTTTTAATCTGATCTATATTTACCAAAATATACTTGTTTCAATTTTCTTGTCGCATACTTATTCCCTTAACATTATTTGGGTTGATTCTATATTTAGCGAGCAGCCTTTTTTAATTTTTAAACATTTATGTAGTTTGATTGGGAAAAAATAGGAAATTAAAGTTTTAACTTTTTGACATATTAGCTTATAACCTAAACGCTATGGTTTGGAAATACGAAATTAAAATCGAATTGGATTTACATTTATCTATACAAAATTACCCACTCGAAATTTAACTTCTGTAGGATTCAGTTGTTTAAATTCACATTCAATATACAGCAAATATAAAAAAACTATACAATTATATGCAAAATTAACCAACTTTGTAGCATTCAATTTTTAAACAATTTGTTCCCAAGCCAAGTTCAAATTCATTGAATTCTTTATAAGTAAAGGGAGTTTTTTTTAAGTAGAAAAAACTAAAATCATTGTCTCAGTGTAATGGTGACTGCAATCTCGGCCATTCTCTCTGACTGCAAAGTCTGGAGGTGGCATGCAAATGCACATCGATCATCTTTATGACTTGTGATTGTCCAGTTGGCTTTGCGTGAAAGTAAAATTTGATTTTCTACCGGCTGCAGCCCAGTCTCTGGCAATTCGTTTTGCCCGAGTGAGAGCCGCCCGGCCTTTTCAGTCCTCCCAGGTGCATTGAGCCCACTTGACTCCAACTCCGAAATGGAGTTTCAGCGTCACGCCATTTGCTTATCAGTGAGCGACTGTCGTTTCAATTAAGATTTCCTCTGCTCAGCTGGGGCAGCTGAGGCTTTCCATTAGTTGGAGAGGTCATTTGCCCAGTCCATCCAGCTGGGAGGAAAAGCTTTTCCAACAGCAGGAAATGCCGGAGAATAAAGTTCACACCCAAATTATGAATTATGAATCCATCGACAATTAAAACTCAGAGTTTGAAAGAAGTGAAATCCGAAGTTATTTGGAAGCAATTTGCTTTACCATTTTCGAATTCGGGTAGGCAAAAACAACATTACTTCCTAAAAGAAAATCAAACCCAGCTAATTGCATTGAGATATTTAAAAAGGAATGTTTTTTTTTATAGTAAAATAATATAATAAATCAAAGATTATATTTAGTAATTTGTGTAACTGTGATTTATATAGACTTAGAGTACAGTTTTTGACAGAAACTTTACCCCCAATACTTAAACCTAAAAGCCTTAAAACCTTTAAATTTTGTATAAGATGTATTAGGTCAGACATGTATTTTAATTAATTTGAAAACATTTAATTTCTTTAATAATAAACGTTTGCTATTCGTAGAAACTTGTCCACAAAATGTGGTATTCATCACCGATCCAATAAAAATACTTCAAAGTTGTAGCTATTTACATATAAAAAACTAATTGTAAAATAATTATAGTTCACACCGAATTTGCTTTTTTAATTTGGTGTTTGATTTATCCTTCGTTAGGATTTTAAGGCAGTTCTTAAAAAATACCTTAAAGCGTATGTTTTCCTGTTTTCAATATGATTAGGTTTCTGTAAAATAATATTAGCTAAATTTAAAACTTTATATTGGGGTTTAATCTTTGCAGAGCGATGTCCTTTGGTGTTTGCTGCTGATCCTGGTGGTGGCTCTGCCCCTAGCTAGTGCCGGATTCGGCTTCGATTCGGCCAACTCCTGCAGTCCCAATGGCAAGTTGTCGCGACGTGGTCGTGCCCAGATGCTGGCTGCGATCCCCTGCGACCTGGGACAGCAGGCCTTCTGCCACCTGCCCGGATCCGCGTATCCGTGGCACGCCGTCCGAAGATTTGTGCACGAGAACCAGGGCCTGATGAAGCGCATGTACGGCGACGTGAGGCACATCTCCATTCTGCGGGACGAGATCCAGAACAACGAGGTGGATGCGGACGACATTGAGGAGGCGGCGGAGCGGTACAGCAAGGATGGGGGTCGGCGCAGTGCCAAGTATCTGATGAACCGGGATCGGGATGAGTTCGGAAGCTTCAAGGGCAACGATGTGCTCATGGAGCCCCACTTTCGACCGGTTTCCACGAGTACAACGAGTACGACCAAGGCGACGACGACCACAGTTACTCCCACAGTAGTTAATAGCACCACGGATAAAACTCCAATTGAGGTGGTTAGCACCACAACACCTGGAAATGCCACCAATTCAAGTACGACAGGCAAGACTACTGCCGTTCCACCTACTCCCGAACAACACGAAGTTGAGGCGGACATTGTGGAGATCCAACCCAGTCCAGAGTCGAACAGCGTCTACGAAGTGGTGCCCTCTGCCGCTCCATCAACCACTTCCACTGCGAAACCTGCGCCGGCAGTTGGTGAAAATATACAGATCATCGACTCGCCGCAGCTGGGATTGCGCAACCTCAGCGGAGAGGCAAAGCCAACCCAGGAACCACCCACTGCCACAACTTTGAGGCCCACTTCTCTGCCCAAGAGCTCGCCGGCTTCAGCCAACAGGAGAAGGAAGCCCGTGGAGACAACCACGACACCAGCCAGTCCCAAGACCTCCAGCACCGTACCACCTCCAACCACCACCACGTCCACCTTGCTGATCCGACGCAATGTAACCAAGTACTCACCCGCATCCGTGACCACGCCCGTGAGCTTCGCCTCGCTCTTCTCCGGCACCTCCAGTGGGCTCTTCAGTCCGGAGAAGCTGCGCAGGCCATTGTCCACCAGCAGTACGAGTGCTCCAGTTCCAGCGCCAGCTCCTGCGGCAGGTGGACCCCCAGCAGGAGCCACCGGTAGTGCCACCAAGCCGGGTTTGCTGAGGGAGGGGCAGCTATTCCAGGATGCCATGAAGCAGGAGCCCGTGGCAGTGGCCAACAACTTGCGGGGAGTGTAAGTTTACAGCCCAATGATTTGGCATATCATTAAATAATAAATTAACAAATTGTTTCGCCTCCAGAAATGCCTGTCCCGTCAAGGACGAAGTGGTGGCCCCCTTCTGGGCGAACAACACCCGGGGCGAGGTCCTGGCGCTGCTCAACCTCTACCCCTTCGAGCAGTACGTCCACTGGGAGAAGTGCACCCACGAGTTCAAGCAGATGTTCTGCCGGGATGGATGCAGGTGCGAGCAGCAGTACCGCCTGCACCGGCTGCTGGCCTACGATCCGCACAACGAGTGCCGCGGGATCTTCTCCGACTGGTTCCGCTTCCCGTCCAGCTGCATCTGCAAGTGCTACAACATCCCGATGGAGTTCCGGGCCACCTCGCGCAGTCCGCGCTCCGACAGCCGCTTTGATGCCCCGAAATCCGATCCCATCGAGGCAGCGGAGGCGGAGGTCCAGAGAGCCATCTACGAACACGCCACGGATGAGTGGTACCGCCCACGCGATGAGTTCGACTTTCTGGAGGGGTAATCTACACGCATCCCCTCTGGCGATCAATTGTACAGTAGCTTTAGATTTGATAGAAATAAGCTGCACATCCCATCTTCAAACTGAGTCCACAGTCTCGTCTGTCTTCTAGTTATAACTAAACTCCTTTCAAAAACATACAACCCCTGTATCTATTTCCGATCACCTTGAGAGGATTTGGAATTGATAAAGTTCCATCAGCAACGATAAGGGACAAAAATTTATCAGTTCCCAATCCACCTTCCTTTGATCAGAGTTGGCATAACCATTAACCTTAAGATTACTTTAAAAAGCGGCATTATGTTAATGTAAATATAGGCCAACATAATGCCGAAATTAGGCAACAACTTGCAGAGCGAATGTACCTTGAAATACTTGCGAACGGATCGCAGCCATTGAGCTGCGTACGATGGTATTTACTAGTTAATTTATTTATTCATATATTAGCCATAAGTATAACCATAAAAGTGGCCATAGCATTAACCCCAAATCTTTCTATAGATCCCAGATTAAAGTGTAGGCGTTTTGAAAAATATTTATTGCAAAAATGTATGCGATCATATATTAATGTAGTCTGTATATTTAGAATGCTTACGTATGTATAAAATAGATTTTATTGTATTTAATACGTTGATATATTACTGTTTACTCTTTAGTGCATACAAGGGTACGCTGATAAATTAGATTTATAAATTGTATTTATGTAAGGGAAAGGGTTTCCTTTCTTAGCAATTTAAAGGCGTTTCAGGCACTTTATTTCAGTTTAACCGTTTACCATTTAAGGCTAGTGATAGCTTTTTTGTCAATCACTCAATTAAATAAAACTTATAGTGTTGCTTAACTAGCCGAGTTTTTATTTTCAGGGTCGGCCAAAGGCACTTGCCAAAATAAGTAAAGTTGTAAGTAAAGCTCGAATTAGAAGCAGTTCTCAAAGAAAATTGGATTAATTGAAACTATTTAATATACACAGTTGAACAGTTCAAGGGTTTAAAGTCAAACTCCCTATTGCCACCGAGTTTATCGAATCGTTTATGTAAATAAAATAAAATCAATGTGTTTACTTACAAATACATAATAATAAATTGCATTCAAACAGACTTTCGGCTTAGAATGTCGCCCAAGGAGGAAATCTAGTTCCGAACGGGATATATAAATACGATATATAACTTGTGGAACATTCCCCTTTCTTGTGATCAACGTAAGCTTGACAGACGAACCGCGAGCAAAGACTACATCTACAGACATAAATTAGGTGACAGAGACAAGAAACAGGTAGAAATACCGCGCCCTAAATGCAAACTACTCAGTTGCAAGTCGACGCCCATTGAATACTCTGCGTTAAACAAAACGAATACGAACTCGATACTATTGATGCGCGTTGAAAAAATACTAGTCGTGAGTGTCGCGTTGTGTGCTAATAACTAAAACTAGGAAGATCCCAAGTCGCGGGTGTCCTTGTGATCCGATCGCATCAGGCACTCGACACAGGCACCCAAAGCAGCTTGTCCTGCTCCTTGTCGACAGCATCCTTGATTTGGGTGCACATGTGCTTAATGCTAACGCCGGGGATGACGGCTAAAAGGGGAGAAGAATATTTATAATGAAATTTTTGATTCGAGTGGTTCAGCTTAAGCTTAACAAAGTAGAAAACTTACCTGATATGTACTGCTTGTAGTCGGTCTCCAGCTTCATGGCCCGCTCGTACATCTCCTTGGCCGCCTTGGCCGAGATTTTGTCGGTGCCAAAGTCGCGAATGTCGCGAATTTGCTTTGCGGACTTAAAGCGCAGCAGTAGCACAATAGGGTAAATTTGTAGGCGCTGCAGACGCTCCACTGCGGAGATGGAAACGTCCAGAATGCAGTGACGTCGATCCTGGGAGGGGAACTTAATGCTTACATAAGCTCTACGGGTAGTAATGTAGCTACTCACGTTCTTGCAGGCATTGCTGATGGCCTCCACTGTAGTGCACTCAAACTTGTTGCCCCGTCGCCGGTAGTCCACAAATATGTTCTCCTTCAAACCCTCCTCCATAGCCTCCTGCGAGCAGTCCATGGCAGTCACCTCGCACAGCTTGAAGAGGTTGGAAAAGTCAATGGTGAGGCGGTCCATGAGACACTCGGACAGAGGCCCAATGATCAGTACAGGCCGACGAATGGGCGCTAGAAAGGAACAAGGGTTTAACTGATTTGTTTCTGTATCAAGAAATGGAAACCTACAATCTAAAAGCTCCACACGCTGGTAGCTAAGGGCTCCGCCATCATCGTTGAGCAGGCCTAAGTCTGGAAAGAAGCTAAGCTGCGTATTGCTGAAGCTGGCAATCTCCGTGGAGTCGCGGGACGAGCTGCGCTGGTTCTTTTTGCGACGAAAAAACGATCTCCTGGCCGAAGTGCTGCCGCGTCTGGCGGTTCCAGTATCACAGTCCACCACTTCTCCCGAACGTAGTTCCTCTTCCACCCTGCGGGGATGAAGAAAACAAAGCGTTATTATTCGGAAACGGTTTAAAATCAATACAAACATTATTAATGCTAAGTTTTTGTTAAGGTTTAAGGTCATGTTAAGGTTTAACCTTAAGTTCATTTTACGTCTTGAAAACATTTGCCTTCTTAATATGACATTATAGTTTATCTGACTATTAACTATCCCAGTTTTATTAATTCTTTATGCATTCAAATATGTGTTACCGAGTCATTTAACACATTACAAACTAGGACTTTAATATGACTTTAGGAAATCGGACCTTTAGATACGTCTAAATTGATAGACGAAAATAAATAAGATTAATTTACGATAAGTATAAAATTCAATTGATCTCTTAGTTTTGAATCATTAATGTCGTGTTCGCTGTAAATGCTGATCGCTCTCTTAACTTCAATAACCAAGAAAAACGTTTCATGACTAGTATTTAATGATGTAGTGCTAATGGCTACTCACTTCATTTGACTGGGTATGATGCCGCATTCCTTCCGATGGCCCATGGCATCCAGCTTCCAGGCTCGCCACAAGCCAAAAGTGCCGTTAAAAACCGTGTTGTCCACGTAGAGCACCTCGTCTTTTACAAAACGCAAGTCGTCCTCGTTCAACTCACCAATACGATCAAACCCCACTCGAATGTAAAAGGAGTCCCCAGGCTCATCTTTAATTTGTTTCAGAGCTGCATTAAAGTGAGGCAGATTAATACAATATAAATCAAAATAAAATGTATTCGCAACTTACTGTGCAGCTTATTTTGCACCAGCATAGTGACCGTATCCGTGAGCTTGGAGATCTCATTGGCCGCCTGTTCGGCGGTGACTCCGCTTAAGTCCACACCGTTGTACTCCAGTATCTGGTCGCCCTTGCGTATTCCTGCATGATCCGAGGGCGATCCGGGCGCCACGTCGTGCACGTAGATGCCCACTTTGTTGCCCCCGAACAGCTTAATGCCTAGGTTCTTCGACTTGTCCATGTGCAAGGTCACATACCTCAGAGCTGGAATAAATAGTTTTAATCAGGTCAAATGGAAATTTCCTTGAAAGGAAGGTTTTGTTAGTAGGGCTGAATGTTCTATACGGAGTATCTAAAACTATTTGCACTGGATAGGAAAAATCAATTTTTGTTTAACGCTTTGTTCCTTAAAAATGGTATCCTTTTCAATTATAGGATACTCTTCTTGACCAAAAAAAAAGATTATATTCATAAAAAGGCCTGTAGCAAAGTACAATTTGCCAATGAACTTCATCTACAAATACTCTAAGCCTTAATCTTCTCTGCTGTGAGCCAGAGAATAAGTACCTTATACAGCCGGAAACGCTTCCTGCTACATGGTTAGCTTCTCCGACGAGGGGAAGAAATGTGGGAGCATGCTACTACCCCGGGAGTGTGGTTAGTAGTGGGTGGAGTGTTGTGGCTACGTACTCTCTGCCGGAATGGATGCAGGCGGCGGCGGCAAGGCGGGCTTGGGCTCCTCATCGTAGACTGTCGATGTGGCCGAGGCTGTCGTCGTGGTGGTGGTGGCCGCCGACGAGGGCATGTCCTGGCTGCTGCTGATGTCCGACTGGTTCTCCAGGCTGTCGGTGAAGCTCTGGTCCTTGATGGACTGGTGCGAGAGCGGGGCCCTCGAGCCGGATCGCGTTGAAGGGGCTTGCGGCTGCAAAGGCAGTGGGAAGAGCGAGTTGCGAGCTGGAGGACGCGGGGAGTTGCGCGGAGTTGGGGAGCCCGAATGGTTGACGGGAGATTCTGGTTCCAGATTGTGCGCTCCGTCGTACTCCATTGAAGGGAACTCTGCAACAAGAAATTGGATTAGATACCATTTTGTGTATAATGTTATATAGTCATAAATCCACTTACTCTCCGGATTATACTGCACCAGCATGGTGAAGGAGTCGCCGCACTGCCGCAGCACGTTGGCCGCAATCTCCTGCGTGGCTGCCCGCATGTTGATGCCACATACTTCCAAGAGTTGATCGCCCACTTGGAGACCGGCACGCATCGCTGTGCTCTTGTCGGCGACGGTGGAAACAAAGATTCCACCGCCGTTGTTGTTGCACTGAATGGTAATACCGAGCGACTTGTCGCGCTTGTCGATGGTGACTCTTCTAAGGTCTCCGGGGCAGAGAAAATCCGCGGGCACGTTGGAGTTGCGTTTACCACTTCCGCCGCCTCCGTGGCTGAGGACTTCCACATGGACCTGCGGCATGGGCGATCCGCGTCCACTTCCTCCTCCTCCTCCGCCTCCTCCAACTCCTACTCCTGATCCAGCTCCATTTCCTCCTGCCATGTTTGCACCATAGCTGTTGTGAATGCTGGAGCTCATGAGGGAAATTGGTGCACGATCCGAGGACGAGGCCGACATGGATCCTCCGGAAGCTGGCGCCGTACTCATCATGTAGTGATGATCAATGCTGCCGGAGCTGTTCTTCACCATGCTGCTGCTCTTGCTGGCTACACTGGGATTGGATGGAATCCTCAACCGCTGGTTGTCCTTCTTGCGCGGAAAGGTTCCGCCCTCGTAGATGACACCGCCCACCCCCGAGACTCCTCCTCCGGCCACTCCCATGTAGGGATACGGCCCGTGACCGTAGTCCACGTAGGGAGCATGCGGGTGGGGATGAGAATGTGGCAGCGGGTTCGTCTGCGCATGATGGTGCTGATGGTAGTCCAGGTCAGTGGGTATTCCAACGCTGTCGTGGGGTGCCACTGCCGCTGGCAGTTGTTGCAACTGCTGTTGAGGCGGTGGTGAGGGCAGGGTCAATGGACTGGACCTACGGTTGCTCCTGACCCCGGGCCCAAAAGTGGGGAAGAGCTGCGTGTGCCGGTTTCCCGGATGATGATTTGATTGCAGGAAGCCGCCATAGCCCCCGTGAATGCCCGAGCCAATGCTCTCGCTGTCGCTCGGGTATTTGGGCACATGCCTTACCGCCTGCGGCACATGGCGCTTGGCGTACACCCCGTACTCACTGATGGCCGGACTCTTGGCGGACAGTATGGACTCTATGGAGTTTTGCGACTTCAGGGACACCACGTCCGGCGGTTGGCCCACGGGCAGCAGGTGACTACCCCGCGGCGGGTTAAGAGGCATGAACACGGCATTTGGGTTGGATCCGGAGCTGTTTTTGGGCAGTGGCGGCGGGTGGAAGACGTCGTATACCTGCTGCTTGCGGACTGGAAACTCGCCGGCAGCCGGACCCGTCACTCCACCCATCGATCCCGACCCCATGGCGAAGCCCGCCGAAGCCGACGAGGCATTCATCACCTGCTGCTGGGCCTGCTGACCACTGGTCTTGGGCTGGTAAAAATCCCCGCTCGGTGTGATGTTCAGCGACAAACGGTGGTTACTGTGCGGTCTGGATCCGTAGCGCTCCTGCGAGGGCATTTTCACCCTGGCATTGGCGCCCATCAGTGGGGCCCGCTGCATCGGCTTCTGGTTGGTCTCCTCGGGAGTCACGACCCCGCCGTAGAGCGAGTACCTCGGATGGGTGGGATAGCCGGCCATGGGTACTCCTCCCGAGGAAGCGGGGGGAAACAGTCCCGAGACTCCTGAGCTCACCGGATTGGAGTTGCGGTTCGGATGCGCCTTGATGGCACTCCCGTTGGCTCCACGGATGTGAGCCAGGGGCTTGGACATCTGAGGGGGTAGTGGCGGAGGCAGCTGTTCCTGCATCAACACTGGCGGCTGCTTCTCCGGCACTCCAACCTCGCCCACCAGCTCATCATCCTTGTCGACGTTGATTGGACCGGCTGTGAAGAGCGACATCAGGGCGTGCTTCTTCTCATTGCCCCGCATGGTGCCCGTTGGATTGTCGTGCGAAATGTTGGTCCGCGGCCAGGTGCCCATGCTCTTGGAGGCCTCCTTCTCCTTCTTGGTGCGCTTTTTGCGGTTAAACAGATTTTCCTTGCTCTTCTCAGAGCTGTTTTCACTGAGCACCGAGTCGAGGGCCGCGATGGCGTCGTCGTGCTCCTGCTCCAAATTTTCCTCCGGTGTGCCCGGCTTGTTGAACTTAAGCTTTCGGAAGAAGAACTCAGCGAACTTGGACGGATGTTTTGTGGCGCCAATGGCTCCACTTCCTCCACCTCCACCTCCACCGCCACTTGTCACATGCTGCATGGAGTCGATGGAGTCCGTTTGCGCCGACGAGGTAGTCATGCCTGGTGGCAGCTGATCTTGCACGTACTTCAGGGCAAACAGGTTGAGGCCGTCGCTGCGCGGATCGTTGAGCAGCTGCATCACCTCCTCGATGGACTGCACCGAGTCCATCGACTTGTTGTTAATGCTCAGCACTCGGTCGCCCACATCCAGCTCTGGTTCGTAGAAAGCCAACGAGTTCTGCTCGATCTTTGCAATGAATACGCCCATGTCCAGCTGCAGGCCGTGCGGGCAGTCGCGATCCCTAGTCTTCAGCTGAACCGAATATGCATGCCGCTTGCTGTGACGCGTGCGGGAAACCAGGAGCAGGGATCGCGGTGCACAGGCGCGAATCTCGTCGAGAACCATGCGCTTGGTCAGGGACTGGCAGTCCAGGTTGTTCACCTTGCAGATCACATCGTTGATCTTTAGCTTGCCACAGGCGGGTGAAGTGCTGGTCACGCCGCACACCAGCTTTCGCTTGTTGCTGTCATCCAATATGATGCCCAGATCGGAGGTGTGCTCGTAGCCGGACAGCTCTAGTTCCAGGAGATCCTCACCCTCGTAGCTGCTCAGCCGGAAACTACGTCGGGATCCGGAGGCATTACTATCTAGATTGTGTCGCTCCTGCTGCTCCATTTGCTCCTTCAGCAGGTCAATCTTCTTCTGGGCCTCGTCCTTCTGCTTTTTGATCTTTTCGCTGTCGCGGATGGCCATCAGCGAGTCGGAGATGGCCTTGTCTCGCTCGTGGCGCATCTTGTCGCAGAGCGTCTTTACCGAGTCCCGCTCTTGTACGATTTTTTCGCGCTGCGATATGGCCCAATCCCGCACGCGTTTCGCCTCCTCTGCATCCTGGCTGGAGCGCTCCACCTCGGAGAGAGCCTTCTCCAGACTCTTGCGCAGCTTTTCCAGCTCCTTGCTGTTCTCCAGTTCCTTTCCGCTGGGAAATTCTTTTGACCACGAGCTCTCTCGCGATTTCAGCAGGTCGCGCTTCTTCAGCTCGGCGTTGGCCAACTGCAGAGCCTTTATCTCGCCCCTGGACAGCTGTTCATCTTTTTTTAATCGCTCGATCTCCTTGTTGGCCAGGACCAGATCGTCGGACATCTTTTGGTGCTCCTGCAGCACGTTGTCCTTCTCGGAGAGTAGCTGATTGAGCTCCTCGGTGAGGGAAACCACGTTCTTGGTCTCCTTGGAGAGCAGGACCTTCAGAGTCTGGTTCTCATCGCCCCGCTCCCGGTAGTAGTTGCGATCCTTCTCCAGCTCGATGTATGACTTCTTGTACTTCTCCCGCTCCACGGCGGCCATGTTGCGCTCTTTCTTAAGCTCGGCCAGCTTCTCGCTGCAGCTGCCATCGCAGCCCTGGGGCTTCCCAAAGTAATATGGATTCCCACCGGCCCCGGGTGGAACCTGGCTATTCCCATTCTGAGCCTGCTGACTCTGCTGGTTTTGGGTCTCCAGCAGCAAGCGCTTGAGCCGGGCGCTCTCTTCCACTATGTCCGTGAACTTGTTGCGATCGGCCACGTAGTGCTCCTGGTAGAGACTTAGCTCGGTGGCCAGTTCATCGCAGCGCCGCTTCGTACTGGCGTGCTGGTGGCGCAATGTGTTAAGCTCCACGAGCGCGGACTTGTACTGCGCCTGCAGCAGATCGTACTTTGTGCCGTTTCCGCCGGAAACCACCGACACGCCCACTCCGCTGTTGACCCCTTTCGAGGGCCCGTTGTTGTTGGCAATATTGGCGGCCGTGGTACTGCCACTGGAGTTGGACGGCGGACGGAGGGTGTTATCATAGCCCACATACTCCGAGCTCTCTTCTGAAATGGCAGGTAAAGTTATGGTAGATGTACTTTGGTCAATGAACTTTAGACTCACCCTCCTGACTGCTCGTGCTGGTCAGGGAGAGATCTCCCGATGCCATCTTCGCCATCACAGCATCTTTAGGTAATACTCAACATGAAGATTATGCTGGAAGAAGTAAAATAAAATCAATATGATTTATTTTAGTCAATAGTCAATTAGTCTAGTTTTCCCTGTTAAATAAATTAAACCAATTTACGTACTCCTACCTAACCAACAACTATTTAAGATTCGAGCAAGATAACAACTTAGATTTATTGGGTGCCAATTGAAGATATAATCAAGAAGTTAAGAATTGTATCAATTTGGTTTGGTGAAATTGTAAATAATATTTAACATTTAAACCCAATCGTAACTTTTACCTGTTGATCATGGTGATAGTGCAAACGTAAGCGTAACATGAACTCTAATCCCACTATTATTATTGTTTAAAAAAAAACAACAGCAATGACTGCATTAATTATCTTTGTCTAAACAGATACAGATGTGTTCAAAATTTAAGGACACCCCTTTTTTTAATAAAAAAATATCATTATAATAACGTTAAAATTTTTAAGTACTAAACTAATTGTGTCCTATCAGAATGAATTTATTTTGATCTTCCCGAGTACACGGCTTTGTTTTGTTAGACTCGTATTTAAAGTTTAATTTAATTTATCGCCTTTCCCCATATTCGGTAAAAAAAAAACCTATAAAATAAAATAGTTTTTGTCCTTAGAACAATTTTTATTTCGAAAATAATATTAATAATTTAAATCATAACCAATTCTTTAAACTAATATCATGTAATTTGTATTTGATCTGCGCAAATTATTATATAATAAATATTTATGAACATTTCCGACCATGAGCTTTTCATTATTTATCTTTTTCAGGATAAATTACTGACTTGACAAAAACATTATAACGTTTTTATTCATTGCCTTGGGTATATTTTTGTTTGGCCACTGCTGTTCATACATAGCTAAGGTATGGGAGTAAGTAGAAAAACCGAAGCATTGGAAAAACGAAACTTTCACAATTTTTGTGAAACCGCGGTTTTCACAATTGAACGAATGTAATTTAAATACAACCGCAGAGTGGGGTGGAAAGTGGGTGGGCAGAGAGGCAGGTACTGGGTTTTTGGCTTTTCGAGTGGTTAATGTTTGCGAAAACGAAATGTGTGGCAATTAAGCACTCGAGTTAGAGCATCGGGACTAAGCCAAAGAATTAATTGAAGCAGCCGAGCAGAAAGCGTAAATTAATAGCAACATGTATGCACACACGCACACCACTCACCGACACACACACACTGACACACACAGGCGTGCGGGCAAAACAAGTTGGCCGAATGAAAGAAAGAGAAGAAAAGCTGGCAAACGCACAAAGGTGGAAAGCAAAGCGAATTATATAAACGCTTTTCGGAGTGGAGTTTCGTTTTGCAGGCACTTATCTTGGCCAACAAACACGCTTATTGGGCCAAAAACATTGCGTATTCTTATATTCCCTTGGTCGAAAGTCTTTCACGCACACACATACACAGGCACGCAAACGCAACAGCTGAATGGGCGAGCGACAGAGAGGGGGCGAGCTCCACCCCAATTCCAGCCCCGCGGGAAAGAGAGGGGGAGATGCAACAGGCGGACTAAGAACGGGATAGCCGACTTTTACCGTTTTCGTTCGCGCAACAACAACACCAGCGCATCCGTGGATTCCGGAAGTTCCTTTAAAAAACGCGGCGAAAGGTACAACTCCACGGCACAGGGCCAATTTTCCAAGGACAAACAGTCCAAAACGATGACGAATGGTCAACGAAAAAACGCCACCGATAAACGAACGAAAAACAAAAAAAAAAAACAACACAACTTCACGTCACTTTTCCACTAGAGCTGTCACAACATCGATGCCATTATCGATACTATCGATTTTTGGGCAATGGCAAGCACCATCGATTGTTTAAGGCCATTACGATAATACGGAAAACAATTAGGGTATTCCCTAAGCCGTTTAATAGATGAATCGTTACATTTCGATCGGCTGTTTGCCAGTTGCAATAATAATTAAGCAGAACTATTTTCGGTCGTTACCTCTACTGATAAAAGTTTTCATTCAATTGCAAAATGTTATTCATTCATTTGAACTCTCAAAAAATTATTGTTTTTTTGGGATTATTTTACGAATTATTAAATAGTGCTTGTTAATGCAAAAGTATCGATGTGCAAAGTAAATTTACAAAACTTTATTAAATGTTTTTACACCTCTAGTGGGGAGTGTGACCGCGACTGGAACACTAAAATAAACCACCCGGCACGCCAAAAAGCTCTAAATTATACCATAAAAGCAGCAAAAAGCCTCTGGTTTAACCAAGTTTTCCACCAAATTTTGAGAAACTTTGAACGAAAAATGGTCAAATTTTATTAATTTTTTTACGATATTTATTTATTACAAAATTTATAACTCTATATTAGTATTATTCAATACTCTGCTAAGTTTTACGTTAAGATTAGTTAAATGCTGAGCATATTCATCATGCTTTAGCGACTTCTCTTGGCAAAGCAACTTAATATTCTTTTTCCATTTTAATTATTAGAATTTAAAATAAATAAATAAAAGATAAAGAGATAAATTAATATTTTTTTCGGGTTGATTTTTGGAAAAAAAAACACCGTTTTTTTTGTATTTAAACTTGAATGCAATTTATGCATTTCAAATTTTTTAATATTTATGAAAAATATACATCCAAACTTTAACAAAATATAACATTTGAAAAGTGCATACTTTGTAGAAAACAATTTTTTCCTTTGGAGTTTTCAATCAAACATGATCATACTATATAATATTTAATTCTACTGTTTTGTTGTTTTTTGTTTTTAGTTTTACACGTTTTGCATCGTGCTGGTTTTGCACGTGTTACTGCACATTTCGTCGTCTTTTGGAAATGGCCAAGCCAAAACAATCCAAATTGTTAGGTTTTAATTCCAAAACCTTTGATCGCAACGTTACATCTCCAAAGAAAAATGTCCTTCCGCAGACAAGAAAAGTCCCCAAAGTCGGTAAAGATGCGCTTGAAAAGGCCGATTCGTTTTCACTGCATTCCTTGAAATCGCAAGCCAGCTTGTCCACTCTAAGCGTAAGTACGGAATCGGAAGATTATGACCCATATGGCCCGGGAAGCGGTTGGAATACCCCCAGCTCTGTTGTTTCTTCTCCGCGGCAAAAACTTAGTAAGACGTCGAGCTCCGCTGGTAAAAAGAGAGTTAGGCACTCACAGGTCTCGGTTATTTCCGTACCTCAAAAGAAAGTTAGGCACTCACAGATCTCGGTTACTTCCGCATCCCAAAAAAAGACGAGTATCGGATTAAGCGACGTAAGACCAAAGCCTTCCACAATATTTAAATTAAAAAAACCGCCATCAAATGAGAACGTTCAGGTAATCAAATTTAACACCAGTCCGTCCAATTCTTTTACCAGTAGTTCCGCCGAAAGTGAGGAATATGAGGATGCAGAGGAAGAACTCCTTGATAACACTAATAAAAGTGAAGGCGAGAGGATTGAACAAAACCTCGAATTTGCATTTTATTCCGAAGATGATAACCAGATGAGTCTATCCACTGACTTAAACATCAGAATGCGCTTTGACCTACTCAGGAACCTCATGGAGATACCCGATTTGGAGGAACTTAGTGCAATCACGACCCCGGATCGGGCTCAGTCGATCGAGGTGAAGGAACTGAGGGTGGAGGACCTTGTGGACCTCGGGAACTTCCGGAATGCTTTGGCTGGCGGCTCCTCCGGCACTATACACCCACTAACCGATCCAGACTACGAAGATATTTCCGAGGAGGCTTGGTCGCAAAATGATCCCGACGTGATTAGCCTGGCTCAGATCTCGACGTCGGGACTGGAATCCGATAACGACAGCTGTTGGGGGTCGCAAAGGAACCGGGTCAAGCTGAGTATTATACCGACTTTCACTGAAGATTCATTTGGGTCTTCCAATAATTCCCACAAGAATTCGCTGGTGACTTTGTCCATCCAAAAAATTGTCCAAAGCTACCTAAACAGTATAATTGATATAGTCGCGGAGAGGTTTGGCAATCCAGACTATGAGCGGGCAAGGAGTCTGGACAAGAGTAAGCTCTGGGATCGGCTGGTCGAGGAGGTCGACGATAACTGCTGGGAGAGGTTCGCGAACGACTATCTAATCAAACGTCTGACCGAGTACCACCAGCGCCGCTTCAAGTATTCCCTGATCACGCCGAGCAAAAGTTCCACGATGAAGGAGTCCACTCGACGGCGGTATCTGAGCTCTCTGAACGAGTTGGACCACTGGATGCGGCGGGAACGGGAGGCGGAAGAACTGCACCTGGCGGAGAGGGATCGACTGCTCCAGGAGTTGGAAAAGAAGCAATTGGAGGACGTGGCGAATGAAGAGCGGCTGGAGCAACTGATCAGAAAAACAATTCTTCGTCGTGTTCACCCCTCGGATCGCCTCAAATTCGTAAGTCGTTTTACAAAAAAGAATATTTTGTTAATTCGACATTAAACTATTCTCATTTTTAATAATTAATACTCAGTTTAAGAACCTAATTAAATTATTTTAATAGGTAACTGAGGCCACTCTACGTCAAATGAGAAAAAAGCGCAATGATTTGTCAGAAACACGTCTTATTTTGATCATAAAGCAGCACAACAATTCCTACATCGAAATGGTAAGAGTTGCCGATGGAAATACTTTGTAAACTATACATGTCTATCCATAGAAACTCGATGAAACAGAGACGATTTCTGAAGAACTGAAATTGGATACGTATCTATCCACCGAGACTGATGTTCAGCAGTTAGCTAACACTATACATAGTAAGTACAGTCCTGAATATCAAAATATATTATTCAAAAAAAAATTAATTAAAAGGCAAAGGTGTATACAGGTGTATATAAATATTCCTACTTAGATTTTTAGGAATTATAATTTTGATTCGGCCTCAAATCTAATCAGTTTTATTTCTATTTTTAAAGGTAGAAACCAAGAACTCTATCGAATGTATGCCCTGATTAAGAAAAAAATTCATTCCATTTCACATCTGAGATGTCGGAAAAAGTTGCTGAATCGCAACTTGCTGAAGGCTGAAAAAGACCTCAAAATAAAACAGAAACAACATTTTGCCTTGCGCGATAAAATATTTGCTAGTAACATAATGCGCAACAAAATTCTGGCCAAAATCAAAGAAGTTCATCACAAAGGTGGTATTATGTATTATCCAAAGTTGCTGGCTGATTTGGATCAAACGGAGAAATTTATCCTGAAGAAGCGTGATCGTGTCAAGGAACTAAAAGCGCAACACGACAGTCTGCTTAGAAAAATTCAAAGAGTTGTCAAAAACTCAGAGTCAATTAATCCACTATCTTAGTTAAGTGTAAGTGTGAGCATAGTGAACATACTAGATGGATATATATTAATAAATCTTAAAGCAATAGCACAGACTGTTTTTAGCCATTTTTGTATCCTTACGGAAGGTTTTTATTTTGTTTTTTTACTGGAAGCTTGTAACGAGGTGAAGCTGAAATTTTCTATTCTAAATAGATTGTGATTCGCAATCGCCTTTTTCAAGTGAGTGAAATTTGTGGAATTTTTCTGTTGTTAATTTGTGTATTTCTCGTTTTATTTAGCTAATATGATTTTATTTTATTTTCGGGCTAATGTTGATCAAAATCATTATCATTTAGTAAGTAGCGCTAAGTATAAGCCATCAAGATTGAACTTTCAAAATGAAGTTTCTTAATGTGTAAACTGATTATGAAAAATATGGCAAAATATATGACATAAGAATTATTATGCATATAGCTCAAGGTCGTTACGCCAAATATTATGATACCATTAGGGTCCCATCAATTCAGTTGTTTAAATCGCTGATACGTCTATGCAGTATATTCGTGATGTCTATGTGATCACGTTAAAACATCTGAAGCATATCCAGCCGAATTCACCTCTCAAATATTGGTTTTTCTTTTGTTTTTCGTTAAACTACCTTTGTTTAGTTCATGGTTAAAGAAACAGTTGGGAAGGGATTTTCGGTCTTCCAGGAATTGATTTGGATTGCCAGGCCAGTTTTGTCAAAATTGTCCAAAGAATACCCACATTATTTGGCTGAGTCAAAATTTGAGTAAGCTATTGTGGCCCAATGGCTTTCTTCCTAATCCGGCTGGCCATGGTGGCCGGTGCGGTGTATGGGACCATGGAGCTGGGAATTTGGGAAAGTTCCCGGCACACGCAGGAGCTCTTCGAAGAGGCCAAACGGGAGGTGAGCCCCTTCACCAAGGACCTGATGAACAGGTTCTGCTGCTGGCGCTGCGAGAAGTGCGACGAGGATGTGGAGGTCAAGCCCTGGCGTGAGTCCATGGTGGATGCTTGGAACGAGTCGGTGAAGAAGACATTCAACACCCTGGGCGTTCATGTGCCCAAATACTTCAACCGCTTCTCGCAGGATGTGCAGCAGGGCTTCGACGACCTGGTGAACAACAATGGAGAATGGTAAATACGCGAAATATGGTTTAAAAGAACAATACTTTAGTTACTTGTGACCCGATTTAGATTCAAAGAGGAAGGACTTCAACTACTCTTTTTCTGGGGATAATACAATTTATTGGGCAAAAAAATGATGTGTGCTCCTAATCCATACCAATAAAATATCGGCCTCTGAGCACAAAAATAAACGCACAGCATGAGAATATCAGGTATACACACTTGTTATAAGTTCATTTATTTTATTAGTCAGAACAGATATAATAACCTGGCAGTTATCCAAAACGTGCCTACATCTAATATATATATATTTTTAATTTTTTATATATTAACTGCAAAACCATTGTACGATTATTTTCACAAAGGTTACAAACTGATAGAAAATAAGGTAAAAACGTACCTTTGTTTTGGAACCCCCACGCCAAATCCCAGGTTTTGTTTTTTTATGGAAAAAAATTATTTTCTTTAAAAAGTTTGTAACTTGATAAGAGATGAGTTTTGTAATGCCGAAGAACTTAAAATATGCCTCGATCAAACAAATCAAATGTTGATCGTAAGCTTTTTAAATTTGAAGACTTTCCAAAAGTCGATTGGTTACTGATATGTAAACGATTTGAGTGATGGAAACCGGTGGAGCAGTGGATAATGGGATGTCGGGACTTTTATTATAAAATAGTTTAAAATAGTTTAATTAAGCTTACAAGAACTGCAGGCACAAACACAGAAGGGCGGGGATTAGTATGAATTGACCTTGGAGGACACTAGGGGGTTTGGTGGCCGTATTGAATTGGTAATCATCCGTGTTGTTATGGCATATTAACTGCAATTGTTTTCTCAATGGGTTTTTGTTAATGAAAAATTTACCTTTCCGACGCACGTACTCACTAAGAGGTGGCGCCCCCAAAAAAAATCCTGGAAATAATGCTCAGAAACTTTTGAGGCACACCTTGTATTCTTAAAAAGTATGTAACAGGCGGGAGAAAGCTTTTCCGAACCCATTAATATCACACACAGTATGCAAAGGACGAATACTTATAAAGCCGAAGAAATGAAAATCGGCTAAGCAGTGGAAACAGGTGGGGCGTCGAATGACAATAAAAATATAATAGGATTCCGTCAGGCAACATTATCGCGTTTTTATTATAAAATATTTGTAGAAAGTTCAATTAAGGTTACAAGAACTGAAGGCACAAACAAAAGAGAGCGGGGATGAGGACGAAGTGACCTTGGGGGGCATTAGGTGCTTTGGTGGCCGTGTTGTATTGGTAATCATCCGTGTTGTTACGGCGGTTTCCAGAACTGCTGGACCTTGAGCGGTAGCGGTGGGAAGAATAGCTGGATCCGTAATGGCTCTTCTCCGAATCCGAATGCCCCGAGTTGGAGTGTGAGTGTGAGTTTGAGTGAGAGTGGGAGGACCCGCTGCGAAAAATACTAAAAATTCCTTTACTTTTGGATTTATGCTTGGCATGCACATCATCGGTGATAACGGCCAACATTAGGAGCAGCACCACCATCATGGTTCCGCTGGGTAGTCTCAGGCAAAAAGACATTCTGAAATGCGTTTAGTTTTATGGTTTAGTTTTTTAGATTAAGTCGTGCTGATTGGCTTGTTGGAATCCAAAGGTCATGGATTTATAAATCGTAGATGTGAAATGACATATTGACAATGCAATTCGATCACTGAATTTTGAGTACATTTCCAATTTTATTATTTCTATTATTAAAGTCATCGTTATTGTTATCTATTTACAAATACGCAAATACGCTTTTGATATTGTGTGTTTTCTAAGATTTCTAATATAAGTTTAATTGATTTAATAAAAATAAATTGTACGTGAATAATCTTCAAGAAAGAAGGCGGACTATTAGCCTGGGGAGATGACTCACTCTTAATCTTTTAAAATTTAGTTTGTTTTCTAGACTTTTCTGACACATATAGTTTAGTGGAACATTTTTAATTTTCACGTTAACTAAAAAATTAAGGTAAGTAAGCACGTAAAAAAACGCAATAGATTTTCATGTTTTTTATTATTTTCATCGAGTTTTTACGAAGGTCAAAAGCAGAAAACTGTCTTATCACTTGTTAACCTATCCTCCTATCTGCAATGATCTTATCACTTGTTAACCTATCTATCCTATCTGCAATGATCTATCTTAGCATTAATTGATCATTGCAAACAATTTTTCTCACAAGGTTTTGAATGTAATGCGCTTTAATTTATTTTATACTAACTATTGTTTTTTTATATTCCACTTGCTACTTTCGACACGAATTTCGGGTTTGTTCTCGAACAACTAATCTGAGGTACGAAATTCGCCCTCGATTTGGGTCTTTTTCTGGAACCACAAAGTTCGTAAAATTGATAACATTTGAACTTATGCCCAGTTTTTGGTTTCACAGATTACAATTGACTTTTTGAATTAACAGTGTTGTGCACAAAAATGTGTGCCCATTCCCAATATCTTATAATCATTTTATTGTTATACTCTTACCCAATTATACTTTCCGCCTTCGTATATTTAATAGATATCAGAAGGAACTTTTTGGGAAAAATATAAAAAGAAAAATATTTCCAATATTAATATTCACTCAAATTAAAGAAAATAATAAAAATGTAAGACGTTTTTACAAATTTAAGTAAAAAAAGGGTTAAAATTAAATTACTTTTTGTAGGTAGAACAAAATGATGAATTCTCTCAAAAAGATTTGAAAAACCATTCCTGAGATTTTTTGATGACCCTTTCTAAGAACATAATACTTATTATAATTTAATATTATTTAGTGGAGTTATTATTCATGAAAGTCAAAAAGTGAGTAATGTTGTGTACGAATTTTAAACGTGTTGAGCTGCGCTGAGGGAATATACTGCGTACAACCATAAGGTGAGTAAGAAATATATGTGAAGTATAGTCAATTCAGGGGTCTAAAACGGTATAAAATCAGAACTTTAACCAATTTAGTGATGCTGATTAATTTATATAGTCAAAAATGCCTACATTACTTGAGTTATAAGCTTCTGGCCATAATTATAATACACTCTGCAAGGGTTCAAAAAGGGATTTTAATAATATCAAAATTATGATTTTGAAAAGAACAATAAGAGACAGCCAATCCAATTGAAACTTAGGTAGTCTTAAATCGGTTAACCATATCTTTAATTAGTTAGAAATAATACATCTTTGGAGCCGAACCAGACATTTTTTAGTTTTAATTGTAATAGAAAAAATACAAGTTAAACTAAAATTCGTAAAACTTAATATGTTTTAAGATTACAATAAGTGCGAACACAAAAATAAAAGGGCGGCGACTGGGCCGAAGTGTCCATTGGGGAGATAATGTGCTTTGGTGGCTGTATTGAACTGGTAATACAGAGTATAGTTGTAGGGGTTCTCGTCCTGGAAACCAGTGCTGGAGCGGGATTGACTATGGTAGTTGTAGGTTGAATAACTGGGTTCCGATTCTTTTGGCGGAGGGGAAAGGGCCGAAAAGGAACGCGAGGAACCTGAATTGGATGGCGATATGAGGGTGCTCAAGGAGGACTTGGAGCTGGAACTGGAGGTACTCCGTCTTCCTCCTCCGAAACTCGCGATTAGGTCCCTTAGGCTCTGAAATTGACTTTGTATCGAACTGTAGGATGGCGGTCTCTCGTAAATGTTTGTGTGAGCTCCGCCCACAGGATTCAAATAGGAGTACGCCGGCGGAGGTCCTTTGGGAGAACGGTATCCACCTCCAACACTGGAACTTGAATATGATGGTAATGAGAAGGTGCTCGAGGAGGAGGAGGACCTGGAACCGGAACTGGACTTAGAGCTACTGCTACTTCGGCTGCTTCCACTGGACTTCGCCGTGGTATGTGTGCTTAGAGCCAGAAAGACAACCAACACCATCAGGATGCCAAATGGCCGCCTCTGATATGAGGTCATCCTGAAAAAAACCAATCAATTAATCACACATATCTTAGCATGTATAAATATGTATATATATTATATGGTCAGAATGTGAAACTATGTGCCAGTGAAATTGGGCTGTAAGTCTGTCAAAAAAAAAACCGCTTTTCTGATAAGCCATCACTTATATCAACAGCTGCAATCCTAAAAATAGCCTCCATTTATATTATTGAGTTAGCAACACTAGCAACTAGTAACACCAAAAACGATTTGACCACGACTATCACTTTCGAAATTAAAATGTTATTCAAATTTTTAATTCAGTTTTTAAGCGGAATGTTCGTATTTTATCAATATCTAATTCAATAAAGGAAAGTGTGTTTTACACATATTTTCTCTATTACTTGGCTGCGAGTTCACGAACGACTGACTTTCTTTGACTTGCGAGGCCCACCAAAAGCTACCTCGTTCAAGCATCAAATGCTGTGTATCTATTAAAAGCGCTGTGAAAAGCGTTTTAGGAAACTGCTGAAGAAGAGGAATTGGCGAGGTTTTAGCCTTGACTGGGAAAGAGCACTAACCATACAACCACTAGTGGTAAGAGTTACTTGAGTTGAAAGTAAAAATATCCTCATCCATCGGCTAACGGTACTGGCTTGTCCTTACTAATAATTATCTCGTCGTTGTCTTGGCTTAACATATGATCTGAGACCATGCATACATACATGTTCAAGGATAAAGTTGAGGTGTTTGTCTTAGCTAACCACAGCCCCCATTACGTAATTATTTAGGAGGGTCAACGAATTGACTATTTCTGATTATTAGGGGTGGGTCTTCAAAAAAGATTACGTAATCATTTTTATTCTGATTAATAATTATATTTAATTAAAAACGTAAATCCATAATATTTACTACAAAACCATGTAGTGGGCCTACATTTATTTATATTATTTTTAATTTTAAATATTTTAAGGACAAATATCTTTTGTCTTGTTCTTATTTTATAATGTTTTCTAAATTTAGAATTCTCTTTTGTGCTTGTCCCATTTTTGTTTATTTAATCTGTTTTTCAATTTGACACTAATTTCCACTTGCATTTTTCTTGGATATTTTTCATAACTGCGATGTTTTGTATTTTTCTATTCCTTTTTTTTTAAATTTTAAACTATAAAGTCCTTAAATTTTGTTAACGTAAAAGAACTTCCTCCTTCCATAAAATAATCTTAATAATTCTGTAGCACTCTGCTTTCGCTGTGTCTAATTGAATTTTTTTTGTAATTTTCGATATTTGTATGCTCAAGAATTAGGGACGTTCCAAATTACAATAAGACACAGACAAAATATGATTTAAATAATATTTATTTAGAAAAAATTATTTTTTTCTTATTGTAAAACATAATTTTTACAAGTTAAAATTATAACAGTAACTGCAAGCACAAACATAAAAGGGAGGAGATGAGGACGAAGTCTCCACGGTGGAGATAATGAACATTGATGGCTGTGTTGAGAAGGTAATCATATTCATCATCACTATTATAGTCATCATTATCATTACTAGGGCTATATTCGGATAGACTGCTGAAATCGGGGATATAAACGGGCTTGTATTTTTTAGTTGGGCGGGATCGGCTGTGGCCTGGCGAGCTGTAACTGTAGGAGTGGTACGGAGGTGCCGATTTGGAGCGCGAGGAGGATGGCCACGAGAAGGAGCTCGAAGAGGAACTGAAATGGTGCCACGCCCCCTCTGACGCCCACAATCGCTTATATACGATTTTAAAAATTTAAATATTTCGGAAAAGTAAAAATGCAATTTTATTGTGTTTATCAATACCTATCGAAATCGGACCATTCGTTAAAAAGTTATGCGTGATCAAAGTTTCTATCTCCATCTCCCTCGCACTCCCTTTACCTGAGTAACGGGTATCTGATAGTCGGGGCACCCGACTATAGCGTTCTCTCTGATTTTTGGATTGATTCAGTCTATGTACGTCAAGGAGATTTTCTGTACGCTTTGGCACTATAAAGCAACAACAGAAGGAATTTTATTTGGAAAAAATTCGTTTCAAGGCAATGTGCAGAGCATTGGCTTCAAAGTTTATCACTCATACGCACTGTTGCCTTTGGTCAAATAATTAATTCTAACTGAAATTATCTGCCGTATAAGATATTCTTACGTAAGCTTTTATTTACGCAAACCTATACCATAAATAGTGAGAGTATTTATTTTTTGTTGGGACCACCCTAATGTAGATATATTGAAAAATATGCTGTAATAGCGTTGTTTAAAATAACGGAACGTTTATGATCGGAAAAAACAGGGACCTTTATATTTGATAAAGTTTTTTAATTATTCGTAATTTACGGCTTCTGTGTGATTTTTCACCAATATTGTTTCATATACTTGTGAAGGGATCACAAAAGCAGTAAAGTACCGATGAGTTTTCTTTTGAGAAAAAATGTTACAAATCATTCATATTCTTTTTTTTTTGTAGCCAAACTTTGCTGTTTTATTTTTGTTTATTTCCTTCGGGAATTATTTTATTTTTGCATGCGTTGCTTCTTGACCGGTGGAATGTTTCCCAGAACCCCAGAGGTGGCTATCGGGGAGGAACCGGGCTTGAATGCCATCCCAGGTCTCCCGCTGGCAGCCCTAGAAGTTGAATGGGCCCTGGCTGGAGGATGAGCACGGGGTCGAGATCCAGGAGTTGGGGCCACCACTGGGGAGGTGGAACTGATGCCTAGAAGAGTCGAATGGGAGCCACCGGGCCGAGACTTGGAACGTGGAGCGGGTCGACCCGCGGGGGACATCGAATGGGAGTTGGAGCTACTAAGAGCCAGCAACGCAGGGACAGGTGCCACCGGATTGGAGGGCATGCTGATCCTCGGGTTCGGCAGGGGGTCAGTGCCCTTGCCTTTCAGCTCGGCCGTCATGCCCACCTGGCAGTGGCGGAAGGTGGGCAGCAATAGACCGTGGTTCAGACCCGGCGTGGGCAGAGATGCCTGGCCGGGAAGCAGGGACTTCAGCGACTGCTGGCGAGGTCTCCTCCTGAGCTCCACGGTCCGCTCCAGGTCCGCCATCTCCAGATCCTCGACACTCACGTTGGAGCGGTTCGCCAGCTTGGCGAAGCGTTGGGCCTCGACCAGCTTGTCCCTTGCCAAAGCTGAACCAGCCACTTATTTGTATGAGCACATAAGTATTGGATTGGGGTTTCAACTCACTGTAAGCCAGATCTAGGATTACACCACGAGCCTGTGGCTCCGCCTCCAGTCGAAGGTCCTTCAACAGACTGTCCACGAACTCCAGATCAGAACGGATATCCAATTCGCGTTCGCTGAACTTGTAATTAGTTTTTTTGTCCATCGTTAAGCAAATTTTCCAGTTTTTTCAGCATAAATCGATTGACAACTTAGTTGAAATGACACAATTGTCAAATGCAAACTTAATGGGGCTAAAAGGGTTGTTTCATGTAAGCTGTAATATAGTAAATGTTCAAATTTTTTCAGCTTAAATCGTTTGACAGCTTAATTGAAATGACACAATTGTCAAATGTAAACTTAATGGGGCTAAATGGGTTGTTTTATGTAAGCTGGCAACTTTGGTCACCTATCACATTTTTAAGGAGCTTCGAAAAACCATAACCTTTTTTAAGTGTTGACTACCTATTTAATAGCAACATATACCCAAGACAATGTCCTGGCTCAAATTAACAAATGTGCATACTTATAAGTTTCTTGCTTGCTTATAAAGAAAAGAAGTAGTAAATCATTTTTTTTTGTAGAATTACAATTTGCTTTAAACATTGGTAGTCTTGAAATTAAATTTACACTTTTATCAGTTAAGTTTTTTGTTGATCCCGTTGTGTTGAGAAACTGAGAGGGATTATATAACATTCCAGACGGTAATAATTTCAGTCAAAAGGATCCAGGAGAAACTATTCCAAAAGTGTTCATTCTATTGATAACAGCATTCGAATTGGTACGGACTGGATCATATTTGCAATTTCGTTGTTCTTAAACATACACGCAATATATAGTAGTTTTATGAAACACATTTTTTTTGTAACTGCCTCCGTTCTTTATTGTTTTATTTTTTCGATCTTTCACTTGTTTTTTTCTTTCTTATCAGCATTTTGTTTGCCAGCCTGCCTGCAGATATGACTCATGTTTGTTTTTGGGGAAAGAATCGATTTGAAAAAGTACAATTTGATAAGAAGAAAATTATCCTCTTCAAAAATATTTGTTAAAGGCATCAGTAAACATTCGATTTTGTCCGTCCGTCTGTCCGTCCGTTTCTACGCAAACTAGTCCCTCAGTTTTAAAGCTATCTGCTTGAAAGTTTTCCAATAGTTTTCTTTCTAATTTTATTTTGCTGTTTTTCTATTTATTAAAATATTTCTTTGGGAATTCAAATTTGGTCAAATTTGACCTTAACTATTGCTATATTTGTATTGTATTTATTATAAGCAATATTTTTATACCCTTATAATTTTTTCCGTCAATCTAGCCAAATCTGCCCGTTTTTAAACAAACTAGAATTCAGTGTTCTTAGGCATTGACATCGAAATATAGAATATTTAAATTAGATTCATTTAAACTTTGGCTTGTTGAACTTAGCTTCCATTCTTGTTTTTTTATTTTGTCAGTAATAATAAATATTTTTATTTTTTCTACATCGCTAATGGGATTGGTTATATTTGGCGTCATATTATGTAGTTCAAAAATATCGGTCAGTGTCCAATATTAGCTATTCTTAACAGTGTTAGAGAAATTAAAATTGTTTATTAGGAATCAAAATTGTTTATTATGACTGAACCTTCAGGTTTAATTCTGATCCGAAGTTATATCGCCCGAAACGAAATGTTCGACTCAACTATAAAATATCGGTACTAGCTTATTATATTTTCGTGTTAACAAATACCTTTTTTTAATATTTCGTCACTGAACGGCATAATCCTCTTACCTCTTCTGAAAATTAATATAAATAACCGAGTTTTAATAGTTTATACATTTATTGGTGGCTTTGTTTGAGGTCTAGCAGAACTCCGAGTACATATCAAAAATTCGTTTTTTTTTTACAAAATATATAAAGAGAACCTATTGGTTGCGGCTAGATTTATAAATCTATTTGAATCTCGTGTCCCACAGAATGGCAATAAATTAGTTAAAGCTTTCCGGTTGCCAATGACACTGCGTCCTTGATTGAGAAATGATTAGAGTGGAGATGGGCGTTCAGTGGAGACAGTAGGCCACAATCAGGGTCACCACAGTGGAGATGAGGCTGAAGTGTCCGAAGGTTGGTCCAGCCACACTGTGTGCATCTTTCAAGCCCGATTCAGCGGACAGTCTAGCCTGGGTGAGTCCCGGCATCCTCATGATATCCGGCTGACTGCCGGGGATTATTGGAGCCAACGGCACAGATCCCTCGGGAATGGTTAAGGGCGTAGTGGCCTCGAAGGGAGCTAGTTGGACCGCTCCCGGGCCAGAAATCGGAGCGGGCACAGGCCCCTCAACGGGTGCGGTTCCATTGGCCGGAGGAGCAGTTTCCGGTGGTGGGGCTGGATAGCAGGCGATCTGCTCCACCTCGATCGTCTTGGTGGGATCCTTCGGATCTGGTTGTGGTACTTTCACGGGCACACAAATAATCTGTCCAGCAGGTGGGGCATTGGGATCAGCGGGGGCGCCAGGTGCAGGAGGAACCGGGGCATTGGGATCCGCTGGATTCGGGACAACCGGTGCAACTGGAGTTCCAGGGGCAACTGGTGTTCCAGGACCAACTGGAGTTCCAGTTCCAGGGGGAGGAGCCGAGGGATCAGACGGGGCTGGTGGGGAAGGACCCAAAGGCGCCAATGGCACAGCTCCTGGAACTGGTGGAACAGGAAGAGCTTGGACGCCAGGAGCAGGAGGAGCCGCGTAAACAGGTGGCACTGGCAGCGAGGGATTAGCAGCTGCCTGGGTTCCTCCAGTATTTATCACCGTAGTGCCAGAACCCACATCACTGGTGGTCACAGATCCAGGTGGACCGTTGTTGATAATTATGATCTTGTCGTCGCCGCCGCCGCCGCCGCCACCACCTCCTCCACCGCCGGAGTAGGAATTGGAATGGTCCACCACACGGGTTTGGGTTGGAGTCAGGGCGTGACCCAGGATGGCACCACCCAAGGCTCCAGCAATGAGACCAGTGCCTGCAAAAAGTACAGAATACAAGTCAGCAAAGTTAATCCTAATTCAAAAGTGCATTTAAGCTCACCCAATCCAAAGCCTGAAGAGGACTTTTGCGGCGCCTGTGGATAGTAAACAGCTCCTGGGGGCAGGGCTCCTCCGGCGGGCAGGAAGGTAGCGCCTGGCGGGACTCCTCCGGCCACGGGTCCTTGGGGATAGTATGAGCCTCCGGCGGGATGGTACGTGGCTCCGGCCGGAACGTGGCCCGTCGGGTAGTAAGTGGCTCCGTGGGGCACGTGTCCAGCCGGGTGGTAAGAAGCTCCCGCCGGATAGCCGCCGGAGGGATGATAGGTGGCTCCGGCCGGAATCTGACCAGCCGGATGGTAGGTGGCACCGGCCGGAATCTGACCAGCCGGATGGTAGGTGGCTCCGGCCGGGATCTGCCCCGCCGGATGGTAGGTGGCTCCGGGTGGCAACTGCTGGCGCGGATAGCTCGACTGCACGTTGTGGGCATTGGTGGCAGTGATGGGCTGATAGCCACCCGACGATCCAAATCCCCCCGTGGAGTTGCTGCGACCGCGGTAGCCAGTGTTGGAGCTTGCTCCTCCGTAGTAGTGGGATCCACTGGAACTTGGACTGGCTGGTCGAGATGGGCTCTGCAGACTCGGGCTGCCGTGCGTCTGGGTGGCCGCCGTATAGCTAGGTGGTGCCGGCTTGAAGGCCGGATTGTAGGCTGGCGGACGCTCGTTGATGTTGGTGTGAGCTCCACCCACAGGGTTGGAGTGGGAGTAGGCCGGCGGAGGTCCTTGGGGCTTGGCCGGGACATTCCAGCCGATTGGTGAGGCGGGAGCGGAGGGCGCCGCACTGTGCGTCTGCGGACTGGCCACCTTGGCCGGCTGCGTATGGGTTCCACCGCCGTAGCTCAGCCTTATGTTGTCCGAGTTTGAGTGGTGCGCAGGAGCTGAGTGGTGCGCAGGAACTGAGTGGTGTGCAGGGGGCGCATGATAGGAAGGAGCGTGGTACGAAGGAGCTGAATAGGATGGTGATGAGGTCCTTCTGCCGGTACTGGAACTGGAGCCTCCGCGCCTTGAGCCGCCACTAGACCTCCACTTGGCATGGACATCCTCGGTGGTTAGCGCCAATACTAGGAGCACTACCACCAACAGGCTGCCACTGAGCCGCCTCGGGTAAAGGGACATTCTGAAATGGGTTCAACGCTCAATTAGTCACAGTGATATCAATTCGGATTGTTTGCATTTATTATGGTTTTTTTTAAAGACTTATGTGTCAGTCATGATAAAGTCTGTTTTCGACTTTGCTGTCAAGTTATACATTAACAACATTTTGAGTTAATGGAGGTTACAGAAAGTTTCGGATCTCCCCAAACAACATTTACAATTCGTTTGCTAATAAAACTCTATAAAATAAAGGTTATTCCCAAATCCAATGTAGTCTTTGGAATATATAAGGACGGGCAGAGCCATATTCCTGCTATTGAAACTATAGGATAGAACTTAAAATTTGTTGTTCCTAAATCTCGTTTGAAAACAATATATTCCTGCAAGAGCTTATAAGAATTATCGGATTACAAAATCTAAGCTTATCATTTTAAATAATTAAAGAAAGGTTATGTATTTTTAGTACATATTTGCAAAGCCTCAAATGACACAGAGGGTATGAAAGTTTCGACTTCTGCATACATCGCTTAGGTTTATTTTTATGTATTCCCCCAAAGCACCCTCATCTCATTCCCCATTGTCAGTCATCATCAGCCGTCATGCCTTTATTTTTATGTTTGTGTAAAAAAACAATAGATTCAATTTACGCTAATAATAAACCAAAATTATGGTAAGTCAACTGAGAATTAGTTTCCCGCTGGCTTTCTAGATTGGTTACATTTTAAGAGCTATTACTGAAGCCCCATTTTTGTCTACTGTTCTGAAATTTTTCCGATCCACTTGAACTAAGAATGAGGCGTTGTCATGCCCTGATTGCCGAGTTTACAGGAGGTTTAGAACGGCCTGCCTCCCTTTTATTTGCCCAAATTAGAAGCGCGATATGCGTGTCTTGGGTGGCCGCCTAATGATAATTAACTTGCTGATTTGGACGGCTTGTCGCGTGGCTACACTCCATTGGCTTTTCCTAAACACACCCTGACTGGGTTCCAGAACTATAAACACACAAATTCGGAGGTCAAGTCTGGGGGTTACGAGGCTAACGGATGTGCTTATTATTACGCCAGAAGGAGAAAGAAACTTAAACAAAAATGAATCGCAAATTAAAAGTGTCGTTGAACGTCATGCGCTTTAATTCTGATAACAATACAAATTTCGTAAAAATATAATATATATTTTTTATCGATGAAAACCAGAAAAGAAATACATTTGTATTTATTAACCTATATTTTAACCTGCGCATTAAAACTTGTTTGACGCATTTACATATATATTAATAATAATCATCAACTCGTGTTAATCAAAATGGTAAAACAACATATTAAAGTGCTTTCAAATTAGTAAAAAATGTATTCATTTAATTTATTATCAAAATTTTTATAATTCTGACTTGAATTCTATTAAGATTAAAAATCTATAACTTTAATTTTATTATCAAAATGATTAAAATTCGGACTATGAACATTCTATTGAGATTAAACTGGTATTACTTTAATTTTATAATTAAGTCGCCATTATAATTATAAAGAAATCCCCGCATTGTTATTTTTGATTAAGATTAGCACACGGTTATAAAGCAGAAATTTGTTAGGAAAAGGAAGTGGATCAATCCTGTAATTCTAATTGTCAAATTAACAAAGATCATTTTAAAAAAATTCTTTCGAATTCTGTGTAAATAAGCCATAGATTTGCATTGTTTTGTTTAAACAAACTGGTTTAACTACAATTGTAGTCAGACTTTTGTTTGGGACTGGCACATGCACTTGCTGTAGACTGCAAGCGATGATGGAAACGTGATATACTCGTTTGATGACTCATAAAACCGCTGAACTGCAACGCATGCGCAGCTATGACGTCAATGGGGAAATGCTTTAACACAAAGCTGTTAACCTCATGTGTGTTTACCTAGTGTCTTTCGATTTCTACGAATTACACGATTGCCCGCTGGGGCACCATAATCACTGAGAGACTCGGTCTAGAAATCATATGCTTATCGCAGAGCTAAGGTTAGATGTCAAAGCGCTTAAAGATTACCATTGGTTTGATTTCAATTCAAATAAGTCTCTCAATAATAAATGATTCACATTTTTTCCCAGCCTTGGAGAGAGT
This sequence comes from Drosophila kurseongensis, assembly GCA_018153305.1. NCBI lineage: Eukaryota > Metazoa > Arthropoda > Insecta > Diptera > Drosophilidae > Drosophila > Drosophila kurseongensis. Next base: position 8,487,612 of record JAECXX010000210.1, on the reverse strand, counting down.
TTTTTTTTGCTCAAGACTTACATTATATAATAAAGACAAAAGAAACTAAAATAAAAGTTAATTGGGCGTCAAAAGCCGGTTAGTTATGTGGGCTTTTGAGTGGGTGACTCTTGCAAACCGTTTTGGCACGAATTGTTATTATTTGCTATTTAGTCAGCTGGTCCTAAAACTAATTTTATTTATGTAAATTTTTAAGCCATAGATCTAATGAGATGTAGCAGCTGTTTCTAATGGTTATTATGGATGATCTAATACTGTTTAGTAAGACAGTCTTATTATATTTTCCATAAAAACATTTAATAAATTTATTACAAATGGGTATTGTGTCAAAAGCTTACATTCTGAATTAATTTTTTGATTTATTTTCAGTATTTATGATTAAATCTCTATTCAAGTCTTTTTTGTTACACTTCAATGCACCTATGCATACATTTTTGCTGAGTAAAATTAATAATTTCGCGCCTTTTCAAATGTTTTTCCTTGCCTACTGCAAACGTTCAATCAGCATCGTAACAAAGTGTGTTTTTCTCAACCAACCTGTTAGGTGCACAAAAGAAAATATCTCTGGATATTTCAGAACCCAAGAGATACACAATAAACCCATAAACACACTTGCTGACATATTCGAATACGAAATAATTTTTAAATGCCTTAGCAGAGGGAGGTAAGGAACCTCAAATTGATTTTGATGGGGAATAGTCTTTAAATATGTCTGGCTTCTGTTATATATACATACATATATGATCGCGGTTCCACAAACAAAATGTTTTATTTTTTGTTTTGTTTTAAAGTGACCTTCCATTCGGCCAAGCATTGCAAAAAAGAATTAAAAGAATTGTTTCAATTAATGAAATTTCTGTTCGTACCTTACGCCAATAGTTATGTGAATTAAAAACAGTTTACTATATTTAAAATGGAGTACTCAAAACACCCTCGTCTTTGAATGCAATAAATGTAAAGACAATTTATTTGATATTTACTTTGGTTTGCTGTGTATTCCGTCGTTTGCTGTTTCTGCCGCGTGCGATTTTCGCCTTTGTTTCGTGCAAAGTTTCTCGAACAACTGAACAAAAATCGCTCGCGGTTTGCGTTTTCCTCTGGAGCGTACAGCGAGCAGAGCAGCGGCAGAGCAGCAAATGTGGGAGCGAAGGCAAGATGTTGACATTAGACAGTGGTAGGTACACTGAAAAAATTGATACACTTCCACAAACTAAATTTATTAATTTGAAATTTACCTACTACAAAAATAGTAGCCAATAAATGAAAGTGCTGACATTAAAACGGTTTTATTTTTGTATTGCATTTTTAAATTTTATTTATTTCATAAAAAAAAATAAATGCATTTTTTAAATAAAAATATAAGGTTAAATAACATTATTTTCATATTGCAGTTTTATCATTTGTCGGCCTCACCTTAGCCCTAGTTTTTTTTTCTGTGCAATCGACCACTGCCCTCCACTGTTCTCTCTTCATATTTGATGTTTGTTTCTGACGTAGCTTTATTGTCTCTTGGGCACTTGTTTTTAATGTTTTTATTTCATTCTAGCATTTTTTGTGTGCGACTACGATGGGAATCTCTCTTGTAGCCCTTTTATCTTTGTGCTGTTGTAAAATCCTACTTGAGGGAATTAAAGTGCTTAGTGCTCGCTTAGAAATTGCGTGAGATAATATAAATAAATAAACATATAATACTTAACTGAATAAGTCGAACAGAAACATTTTTTGTTATTTAAAAGATTTAAGATATTAAAAAAACCAGGATTTCAACAAAATTACTGGTCATTTTTAATTAACCTATCTGAGTGCCCAAAAGTATTCTTTTTCTCTAATTCTTTACGATTTTTTAATGGGATTTCTTAAATATATAGTTAGCTACAAAAAATGCATTGGCTTTTTTATTTCATGGGGGTTTAAAGGGGTTTTACGGAATCATTGGGTTTCACAAAGGCATACAATGTATTTGTTCTGTATCCCATATTTCGGTCATGAAAAAACACATGTTCTTTTTCTATACCTACAAAACCGTCCCTGTATCCGCCATGATAGGATAACGAAATTTCGATATCCTAAGTGATTTTAAAGTGGAAAGTGTCTTGATGGAAGAGAGGGAGAGGGACAGAAAAAGTCTCACTTAGAAATATTTGAGTATTTAAACTATATAGGAAGTTTGTTGATTGGGGAAAATAATTTTATAATATAAAATTGTATATTAATAATTGAAAATAATAAAAATATATATTTGAGGATTTCAACTTGATACAAAATCTTTGATTTAAGTTAAATAATTTTAGTAAATAAAAAATATATAAAATAAAAAAAAAATGGACAGCCACGTTTATTTTTAAACATAAAGGCAAGAAATCAAATAAAGAACTTAATTAATTAAACTTAATTTTTGTAACAGCTGCAAGGGTACTTAAACGTCGGCTTGCTTCCTTTCTTGTTTTATTTTTGCTTCTGCGGCGGTTTTGGTTGTAGGTGTTGGGGGATTTAATGAGTGCCAAGTGAGCTTCATTGCTCTCGTTAGATCATCGCACGCTTTTGTTCGTGTGTTTTGAGCCTGTGTCGCTACTTTGTTTTTGTTTTCCAGAATACCCATTACCCGAATGCTAAAAGGGTATATTGTTATTATTAAAATAAATGCAACAGGGTAAGGGGACAATTTCTGATCGTTTCTTGATCAGTATTAAATATACAGCTAAATAAATATATTCTTGAATAATTCGCATTACATTAGAAATAGTGTTTACATACATATTAACTTACTTGTTAAACACTCTTTTTTTCGTAACCCTGAAATACTTTTCCGCCCGGCTTTCAAACTTTTTGTAGTCTATTAATACTGAAAATATATTGTAATGATACGTGAAAATTTTTAATATTATATAGTTATATATCACTATATTTATAATAAAAAAATTATAATTGTGATTCAAAACAATATATTCGTTGCATTGCAGAGCCAACCATACCGGTAAAATAAGTTTTTAAGGTTTGTATCAACCAATGTTTATGAATGTTAACATATTGGTTTGTTTTCGATAAAAATACGAGTTATGTGAATAAATGTAGTCGGCACACTCGGTTATAGTATACTTGTAATGGATGGCTACACTGAGAAATACGTCAGGCAAGGTGTTATCTGTGAAGTTCGAGCGCAAGCGAAAAATTTTCAGGCTTGTGGCTCGTTGGCTACGGTAGCAGTGGTCGTGCTCGAACTCACGGATGCCTATTAACAATAAATCAAGCTAATCCGATATGCGACCATACAGTTTCGATGACAATTAAAGCTATTGCTTGCACTAATTTCCCGTCATACCACAAGAAAAAAACAAACTTCGACTTTGCCACAAAAAAGAATATTATAGAAAAAATACTTATTAAAAAGTTATCTTACCAAAAACTAACTCTAATTTTCAAAAATTGTTTGGCTTGGGACGTGATTGGCAAATTAAAACCTCTGTTTGGATAAAACCTCCGTATTCACAACCTCAGCTCGCTGAGATTTGGCTCCAGCGTAAAGGCCTCGACCATCAATTCGGCCGCCAAAGAGGCCCACTTCAGGACCAGGACTCGACTCGACCAGGAGGAGGGCAGTGGCAGTGGGGCATGAAAGCGGATTGCGGGCACCCAAACAACTAAAGATTCCAGCGCAGTGCAGTGGGTTCAGTGGCGAGAGAGCGATTCAGTTTGTTAGTTAACTTGGCATTAGTGGATCCCATTGACGCCCTCGTAGATAGCGTCTTAAATGCCATTGACTTTCACAAGTTCGAGATTGGAAATTTGAAATTGGAGGAATAAGCACGCGTAAATGTTTACTATTTAATACGAGGGACGACGGGATAATTTTTATACCCTTGCAGAGGGTATTATAATTTCAGTCAAAAGTGTGCAACGCAGTGTAGGAGACATCTCCGACCCTATAAAGTATATATATTCTTGATCAGGAGCGCGTCCTGAGTTGATATAAGCATGTCCGTCTGTCAGTTTCTACGCGAACCAGTCCCTCAGTTTTAAAGCTATCTGCTTAATTAAGTAAAATAATCAAAAATATAAATAGAATAATTCTCCTATCGCACCCACAAACAATATGTTAAATTTGAATTTAAAAAACTAATGAAAAGACTGTATAGTGGTTATCTTTATTATCTTTAATTATCTTTAATCCCTTCAGTAACGCACTCACACACACGGACTTCCAATTAACTATGACGTGGCCATTAACATTCTGTTAACGTTATGTTAAAGTTATGTTAAAGTTATGTTAAAGCTATGTTAATGTTATGTTAATGTTATGTTAATGTTGTGTTAATGCTATGTTAATGTCATGTTAATGTTATGTTAATGTTATGTTAATGTTATGTTAAAGTTATGTTAAAGCTATGTTAAAGTTATGTTAATGCTATGTTAATGTTATGTTAATGTTATGTTAATGTTATGTTAAAGTTATGTTAAAGCTATGTTAAAGTTATGTTAAAGCTATGTTAAAGTTATGTTAATGTTATGTTATTGCCATGTTAATAATATGTTAATGTTAGTTTACTTTGGCATTACCACGTCATACCTAATGAGAATTTTTACCATCGATCGATTATAATTCCCAACTGGTTCTAGCCAAATCTTCATGGAGTAGGGACTGTGGCACGTAAAAAATCAGTTCATTCATTTGACGAAAGTCAGTGTTTTTGAGTGTGTTTGTCGGATATCTTATTTGGTGATGCCTACTTATTTGGGTTGATCAGCAGGATGCAGGAGGCATATGGCGGTACTATCACTTGAACCAGGTGCAGTGCATCGAGAAGCCAACGGAGTCGAGTTGTAATTACTGCAAGGGTATATAAACTTCATCTTGCCGAAGCTTGCTTCCTTTCTTGTTAAACATAAATTAATCCTACAAATTTATAAAAACAGGCATGTGCACCTCAAGGACATCGTAAACTTTTATTTTTGATTGTAGATTTGCCTTAACATCTAAAACAATCATTCTAATTAGCATACCATATATGGAAATGTAGAGGTAAAATGTATATAACATTAAAATGTATGGTAGGAAATATAGATATAGTCCAAAAGTTTGGTTTGGGTTTTTATATTTTTGAACCAGCTTTGAGCGTTAAAAAGTCCATCGTTTTTTTTCATTAGGCAATAATTAAAAGACTTATTATTTGGGAGGAGTTAATTTTTATACCCTTGCAGAGGGTATTATAATTTTGGTCAAAAGTGTGCAACGCAGTGAAGGAGACATCTCCGACCCTATAAAGTATATATATTCTTGATCAGGATCACCTCCTGAGTTGATATAGCCATGTCCGTCTGTCCGTCTGTCCGTCTGTCCGTCTGTCTGTCCGTCTGTCTGTTTCTACGCGAACTAGTCTCTCAGATTTAAAGATATCGAATTGAAACTTTGCACACACCCTTCTTTCCTTTGCACGCAGTATATAAGTCGGAACGGCCGGGATCGGCCCACTATATCCTATAGCTGCCATATAACTGATTGATCGGAAATGCCATAACTTTGGTGTTTGTTAAGTTAGGAAGTTGGAATTTCCTATGGGTTTTATATTTGGCCAATCTGACCTACCAAATTTCATAAAGATCGGCCGACTATATCCAATAGCTGCCATATAACTGAACGATTGAAAATGCCATAACTTTGGTGTTTTTAAAGTTAGGAAGTTGGGATTTTTATGAGTGTTAAGAATGCATCATATGAATAATTTTGGAGAATATAATTTCAGAATATTCTGCAAGGGTATTTCAACTTCGGCTCCGCCCGAAGTTTGCTTTCCTTTCTTGTTATTTATGACATTTTTTCAAAGTGACATGATAAGCGGTTAAAATAATAGAGAGGAGTATAACATTAAACGGTAATATTTATTTTTTGTTTATTTAGAAAGTCAAAAATATAAGAAAATTTCCACTGACTTTGTTAATACCTCGATGTAACAGCTTGTAACAAACACTGAAATTCATAACCCTTTTACCTATTTTGTTGCTGGCTTTGTTTGAGGTCTAGCAGAACTCCGAGTAAATATCAAAAAATCGTTTTTTACAAAATATATAAAGAGAATCTATTGTTTGCGGTTAGATTTATAAATCTATTTGAATCTGATGTCCACACAATTGAAGCAAATTAGTTAAAGTTAGTTGCCAATGACACTGCGTCCTTGATTGAGAAATGATTATAGGTGGGCGTTCAGTGGAAACAGTAGGCCACAATCAGGGTCACCACAGTGGAGATGAGGCTGAAGTGTCCGAAGGTTGGCCCAGCCACACTGTGTGCATCTTTCAAGCCCGATTCAGCGGACAGTCTAGCCTGGGTGGGTCCTGGCATCTTCATGACATCTGGCTGACTGCCGGGGATTATTGGAGCCAACGCAACAGATCCCTCGGGAACCGCTCCGGGGCCAGAAATCTCAACGAACGGTGCGGTTCCATTGGCCAGAGGAGCACTTTCCGGCAGTGGTGCTGGATAGCAGGCGATCTGGTCCACCTCGATCGTCTTGGTGGGATCCTTTGGATCCGGTTGTCGTACTTTCACGTGCACACAAATAATCTGTCCAGCATGTGGGGCATTGTGATCAGCTGGATTCGGGACAGCCGGTGCAACTGTAGTTCCAGGAGCCGCTGGAGTTCCAGGGGCAAGTGGAGTTCCTGGGGCAACTGATGTTTCTGAAGCCGCTAGAGTTCCAGTGGCAACTGGAGTTCCTGGGGCAGGTGGAGTTCCAGGGGGAACTAAAGTTTCAGGGGCAACTGGAGTTCCAGGGGCAACTAGAGTTCCTTGGGCAACTGAAGATCCAGAAGCCGCTAGAGTTCCAGGGGCAACTGGAGTTCCTGGGGCAACTGATGTTTCTGAAGCCGCTAGAGTTCCAGGGGCAACTGGAGTTCCTGGGGCAACTGGAGTTCCAGGGGCAACTGGAGTTCCAGGGTCAATTGGAGTTCCAGGGTCAATTGGAGTTCCAGGAGCAACTGGAGTTCCAGGGGCAACTGGAGTTCCAGGGGCAACTGGAGTTCCAGGGACAACTAGAGTCGTTGGGGCAACTGGAGTTCCAGGGACATCTAGAGTCGTTGGGGCAACTGGAGTTCCAGGGTCAATTGGAGTTCCAGGGGCAACTGGAGTTCCAGGGGCAACTGGAGTTCCTGGGGCAACTGAAGTTCCAGAAGCCGCTAGAGTTCCAGGGGCAACTGGAGTTCCTGGGGCAGCTATAGTTTCAGGGGCAACAGCTCCTGGAACTGGTGGAACAGGAAGAGCTTGGACGCCAGGTGCAGGAGGAGCCGCGTAAACAGGCGGCACTGGCAGCGAGGAATTAGCTGCTGCCTGGGTCCCTCCAGGCTGTCCGTTGCCGCCGCCACCACCTCCTCCACCGCCGGAGGATAAACTCTTGATTAGAGTGCGGGCGTGACCCAGGATGTCGTCAACCAAGGCTCCACCCTTGTGACCGGTGCCTGTAAAAATACAGAATACAAGTCAGCAAAGATAATTTTAATTCAGAAGTGCATTTAAACTCACCCAATCCAAAGCCTGAGGAAGACTTTTGCGGCGCCTGCGGATGAAAACCAGTTTCTGCGGGCGGGGCTCCTCCGGCGGGCAGGGAGGTGTCGCCTGGCGGGATTCCTTTGGCCACGGGTCCCTGTGCCCCTGACGGATGGAAGGTGGCCCCGGCTGGAATCTGACCAGGCTGGTAGGTGTCTCCGGGTGGCATCTGCTGGCGCGGATAGCTGGACTGCTCTTTGTGGGCATTGGTGTCCTTAATGGGCTGATAGCCATCCGATGATCCATGTCCTTCCGCCGGGTACCTAAGTAGTTTCGGCTTGAAGGTCGGAGGGCTGGAGTAGGGACTGCTGGATCGAGGACTGGGTGTGGGCCGCGCGGTTGGACTCTGGGCTTGGATCTGGGTGCGCGGGTAGCTAGTTGGTGCCGGCTTGAAGGTCGGATTGCCGAAGAGGACATTTCTCGGTCTGGGACTGGGTCTGGGCTTCCTTACTGGAGATGAATAGATAATTTTTCTGGGGCGGGGACGGGGTTTTTCGCGGTTTCTGCCGCCAGTAGTGGGCCTCCGCTTGGCATGCACATCCTCGGTGGTTAGCGCCAATACTAGGAGCACTACCACCAACAGGCAGCCACTGAGCCGCCTCGGGGAAATGATCATTCTGGAATGGGTTTAGTGCTCAATTACTCACAACGTTTGGATTGCTTGCATTTATATTGTTTTTTAAGACTTATTAACCATGATATATTGTAAACTTTACACAAACATCAAGTTACAAACAAAGTATAAAATATATTAAATGAAGCATGCAAAACACCATCGTCTTTAAATTAAATAAATGTAACGCTAATTTATATGATATTTACTTTGGTTTGCTGTGATTTCCGTCGTTTGCTGTTTTTTAGCTTGCGATTTTCAGATTTTTTTCGTGAAAGGATCCTCGAACAACTGAGCTGAAATACAAAATCGCTCGCCTTTAACGTGTTTTCTTCTGGAGCGGAATGCCGAGCAGAGCAGCGGCAGAGCAGCGGCAGAGCAGCGGCAGAGCAGCGGCAGCGTCAGAGAAGAGCAGCAAATAAGGGATCGAAAGCAATATGCTGCCATTGGACAGTGGTCAGTATACTGATAAAATTGATACAATGACAGACTAAATTAATTGACTTACGATTTACTTAGTACAAAAATAACCAATAAATGAAATTGCTGACATTAAAAAGGAATTATATAATGTTAAATATATAATCATTTTTTTTTTTTAAATATAACTGTATTTATTTCATAAGAAAATGAATGAATTTTTTAAATAAAAATAAAAGGTGAAAAAAAATATTTTCATATTTAAATTGTATCATTTGTAGGCCTCACTTTAGCCCTAGTTAATTTTTTAGTGTAACCGACCATAAACCGAAATAAACATTTAATAACTAAACTGAATAAGTCAATCAGAAAGATTTTCTGTTATTTGATATTAAAAAAACAAGGGTTTCAACAAAAGTACTGGTCATTTTTAATTAACCTATCCGAGTGCCTAAAAGTATTATTTTTCTTTCAGCAAAAACGCAATTTAATTATGGTTTCTACATAGGATTTCTAAAATATTTTAGTAGCTACAACTAATGCATTCGACCTATTATTATTTCATGGGACTTTCGGGATTTACGCTAGCAATGGGTTTCCCACATTTCGGTCAGAAAAACACATTTACTTTTTCTATACCTGAAAAACGCTCTGTATACGCAAAGATAGGATAACGGAATTTCGATATCCTAAGTGATTTTAAAGTGGAAAGTGTCTTGATGGAAGAGAGGGAGAGAGGGACAGAGAAAGTTTCTCTTAGAAATATTTGAGTACTGAAGCTAGGTAGGAAATTTGTTAATTCAGGCAAAATATTTGTAGAATATAAAATTGTATATTAATAATTTCTGGCTTTAAATTGAACGAATATAAAATTATATGTATGAGGAGCTTAAGGGGGGAGCCTGCTTTAGAAGCTTCAAAAAATCGTTTTCCGAGGACTTTTTTGGGAAGGAAAGAAATATTCGATTGAAACGAAACTTTTAGGTTTTATTGGTATATATTTAAACAGTCTTCTCAATTTGTTTCATTAAAATATATGTCATATTATGCCTTGTACAAGTATATCGCCGAGGCGCCTCGAGTGTGCATGTGCCGTGAGGCGGGAAAGATGCAGGTTGATTTGATTTATTTTAAATAATTTTAGTAAATAAAAAAATATGTGCTAATAATTTCTGGTCTCTACACTTTAATAAAAAGGTTTAACGATAATATATTATTTCAAGGCAACACTTTTAAAAGGTCAAATTATTAATTAACGACATTTTTAATGTTAATCTGCAAACAAATGTTTTGTAAAAATTCTGGGCTGCTATTTGAATGTGTTAAAACCGTTCGCGCACTTGCTGTTTAAAAATGCTTTTTTACATTACACGATTTCTACATTATTTGACAAGTTTTTCCGCAAGAGGGCGAGAGTGAGAGGGAGGGAATATGCGACTTTACTTTAAGCTGCAGTTGTATTCGTGTGTTCAATCTTATATGTGTATTGTAAGCATACAATCCCCCATCCCCTTCACGACAACACCCCACTACATGTATAAAACGGTAATATTCAAATGTATAAAAACAGTTTTAAAGCTATCTGCTACTACCTGCAATAAGTCGGTAAAAGCAATTAATTTATTTTATAAACAACATTTTCGGCCACATGTTTATCGTTGTTATTACAATAACTAAATTAAAAATCAAGCTCTTTCGTGACGATTTTATTTTTGCATGCGTTGCTTTTTGACCGGTGGAATATTTCCCAGAACCCCAGAGGTGGCAATCGGGGAGGAACCTGGCTTGAATGCCATCCCAGGTCTCCCGCTGGCAGCCCTAGAAGTTGAATGGGCCCTGGCTGGAGGATGAGCACGGGGTCGAGATCCAGGAGTTGGGGCCACCACTGGGGAGGTGGAACTGATGCCTAGAAGAGTCGAATGGGAGCCACCGGGCCGAGACTTGGAACGTGGAGCGGGTCGACCCGCGGGGGACATCGAATGGGAGTTGGAGCTACTAAGAGCCAGCACCGCAGGGACAGGTGCTACCGGATTGGAGGGCATGCTGATCCTCGGGTTCGGCAGGGGCTCAGTGCCCTTGCCTTTCAGCTCGGCCGTCATGCCCACCTGGCAGTGGCGGAAGGTGGGCAGCAATAGACCGTGGTTCAGACCCGGCGTGGGCAGAGATGCCTGTCCGGGAAGCAGGGACTTCAGCGACTGCTGGCGGGGTCTCCTCCTGAGCTCCACGGTCCGCTCCAGGTCCGCTATCTCCAGATCCTCGACACTCACGTTGGAGCGGTTCGCCAGCTTGGCGAAGCGTTGGGCCTCGACCAGCTTGTCCCTTGCCAAAGCTGAACAAGCCACTTATTTGTATGAGCACATAAGTATGGATTGGGGTTTCAACTCACTGTAAGCCAGATCTAGGATCACACCACGAGCCTGTGGCTCCGCCTCCAGTCGAAGGTCCTTCAACAGACTGTCCACGAACTCCAGATCAGAACGGATATCCAATTCGCGTTCGCTGAACTTGTAATTAGTTTTTTTGTCCATCGTTAAGTAAATGTTCTAGTTTTTTTAGCATAAATCGAGTGACAGCTTAGTTGAAATGACACAATTGTCAAATGCAAACTTAATGGGGCTAAAAGGGTTGTTTCATGTAAGCTGTAATATAATTTAGCTGCCATTAAAAAAAAATAAAAGGGGCGCCTCTGACGTGGGTTCTATTCTTAGTCTTTTGTTTTGCGTCACTTTTGCGTGATTATGGCTGAAATATTCTAAAGGTAACTGGAAAATGTTTTTAATTTGGGTAAAAGCTACTGTTAACATATATTTTAGTTCAACAAGCACATATGTAAAAAAAAAATGTTGAGAATAATTAATGAAAATCCCCTGAAATCTTATAGTATGTGAAATGACTAAATATATTAAAAGGGGCTTAAGTTATGGTGATTTCTGTTTTAATAGGTACGTTCAATGCCAAATGACTTTGGTGACTTTCTGCTCATCTTTCTTAGAAATGACTTCGACACTTAAGTATATAATAGGTTCATTCGCGTATTTAAGCTTCTAACACATACGGAGCTATTGTTAAAGCTGTACTTCCACGAACTCTATTGTTGTCTTTAATTTTCTTTCATTATTTTAATTAGAATAAATCTGTGTGTTTCCAAACGTTTTGTTGAAACTTCTCACATAGAAAAGCAAAAGGTATTTAATTACCTTTTAATTGTAAAAAGGTCATTCATTTGTAAGCAAAAATAGATTCTTTCTTTCATAAAATAATGTAATTTCACCGAAGGGTAAATTTAATAGCTTTTATTAGATGCCAAAATTGACAAAACGTCACAAATTAATTTCATTTTTGGGGTCTATACTACACAACTTAAAATAAGTTAATTAACATAGTTTTTCTTTAAAAAATTGTTATTATGAATTGGAAAGATGTTCTTTTACAAGAGTCTCAAAAGTTTAGCATTTTCATTTGGCTTGTCAGTGCTACCATCCTTATTGTTTTAGGTTTAAACACACATGCCAATATTGTGTTTTACCAGAAAATAAATTGAAGTTACAAATAAGTTATTATGTTTATTTAACTTTATTTCACTTAGTTAAATCTCCTAGGAGCCCAATTCGACTTGTGCGGCTCTTGCTGCTACAAAGTTGGCCACCTCGATAGGGGCACCGGCATTGGTATTGCTGACCTCGTCACCTGCACCACCTTGCGACCCATCCTCTGCACCACCAACAATATCGCCGGCAACAATGGGTGGCTCAGTGGTTACGGTGGGTTGGAATTGGTCCGGATTGTTGGGCGGTGCTGGGAAGCAAACAACCCGCTCCACTTCTCGCATCACCTCTGAGTTTTGGGGATCTGTTTCGTTCAAAGTGATGGGGAAGCAAATGATGCCACCATCTGGATAGGGTTGAGAAGTTGCCTCAAATTCTGGGGATTCCTCACTAGAAACGGGTTCACTTTCCCCCTCGCCCTGCCCCTCCTCCGGCTCCTCATCCTCCTCGGTGAGGGGATTTTCGGGGGGCACCACAGCGGAGGCTTCCCCCGAAATAGTGGTTTCGTTCTGCAAAACTCCCTCCTGTTGACCATTGTTGACGATGATGATCTGGCGACCATTTCCCTGAGGCGACGGTACCCCCTCCTGATTTCTGTGGTACACATGATGTCGGTGGCCAAACAGCAGGTTGTTCATCATGTGCCCCGCCAGCATTCCAGTGAGGAAATCGCCCGTTCCTAAAATTACAAGAACATAAGGGACACTTTAAAATTTCGAACTGGTTCGGAGCATATTGACACGGCATCTCACTGATGGTGCTTGACTTTAAAAATGATAATCTGTAATTTCAAGCTAACATAAATAAGAAATTAATGTAGTGGATTATTGGCACCTTAAGCTCTATTTTTGACCAACATATTTTTTAAAAGTATTAAAGTAATTATGTCTTAGCATGGTCATTTTTATAATAATAAGAACAAAATTATTGTTATAAATTGAACCATTCAATGTGGTCTAAAAATTATTTTTTTTAACTTTATATATATATAAATGTAGACTTAGGTAAGTCGTTTAGCCAGACTTAAGAATCATAAGTTCTATTTTCGTCACACTGTCTCTTTATATTTGTGATAAATTCGGTTTGTTCAGAGTGAACTATTTAAGTTTGTGATTTATATATACTGAAATTTAATGTTTTTAATTGAAACTTTGCCCCTGATACTCACCCAGTCCTCTGTTCATTCCCACAGGTGGTTGGGCGTAGTAGACAGCTCCTGCGGGCAGGGCCTGTGGATTGGCGTAGTACGTCCCGCTTCCCTGGCCAGGATGCGACCCGTATCCGTAGCCCGCTGGCATTTGCTGGCGCGGATAGCTGGGGATCTGCTGCTTGGGCGGCATCATCGGCTTGGGCGGTGCGGGGGGCGGCGGCGGTAGCTTTGGCACCGTCATGGCCGTGTGAACCGGTGATCCGCTCACCACCCGCCGCCCACCGCCCGACGAGGAGGGCTTCTTGTACTTGCGCCATCCGCCGAAGAGGCCGCCGAACGAGCCGCCGCCACGCCCCCTTCCGCCCCGAGCTTCGGCGGGCTGAAATGTGGATGCTGCGATTACCAGAAGGCAGAGTGCCAAGTACCAGGATCTCATCTTGATGGCGACGAATTTCTACTGATCCCAACTGATCGCGTGGTGCGGACGAACTGGTGACAGGCGGCACAACTGCGACGCGTTTATCCGAGGAAAGTGGCAATGTGTGGCACGATGCGCTACGATTTGGTGGGAGGGCATATCTCTAAATCAAATAATTTGTTGACAAATTAAGTAAGAACGGTTTTAAGCGTTCGGTAGGTAAGAATTTGGATGCGAAGTACGCAAAAATCAAATCAACTGCAAGTATATTCACATTTTTTGGGTCAACCAACGAACGTTCTTAAGATTAAGATCCAACCACTTAAAAATGCTGGAAACTTGTTCGAAAAAAAGATTGATTTAAGCACGAAAGGTGGACTTTTTAATTAATACTTCAAATATGTATTACAAATCCTTATGTTAAGATTGATTTCTCCCTTAGGCATTTTCAATCTCATTTCTGGATATTGTCCTTAATTCAATAATTTGTATAAATTAATCTCACAATTTTGTAATTTTTTGAAGGTACGCTTGTATTAAATTTTAAAAAAGAGCGAACTCCGATAAAGATCTTCTGAAGTAGGGTAATTGTGTGATTCCTCTATCCAGTCGAATCCGCACTCATGTCGCACTCGAATATCAGAAGTGCGCCTGTTCCCCTATCGCTGAAAATTGAATGAGTGCCGCCGTGTAATAATTCAATTGGCGCTAATTGAGACGAGCTCGAAAACTTCTCGGATTTTCTCTTGGAGCCCGAAAAGCAAAATATCATGTTCTCGGGCGATGTTGATGCCTGCTGTTGATGCGACGGCAATTTGCCAAATGTGTCGCATCAAGTTTCATTACGGCAGGAATTCGAATCTTTAGCTGTTGGGGCCTGGGCAATCACAAAAGATAAATAACGACTGTGGAGAGATGTGCCGCGTACTTGGGCCTCGTCACGTTGACGATGACGACGGCGATCGCACATGAACCCTATGATGACCCATTTCGAAGGCAGTGCATTTGCATCTGCACCTTGACGCCGAGAGGCCATTGGAATCCATTATTTTGTTGGAAAACTAAGTAGTTTAGTTTCTTTAGTTATAAATTCACTAAAAAGATTTTACTCAGCTAACTTAAACTTTACTGCAGGAATCTGGTATTATTAATACAAATCTTTTCCCATTACGTATAAAGATTAGTTTTTGAAATCAATTTAAAAATATGACTTAAAATGTTTGTTGGTATAATAAATAATTTAATAATGTATATTTTCAAAGTATTAATTAACTATTTTAAATATATTTGCTTATAAAAATATATTTTAATATGTATAAACAATCGGGAAAAAAGATAAAAAGAATTGTAACTTAACATAAAAAGTATAGTATTATTCGGTAATTTGAAAAAAAAATAGAAAAAAAAAGAAAACAGGAATTAGCTGCGGCCCAGACACCTTAGCAAACGTGTTCAAATAAAATACGAATTATCAAAAATTAACTAATTAATTATGTCGTTCGTAAACCTCTCAATTGTGGCAAGTACTCAAGAGGTAGAAATTTCAGAATAATTTAATGGTTTTTTTTTCCAGAAACGCTGTTCACTGCCACATGAATCTTTTCGACTTGCCAATCAGACTTGTGATCTTGCAAAGAGTACATTCAGTTGTGGATCGTTTGTGCACCTTATTAACTATTTGGAGATTTTCTTCTGCGAATTTAATCTGCCCAAAATGGTAACCTATGGCGTCATAAGTGGTGTTATATTGGTGGTACACTTTAGTCTGCTATTCATGGTGACAAAATATTTGTGGGTAATCTAAAATATGACATTTCATTCATAATCTAGTGATGATTTATTGCAGCTTCGTTCCTAATTTAGTGACGCTCATTGAGTTTGCACCCATGACAATGTTCGGATTCAGTTTTCTATTTTTTGGTCCAAGTTTTTTTGTATCCTACTATAACAGTTTCTGTGGGGTATGTTATTTTCCGAAATATAACATGAGTCCCTTGCATTTTGCGAAAATGGTGGGAGACATTATGAGATACTTTGTGATGGGCGTTATGGGTATCTGTATGCAAGGATATCGAGCTGATGGAGTCACCCTCTGGTCCTGCATGACATTCATTTTGATCGGAATGGGCTACCTGTTTGTCGTTACCAAGAAATCATACCATATTAATCCAATGGATACAGACTCATTTTTGCTCACATTTCGGGTGACTGTGTTCCTCTACACTTTTGTGATCGTTTTATTGGTAGTCCTGGTCGTGTCGTACACTACATTCCAACAAAGTGCCCGGAAAGCAAACCCAAGATCAAACCTATTTTCGGATATGGATAGCGGGGATGAAGTCTTAGGCAAATACCAGAAGCAAAGAGTGTTTTCCAGACGTGAACTTTGGCTAAGGACGGTGAATGGATACAAAAACATGAAGGATTCACATGTGATATATAGGATATTAATGGTGGGTAACCAAATCATTTCTATTAATTAGTTTTGAAACAGGTGCGAGTTTTCTACATAGATACATCTTGAATCTGGTATCTAGCAAAAGAAAAAGATACATAATAGTCTGTACATTTTTTTTATAACTGAACTTACCTCCATTTTTTAATTAAAGCTAATTATCAACTTAATATTAATAAATGATAAAATAAATAATCTGGTATAAGGCAAATTTAAATTAAAAAAAATAAATGGATATTTATGCACCTAAATTGTTTTTTTCTCAAGGTACATATAGACAAATTTGTAATGTACTTAAAATATATATTTGATACATATCTATACCGATCTCAGGATCTAATAATTTAAAAATCCTAGTTCCTAGATTTTGAAAGAACAAGACATTTGTTATTTAACTGTATAATTTGCTATATGTCACTGGATTTTTAAACAGAATTTCGTTTACAGATGCCGATCTATTTCATAATATCTAATTTTGTCCCTGTTATATCCAAAGACCGCTATTTGGTTGGGTGGACCAAACATATAAGCTGCCTCTGTCTGATCGTCCTGCCATTTATTGGTCTTCCCCATGGCTTCCAGGCTGTCAGTTGGATTATGTTGCTCCTGGTTTGCTGGACCCTCAGCATCCTGACCTTCATGTCCACCCACTCCTTGAGGCGACCCGATAATGTTTGGATCTTTACTTTTCTGGGGCTGATCATCAGCTCAGTTGCCATGAGTTTTCTCAGTCGAGAGATAGACAACATCACCTGGCAGTATATAAGCATACATTTCGATCTGATGCCCGATGTTACGGCCTTGTTATACTTTGGATTTGGTGAAATGTTCAGCGAGGCTATTGTGGTCAGGTGTCTGCAGCAGATTAAGATGTGGGATGCCACCTTCGGAGTCGTGATGAGCATGGTAACCTATGCGGTCTTCTTGGCATTTCCCCTCCTGTACTACCAGGGATGCTACAACACCAGTTGCTGGGTAATGATATTATCAATTTGGTTTTTTTAGGCAAACTTATTATTTTCCATCTCCAGAAAATCACCACGGCCACAACGGAAACCGGCATTTATTTCATTTTTCTCATCGTGTCCACCAGTCTGCTTCACATCGCAATGAGTGGCTATGAGTTTCGCATTTCCCTGTTTTTCTACCTTCTCATATTGACGGTTATTTATGTGACTCTTCAGTGGATGATGCACTACGGTTGGATGCTTCCTCTCGCCACTCTTCATCATTTAAATAAATGAAGTTTGGAAATTGAATATTAAGATTTACTAGATAATTATTTATATTATTATTTAAATAATTTGTCATGAAAATATAAATATATATGTGGGTACCATATAGGTACCAAATTGACACTTTTTAGTTTTAATGAAGGGGAAACGTTTGCTGAAATTTAATATTGCTGCCTAAAAGTGTGCTAATTAACTTTCCCAAAAGCATTTTCATAA
Source organism: Drosophila kurseongensis (assembly GCA_018153305.1). Classification (NCBI taxonomy): domain Eukaryota; kingdom Metazoa; phylum Arthropoda; class Insecta; order Diptera; family Drosophilidae; genus Drosophila; species Drosophila kurseongensis. The sequence continues at coordinate 8,470,026 of JAECXX010000210.1, read as the reverse complement.
GGAGCTATCAACATATTAGCTAATCGTGTTTTTGCGGTTTTTTTTTCACCCTCGTTCCCATTATTATTTAATATAATTATATAATTATTATATAGGCAGGTGAAAATTTCTAAGAACTCGGAAGCAAAATATAATATTTATTGAAGATTATCCCACACCATACCAGCTCCTTATAAGATAAAAACTATTAAATAAGGCTGCATATTCCTACCAATATTGCAAACAAAATACAATTACATTAACTTAATTCCCACCCCTACTAAAAAATGAAAGTTTTGATATTAAGTCATTTTTGGACAACTTTCTCAACTTTTGTGAATTAATCGTAATAAATTATCATGGCCTATTGATTGCTGCCGCCCATTTAAACTTAATGTTCATGACGATGCTCTGACCAGAAACACGCACTTACTCCATTTACAACGTTTAGGCCCTTTGAAAGTCATTTATAACGAAATGTAGATGTTGGACCGGTCTCGAACTCAACGAGCCCCAAAAAAGCGTCGTATGTCATCTACAAGAGCTTCAGTTAGTTCCGGTAGTGGGGACCGGGCCAAACTTGTAAAATATTTACGAGCTCAAGTGAGCGTTGGGGAAAACAATCAGAATCGGGGCCCAAGTCCGATTATGAGTGTGTGCGAGTCAAGAGTATAAAAAGTAACTACTTTGTGGCTTATGTGCGGACTGCCCGAAAATATTGTTTGTCTATGTGTGGGTGTCGAGCGGAAACTAAAACAAAAACACAGTCGGCTTCTGGGCATATTCGAAGGTGTCCGAGTGTGTGTGTGTGTGCGTACGTGTATGTGTATGTTGTGATTGTGTAATAAAAAATATCCAGCTGACATTTTGTGTCAAGCACCTTTTTCATTTTGGCACTTCAGTATACTCGTCGCATGACCAAGTCCACCAACTGGGCCAAAAGCAGGAACTGTGGGGACTGGGGAAAAGCCAAAGGAATCAGGGTTATTCCCATTCCAGGAAGTTCAAAGGATATACGGCTCGGTGTGGGTGTATTATACACCAAAAAATAATAAATATTAAAACAATTTTAGTTGTCGATAAAGTATGTTGAGGCATATATTTATCTTAAAACCCAAGGAATGTTATATTTTTTAGCTACGTCTGTAACTTAGACTTAAGACTTATATCTAAAAAGGAGCTTGTATGTTTTTAGTAAGGATTTCAATTCAATTAAAAACCCGTAATTTTAATAATATAAAATAATATATATTAAAACAAGTGTTAGATGACAAATAAGAGTATTTAAAGAGTGAAAAAGTTCAAAACAACTTTCTCTATAATTTTCATTCATTCATTAAAGATTCCTATTACATTAAATTTATGTTTTTATTGCGATACCCATTAAAGAACTGTCATTTTTTTTTATTTATATTTTTTCAAGGGGATGTGTTCATAAGGTAGTTAAATATATGTTTATAACAAGATCTTTTCTGCTTTTAGAAAAAATATAAAAAATTGAACTTCTTAAAATAGATTAGGAATAATTCGATGATATAGTAAAAATCCCAATACTTATGATAATTTAAATTGAAGCCTTGAAAAATATATTAATGGTATGGAATGCTCACAAGGATGGCATTTCGTTAAAAAAAAACACCAGGTATCTGTAAGTCGGAAAATACCATTGTCCTTTTTTTTGGTGCTGAGAAAGATTGCGGTGATGCTGGCCCTGGTTTGCTAGCTGCTTGAGTGATGACAAATTACATTTGTCAGATTTATGACCAATTATGAGCGTGTTATATATCACCCTGGCGGAGGGGGGGTGGAAAAAGGCAGTGGCAGTGGCAGTGGCAGTGGGCATGGCCAAATGGCAGCGAGAGCCACCTTAATGGCAAGCGCAATGAATAAGTCGCCGTCGTTTGTTTGCGGTCTACAGCACATCCACATTTTCCGCCACCTCCATACAAACGCATATAAGTCGGTCTAGGTTTGGTAATGCCAGCACGTTCTTAATGCCTTGCTACAATATCGTATTTCACACATTTTCTCGCGCCCATTTCGCGTGCCCCAAATCCTCAACTCATCAAAAATTGTGCCGTATTTTCTCGTGTTTTGAGAAATGCTTTCGGATTTCTTTTGCGAAATGGGCGAAGCCCTTCGAAGAACACAACATATCGCGTGTCTTTATTTTCACACAGTCGCCTTGTATTATTTATGGTTTTAATGCGTTGCAAATGGCCAAAAATCGCTTTTATTACACGCGCAGTTAAACTTCAATTACGGTCGCTAATCATAATGCATATGTCTTAGAGTTTCCGGCGAGGGCAGATATCCATTTGGGGCGTAAGTTCGAAACCAACAGAAGTTTTGCAGGGACTTATTTTATTTAGATTACTGGAATATAATTGAAAATAAAATGTAAAACATATTTTTTCATATTTACTAACAACAGAGAGATATAAAGAGATAATATATATTTAAGTGCAATCAAAAATTATTTTTCCTTCCGGTCTATTAAATATTATTTTGAAGTACATTTAGAACTCGAAAATCATTTTTATTTTCACCAGTTCTAATTCCTCAATCAACTCTCGTTCTAAATCATTCCCACATTTTGTTGTGACAAAACACAGAAGGCGCGTCGAAATATGCAAAAAAAAAAAAATGAAGAAAGCTCCCATAAAATACGCGCCTAAGTGCGCAAATTAAAATCGAAAACCATAAATTATACAAAAACAAAAACAACTGGGGAAAATCGGTGGGCGGTGTATGGTGGGCGTGCCAGCGGCTGTAAACAAAAACAACGCAGGCAAAAGCATTTTATGCTTCACTTTACAATTCAATCAGTTTCAATTTCCACCTGCCGAATACATTTCCGTTTTACAGTTTATTTCGGCCGGCGATTGCCAAATGCGGCCGGCTGTTTGTAATTTTTTAATTTCGACTTGAATTTCGAAATTCAATTAGTTTTTGCGACGCACACCCCGACAAACCCACACACAGATACAGATACACACACACAGATTCAGACAGGAAGGAAGAAAGGCATAAAGCAGTCAGCCCACAGATCCTGTGGAATCACGAGGGGCAGGGGTGGTGCACACCGCAGATGTCCGCCTGTGTCTGCTCGGGCATTGTTGGTTTCACTTTTTAGATTTATGCTTTTAGATTTTAATGAAAAGCCACATTTATGTAGATGCCTCCACACTTCCAGAAGCGAAACGAAATAGACTAGATGGACTGGGACGGTGGGGCGGTACGAAGTCTGGGAGAGATGCAAATTTTGTGGTTCTTGGTCGCTGCCAGGGGATGGGAGCTGCCCAATTTAAGCTCCATAACTCAGACCGCAGCGTGAAAGAAATTAGTTCAGACGAGGGAGTGGCTCCTCTTACTTATCCAACGTAAGAATCACAGATTTGATTTGTGACTAGGTCAAAAAAAGAGCGACCTGCTTGCTTAAGTGTAGAAAAATATACAATTTATTTTAAACTTTGCTTAAGCCAGACTTTCTAATTACTTAAACAAAATTATCTAGGGATGCTATATGCCTTCCACCTGCAATTAATTCATATTTAAAATTATGGGTGTCCAAGACAATAGTTACCCCATATAATAGTAGTAAATATTATTACTTTTCTAAGAATATGAATCTTTCGATTTATTTTTCAATAAAACTCAAACATAGTTAGTAATATTACTAGTACTGACAAACAAATTCAATCAAATTAATTAAATAATACCAGAGAATGGTATCCTGTGAGAAACAAACATGGTGGTTTATTGTTCAATATATTTGGATTTTTACTATACGATTTTATTAGAACCAGTACTTTATTATGAATTTCTATTTTAGCACGGAAACGACTATTAATTACGTAACTTTGCTATTGAATGATTTCCCCAGCAGACCCTTGAATACACTCATTAAAAATGAAGCCAATATAGACCATTGATTCGTACCAATAATAACTGTAATTCGCACGATGAATTCACACTTGAAAAACAATCGGCTGGCTGCCAATTATGTGAAAAATTTGAAAAACCATTCGGCGAAGCCTGAGTGTGTTTCATATATATTTTTTGCCGCTTGTGTTGCTTGTGCGCACGCAAACAAGCTGCAATATCTACGGTCTGCCAGATGGCTGTCCATCTATCTACACGCAACTGTTGCTGCTGGCAACTGCACGGCAGCAACGGCAACAACAACGCTGGGAGCAACAGAAACATCGGCTTTTGCAACAGAATTGGAAACGCGTAAGCCGCTGGCAGCTAGTAGGCAGCGGCAAATAAACAGTCAAGGATATGTGCCACGCCCTCGCCCACTCACACTATCGCACGAATGCCATCGAATGTGCTGTGCAAAAAGTGTAGCATACAACTCAGGGCGGCTCCATCAGCAACATCTGCTGCTGCTGTTGCTGTTGGTCCACTGCTGCGTGGCAACTGCACATTACCGTTTCGTAGTTTTTCATGCATTCATTCCGATAGTTAGCCGGGCGGCAGGCAACTCCCTGAAAATATTACCCAGACAAGGACAGTACACCGAAGTGAGCCAGGCATTAAGGGACCTTCCAACCTGCACCGTGGACCAAAACAAAAGTTATAGCTGCTGGAACAATATAATGTTTAGAAATGCTAATTATATATTAGTACTACTGCAATGTATGTAACAGGTGGAAGAATGAGTTATCGACCCTTAGAAGTATAAACATTTCTGATCATAATCATCCACTTTTTGCAATGTCCGTCTGTTTTTCCTTCTATCTGTCCGATAAACTATCGATAAACTATAATAACTAGAGTGATGAGACCTGGATTGAAGATTCTAGTGCTGTCTAAGAAGCGAAGGTTTATTTAAAAAAAAAAAACAAATTTATTTGTAGCCTTTGCTAACAAGAACATAACTTGCTAGATAGCGTCTCATCGTTTTTGTTTGCTGGGCCTATAGAATTGCAAGTGAGCATATTTGTTTTGTGATCTATCTTGACTTTAACTTATAATTTCTTATATCTGTTGATAAAAGGGGCAAAGCTTTTATTGATCCTAAGCTTAAGCAGTTTTTGTTTGATATAGCTTAATAAAAAGGAACATACTGCTTTTTAAAATTATGAGACATATTTTACTTGACTTCTACACTTTTTTTTAAGCTGAGCGAGTGCATCTCAGAATATCCATAAAAAATAGAACTAAAATAAAATTTAAATAATTTAAAGACGTCAACTCCGATAATGTAATGTCATTTTGGTTGAACTTTTACATATTTTGACTTTCGTAAATATTATGATGAAAAGAAACCCAAATTCCTCATTAAATTAATTAAAATTATCCCAATTGCATTTGGCGAAAAACGCTGTTGCCACGGGATAATTCCATGTAGCCACTGTGCGGTTGCGGGGATTGGTTCAACTGATAAATAAGCACACGTCGCACCGGACTCCCCGGTGTCCGTGTCCCGTGCCCGTGTCCAGTGTCCACTGTCCCCTTCTCGGGAGTCTCCTGTTCCGGCGCGAGGATGTGGCCCGGCATGTGTGCCGTGGCCTGCCCTGCCTGCAACTTGACCCCGGGTCAAATGCAACAAGATGCGGTGCGTCGAGTGGCTCTGTTCCTGCTTTTTCTGCCGTTTCTGCTGCTCTTGCTGCCGGTGTTGCAAATGAAATTTTTCTTCAATTAGTTTATTTTTACACCAATGATTTTGATTTCAGGTCCGATGCCCAGCCCGATCCGCCCCTGTCTGCCCAATTGTGTTGTTATTGTTGGCGTGTTTCCAGCATCCTCCTGTTAGCGAGTGTGTGTATGTGGCAATTAAGGCGGCGCGTAATTGTTGCCAGTTGCTGGATGATGCCCATGCCGATGCCGTTGCAGATGCCCATGCCCATGTCCATGTCGGTGCAACAATATCATTCCGGCGAAGTGAAGTCCGGCCATTTCTTGCTGAACATTGAGCATTTTGTTGCGAAGCGCCAATTTTCGATTGCCTTCCACTTGATGGACCGTCGGCGAAACAAGCAAATGGAAAACTAAAAAAAATAACGAGGCAGCTGGAAATGATTGAAGTGGGAGCCAATTTGAGGAGTGTACATGCATAAACACGAAATCAGAGTGGATGGCAGGTAGCGTAGCACCCATCACATTACCTTTAGTTGCTGGCCCATTACGTATACGCCACGTAAGGCGGCGGAGAATGAATTGGATTTGTCAGCGTGTGCGCAACTAAGAGATACTCGTATCAGCGGGAACAGGACCTGGCATATTCCAGAAATGAGCATGCGATACACGTGCTGCCGCAATTTGTCACATGAGCCTCTAAAATATGCCCAAGGGTGTTTGGTAAGAAGGAAGCCAAGAGCTTTCAACCACACACACATACCTCGTGCGGCACGGTAATTGTGTTTTTAAAACCAATTTCTCAAAAAAAAAACTGGAATCTTTGGTAAAGATGGGAAAGCAATCATAATTTACAAGTTATATCAATATTAAATTCAGACTATAAATTGTGTGCAAGTTTTCAAAGGATCGCCAAGGCGAATACTGCATAGCTAGCATACTGTTTTCAAGTTTGAAGATGCTAAAATGTGTAATTACTCATTTCAATGTATAGAAATTTAAATGTAATCTATTTAATAATAATTCAACAGGCAAATATGCAACTATAATATTTGGGAAGTAACAAAGACAAATTCAAATTAATTAAGCATCTCAAAAAGTAACCATAGCTAAAATATTATATGAATTGATTTTACAATACTAAAAATGTAATTCACTTAAAATAAATAAATGGTGAATATTTGTTATTTATATAACTATTGTATTTATTATTCATATTTTTAAGTAAGGTTTTAATTTAACCATAAGCCTGACTAAATCCGACGAATAAAGCAAAACAAATGTTTTATCATTTTTAGAGGTTTTCTTTTTCAGAACAGTTCACAAAAGCCATAGACATTTAGATGGCAGCCAGCTTAGCGTTGAGAAAAATATGAAGTCTAGCTAAGATTAGATGATTTTTCAAGATAAACGCAGAAAGTTGGTAGCAACTTTTCGAATCCAAGGGAAATGCCTCCTAAGTACATTTCTCTAAGTATGAGTATGTGTATTTAAATGAAGCAATCAATAAAATTGTACAAAGGCTTTCAACTGTAGATGGTTTCAATTTTGAATTTCGTTGGTTGCATTGCTTTTGATTCTTAAATCTAAATGTGTGTCTGCGTATTTACTTTTTTTTCTGAACAGCTTGTTTTGTTTTACACAAACACACATGGCGTAGACACCGACATAATTTAATTTCACATGCCTTGGCAGCGGTAAACTTTTGTGCCTTTGCCCTCGCGTCTCATTTGCAAATTTAAGTTATGTAGATTATAATTAGAAAAGTTTTTGGCCCCAACAAAAACTTTGTTTACAGGCAACACCAAGTCCACCCGCTATTTCCCACCCCCGGCCCCGCCCATAAAGTCATAAAATTATAGGTAAACGCTTACGTGCATTGCCGAAAAGCTTTTCCAGTCCCGTGAAAAGTGAGTGCCTGGGACCGCTGGGCAATTTGAATGGGCAGGCTAATTAATTACCACAGAATTCAAAAAGGTTTTCGTACTTTTAGCCATTCGAAACACAGAACTCGCATTGAGCAATAATAAAAATAATATAAATGGCGCGCAATATGAAACTAATCGCTTTTAATTGGCCCACAAAGCATATTATAGCATTGAAGTAAAGACGTGAAACCTTTTTGAGCCAACAAGTCACAAAGGGAATTTAGAAAAAGTACGTCCTTTTTTTAAAATACTAAACTGTTTTGAAGAGGGGGCATACAATTTTATGTCACGTTTTTAATTAGTAATATCCTGTTAATTATAGAGGATGGGCTGCAAAATTGTCAAACACCATTTTTGGCCAACTATAACTTTAATTAACCTGTTAATTCTATACAATTTTGTTTAATTACTAATGCTTAATTCAATTCAATTTAATTGGTATTCAATTTTAAAAATGTTCTACTCCAAAAATAGATTCTTATGATTATCTATTTATGATTATTGAATGTAGATTTTTTTAATATTATTTATTATTTTTTTATTATTTATTATTAATCCTTTATCAATGGCGCTAGTCACAATTGGTTGCATTTACAATAATACTTAAATAATTGTTTTTGAGTTCTAAAATTATTATTATATTTCAACTATTTTAAACAATGATTTAAACTGAGTTGCGTTCCCATCTGTTTTATAGCATTGTGGCAGATTGTTCCACAGACTTTTTGGTGCTTATAAAGAATTGTGTATTCGAGCAGCGACTTGTATTTAAGGGAAATTGTGTAAAATATAATTAAAGCAAATTAAGTAAATTGAATTTTAAACAGTCATTCTGTTTTGTTCTTGTCACTACAGTTTGATTTAAAGCTTGTTAAGTTAAAATTACATTCATTTAAAATGGTAGATATATTTTACACTTTCACTTATCGTTTGTTCATGCATTCTCTTGGAAAATCTCATTCCAAGTGATAGTTTTTTTTACCGCGCTCAAAAATAGCGCAAAAGCCACAAAACAGGCGAACAAAACATACAAAATATTCATTACGTATACGACGTGTGGCGCGGACCTTTGTTATTGGCATTGCCTGCTCTGTGCGCTGATTTACAGCTGTTTTTTTTGTGCATCATGTTTTTGCCGTGTCTTTTGCACCTCGCGTGTTGCCGGTTTTTTACGACTCACGTGCACCCATAAAATGGGGCGCATTGTGTCTGTCTGCGTGAGCCGTGTTAATTATGCTTTTAAGCAAATTAGCCAGTGCATTGATGTACGCGAATAATGCGAAATCGATTTTGGCGAGGAAGGCAATAAATTACCCACAAAACAAGCGCAGGCGTCAAAACAGAAATCAACAAACGAAAAACAGGTGCCAACATGTGTGTAAATTCGCGCACTTTTTCACGTTTCACCACAAAAGAATGCTTAATGCTGGGTTGGTTCTTTAATTTATTTTACAGTTTTTATTTATTGCTTGTGACTTTTTTGCCCGCCTGGGAATTTGATAATTACAAAGGAAATCCTATTAGCGACGCTTATTTATGCTAATTTCGTTATTTTCGCTTAAATTTTAAAACATGAGTGCCCTGTTATCTGCGACCAAAAAGCGGAGTGAGAAAAGGGGAGGCAGTCTTTAATTTCATTTAGCGTCTCTGACAGCATTTCAAAGATGGCAGGAGGCCCAGCACGCACCATTCAAATTAAGCAATGCGTACATTATAATCTTCTATTGGACGGAGGACGAAGGACGAAGGACGATAGACGGACAGGTATCCTGCTCACCTGCTCATACGAGGCGGCTGTCGCCTTCAATTATGTCACATGCGCACTGCGTCTTCATCTGCGAGGCGAGTAGCATAGCAATCACGACACACACCCAAGATTGCCATCTATTAGGGGCAAATGTCCTCTGCCACTTACTTCCCCGCACTCCCCTTGCTCCGTCATGTCCTTGGCCAATTTCTACTGAATTTTTACCTTTCTCACTTTATGTGATTATTTGGTGACATGAATAGACGTGGAAATTTCCTACTTGAGAATTTGTCGCGGCCTCTTAATTGGCAAACCTTATTAATATTTAATTATGTCTGATATTCTGGGAATATTCTTTTCCATTTTTTTTATAATATTACCTTGCATATTAAGCACTCAGGGCATCAAGAAAAGCGTGGGCTAATTAAAAATTAAACGTGATATTTTCAAACAGAACTGAGTCGAAGTGATCAAAAATGTGAACATGATTTAAAAATTGGGGTAATGGAAATTTCCCCCTATTAAACAGAAGATTTTAAAAATCATTTGGCTTAAAATGTATTATATTATGTATGTATTATCCTTATAGCTTAAATGTTTGCATCTCTTTAAAATACAAAAATAAATAAATGAAATCTAGCCGACGAACCCATGAAAATGACTTTTAATCAACAGCTTGCATTCTGATGTTTAATTAAATCAACTCCCTTTTTGGTAGCTAATTTCATATGCCCTTCAACCAATTACCAAATTTATTGCCAGCTATAAAAGTCGACTTTTGTAGCTTGAGATTTCATCCTGTTCCAACGGAGATCAACAAAATTTGCCTCATTGTTTCAATTTATTATTAACTTTTATACCTTGGACGAAACTTTATTTACCAATAAATGTGTTCGCTCTATGTCCGAGCTGTCGAGCAAATTTTATAGCTTTTTAAGCCAATTTCCGTTAACGCCCCAATTGTTGGCCCATTTATGCCTTGTTGTCAAAGTTAAAGGTCATTAAAATGCCAGTCTGTGTCCCGACATAGTTCCTCATCCGATTTGCTGGCTTAAGGACATTTCGCCAGGCTTCGGCAATTGGCTCTGGCTTTACTCTAATATTTTCGATGTTTTACCTTTTCGCTTTTTTGTTCAAACAAAGTTGAAGTAGAAGTTGAAAATTTCTGAGAAACCGGAATCCAGTGTTGGGGGAAGCTGTCCGTACTTTATTTAGTTTTAATGGCAGTATCTCTGGTTGCTGTTGCTACTCTGAGCTGTGTATTTCTGGGAAATGCTTGGCATTTTATGACGAGCTGCAAAAAGCTGGAAAAGCTGCCACAGGATCCGAGAACGTCGCAGCCCGGCACTCACATGCAAGCCCTGATTTTGTCATCCCCGCCCGGGGCTAGTGAAATAAAAATGAGCTACCGAACTGCGACGACAACGTCACAAACCCAACCGCCAACTAGCCAACAACAACAGGGGAAACAACAACAATATAAACCTGGCAAAGGGGCTAGGGCAAAACAACAAAAAAGAGGAAAAATTACTAGCATAATAACGCAAATATTTTACGATACACAACAACCAAAACAACAAGACTGGGAAATCAGGGAAAAGCCAAGAACTTAAGTAGCTTCAGGCGTGCAAAGAAACAAAGTAAATAAAATTTTCCCTTATTTTTGTTGAACAATATTTACGGTGGCATTATTAACTAGACTGAGAAGGCTGTGACAGTAGTCTTGAAACAATCTAATAGAATAATAACCGGAAAAATGTATTGAAATGCAAACAATAAATATATAAGTCATTTGGTTAAGGGAAATTCTTAGAGCGGTAACCCAAAAATGTGTTTACTTTTTTAATTTTATAGAATTAATAGTTTATTTATATAAATATATTATGCAATATATTATATATTATATAAATATATTATGTGTATAGTTTCGTTCGGTCATTTCCAATGGAACTGCGACCTGGCCAATAAACTTGAAATATAATTTAAACCCGATTTGAGCACTAATTTAAAATCATAGAAAGTTAACCAAGCAAAGTAATTGACATAATATTAAATTAATTTGATTATTTGCATATATATGTTAATTATGATTATAAGGAATACAATTTTGTTTACAATATCGCTGCCATCCAACAATAAAAACAATAAAATTATCAATTTTTAAGAGTTTAGAAAACAATAAAAATAAAAGAAACACATGTGAAGTGAATAAAAATTTTAGAAATGTTTCCAAACAAATTCAAAAAGGTTTAAAAATAGTCACATTGAAATGTTGTCTCGCTTTTTAATGACAATCCAGCTTTATAACGTATTTATACTTATTCCGGTAGGTTTAAGCCAAAGTTAATTTAAATCATCATAATGATTTAATGCTTTAAAAAAAATGTACTTTTGAAAAAGGAATGAAAGTATATTCAGAGTTCACCATGGGCAAAAGTAATTTTTCCACTTTGTGTTTTTTGTTGAAACGGTTCTTATTTATTCGCTGGTGGCGTGCGCATAACTTGCATTGAGGTTAATTTTTGCAGGGGATGTGATTGGTGTGGGTGGATTGGGTAATGTGGGGTGGTGTGGGTGGACCGAAGGATTGCAGCTACCCGGGCCAGCTGATTGTCAATCGCTCGGGGCGGAGACACAATCAGTTGCGCTCGCTTTGGGCCAATGACGCTTCATTTGAAAAGCAAATAAAATTAAAATACGCACGAACGTGTGTGTAAACGTACGCGTATATTTTTTCGTCAGATCAAACAGTCGAATTATGGGCAAATACGTGTCTGCAGAGGCGCTGCGCCTTCGCCGGGCAAATTAAAAGCAAATATCGCAGGCGAAAAAATCAATTAAAATCAAATAAGGCTTTGGGTAAATATGCAGCTGATTTAAAATAATTTTAATGTGCAGGATTGGCAGCTGATCCCTTTTCCCCCGCACTTCTCCGTCCTCCTCGCGTCTCATTAAAGCACACAAATTATAATTATTGAAAAGGACCCGACCGGAACGAGGACCAGCCCTCGGAATCCGCAGGACCGCCGACACTCGATAGTGTTTCAATGGATGGCAGCCACTCGAAGTGGCATTCCACCGACCGCCCCTGCCACGCCCTCAGCGGTTCGCTAGTCGAGTGCCGTTGAAGTGGAATCGTGGGGTTAAAGATGAAAACCCAACGGACTCCGATCCGAGGACAAACAAGAAAGCGGACAATTAATAAAAATGGAATTTACTTTTATATGTCTCGTCGTCGCAAGCTCCGCACATCCTGCCAGTCCTTCGAATGGCAATGTCAAACCATCTTTCGTCCTATCGTGCACTTGTTGGCAAATTATTCCGCATCTCATCATAACGATAATTGCGTGGAGTGAGTGTCGGAGTCGAGAGCGAAAATGTTTTCGCAAAGATTGTTGAAATAATCGATTGACCCATGCGGCCGGCCGTCTGGGAGTGATTTATACCGAAAACAGTCAATCAAATTACGGCATCGGCGGACGAGGAAGGTCCGCCGAGAAACAAAGTAGCTTTCAATGCGCCGACTGATTGAAGCCTTTTGTTGATCAACTTCCTGCGGGGAAGAGCCTTTATTTACTTTAACGAAAAGCGGGGAAAATCAGCGAATGAGCGGAAAACACAAGGAGGCTTACAGCTCTGTCTGATTGTCGCTTTATTGATCATCTTTTGAGTAAACTGTTAAAGTTTTTTCCATCACTTGATTTATGCTTAAGCAAATACTCTTTTAAGTATGATAACTTCCTTGTTTTTTCTTTGATATAACATTTTAACAACATTATTTCAAGTCACTTTGCATGAAGAGATTGGGATTCAGTTTACTTCTCCGTATATTTTCAAAGTTCCTTTTAAACATACAAATATTGAATTGAATAATTTCAATTGTAACTTATAACTTATTTCATTTGATTTTAATGTCAAGACTTTGCTGTTCTTAAGAAAAATGTGCCAAAAATAAAACTTTTTTGATTTTGTTGACTTTTTTATTTAAGGCCGCCATCGAAACTCTTCCACTTACCATTTCCTCAACAATTAAGTAAATTTGTACTAAAATAGCCCCACAACTGCCAGAAATAATCTTGCAAATGACATCAGACTCGGACTTTGCCTTTGTCATAAGTTTCGCCGGTTATTTACTCCGCCAGCGACATCTCATTTGGTTATCTCGCATCCGCCAAGTACAAACACTTTTGTTGTTGCCACATTTATTTTGGCCCAACCTTCTTCACTTGACCCTAAGCCCGCTTAAGTGGCTCAAAAAATAAAGGGGCCGGGAAAACTTTCCTGGCCGCAGCGAACTAAAAATTAAAATTAAAAATTATTACACGCAAACCTTTTTTTCGCTTGGCATTTCCTTCTCAAATTACGGCGACAAGGTATTCGACTTAGGAAATGGGGACCTACCGATCAAACAAAGGCCAAAGGCAACCCTTGAGCAAATAATACTTAAACCCTCATTAAAGGAACTGAAAAAGTAAAAGGAAAACCGAGCAAATGAAAAACAGGAAAAAGTGTCACCCTTGCTCAGTTAATATAAACAAAGAGCGGCAAATACGAATGCAAACTTGCTAGCAAGTCAAGCAAATTTGGCCAATTTGTTCTGTTCCCGTTCCCCTCCCGCTTTCTCCTACAAAGTAATTAAGTTTTGTTTGGAATTTTTCTTACGCCTTTGTGCCGGACACTACTTAACGAGTTTTACATTTTACATTTCCCTGTCTCTCAGTTTGGCAAATAATTTCCGCCCGCGTACAAACAACTCGTAAATAGTTGGACTTTCGGGTGGGAGTGAGACCTCAGTTGGTGAGTTCTTCCAGAATTCCCCTTCCCGCGGACTCATTAAGCCTGGCTCTTCAACGCATTAGGGTGGCGAACGGGCCTTAATTTAATATCTTCTGTCAATGGGCAACCAATAATGTGCCGTGAAAGGGCGAGAAAATGACGACAGGCAGGTCAAGTCAGCTCAGAACATGGCCCGTGGTCCTTCGGTACGGATATCTTTTATCCTTGTCGATGGTCAATGCACGCCATAAATAATTCGCATATTTCATTGTGTTTTTTAAATAAAAATGATGAAATGAGGCTTCTGGAATTGGACCATGGCGAAGAAAGGATACTCTACTTAAAAAAATAATCACTTTACCCAAACTATTTGTTATATTAACAACTTTTATATAAGCCGAATATAAATATTTATTCTTTGAATCCATTTGTTATTAAAGGATATTAATATAAAATAAACTATAAATTTGGTTTGTTTATGTCTAAAAAGACGACCCATTTGCTATTTGTTTTTTTTTCTTTTCTTACATTAAATTATTTTATGAAGTATTCGATTTTTTATGGAACACTTTTATATCAATTAGTCAGTTCGTTTTGGGCGCTACATAGAGTAGAAAACTTTGAATACGTATGTATGTCCTTTTGTCATCATGTATTTAATTACTCAGGCAGTTTTCATTAAATGTGTTGGGGTCCCGCATCCTTACTGACCAACCGCCCAGGACTCGTTCTCTTCCCGCCTTCGACCATAAAGTATGCGAAATATCTTCCAATTATTTTTCCCCGTGAACTGCATGTGCATGTGTGCGTGCCTGTTTGCCCATGTGTGAGTTCAAAGTGTTTGGGCAGCAGGCGCCCAAAAAAAAAAAATGTGAAAAAAGTTGAACGGGCCAAGCAAATAAAGGCGAAATAAAAACTTTCTGCTGGCATTTCCCGCTCTCCCAACAGCGCACTGTAAATTTGAGTTGAGGATGCATTTTTCATGCGTTAATTTTTCATTTTTAATTATTCGATTATAAAGACCTTAAATAATTGAAAGCCTGCCCAGCGGCAATCACGTGCTGCAGGCCGATAAAAATACACGACAGTCGTGTTAAAAAGCGGTGAGATAACAAGACTTTCTGACTACGTGTTAAGCGTTGAATTATCTTGTAAGGTACGTTAAGATGGTGGTATTGTCATCACAGAAATGTATTTAAAGCTCTATTTATTTGCTTGTCAGCTTAAGTTTCTTACTAAAGTGGTCCTCCAGTAAGGAGAAGTACTATTGTATTATAGCTTTAGTTTAGATTTCGATAGCAAAACATCTTGCTTTAAATAAAGTAGTTAAATTTTCATTACCAAATTTCCTAAAAAATATGGCTTTTATTCAAGGCTTAGCTCTCGCAAATATGCTTATTCGCAAGCTTATTTTTGCACTCAAAGTCAACAAAGGCCACAAAGTCGCAAAATATTTAAGAGAACGCAGAATGCACGAAAATAAAAGTGAAACAAAAAGAAAGCATTGCCAAAAACAAGCCAGAAAAATACCAGAAAAGAGAAAGCAGTGGCATTTTATTTGGCTCTCAAGCAACTAACTTTATAACGAGTGCAACTATTTTCCCAGTAAATAAGTTTGCTGAAAAATCACCGAGCATGGACCATGGGCAACTATTTGTTAACGTTTATAAACTAAACTAAACTCGATGCTTAACGAAAGTAAAGCGAAGGCAAAGGCGTTCCAGCCCCGAAATTGTTGGGCTACACATTATTTTTATAAAAATATGTTGCTAAAAATGCAAGCACAAGGCAAACATTTGTTTCGCATATTTGTTGGCGTCCCCTGGCTGCGAGTGTGTGTGTGAGTGTTTGTGTATGGGTGTGCGAGTATCTGTGTGACGAAGGACTAAACTATGCTGCTGCCGTCGGCGCTCGCCTTGAATTTTCTGCAGGAACCGACGTCAGGGGAAATCTTGCGCCAATAACTTGCAACTGCTTATGAGACGAGCCGGAAAACTCGACAACATCGCGACAGCCATATGAGTTAGTGGGCGCTCAATTGGGGGGCGTGGCACTAAGCTCCTGCGTAAAAATAGTCCACGAAATATCTGGAAAAATGCGCTAGTTTTTATGCGCATTATCGTGTCACTCCGAGCGCTCAGCTGCAAGGGCCATTCGAGTCTGCCCCGAGGTCTGGTTTCGGTCTGCTCCGGAGTGACACTGAAAAAAATTGAAAATATATGTTGTTCGGCTTGATGATTTTTGCTACAAGTCAAAACAATATTTTCCCACATTTCATTTATATATTTAACTAAAGATAAATACATTAATTAAAAATAAAGACATTTTCTATGGTTATTACTTAGATCATTCTAATTCCCTATTCTTAAGCAACAGTTGAAGTTACTCTTCATATTCAATTATTATGCCTTTAGGGTTTTATTGGTAATAATGTCTATAATAACATATCTTTTTTATTTTCTTTGACAGTTGGAATGATTTTGAGTGACAATGTGTTAAAGTCACATAAATTTAAAATTTTATATGGTTGATTTTAAAAACATAAATTTAGGAACTTCGAAATTATTTAAAAAAATTATGATTACACAGAAATAAAATGTATTCAATTTTGTTTAGTATTTTATGGTATTTATTGTATTCAGATTTAAATACACAATTTTTTCTCTAGTTTATATGTTGTCATAATACCAACAGAAATTTTAAGCTAACCTCTGAAATGTTCTGTAGCAATTTAAAATCTATGTATGTTCATTACTACTCAAATATTTGTATTGGTCTTATTGGAAAATAATAAAAACAACAAACATCTAAGTAATTGTAATCTTAAAACTTCTATAAATGAATATTAAATATTTAAAGCCATCCCAGTTAATAGAGCCGCAGAAATTGTATGTAGACATTCATGTGAATTGTTTTACACGTTCCTAACTTTAGTGAAGCTGCTTCGAAAGTTTTAGCAGTTTCTAACCATAATTGCCTGAAGCTTATCGTATATTCGACAATGTTTGAACTGAAAAAGAATTTCCCAGGCGCAAGCCAAGCCAAAAGGAAAGTCGTCGGCTTGCGAAAATATGCTTAAATTCGCCTTCAAGAAAAAGTTTTTCTTATAATGAGGGCAAAGTAAAAAGAAATCTGTGGATTTCATTATCGTTGGGCTGGCCGACAAAACTAAATGCGACTTGATTGATTGTTCGGTACACTTAATTTAATGAATTATTTAAGCAAACGAAAACAAAGCTAAATGCTTATATCTTTGTTGTCCTTTTTTATCCGGCTTCGTATACTTATTTTTTAGACTTTTTGAACTTTTTTGTGACTTTGAAGGACGACGAGAGGCAGAAGAAATAAACCATTAATAAAATGTCTCATTTATTCATTCATTTATTTGGCCATTCTCTCTACGGCTGCGTGTCTGCTTTTCCGCTTGATTAACATAATCCTCCATTTATTATGAGTATATGTACGAGCGGATCGGTTGGTGTGTGCGTGCGTGCGTCGCTGTGATTTAATTATGTAATAGTTTGACTGAAGTGGACTTTGGCCTAAGCTGCGTGCTGTCGCTCATTGAGTGTGTGCCAGTATTATTTTAATTGATTTGTTTTGCTGCTGCTCTCGGCCAGGTCCAAATCCAAAGCCTGCCCGTAGACGGCTTAGTTGAGTGCTCCGGCCGCAGCCTGATTGCGAAATGGTTGAGCTACTTGATGAGACATGAGATTGGATTTCTCCATCTGCTCCATGTATGAGCAGTTGATAAGTGATGGACAGGCCGCACTGGCTGGTTAATTAACTTACAGAAATTATTTAAACTTGGTTTAATGGTTTTAAGTAATTTTCAGATAGGTCTTGGCACAAAATCTAACTCATAAATGTCGCCCTTATTAAGCTTTTATCAACAGACCGCACTGTTCCCCTCAGCAAAGTATAAATGAAAGTCACAAAAAGTTCCCAAATCCTATCTTACCACCCCTCACACGTTAACAAACAAACAAAAAACTGTCAAGACTCTAAATACTTTTGAATACTTCTTTTCAACTCGCAGGGAATAGAAAAGAAGGAGCGCCGAAAAGGAAAAACAATAAATAATATAAATGTGTAAAGAATTCCAAGAAATTAGCATAATTTCAGGGTGCTGCAAGTGTCCGCAGAGAGTCCCTGCCACTTCCATCTCCCATCGTCCTCGAGCACCGCTGGCATATGGGCCACGATTCTGGCCAACTGTCGGCAACTCCCTGACCTGACCCGACCTGATCTTGGGCACTTGCCGGCATTAGTGTCCGGTGCCGGAATTGTACTCGCAAAACTTTTTTCCTTTCGACCATTGTGATTCCGAATTCAAGACTGCTAGGGTACCCCTTGGTCATTAAGTCAGGTGAGTGTGCTGGAATAATGTCAAAATAAATGTATACAAACTGTTGTTAGCCATTCTCATCATCTAGATATGAAAAAAATTCAATAAATAATTATTATCACATGTTTGTATTTACTATCTAAGCATAGAGAATTAAAAACCACCAAATAAAAAATGTACATTAATCTACCAAGTTGATAGATAATTAGAATTTGACAGAGTTATCAAGAATGGTATCAGCTTAGTACATTTTATAATAATAATATTTATTAATGATTGTCACATCTGAAAGTTTAAACATTTGGTCTTATCCGAATTTGTACTCTACTGCTCATCTATATTTAAAAGCGTATTTGAAGGAAAAGCGTATTTTCAAGAAGCCATTAAGGATTAATTGTTCTTTAAACATAATCCAGAACATGAAAATAAATGTAATAAATTGCTTCACATATTTCTTCAGCTCTAATTTGACTAGGATACCATCTAGTCGAATTTAAGGATTCAGATTTTTGTTTGTTCGACTCTGTTCAGCTGGACAAAGTTTAAACTTTGGTGCTTGGCCTGCGCATAAGTCAAACACGTGCCAGGAAGAAGTTGCCAAGTCGTTTTCCTGGCCACACTCGAAGGCACTCTCACACCTGCTAACTGGACAAGACAAATTTAAATTCCGTACTTGCCACCGCGTCCAGTGGGTGTAACAATTCTCTTTCGACAAAGAATTTCGGGAGCAAAACAGTGAAATGAATAGCTAATCTTTAGAATAAATTAAATGAATTTTCGGTTCTTTTTCTTTCTTTGCTGGTAACACTTTCACCGAGCTGTTTGCGTGTGTGTGTGTGTGTGGGCCAAGTAAATCGCATTAATTTGGTATGCTGACCACAAAACTGGGATTTATTAAATAGTCAACTGAAACTCACACCAACAAAGGGCTGTGGCCAAGTGAGATGTGCGTGACACACACACAAATGCCGGGGACGAGTCTTACTTAGCTTATTCCATGTGTGTATACGTCGAATTCGCTGTATGCGATAAAGTTAAAAGGTTCTCCCACAATACACACTTAGTTACACATGAGGCCAGGACCACCAACCGCTGACCCTTTTTTTTCGTATCTGTGTGCGCTTTTCCGCTTGCCATTCAATTGATCACAGTGGAAAATCAGTTTGAGTTATTCTCGTCAGTGCCCCCGAAAGTGTGCTATAAAAAGCTTTGATTGTAAAGTATGCGGAAAAGGGACGAAATCAATGATCAGCGCATAAGATGGGCTAACAATAGAATTCACAAGTAAATTTATTTATTTATTTTTGAAGTGTCTTGTCTTGCCATTGCTAGCAATGTCAAAAAGAGGTTTAAGGCTGTCAAACTCAAAATCTTATAAAATTCAAGATCTAATATGTAATTTAAAAATTAAATTATTTTAATCTGTCATCTGTCTGTGTCATAATGCCTTTGATCGTTATGGTTGCGGAAAGAGGATAAAAGGTACAATATAAATTAATCAATTGATTTTTTTTAGTTTTGTCAACAATTTTCAATTGTAAACAATTTTCAATTGACGATTTAAGGAGCTTTATTTAAAACTGCTAAGTTCTCTTTTGTTTTTTGAACTAAAATCTTATAAAATACGAAAGAGCATTAATGTCGAGTATAAAAATATAAAAAATGCATTCAGCAGATGGCGCCACTTGCAATTCTAATAATAAATATGGGACGCCATCTGGTGGTGAGGTATATTTAGCGCTGACGAAGGAAAACTTAATAACTTCTGAAAATATTGTTTAATTTGAAAAATGTATCTTGCGCTATAGTTTTCACGGGTTGCTTAATAAAATAAGGATATAAAAACCTAACCAATTACTTAAAAACTTTCAGCGCTATACAAAAACGATAAAAGGTTGCCTACCAAGCTTAAATAAGCCCTAATTACTAGTTCCTTCACCACTGTGACTCACAGACAATCCCCGTTCCCGGGTTGCGCCACAGTACTTCGTCCTTCATTATATGGACCCCTAGAAAACGGGAAAGGCAAAAAGTGGTGGGATAAGGGGGCCGGGGAGCGTGAGCTTACACATCCGCTGCCGACGGCAGTGCAAGAGGCTCCATCCGAGCCACTGAGTCAAGAGTCTTTCGACTGGAATGCAAATGCCGACCCACCAAGTCAATAAATAAATTCAAACAATTTGACAACTTGCTCAATGGAACTCGACTCCCCGCCTCACGGATGTGAATATCGGGTGGCTCCCTTTGATTGTCACTGGGTGCGTGGCTAGCAATTGCGTTTGAGCGAATTTAAATTAAAGTGTCATTGAAATTGGCAGCCCCTCAACGAAAATAAAATTTATAGTTTCGGCAGGAAACGTTGGATGTTAAGGGAATGCCTCTGGCTGCCCTTATACATTTTCAATTTCTATAAGTGTACACGCACACGTCCGGTTTAGATTTATCACTTTTGATTCGGGGAGTTCAACTAAGGCTTCATCCCAAGCTCTTTCTTTAAGCAACTTGTATTGATTTAAAACATTTATTTGCTGCCCAGATTCCCCTTCCTTTTAACGGACTTGATTCGATTTTTGTTTGTGCCGAAAAGGAAAAGTTTTAATTTAATTTCGTGTTTGGATGTTGGCCATGTTTATCAGATTAAAAACTTGCCCTTTTCCACTTGGCCGCTGAGCTGGATGCCCATGTCCGTAGACTAGATTTGTTGAAAAAGGCCATTCGTTCGGCAGGTGGCAAAAAACGTAATCATTTTTAAAGCAATTTGTACTATTTAATTCACGCGGATTAACGTAGATAATTTTTTAATTATCCATAGCTGCAATAATTTCACTAATTATTCCACTTGATTTGTGTTAGTTTTTTGCCTACTTCAAAATGGGGTATAATAAATATTGCAACTAATTTATATAAATTGTGCTAATAATTATTTTTTCTACGTTACTTTTTTGTCTGTCTAATAAAATCAATCAATCCGCTATACCTCCTTGTGAACTGTTACTAAAAGGCACTTTCTGTATAATAACTACCTCTTTTTTTGCTTTTAACAAAAAAGTTTTGCAAATAATTGTTATCTAGTTAATATTAATTTGTGCAAATATGTCAAATTACTAGTAAACTAACATTTTTGATTATGCGACATATAATTAGTCAACAATTTATGCTGTTTTTATCTGCTCGCAATCAGTTAACAATAATTTACCATTTCATTAAATCCGAAACAATTTGTTTTTTTGCGGGCTGCATTAATGGGAGTTTACATTTTGTTGGTTGCTCTTGTACAATCAACCAAATCAGTAGAAATAATATGCGATAATCAGCCCAGTGTCATTCACCTTTGAGATACATTTTTGTAAATGTATAATTTATCTTTACGCAATTTATTCCCAAGCTTATTGGTTTAAAGGGGCTTACAGTTATTGAGCATGTCGATATCCAGTCAACACCTTGCTTTTTCTCTTGTCTGATTGTCTAAAAAAAAGGGAAAAATTACGAAAAGAATCAGAACCCTCACAAAAAACCAACAGCTCGGAAAATGAATGCAGACAATGCACGCTGAGGACAACAAACCCTCGAAAAAATCCATGAACCCACACATTCTTACCCGAAATCGGTGGACCATTAAGGGCTAAGCCAGAATGATGTGTCTGACTTGCCGGCCAACTGAGCTTGGATAACTGCAATGCAATGACCGCTTTCATAGTCGGTGAAACTTTCATTTCACCTTCAAAGTTCGCTTTGCATTCAGCCAAAGATTTTGGAGGCTCCAGGGGAAGTCGCATATTGCATTTATGAGCGAGTGCGGCGGAAATGAAAGTAAAAAACCATAAAACTGACACTAGGTCCACACATCAGCCGCTGTCCTCCATCAACCTCAATTCCTGCCATTCTCCGCCCAGTCTGCAGTTTTTCCGTGCTCCTGTCTCCATTTTCTTTTTAAACCCCTTTAAACCACCTTGGGCAGCCTCCATGGTCTTCAATATCCTGCCATTCTCCTTTACGGCCAACAACGTACATTGCAATTTTCTTATAAAATTATAATGTCCAGTGGAAGATTTCTTTATTCTCTTATTTTGCAACGAAAATTGAATGAGTTTTCCGTTCATCTTCAGCATGGCCATAATGTGAAATGTTAACATGATTTTCCAGCTCTTTACTTTGCATATGCAGCCTCCTTTCTCCTCCTTTCAACTAGTTGTTGTCTGTTTGTGTTTGGCTGGGGGCTTGTTCGCAAAATTAGAAAAATATTTCCTTTTTCTCGGGTCAGTTCATCGATGGCAGGGGACCAATCAATGGCAATTTTACCAAGGAGATTGCGGAGGAGGTCGGTGCATGTTTTGTGTGGTCAACCTATTAATTTATTTCCTTATTAAGTTATGTCTTTTTATTGCGTTTGCTGACCCAAGACATTGTCCAGGCATTTGCAATATACGTGAACTAATCTAATTAAACAGGACTCGTTGCTGGAGGCGATTGGGGAACTTTTAAAGATGATATTGGTTTAGGAAAACGAAGTTTTCCCATCAATTTATTTAAACTCCTCGTTTGAATTTTAAATGACTCAAAAAATACGTACCTCAGAAGTTCTCATGATGATTATACATTGAAATCATTATCAAAAAAACTTGAGTGCAAAAATGAATCCTCGACATGTTATATTAAGATGGGAATGATTAAATTGAAATAAATTCAAGTTATTTGATGGCTTAGCTCAGTACTACAAGTTAAAGCCATAAAACGTTTGTTTTTATAATATTAATTGTTCCATTTTTATAATAAGTTTTGTATTTTATGAGCTTAGTACTTCTGAAGTTATAACTATTACTAGGGTTTTTAACATTCTTTGAATATAATTAGTACAAATTTAGTAATAATTGTGTATTGATGAGGTAGTTTGTCCATATTCAAATACAACAACAGATTAGAGCGTTTTAATTCCAAGGCATATTAAGTTAATTGATAGAGCCATTAAGATTCCTTAACTAAGTCATATATTATTTATAATGTAGCATTATTTAAAAGATTTTTAATAGATGGACAAAATCGTGCTTGACCATTCCCTGGTTTTTATAACCATTTCGTAATGCAGTTGTCCTAAGCATCGATTTCCAAATCAAATGTTCATTAACCTCACCTGCAGGACTATCGACGAATACTTCAAAGGTGCGAGAGGGGGACACCGAACCGCTGCCGAGTCCGCTGGGAATTGGGCAACACACAAATGCCATTAAATAGTTGGTGGCGCGACAACTTTTCACATTTTGGCCGCTGGGCATCCACAGGGCGTCTCAGTTCGGGGCAGCTCAGCTCGGAATGCCAGCTGGAGTGCCATAAACACCAAGAGGGAGTCGGGCGTCATCATCATTACCATCGTCATCGGGAGCGGCATCCTGCAGGAAGAACGGTGGAGGTCGTGGCATCATCCTTATGCTATTATCAACAACATCAGCCATTGTCAAAGTTTGGCGCATTTATTTGGTTGCTCAATCAGCGCCCAAAGCGGTTTTGCCGCCAATGTTCACCCAGCCCACAACATGCCCCGCCCACCACGAGCACGCCCCCTTTGGGGCCCAAGTTCTGGCTCATTTTTATCAAAGAGCCGGCGAACTCCCACTTCCACCTGCGCCGCTGCCGCCATTTACAATAATTACCATCAAATGAACAAACAAACTTTTGTGCCGCTCTTGTCCTGGACTAGCGACAAAGGCGAAAGCTGGAGCAAAAGCGCCGCTGACCCCGCGACCTCCTCCCCAGTGCGCCCACCACCCACTCAAGCACCATCTCAGCCAGAAGAGGAAACCTCGTTTACTTGCTCTAATAACACTAAGCAACGTGGAATTAAGAAACAACAAGACGCTCAATAGTTTTGTAAAAAAAACGTTTTTAGTCACAAAATGTTTAAATGCGTATACAATATATATATCTATGTATAATATATGTAAATATATTTTCGTTTAAATTGTTAATATTACTTTTGTATGTTTAAAATGAATAATAAAAGAATTTGCAAGTCCTAAATGATATCTATTGCAAATACTTTCCATATCAAAAATAGATTTTAAATACAATAATTCTTTTTTATATATATGAAAAGGAACATCGAATTTAATTGTTCGAAAATTAGTTGTTAAGAAAATCACCCATAATTTTTTTTTTTTTTATATTATATTATTGACTTTTAAACATAAGGTCTGACCTTTACTAGGCTTTTATGAATTTTTGTTGTATCCATACTCAATTCTAGAAATTACTTTAAAAATCTTTTATCAAGTTTCAATGTGAAATTAAATGTGTAAACATTAAATACCTTAAAGAAAAAATCGGAAAGAAATTACCACAAATTGAAGACATTTTTAGGTTCAAAGCTATATTTATTTCTGAGGGCCTTATTACTATGTTTTCAATTGAACTGACTTTTTAGTATGAAGAAATCCACTTTTTAGCTTTTGGTTAAAATCCTTTGCCTGGCAGGACAGTGTGGTAGTGGGGAAGCCTTTCCAAGGACAGCTCCCCACCGAAGCGGATTCAGAATCTGGTTAGCTGGTGGTGCTTATCGTGCTGCAAGCATCACTCAAAAGTTGCGTTCTTTTTCCCTGTCGTGTTTTGTGTTTTTTGTTTCTGCTGCCTTATTTTCACTTTTGCCAGCCAGCCGCGGCTGTCGGCTCAATTTTCCAACATTTGAACATTAGGCCGCTGAGGATTAACAATAAGTGGACGTGGTTTGAGGAGCGGGATAGCTGTGCCGCGGGCAAGGAGAAGTTAATGAGGAACAGGGGATGGAAGCCGCGCAAAAGCTGCAGCCTGTCAACTCCGGTTAATGTCGAGGCCACTTGAGCTCAAACTTAAACTCCAACTTAGGTTGAGACACTGAGAAAAAGTAGTTACGAAGTAGTTTATACTTTATATCCATAAGTAATTATTATAAAGACTTTAAAAACACTTTTTGCAAATACTTTTGCAAGTACAATTAAAAAATGCAATAGTTTGTTTACAATATAACAATTTAGTCTCTTTTTATTTCGGTCAATATCTTAAAAACATTTATCAATACAGGGATTAATTTAAAATGAGTTTCACTCTCGAAAGCAGGTATTATATCATTAAAATTTAATGTATAATCTAGCAAAAAGTAGAGCATAAATTAATGTCAGTGCTAAAAGAAAATCAATGAAGTTTTTTTACATTAAAATAATTAAACAAAATAATTAAACAAAAACATAATTCTTTTTTTCTAAACACTGATTATAATATAATTATTTATGATAATAACTAATAATTGCTTTAAAAACTAACGTTATAAATAATTAATTAATACAATTAATTAATTAATTAAATTTGTGCTAATAAATTAAGCTAAATAATTATATAGTCTTATATAATTTCAGAACCATTTTGCAGCCTACTTGAAAAGGCATTTGGCTTGTAATTTCCTCAGTAAGCAGCGGCTGTCCACTTAAAGCTGAAGGCCAAGTAGTGGAAAGTAAACGGAATAATTTCGATTAAAGTAATTGACACAAGTAAATCCCAAAGTCCCTGCACTTGCACTCTCAGCCAAACCGCAAATTAATTAATAACCAGTGACTTCTTGAGGGCGCACATGTGCAATTAAAAACCGCGACAAAGTCAAAAAGTCGATGGGAATTACGTCTCCAATTAGGTTTTAAGACGCGGCCGAAAAACAGACAGTTGACTGCCAGAAGTTTTCCACTCAGCCAGCGCGGCAATTAAACAGAGTCGAATTTCCTAGTTGGCCAAGGTAACAAGCTGCTCGCAATTAACGCGATTAAACATGATGCCAACTAGGGGAAAATCTCCGGAGGAAGTTGGGGAAATCTCAGAGGACGCCAGGCGAAATCTCCCTCGAGAGGGGGGAGGGGGTTTCTCCATCCAGCCAAGAGTCGTCAGTGTCGATGTCAAGCCATGTTTGCACTCGTATTTGTGTTTGGGCCAAGCTCAAACGCCTTGCAGCTTCTCAATTTATGAGCCCAAGTCCTTGCCACGCCCTCCGCCCCCACTACCTGTCATGTGTGCCTGTGTGTGTGTGTTTTATGTGCCTTGTAAATATTTATGCAACCGGTAATGACGAGTTGGCAACTGCCAAGTGGCTGCTTGAAGGTCGCCACTCGGGGAATCTTAAGGCTGTAGCTTGCCATTTCTGCTGCCGGTGTAGATCCAAAATCTTGAGGTGTTTACCGAGATCCGGGAACCTTCAATGGCCACATGATATGCCCCTAATGAAATGGTTATGGTAAACTAACTCTCAAGTGCCGCCAAAGGACAGACAATTGCAACTTCCTGGGTGCAGCTGGCTTTGAGGGTCTTAAACTTCATTAGAAAAGTTTAAAGTGCATATGTGCGGCGAAAGGCTGTGATTTTCTTAGGGAAAATGTAAATTAAATTCGAACAAGGTGAACAGAATAACGAATAATGTTCTTAATTTTGTGTATGACCGAAACAATTTGAGAGATTTTTAAGAACATCTGTGAACAATACAATACAATACAAACTAAAACTCTGTTCACTCTTGTCCACAAAGGGCTTGGGAATCAGACAAATTGGAAACAAAAGAGTGAAACAATGCCAGTAGTCTTTTAAAATTAAAACGATTATTTTCGTTCCATGCCAAAAATAAATGACAAATATTTAGACAATTTACTCGAATTACATATCGCACCCTTTTCACAATATATCATATTTCTTGATATATTTCCGTTCACTTCCTCGAACTTCTTCTGTTTTAGAGGCAGCCATCCATTTCTTTTTAATAGGGTTATCCATTATGCATCTCTATATTATTAAGCCTGGCCTCGATGCGCAGTCGGTGTTTGTTTGGCACCGAGTCGCAGGTGCCACTGAGCGTATACTTAATATGCCATTTATTCTGGCAAAACTCAAGGCTAAACGAACGAAACGAAAGCCACTGAGATGAAATGAAACGAAACCCATTCACACAGATGCGACCATCTCGACGACACACATAAATACTCGCATCTGGAGGAACTTGGGCAACTGCAGACGGAGAGATGTCTTGCATTCGATAGTCGAATTCATTGTCGCCTTTATTGTTGCTCCGTTCCGTTGTCGAGAATCAATTTGGCAAAAGTCATTGCATTCAATTGTCACTTGACAAACGACAAATGGTGTTGATTCACAGACACGAGAAAGAGGAGCAGTCGATTGAGCCGGCCCAGTATTATTTATTTTGGACACATGTAGTTTGAAGACTTTCAGCACTCGAGATGGACCGATATGTGGGCCTGCCAAGGCGTTTAAAAAGTTATTGGCCACGGCTCGGGCAACTTTTCAATTGCCGGCAATTTTTGGCCTGCCAAAAAATACATTTAAAGAAGAACTGGCCCAGACAGAGCATAAATTTGCAAAGTGCCGGGCCTCGGTTAGTGCATAACTTCTGTGGCATGCCAAAAGCCACAAAACAGCAAAGGCATTGCCGTCATGAATAAAGCACTCGCATTCACATTCGCACCCATACCCGCACTCACACTCACACTCATTCAGAGAAGCACTTCAAAGGCATTCAGTGTGTGTGGCATACTTTTGTGGGAAATCAACTCGGGCCAGTCGGGCGGCGACAGAAGTTTTTGTACGTCTGGGTCTCGTCGAGTGAGTGACAGGTCGCCGGGTCGACGAACCCGGACCTGGAAACTAATTACAAACCGATTCCGCAATGTGACCGCAAAAGCCGCAAAAAATATATCAATCTTTGGCATGCTTCATTATGCATTTGAACTTTTTCCATGAGTTTGGTGGCAAACTTTTTTAATCCAACTCTTTAAGCTGCCAAAGTCAGACCCCATCGCAAATGAGTCTTTTATATTTGTACCATAAACAAATCTTTGTCTTTGATATAGACACAGAGCCACACTACGAATGTTATTGGGACTAGCCCAATAAAAACCAAAGAATAAATTTATGTTTCATGAATTTTATCATTGATTTTTGGACTCACCAAAGACTTGATCAAAAACTAGAGCTCGTTCACCCAAAAATAATAAAACATAATTTCCTATACTTAAATTAGACACAGAACTACTAAACTGATTACTTCGGTCTTGTCAAATAAAAAAGGAAAGCAAATAAATGTTTTTTAATAAATTTATAACTGATACAATTTTTGCAATTAATGCAGTATTTACCAGTTGATCGAAAACCAAACTTCGTATGAAAATTAAACAATTTAATAGACTTTTGATTAAGTTAATTATGTGGTAAGGTAAACTAAATACTGTTTCCGTTTCACTTGTTTTGCGATAAAAATTAATCGAGTTAATAAACGATTTATTTAAGGAAATATATTTATTAACTTGTACACTAAAAATCAACCATTAAATTGATTTTTTTCTATTAAAACTTGTGTATACTTTCATTATGAAACAACTTAATTGTATTTTACATTCCATAAGATTTACTCGAAAATAGTTGTAAAGCAGATATTAATATAGAATAAATTAAAATTGATTAAGTTTAACCTATAAGTAGAATTTTTGTTTTGGTCAAAAAAGTCATTTTAAATATGCGATTTGGCAATGACCGACATTATTTATTTTTGAAAACTATCATAGTCGCTCCAAGCCAACCCACCATATGATAGGGTGTGAAATATATTCACTTGCGTATTCATGTATTCCCGCAGGTATTCTCACCTCAATCAGCAAATCGCTAAGCTGCAGGGCCTGGCCCATTTTCGAGCGAATGTACCTTCGGATTACGCCCTGCCTGAAATTCCTAGAGTGACGGTTCGCGTCTCACAGCTGTCGCCACTCCGCTAACTGCATTTGCCCCCGGATTCTGCCCCTCAAACTCTCGGGAGGAACCTGCCCCCCTTTGAGGCACATACGGTTAATGAAATTGTGCACTCAATCGAGCGTAACGCCGAGCAGAAGTCAGCAGAAATCGAGGCAGCCGGCGATATGCAATGCCCGTGATGATGGCAGAAACCTGCGGGGCACTTCCACCTGCCAATCCCCACCTGACTGGCTGCAAAAATTAACATCAACGACACTAAACTGCTATCGCTGGCAGCATAAAGCTTGGCAGGATGTTTTTGCACTGGAGGTTGGCACAAACAGGGAATGCTGTCTGGGCCATAAGCGAACCGCAGCCAATCCCCGATCTCGGATCTCCAGCTCCAATGTGATTTTGGATATTTAGCGTATTAGGTAAATGGCTCGCGTTTTTTACTTGCCGCATCCGCTGCAAGTTGGCTTTGTGCAGCTCCAACCCCCGGATGTCGTGCTTCGCTATTATTTCTTTTGCTGGCTCCTCTCAAATGGCATTTTGAATTTTAACGACCATAAATGCAAGCTTATCTTAAATGCTCTTTTATGGCTGAATTTATGTTTCGCCCGGTGAAGTTCTCCATGGCTGCCAACTTAAGATGATGAGTTTCAATTGCCCTGGTCTATGTGTGCCACATGAACAAACTGCATTCAGATGATTCGCCACTTGCGGCGGCCCGGGGAAATGGAAGTTTCGTCTGGGGCGCAGACTTGAGTTATGATTTTTGCTACTTCGTAGATTAGCCGGCATAAATATTCAGGCAAGTGCTGTGATGCCAATAAATTGCATAATTTATCTAACCATAATTTACCTATATTCCAGGGAGGGCAAATGCTGGCTTGTAGCAATTTTTTAGCTATCCAGCTCCCGCCATTTGTTTACCTTCCAGCCAATTGTTCCCCACTCGGCGCCCTCGGTGTATGAAAAATGACACTGCCAATGTCTATTATTAACACAAATGTATTTTGCCCCAGTCGATGGGCGAGTGTCCCCATTTATCGCACATGCTAAACGGCACTCGGGGGAACTATCTGGTAGGACATTTATCTAACACACGAGCCATATCTGTATCTGTATCTGTATCTACATCTGGGCCGAAGGACTCTTTTGCCGTTTGATCGGCACATGTAACTGTCATCGCTTTACTAGCTAATTAATTACGGAACAACCAGAATTGTATGTTTGCTTGGGCCGAGTAACCGAATTAGCAATTATTATTGAACTGTTTTATTGGTTTGGCCATTTCTAACAAAAAATCTCTCCCAAAGGCACATTTAGCGCGATTTGTGGCCCAGTGCGTCGATTTGTGGCGCGTGCCCGCAATTTTCCATAATTCACTTTGGGGCTTCGAGCAATGGCAGGACATTTCCCCAACATGACGTTCATATACGAACTTTTCAATTAAATACATTACGCCTTCTTCCGCCCCCTGTCGCCTTTTCCTGTCGCTTAATTTCCCAGCAAACACTAAGTCATTTCCGGCCAAACGGCCTGGCCATTACCTTGATTATCATCTCAAGTTCGAGCCGGGCATGGAAATTCGTTTTCCCTTCCCCGCCTGCTTACCACCGGTTGAGGTGACCAGGTTTCAAGCACTAGCCTAAAATAAATAATATTGAAGTGCAGCCTGAGTATCGACAGAGGGATATCCTGGGCTTTAAGTATCTTTCAAATACATATATTCTTAAAAACGTCCCATAAAATATAAACTTTACTAAATAGATCATCGTATGCTAGGAACTTTAAATAACCAAATAAGAAATATGCACTTTCTGCTCAAATATATATTTAAAATTAAATTTAATTTAAAAAAATTATATTTTTTGGTTGAACGAAATACTTTTAAAATGCTTTTACTTGGCCAACCGTGCTGAGTTTGCTAAGTTGCACGTTTCCCCAAAACCATATCCTCTTACAACTTGTTTATACATGAAAAATAAAAATATTTCGGCTTTTTCGCTTCTTTTTTTGTGACTTGCACGCGCCGCAAACAAAAGTTGACAAACCAGCGAGACATCGGGGCCAAAAGGTAACATTCTCGCACGGCAGCAGGATTCACAGGATTCACAGGAAGCGCGTTGAAAGCGGAGCCACCTGGTCCTGGTTTTTGGGTCCTTTGTTGCTGCCACGGCTCGTGCTGCGCCCAGTGAATTATTTTTTACGTAAATTGGGTGTGTTTTCTATTATTGCCCCAGACTTCCGGCGTGACACAGTGCCTGTCAGCGTGGCAGCACAGCGGCAACAAACAACAGCCACTTGTTTCAAGTCGTTTAAGTTATTTTAAATTTGAAACGTGGCTCGTTTCGGACAATGCCGGCACTTGATATGAAATATTTTCCCCATTTTTTCACTCCAACTTTGCGCTTTTGCTGGCATTATTTTGTGCCTTCTCATTCCCATCTGACGACCGCCTGTCCGGGCAAAAAATATGACAACTCAGCCAGAAAGTGACCAACGCAATCCCATCCAGATGAACGGAGGAGCTGGAACAGGAACTGCGGCGAGTGCAGGAAGATGTTGAGGAAATTAAACCCATTGTCGACAAGCACTTGGCTTTTCTTTTTTAAACCACCTTTTTGTTTGAGTTCTTGGCTTGGATTTCTGATTTTAGAGTTGCGAAAAAAAGCGATGAAAAAGAGAAAGCATTAAATAATAAAATATATTTGTTTATTAATGATTAAATACATTGTGTCACTTAATTTTTATTATTTATAAGAACAGTTATTATCGCATTAAATAACATGAATAAAAAAGAGCTTAGAAAGCCAATGATTTTATTTGTTTTAATTATATAATTTTCTGTTCCAATATGTGACCTGTTTTAAAATTATAATAAGTATATTAAATTATATTAAATTGTAATAGAATTCAACACAAACACCAAGTAACAAAAAACACAATTGTTTTAATTTTACTATAATTTTTTCTTAAGCCAACAGACTTTTGAAAGGTTCTGATACGAAATAAAATGTATTTAAAGTATTAAATAAAGATCAATATTTATCTTTCGATTAAAACAATATATTTTTCTGATCGGAAATGAGATTCGTCACCATGTGGACTGCCATGCACAGTGATATTGAAAAATCATCATTATATATTACCACTTCGTCGATTATTGACAATGCCGTGGGTTCATACATATATGGATGCCTACAAATTCAGAATCGATATATATGAGTTGTTATAGTTATTTTTAGTACCGTCTATATATTCCTACCCATCAATGCTTTTACAAACTAATTACAACTCCTTTCCATTTATATTTAAGATTGCTACAGCACAACCGTTTATCTTACCCACTCTAAAATTCAAATTATTAAATCCTATTTCATGTCCTAAACATACAATATTAATCTGTCCCACTCCATTTCTATTTCTCCACCTGCGCCCCACATAGGCAATTAAAAAATGTTTGTGGCCTACTTAGCGGGGCTGGGGAAATTGCACTTTGTCAATTGCTCTCACCTAATCAATTATGTATTGCTTTGCTCTTTTAATTAACCCACACCCGCGCAGAGCAATCCACAATCAATTTGGGCTGTCACACTCGACATTTCACATAATTCGACCGATAAAGAAGCAAACACCGAGCAGTTCGCAGCCAATTGACGAGGCAGGCCGTCGCATTGCACTATGGGGTTTTTGACCTGTTTTTGTGGCATTAATTAATAACTCGGTCAGTTTTGGAGATATCGACATGAAACTTTACCAATCATCATTATTTGTCCCTAGGCACATATAGTGTGAAAATCGTTCGGATCAGGAAACAATATCCTATAGCTCCCATAGGAACGATTGGTTAAAACTAAAAATAAATTAATAAAATTTAAGGAGCTGAAATTTGTTGCTCTATGCCTATAAAAGTGGATAATAATAAGTGCAACAAAAGCAAAAAAAAATTCCATCAAACTCAAAACTCATCGGCAGCCACAGGCACATATCGACTATCAATTCGCCAGTTTGTAGGCAAAATGATTCGAATTTGTCCAAATTGACGGGCAACTGACAGGACAAACATATAAAAATGGTCCTCATATTATATTATTATAAATAATTTGTTCATCAAACATTGTATAGCCTTTTCTTGCTCAAGCCGGCCCTTCTCGCTATCCCAAACAGCAACCAAGTCGGCGTTGGAGAAAGTGAGGTTATCTAAGAAAAATTCAAATTGCACCAATAGTGCGGAAAAGTGCACAATAAGACTAACAGCTTTTTGCTCAGAATTGACAACGCTACAACATATACTTGGACGCACTGCAAAATAATGCAAAACTCCTTTTTAAAATCCTATCTAAAGTTGAAATTTGTTTCTAAAAATCCAGCTTAAGATGCATTTATAAAATTAACAAAAGTTAGTATAAACACGTACAATTTAAGCAATTAATAACATTTAACATATAGTCCAAACCTGGGAAATCTATATTCAAGAGTTGATTTTTGTGTTTGTTAAGTTTTATGCGAACAAATGAAAATCAAAAACCACGGCAATAAATGTGCAAACTTGGCGTGCGTGCTTTCGGATGAAACATCTGACTTTACAGCTGTTATGCTAACATAAAACTGTTAAATAATAACATTTTGAGTTTAAAGCATAATAGTGTTATGTTTTCTTAATACGTACACACTAATTTTATTCCAATTGGAGCATTTTTAAAAAATGGGTTAATGCCAGATAAAGTGGTCATTTACCCCATAGTGCATTGGTAACTGATCCAGAAGGCGACGGATCCCGGCAGTTCCTAGAGCCTCACATAATCCCAGGAGCTCGACATAGCCGTGGCATTTTGTTTAGAAACTTTTAATTAGTGTTGCGAAAGTTTTTCAATTAACACCACCTGCACAACTATTTATTCTGCGCTGCGTTGCGGCGGGGCATCGGCATCGGCATCGGCACCGCCATCCAGCTCCTTCGAAACATTTGCCCTCATTGTTGTTTGTGTCGTGCTGTCAACTGTAAATTATAAAAATATTTTTGCACTTGCTGGCCGACCTTGGGGTGGTTGCTGGACGTTGGTGCTCTTTGAGCAGTGCCTTGCACCTCGAACAGCTCGGAATAATTCACTACAAAACACCCTCGACAGCCCATTCATTCAGGTTTTAAGCAATAAAAAGAAAATGGCGAGGAAAGGGAAACTGTGGGCAGCCACTTTTATGGAATGTTTTCTAATTGATTTTCACTCGATCGTAATTTAATATAAATTGCGCAAGTTTTGACAGCCAACACAGTTGGCAAACAACGCGTTCCCCTTGTTTTCCAATATTAATTAGCTCGGCCGAAACAAAAACTGATGTTGCTGATGCTCTGACATCTGAAATGCCAGAAAATGAAAATTGCTAATGGAAATGGGAATGGAAATGGAAACGGAATGGCATGGCTAATGAACAACTTCTGGAGACCTGAACGGAGGCGCATGCCATTAGCCCCGAAATGACAATCAATTATGACAATTTCTCAAAATGATAAACACGGCCTGTGGTCCAGTTTAATTATCTTGAAATGGCGTTATATAATTAGAAAATTGTAGAAGATAGAAAAAAATAGCAGAATAAAAAATAGCATATATGTATAATTCTAGATTCTTAGTTGAGTTTTTGGTATTTATTAATATTTAAAAATATTTATCAAGATAGAAAAAATAGCAGCAATATGTATATAATTCTAGATAAAGTGTCTTTACACAATCAGATTTCTTAGTTGAGTTTTTTGGTATTTATTAATATTTAAAACTTAAAGTTTGCGAGAAGAATAAAATGTATTTAGAACTATAATTGTATATATTCTAATCTTATATTTGAATTATCAATTTATCATTTTTCACAATCTTTAAATGACAGCTCATATGAAAAATCAGACTGTGTAAAGAGGCTTGCTTTTGGTAAACTAATTTTTTAATTGCGTTTCTTACTGGTTTTTTTTGGAAATTCCTATTCTCATAGGTTTCACAGAAATAGCTTTCGCTCAGGTTATGAAATTTCAATCAATCATCATTCTCAAGCTCTGGCAAAGACCGAATTCAAGGGAACTTAATGTCAAATTAAACCGATATGAGCACACATTGGAAAAGTTTGGTCCCCTTCCACATTGTGAGCGGAAAAAAGCGAAATTATTGATTCCGTTTCGGCCTGGATCATTATACAAAGCTGGCCCTTCCTTTGGCCAACTTAATGAAATTTCTGCTTATGCGAATTCGCTTGTTGTTGACACATAAACAGGGCGAAGACATCAATAATAAAGGCCATTTGCCCGCAAATAGAGGCCAGAGATGAAGTCATTGAACCGATGACGACGCAACTTCCTAGCCAAACAAAGGAAGCGATCCTGCGCATGCGGATTAACAATAATAATAAATATTAAATGCCATTACAGCTGCTTCGGATTTATCTCAATGAAATTATCTGAACGACGTAATCTGGTATTCAATTGCGTGTCCGCAGCCCAAATGAAGATGCGCCGCCCCAGCGAACTAATCCGGGTCCGAGGAAGTGTTCCCCAGTTCACGTAGAGCGCAAACTGTTTAGAAAAGCTTTATTTATGTCGAGACATAAATTTAATGCTAACAAGCAGCCAGAACAGACGCGCCACGCCCGGCGAAGGTGCAAGTGAAATTTATTTGGCTGATTTTCCCCCATCGCACTTGACGAAACAGCGCGGAATAGTTGAACTTGCAGCGGCAGCTGCAGCTGCAGCTGCAAAACGCGGATGCGCCAAGGGTATAAAATTAAATTTCAACTTTTAACGAATATTTACGTGTTGCAAGATAAAAGTGGCATAAAAACTTTCCGCAAAGTGCGAAATAACTGCCCCAAGAATGGCCCCGAACCTTAACCACTCAACCCTCGACCCTGCGAAAAAATGCAAGTGTTAAGTGTGAATTATAGTGCAGCATGTGGAATGCATGGAAGGTGCTTAAAGAACAATGCAATTCATTTCGATGGCACACACGTAGCCAGGCGAAACAATTCAGGCGATCCTTAGGAATCGATTAAGTGACTCGAAGGACGAGGTCCTGTGAAGTGGAAGCATTATAAAAGAGTTGCCCACTTAACTCTACTTGGCTAACAAATCACTTTCACAGCAAACGGATACCCTCGCGTACCATAACTTTAATTGACTATAATTATATATATATGATATGGAATGATCTTATCAATATTTGAAAAGGGATATCCTTCCATTTAGGTAGTATAAAAATTATCTGCCGAGTAAAGAATTACTGGTGGTTTTATAATACAAATTCAAAGTATTTATAACTATTTACAGAGTGATTCTGATTCTTAGGTTGGAAAATTATAATAAAATTTAAATTTCTATCTGAGTTTTTAAATAATATAAGACTATTTAATATTATAAAATTCTGACAAAAATTACATTCTAATAAAAACCATTTTTAAATCTCTATCAGATTATAGTTTCTTAGACAAAATTCTCAAATCGGTTTGTAAATTTCCGATTATAAAAAATAAATGAAAAATTTATTGAACATCACGATTAAAGCATAAAATGCATTATGTTCTACAGCAATATGTATATTTCTGATATAACTCCCCCATAATATGTTTTTTTTTCCAATTGCCAGTAATATTGGGTGATTCCTTTCAGAATGTCAGATTAAATTGATGTTAACAGTATTAAAATCCTATTTAACATGCAAACTGGTACTGCATTTACACAAAATGCAAAATGAATAGAGCAAAAAGCATCTTTTCATGCATGCTCAGTTCAAAGCAATAAACACACATTAGTTCAGCCCAAAACTCTGGTTCGGAATAACACTTAAGAATGTAATTTGGATTCTGTTTGTATCGTCCCCAAATGTGAACATTCGACGGCAGTAGTTCTGTTTTAATTGTTTTGCGTGCAGAATATTTCGAATATTATATTCAGTGTCAAAGGCTTCTGAATCGAAAACATTCGCACAGACAATGCGAAATACATTCCGAATTACTCACAAATTGTTTCTCAGGCCAACTGAAAATAGCACACTCTCCTTTGTCCTCGTCCTCATAAACAAGGGAATGCATATATAAATGTGTAAGGATGTGGAATCCATGGTTCACATATAGTCGGCATTAAGGTGTCTGTTGGGGGCGGAAAAGTGAAGGGATTTCTAGGGGCGACAGTTTTTGTGTTACTCGAAACTGTGACTGCTGAAGCTGCAGGCCAAACGCTTGCCAGAACTGCTGCCATGCAGAATTTTTCAATTTTCTTGGCAGCCAGCACAAATGTAATTTATTTTGCCACACACACACACAGACAACACTCGAGTGCAGACTCAGATACAGGATGCAAAATACAAAATACAAGATACAAGATACAATGCTGTGCCCCCGGCAATAGTGCAACGCAATTAACCTTCATGTCTTTTTGGCAGTTGTGGCGCACTTGTGAACATCTTCAAATTATTTCTCGGCTCGAGTGCGCCTATATCTGTATGTGGAATCTGTAAGCAGTTGAGATTGTTTGGCCACTTCAGGTGCTTTAAAGTTTTTAACCAGCTCAAAGCCTCAATGGCCGCAATTAGCCAGAGCCTCGTGCGTTTACCTGAGCTATTTAGCCCGGCATTTATTCTTTGGGCTGAAGGGCTGCTAATTGCGCCCTTCAGCTTCCGTTTCGAGTTGCTGCACTAGCTCGAGTCTGGCTCAAGTCCCCGATGCATGCTCGACTTGAGGCTTCTTTCTGCCTTTCCAAATGATTCACTTTATGAAGTGCGCCGCACAAAAGTAGGCAAATTGCAACTGCAATTGCCTTTGCAATGTAGCTGCCACTAGAGCCATTTGCTTGCCGGCAGAAGTCGCTTTAATTGCCCGAATTTCCACATTAAATTGAGTTATTGCAGCACCTTTCCCCGCACCCCAAAACGGGGGGCTGCTTGACATTTCCATTACCATTCCCGGCCTGTGCATTTGTTATGCAATCCGTGCCAAAATAGAACCGGCGGAGCGAACATTTTTCCCATTTGGCAGGCAGAGCAGCCAGACAAATCCCAGCCTGACAACGCAGCGCATTTTAAGTATTAATTTGAGCAAATCTTCGATAAGCCGAAGCGAACGACTGGGGAATGCTCTTTTCGAAAAGGAATACCGTTACTATAAGCTGGTTATATTTTATAATAAATATTATTTCCATATTTAACAGTAGTGAGCTGTTATCTTTAATGTATTTTGTGTGCTTGTGATTTGATATTTGGCTGTAGGGTTGTACTATTTAAATATACAAAATCCTAAAATATTTAATTAATTTTTTTAATAGAGGAATTTCTCTCGTTATTTCATAAAACCCCTTTTTTGTGAAATTATATCACTATCAATGCTTCTTGAATGTTATGATGCCAACATTCCCAACTATAATACCATTCTTTAAATAGTTTAGCTTGCTTTTAATTGCCAAAATACTATTTGTCCGTATCGAATAATGTCAATCTTCTTAGAATGTACATAAAAACAACCTATGTTACGACACACCCGGGGATCCTTATCACTTTTCCAGCAGAGGTGCTAACCCTTGGACTGGAAAATTGATATGGCTACCGATTGATAGCATTTTTATATCCCTATAGAGTACATACAAAGTTTTGGTAATAGAAATTTGCCCATTGGTGCCTGCGAATCGAAACAAAAGCTGGAAATACCGACTGGGAAAAGGCACAAAACGAGGCAACTGCATCACGGCTTTGGGCCATGGCTCGATGCCAATAGCCATTCTCATAAATGTGTGTCTGTCTCAGCACTCAGTTCGCTGCTGGATGTGTGTTTTCGAGAGCTGCCCGAATAGTGAAGCGAAAAAAAGGCCAGGGCAGAAATGTAGATTTCCAGGAAATTGTGGGGCGTAAAATATTTTGCACAAAAGTTGTACAACAATAGCATTAACAAGGCGAACAGAAGTGAAACAGAAACACCAGAAAAGCTGGAGCGTGTTGGCAAATATTCGAACAAATATTTGGAGTGCATTGAACGCTCGAATGCGTCGAAAACAATCGCCAACTATTTCCCATGAATATTCCTCTTCCGCTAAAGGTTTTGTTTCCCATTTCATCTACTATTTGCTTTTGATCTACCCACACACATTTTTCGCTGGCAAGTCAAGGTCAACTATACTGACTTTTAATTAGAGCGGGTCATAATTACAGACAGGCGGCCCACTTGATGGCCCACCACGCCCACAAAGGTCGTCGGTATCCGTACTTAACTTGGCTGTAATTCAAAGGCGCTGCCGGCTTTGTCAACTTCCTTGACAGTGCGGCCACGTGCGACACGCTCTGGGCGGAAATTAAAATTCTGGCGGCGTTTCAAAGGCAACAAAGCAACGGCGCTCGCGAAGCCAAAGCCAAAGACAAAGACAGACAGCAAAGAGCATCTAATAAACTTTCGCGCTCGGGCTATGAATTTTCCAAAGCCAAGTTGTTTTTTGTTCCTCGGGCGGGCTGGTCTTCTATTTTCCGCCGGCGCTGAGACACGCGCTCTCGGTCTAGACACAAATCAAAGAACTACGTCTCGCACTGCCAATCAATGGTGGCCCTTTCCCGAGCTTATGCTGTGGATTCGAGCCCCTGGCTCAACGTTGCATGGCGCTTCTTCGCTGAGCACGGTTTTAATTAACAAGATGCAACCATTCATACCTAAAAAAATTTATAAGATTCTGAGGAAATATATAGACTAGAAATAATATATATATATTTTTCAAACAATCTTTTATGCCTATACTCCTCGAATACAAGTTTTAAGCGGTGTTCTTTTAAGTTTTTTTTTTACATGTATGCTAAAAAACTTTAAAATATTTAACTGATAAAAATTTAGATACGATTAGTTAAGTGAGTTACTAGATTATTTGATTTAAATTAACATTATTCAATTGGCCAAATATAAAATCTAAATTTTAAGACGTAAAAAAATGTTTAGTTCATGTCGAAATATATATAGATTCCTTTTAAGCTTTAAAGGCTCTAAATGATCCAACATGTAGGATTGATATGATCTAAGGGAATCGCAAACAATTTTAAATGATCTGTTTGAACAGGAAATATTATTATAAGGGAGTAAATTTATTTTGTTAATGATGTGTAAAAGGATCCCTTGCATAAAAACCTAAAAATTTTAATCTAGGACTTACTTTTTTTGTCTGTCTTAAACTAATTTACGATTTTTTTCGGAGTGTGCCGAGATTGGTTGGCATGCAGATGCTGCCAGTTCTTCAATTAAGGTCCAAGGGAAGTTCGTTTATTGACCGAACCTGAGCTGGCAACAATTGTAACAGTTTATCCAAGTAAATAAACGGCTCAGATCGGGTTAACGAACGGCCAACAGCGATGGGTAAATGCAATTCTGTTCGCAGTAGGATTATTTATTTGACTTTCTTTGCCGACTATTTAATGGGATAATATTGTCAAGAAGCTGCCTGCTGAAAAGCTTTTAAGAGTCTGATTAAAATTTAAAGATGTTAATTAAAGCTGTATATAAAAAGAGCGCTAAGAACTTGTTATATATTTTTGAAATACAACTATTATTTGTGTTTCCTAGCTATTTACATATTAATGAAATAGGTTTCGTAAATGTATATAAAAGCGTTAGACTTGTCCGATTTTAAATAAAATAAAATCGTGTATTTTTCAATTAATTTGTCATCGTTCCAGCTATGTAATATAGACATCTTATCTGATAGATATATTCTAGTCACAACATAACTATTTTACTCCTTCTAATAAGCAAATTGATCATTAGTTATAGCACCCTGGCAAGGGTTCACAAATCTATAAGCTTTAAGGTAAGTATTGTTAAAAATATGTTTCCCAGTTAAAGCCATATTCACGTTAGCCGTAAATGATGCGCCGGAGACATAATAATTTTCACTTTCGGTGTTGACAGTGCATGTAACAGTTTCCTCTCCGCTATCCTTCCGATTTTCGTCCTTTGCCCCGCTGAAGCTGGAACAAAGGAGCTTTTAACATGTCTGCCTGCCGAAGTGTGTGTTTGTGAGCGATAGTGTGAGCGGGCGAGTTGAAGTAACCTTTGGCCGATTAAACATAAATCCCTATAAAGCAACAAAGTAAAAATTGCCAACGAGCCAAGTAAAAACTTTGGCAAAGTGCTCAACGTCTTGGAGCTTCGCTGCTTTCCACGCTTTCCTCGCTTGATGCCAAGGACGTGGTGCTGGGCGGTGGGTTGTGGGTGGTAGGTGGAAAATCGGAGGCCTTTGAAAGCTGCGTTAATGCAAAGGCTAGGGGGCTAAAGGGTGACTGAGTAATTTATATGCCAGGCACAAGATCATCGCTGTTAGGGCATTAAAAACTTAAATAGTTTTAATGCGACACAAACTATGCGGGAGTGGAGCCAAGAACACGACGAACAAGCTTCGCAGCCGCTCCCAAGGTGCGTATACTTAACGCAGCCTTAATTATTGTACTTCCCGGCAAAGGAGAATTTCGGGCGGGGGGCTGTGTAAAGATTGTAAGCCAACATTCATAATGTGCAATGGCTCGTTTGCTCAGCAAGACGACAATCTTGTCCTTTATGCCGGTCTAAAGTAAATTTAAATAAAAATGCAGATGGAAATGGAGACACAAACTCGGCTACAAGCTGCCTACGGAATTGATTTGAATGGCCAAGAAGGGCGGGCGGGGAAGCCCCGAAGAATAACAATAAACATTTCTATCTGCTTCATTGGTTATTTACTCATTTCGATAGAGGGAGATGGAGGAGCAGCAGCGCAGGCATCAAACAAGAAAAACAGCGGAAAAAGGAAAAGTTCCCTTCTCTGGTTTTTGTTTTTTTGAAATCGCGAAAAGGACTTCACTTGATGGCAGCGAAACTAAAGCAGCCAAATAAGCAACCGCAGGGCAGGGTCTGCTGATTTTCTTTATTTTTTTTTATTTCATTTCTGTGTTGGACCGAAGACAGAAGCTGCTTATAAAGCAATATACAATTCGCTGTGGGCGGCCAGGCAACAACAATCGAACCGAATCGATATTTTTCGCTGCTGCCTTTCGCCCACAGCCTCCTTTTCGTCTTGACTTTTTCCTGTCTTTGGTCCTGGCCAAAATGGATTTTTGGCACCCCCGGGGACCCGTATTGGCCTGGTGTCACGGGCATTTGGGCGGGGTTAGGGGAAATGCACTCCCGATTTGAGCCTCCGATTCCGGCCACATATTCCGCCGCCGAGGACTTCAGCTTGGGAGTTTTCACGCTTGAGTCCGTGGTGAAGTTTTGCCATCAGCTGCTGGTTGAGGTTGGCGTTTCGGGCTACGCTTTTCCAGAGCGGCGCCGACTCCCTGAGCGAGTGCCCTGTTATACCGTCTGTCATAATGCGAGAGCGCCGTATAAAGGGAAATTCAGTGGGAACAGTTTGGGGCCCGCTCTTATACTGATGAGAACAGCAGTTTAACTAAAAACACAATGTGTAGTGCTTATCAAAATAGGTGGAAAGCCAACGAGGAAATCACAAACAATAACAAAGCAGAAAAAATAGGGAAGCTACAATTACATTGTTTTTCTGCCAATATAAAAAGTTTAATATTTCTTCCTTAAGTTTGTGTTTTTGAATACTTACAAAGTGCATTTAGGTCATGGTTTCTTTATGAAATATTTTTATATTCTGGATGCGCTGTACTCAACCAGATTGGTTTTTACTGCATATTACCATAAAAAGTGGAACATATAATCTTTGAATTTCTGTATATTGATAATAATGTAATATATATTTCGTCACAATACAATCTTTTGATTCGTTCAACAATTTTAAAATTATTAAAATAAAAATCTATTTACTCAGTTGATTGTTCAATTCTGTCACTAAGTGCATAGTTAAAAGATTGGATAAATCTATTTTTAAATACCCACATCTTTTATTTAAACAATATATTACTTAAAATATTTTTTATTACAAATTAAGTACTAATGAAATCAAAGTTATAATACAATCTTACAATAAATTTGATTTTAATATTTTGAAATTATCTATTGAAAAATATAATTAATTAAAAAAGTCTGGCCTGATTTCTTAAGTTAGATCGATCCTGAAGAATATTTTAAGATCTAATTCAACATATCTCAATTAAATGTTATATGTCAATATGCACATAAAATAATGCCATTAAAATATCATAATTATTTTTATGAAACTGAAAACTACAATAAGCTGTTATCTTTTTGATCAAGTCTTTGGCTTCTTTAATTGACATATAAATTAGTATTAATTTGCAATTGATAAATGGCATTTATTAAGCAGTTTACAGGCGGATAAATCACATCGAAAGTATAAATAACGTAGCTCGCCACTGCAGCCTCCCCCTTTTTTTCGAGCAGAGAAACCGGTGAAAGTGGTGCGCTCCCCCGCACTCTCTCGCGCTCTCTCTCTCGTTCTCTTTTGAGAGCGCGT
The DNA here is from genome assembly GCA_018153305.1 of Drosophila kurseongensis. Classification (NCBI taxonomy): domain Eukaryota; kingdom Metazoa; phylum Arthropoda; class Insecta; order Diptera; family Drosophilidae; genus Drosophila; species Drosophila kurseongensis. The sequence continues at coordinate 8,426,500 of JAECXX010000210.1, read as the reverse complement.
ATAACAGTTTGCCGAGTGAAAGACGACGAGGCACGAGGACACCACGAAGACCGCCTGGTTTTCACTTGGCGGAGGCGTCTGCCTGCCTGGAAATCCGTCGAGCGTTGCGGGCGCAGCAGTTGAAAAGCGTTCGCCGTGAGCGACAGACACGCCGCAGTCGATCCGTTCGAGTCCGCTCCACTTCGTTTTGTACCGCTCCGATCCGATCCGATCCGTAACCCCGCCCGTGGATTGCTCCGCCGGACGAATGTACAAATTATAGCCGGAGTTGTGGCAGCTAAAACACAAAAAGGTGGCCAGTAGGTCAGATAAGCCGGAGTTAACCCTTGGTGTACGTGGCCCACTGTGCGTGTGTGTGTAGAGAAAGTGGCGAAAGCTGGGGCAGAACGTGCCACCATCTGAATTTTCCGAGTGCGCCGGGTAACGTGAGACGGGAAATTCCGAAAACAACCTGAAATCCATTTGCCGCAAATTGAGGAACCAGCGACACCACAGCAAGTGTAAACGCTAACGAGCGCGAACATTTTGATTGATTTTGATTGACATGCCACTCAGCGCATGCCACCCATTACGAAAAAGTGACAGAAAATAAGAGAAGGGGGAAAGAACTGGAGTAACAATCGTCGCAAACAAATATCGCCACAACTATTCACTAAAAAATCAAACAAAGAGCAAACAAATATTGAAACGTTTGAAGCACTTTCGTGCCTAACAAATAATTGCCTCAAGGGCTGTCAGCGAAAGTGCCAACCAAACTGGAAAAAATATATCCCACACAGGCCCAGAAACAAAATGCAATCAAATCAAGGCCCATAAAAACCGCACAAAACAAGCTCGCATAAAGCCGGAAAAGCCAGCCGAAAAAAATCATACAAAATAATAATAAAAATCCACAGCATCAGGCGGCTAATCAACTACAACAAAATAACCGAAAAAAAGTATATGAAAAAAAAACGCTGAGTTGGGCAACTGTTTTTTTCCGGCATCTCAGTCACATTTCATACTCCCTTGCTGTGTCAGTGTAGTGGTCTCTTTTATTTGTATACATATATATTTATATGTATTTGTGTGCCGCCTGCGTAAGAAAAAAGGATAAAATATGCCGGCATTGATTTTCTTCTGCGACAACAATAACAACATCAGCTAAGCAACAACAACATAATAAGAAACGAGGAAAAGTTGCAGGAATCGAGGGCAAACTTTTTCGGACATTTTCGGTATGTTGTTTCTAATTTCTGCACTGTTTTAGTTATTCCGCTTGTTGTACATAAAACTCAACAATATTGCTGTCAAAGTTCTGACAGTTTGAACTTTTTATATGCTCGAACTCCCGTTTCCCATCCGCATTAAGTTTGGGGTCGAACTAAGCCGATTCGATATTTGTTATGCGGAAAGTTGCTTGTATAATTAGGTTAAATGCTTGTAAATAAACAAAAGTGTTCGATTTAAAAGAGTTGCCCAGGAAAAGTTTGGCATTGTGAGGACTGACTTCTTTTGGGGTTCGGGGATGAAGTTTTCGGTAGAGAATTTTGCTTTGTTGTCAAGAGTTTATGCAAATAAAAGAGTACTTTCAACTTTGGACAGGAGCTCAAACTGATTAAACAGGGATGGCTTTCTAACGAATGGATTATCTGTAAAATGTTTCTGATATTTTTCTGAAACTGCCCTTGGGACTTGTCATTAATTTGTTAAACATTCAATTAAGCTTGTGTAAATTACGCGTGTCAAATGGTTCGCAAGCCTTAAGCCCCTTTGATAAGGTCATTTAATTGCCAAACACACAAAGTACCCAAAAGTAAAACTTGCTGATTTTTAAAATGTTTGCGTTGTGGCCTTTGTAAATTTCAAAAAAGGGAAAGCTGAAAGGTGAAAGAACCACAACAAAGGACCTCACCCACAGCTGTTCGAAGTCGGCACTTTTCGGGGGCAACCAAGGGTTAACCTGCAAACATTTGGAGGCCCACAGAAAGTCGTGTGTTTGACTCGAATTAAAATGGAAACAAGGAAATGCCGAAGGCGATGCCTTTTCGACGCTGACGGCGTGCAAATGAGAAAATTCATTATTTAACATTAATTAAGGCTTATTATGCACATTATCAACACAGTGGAGCAAACACGCACACAGGCGCAGAGCGAAACACGTATGCTAACCGCATTAAATGTCAGTCAAAGACTCGACTAAGTAAACACAAGCCAATGTACGTTCCACTCTGTGTGTGGGTGTGTGTGTGTGTGGTTGATTGTCGGCTTGTGTGTGTGTGGGCCTGTGGACAACTATCAGCCAACACACACACTCTCAGCGACACAGGTGAAACTTTTACTTTTCCACCCAGCCCCAAACCCCCAAAAGGAAAGTCAGGTTCATAATTCAAAGGCCGTCAGAGGAAAGGGAGAGGGGGAGGGGGTCGACATGGTGGTGGCCAGCAAGGAGCAAACAGGATGCGAAGCGGCAACAGAAAAACAACAGGGAACATATAGTGAATTTACCAGGGATGTGGTAGACCAGATGGTACCCAGGAATCAGACTTATCTTCTGCTTTTAGTGAGATTAAACCTTGACCTGCTCTCTCCTTGGCTGCCAACATGTTCAAAATTAATTTATTTAAGACTAACATCGAAATCTTTATTTGTTAAATATACTGTTTTTTATTTATCTGCTTAAACGTTTCTAAGACTTCATAACATATAGTATTATTAATTGACTATCAATTTAATATGATGTGATTTTTAATTTCGATTTTCACTTATATTTTAGACATCTTTATACTAACTTTTAACTGATCAATAAAATCACAAGCAAAGTATACAAATTCGATTTGAATTTATTTATGTAATTTATCATTTAGTTTTAAAAATAGCAACTCATGGAACTTTTTCAATACAATAACTTAATTCCGTACCTGTTTGCCCGGCCCAAAATGCCCATCCGGATAACTTTCACCTCCTGCTGGGTGGGAAAGGTGTTTAAATTATTCAGTAAATTGTTAAGTAAATAACACGAAAGGCGCACGTTAAAAAGCAACGAAAGACAACAATAACAGCAGCCAGAACAACAGGCTCAGACATCAACACCCATCCTCCCACTCGTGTCTATGGCCACTGAGGAAATTTACCACTCACATGGCGATGATGATGACGATAATGGTGGTGATTCTGGGGCTGGTGATGGTGCTGATGCTGATGCTCAGTCTGCAACTGAAAACGAGCCAGATGATGACACGCCGCACAGTTCATGGCTCAGCGGAGTTGCCGGCAGCAAATGTACAATAAAATAAACACCAAATGTGGAAGGCTAGCCCGAGGTTTTCCAAATGGAGGGCAGGGCGAACGGAACGGGACATAACGGAACGAAACGAAAACAAAGCCGGAAACGGAAGCAGCTATGAGAGTTCAGGCGGCTGGAACGACGCACTCTGAACCAAGTAAACAATAGCGAGAAATTTGTTAGCACAGGAGCAGGGAAGTCGATGCAGGAAAGTCGAAAGTAGACAAAGCCCTATTGACTCACCTCAAAGGCAAGTCCGCCCTCGAAACAGCCATAAATGTGGACGCTTCAGGGTGGAATATTCAGATTGGTTAAAAGTATCAAAAACAATTGCACTTCGCAGAAGCCGATGAATAATTCCGCATGGACAATTAAAAATACAACCCTATTGAGTGGGGATCCTGAAATACATATTGATGAGCCTTGCTTATATTTAGATTATTTTAATATATGTGATTATGGCTTAAAATTAAATAAGTTCTAGTGCTTATCAATGTTAATTACAATATACCTAAATTAAACAACGAAAATAAGAGCAAAGGTACAAACTCTTTGAAAAGTCACTCTTAAAATAAATCCGTTGGATTTTTCGAGCTACTGCCAAAACCTAAATTTCCTTGCATAATATCGCACTAAGAACTGAACAAACATTTGATTTCTTTTTATTCCAACAGTCTTTAAACAACAAATTTTTTTCTTCATTTGGGATTATACATTTGAAATTTGGAAAAGTAAATCGTTAACCAAAAAAGCCCTTAACTTTTTCGACAGCCTTCGAAATTTTTAGGAAATCTAGCCAATTGCGCTTACTTTCTCCTGACTTCGAGCTCTGTACAGGCGTCCAAGGTACGAGTTGGCCATCTGAAACCTGCTGCACTGGCTCAGTGTCCTCAGTACTTTCAGAGCCCTCGGGAATCTGCGAGTGTCGTGAAGCATTCTTTTTTGAGACGCGAAAGGATTCCCTTTCCTGAGTGGACATTTTGCGCCATAGGGAGGCGCCCTCCACGGACAATCGGTGTGGGTTACTCTGCCGGAATTTGCGCATAAAGTTCTTGAAGGTCCATGAGCTGCTGCTCCGGCGGGCCAGTACCGTTGGGCGACTAATCTGGACTGCAGGGGCAGTCGAGGGGCGTCCCCGTTTTTTGGGGGAATTTGTGGCGGGTACTAACCCGGAACCAGCCCTTTTATTCAACCGCTTCACCGGCTTCACCACAGTCGATTTCTTTGGAACTTTCTTTACTCGCTTGGCCTTCTTTCGGGGCTCCTCAACATCACTGAGTTCCTCGGCATCTGTTTGCTGATCAATCCCATTGAGCTCATTACAATTCTTCACTTGGGACAGTAACTTCAGAACGTACTTCTCTGGCTTATAGGCTTCCTTTTTCTTCACAGTCATTTGAGCCCATTTCTTAGTTGCTTTCTCAAGATTATCCTTGGGAGAGTTGCCATGGACTATAGAGAAGTCCTGCAGAAAGTTGACAAAGGGCGTACTGTTCACGGACACGGTAGAGGTGCACATTTCATTGATCTCGGCAATCGAGGGACCTTCCAATGCGGATTCCATTAAAGTACCAGAGTCAACTGTATCCTGCCTTGCATTATTCGAATTTGAAACACTAGTTTGACCAGTAGCGTTCTCCGAGGAAATATGGACGTCCGCCTGGACGGCAAAAATCGAACAACTCGAATAATTCAAGCTCCTAGGACTCTCAAGCACCTCTAAGTCCTTATCGTCCAAGTTTCTCAATTTGAAGGGCCCCTCCGAAACCTGCTCTATAGTGGCCATATCGTAAGAGAACTCGCGGCGTTGTTGGCCGTTTTGTACAACAAAGTTCCTAAATGCATTTCGAGGGCCAGGACCTGGGGTGGATCGAATCACTTTTCTCTTTCTCAAAACAGGCGGCATTTTGTACTTTTTCTGTATATTCTGTATATTCCTATGTTATCTTTAGTTGATAGATATTAATATTGGTTATAGAAAGTGCCACAAAGAAAATATGTTGTAATGAAGAGCTTATGCAGTTTTCTGCAGCTGCAGACTAGAATTTTAGTACTCCGTGAAAGTATATGTAATTGAATGTGTGCAAGAGGATTGTTGCACCACATAGGCTTACTTCATATCACAACGATTTTCTTTGCAAGAATTGTTTTGGAAAAAAAAACGGAATAAAATATTTACCTTGAATTACAAACTGTGTACTGCGAGCTATACCGAATGAATAAAACTAGACAACCATAATGGCAGGGGTAACTGAGATTTAAGCCTTTTTACACTTTCTAAAGCAAACGAGAATGTATATTTTTTGGTAATTTTTAACCTATAAATATCGAAGATTTATTTGCCGCACACCGAGTGGAAGCAAACAGTCCGGAGCTCCTCCAATTCCCAGTTTCTGGGCCGCAGAGTGCTCAGACGCAAATGACATGCAAAATAAGCAGCAGAACCGGTGGAACCAGTGGAGGACCCTGAGCAGCAGCATCCGGGCCACTTACTGAGCCCCAGACATCCGCCAGATAGGGTTTATTAGGGCACCGAGCCAGGCGCCGTAATTTATGCGGGTTTCGAGTAAAAATGTTTGCATAAACTTTATGCAAAAATATGCTCTGGCCAACGCATGCTGGGTTTTCCTGCGATGTTTGGTTGTGCGGCAGTGTGGGTGTGTGGGTGGCACGGACTCTTGGCAGAAAACTCTTGGTCCGGGCACATTAACAGAAATTGATTTTCGATTTTTCCCCCACTCGCTCGTTCATTCTGCTCGGAAACAAAGTCTGGAAAATGCTTTCTAGCTGAATTAGAAAATAAAGCAATTTGTTTTGCGCATTTTGTGTCGTTTCGGTTATCCTGGAAAAAGTTTGATTAGTTTGTTTTGCATTTGTTTTTGGGTGTTGGGTGCGGATAATGTTATTAATGTTTCTATACAGTGGCCAGGGAGTTTATCGAACTCTTTGGCCAACATTCTGTTCCCGAGCACTAGAACACTGGCCGAAAAAAGCTTTGGCAACATATTTGCCGAAAGTTTGGGTTTTGGGGATTCAAAAAGTTTGCCCGAGTGTGTTTGAGGATTTTCCCTGAGTACTGTTGTTGTTTTTTGTTACACACTTTTTGCCACAATTTTCGGTAAGCCTTTTCAGTAGGGGCGTTTAAGGTGCAGCCAGGTCAGTAGGATCCCAACCTTCTAGCACTTTGCACAAATGCACTTTGACTTTGCGCGGTTTACTGAGAGGTTACTGAGCGAGTTCAGATGGAAAGGCTTAAATGTTGATATTAAGCAGAGTCGCAACCTTGTGAGCTAATTAAAACAAATATTCATGTAAGTGCTGCTCACATTTTATATTGCTTTTTTAAATGGAATTATGACAATCAAAGAAGAGTTAAATAATCTGTGCATGTAAGAGGCGAAAGATCAGAAAATCTGCATTACTACACAAAAAAGGCCAGATCATGTTGGAAAGGATATGTTATTTATTAAAATCTTTATCCAAATCACTATTTTAATATGATCGGTTCCGATTTCATCGTTTTTTTTAAGGGCACCTTTTCTAAAATAATCTAAAGGATCAAGCTGTTACTTCAAATATAAAATTTCCCTAACTTGACTTTTAATATAAGCTCAAAATGTAGTATCTGTTCTTACCGGCTTAAGTTCGAAAGACTAAAAAACTCATTTTTAAAATCAGACAACATGCTAAGAGCTTGCTACACCTTCATAGCGGGTTGGTCCGGTGTTTAACAACTACGGCCTAAATGAGATATTAAAATCACAAATAATTTTAAGCATTAAGTATTGTTTAATTAAATCTGTTTCTTAGGCGAATGAAAAGGAGTTCTGCCGGCATACGCACAGTATAGTACTAATTTAGGACTGGCCACTTGGCATGATTCACATTGTAAAAATCTATAATGACAGCCAACACTTGTACGAAAAGTTGAGCCACAGATTTTTAATAAATATAAAATAGTTATTTATTTTATTCACAATTAGGGGCTTATAAGAATTAGAAAAGAATGATACATTTCTATTAATTTAGTTTGTTTTCTGGTATACTCCCAATGGAGTTTGAGATCGTTGAAGTGTTGTTTCATAGAAACATTTTCTTTTCGCGAGAGGACATTTTGCGCCAGATGGAATCGCACTCAACGATTAGTCGGCCCGGATTTTTTCGCCGGAATTGGCGCAAGAAATTTTTGTAGGCCGATAAACTACATTTTTTGCGGACTGTAACTAAAACTGATGGGCGAATATTTCTCTTGATTTTGGTATATTTCTTCTCGATCTTCCCTTCACGCTTGGCCCTTGTTTTCGGCAGTAAAACCTCATGGGGATCATCGGCATCATTTCGTGGTTCAATTATATGACTATCAGTATTGTTACTATCACTATCCGAGCAACTACTTTTTGGGCGATTACAGATTTCTGGAGAAGCCGAGGAAAGAACTCTATTTTTTGCGTAATTTTTGACTGGCTTTACTTTTGCACTGAGCCGCTTGACGGGTTTTCGCGGCCTTTGGGTCGATGTGTTCACCTTATTATTTTGCCGGTTGGCTCTTGGTTTTGTCTTCTTAATATTATTATCCACGGAGCTCTTGGGATTTATATTAGTTTCAACATCCGTCATTGGCGTCTTAACTGGATCGAAAATCTCATCACAATTATAACGTTTTGAAAATAATTTAAGGACATAGTTCTCGGCTTCATAAACTTCCCTTTGTTTGTCCGACATTTGGGCCCATTTAACAGCTACTTCGTGCACATTTTCCTCGGTGTCATGAGCAACGTAAAAATCCAGGAGAAAGTTGGCAAAGGGTTTATCCTCGACTGTGATGGAAGTACTGGATATTTCAATAATATCAGTGCTAGATAAATCAACCATTGGGAACTCCTTCGTTTTCTCAGAGTCCACATTGCCTTGTGATGAATGATTAGAATCCGAATTAATGGCTTCCCCATCAATTGTCTCTACTGAGCAATGGTCGCTGTATATCGACGAATTTGAATAACGCAAGATCGTGGGACTCTTAAGTACCAACACATCGTTCCGTATTTTCCGGTCGTCCCATTCTTTCAATTTGAATGGCCCATTCGTAGATTTTTCCGTAATCTGTTTTAAGGCCACCATTTCCAGCTGGCGTGGCATGTCAATTTTGTTTTTATCGAAATCGAACTTCTGATGCTGACTTCTGCTTAGCTCTGCCCATCTTAACCTGGCAAAATCTTCAAGTTGACTGCTTTGGATCCAACCGTTCACCTGCTTGAAACAGGCCATGAAGTTGATGAATGCATTTTTGGTGCCACGACCTGGTGTTGATCGAGTTCCCAACTTTTCTCTTGGAACAGAGGGCATATTGTTTTTCAGCTTATTTCTGTGTTAATTGTTCTAAAAGGGTGGTAAATTTAAAAACATTTTTAATAAAAACACAACTATTAAGTGGGTTTAATGTTTTAGCTTTCTTGCACCGCTTTGTCGTAATTTAAAGCGTTTTTTGGAAAATAAAAAAAAAGAAAACGAAATATTTACCTAGAATTGCACAATGTGGACTTTGGCTTATACTAAATGAATACAACTTGACAAACATAAACACTGTGGTAACTGTGATTTAAGATTTTGTATATTTTCTAAAGCAAATGCGAATGATTCTTTTTTGGTAGCTTTGAATCTATCTCAGTCACAGTCGCAAAAGACATGCTAAATAATAGTAATAGTAAAATAATGTTTCGAGTATTTCTTTCTTTGCTCAAATAAAATAGACCATGCTTACTCATATAAGTTTTCTCAATCAGAAAAGGCAATTTTACTTAATATTTGTAAAGTTAATTTTATTCTAGCAAGCAAAATTGATTGCCTAATTTTTAGGTCAAAGCAATTGGCAAGGTGCTAATTCGGTTTCAAGTCCCAAGATCAAAGACTGCGCTCCAATTTGCACTTCTGGGTGCCAATCTGCTGGCACCCCACAGCCTTGACCACATTCCCGGCTCAAACTGGCCGTGACCAGAAACAAATTGGCGTGCAAAGTGCTCGACAAATCAATTGCAATTACCCGGCCAGTCTGCCATCGGGGAAATGGGGCCAAGTTGAGGAGGCCAAATGTAAAACATTAAATAATTCCATTCTGTGCCTGTTATGCGCCGCAATGGGCCACGAGCTCAATCAGAAAGTTATCCAAACAAATTGCAAACGAAAACACAAATGAGATATGCCTTCGCCGGGGATGCTTTCGGCCGACTTTATTTCTGACTTTGCATTTACTTTGTTTTTTTTTCCAGGCACAAAAAAAAAGAAGCGGGTAGAAAATCAGGCAACAATAACAAGGGCCAGAGCGGCAAGGGCTTACTCAATTTTTCCGCGGAGAGCGAAAGCAATTTCCGTTCGTTAAACCTACATTTCGAAATTAAATTTTTTACACTTGAGAAGTTCGCAGCTTCAAATATTTTCATTTTGCCTCAGACGCAGCGCAATTATGCACCGTCAGTGGGTGTGAGTGGGTGTACAAGGGCCTGGCAACCCTGGCCTACTCGAACGGGAACCAGGCAACCCCCAGACCCCAGTCGAAACCCATTTCTGGAAAACCCCCCCCCCCACAGCTTCAGAAAGTGAGTTGTAATGCGCTGTTAGGGCGTGACGCCTTTAAAACTTTGCCCCTGGGTTGCCCCTTGAGAATTCTCAGAAGAAACGTCTTAGTTCATTCGGGTGGGAAACGGTTGCCTTGTCGACTTTAAAAGAAAATAAATAAGGATATAAAGAAAATCTGTTGAAATAGATTAAAGCCTATGCAAAAATTACTGAAGGCAATTTAATTTCAGCAGTTAATAGATTGTATACATATATTAACAGAGGCCTATATTATTATGTTTTTAAAACATAATAAAACGAAAAAAAAACATATGGAATTGCCCATTAAAAATATAAAAATAATACATTTCTTTACTTTAAAAAACTTTTAAGGCAAATTCCAGAAGAAGCTACTACAGTTATTATCAATAAAATTGTTGGTGGCAGGCAGTCTGTGGGACATTAAAACATTTCATTAAAGTGCTGCCCATTTAAAACACTCAAAGCGAAATACCCAAAAACAGAGTCTCATGGGGTACTAAAAGCAGCCATCAACAACGTGCAGAAAAGCTGAAAAATATACACGAAAATATTGCTCAAACAAATGCCGAGTCTCGTCACCCCCCGACCTTCAACTCCCCATCCACCCATCCACCCATCCTCCCACTCATTACTTCTTTCGACGCAAAAAGCGGAGAATAAAAAGTTTAGACTCTGTTTGCCGTGGTTGCCCCTCGTGGTCTGCGGGGAAGGACAAACAAAAAATGTTGCCGAGTATTAAATATCTATTGGGGAAAGTGCGGAATTGAAGCCTCCGCCTCCAGGAGATGAAAATATTATGCTTGCTTTTCATTATGTTTTCCGTCGCTGGCTCGGCAAATTTCCCTGGCAGCTTAATTGAGGCATTACTTGTGTCATCGATTTTCGGTGGGCTTTACTTTTGAATATCGTACGGGTATCTGATCACACAAGCCGCCTCGATCCCATCTAATTTATATTATCTGCTTAATTTATATGGAGAACGAAATTGCAAAACAACAACCCTATGTGGGAAAGATAAGTCTCCGACCCTCACTCTCGTTAGGCCAGAAAAAAAGGGAAATGTTGGACAAAAATTGGAATAAAGAAAAAGGACCGAAGACCGAGGACCGCCAATAAAATCTGTTTTATTTGCATGCCCCTGGCGAGGACAGAGACGTGGCTTTCTTTTTGGTTATTCGAAAGGGGCCCGGGGCTAATAAACGGACAATCAGAATTCGAATAAACTGGTTGCAATTTGAGCTGAGAGGAAACGGAATTAAAACGAAAGTTTACAGCATTTTTATTGGATTGCAGTACGAGTTTGTTATTTGCAGTAAACAAAGGGTTGGGCTTTGATGGCATCGCAGGAAGTTCAAGTTGTAGTTATGAAGTTGCAAAGGTCAAAGGTCCCGAGCCACGCCCCTGTTCCTGCAGGAATGCACCAAGAAAAGTTGGGCGACGCGTCTGGCATACTACGAGGCCATTAAATAGAATATTTAATTTTATTGTTGGCCCCGCAGCCTTATGACATTGTCCTTTGTCACCAAAGATACATGACAGACACCCACAAAAGGGTCAGGCTGGCTGGCTGCTTTCACAAAATGAAGCGGCGCGCATTTTTCGAGGCTTAGCTACAAATTTAAATTCCGAGCATGCTGCTGCGAGGCCTCCAAAGGCATCCAGCATCCAACACATATTTACATATTCTCCCTTCCCGTCTCGCTTTCCAAAATTTCCCGAGTAAAGCCATTTTATATTAAAAAAAAAAAACGGAGGAACAAAACAAAATGAAACGAAAAGTTTTATACATTTCTAATATGAAACCCTTTTGCGTTGTTTTTTCAAAGCCCTTTCTTCCTTTTTTCAGGTTACTTCGGACAACTAAGCTGCGGATGATTAAAACGATAAAAAGGTAGGCTGGGAAAAATTTCAGACAGCTTTAAAATATGGTTTTGGGAAAACCGAATAAAGTTGGTAAGGGCGCAATTAAAAAAAAAGTTCACGCCATTCAAAATGATTGTTTTTATAAATATCTTTACTTGCCTTTCAATATATAAATCGGTACTGAAAAATTAATCCCGTTAAGGGAAAACGTAAATGTAACTTACCTTTTATTTATTTTTTTTTGTATATCTACCTGTTGTTATGCAAATCAAATTAAATATGCAAATCAAAAGCGAAAACGCGGCTTGAAGTAAGTTTTCAATTTTGTGTAATATTTATTTTTCTTTGTGCTTTTTTGCCATCAAGCTGTCATGTGTTTGAGCTTCATTTATTTATGATTATATTTATTTATTTATAAATGTTATGTGTACATATGGGCGATTCGTCAAAAACGCATGCAATATTTCATTGGGGTTTAAAAACAATATTTATACGCTTGCGGGCCAAAAGTAAAACCGAGAGTTTTTTGCCTGTTTGTGGAATTTTCAACTTTTTTCTCCTTTGGGTGGGGGCTTTATTAACTGAACGGCATAAAAATGGCCACAAAAATCGCTGGCAATGGCCATGTAAAAGTGGCGCAGACAAACGGCATTCGCAATAAAAACGAAATTGATTTATGAGTAGGCTTGAAATGTTGCCATTTTGCCATGTTGATGCCAGCTATTTCAGGTCCAATGAAAACGAAGCGCATTTTTTTGTCAACGTCCTTGACAAGTGCTGATATATATCTGATCATCTAATTTTTACTTTTGCACTTAATTAAAGCGCTTTTTCTTTAATTTAGGCTTTGTAAAAAAACACATTTGGTTTATTTTTGGCAATAATCTATGGTTAGAGTAGATGTAATTTCAATCTCTTGTACCTTTTAAGTTTAAGTGCTTTTGCAATAGTGAAGATAAATAATTACAAATAATTTGTACATATATTAATTAAATTTTTGTATAAATCTACCTTTTTATAAACTTAAGTATTTCTTATTTTATGCGGATCAAGACGGCTTTTTGAATGTTATTCACTTTTCTGTTGTGTAATTACTACAATATATTTGTATTGCATTTCAAGTAACCTTTCTAATAAAAGCTCTGCCTTGAATGGATATGAATATTCAACCAGTATTCTTCGCTGTTCATTATTATTCCTTATACACTCAATTCTCGCCAGTTGTCTCCAAGTTATCTCATTAGATGTACTTGAGGTTGGCGAGGTGGAAAATGCGGAGGAGAATGGCAACATTTTAATTTCTTTTTAATGCGGTACGAACTCATGGTCTTAGCTTCTTGCTTGGGGTAGGCCGAAAAATTAATTATCGTTGGCAAACACGCCCCGTGAAGAGGGTGGAAAAGTGGGCGGGGCGGGGAAATCATTGCAAGTGAATTGTAAGCTGCTGGAACTGAGGCTCCGCTTTTTTCATTACATGAGCGTTGTTAGGCTAAAAATAAATTGCTTATTAAAAAGCCTTCCCAGCGCATGCATAGCCGGCTTGGTGGTTGTGGGAGTTGCCGAGGGGGTGGTGGTACGACGGGTGGATCCACTCATTTACACTTGAGGGGGCACCACAGCGTGGTGGGGTGGGGGTTGAAGCTGTTGGCAGTGACAATGCGGAATAGAGCGATGGAAGCAGACATCCTACTGGGTGTGAATGACAAAGCCGCCAGGAATCCCTCACTCCCACTCCCCCTCCCGCACGCCCCTTTCTCCGTCCGTCTGCGCCCCTTTCTCCGCTTTCCCCGGGGCTTCTCCACTAAGCGCGAGAAAGTCCTTGAAGCAATCGACTTAATGCCTGGCTGTGGCGTTTGTACATATTTAGTTTGCATTTACATGGCACACACAGACACAACAAGGACATCGGCATACACAGCACTGAGAGAAACATGGAATCGGAATAATAATTAGTTGTGTAAAAAAGTTAAACTTGTTTGGAGATACATGAAAATCCTTGAAAAATTGTCCTTTTTTTTAAATTGATTCCCAGAGAAAACAAGCAAAAGTTTTGGGTGCAAATTAGTTCGAAAGCATTTTGAAAGTTAAACTCTTTATACAAATTTGGTTTTACTTATACTATACGTTTAAGCGAGTCTTTATAATGTTTTTGCTCCTAAAATATCAAATTTTTTATCACAATTTTCTCTGTTATTTTTTTTCACTTTTGGTTAAACAACATGCAAAATCATTTTTAAGGACAAAATCTAGAATGAAAGGTATAGAGTAAAACTAAAAGTAAAGCAGCTTACTCAGATATTAGGAAAAAATCAATAAAAATATATTTTTTATGTAGATTCGTTTTAATAGGTATTATATTAGTAAACAAATTTGTTAAGGTTTCATAAAGTGATATAAATATTATTTAAAAAATCACTTATAACAAGTGATTTGGAAACACTTAATCTTGATAAGAGAACAGGGTTTTTTCAGTGTAAGAGGCTCCAGGCAGCACATTTAATTTTCTACACATTGCACCATGTTCCGATAGATTAACTGGATATTGGGATGCCACTCCATCTTTGTGCTCTGCCCGAAATGAGCGCTTTATAAATATGTCCTCGTCAGCGTCCGAGGTGGGGACAATTTGCCACTCCCCCTGTCTTTATCTTCGCCAGGACCTGGCAGCAGGCCTGATTGGATAGACCAGAGTTCGAAAGTCAAGGTATCCCTCCGTCCAGTGTGGGTGATTGCGTGTGCTCGTGTGCGTATCCTGCACGCTCCAATGAATTTTTGTCAACGTGATTCGCATTAGAATGTGTATTCAAATGAGCACATAATTTGTTTGTTTGCTTGCTTTCCAGCTACCCCAAGTCGGTAGGTATTAAGATATGTCTACATGTGGGATTGGACTTCCTGGCAATGGGGTGATCGACCTGGCGATGCCAACTAGCAGATAAATCGACTGAAGACAAGTTAAGCAAATATATACGTTGATGTTTACGTTAAAAAACGTAATATTTGTAGATCTTATTTCTTGGAACAAGCATTAAATGTAAATATTCCTTTTTGATAGTAGGTATTTCCAGAAACTAGTAAATATTGAATATTATTATTTTAAGTCAGGCCCTAAAAACATTCCTTTAAATAACAGAAATCATTATTAAATACAAAATTCAAAATTTAATAAAGATAACGATAATTAAAAAAATGTTGGAATCTTTGCTATTAAATAAATATGGCACAGATGTATCGTACTTAACGAAATAATTAACTAAGTTCAAAAACTTTACATTTTAGAATTCCATGATACCCTCTTTTGCACTGGGTAGCACTTCGAGACATAAATATCGAAGCGTGCGGAGCTGAGTATTTGGCATTTTATGAGTGCAATTATGTGTGTGGCAGGGTGTGTGTGAAATAGAGACCCTCTGGGGCCAGGAAATAGGTGTGAGGCCTGCGTTTGATATAAATTTCGAACAAATTACAAATAAATTGGAGTTGTCGTGGCTGCGCCATTGTCAACCCCAAAAGCAATCGCTGCCGAGAGGCCCCACTAGTAATTTAAAATATGCAAATTTCCCAGAGCTCTGTACCAACCCTCTGCGCCCAGACACGCCCCCCAGTTGGCGGAGTATTTATTGTGATTCGCTTTGTCGTCGCCAGAAAACAGTTTTAAAGACAATTTTCATTGAGGTTTCCGCAGCTTTTCTCCCCGACAGCACCCACTTGGCCCCACCCTTCACCTACAACCATAACATTTAATTTACTTAAGTTCACTAAGCCGCTTTCGGGCCAATCACTTTGACGAATATTGTGTCTGGGCCGCATTTTAATTAAATGTGCGAAAATAAATCCATGTACAGTTTATATGGTACATATATCTGCGGCCTGGGGCTTATCCTTTTGTCATTTTGTCCTGTTTTTGTGTGTGTCTTATGTTTGATTGATGGGCGCTTGTGCAACTTTTTGTGGCCAGCAAGTCAACGCGAATTGATTTAATGCGAAATGCATTTGGTTTTATTATTGCTTGTTGTTGACCCTCGTTTTGATGGACACATTGGTTCCGTTGATTGCATCTGGTCATAAATATAAATTCTTTAAAGCCCATATGATTGAGTTGCAGTCCTGCAGGCAAAATAAATGTTCCTCCGGACTGTGTAAATCATGGCGCTGACGAATAACCGGCAATAAATAAAGCACTTATTGAAAAACAATATATTTGTAAAATAAACATTTCTAGAAATACATATATTTTTTATTTTATTTAATTTTTTATTTTCTATGAATTCCTTTCAGTGATTCGGATACATTTTCAAAGTTGAAATTGTTTTAGTTTCCCTTTCATTTTCGAATTCAAAGCATACCGAAATGAAATCAACAAAAGTTCAAATATTTTCCGCTTTTTTCTAAATTAAAACGCACTGAAACTAAGGCGGTGCCACGCCCAAATAGAAAGTACACAGAAACTCCACTTTGGAAACATTTTTTGCGGCGGTTAAATAATTGCATTTTGTAGCCTTTTGAAGCGCGTACGAACTAATTGTTTGACTTTCACTAA
The DNA here is from genome assembly GCA_018153305.1 of Drosophila kurseongensis. NCBI lineage: Eukaryota > Metazoa > Arthropoda > Insecta > Diptera > Drosophilidae > Drosophila > Drosophila kurseongensis. Next base: position 8,410,241 of record JAECXX010000210.1, on the reverse strand, counting down.
AAACTAAAAGAACGAAAATAAAAGTCGGTTGTTGGCGCAGAACATTTGCCTTTTTTCCTTTGAGGCAACTTTATTTTCGCGCATTTACTGTTTGTATAGAATAATAATAATAAATTGTGTGGCAATTCAGAAGACGGCTTTTGTCGCTTTGGCTTTCCCCCACCTCCTTTGCCACGCCCACTTGCCTGCCCCCCGTATAATTCCTGTAAACTTTCACTATTTGTGTTTGTATTTTGCGGGACCGGAAAGTTTTGTGCCTTTCTGCATTGAATTTATTTGTTTGTTTTTGCGCCAAGGGGATTTGGGCAAATTATTTAAGCCTATTGAACCTGCCGGTTGCCTGGCTGTGGTAATTGCGTAACCAAATAATTGCTGGCTTCTTGATTTTCACCCTAACTACTTAACCCTGGCTTTATTAAATTTACAATGATACAACTTGTCGTATACTCGATGCCAGGAGTGAAAAGGGGAGCGATGTTATTAAACATTTTCTGCCGAAACTCGGCATTTAAGTTCCATTGCTGCTTGTCTTCTCGTCTTTTCGCCTTTCAGCCCGGATTCTTTGCCACTTCTTAGCCACCCACCCCGTCCTTTTGGCCTTCGACCCCATGCGTTGATAGACTTTTCTGGCGATTGAGATTGAGGCGAACCGAGCGATGCAGAGAGCCCAAAGGCATAGGGAAACTGGCGCCATTTTGTATTCCGCACACACATATAAACCTACATATATATACATATATAAATATGTATTTTGTGAGAGTGTGTGGCAAAGTGACGATAAAACATTTGCCTCGATTGCTTAAGTATGCCATATCAGGAAAGAGCTGGCAAAGCTCTGGAATTGGGGGTTTGGGCTGATGAGCAGCTTGTTCCTGCACCCTAGCGAGTTGGATATTACGATACCATTACGTAATTCTATGAGCCAACTTGGAATCGTATATGCCATCACAAAAATTGTGCAAACTCAATTATTGATGAGCCCCGTTGGCAAATCAAACATGAGCTCGAGTCTCAGTTTTCAAGTGCCAAAAAGTGGTTTATGTTTCTCAGCTATTGGATTTATAAGTACTTCATGTCTCATGAACGAAAATTGGTTAAGAGCATTTGAATATCCATTTCTTGACTCCTTCAATATGAATTCATAAGCGGCTAAGCTAAAAGGAAAATGGATATTTTTGTGTTGGTAACTATTCTGCTCTTGCATTTACATATTTAAAAATGTATACATAAGCCAAAGCTATAAACTATATAAAATATTAGCTTAAAGGACTAGCAGTGCCTTACTTTCTTCATGCAAATGAGTATAGGGAATGTTTCACTAAGAAAAAAAATATTTTTAAAACCGCTTACGGTTTAAAATGTGGTTTCCAAAATAGTTTACATATTAGAAAATAAAAACCATTTTTAGTTATTCTCGGGATTTTATAAAGTGATTGCATAAGGAATATTTATATTTCCATATCCTTAGTAAATATTTATAGTACCATCTCGACGAATGAGAGCCAAATTGTTCTTGCTATGTATTAATGACTTGACTATTTAACAAATTAAATAAATACCATTCCAAGGAACATTTATGCCTCATTTTAGTTTTATCATGGTTAAAGTATATTTTTTCGAGTGCTCCCCCTTTGCACATGAAACTTAACGACTTAGCGTTAGTTGGGTGTCCAAAAAGCGAGGCAAGCTGCTCGTTGCTGTTAATTTAAGTAAAAAGCATTTTGCCTGATGTGTTTATTTGCCACGCCTACCGAAGGACCTGCCTCCTGCCACGCCCCCCTCCCGCACATACACACAGGCATAGCGTTATCCTTGTGCTCCAATATTACTGATAATTTAGTTGGTCTCTTGTGCTGGCAGCGTACATTTATTGTTTGCCATGTACCAATGGCTCTATATAGAGGAGCTTAGCTAGTGTCTCTGTGTGGGTTAGCCCACCATCTGTGTGTGTGTGTGTGTGTGCGAGTGTGGCAGTGAATGTGTGAGTTCATTTTTGGCCTTTTGCCAGGACCGACACATTGGCGTCCTTTTATGCGAAAATGAGTTGAGGCAATGTGTTGGGCTCGCTATTTTTCGCATGTCTTTTTTCGTCGTTTTTCTCATATCATTATGAAACGCTCGAATGAGTTTTTATGTGCACAAGTGTGCGTGTGCCTGTCTATGTATTGTCTGCGAGCGTATATAAAAGGGGCTAATATATTTGGCTATTGATTTAGAGCGGCGATAAGTTAAATATTTAATAGATTCTATCAGGAATTTAATGCTGCAATGGCGAAGAGGATAAGGAAATGGGGAAGATTATGTGGAATTGTAACATTTCCTGAATGGAATATTTAGCAGCACACCAGAACGGGTTCCAAAATATTAGTTAAAGAGTGTAAAAGATATATTTTATTATATTACTGAAAGACTGAATTATTGTAACTTCAATCTAACCTATTTCGGTATTATTTAAAATCGAATTTAATTTACTTTAGCTTGTACCCGTTAAATAAAGTTTTTTTTTGCAATTCGGCTAATGCACAAAATTGTACAGAAATCCCTCTTTTCAATACATACACACATCTATGCTGGGGTTTGTTTAACAATTATGCAAATGTCCCGGGCAGACATGCAAATAAATTTTTCGGTAAATAATACATTTTCAGGGCAGCTTTTAATGCCGCCAAATAAAACCAGCAACAGCAAACACACGCAAAAACATAAGAAAATAAATAAATAAGGGAAGAGTGCACAAACATTATTCGGGCTACATAAATTATGCCAAAGCATGTGCCGGCAACAACAATTCGGCAGACAACCGGCAACAACAAGAGCCGCAACATCATTGTTGTTGACCTACAAAACGACAGAGACAATTTTCATTTTCCCTGGCAAGTTTTTCCGCGCAAGTCCGCGCAAATTGCGGCCAATTAATTAGCTGCAGTCTGCGGACAGTCGGAATTTGTGCCCTGTAATTTAAAGTCTGCCCGACACTTTAAGCATTTATTGGCTTGAAATTGTCGGAATTGTGTTCAGGTGTCGAGCATCTGAGAACTCGCCATAAAATATGTAAGGCCATATAGTGCGGTGAGGAACTATAAGATGTTTGGTAAGCTCTCAACTCTAAATAAGTAAGGTACCTTATTAACATTATAATAATTCTAAAAATCTCCATATAAAACTATTTTAACGAAATTAAAATACATCCTTCAGATAAAGGCCAACAATGTATTATTTGAAATTGGTTACAATTATAGGCAAATGCCTTGGTTAAATAGACAAATCACAGGGTCGAATAGTTTTTTAAAATTGTTAGAGATGGTTTAAATATTTGTGGAGCAATGCAAGCAAAAGGTATTTCAAAAAATATATTACTTAAAATCAGTTTCAAAATCCTTTCACATTTTATATGTAAAAAGAAATGTGAATAAAATGTTAATTTTCATGAATTTTAGTGCAAGGTCTGAAAGTTTTCCAATACCCAGAGGCACATGCCCACAAAATGTAATAACAACACATAATCCCAATAATTCTGCGAAGCCACAAATGTTATTATATGGATTAAGGTATTAGGACATTATGTAAATGGGGAACAGAAATCAACCAAATATTTATGGCAGTTTAAGTTTACCCTGAATTATTATGAGTCTCCTTGCGATTCCCACTTAGGCAACTCTAAGCCGACTAATCCGCCAGATGCTCTTCCCACTTCCCCAAACCCCACAAATAACGTGGGATGCTGTCTTATTACCACAAAAGACATTTAGTGCCCGGGCATCATTAGAATACTCGCCTTGTTAATAAGATTACGCTGACGTATGTACGAAAAATGCTGGCAAGCCGGGTGAAAATGGTTTGAAACAAGAGAGAACGCTATAGTCGGGTGCCCCGACTATCAGATACCCGTTACTCAGGTAAAGGGAGTGCGAGGGAGATGGAGATAGAAACTTTGATCACCCATAACTTTTTAACGAATGGTCCGATTTGAAAATTTCTTCTACATTTCGATAGGTATTGATAAACACAATAAAACTGCATTTTTACTTTTCCGAAATATTTAAATTTTTAAAATCGTATATAAGCGATTGTGGGCGTTAAAGGGGGCGTGGCACCATTTTGAAATAAACTTGCGCTGCGTAGGAACTCCTAGAATCTGCATGCAAAATGCCAATCTTCTAGTTTTTATAGTTTCCGAGATCTCAGCGTTCATACGGACAGACAGACAGACAGACAGACGGACAGACAGACGGACAGACGGACAGACGGACAGACGGACATGGCTAGATCGACTCGGCTAGTGATCCTGAACAAGAATATATATACTTTATAGGGTCGGAAACGCTTCCTTCTACCTGTTACATACTTTTGCACGAATACAATATACCCTTTTACTCTACGAGTAACGGGTATAAATATCAGGCTGCCAGCTGTGTTTCGAGCACCGCAAAAGCCAGGCGGCCAAAACCACCCACAATTCCGACCCGGGGTAACCTGACATTTAATCAAGGCACAGCGCAAAGGTAAACAAACGGAAATAAGCGAAACTTCCTGTTGCTGTCACCGCTTTTTGTTGCTGCCGCTGCCTGTTTGCTGCCTTTCTGCGCATACGAAACGGAAATACAATCAAAATTGTGTAATGTTTGCTTGCCGCCAGCAGAGGCAGCATCAGCTGGCAGCAGGAAATGGAGGATGGCAGGGGTTCCTGGGGGTTCCAGGGTCTGCAGTGGGTTAAGGGGCTCGGGAACACGTGCCAAATTGTGGTGAGGGTTTTTAGTTTTTTCAGCACCCCACAAAAACCCCTTTTGGAACGGGATGGCTTTTCGACTTTGATGGCGGGCTTTTTGGGCTTTTGAGGTTTGCTGAGTGCTGACAGACAGATGTGATCGCTGGCTGGGCGGGGCGCTAATGAATTTCGCAGCCATCGAGTGATTAGCCTTATGCCAATTAATATTTAACGCGCCCATTTATTTGCCATGTTTATGCACGCATTCGATATGCAAAGGGAGAGCCGCGAACAAGAAACTCACATTTCGACTTATTGCCGACTTGTAAATGCAAATGGGTTTTTCCGGGAGGCGGTGAGGGCCTGCCAAGAAACATTCGACGAGTGTCAAGTATAATTGATATTCTGACAAGTCAATTGTCAGATAATTAAAGGCGAATATGAGGCATGCGTGGAAATCAAGAAATCAATTCGGAATTGTCAAGTGTGGACTGACATTGATATGGATGGAAGGAGCAGGGAAAACTAATTATTGATTCATAAGAAACGAACACAGTCCAAAGTGGAAAACAAATGTTACAAAGATCAAATAGGTATCAAGAATTTGCTTTATTTTTTTTGTATATCATCAAATTAAATTTTTCGTGAGTTAAAGAGTTTACTTGTAATATATTTCCAAAGTCATTCAACTCGTGGAAAACTTTATGGGGAGACGCCAAAATGGCGCCCAAATTTGGCTTCACAGCATGGAAATGAAAGTTTTGGGAAGAAGGCAACATTTGTAAAGTTTTTGAAAACTTTTGCCGAAAATGGCAATTAATTTATTTCAAACAGCACCAAACAGAATGGATTCACTCAGGGAAAATGTTTGCTAGTTACGTACCATTTTCACATGATGAATAGAATGAGAAACATTTGGAAAATAAATCGAGGACATAAACGTTTTTGAATATCCATAATCCAGAATTGCCATTTTAGACCAAATTCCCAGCAAATTGCCATTAGTCAATCGCAGTCAAAACTATTCACACTTAATCCCCCGATTCCAGGCCCTTGATTCATGGAATATCCTCTGACACAGAAACAAACCCTTTGCACAGCGATGGCAACGCCCATTTTATTTGCTACAAAACAATTTCCAAAGTCATATTTTATGCCATCAAAGGCATTTGTCATTTATGCACAAAATGTGTGGCAATTTGGGCAAACAGTTGCCAAAACAGAACTATGTAGTTTAGAGCGAGTATCTGACGAGTGAACACGATGTGGGGGCTGCTTGTCGTAAAAATGTAGGCAGAAAGGGTGAAAGTATAATGGGAAATATGGCTACAAGCCGAGGAATGGGGCCAACAAGAGCCGACAATTTAGCAAACTTCTGCTATTTGTCTCGCTGCGCAAAAATGAAATAAATACAAAATATGTACGAGCAGAAAAAGAAAATGGTTACGCAAAAAAGTTGACAGGACGAGCAATTTGATTTCGGCTTTGGCCTGACTGACAAATTTTTTCTCATGCTTTCGGCTAATAGTAAAAAATATGCGCGATGGAGTTTCTGTGTGACAGCTCTCGAGATTGCCATGAATATATAAGCTTGGCCAGAAATATCTATATGTATCCATCGGGACATGTGCACCCAGTTTAAAAAAAGTGAGCAAGCGAATATCAAACAACCAAGACAGCGATTTTATTACAAATGCTTGCCATTGCCGTTGTATCTAGGGTATAGTTTGGGATAGGCCATTTCCAAGAGTTTATTTTTAGGAATTTAAATGCTTTTCTGTGAGATCTTAGTAACTGTATTTCGTTTATAAGCTATCAGTTTAGAAATGTGAATTATTTTATTTTCATAAATTAATACGATTATTAAGGATTCAGAAATGTTATAAATACTATATTTCTATTAGAATACTATTAAATATTTAATATATTTTCTTAAGCGGGAAATAATAAAAGTTGGTACATCCTTTTTGTAGAGTAACTTGATGTGCTTCTTACTTTTTAGTTTCCTTCTCTATGCTTTTGAAGCCTCGTCAAAACAGTTTACTTTCTGAATGTTGTTTTTGCACAATTTCTTGTTTCTGGAAAAATGCCAAGCCACACACACACACAGATACACACGGAGAGAGCCTTTCCACTCACAAATACATACACCCGTGCACTTTGCGTTTATTGTAAGGCAATAAATTCGCAGGATAATAATTCCAGTCTGGCGTCATAGCAATGATAAACTGTAGATGATATATTATTGCGTTTTTAGTAGAATAAATAGCGACAAGTCCTCTGCCGACTCCGATCCCCCTCCTCTCCTCTATTTTTTGCCCATGAGTGCGTGGCAGGATTTGGCGGCAGGACGCGCTGCTTACCACAAAATACAGGCCGAAGCTCGGTCTAGGCTTTAGAGTACATAAATCTCATCGGCGGACCTTCCGCCGCCCCCTCCCCAGATCCTGCACAAATCCCTTTCACATGCAAAGTGTTGTCTCGTGTTTGCAGCCTTGTACCCCCGCCACCCCCTCGGCGTTTTAAAATTCCCCGCCCCTGGGGACCGCGTTTTTATGAGTTAGTGTGACGAGTGCTCATAAATTTGATGGCTAAGAACTGAGTGGCAGCGTATATATTTATGCCGGGAATCCGGCTGAAATTTACAAGTATTTTGGGTGCTTATAAATTGGGTGGATGAAAGGTTGTGGTTGGGCAAGACCAAACAGCACAGAGCAAGGATTACGCAAGAAATAAATCATGAAAGGAATCCGTCGCAAAGGATATATTTCCCGGAAATATTTAAGGCAGAGAACGAAAAGGATTGCCAGAGTGGCAGGAGGGGCGGAGAAAACTAAAACAAACAGTTGAAAACCCATCAGAAAATAACACATAAAAAAAGGAACCCACGCAAACAAGCGAAAGACGCATGAGGCTGCCAACGAAATGTGCCGACTGTCAATGCCAGGCACGCCAAGGAAAACCAAAATTAAATGAAATATTTTTGCGAATATTGAATATGCACATAAAACGGAAGCCAATGCGAACGAGTTGAGGGGCTACAAGGTGCTCGACATGCCGATCGATTTTCGCGAGGCATGCCTGCCCCGCAAATATTTGACATCATCTCGAAGGGTCTCGAGTGCCTTTGTCGGCTGTTTGATGGGCGATGTCCCGTCGTAATGTGATTGACTTTAAGAATCGCCGGAACTTCGGCATTCTCTCTGTATGCCCGCAACGTAAAAAATTAAAACCAGCAAAGGCGGCCCCAAAACCACGGCAAATAAGCACCGCTTTCGGGCCCCATCTCGGCCTATCTCCTCCCATTTCCTTGCCGTTTTCCCGCTTTTCCATCGGCGGTCAATGGAGCGTTGTGCCGACTTATCCGACTGTCGTAACCTGAAATGAAAGCACGTAGCGTTTTCATTTCGGTCAGTGTGCGGAATGCCAATTACAAGATGTGGCGGCCACTTGGCAAAAAGGAAAGTACTGCCTTCAGAAAAAGAAAAGGAAATTGGTCAGAAAAATGAATGGCAAAAATATAAATATTTTTTGCTTTCTTATTTTGTGTATACTTGCCATGGAATTTTCTTTTTAGTTTTTATGTAGAAGCAGATATGATAGGACAGCATTTAATTAATAACTTAGCTTGCAAATACTTGTTTAAGTATTTTTTACTAAGTGTATTCCAACTTTTAAAATATGTATTTATGTAACATCTTCTAAAATGTATTCTAACATTTATTATATTTTACGGTATTAAAATAATAATCGATTGCTTCCAAAATATTTCAGTGTACAGGGATTTTTTTTGAACTGGGTCCAAACAGTCCCAGCTTCTTTAGACAAACTCATTGAAATGAGTCGCGTATTGTCGAAGCGGTAGAGCCCCATAACAGATAGATGTCTTTCGGCCAACATTTTTAATAATCCTCAGCAGATGTGAGTGTGTGGAAAGTGAGAGGAATGTCTGAGGCACTCAGAAGTGCTTATGTATGCCAAATATGTCTGAGTGGATTTTACTTACTGTTGAGGCAGTGGCACAGTGGGGATACCTTGATTTTGGTGTTCGATTACTACTTCTTTAATTTAAAAGATATAAAGCTTAATAAGTCAACATAAATAAAATCAAGATTCGAGAAATATAAATTTAGCTGATTAATTCTACTGCAATGCAAATGTTTAATTTGTATTTGGAATCGATAGCACTCAAAAAATTTGTTTCCATTTTTATACTTTGTTTCCTTTAACACAAACTTAACTTATTTAAATGCTTCTAAAAACATTATTTTTAACATTTGGTTTATTATTATTATTTATTATTATTTGACATTTGGTTTTTTTTAATAAAAGTTATTTGGTTTTTTTCTATTTTTGATTCAATTGAATTTTGTCGGTGAACAAATATTACAAATCTATAAAAGATCTTGTTGGCTTATTAAAATAGTGAATTTCTACTTCACGTTTTTTTCTACTTATCGTGCCTCTTGATCAAAATATTTCTGTAAAGCCTGACTTAGTTACGACACACCTTAAAAGTGTTTTATTATTAAGGTTTAAAATTGGAATTTTAATTTGTATTTCATAAGTTATGCGTGTGGAATTTCAAATATGGTATTGTGCAGGTCCGCCAACAAGTTCCTTTCCCTTTCCATCCTATTGCCATTCTTCTAGCTTGACTCTTCATCTGCTCTCAATTTCCCATGTTTGTGTGCGGGGAATTTATTATATTCATACGTGTGTCTGTGCGTGTTTTCGCTCTTCTTGTGTTTCGTATTTTCTTGTTTGCTAATGGCTTGTGCCCGAAAAGTATGCCACATGGCTGTGTCCCACGGCCGACGTGGCGGCTACTTGATATGCACACCTGGCAACGGGCCCAAAACGCTCTCTGGGAACTTTAAAGCCGAACACGCCTCCGCAGGTAACTAGCCAAAAAGAAAAAGGAAACAATGAGGGAAAAAACAAAGAAAAGAAAAAAATAACACGCAACGCGCATTACACTTTTAATCCGTCCGGAAAGGAAATACGTTTCCCTAAAAAAAAAAAAAGCAAAAAACAGTAAAATAATATAATATAAATTGCAAATTGCATTATTACATATGTACGATTTCAAATTCCTTGAGCTCAATCCATCGCAAAGTATACTGAATTTAATTGAATTAATTAAATCCATTTTACAATAATTATTGAGCAATTTGAATACAAATTCATGTCTTCGGCATTGTTTTAGGTATGGACATAAGAGGTTAAATGCATAAACAAATCTAAGTCAGTAAAACCAAAATAGGTTTAGATGGATACATTAAAAATCAGAAGATATAAATGCAGTTACAATTTCTGCGGTGCACTGTGCTATTGCTCCTGCTTATGTTCTTCCCTATAGTTTCATACAACTCGTCTTTATCATTATCTTAAAAAAGCTCTACCATCTGGTGCTTAGCTAAAATTAAATAATGATATAATCAAAAAGAGCTTGCATGCAAGGTGCATTCATACCCCTTTCCCACTTGAGAGCTGCGAAGCCAACTATATATCACAATGTCAGCGCACTTAACATGGTTTATCCTCGTGTCCCTGTCGCTGTTTATATCTATCTCTCTCCTTCTATCTCTATATTTCCCTCTATCCCTCTCTCTGTCGTTCTGACTATTGCTATCTCTATCTCCTGCTTTATCTTCCTCCCATTCTGCCATTATGCACACGTCGCGCATAACCATAACGATTATGTTAATGCGTCGCGGGGTGGTGCAAGGGGGCGTGAGTGGGTGGCTGGATGGGTGGGTGGTTGGAGGGGTGGTAATAGCACCCCCCACCCAGGCTTGTTCTTATGCTGGTTACCTGCTCGTCACTCGCCTTGGCTTATTTCTGCTTTATTTACATGCTCTAAGTAGTTGTAATGGGTTCTCCACAGTCGCGACAAAGTGTTGGCAATAAAGCCAGATCTCGTCCTTGGTTTTTAGCCATAGAGTGGCTATAGAAACCATGAATGACTCCGGCTACTTTTACCATTTTCGTGTGACGCACGGCTCGTGGGGGATTTGGCTAACGAGTGTGGGTGTCTGTGTGTGTGTGTGGATAATGAGAGGCGAAGTGAATTATACCACGCTTTCAATGGGCAAAAGGATTTTCTGGGGTCGTGGCCAAAATTCTGAATGCGCAGAGCCATTTCCATGCGATGAAATGTCATAAAGAGGGCATTACGACGCAGAGACCCGAAAAACTCAATTGCGCATGCAACGGCCGCTGGAAAAGCGTAAAACTTTCAATTTGCGTTAATGGCATTAAATAAAGTCACTTGCACGCACTCACACGAACGGGGGCGAACATTATCTCGGAAACGGAACAGGAAACGGAAACCGAAACCGAAACAGGGCCAGAACCAGAACCAGAAACCGAATCGAACCCGTCCCACTCTCATTGGCCAGCCACTTAAAAAAGGTTGCCAAAGCCGCTCGAATGGGCTCGTGTGCCGGGTGTAAGTGCAGGTTGTGATGTTTTTCTTTTGCTTCGGAAATCGCATTAAAAATCATTGGCGAGCCATTTGCAAGGTGGCCAAAACACGACATGGACCCAACCAAAAATAAATAAATAAAAGTCGACTTAAAAAAAGTGGCATGTGTGGTGGCAGCAAACAGAGTCTCGTTTTCGGCTTAAAGCAGGTGAAATCTGGCCAAAAACAACCGACGAAGGGAGCCCACCAATCAGGCAGGAAAATAACATGAAATATCTGAGCAGAGGTTGGGGAATGTTGTACTTTAGATAAAGTTGCCGTTGCTCCATGTTTGTGCTTGATGTTTTTCAGACTTTGTTACAAACATTCGACATGCAATGCACGTAATGCCACAAAAACACATGCACACTCTTAGGCGCACACAGATACTCACTAACAAACACCTGGCAAAAGTTTTTCTTGAGAGACTTTTATCCCACTTTGCTTGTTGTGATATTTTCTTTCTCCAGTTTGTACTCTTGCAGAGAGTGTGATAAGTTTTTCTAAAAAGTTCGCCACGCCCGGAAGGTGAAATACGTATCCGAAGTATACATATATACATATATTTTTGCTTTAATCATCATTAAACTGTTAAATGCATGCCACTTTTCCAGAGTTGAAGATAGCTAAAAAGTTTCTTTGTGCAGAAACATTAAGTCTTGAATGAATTATCTTAAAGTTGTTTCTGGAACCATTTTTTACAGACCTAAATTTTAAGAAAGTTTTCAGGACATCTACTTTAAAAAATTATATTTTGTTGTACATTTTTGTCCGTTGATGGAGTATAAATTAAATTGCTCTTATTTTTTGGAACTGTAACTTAAAAAAACTAGAACTGTTAGACAACTAAAAATCGGTAAGAGTATTTTATATTTGCTTTGCTATTCCATGTTATTTTTCACTCAGCCTGATTTCTTGGTCTCTATTGTTGAGTTTATAAAAGAGAAAAGTACACGGAGAGAGTGGAGGAACTGAGCCATTTGCCGGGACAAACCTCAGATATTCCCCCGTCACGCATCCGCCCCGTGGGCCAGTGTCAAAGAGTGTGGCTCACTTTTTAGGGCAAGGCCGAGCGTTGAACATGATTTGTATTTTACTTATGTACATACCGTTGAGTAAATCACATGCACAAGCACAGACACTTCAGAGCCCAGAAACTTGGGCATTTACCGAACAACAAACAACAAACAACCAACAACCAACAGCTAACGGCAAACAGCAAACAGCAAACGGCAGGCGAAACAAATTCGAATCTCTCCCAGGGAACTTCACTTCGATGTCTGCCCTCGACTCACTGCAGTAATAATAATAAAGGGAATTGTTATTGTTTTCTATTAATTTACTTTTGTTGCTGGCTGTTATTGTTGTTTCCTACTGTTCTTTAGTTGCCATTGCCACGTGTGGGTGTGTTCGGGTGTTCGGTGTTCTGTGTGTAACATTTTTGTGCTGTTGTCTGCATTTGATTTGATTTGTTTGGTCTTGATTTTATCTGTTGAAAAATTGCTCAACCACGAGATCTGAGTCTGGGGTCTCTGCTGGAAATTGTATGTCAGGTCGGCACTGAAGTGGGTAAATTGATATAAATAGATTTGAATTTGGTTGTGGAGTTGTTGTTTGAAACTGAATTTTTGCTGCTGGGACTGGGAGATCTCAAGTGAAGCCATGTTATGTGTACCTCTAAAGGTCTTGCAATCATTTTCATTGTTTGTCATGTTTAATAAGAAAAGGTTCAGGCAATAAAATTCAAAAACTATTGGTTATGTTGTAGTCACTTATGCAGTACTTAATTACTCTGATTGTTAGAAAAAAGCATTTTGAAATATTTCAATTGTAAATATGGTATTGTTTCCATAGCAATTTTGTTAAAATTATATTATCAGTTGAATTATGCCGTATAATTTCATGAAAATCCCACAAATGCAATGGAATATGCTTCAATGTTCAGGCTATGGGCCAAAAACAAACTTCATTGCCAAAGTGCAGCTGCAAAAGATAAAAATTCTTGGCATAAATTCGTTTTTGCATAGTACGGGCCCATTTCAATAATAATAAAAGCAAAATACTCCAGTGCGGGCCTGCGGAGCAGTTGCAAAATATTTCTCATAAAATGCGCGCTTACATAAATATTTAAACTAAAGCAGGGGCTTGAAAATCATTTCTCTATCTGCACTTAGGACTCCGCTATAAATGGGAAATAAAAGCCTTATGCCAACTTGCCTGGCCAGAAGAAGAGCAACTCGAGGGAGGGGCATCGTCTTCGAGTCCCATCCTCCCGAGCAGCATCCCTTTGCATCCTTGCATCCTTTGCATCGATCCTTGGGCGGCACGCTGACTAAGTGAGTGAGTGATGAATAAGTCCCTGTGTGTGCGTGGCTGTGAATGCGATTGCGAATGCGAATGCAAGGATGTAGGCCAAGCCAGCTGTCCTTGGGCCAGAAAAACGGTTTTCAATAGAAAACTCAAACTGGCAACATGTTACAGATTGCTTGCTAAGACTCCAGCTTTGGCACACTCTCAACAAAAACTGCTTTGAATGGTTGAAATGGGCTCGCAATGAGGCCGAGCATTTTGTAAACTGGAAGTCGAATACTTTAAACGCCTTTTTAAAAAGGATGTGTTTCGTTTTTCGTTATCTTCTTAAAACATAATGCATCCTAATGGCATGATTTCCAACAAGTCCTAATTTTGTATCTCGAAACTAATGAATTACTGCAGCGTAATTTGCAGTGATTTCTCAACAGGTTAGGTATTTTTAAATTAAAATAAATTTAAACCAGAAATTTTATAGTAAATGTAAACAGTTTATTTTAGTATCACAACAAATAGGAATTTTATGCAAACTCTCAAATGCACTGACCAAATGTGAATAAAACTGGTTTGTACAATTTCTTTTTTGTAAGCAAAGTTCCTAATGGTTTTCTATTTTAAAATCTTGTCCCCTTCATTTACTGGTAAAACCATGTTTTCACAGCTGTTTTGAAAATCTACGACTTTCTGCTCTGCCAAATTTCCATTCGGAGAGCTGTCTGTCAATAGGCATTTGTTGTTCACCGAGTTGGCTTCAATTTGTTGCACGCACTTTCGACGCCTTTTGGTTGCAAGTTGCTTTTGTTTTCGCAGCAAAGTGGGGGTGGAGATTTAGAAGGCGGAGCCTCCTTCGCAGGACAGGACGGAACAGATATAAGCCAAGTGTCTATCTCGCATCTTGTTGCTGTCATTTCAGGCTAATGTCTTCGCTCCATTTTCCCTTTTCGTGTTCAATGTCTATCGTCATTCCCATTTGGTTTTCCGCTCGTCCTTGTCCTTTTTTCCCTTTTTTCCTTTTTCCAACCAGACATTGCACTGAGTTGTTGTTCTGCTGTTGTTTCTATTTTCTGCTGACACAGTTGGTAGTTTTTCCTCTTCGTCCTTGATACACATCATTCAAGCCTGCTTAACGTGTCCCATCATATTAACTTGGCCAAGATGCCAGCGAATGTTTTTGTTCGCCAAGAGTTGAATTTATGCTGAAGGATTTTTCCTGTCTGTCAGCCCGGGTGGATTGAAGATGTTTCCTTGAATTAATTATTTTATTAAAAAGAACTCTCTTGTCTTCTACTTTCAGATCCGCAAACTACTTGGAAAGCTCTTGAAAGGTATGTAATTTAATGGGATTCGATTTAAAGAAGAATCCCCTAAAAAGGCATCGAAGTTCGTGCGCTGGACTTAATAATTTGTAGGAAATTTAAATAGCCTTTATAACACCTTGAAACTTGACAAGTTGCCATGACTATTTTTATGTAAAATTTACGGGATAGCGAATATAAATAAGATAAATGTCAACATCCTCCACGAACTTAATTACAAAAGCCATGCACCATGTGTGCAACGAAGAGTGTGTGGCAGACTTTCGGCTTAGCAAAGTAAGCAGCACCCAGCTCATTTTCCAGGAATTGGCCAAATGCCTCGCAATGGGCTAGAACACCTGACTCCATTGAAAGCCTCGGCCAGGGGACTTGAAATGGGGCTCCATGGGTGGCTTTGCGCTTCGGAAAGTTAAGCAGCTTATGGCCCAAACTGATCAATAATAAACGAATTTAGTTGGGAGCTCCTGCTCATTATGGGTGCTGGGGGATTTTCACTCGGAAATTTATAATCCACAAGGCAAACTGCAATTAAAACGACTTAATTGTTTATTAATGCGCACTTCCCAGCCACGGTGTGAAAAAATAAATTAATTAGTTGCTATTTTAAATATGGCGCAGACAATTTAAAATGCCACGACAGTAAAAATAAAACTCCCGTTTCCACGAAGGGCCGACTTCTTTGATTTATGCTGCCTGCACTTGTTCGAGGGGCTGCATCTGAATCCGAATCGGAATCCCAATCTGAACCAGGGAATAAAATGAAAATGGAAAAGGGGGAGCCAATTTAATTGCTCGCTGGATTTTCACACTAAGTCCATGTTTCCTGCAAACAGCACAGAAATAGCTCCTTGAGTGGGGGAACATTGCGAACAAGAACGCCAGAACTAGGGGTTATTTGGTGGACGGGGGCGTGGCTGTGGCGGGGGCGGGGGCGGTGCGAGGGAGTCGGCATGTCGTGTGATGATTAATGAGACAATTTTTATGACATCGCACAGTGGGCGAGCGCATGTAATAGTCTGTCGACATAAATATCCGAAATGTGGAGACATTAAATGGAAATGGGCAGATATTAAATTGATTACTTTACTGCTGCTCTGCAGTAATGGCTGTGTTCCCCGCAAAATACTATTCTTTAGTCTTTAAACTAGCACGTTTAGTTTAGCATTGGTTTTTATGTTTTTTTTTGGTGTGTCAAATTAGAATGTTGTAATGTCTCTACTTCAAACTTAAATAAAATAGATATAAGATAGTGTTGGCAAAACAATTGTTAGCACTATAAATACTATCGGTCTTATCACTATATATATTTAATACTAAGCTTTTTTTCAATTTGAATAGTAGTTTCATGTACAAAGCTTCGCCTTGGCACAAACTAAACATTTTTCTTACACTTTTATTTAATTTGTTTTGATTTTTAACAATGTTGGATGTTGCAATGTGTTGATCGCTAGCCGAAGCAACCGAGCCTCCTTTAAACGTATACTTTTATTTATAAACTCGAAATTTCACGCTTCTAATAAAAACGTTCTAAAATAAGCCTTTTTGTGAACAATTTTAAAGAACTCTTCTGAATTAAATCCCCTGCTCAACTTTGTCTGCAGCCAAGTGCACTGCCCAAAAAAGGGGGTGAGTAGCCCCGCGAGAAAAGTAATCAATTCGGCTGTCGCACAACTGCCAATCTCCGACCACTGTGCACCTCCATCTCCATCTCTTTGTCCCACAAAGTCTGATCCAAGGGGCACGAAGACTTGTCGCTGGCACATGAATAACATGAATTGCGTTATGAAAAATGTACAACAGCAGTTCGAGGAGATGGATGGATGGCTCGGGATGGGTTTCCCGTGGGTGACTTTCGGGTCTGCTGCCATCATTACAGAGCTGAGCGATAAGCGACGTTGCATGCGGCGACACAGCCGACGATTGCAATATGATGGATATGAACATACTCACATGCGGGCACTCATACGGGTTTGTGCGTGTGCCACCGACAGACATGAATGCGAATTGATGTGTCACGTGGGTGCAGTGCTGTTGACTTTGAGGGATTTATATGGAGAGCGATGACAGCTGGCAAAAATTAGCTGCCAGTCCAAGCTCCTTGCATTGCGAATGCGAGAGTGCCCAACTCCTGGCGGCATAATTAGCACAAACTCAAAACTTTTCAACTCCGACAGCAAGTGCTTACCATTATTATTGCTCTGGTTGTTAGCCAGCCAAGGCAGCATGCATACTCAAATTTTCAGCCCGAAATCCCAAAATGTCAGTGGCGGGCAGCAGACAGCGCATTGCTGTCAGGATTCAGGACGTCAGACAGGAGCAGCAGCTGCCTGCCAGCTGCCAGTTTGCCAGTTCGCCAGTTTTCAGCTTTCGGCTTCCAGCTAGCAACAATGGAACAGAGCACTCAGCAAACTGCAGCAGCTCTCAGCGCTCTCATTATTCAAATGTGTTTTTCAACTTACCAAAAAGTCCATATTCTGTCTAAAAAGCAAAGCTCTGGAAAAAGGTTAAACTTTCATATTCAGCCATTGAAAAATACAATTATCCAAAACAACTGACCGCTTGGTATAAAGACAATACCTTTAGAGGAATGCAAAGATTCACATACCGCGAACTTCTTTAAGCTTCGATTGTCACAAGTAAAACCAATTAGATAAACTTTGTGATTCCCTTACAGTATTGCATTCAGTGAAATGCGGGTAACAGGTGGAAAATAAAATATATATGTTCTTGATCTGGTTCAATAGCCAAGTCGATCAAACCATGTCCGACCATATGAACGTCGAGATATTGGGAACTATAAGAGTTCTTCTTAAAAACTTAACCTATTATATATTTTATATTGACTTACTTAGTTAATTAAACTGAGGCTTCTTTAAAACGAAAACATAAATGCATGTCTTGGCTAACAAAACAGTTTTAAGTAAGAATAAGATATCAAAATGTTACTTTGTTTTATTTTAGAAGTGTATATAAGAAGTATGCATTACTAATTAGAACACTTGGATATTTAAATTTGAATGTAGCTTAAAATATCAAGATCTCTGTATTTTCGCAGTAGGTATTTCCGTTAAATATTACCCAAGACCATTCAAGTTATTTTCCAGCTGCACCTCCACGACCACATGGGTTATCTTCTCACTTGTCATGCATTTTCCATCCAGCTCTGCGAAATCCCCATCCGTGGCCTTCCCAACACCCCTCCCCCTTCCCCTTCAAGTACCTGTTCTATTGCCGGAACAAATCCATTTTACCTGTCAGCTTTAACGCGTAAGCAAATGGCAAAACGGCAGCAGCTGGCTAAGAAATAGCGCAAAAAGCGCAAAAACCCAAAGTGGGGAGCTATCTACATACATGAGTGTGTGTGGGTGGGTGTTGGTTCAGGTGGGTGTGTGTGTGTGTGTGTGTGTCGAGTGGGTGGTGCTCGGGGGAGGTGGACTCTGATATATTGCCGAGGCGCAATTAGAGCGCAGACCGCAGAATGAAACGAAACGCTGGCTGCCGTGTAAACAAGCCACAATTGCGCTGGCAACGAAAAAGAAAACGGAAATAATTAAGCCGTTTGAGAACGAATATTAAATGCACTAACTTGACATTTACATTTTTATCACAAAATGATTACCGAAGTTTTATATATTTTAAGACTTTTCTTGAACTTTTGTATATTTTTTACAATTATTTGATTTACTCATTGAATATTTCATTTAAAAAATAAGTAAATCTCTGAAGTTTGTCTTAAACTCAGTGAATTGCAAGCATTCAAGCTTTTGTAAATAAGAAATGTTCGTTATATGTCTCCCTTTGCCCTCAACAACCCCAAATTAGAATAAGATTGAAGGAATATGTGTGTATTTGAAAGAAAATGTTCAACAATATAAAACATTTTCTTAAATTTATCCAAATCCGCCGAAAATTCCCCATACCCTTCTCGTCAGAAGAAAAACGGAAATAAATTTGTGCGCAAACAAAATCAAGCACAACTCCCACACAAACTCACCGACATTCACATTTAGACAATCAGACTTTTGTGCTCATGTCCTCCCGTGTGTGTACTCGGAACACACACCATTGAAAATTACGAAAACGAATTCCTAGTCGCAAATGGAATCGCATTAAATCAAATCAAACGAATCGAAATCAAATGAAACAATTCTGGGCACATGGTTCCCTGCAGATGGCTGCAGAATTCCCCGTCGAACGCCGTGTAATCTCAGATGACAACTGAGCATATTGTCGACTAATTAAACGCATGTGCAGGGGCACCTCCTGTATGCGCTAATTAGTCCCGGGGCAGGGACAATGTGACACTATGCCCGGGGCCCAGATCAAACGGTTGACTTCGGGACCGCCGCTCAGGTCCTCCTCCTTACTTAACGTCCTCTTTTTTCGTCCCTGGGCGGCATTTTTTATGCCATGCTTACCCCTCTGCATTCAGGTCGAGCGAAATTAAACGAAAACAGCATTTGTGAAAGATCAAAGCGAATGCGACAAGTCTTTGGGGATCCCAAAATTTTACAAGCTGCCCGTGCTGCGAAATTCAAATTAGTTGCACCGTTTAGCAGGGGAACATTCTGCAAACAGAAGATATAGCTTCTCCCTTTACTTTTTTGTGGATTAATGTATGGCCTTGTTTAAAGGTTTTGGTTATCTTATCCCTGTGGACATATGTTAAAACCAAATTTTAAATTTACAAAATAAAATTTTGAATTTCATTAAGATGAGATACATTTCTTCCAAAAGCCAAAATGACCTAAAAAATGTCAAAATTACTAAATTTCTTAGGAACTAGAAATTACCATTTAGCCATTTTAGGTAATTTTTTCTAATACCTAATCTATAAATTGTTATAGTATTTTTGGCTGCCGAAAGACAAGATTAAATCTAGTTTAATTGAGTTTCTTAAAAGTCGGAATCTTTTAACTTATCACACAAACTACAATAAAAACCTATATTCTTACAAAGTGAAAAAAACTGTTAATCAATAAACTTTCCATTTCATACTTTAACGATACACAGTTTAACTTAAACAATCAATATTTATTAAGGCTAAAAAAAAGTTAACAAAATATATTAATACTGTAAGCACGATATTATTCATGTTTCTGCAGTCTTCCAAACACTTCAACACTGCGAATAAGAAGAGAGCTTAGTTTTTATTCCATTGCACTCCTTTTAACTACCTACCGATAAATGCAGGTGGAATTCGCGCCGTGGTTCGAGTTGAAATTAAAGGCCAGCCTCCGAAAAAAGCCTTTGTGGTGGACACTGTAGCTCTGAGAGCGCCTGTTGGCCGCGTTATCGAAGGTCCACTGTCCCAACAGCTCTCGCTTGGAGTTGTCCAGTAGCAGACCCTAGTCAATGGAGGACATGTTACTGCGGAATGGATGACCTAGTCGATCCGTACTCACGTAAACATCAAATTCCTTAGGGGCACTCTTCACGCACAGGGTGGGGGTCATCTCGCGGGCCACATGGGTGAGGGAAATGGCCTCCACGACGATGGACTTGGCCAGGTGCAGGATCACCGTGGCCCGACTACCACTGAACCCGAAGCAGGATCCCGGACTGAGGGCCGGACGCAGCATGTTCACGGGAGGATTGGCACTGAAGTCCAGGCCAAGGAGCGTCTTGATGACATTGGTGCCCCCGATGGGCGGGGCTTTAACGTCGATGATTCTGGCGCCCAGCTCCTCGGAAGCGTAGTTTATGCGGGCCTTGCCCACCGAGACGGACTCGGTCTTCGGAGCGGACTGGCCAACCCGGGCGGAGCAGTCGGCGCTCATCACCTGCTTCTTCAGGTTGTACACGTCGTCCATCAGATGGCCCATCTTGCGCTTAAACAGAGTGTCCACATAGGCGGTTACCTCCCGATTGTCACACCTGCCCGATCCGCTTCCCATTCCCTTTGGTTCTCCGCCGAGGCAGTTTGAGATCTGGGCTCCCTTGCTTTCCATCTGCTGCTGGCGGAGCATGTGCTGGGGAAGATTAACGGGGTCAGAGGGTCATCTGAAAGAGTTAAATAGGCAGACTCACCGATATATCATCCACATCCTCGCGAAGTCGCACTATTCCCATGTTGTTCCTGCTATTGTGCGCCATTAGGTAATAAAAAAAGGCCGAAAGCAGCACAAATGAAAGCACGTAAGTGAGGCAGACTCGCTTGCCAGCGCGTTGACAACCGTCCATTTTAAACGTACAACTGTCAGTCAGTACGACAATTGAATTGACGATAATTACACTCTGTTTTAGACCTTTTCTTACTCCGATTAAGTTTTCTGTGTTTGCTATATGATTGATTTAAAGTTTTTCAAACGAAATCATCCCTTAAAAACGTTTTCTGAATGTCATGTTCAGTTTAGAGGTCAGTTTCTGTTTATCGAAATTAAAACTTTTAGCTTTCAACTCTTGTTGAAAACAATTGAATCAAATAAAGAGCCTTAACATGGCATTAAAAATGCAGCCCTGAGCGGGCTAAAAAATTCACGAATAATACATTACAATTATCTAATTTTGCATAAAAATATAAGAGCTCCTTTTTTAAATGTTGGAGTAATCTGTCCCATCTTTTTTTCTTTGTAAAGAAGTAAATATTAACAGAGATAAATCCAGAAACCATACGCTTGTCAACATTACAAAACATTTTAGCAGTACGATACATTGAATTCTAAGAAATAAATCCCAGTTTAATGAAATAATAGCGACATTTTTTCTTTATTTTCACCCGATTCATTGCGACACTCGACCACACAGAGGAGTGAGCGATAATGGGGTCAAAGGAATTCAATGAATCAGATTTAATTCCCCAAGAAAATCGCTCCAGAATGAACAATTGTTGAGAATAATGAGGCGAAATAGCATTAGGTGCGGCAGCATCTGCGAAAGTCTCTAATTGTCAATGGCTAAATAATTGAGAGCCGAGAGCAAAGGAAGCGAACGGAGGGAAAACGAACAGAACGTAATAGCATTAAGGAAAAATCCAAATGAAAATCACTTTAAATGCTAAACAGCTGGTTGCCGGCAAGGGCGAAATAAAAACACATAAAGCGCCTTCGGCCCTTTAAGCGTCCATTAAAAATTTAATAACTTTGGCCAGGGCCAAATGCAATTTCTGAAATTTTCTAGCAAAATTAATTAGTCAAACAATCCATCAGGACCGGACCTTAACGTGGCCGGTGCCAGTGCCAGTGCCAGCAAATTATGCCGGCCCAAAGGCCGGTCCACAAAAAGGTACGAAATCCCGCAGAGAAGGAAGACCCGTGAACGTGACCATCCACAGTTTGGCCGAGGCAGAGGATTTTTCATCCAAACAGTCCTCTGGCCCAGCTCACGTGCGTTTCCTAAGCTGGCAAAATATTGACCGGGCCGAGAAATTCCGGTTAAGGGCCGAAAAGCAGACGTCCGAGGCCCAACACTTCAAAGGCCGCTGCGAATGTAATTTTAATCAAAAATTGCTCAGCCCCAAGAAATCCCAATACAGGAATTCAGGTCGCTAATCCTTCTTGAAGGCAAACGGTGGACTTAACTGAGATACTTTCACGCATTCAATTTCCATGTATTTATTGAGTATTCAAGAACAAAACTGAATCGCTAACAGAAGCTTTTCGGGGCAAATATTTCGATAATTTGGAAGAGAACGCAGCCTTGTCCACTTCGTGCTCGACAATTTTCTTGTTTAATCGACTTTTGTGCTGCGCAATCACGACCCGAAACAATGTCAATGCAGATGCAGGCGGAGGAGACTGGTGCTCAGACAGGGGACAATTAATTTTTAATGCAAGTCGCTCGACGGATCAGCAGCAGAGCCGGACACAAACAAAAACGACATCGTTGAGGGCAAGTGGCTCTGCTAATTGCACTCATTCACACGGCCAGCGACAACAAAGGCGGTCTGAAGAGGCATCCACAGCAGCAGCAACAACAAGTGCAGCAGGATTGCAAGTTGCAACATCATCGACGGCAAGTCGAGGAGAAAAAGCGTCTCCTTGACGCACGGAAACGGAAGCGTTAGTTGCAAGGATATGTTGCACTGCCGTACAATAGTTGGATGTACCGTGGGATGATACTGAAATTTAAGACTTCAAATAATGTGGGTCTTTTAGATTTTAGAGTTCAATATTGTCCCCGCTGTTTATCGTTTGTCTCATTAGGCGTTTTCTGTAAAATTTGTAGCAATTTTTCATGAGTTTATGCTGCATAAATTAAACCTACCAAAATATATATTTCATTCTTTGTAACGAAGCCTTTGTTTTCGGTATAGAGAAAAATAAATATATTTCAGTTTGGTTCGAGACACTTTCTACGCCATCTTTAAAAGTGTAATAATTTATTTTAGGTTGATTTAGAACTTCAAAATTAGTTGGCAATACATTCATCCTAAAACATTATTCATTGTGGACTTGAGTTATTTACGTATTTATTGAAAATTCTAATTGACGTTGTTCTCACAAACCATCGACAGTAAAACCAATTGCCTTTTTGGATCAGATACCGGCAATTGGCCCCACTGTGCGCATTGCGACTGTGTGCACTGCAATTACGTGCCATTGAGGCAGCCCATTGTTAGTGCACTGCAGATGGCAAATAGTCGCATCCCGAGCGGACTCTCCTCGGAGTCCGGTATTTACAACGCCCCCACAGCACTCCACTCCACTCCACTCCTCTGCACTCCACTGTCATTGCCTATTTCCGGCGTAATTGTTATGCCAATTTTTAAGGGCCAGCCAGTGTGTGAAATTAAATGAAAATCAAATAAAGCCAGGGACCCCGAAAAGAACACATAAATGCGGTTAAATTTGCAGCGTTAAATGTTAACAGTCGATTTTCCGATGCACACAGAGTAGACACATAAAAATATCAACGCGTATTTGCGTGCTCCTTTCTTATCTACTTGTAAAACACAGAACCCTTCGTCCTGGAAAGCCGACATTCCTCGTCATCATCATTCCGGCTTAGACTTCGGGGGAGTGCAAATTGACAATTTCTGTGAAATTGCACAAATACGAGCCTGTGCTCCAATTTTTTATGGCAAATTACCCGTCCGCATGTGTGGATAGCCGGGGGCGTTGGGGCGTGGCTTTGGTGGGATCACGCCGGCAGGAAAATGTCATAAAACCGTTTGGTAGACTCTGGGCTACGGCAGGGTTTTTATGATTGGTTTTTAGCCGGGTTTCCCGCCCGAAAATGAGCAGCAAAGAGCCAAAATAAAAGGGAAAAATAAATAAAATATAAACTGCGTTATGTTTATGCGCAAAAAAAAACGAAGAAGGAAGCTGGAAAAGCTATCAGGTCGTCATCAGCCAGCGTATAATTAAACATTACGCAAGGGCAATAAAAAGATGAGACAAAAAGAAGAGGATTTTGCAGCATTTGAATGGTCCTGAAAAACGGAATAGGAACATACAGCATATGTATTTACGATAATAGAATGACTGCTGATTAGTGTGGGGTTAAAAAGCCTGCCATTTTTATGGCACAATAAAATGCACCTTAAGTTATTTAAAATAAAAAAAAAGTTCAATATAACACCAAGCATTATTTTGTTTTATCCGACACATTTGTAAGAAATTTGCGATGTCGTTATTTCTTTAAGCGAAAACAAACAATATGAAAAACAAATTTATTCGTTGGTGGAGTTAACAATTTCCCTTTGGCAGCTGTTGTTTTCGTGCAAACTTTTTCTTATATTAAAAAGCAATTAAGCTGCATATAAGAGTACATGAAAGTTAATAAACAACACGCAAATGGAAGCCAACTTGCGTTGGTTCCCTGCTTTTATTAAGATCCGTTTAGAGTATTTTTAGTAATAATTTATTCAAAATAAAAAATGTCCCCTCCGGTATTTGTTTTCGATAGCCAAAATGTTGCGCAATATTTGCGAAACTTTAAAAGCAATTAAAAAGTTTGTGCAGTGCTATGATTTCCCCTCGCCACTCACCTTCTGGCCGGAATGAACTTTCCGGGCAGCAGCTGCCGTTGGCCAAGAAAACGGCAACATTAGGGCCCATATACCCATATACCCATAGTGTAAGCATAATGATAAACATAATATGCCGCTGAGTGCCTGGAAGTATGCTTAATTCTGTGCAACTTTAGTGCCTTTAAGTTGCAGGCGGGGCGTGAGAAAAGGAAAATCCCCTAAAGTGTGCGCTGGACGCTGGGAAACGGGGGAGACTCGGGCAACTCGGAAACTCGGAAACTTTCCTTCCCTTTCGCCGCCCCGCGAATCCAGTGCCCCGCCCTAAGTGCACATGCCACAAACAACCTAAGCTGCTCTAGGCAAATGTACATCGAAATGCGTACTGGCAGCAGGACGAAAGTGCTCAAAGGAATGCCGGCAGAGGCGTTTATTTGCGTTTATAATGTGTGAGCTATTAAAATGTTAGAGGCTGTTAGTGGGGGTGTGTTCTGAGTGCGACTGCCGCTCTTGTCTTGAATTAAAATTGTTTCTGCTGCAGCATAAAATGAAAATTAGTTGATTTTTTATACGCTTCGTGGGGAAGGCGCGAGGCTCTTAAAGCTTTTAGGGCAGCAGCAGCTGCTGCTGGGCCCTCACAAAATAAAATATATTTTAAGTGAAAATTCTCACAAACGCTTGTTTGGACTACATTCATATTCATATTTGTATTTGTATTTGTGTTTGTGTTTGTGCCGGCGAGCGTAAAGTGGAAATTAACATAAAACAGCGGCAACGCGGGCAGAATACCTAATGACAAGCCGAAGCAGTGATGCCCTCGAAAAAATACAGAAACTAATTGCACACAAACAGCGCAAACAGTTCTAAGATCTCTATGGGACACGAAATGTTTAATGCATGCAGCAGAATTACCGACTCTGTCCATGGACCTTCTATCTACCCGCATCACTCCCATTGCAAGCCCGCAGAGCTTAACGAACCCAAAAGTCCCGGCTCCTTTATTTACTTTTATATAAATATTTTTTTGCTGTAAGCTATGGCATTTTTTGCACCTCTCGGATTCAGCTGCAGCTTATTTTTGATGCATATTTTATTTTGCCATTGCATGCGTAATTTTATTTGCCGCCACGCCCCTGCGCCCACCTCTCCACGGTGTTGTTGCTGCGGCTAGTTGCGGCCTGGTAATTCGTACCGAAGGTATAAGTTTTATGACCATTGCTGCGATTTCGGTTGCTGTTGTCAGTGGTGAACACTTGACTGCTTTCTAGCTAAATGCTGGCTAAAATTGGAAAATATATAGAAATTCTTTGAAGAGTCTTAAAAAAATATTAAGTCCAAAGACATTGTGTTGTGTCCTTAAAGTTATGTGGAATTATATAATGTTATTTTTATTAGTTATGAAAAATATTTTTCATTGCG
Organism: Drosophila kurseongensis; assembly: GCA_018153305.1. NCBI lineage: Eukaryota > Metazoa > Arthropoda > Insecta > Diptera > Drosophilidae > Drosophila > Drosophila kurseongensis. The sequence goes on along the minus strand of JAECXX010000210.1, from coordinate 8,384,112 downwards.
ATTATTGACTAATTATAAAGTTTAATGATTTTGTGGGTTCTGCAAGTTATGCCCTCTTAATTCTTTTGCAGATAATACATTTTAAAGTACAAAGATTATTTTCATACTGTTTCCTTCATAATGATTATAAATAATAAAAAATTGGAAAAAGTAAAGAAAAGTGAATTTTTTGTATAATCGGTTCTTGCTCATAAATTTATATAGTAGACATATGTATATCTGGCATACATTTTAGCTAATTTTCGTTAGCTGTAGCTGACATCACAGGCTGTGTTTCTGCTGCTAGGTCTCCTTTGGCAGGTTGTAAAAAATGTATGCATTGTACAACAAAATGCAGCTTGTTGTCGCCACCGTGGCTGCACCTGGGCGGATTGTTGTCGTCGTCTCGTTGCCAGAATATGCACGGCAATGTGCCAAATTAAGTGCTCTGCCTGCCAAAAAGGAGCAGCCAAAAAAACATGGCGAAAACGGATCTCGACGGGTCGAGGGCCTGAGCCAGGACGTCGCTTAAGTTGTGATGTAAATTTTAATTTCCACATGTTATGACGTGTTCGCAGGGCCCCATTGAAGTTTTTCCCCGACCGCTAGACTAATTCCGAATGCGGCTTTAAAGGGCCTACGGAACTTAAGTTCAAGGAGAGTATTTTAAATTCCTGGTGCCAAATTTGGTAATGCAATTTGTTAGCCGTTGAAGAAATCGCCCCAAGTTGTTTGGTCTTGACTGGTTTCGCGTTGCTAATGGCAACTAGCAAACGCCTGGAAAATTGCCATTCTACGCAGCTGTTGATAAGTTTTTAATTAGGTTTAGGCCTATTAAGTGGCCTAGGCCGTAATTTTGTGCGGTCTAAAGCACTCTAACTACTTAAGCGCTTAGATTGGCATAGGAAAATAAAATTAAAGATCAAATTATTTATTCCGCTATTAAAATAAACCCGAATTTGAGTGATATAATATTATTTCCTGAATTGTAAATGGTAGAAGTTGTCTTTGGCCAAATCCAAAATGTTCGAAAAACAGGAATTAAAGAAATAAAATAAATGTTAACCAGGAAAAGCACTCTACATAATTAATACTGTAACTGACAGAGCAAAAATCCAAAGCTATCGGATAGCATGATGGTATAAATTCAACCTTTCAAATTACACATTTAATTATCACACATACGTCATGTTGTACAAGCTCAAGCCAAAATAACTTTTAAGCTCCGATAAAGTCGTTTTTCGCACACAAATTATTCGCATCAATTGCCTGTACTATCGCAGGCATCAATATTTCAAAGGGATTTCACAGCAACCCGATTTCGCAATCAATTTCTTATGAAATTTTCATTTGCTCGTGAGTGAAAGGTCAATTTGGTGTAAATGCCTATTGATTTTTTCGATCGAGCCAACGGAATGAAATTGAAATTATTTCCAATGACAGCAGTTTAGCAGACGTGTCAACGCGTGGCCCTGCAAAAACATGGGAAATGTGAAAAATAAAATAAATATTTATCTAGCTTGAATAATTCCAGCAATAGCAGTGGCAGTCTCCGTAGCCGTAGCCGTAGCAGGAGTTTAACAAATCTCTCAAATGGCCCAAGGCTGCTACGTTCATGTCATCTTATTAAATCACACAAGATAGAAAAAGTTTCAGACCAGGATGGAAGTGGGCAAAAGTGAGTTCTTCACACACTGGCAGGGGTTCAACTGCCGCTTGGTCTCGACTGTCAAATCATTTTGTGATAAGGATATAACAAATGTGCACACTCCACTCACACAAATGCGAGCCAGGATTTTCTATCTCGAGTCTGTGTCTGCTTCATAACTGACAAATGAAAATGTCAAAAAATGTTTGCTGACAAGCCAACCAAATGAGAAAGAACATTTTCCATTTATCTCTGGGCAGAAGTTGCGAACGAGAGAGGCATTTCCTAAATTTAATTAAAATTTCGATTCGGCATAAACTAACCGAAAACGGTAGGAAAGAACTATTAAATTGTTCAATTAGGCAAAAGCCAATACAAATATCTACATGTGACCAATGGAAAATCTAAATAATCACAGTTTATTTTTGTGTAAATTTCAGTTTGTGTTATGTCGAGTTTCCCTTACATAATATCGGTTTCATTACAGTTTCGTAATTAACAAGCTCCCATTGTGTGTAAGTCAGGGCCTTAAGTATCCTCACTTGGCCGGTGTATCATTACAATCACGACTTACATTTCCTGCTAAGCACCAAACATTTGAGTGAAGGCCGAAAGCAGCTGCGGCGGCATTAGGCCATAGAAAGTCGCAGGTCGTGATTAATGCTCGGTTATTAATAATGTCGTCCCGTCGGTCGAAAAACAGACTTCAGGTGCCTGCCAAATCAAGTCAATTTGCTGGAAGCCGAGTATCCATTACGGATTTGCATTGGCGCCAGACGGTTCAGTTCGTTTTCAGCCAACCGAAATTCGAGTCGGTCTGTTATTTTTGGCGTGAGAGAAGTGGCAGCTAATGAAGCGCCGGAATCTCTTCGGATCCGCCTTTGTCCAGCGACCAGCTCATCTTGGGTTACCCAGAAAGTGAGACAAAATCCGGGGCTTTGTTTTATGGTGTCTTCCACGTACACACAGTTTCTCGGTGCGCACAATAAACCTGCATTTAAGTTAATTTTCCTGTAATTTATCTGTTATTTAACTAAGGCATCGTGCAATATGTTGCATGATTTATGCCTGACATTTTCAATTGTTTATTGCTCTCGTTTCCTGCTCTACTTCGGTATGCCTTTTGTTTTTCACTTAGATTAATTTTGACAAATATAAATGTCAGCTTGGCCCTGGGGGAATTTAATGAACTGCCCTCATAAAAATATGAATAATAAGCAAATAATAGCAGGGACAAGGTGGAAACATAATGATGCTTCTTAATGGGGCCAGCAAATGATTGGGATTATATCAACAAAGCGACCAATCCATTTCCATCCAATTAAAGTCGGACAATGCGCACTCAATTGGTACTTTCGCTGTGTCAATGCTGGGAGTGCGATTTACATTTCATTTCATCCAAACCGGATATATATTTACATAACTGCGATATCGATTCGGGAAAAAGAGTGCAATAATTAGCTTGTTGTGGCCCTTGATTCACTCGTGAGCTGAAATTGAACCGATCCGATCCGATTTATTATGCAAGAAAACAAACACTTGAATAATTGAGAAGGCTCGTTGAAATGCAGCCTGCAGCTGCCGTTGTAAACTGTTAAAAATAAATCAGCCCGCTCAGACACAGAAACTGCCAGTGAGCTTATTATTGGGAATATATTACTTCTGCTGCGTTTAATTTATGGGTCCATGTCAGGCAGATAATGGGCAAAACTATTTTCAATTTATTTGTGTGCTAATCGCACGGGCGGAAAATTTGTTTGACTCTAATCAGAGAATACATAAAATGTGTAAGGATTAAAGTAAAATGTTTAAAAGCTACATTTTTGTTAATTTTATCGCATTTTATAAATCCGAAATCGACAGGGTCATAGATTTTAAATTAGTTTTACAAATGCAAAAAGATAATTAATGATTTATCGAAAAGGGGAAATTGGCTTCACGAAATTTATATTTATATTATGTTGTTTAATTTTTGGGTGTCATTTTCAACAGCAAATAAATAAAACTTTTGCCATTGTTAGAAATATTTACATTTATAATTTTAAAAAAACCTGCAACCTAAAATAATTGATATAAAATAATTGAGTGGTCATACACAGGTAACTAATTTTATTGAACTTAAGAAAATAAATGACTAATCAAAAAGAAAAGTTATAATATTATATTTAGTTATTTGATATTCAGTCACTAATGTCAGAAATTATTACCTCAGATATATAATTAGCACTTTACATAACTTTAACTCAAGAGCACTTTGTTTCAAAAAATGTTGTAGAAAAAACATAAAATATATAAGAACAGCTTGGTTATAATATTAAATTATTTCCAGACCCTTTTACTAATCCTTTCTTGGTGACTTTTTTAATTTTCTTGCAGAGCCCGGCATTTAAGGAGGCACAAAACAACTTCGACAAGAACTCGCAAATGCATTACATTATAATTTCATTAAGGACAAAAGCCTTTCTGTGCCGGCAGTGAAACAACGTTGCCGGGAGATAAGGAGGGGAGAGTAAAGCGGAGAAAGGCGTGCGGAGAAAGTGAGAAAGCCGCAAGAGGCGACAATAACCCCCGAGCCCATTTCCATTGCCTACTTCTGGGCGCTGTGGAGCGAGAATCAAGAGCCTGACATTTTTATGAAATTAATACAAAGGCCGCTGAAGGAGTAGAAGTGGAAGCGGAAGTGGCAGCCATGACAAAAGCCCCGGCGCCAGGACAATGACGGGCGGCCCAGCGACAGCGACTAAAGTGCGGGACGCTCGGCTTTTATGGCCCGACTCTGCTCGAGTAGACGTGACAGCGTCCGATCGGCTAATAACATTTACTCGCGCACAAAACAGCGCTGCATAATTTGACATGCCAACGTGAGCCAGCTGGCGACAATATTTATCCAAGCGCTAGAGCCAGAGCCCAGATCCCAATAACTAGACACAGAGAAATCCGCGAACCAAGAGGCAGCCACTTGAGACAATGGGGGGTCTGCAACACCACTGGACACCGCTCCTGGCACTCCTGGCACTCCTTGCCCTCAGCTGGGCCTGTCCGCCCGAGGTGTGCGTGTGCAAGTGGAAGGGCGGCAAGCAGACGGTGGAGTGCGGCGGCCAGCAGCTGTCCAATCTGCCCGAGGGCATGGATCCGGGCACCCAGGTGCTCAACTTCAGCGGCAACAGCCTGCAGGTGCTGCAGTCGGAGCGCTTCCTGCGCATGGACCTGCTCAACCTGCAGAAGATCTACCTGTCGCGCAACCAGCTGATCCGCATCCACGAGAAGGCCTTCCGCGGCCTGACCAACCTGGTGGAGCTGGACCTCAGCGAGAATGCGCTGCAGAACGTGCCCAGCGAGACGTTCCAGGACTACAGCTCCCTGATGCGCCTCTCGCTGAGTGGCAACCCGATCCGGGAGCTGAAGACCTCGGCCTTCCGCCACCTGTCCTTCCTCACGACCCTGGAGCTGTCCAATTGCCAGGTGGAGCGGATCGAGAACGAGGCCTTCGTGGGCATGGACAACCTGGAGTGGCTGCGGCTGGACGGCAACCGGATCGGGTTCATCCAGGGGCCCCACATCCTGCCCAAGTCGCTGCACGGCATCAGCCTGCACAGCAACCGGTGGAACTGCGACTGCCGCCTGCTGGACATCCACTCCTGGCTGGTCAACTACAACACGCCGCTGGCGGAGGAGCCCAAGTGCATGGAGCCGGCGCGGCTGAAGGGCCAGGTGATCAAGGGGCTGCAGCGGGAGCAGCTGGCCTGTCTGCCGGAGGTGAGTCCCCAGTCCAGCTACACGGAGGTGAGCGAGGGCCGGAACATGTCGATCACCTGCCTGGTGAGGGCCATTCCCGAGCCGAAGGTGCTCTGGCTGTTCAACGGCCAGGTGATGAGCAACGACAGCCTGGTGGACAACCTGCACATGTACTACTACATTGACGAGACCATCGGAGGCAGTGGCGCCGAGGAGAAGCGCAGCGAGATCTTCATCTACAACGTGGGCGCCGAGGACAATGGCACCTTCTCGTGCGTGGGCCAGAACATCGCCGGCACCATCTTCAGCAACTACACCCTGCGGGTGATCATCAAGGAGCCGCCGGTGGTGAACGAGGTCTCATTCCCCAGGGACTACATGAACTACATTGTGGCCAGCAGCGCCGGCGGGGGCATCATCTTCGTGGTGCTCCTCTGCACCATTGTGGTCAAGTGCAAGAAGCCCTCGGAGCCGGCCAAGCAGCGCAAGAAGTGCGACCAGGTGACCAGCATTGCCGGCGGCACGGACTCCTCCACGGGAAGTAACCAGGACACGGGCATGGGCATGATGAAGTGCGCCTCGATCCTGAACGATGGCGGGGACAGTCTGAACGCGAATGCGGGACTCCTGATGGGCGATACTTTGACACCCACCAAGGCGGCGAACGGAGCAGCCGGCGGAGGGATTATCCTGGGGAATCAGATGAAGCAGAACCTGCTGCTCTACGCCACGCCCAATCCCGGCCAGCAGCAGCTGCAGCTGAACGTGAACCTGATGGGCACGGGACCGGGCTCCCCACCGCTGCTCCTGAGCAATGGCCATGGCCTGGCGGCGGCCTACTGCTCGCCCCCCGCCTCCCTGAGGAACTACCAGGAGAAGAACCCGGACTTGGTCAACGACGCAGAGAGCGTGAAGCACAAGCTCAAGACGGCCGTGAGCTTGGACGGCGCCGGGGAGTACGAGACGCAGAGCGATTGCGGACAGTACGAGGGCTGCTACCAACTGGCCGCCGCCCCACATCCGCATCCGCATCCGGGACACCAGCATCCGCACGCGGCGCACCCGCTGATGGGGCGCTTCGCCCAGGCGATGACCACCTTGCCGCGCGGCGTGCAACTGAAGCCGGCTCCCCACCAGGTGGACGTGCACCTCAACCCGGTGTGCTTCCTGGGCCAGGACGGATCCTTCGCCTACGACTACAGCAGTGCCCACCTGGTGCAGCAGCCACCGCAGCAGCAGCAGCACCAGCAGCAGCAACAGGTGCAGCCCGCCGCCAACTTCTACCGCACGCTGCCACACAACAGGCTGCACAAGCAGCAGCAGTTCCAGGCGGCGGCGGCGGCAGGCGGAAACTTGGGTGGCGGCAGCGTTAACGGCAACCCCACCCTGCGCTACAGCCTCGAGGCCGAGTTCATCCAGAGGGGTCCGGCGGTGAGCTACGAGAAGTACCAGCTGCCCAATGTGCGCTTCACGGCGGAGGGCTATCCGCAGCAGCAGCAGCTTCAGCAACAGCAGCAGCAGCAGCAACAGCAGCAGCAACAGTTGCAGCTGCAGCAGCAACACCAGTTCCCCTCGCCGCCAGAGGGCTACAAGAGCGATCTGGCGGTGATGCCGGCGCCGTTTCAGCAGTGGCCCAGCTGTCTGCCCGGCTACCGCTTCGCCCAGTCGCCCACCAGCCAGCCGGCGGTGGCCACACCCCCTCTGGGTACACCACCTCCGCCGGCAGCCACGGGCACAGGCACAGCCACATCCACCATCCCGGAGCTGGACGAGAGCGAGGCGAGTTCGCCGCGACTGGAGGAGGCTGCTGGGGCGGCGGCGCCACCTGCCGGCGGGGAGGAGAACAACCCGGACACCGCGAAACTCAAACAGCTTAACGGCCCCCTGGCCGACAGCCCCGACGAGGGGTACGGGGGCGACGGGCAGGAGACCAGCGACATTTGACCCGGCCAGCAGCCTGCCAGGGACGAAGCGGCCTTAGACGATTCAGTGGCTCTGTAAATGGCCAGGCTGATCAGCAAACCACTCATAGCCTAAGTTCACTCTTCACTTGTTTCCGTCCCCTGATTTCGCTTACTTTTCCCTTTTTCCCCGTTTCACCTTCTCTGTTTGCTGGCCTGCCCGCAAAAAACAAGCAAACAAAAGGCAGACCCAAGTTTAACCTAATAATTGGCAGAGGAGAGCTCGAGTTGCGAGTCCGAAAAGAAGAAGGCCCAGAAAACCAAATAAAAGGAGCGCAGGAACCGGAATTCACCGGCAAGCCGAAGTTGAAATACCCAAGTTTAAGTTTTGATTTCTTAGAATTTTGATAAAGTTTATTTAAGGTATAGGTAAAACTTGCTAATTGTCTTGGAAACATTCTGGTAGCCAGTTCATTTTTATAAAGGTTTAATTCTGTCAGAATGTGTTATTCAAGTGATAAATGTAGAAGGTAAAATAGCTACCAAGAAATCAAGTTCTTAAGATGGAAAATTTTTGTAGCCCCCTGCAATTTGACACATTCGGCCACCATTTTGACCACTTTTTCCCAGGACTCCATGCGTTCAGGGTATTTGGCAGAACAATAGGCGGACCTAACCTAATAAAGCCGAAAAACAAAGACGCCGCTAAACAAAAGCCTCTTGTCGTTGTTTGTTTCTGTTTGCTGCGTGCTTCGAGTGGCAAGCTGGCAGCATTTTATTTCCGCAGATGTAATTGAAAAACTTTTTCATTTAATATAAAGTTTTCAGCAGCTTCCCCGCAGAACAATGCCCCAAGAAGGAAAGAAAGAAAGAAAGCGACCGAGGAGAAGGGGGGTTGAAGAAATCCCGGGCCTACGACTAGACATGTGGGGGTTCCTGTGTGTGTGGCGGTGCCGATTGAGTTGTCGTGCTCTCGGAGGCGTTGTTAGTTGACAATCGACGGGGAGGACCCAGTCACCCAGAGCCACCCCTTCGGATCCACTTCAGAGCCAAGTGGCATGTGTTTTCGCCATGGCGACACCTGCTCCTCGCGACACAAAGGACTCCGGCTCGAGGACCTCCGGCTGTTGAACCTTTCACAGCGAAGGGCTAAGTTGAGTATTCCGGCCGAAAATCGCGAGTGGCATTAAGGGCTTCCCCTTTGTAGTGTGCTCCACTTTATGAAATTTTAATTCGGGCCACATCCGCTCCAGTGTTGTATTTAAATAATTTATCGCACTGGCTCTCCACAGAACTTTCTCTGGGTTCTAAGCAATCCCTTTCCTTTTCCTTTACCCTTACCCTTAACCCTTAACCCTTCACCTTCACCCATCCAGACTTTGATTCTCCCGCCTTAAGTTTGTTGTATCGAATCAAACAGACATGAACACAAGCGTTTCCGGGTAACATTAAAGTAGATATCGTAAATTAGAACGGCTAACATTGTAAGAACTAACTAAATATAGGATAGCCCCAACTGTTTGAGACTTGTATGTAAATGTAGGCCATAGAGATCGTTTAAGCGGAGCCCAAGCTTTCCTTTTTATCGTGAATGTTCTGTAAAGTGTTCAAATTTTCCCACTGTAACATAAATTAAAATAAAATCGAATGAAGAGGATAATGCAAAATGCTTGCAAAGTATTTTGAAGAATATAAAAACCAAAAAGCTTACAATTAGCAATTGGAAATCTGCATATGAGGAAGCGAGGGCAGAAGCAATCATTTAAGCACAATATGGAATATTGTAAATTGCATAAATAAATCATTAGACGTAAGAACAATGCAAACACTAACACCTGCAGACACACACTCACAAACTCGTACTCGGAATGATTTGTGTATGTAGCAAATGATTAAGTTTTATTTTCACCAAGTGAGTTAGTTGGCAGACGCACCTAAAGGAATATAGAAGCAGAAACTAAATTAACAATGCAAAAATACCACAGAAAAACATTTTAGCCTAGCAAACTGTTTAAATCTCAACCCAAACACAGACACACACTTAAAGGTATATTAAACAAAAGAATTGCCTGCAGGCAGAATAATTTTAAATATTATATGGCATACACTACAATATAAAGAGAATGTTTAGCATTAAGTTAATGGTTAGGCAAAGCAGAACATATACGCATAAACCGAATATAAAGGCCATAAGAGGTCGTAAAACATTTAAAGGATAGCAGAGTGGGAAAACGTCAGAAGAACAATGGGAAGACACACAATCTAGTTATAAATTAGTTTTCTAAGTTAAATTAAAATTAAAATGCATAAAGATAATAACAGAAGCAAAGTGTAAAAAGGATAAGAGAGAAATTAAACCGAATAAAACGCATTAAACTGAAGAATTTAATAAAAACTAAATTATGCCGCCTTTTATTTAGTCCGAATGGTCAGGCGCTGCATTGCCAACAAGGGGCGCAAACAATTCCAGCGATTGAATATTAAATAGAAAGATGGAGCTGGAGCCTTTTCTTTTTTCCAGCTGGATAATGCCGGGATAACGGCGAATGCCGAGGGAAATGCAAATGGGACGCTAAGTAGGCAGCTGAAGCCGGAGGAAATGCCGAGCTAGGTGTGTTGGAGTATTGAAAGAAAATTAAATGAGAGATGAACAGCGTTGGGTGTAAAACAAAGTGAATGAAAGTGCAGTTAAATACCATCTCGTTGATTAAAATTATCGCAGCCTTAACTATTTCTTCAGAAATATGTATATAAAACTTGAATCGAGTAAGAAAGTACATACAAATCATAAAGAGCGAATAAATAAATAATCAGACAAACTCAGACCAGTTATTGACTGAAAGTCAAACTCATATCTAAAATTCTAAAGGAATAGTTAAGCAAACAAACTTGAATATGAACCAGTTTCTTAATTCAGTAAGGCAGAATGTAATTATCGCAAGTCAAAGTCAAAATCCCAGCAAAATGCAAACGCTTTTCGCATATGAGATGACAGCTTTACAGCCACAATTTGAGTCGGGCAACAAAGCCCGTTGCATCACAAGGTTGTTCGCAGGTCTCAAGATGCTCACATTACGCATACGCAGTGTCTGCCCGAAATGAGCACATCAAGGCGCGGCAAGGTCACAGCCCCGCTCAAAGCGAAGCTAACACAAGGCCCGGACTGAAGCCCGGAATGAAACCCGGACTAAAGCCCAGGCCCTGACGCATTATACGTTTCAGTGCGCAATAATGTCATTAAAGGGCGCAAACGGAGAACGGCTGCGAGCGCCAAAAGGGAAGGCACAACTGGGTCAGTTAATGCAGCCAGTTGTTACCTCGACCTGACATTTATGAGCAGCTGTAGAAGGCTGTAGATAGCTGGCCCGAGGCGAAAGACACTTTCCAGCGCCGAGCAATTAAGAGCAGGGTTTAAACCAGCTCCGCACCAGCAGCTCCACATGAGTGTCGAAATTTATTGGAAATGCCTTAAGCCCGCCCACCCGAGAGTCGTCTAAAGCCGGCAAAAATATGGCCCCGAAAGTGGGCGGGGAATGGGGAGGTCCCGGTTCTGGTCCTGGGGCTTCCTCTCAAGCAGCCACATCGTTGACAGCAACTGAGAGAAAAACCAAAGCCAAGCAGGAATTGTGGCAACGGCATCAAAATCAAAGACGAGCACCCGGCACCGACCAAAAACCAAAGTCAGAGGCGCGCATAATTAATGTAGGCATAAAAACAAGTGACTTGTAAATATTGCCAAGGCAATGCACAGGACCTACACACCAGCTCACCCATATCTCCCAAATGCCGAGTATCTTCGGGATACGAATTTGGTTGTGGGTGTGGCTACTTACAAAGTGGCAAGTACGAGCGAGGATTGCGAGGCTGAGGTTTTCAGGCACCGCACAGTGGGACCAAACTCATTCTAAAACTATAATTATACCCAGAATTTAGACCATGTTGATTTCCCAAAATTAATATTTTTGTTATAATTTACTTAATCTACATCTTTTCACTCAACAATTATTAAATCTCTAAATTGTTGCTTTAAACCATAAATTGGACATAAAAGAAAAAATGTCTATTATTTTTAGAAAATTTTTTTTTTAAGGATTCAAAATAAAAATGCATTTTAAAATATAGAAAACCCTATTTAAAAATGTTCAACGTGAGCCTTTTGATTAACAATATAAGAATATGTTCCACAATTTGAAATAACATTTTCTGACCTTCAACACTAAAATAAGTTATTATAAGTTAATATTTTGTAAAAATCTAATTTTTATCAAAAAAATTTGCAGCTTATTAAAATATTTTTCTTTTTTGGGGTATTTTCTACATGAATACTAAGTTCCAGCCCACAGTGCATCGTCTAAGTTTCACTTGGGTGGAATGGAGCCCGAGTGGGCAAGACGCAGAACCACTTAAAAGCGCACACAAAGCCAGCCTCATATCAGCCTCATAGGAAGTGTGTGTGTGGGTGAGTGTGCTGGTTGTTTATATGTGCGAGAGATGGCCGAACCCCCAGTCCACCCACACCCCTGCGTCCCTCTGGCCGCGTTTATATGGTCTAGTGATTGTGACATTGTAGCTACAATTACAAGCGGAAGTGACGCACATCAACGCACAAATATGGAGGCGTCTATCTTTGCTTTATGTTTGGCTAATGCTCCACTAAAGCTGCGCACAAATTGGGCTTATCGTATGGTTATTCCAATTCTATTTTATGCCCCAACTCGACCCCGCTGGTTGGGTGCCCCCCGAACATTGTGTGAAAAATGTTGAGTCAAAGTTTGTGGCATAGGGCGGAACATCCGCATGCGAGCGGGCGTTTGATATCTACATAAGTTGGCTAGTTTGTCTTATAAAGTTATTAACCAAAATTAATGTTTGTTATAAAATTTCCTATGTGGTTCGGAAGTGCTTGTGCATAAAGTAAACGATTCAGGCAGTCGATATGTGTTTCCTTGCGAGTGTGGTTTATAGCCACAAGAAAGGCAATCAGAGTCATGCATAAGTAAGGCATCTCGAAATGGCAGGTGATTCATGGAGAACTTTGTTGGTCATTAGGTTGAAAGAGATTAGGCGTTGAGCTGGCTAAATAGGCCAATTAAATATTGATGGACATAAATTTAAGTCGTTGAGCTGAAACTAGCAGTGCTCAAAACTTTGGGTATAAATTCTCCGTATTTTCAGGCACGTTCTTTGCCATTGAAAACTTAGCCAATTTCAAATCCCTGGTATCAAATGTGTCGTTGCCAACTTGGTTCATTTATATGGCTCGTTTCGGGTTGTGCCATAAAAAGAGCGGATTCCAGTGTTTTGTCACAGGTTCCTCGTAGAGTCGGAATTAAATATTCACATTCACGCATGCATGCACATTAATTTGCATAACTAATAATCCCGTGCCAACGAAAAACGTACAAAAACTTTGAGTGTCCCAAGCCAAAGTGGACTGTGGAAATATGTCAAACTGCAAAACTCGGCTGACAAACAATGGACAGGACCGAAACGTGCCTGGCCACGAATCGAGCAGCTGCAGAGATGTCTCCAAATTAATTCAAACTCATAAAATATTGACTACAAACAGACTTGGCCTGCCAGCTGGCCCCGAAGATGATGTGGGACGGCCATTCATCTTGGAAAACCTTACACGTATTTCCCGGCCTGCTCCGTTTGGTATTTGTCTAGTTGTCAATTTTTAATGTGGCTGCTTGACAAATCAATTTTGCTGGACTGCAACAAATGAAACGAACAAAGGACTTCTTGGGAAACTTTCTATTTGCCAGATCCGGCACACAAAGAGCAATGTCAACGTCTTTAGGATAATTTGATTCGGATCTCTCGGCCCTCTCACTATTTTGCCAAATTGATGGAATTTTAAATTTGTTTTGCCAGGCAACGTCCATTGACTGGCAATTAGAATAATTTGGCCAGCTGTTGCTACAACCCAGCTCCTCCGTCTGGACTCTGATCCTTGGTCATTCTGCTGGTGATTACACCCGAATATTTGCCAAAATATTTAATGGTCACACTTTCGACTGACTCGGCAAGTAAATAAAAGAGGATTTCATAGTTTGATTAGCTAGATACGAATATTGGATACCTTAAATGAAAATAGGTCAAGTGAAAATCTTTTTCCCCAATACAAGTTGTTCGCAAATGATTTTGCTTACCTTTTATGTAACTTTTGGATGAGTAAGTATTTTTTGTCCTATTAAGACTATTATGTAAATATAATTACTCATTATTTCAGGTATCTTCCGTTTCACTTTGGGCTCGGGTTGAATTTAATGAACTACATTCCTCCTGTGCATATTTTAAAGCTAATGTTTAGTCCAGCACTTCCTTTCCTCTGAAGTATGCAATATCTTATGCTTATCTTTGGGCAAATAACTACCCAATATTTTCTCTTAACACACACAAATCCCGACCAATGCCCCCGAACCCTTTGGCTGGGATATTTTGAACATACTCTAAACACAAATCACCAAATAACCAAACAGGTTTTCTGGTCAAAGCCATTCGCACACAGACACACTGGCACACAGAAGTGGTAACGCACACACGCTCACCATTACTCCATGCGTATTAAGTGTAATTAACTTGGCCAGAACTTTGGCTGGATCTAAGATGGCCCGAAGGCCTTTCCTAAGCTTTGTTTGTTTATTTCCAGCCTTTGTTGTATAGTTTAAATGGATTTTGTGGCTATTTTAAAGATAACAATTGCAGTTCTACTGATATCTTGGCCATAATAAGTCTAAGCTGGGCATGTGGTTGCCCAGTTTCCGTTCTTTTTTAGGGCAAAGGAGGGGTTGTAATTTATACAACTTCCGGCTGACCTAGTTCCTGAGGAAAAGCGCTAAAACGATTTACGGGCTTTTGCGGGCCAAAGAAGTTTAAGCCATGATATAACAATTACTGAACATTTGCAATTGAATCTTAATCGCTCTCACTGGTAAACAAAATATTGCACTTTAAGGAAAAAACATGGACTTCAAATGCTGTTCCTGACGATCCTACAAGTCTGCCACCTTTGGCCCACATTGACAGTTTACAAAAGCTCAACACTTTGCTGCTGCGAAAAATCAATTTATATGTTAATTTGTAAGCAAAATCCACAACGCCAAGGGAAAGTGTGTGAAAGCTTTTGGCCTCCGTCTCCTCCCCTTTCCAGGACCTCCCCCCTGGCATTGGCAAACAAATATATTCACTCACGCAACACCAAAAAAAAAAACAAAAAAACCAGAAAAAACCAAAAAGTTCAACAAAGTGTTGTAGGTGCCAAAACTGACATTTGCCGAGCCAATATCTGTGTATGTTGGTGCCAGGATGTGTTGGTGCTGGTTCGTGGGTGAGGGGTGGAGGTGGTTGCAGGGGAGGGGGCGGACAGGAAGAGACACAAGTTTTAGCAGGCAGCTGTAAGCCATCAGTTGGTGGAACAACATGACAGCCCTGAAAGGCATCACTTTGAGCCAGGATGCACGCACCCTGCGCTTTTACTCTAGTAACAAAGGAATAAAGGACTAAATGCTTACACATATGTTTTATATTTTCCTTTTTTTTAGAAAATGTATTCTTAAAGACTTAAATTTCTTTGTGAGTTAGTTAACAATTTTAAAAATCCCCAATAAATATGCTAATGTTTTAACGATTGCCACTTTAATTTGTTCTTAAAACGCACATACTTTTTTAATGACTTCAAGAACTTTTTACGTAAGTTCTTACAATTTATACGTAAGGTCAGTTTAATTTTGGTTTTTGATAAGTACGCAAAGTCACTATTTTAAATATACACATTTAATTTATTCCCAACATTATTTTCCATTATGCGCCTTAAATCGTATGTAAACTTCGATGGGCTCAACTACACTTATTCCACTCTCTATTTTGTTGTACATGTTTGCCTGAAAAACAGCAACAACTGTAAAATATGGCGCAAGATCAACAGAAAAAACTTGGACAAGTTAAACGGAAAAGGGAACACCAAAAATATGGTTAACTTTAAAGCATTTTATTAAGCGTTACCCTTCAAGGGAGCGCAAAAAGGTTGCTCATAAATCTCGGCAGGGGAAATACCCACGATTTTTGTATTGTCTTCTAACTTTTGGCTTTTGAATCGGACGGGAACCGTTTAAGCCATGTCGAGTTATCCTTAGTCCGGGTAAACAACTCGGGCCATTCCCATCTGCCACGCCCACCGCCGCCAACTGCCCACATCCTAACCCAGCGCACTCGCACAAAGTTCAAGATTTAGATGCGTTAAGCGTTATTTATGGCCGCAAATAAATAAAGCTTAAACCATACGCAATGCCTCATTGTGGGGTTGAAAGTTTTCGACGTTCATTCCAATTTGGGTGTGTGTGTGTGGGTGAGTCCTTTAGTGTGCATGTGAGTGTATGGGCCTTCGCCTGCCAAAAGGATACGCCGTAGGGTTGAGGGATCTCTGTCTAATTAGGAAATGTTCGTAGGGACATCGCATCCGGAATAATAAATTCGCATTCAAATGGTGAGATAAACATGGAAATATGCTTGACTTCTGCTTAATAATCCAATAGATTTAAAACACTATTTAAAAAAGCAATATTAAATTCTGAGATAATACTTTAAAAAGTTTTTTAATATTATTTGCATGATTAATCTTATATACTCTCATCACTTGCATTCATCACTTGCATACTTAAATTTCAATTTAAAGATACTTATTTTTCTCCTGTCAAATAAATTGACGCCCATTATTGACAAGACAGCAGCAAAGTAAATAAAAATGTTAATTGGCCAGCTGCAAAACGCTGTTCATAAATTGCCATGGTCTGCTTGTGCATTCAATAGTTCGAGTAGCTTATAAAAAAAAACGGACAAAATCTCTTGAACAGGTGCATTATGAAAACATAAACAAACCGCACTGTTGTTTGAACTAATTAATTTTGAAAATTTCGATTCGCGCCAAGCCAATTACACAAACTCTATTGAACGAAAACATAAACAAAACGATCGTCTGGCGGGAGCAAAAAAGACAATTACAATTATCAGTGCGTGGCTGAGCAGTCAATGGGATACCTACAATGTGACACAAAATTGTTAATTAAATTCTCCCAAAATGAACTCCGCCCGGCGATGAGCGCCAAATCAAATCAACTGCCGCTGGACCGTATTAAACAGAATGCCGAATTCCAAATTCGGAATCCAAAACCATATACACGGTCCCCAAATCTGGGCTGGCCGCAGAGGCAATCTGTTAAATTTACCTTGTGCCCGGCATCCGATAAAATGCCTGCGACAAATGCCGTGTTTGCCCGCCGTTATTATGTTTGCCTTCCCTGCGAGTTTAAAGAAATTACCATAAATACATTTTAGATATCCCAATCCCCCATGCGGGCCCAACCATTTCTGATGTTCCATCGCCATTGGCAAATTTGTCAAAAAGGCGTGTGTGTGGCAAATATTATTGAGTTTTTGCCGAAGTCGCATGAGGTTGGTCCATACATTTTGCAACATTTCGCGACTGCGCGGAAATTGCAATTAGAGTCCGCGCTGCGCATAAATAACTCGCAAATTGTTGTGTGCGGGTGCGACTCTCGAAAACAATTTCAACACAGCATCTCGAATAGGCAATACCTATTGTAACCATTTTCCAAAAAATAATCCTCTCAACTTTCTACGAAAAATCAAAAAGTCTTGAGTTTTTAAAAAGCCCCTCCACTTTTTTTTTTAAATTTTTAATTTTTTTTAATATCAACTATGACTTTCCTTTTCTCTATTAAAATATGTGGAAACCCATCAGCAAAAAAGTGCATGATATAGAATAATTAGACTAATTCTCATTACTCGTAAAATATTAATAAGAATTTGGTTGCAGATTTCTTTTTTAACTAAATGATTGCTTGCTATCAATACTTATAAGAAAAATCTATGAATATTTATAAATAGAAAACAAAAGTATTTTAAATGAGATCCATCTACAAATACATGCCAAATATTGATGCTAATGACTTCTATAAATACTTAAAAATAGCAAACAATAAGGACGATTTTCGATTTGATTAAGATCCAATCGCTAATACATAATACCCATTGACACGTCTCTTAGTCCGCGTCTTTTCCCTATCCCAATATTACAATATCTTCTCCATTAACCTTATAATATTCGAATGTTTCTGTATCTTGCACTGTCCAGTTCCCATCTATCCTGGTTATTTTCGACAGAGGGAGTGCGGCTTTGGGCAGTTGGCCTGCGCATCAGTGAGGCACATAAATTATACAAACAAACTGAACGCAAAAGGCAAACAAAATTGTTACGGGCCATGGCAACGGCATAAGAATCGAAATAGGACTTTTAGGATATTGGAAGGGCAGGGAAAAATTGCCATGGAAATGGGTTTGAGAACGGCATCAGAAGTGGAAGCGGCAGCGTCATCAGCAGCGTAAAATGAAAATCCAGGCGGCCCTTGTCAGCATGATTAATGATGACGTCTATAAAGGCAGGACCGCTGGCCAGCAGCCCAGGGAATCGCTTCTTTCCGGGCTCGAGGCTCTTGCAAAGTGTCCGGGCTAATCCACATCATGACTGCAAATAATAGAACTTAATCTATTTTCAATATGGCAGCGGCAGCGCAACACAAATTAAGAACTCATCAATTTTTAATGCCGGCTCCGTGGGAGATGAGCAAAAGTTTCGCCCTCGCCGGGCTCCACTTGAAAAATACACCCCAGGGGATTCCCCAGAAGACTCCGACAACTTTGTTGGCTCCTTCGAGGCAAAAAGGGAAAGGGACTGGAAATAGGGAGAGGGAAAGTGGGTGTGTGCAGCTTGTCTTGACCAACAAGAGGGCTTAAGGTTATATTTTAACAAACAACATAAAAGTTTCACACTTTCCCTTGTTATTCCCGTTGTCCTTGCGGGTGTTGATGTTGTTAGACTTTTAAAACTCAAATTAAATCTGCTAAAGTGTTTGAGAGAAATGAAGGAATTTTAGCCAGAAGATTCAACCTAATAGAATCAGACATTGCTAGTCTAGTTTTGGAATTGCATGACACTTTTATTCAATAGAATTAAGAAAATATGTTCCCATTTTAATAAAACATATCCCTCCATAGCCCAAATAAGTTGATGGGTTCTTAAAAACATAAACGCCACCAATACTTAAGCAACCTGTCTTTAAAAATCATTGCTAATATAAAAAGAACATTTCGGTAAAAAAGTGTCCATATAAAACGTCGATGGCCTAATTTTCGAAAATATTTCTAAATTATTAATTTCTTTCATTATTATTCTTATTATATATTAGTAATCGCCCGCTTAAATCATGTCATGTTAGAGAAAATCGTATTGTGCTCTTATAAACTGGATTTTCTTTCGTTACCGAACTAAATCGAAAGTAAAGTACTGACTGAAA
This sequence comes from Drosophila kurseongensis, assembly GCA_018153305.1. Lineage (NCBI taxonomy): Eukaryota > Metazoa > Arthropoda > Insecta > Diptera > Drosophilidae > Drosophila > Drosophila kurseongensis. The sequence goes on along the minus strand of JAECXX010000210.1, from coordinate 8,365,474 downwards.
TAGCATAGTTCTCCGTTAGATCCTGTGCCTTCGATTATTCCCTGATGGCAGCTCTAATTAGCATTTGTCTACTCAACACTTCAAACAAATCCGATCCGTGCAGGCTAAGCGATTTTAAAGTCGCGAATTGCAAGCAGTTGTCGTCCCAATTTGCAGGCTGTAATTGAAGACCATGGAAACAGGACACAGGACACGGGAAACAGAAACGCGCAAATAGAGGGCCCAAAATTCAGCGAGCTGCTGATCAACCGCCAACAGCAAACAGTCGCAAACGCGGAAAGGGCTTCAATCCCAGTGGCCTGAAATGACAGGCACGGCCTCCTTGTCCTCTGGCTGATGTTCACAGGATGCGGACGCAGATATAGCCAGAGATACAGATACAGTTACAGCTACAGATACAGATACAGCTTGAATACAGACACAGATACACCCGCCGACACAGGACCAACATACTGCTAAACTAATTAACTAAGCGCAGCTGTGGCGACGTCACCTTCAGAGCCGCTGTCGTCGACCGCACTCGTCTGCTTCTGTTTTGCCGGGGGTCAGGACTTTTTCCGCTCCCAGCTGCACAAGTGCGTGCTGCAGCCCTGCGAGGGGGGAATCAAGAGTTCTCTAAATATTACACCAGATCAATTTTAATCAGTAACCATTGTACCAGGAATTTTAAAGTTTCATATATCAAAAAATTGATTCAAATTCTAACCTAGGAAAGTTGAATAGAATATTTTTTAAAACCAAAACTGGTATTTAACTATAGCCTTATTATTGCTTTTCTAATATTTTTTACTAGTTAAAACTAGAATCAAATTCCGTCTTTAAAAATAAAATAAGCTTTATTTGGTTGTTCATACTTGATGGGTTTTTTATCGTTTGACTGTCATTTCTTGAGCTTTGAATTTTTGTTTTAAATAAATAGATTCGTTTGTTTTTTTGTGTTGGTTTTTATAAACATAATTATAACATAAAAACATAAGTAATTGATCTAACAACTTACCTACTTGCTATAAGCTTGAATTGATTTTTTAATGTATGGAGAAAAGGGGTTTTAAAAAAGGATTACGTCACGATTTTGTATCTAAGTTTTTTGAAATTGTAAGTAAGCAGTAAGTCCACACTAATATATCCTTTTTATTTGTAATCCCCTTTATTTCAAATGATGTTTGTGTGGTGGGGAAGGAGTGTCGAAATAGAGAAATACTTGATAAAGAACTTCATTGCTGAATAGTAGCTTTAGCCTTTTTTTGGTGGCTCCCCTCGCATCGACTTCCGTTAGTGTTTTTGTGAAGCGGACATTAGGCTCGGGCTTGTTGTGGCAGTTTGGTAGTGGGAAGTGGGAAATGGGAAGTGGGTAGTGGGTTTGGGGACGGCAGTTTCCAGTTGCCAACTCTGCACTCACTTGTTTGGCAATTAATTTGCCGGCGTCTGTTATTTCTTTTCGCCGGCATGAGTGTTTGCAATCTAAACACGGTTATTCGCTAATTAGCAAAAAACAAGCACACAGATACAATTCCGGCGGGCGAGGGAGATGGAACGGGATGCCCATTCCCTGTGGTTCTGTGTTTGTTTTCGGAGGTGCTTGGCCTCGTTGCCATTTATTGGCGCATCCCCAACCGGCGGGCTCCTTTTTTCGCACTCTCGCATAAAATTAGGTCGCCTTGTAATTAGCTGCTGTTGCTTTAATTTTAACACTTCACTTTGGTTTTGCTTTTTTATGTTTTTATTTTAAGTGACGTCGCGAAATGGGCTGCAATTGCAGGGAATGCTCCAAGAGCTGGTCGCATAAAATTCTAAAATTAAGCCTGAAAGGCGTGCTAATTCGATGTCTTAATTGGTGTGAACGTACGCTTCACTGACTATTTTTCTAGCACTTTTATGGAAAGCAAAAACCTTTTCTACTTCAAAGACTCTGAAACAATTTTAATTTAGTTCGACGTTGCTTCTATGGTTTTGATTCCATTACGCATACTTCGCTAGGTACGTAAACGCATAAACGAATTTAAAAACACTTGAAGCTGCTTTAGATGCCTACTACAAAACCTATCAGAATAGTTGCCAGTGGCTTCTTGTTGTTTATTAAAATGCCTGAAATAATTTCTATTCGAAATTTCCTCAGACTTTCGGTAGTTGTCGTTTCAGTTTTTGGCTGAGGTGTGGCCTTAGTTAAGAGTTTTCCTCCGCACACACGGATAATAAATATTTGCTTTGGTATTTTGATATGAAGTTTTATGCAGTCGAGGATTTGAGGGTTTTGCAAAGTCAGCACACAAACATTCGTAGAGTGGGAGGCAAGATATCTAAACAAAGCGCATAGTTCATAAGTTGGAGCCCGACTATGCCAGGAAAGCTGGTTGTTTTTCGCTTTGCCCGGGAAAATGCCTGAAATGCTCCAACTCTTGCCGGATGCCCAAAAAATAGATCAATTTGGCATGTATAATTTATGCATACAGAATTTATGCTGCCATTTTTAGCAACATTTCACACTCGTTGCTCGCTTTTCAATTTGCTCGAATTGACTTTATCGCACATGGCCATAAATCGCAAGGAGCAAAACGAACGTGGAAATCAATTTAATTATGCTCTGCCTGCCGGGAAGAGACCCTAAACTTAATGTATTCTTTATGGCAGTGAAATCTATTGAACTGCACTTTGAATATCTCAGGCGGTGGGCAAAACTTTCCATCCGCCGAGAGTCAATATCATGAATAACGATGTAATAAAATACGTGATATGAATCCCAAGCTCGGTCGGCACACATGATGAACTACGAGGACTGTGGCTCTGTTTCTGGCTGGGGATAAGCCAGAGCCAGCACATAATTCTTGAGTATTTTCTGTGAATTAGCTGGCATACTTCAGCTATAAACAGGCTCGCATCCTGCTGCTCAACGGTTATTTGCCTGGTCCTGTTCCTGTTCCTGTTTCTGTGTCCCCACGAGCAGCAGCAGGAAATTCTAGCAATTTTGCCAGCACAAACGCAGCGCAGAAATATGATGAGATAATGCCAGAAAATAATAGCTCTGACTACTCCAGCGTCCAGTAGCAGCCACAGCAGAGCTCGCTTCCCATAGGCCAAACCTCAACCAGATCCGACTGAAAAACACCCCGGACCAAGTTCCGAAAAGCATTCCTCTGATGTTCCCGACACTCACTTAGAAAAATAATGCAGACTTATCATTAGGAACAATATAAAAGGGAATCATAAATCAGTTTTTAATGTGAGTCGCAAGTCGTTGTAGGTGTCAAACTGCTTGATTTACAAATTATTCCTTTTTGTTAAACAATTTTTTCAACAGCACTTTCTGTTAAAGTTTATAAAACAAGATAATTAAATGGTAATTAAATTACGGCATATTAAATATTTAATAAAAAATATTTTTGCTATTGATAATATTTTCAAATTTAATTTAAGACCAAACAAAACTATATTCTAACTCTCACCAAATTTTTATACAATTGACATAGTTTATAAATACTTCAAGATTCAATAGCATAACAACGAATTAAATTAAAGAAAAAATACAAGCACAAAGCCTCTTTAATATAAGCCTTCAATTTTAAAGCCTACAAATATAATTTATTTATTTATTTAGAGTTTCAGTGTAAGTATTTTCCAAGCCCATATACCCCGCAAAGACCACTGAAAAGTCCGAAGCTGGCTACAAATTTTGTGACAGGCAGCAGTTGAGAACGGACTTGGTCCTGGTATCCGAATCCCCATTCCCCGGGGGTCACTCAAGTCCAAAGCGTCTGTGTTTCTGCATATGCAAAATGGGAAATTTTCGCTTTGCTTGTATTTTTTGCCTCGGTTTTAGACTTGCAGATTTACTTGCCATAAGGGTATTTGCTAAGATTCAGTAGGAACATAAACTAAATTGGTATTCTTGTTATAATAACTTTGCAATTGCTATTTAAAGTTACGAGTCGAGAAAGCAAAAATAAAATAAGTTTTATTTTATGGTACAAAAATATTGTTTGGATAAGTCGATCAAATAGTTGAAGATTTGGACCATTAAAAAGAATCTTAACTAAAGAGAGATACTTTTATAATCTTCGACATATTAAAGACAGAAACATTTATAATCATAGAAGTATATTCGGATTTATTTGGCATAAGTTCTTTATTTAAATAAACTATTTCAAAATTCATTGTTGGTTTTTGAAAACAATTTCTTATGAATAGTTCAGTTGCATTAAAGTCAATAAAAATTACATTGATACTGGTTTTTATTGAGCTTGATTATTAATTTATTCATGACTTCAACTCAAAATAATTAAACAGTAATTAAATTAATGAGATGTTATTTCGTCCATTTCAGAGCATAAAGTAGTCGAATTTTCTCGACCTCGTAACTCTTATTTTGTTTTCTGTTTACGTTGCTGTTTTCGTTTTCATGCAACGTCGCATTAGGCAAAATGCAAACCACTTTTCCCAGTTCCTCCGCTGGCAGTGGGAAAAAATGTGGGAAATAAATGCGAAAAAAGAAAAAACAATCAGTGGGGGGCGGGGATGAAAATGCTGCATAAATTCGTCGCAGGACCTTTAAGTTAAATGCGAACGCTGTCAACCTGGCTAATTTGTTTCGTTTGAGCGACGGCCTTAAGTTGCCGCGACAAGTGAACAAAAGTTGCCTTTAAGCGCCATTAAATTGGCCTGGCCGTGACAGCTTGACGTAAGGCCTCGATTATGCTGACACAAACACAATCAGATATATGCGAATCAATAAAGTGTAAATTGTAACATTAAATAGTCATTAGTGTCTAGAGCCATTTGACCGGAAATTAATCAAGCAATAACCGCACGGCCCAAACGCTTTATATTTGACCAGTCGGCTGGCTCTTGTTTTGCACACTCTCACGCCCAACCGCACCGAAAAGGGTTAATGTTTGGCCAGCCTTTGTACATATCATTAAGCACACAAATACGAGCATATACACATATTTGTGGCGCAATCAGATTGCGCCTTGTAGATGTGTCAAACAAGTGACGGAAACTGTTTATTATTGCCCCATTGCGGGCCGCAAACGGAAAAGGATAAAGGATGTGTCAGTCGGTCGGGGGAGGGAAGGAAGGGCGGTTGAAATGAAATGCGGGGCGTGCCCGGTGCACTTGTCGGCCCAATAAATTTAAGTCCCGGGGCCAACAATTTCACTCTGCATACCTCGGGCCAGATGATCCCGAATTCCAGGGCTTCGGAGTGGCTCTCGAATCGCAGATTAAAATAGAAAATTGTCAACAATTTTCAGACTCTGTCTGGGCAACATAAAATAAATACCCTAATGGCTTTTTCTGCCTCAAAGCCGGAACTGCTAACAACACCAAAATCCAGGCACAAAGACAAGTCAGCAGGACGTTTGTCTTTCGCATTGTGATTGCCCCCCCCACTCCCCGCCTTTCTACACATGTCCACACCCACACAACTACAGGAGGAGCCATTGTGCTCAAGGACCACACACACACACACAGATATCCACATCCGGTGGCCAACTTCCGTGTGTCAAGAAGCGCTCAAGCATTCATTTATGAATTTTTATTATTTTTTATCTTTGCCACCATTCGCTCTCGACCATCCGCACACTTCCGACCCCGATTGCCATGTAGTTTATATTGTTTTTGGGGGCAACTGACAGCTATTGCTTAGAGTGTCTCTGCGAAGGCGGGGAGCCGTAGATCAAAGACACAGGTTGAACGGCTGCACACAGTGTAAACAAAGTTTTCAGCCACACACAATTAAATTTCCGGAAATCGTCTATGCTGAATCCGATTTTAATTAAAAACGTTTTGTGCAGGAAGGAAGGAAGCCCGATTTCGGCAGGCATTCGTAAAAAGACTCGCATGAGGAAGCACTCAGAAAAATAATATTTACATAACATTTTAAACTATAATCAATTATATTCAAATAAATGTAAAATAATATTGGCAGACGGTTTTTAATCAAATTCTTAACCTTTTGGGAAAGATGCCAATAAACTTCTGGAACATGCAAATTTTCTAACCAAAGCAAGTTATTTTTTTGGTTGTTACTATACAAAGGTCACAAAATGTGTATTCTACGTACACATGGAGAATAAGTTGTTATTAATAAAAATCACATTAATGTCGTTTTTTGATTTCAGATTTAATTATTGAACACTGTAGACAAGAGTTGCAAAAGCCATAACTCCGGCCATTTCTTGCTGTAATAAAATTATGTTTCCAATTTCAATACAAGTTGCAGTAAATTGAATGTTTATAGGAAGTCTAGATTTTTAAATTAAGGCATTTTAAACAGAAGATTGATTGATGTTTGAAGTGCGGTGCAGTCGGAAAATATACAAATTTCTCATAATTTGTAGTGATAAGACGATAGCTGAGAAATAAGGCACAGAAGCGGCATTGAAATTAATTAGTGTGCATTAATTGGACAATACATTCGGACTATTATTTCCAGTGCAGACACAAAGCCCAAAGAAATGATCAAGCTTGAAACTTTAGCCGCAGCTCTTCTCTAGCCATAAAACCACCGGAGTCGGAACGCTGGCTTCGCCTCAAAAGTTAAACGCTGGCCGCTGATATTCATATAGATGTGTGTAAACAGCAACCAGCTGAGTAGCGCTAAGCAAACACAAACACAAGCTCTCGAGCAAATATCGCACACCCGCAGGACTCCCATGTCCTCACACACACCCGGCCGAGTGTGTGAGTGTGCGCGATGATTTCTCGAAACCAAAGTCATCCAGCCATGAGACCAACAACTAGCAACAAGCCAGGAGCGCCGGCAGTTGGGCAGCGGCAGGGGAGAGGGGTGGAGGGGCAAGTCCTAGTGCGGCGGCAGTGGCTACAGTTTGTGGCAGGCGACGCATGGCCTTGTCAGCGAAGCTGTGGGCGAGTGGGCGCCGGACGAGCCACAGATAGACAGCCATAAATATGAATGCATGCCCTTAATAGTGGAGAGGGGAGGGGGTGGGAATAGGGGGCGGAAGTGGGTGGGGTGGGGGGCTGCTGGTCCGGCTTGTTATTTACAGCCGGTTTTCAGATCTTGTGGCATAATTTAAGCACCTTGTTTAGCCACTGTTTATGGTCTCTCATGTCACTGGTCCATCTGCCAGTACATGCACGGAAAAAAATCATTTTACTCATCAATGCCTTTCAATGCAATTATTTTATTTACACTGTTTAATTTAAGACAATTTCAAAATACTTCCTTCAAAACCATTTTATGTAAATTTTATAAGAATGAAAGTGATGAAACACTCGTTTGTGAGTTACCAAAACCTTTATTAAAATTTGAAACCAAATACTCTTAGCGGAGTCTTAACAATAGTGAGACTTAATTATTATCTTTGTTTTGATATATATTATTAAACAAAATGAAAGGACATAATTTACCATGATATTTTGATTTACTAACCATTTCATTGATACGAAATTTATAGTCTAAAATAAAATTAAATAGCATAAAAAATGAATGATTTTCCATGCAACTGCAAATATTTAAATCTTAAATCTTTTAGACAAATAAATACACAATCATTTCTGTACTAATATAAACATTAACATACAGGCTCTACAAGTCTGGGTATTAATTCATTTGTTAACGTAAGTTTTGCACTGGATCGGATTAGAATTTAAGTCCAATAATAGCTAATTTCTTTTTGTGTACTTGGAGCACTGGCACATTTGTATGTGTATTTGCTTTTGGGGTCACGGGGTCAATGATGGTCAGCGCACACATTCATCAAGCCAGGCTGAGCTGGCGCTCTGCCACTTTAAATAATTTATAAATGCGACAAATGTGAAAACAACTTGGCCATAAAGATGCTCGGAAAAGGATTTAGGGTTGGGCGACGCCCCTCGAACTTTACTTACGCAAATCAACAAACAAAGTGGAAATCCTTTGCCAGAGCGAATGCTCGAACGATTCCTTGCTACGACTCCTGTCAGCAGAAAACTCTTATTCGGCTATCAAATTGTAAAATGAAAACCGCTGACTTATTTTTTTTATTCTCAAGCAATATGTGTGTGCGCGACTTGACTGCCTGGCTTTATGCAAACAAGACAGGTCCTGGGCAAAACCCTTCTCGCATTTCGCGTTTGCTCTGCGCACTCACCGTGTTTCGTCCCCCCTTTTTTTGGATGTTGAGAATTTGCAAACGTTGGAGCATTAGGGGCCAAGGGGTGGGGGTAAAGGGGTTACCAACGGATTCGCACCTGAGATGTTTGTGGGGCAAAAAAGAGGGCAGCAACAGATGCCGTGAGGTGCCACTCCACTTTGGCAGTTATGATTTTTAAGTGACGCCAAAGAGTTCGTTTTGCGATTTCGGAGATTTTATCAAGAGTTACCCGTTTAATCAAAAGAGTGTAACAAAATCAATCTTAGGGGAAGTAAAAAAAAAATAAGCGAATTTATGATTTATATATTCTCGTATATCATCTTCCTTATCGTGTTCCTTACCAATTTATAACAAACACAGATAATAACTTAAAAATATTGTTTAACTTACTAAAGATATAAAACAGAGCCAAAATGTGTCTTATAAATTTTAAGGATTTAAGGATTTAATTAAAATTTTGGGCAGTGTTTTAAATATTAAATAATAAAAACAAGCCAAAGTGAATAACTAGTTTACATTTAACAACATTTGAAGAAAAGGTTTTATTCATGAATTATAATGTGAGTTGAAGGTAATTAACAAGCTTAAGACATGCAAACAAGGACTTAAAGTTTTTAACTGAAGTTTCAGATATAATATTGTAATAAACTTAACTTAACTCAAATAAAAACTAAGCTTCTGTATTATTAATTTTGGAAAAAGGTTTTACGTTCGCTTGAGCTAATCATAAATATAAATTTATATCGCTGCCCCCGGACTTTGTTTATCAATATAAAATAGCCACAGGCCGCTTTAAACAATTTCGCAAACCTAATCCTTTGCCCGCCTTAAATTGCATTAATCGGCAGCGCGAATGCGAGTCGTGGTGGCGCCACACCCCACATCATATTGATCGCAAGCCCATTAAATATGCATTTGCTGATATCGCCTAAATCCGCAACGAAAACAGCTTATGCGGCATTCGCCGTGTGCGCCATACTCCGTACTCCTGCTGAATGTGAATCCTTCCGTGGGCATGGGTTGCGTGTGCGGTTGACAGTCGTAAAGAAATACATGGAAATCCGGAGAGCCAAGAAAAAAGCAAACAAAACAATAGAATTTAAATGATTTTAATGCGACCATTGAATTTTATTGAAGCCGACGGATGTCGAGGCATTTTGGGCGCTTGGTTATGAGCTATACGGGTGTCATATGAATACCAACCACGCCCCCCCCCCCCATCCCCTCTCCATCCACGCCTTTCATTCGCACTGACAATAATAATAATTGTCAATTGCAGCAGCTGTCGCACAGACGGCGCACACGAGGCTTCCAATTTTTTCATATTCAATTTCAAATGAAATTTTCATGTCACACCCCAGCAAACATCCCCCAGCCCCTCCCCCTCGTTGTGTAACCATTCTGGTGTAAATTTCACGTTAGCTCTTTGCCAACTTAATTCCAGGCGAAATCTTTGCATACTTCTCAGCAGGATACGCAGCTGTTGTAGTTTTACCCATCGTTTTTTCCCTTTTTTTTTAGCATTTTTCTCTGCGGTTGTGTTATTAGCCGTACCTGAAGATATGTGCGGTGGCTGAGCTATTTCGGTATTAAGTTGAGCTGCTTTGCGTCTGAGCTGCTTACATGGTATTTGCATATTAGCCTGTCCATCGCATATTTTGATTAGAAATTGCTTCAAGCTTCCACACGTTTTATCCTGCCATATCCTCAAGGTTGAACCGGGCTTGGCACTCGGCCTTGTTTCGGAATTTTGGCATATGAAATTCGTACGGATTAATATTTCGAGCAAGTACGCCATGAAGGATAGTCATGTGCAGCGTTTAATATTCTGTTTTGGCCATCTTGCTTATTGGGAGCATAAATGCAATGTTTAGTATAAAATAGGCATATATTTTCTTGTTCCTGCTTTGTTTGGCATACGAAATAATTTTCTACATTGAGTTTTGATACTTAACACTGGCATACAATCAAAATCAATTAAAACCCTCTCTACAATATGGCGAATTTTCTAATTAATAGTTTCCGTAACTTTGAGTCAAGTTCATCTCTAATTAGAATATATCAAATTTTATTTGTACAAAGGTTCTGTCTACGATTTGTTGAAAAGGGTATTGTACTAAGCGAAATAGTCAGTATGCAGGAATATTCGGAGCATGACAACTACGCTATCGGTTTCCTGTTTTACCAATCAATTTCGGTCTCATTTGGGTTGAGCTTTAATTTCATTTGGTGTTTTCGGGCGGATGCCCACGGGTGCAAGCGCCTAACTGCATCACTTTGAGTGCTGTCAGACAGCAAAGTTCGCATAATGCAAATGCTAATGACATGTGTTCCCAGCCAGGCCCGAAACAGGACCCCACAAACAACAGCCATAATAGGCACATAACAACATTATCATTAGCAGGCGCAGGCAGCACATTAAATTGCAATTGTTGTTTCGCCGGGGAGTGGAGGTATCCAGCATGGCAATGGCATCGCATCTGCAATCGGAGTATGTTAATGCATGTGTCTAATTGATTTTGTTGCGTCGGGCGACAAAAGCAGCCTTTCGCCAGGGCCCACGCGCCGTATGCGTGATGTTGATGGAACAGGAGGAGCAGAGTTGCAGAGGAGCGAATGTGGCGTGTACTAAAACGCATTTTAAAGCCTTCTTAAAACATTAGCAGCATGTGTCCCGGTTACCTGGCTTGCTTACTTGATTCACTTTATGTGTTTGCTCACAAATTTCATTTTGATGAAGCCAATGTGTGGGTCCCCGTGTGTACCAATGTGTGTGCTCAGCAGCCGAGAGTTGTTGTCCTTAAACTAGCTCAAAAGCCCGAGCTGAGTGGCTGCCCCCTTTCCCCTTCCCCTCCCCTACTACACCACCCGACTGCCTCGTCATTAGCATATGTAGTTGAGGGTCTGGCCCAAACAAGACAAGCAAAAAAGTGTACAACATCCCCCAATGCAACACCCCAACACCCAAACACCCTCCCGGCTGGGTTTGAGTTGAGCTGACAGGCGAGCTGTCAAAGCGGATTTTGGAGCACTCGCTGCCAGGTAAACAACAACAGGAGGGCAGAATGGTCAGGACAACGAATCAGGGATGCCCTAATACATTTGAGTTAGACAGTCGAACTTTCATAATTCGTATTTATGTATGAAAACAAGACATAGGTGGTACAAATTAATATTTTGTCCAATTTTAGACTGTTTTTACAAAAAATCTTGAAAGATGGCATTATATACTTGGTCTTTAATTATCTTAATTATAATGCATTTATAAATTAATTGTGTGGTTGGTTACAGTTTTCGACATAACAAAACTGAAATTATAGTCAAATTAAATAAAGTATAATAAAATATCTATACTATAGTTTAATCAATTTCATATGGAGTAATAAAAATTAAAAAAAAATATGTTTAAGCCTTACATATCTGTTAATTAACACATTATAAAAAGAATATACAAAATTTAAGCATAAATACATCAGCCACGCAACAGATATCAACATACCATATCTTCTACTAAACATTCATTAGGAAAACACAGTTAATAGATCAAAACAAAGTAAAGTGAAAACAAATTCAAAGACAATATTTACAACATTACGAGAGATGTTGTTAAATAAAAGTATACAATTAATTAGATATCATCAAAAGCTTTATTTAACGTAGAGTTAACTTATCATAACAAATATAATGCTAATATTATACAATTATATAATGAATTAAAATGATTTCCCACAGTTATAAAAAGTGCAGACCTTGAGAACTGAAAAAATATATTTAATAATTGGGTAAAGTAAACCAGACGAATACAAAATTGTGGAATGTAAAGGATCAAAAAGGCAGGCTACTTCCTAAATTCCGTATGCCCCTCAAACGTTTTGCAGAGCAAACACCTGTCATGGGTTGAGTGTTGGCCAAAAGGGTTTAACTACGTATCTCACTTGTTTCTGTTTTGTCGTTGTTGCTGCTGTTGGCTTTGTTTTTGCTATTGCTGTGGCGGTTTGCCCTTGGCCAAAAATGCATTGTGTTGGCATATTCACGTTTGTGCCGTCGCTCTGCGGCTAAAATTTTGACAAGCTCGACGAGGCAGGCGAAGGACATCGAGGGACCGAAATACCTTGCTAACATATGCGTATGCGTATACTTAATTTAGCCCAAATGTAGGGCACTAAATTTATCTGATTAATGTTGCCAAAACTTGATGAAAGGCGTGACTCCGAATGTGTTTGCTTAGGACTTAGGACTTAGGTCCACTTTACCTATTTTCTTAGGTTACTTAAAGTTCGTCTTAATTACAGGGCAATGAAGTCCATTTTCGACATCCGTTCAGCTGGATTTCCATCGTCATCTACCAGCAGATGGACATCTGAGTACTGAATCTTTTCCAGTTCGGCATATACGCCCTTGCTGATTTTAATCTCTGGGTACTTTAAAAAACAATTAAGAAATAGTCAATTGGGTAGTCAAATATTAATACCAACCATTTTGGCCATTTTCCAGCACTCCAAGGCAGTTTTATTTCGGTTCAATCGTAGGTTGATGGTGGCCAAATATCCCCAGACATCGGGAATAAAGATGTCGACTTCAGTGCAACGAGAGAGAAAGGGAATTGCTTCTTCAAGACGATTAAGCTATGGACACCATGTAAAATATGACGAAATTGAGTTTGTTTGATTGAAGCTCACATGGTAAAGTGCCAATCCTTTTCCAAAATTGGCCAAAAAGTTCTTCCGTTTATGGCCAGAAGGCACACAGAAATCGAAGGCCTTTTCGGACAGCTCATACTGTTCCCTTTTGAAAGCCAATTGGCCGAGACGCAGGAAACTCAGCTTGAACAACGCTTTATCATTCGGATCCGTCATTAGCAACAATTCCTCAAAGTATTTCATGGCTTCTTCGCAGCGTCCTCGGGAATATTCCGCACTGCCATTGATATGCAGTTGGTAACAGCGCTATATTTGAGTTTTTAATTTAATAAGTTGCCTTGAAAAGAAATACCCAATCTTACCTTTAACTTCCCTGGCACACTGTTATCGGTGGGCATCATAATCACCCTAAATTTATTGTCAATCTGCCGCTGAAGTATCTTTAAAGTGGTCTTTATAAGATAAACTTCAGCCTCTGTAAAGCAATGCTCTATGTCGGAAAACACAACCTCTGCAAAGGCGTAAGCTCCCAGCCGAGCAAAAAGCTTAAAAACAGGGTAGAACTGGATATTCATGGCGTTGCAGGAGGTCTTGAATTCAAAGTCCACCGGGAGATACAGTTCGTAAAGGGAGCATGGAGTAAAAGCCAGAGTCTTGGAGGAAATTTCAAGGAGATTCTGAAACTTCCAACGCGTGAACTCCATTCCTGGCAAATAATCTACTTGCTTGTAATAGCAGTACAGCAGAATCCATGACTCCTTTTCCATATTGTTTTTATGGGCGAACTGGCACAGACTCTCGATCATATTCGTTTTTGCCGTGCTCAAGACCTCTTCATCCGGTGATCTCAGATCCATCATGTAGTTAATATAGAGCTGTAAAAGCAATCTGCGCTATAAAAGAAAACAAGTTACCTAGAGTTATTGATTCATTTTTTGCAATACTCTTAAAAACAATTGGAAACAATATGCCCATAACAAATGGCACCACTTAAAACTTAAATATTCCAGCAAACAATAAAGGCGGTATATATTTGCTATTGCTTATGTCTTTGACTATGCAAAACTCAATTTCGTAGTAATTTCAGAAGCAAAGCGGTACAAGTAAATTATTGATCGCTTGTCGCACTTCACAGCAATAATTTTATCTATTTTTATAATATTCTGAGTTAAACTCACGTAAAGTAATGTCCGCTCCAGTCCCAGGATCGAGGTTTCATGAAATACTTCGCAGCTTGCTCGAACTGCAGGGTTTCGACGCTATTGAGCAGCGTTACGAAGTCGAAAATGATTCGGTTGGAGGTGCTGTGGTCGATCTCCTCGTACATGTGAATGGCCATGTCCCGCTGGTCAGTGTTGCTGGCCAGTCGCATTTCGTTCATCAGCCGGGTCAAGCCGTGCTCCCCGAACTCCTGGTACGTCGAACAGTCGCAGCTGTTTGTCCAGCTGCAGCCAGCGAAGATGCCCTCAATGCGATCCATCAGCTCCTTGTACATGTGCGTCAGCATCTCCTGAATATGAAAATTTAATAAATAATTGATCTGAAATTGATAATAAACACCCACTCTGAACTCAATGTTCGTTTTCGTTGGAATTCGCACGTTGAAATCGCAACCGCAGATTTTCAACAATAGATTGCAAAGGTTGCCCAGCTGGCAGCAGAAGAACTCCTTTCTATCTTTGATGTCCTGCACACCCCGCTTGATTATGAACCCGATTGTATCGGAAATGAGATCATCGAAGGCACGATACAGCTCTAGCAACACATCCATGTCGTCCTCGTCCTCTTTAAGGAATTCCATGTCGAAGCACCGTCGCAGCTTTGACCTTTTAAGGATACTCTCGTTGAACTTGTCGAGAGGTTCGTTGCGCTCGCAAATTGGCTGAAAGAAGCAAATCTTGAAGGTGCAGAACATTGGGCCCATTTGCATTGTTTCCCTTGGTACGCTTAGTTTGATTTTCGGTTCCAGCACGGGTTTCAAGTGGATGGCAAAGCGGCAGTAGTTGACTGGAGGTTAGTAAACAATCAATTGCAAAGGGATATTTATCAACCCTACACTCTTACCTCTCGGATACCCAAAGATGCTGGGATTGAGGATGCCCTCGTACAGGACATTGTTGGGTGTCTCCTGGTACAGTTGCAGCAGCAAGTCGTATTCGTTGTGGACGACCGCCGCCTCAAGGATCTTTCGCATCTCCTCGTTGAGCACGAAACGGTGCAGGGAGTTGTTGATCAGGGCCAGGTCCGTTACAGGATCGATCTTTGGGATCTGAAAGTCCACGTCCTGCTCCCAGAGCAACATGCGAAACAGGCGTGGTAGCTTCACTCTGGAGTTGGTCTCCATCTGGTTGAAGATGTACTGCATGCTGCTGCTCAGATCCCGCTTGATGTTCTCCCACACGATGCTGGTGTTCTGGTCGCTGATGATCTGCGACACAAATCCGGAGTAGGTGCACAGGGGAATCACCTTGAAGCTGCCGTCATCGCCTTCCGGTTGCTTTGCACAAAAGGAAACACGGAGTCCCAGATCGGCGCATTGGGCGTGCAGTTCCTCGGGAGCATTGTAAATCGATTCCAGGGTCAAAAAGGCCAAATTGGTGAAGTTAAAGTTCTTCAGGATGGGCAGGATGGAGTACATGTGCCAGACGCTGCACGAGGTTATTTTGTTTTTCAACTCTGCCTGCGAACTGGTCTGGTACTCCGGATACAGGAAGATTGTGATGTCGCTAATGAAGCGGCGTTTTTGGAACAACTGCAGCAGATCGCAGTGGCCGCGGGACAGAAGTTCCAGCCGTTCCTCCGAAAAGGTACCACCCTCACCCTCCTCCGCTCCTTCCTCGCTGAACTGCTCGGATCCCCTCTTACTGGACCTCCTGGTTTTCTTCTGGACACCTTCACCATTCTCGGAAGGCTCTGTATTCGCTTGACTTACTTCCTGCGGAGTGGCTCCACGTGACTTTGTCTTGGCTCCTTTGCGACGTCTGGGAATCCTTTGGTAGAGGGAAATCAGCAGTGGCTGGTCGCTGAACGTGTTCATGTCCTCGATATCGTCCTGCATGACACCCAACGCGAATACCGGTTTCTTCAGGTTGAACTCGTGCTGGTAGATGATCGTCTCCGTGGTGTAGCGCTCCTGCATCTTCTGCAGCGTGTTCTTCGGATGGGACAGGTGCAGCTCCAGAGGATTGTCCGTCTTCGGCAGCTTGGTCAACTCGTTCAGCTGGATGTAGAGGAACACCCTCTGCTGGAAGGACTTCTGCTCCATCGGTCGCTCCGTACTCTGCACCTCGGAGATCAAGCTCCTGCTGGCCTCCACTTGCCCTCCGGTTGACCGCCTCCGCCGAGTCTGCCTCGAAGTTCGACGGATGGTTCTCCGGCCTAGAATGCTGCTTCCCTGCATTGCGAATTGAAGTATAGGTGTGCTGGGTGAACTGGAAAAATCTTGATGGGATTGTTTTTAACAGGTTTTGACACCTGAAGCGCAGATTTCTTATTTATTTTTAACCTGATTTTTCATAAAACTAAATCCCAACTTACCTACTTGCTTTGAGTTTTAACTCAATTGGATAATTGGGTAGAATTTTACGCAAGCCCCAAATACCGTTGAGCAAACAGTTAGTTCAATAAAACTCAACAATGAAAAAAGATTAAGAAAGTTGGCTTAAGTTTTAAAATACATAAAAATCCTTTTGCAAGTATCCCGAATGTAATAAAAATTAAAAAAAAATGTGTCTCTTAATTTAGTTTTAGAATCGGCTTCCTATTTTAAAAACCTTTTTTTATTTGTTACTCATCATTGATGGCTTTTTTAATTTTTCCTGACTCACATGCACATACCTTATTTTGCAATAACTGAACGCAGTTACCCATCTCAAGTCCTAGCCCCGCAACAGACGTCTGGAATACCTCCTTCAGACTTGAGATGCGTATCCAATTCGCTTCCATCCACCCAAGCTTGGCAGAAATTGAAGAGGTTACTTACTCGTCCTCCAAGACTCTCATATGCGTATCTTTTATTTAAAACGAAAAAATGTTTTATGTATTCTGATGCCGACGCCGCGGGATTCTAAACAATAAACACTTCAACAAGTTGGCTGCTCCGTTTTCATGCGCCCTCGCAAATTCCGAACGGTCTGGCCTAAAAATCGTATGCCATTTGGTCTGAAATTGTACTGCTGTGTGGGTTTTATGACTCCCAGACATATAAGTTTTATTAGGCACGGTGGGGTCGTAAACAATATTTCGGCAAAGTGTTAAGCAGCAACTTGGATATCACAAGACAGGTGGAGAATTAAATTCGCCAAGTGCTCACTGGCATCTGCAGCCACAGATCTAATTTAATCAGACATGGTACTCGCCTCTGATTCCATTTAGAAAACGCAGTGAGTTAGGGTAATGCCCTGAATTTATCCACTGATGAAAATATATTCTTTGCATTTCCTTACTTCCAGTGCCATGAAAGCCAAAACAATTAAAGGCCAAGCTGTTAGCTGGTAATTAATTAAAGATGAGAAGACAAAGCGGAGCGTAAATTGATTTAAATGCGCAAAACTAAAGGCAAAAGAAAGACTATTTATTTGATTTAATTTTCAGTCTCCCTTCCTCGAACTTTTCAATTCAGTTGTCGGCTTTGTGCCACTTTCGTTTTTTTTTTGTATTGTTTTTAGCAGCACGGTCAAAGTCAGTGCAAATGCGCTTTTTAAATTAAACTTGTGTGGAAACTTTTCACATAAATGTGCGCACACGTAAAGGCAAGGACAAGAACAATAAAAATGAAATAAAATAGAGGAATAAAAATTAACACTTGACCTGTAACTAGCTGGAAAAAATTCCAGCGACTGCAACTATATAAAAATATTGCAAATTTATACAAGCCAAGGGGTGTTTGCGAGAGCGGGGATTGCAATGCGTAAACTTATGCCATATATTGCATTTATAACGGGCTCGGAGCTCCGAATATTAATATTATTTAAATGTGGGTCAGCTGAAATTTGCATAGCGAACTTTTCGGCCGGCCGAGTCCTTTTCCACTCAAGATCGTGAGTGCAAATTCCTTGGCCTCAGCCGCATGGCTTCCTGCATTTTGCCAGCGACAAAGGAGCCGAACTTAAAATGCAGCGCTCACCACTTTAATATAACTTAATCCTTTCTGCGGCGCCTGTGTGTGTGTAACTTACGAATTATGGCGTTAATACCACTGTGTGCTTATGAGTCTCAATGCGGGTGTGTGTGTGTGTGTGTGCGTGTGTGCATGTTGGAGCTCGTGTTACTTTAGCAAGTTGACTTTAGGGATCATCATTAGGGAGCGGAGAGTGTATGAGTGTTTGCCAACATGCAGCTTGCGGCTTGAGTTTTCTCCAGCAAAATCCCAATGACGTCAGAAGCTTAGCAACGCAGCCGTGCCACAAAGAAAGTTATTTATGGAAGTAATGTTAATTATCAACGTAAGCAAAAAGTTGAACATTGAGAACCTTTGATGGGATACAACGTGCTCAAATCCTAGGCAAAGGATGAGTTTCTAATTTGATTCCTTGAAAAATGTAGCTGGTACAAAATAAATCAATACCTGCCCACGTTGTCAAGGTAAAATGTTCATCCAGGAAATACTGTCAACATAATGGAAGAATTCAAAATTTCTTTAGCCTCTAGAGGTTTTTTGATAATTTTCTTTAGAAAGTTTTAAATTTTGTTATGAACCAGACCGCTGATCAATGCTGTTCAAATTATTAAAATAAATAATTGTACCTTCTATTGCAATTGACTTTGATATGTTTTGTTCGTAAATGCTTTGAAGGAAATAAAAATAAAATAGATTCCCGTACGGAAATGTTACATAAAAGAAAATGAAATTGAAACTCAATCTGGAAAACTGTTTTAATTTTCCCCCCACAATAACTTGTTTACCCGTTTCGTCTGCATATTTGAATGACCTTTAATAATCATTGCACCGCTTCCTCGTAGGGTATCATCATGAGAGCTGGTAAAAGCCAGTGAAAAAATCGGAAGCCACTACCAAACCAGTTGCAACCCCTTGGCCACACATGCCCCTCCCCGCCTCCCATCCACCGGTAGTGGATTCCGCACCACGAACAACCTGAGTGAGTGTCACCAGCAGGAGCAAAGGAGGTGGTGCGGGGAATCCCCCTTAGTGGCACACGTATGCTGGAACGATTACAAAATGCTGAAAACGGAATTTGCAAAATGTCACGTCTGATGCTCGTTGGCAACTAAGACGGAAATTTACCACTAAATGACGACCAACCCCGAAACGAGGTGGCACCCGCCACTAAAAGGCAACCTCACAGCTCGATGAAGTGCAAAAAAGGAACCCAGACGAGCTACTGCAAATTATGGCCATGTTCGCTGAGGAAAAAAGTCCCCAAGGGAGCTGAGTGTTGCCAAGTGATTGCAGGGCAGATCGGAGAATTTTCAAGCTTGATTTGGTTAAACTATACTTTGATTGGAGCCAATCCAAAACTTCACATTTAATTTAATCACTTTTTTGGTTAAACAGTACCATACTTTGATTGGAGCCAATCCAAAAAGCGGTAAAAACTTCACATTCATTTCATAATATCTCATACTGGTACAGTAACAGGGGGAAAGGACTCAGTTCAACGAATACGGCTTATAGACATCCGATGGCTGCATCATGGCATAGCCGTTCCAGCCGCCGGAATCGCCGCCCGCATTCTGTTGCTGTTGCACGTTGTATTGGCCGTAGTGGCTGAAGGGATTGCCCATGGCCACCTGCATTTGCTGGCGCTGTTGAATCTGCCCCTGGAGCTGTTGCATCATGGCGAGGTTGTGGTACTGCGGCTGCTGCTGTTGCTGCTGTTGCAGCCGTTGCGTTGTGACAGGACCAGTAATACAGGGCAGTCCTTGCTGCTCCTGTTTCACCATGTACGTCCCCGCTGGGGCGCCACTCCGCGGATATGACCGCTGGGGATGGGGCACAATCGGCTTGTGGCACTGCGGCTGGAACTGGATCTGTCGCTGCTGGATCTGCTGCATCTGCAGGCGCTGCTGCACCGCCGCCTGATGAGCGCCCACGGGCGGCTGCATGGGCACCCCGTCCACCAGCACCGGATACACGTTGCCGTTGAAGACGAGCCCGCTGCCGTAGGAGACCATGCCACTCTGTGGACCGCCCTGCGATGGCTTCTGCAGACTAGACATGCTGAAACTGTGGCTAAAACTGTTGCTCTAACTAAAATTTCGATACTCAAATTTCAACACCCGGACACCGAAAATATGATCAAAACACTGGGAAGAGCCGGAAAAGATCCTGACAGTAAATTCTGAGCCGCTCTCTAGTTAACTTTTTCAAGTGCTCATTAATTTGCCACATTGTACTTCTGAGCCACAGCTCTTTTCAGCATGCTTTTGTTTCATAAATGAAACATCCAAAGGATTGCGCACCTTATCAGCACGTACACTCTGAATTGATACACAGAGTAGGGGCCAAGAAAAAGCAGAAGGCATTTTTAATTAAGCCAAGAGGAAAACTTGAGAAGGCAGCCCAGACTGTCAGAGTGCAGGAAAAAGAAAGGCACAAAAGGTGAAAAAGATTACTTTTGATGACAAAAGATAACCATGGCTCTCTAATTATGTGAAACATAATTAAATACTGTACCTACCTGAGAAAACATATGTGATAAATTGTAAAAAACGCAAATCTTAAGTAATTCTTACTTAGATAAATTAAGGTTTTCAAGTCTTATTTTATGCGCAGTCAAACTATTCTTATTCCATCCCCATATAAATTTGTGTCTTTGTGTCTAGTGTTAACTGAATTTTGTGTCAGTTTGCTCTTTATGTTTTAGAATCAAGAGCCATTTTAAAATCAAACAAAAACTAGACCGGAAAGTACCATATCCAGGCCCTTAGCTTTTAAAATTAAACCCCAATCAAGTGAGTGATTGTTAATTCTTTGAGTATTAAACTTGGATATGTCCCATAGGCAATTGCCCTCATCACTGGCCAACATGTTTCCCGATGACTTCGACGTTGAACCCTTCAATCCGTTCAATGTGGGTCCACCCAACAGCGGAGCCCGCTCGGAGTTCAAAATTCCCACCTGCGTTACGTATCCGCCACCGGTGTTCGTAGCCAAGTCCGAATATTCGCAGAAGGCTCTAGGAACTCCCTCCAAGGACTCGCTTGCCCGGGACAGCAAACTGAAGTTGGGCAAGTCAAAGCGGGGTGAGGTGGCCATTTCCAAGGCCATCAATGAGGAAATGGCTGTGGCCAAGCTGC
Organism: Drosophila kurseongensis; assembly: GCA_018153305.1. Lineage (NCBI taxonomy): Eukaryota > Metazoa > Arthropoda > Insecta > Diptera > Drosophilidae > Drosophila > Drosophila kurseongensis. The sequence continues at coordinate 8,344,482 of JAECXX010000210.1, read as the reverse complement.
AGGCCTCTGCCATTCATGAAAAAGATCGCATTGATGCGGGCGGCGTCTCCAAGGTGAAGCTTTCACAGGACTCCCAGTCAAAGGAAGCGGTTGCAAGGGAGTCGCTTCGTACCTTAATGCCAGTGAGGTCGAGTCGTCAGGCAAGTGGTGATGCCAATATATCCTCTTCAGACTTAAGTGTGGCTTCCAAGACGAGCAGCGCCACCAAAACAAGTATGGCCAGCATCTCCTCCAAGGCCTCTAAAATTTCCCAAGCAAGATCTGCTACTGATAGTAGTTCTTATAATACCAAACTCCCGCCCAAGTCAATTTTGAAGTCTCCAAAGCCCTTGGAACCAGTCAAAATTAAGTCAAAGGTATCGCAAAAGCTCTCGGAAACAATCCCCATCAACACTGCTTCTGAACAATCTCTAAAGTCGCAACAGTCAGACTCCGGCTCAAAAAGATCCTCGGCTAAGCTTTCCGAAGCAGGACCGCAAGATTTCCAAAAGGATGAACCAACTCCTTCTGATCTTAGCCCAAAAAATGCCAAGGATGTCCCTTCGATCACTCAAATGAAACCGAAAACCAACATGTCAAGTGTACTCCCTGAATCGAAGGATGGACCCAGCTATATTCAGTCGGAAACGGCTTTGTCCTACAGGCAATCCTTGAACCAGCAGGCTGCCGAGATGGCAGGACGCTTAAATGCCGGCAATGAAAACTTCAGGCGCTACAACTCGGTGGTCCGGAATCACTCGATCGCCGTTCCCCAAAAGCTGTCCAATGGGGATCGTATGACCTTCTGGTTCAGCGATGCTGTGCTATCCTAGGAAATTACCCAGTTATCGGGAAAGTCCTTTGCCAAAGGTTGATGACAATTGCTTGCTCTTAATCCAGACAGAAAAATAAATAACGAAAATTAGCAGTCTTTCCAATCATTACTTTTTCAAACTGTGAAAGTGGACAAAGGAAAGAGAAAACTAAACTGATTTGCGGTTAGGCTTTTTTCATGATATTCGGTATCATTAATTCAAATGCGCTAAAAATTTGCGGTCACTTGTGCGTACTAAATGCTTTGGCCCATAAAATATGCAAAAAGTGCGCATAATTTTGCAAAATAATATCGAAAATAAAGTATTAAAAGAACAGGTCAAACTCATTAAGTATACGCCACTGTGAATTAAAAACATATTTGCATTCCTGATCAATTAAAATAAAACAAAATGTAGGTAACTGAGCAAAATATCTGAATTGTTAATAATAAAAACAATGCAATGGGTATGATATGCAAACTATTCTGTTTTAGAATTGAAACCGAAAACGTGACTAATTAAAAATAATTAACATAAACAGAAAATGCTGTTTACAAAATTCTAAATAAGGCAAACTCACTTTTGCTTGGAAACTATTGGTTGGCACTATGTAGATTGTTAACAACAAAAACAATGCAATGAATGAAAAAGTTTAGAAACTATTCATTTAGTAATGAAACCGAAAAAAAACTTAATAATCTTAAAATATATGAAGGTTCTTCTAAACAAAATTAGCAGTTTAAAAATCAAAATTAATGCCCACCAAAAATAGTAGCCAAGCTTTTGTTTGAAAACTAAATTAATGGGGACAATTTGGTCGAGCGTTCTGTTTGGGGTATTGTGGTTAATTTTACTTTATTTATTACAGCGCAGAATGCTAATTGCAGCTGCCGGAGGACGACAACAACAATGTTAGTTGGTTGCCGGTGGCCGCCTAATCAGCGTCAGTTTTTGGCCAGGGGCGGAATTGCGGAGTTGCGGCCCCAGAGAAGCGGAGGAGCGGGCCGTGAAGGGTGTAACAATTATAATAAATGCCTGCGGCTTACATTTAATTGCATGTCAATTTGTAAGCCGGTGGCCCGAGCACACTCGTCCGTAAGTAGGCCACAATAAATGAGGCGGAGGCGAGGCAAGTGCACAAAATATTTATATGGAAATACGGGGATTTTTATGCTTGTACTTGTACAATAAAGGAAACAACTGCAATAATGGCCACGGCGCATAAAGTGCCAGAAATACCAGCAACAAACAACTTTGCCAGAGTGCAAAAAGCGACAGCAACAACGGCTACGGCAAAGGGCTTCGGAATGAAACAAAACGCTGGGAGAAAAATATATTTAATACGAAAAGTTTTGCAATAACGGAAATGAAATGGAAATGGACGCGCGCCAATAGACATAAATGCGAGCGAACGTAAGTATATGTGAGTATCTGTGTGCCAACAGGATACAAATAGGACACGGCAGCCGGAGCAGCCGACAACTACAAAAACCACAGTCTCAGTGCCGGCCGTGTAAAACAAAAGCGCCATCGCACAATGCTGGAACAACAAAAAACAAACAGCGAAAACCAACACGGATCTCAAAAGTAAAACTAACAACAATATCCGCAAAAAGCAATTGCACAAAGGCAAAAGTGGCAACGCCATCAGATGCAGCCCACATTGCGCCTATAAAGAGCATAAAATATTAAAAAAGGTGGAAATATGTAGGCGGCGGTTTTCTTTAGAAATATTTCCAAAGTAATTTGAACACAGATAAAAGCGGGAAACGAACGAATTAGTTTGAAAGTTGCGGCAAAACCTCAATTACTTTTCTACGATTTTGAAGAAGGGTTATGGGTCACAAAAGCCATTAAGGCATCTTAAATAAAATAAAAATAAAAATTAAATTCATAGAATATTTACTATGAGCATTTGCCTACATTTGTTTATATATGAAGCGATTCTATTTGGCGCAAATTCAGGTGAAAAACCAATATTTCGTGTAGACGAGCAGACAAAGGCATGCTAATTAATTGCTGCTCTAGAAAGGATTAATTCAGCACAGGCACACTCACTCTGTAGCTAAACACACACTTCAGAATGTCGCAGTGCAGATATTAGCAGGAATACACACACTATCGCTCATGCGGGGAAACTTCAAAGGCGTACTTTAACATTCTACTTTAGTGCACATGTCTTTTTGTGCCGGGCCCACACTGCGTATGCGTATTAGAATTGATTTAAAGCATTTCGTGGCACACGGTCGCCCGAGGCAAGGATACAACACAGTGAATAATGTTAACCGTTTTTGAAAGTGGATACTTGGGAGAGGGCCCACTAATAAAAGCCCATATTCGAGACAGCTTGTGACACTGACTGCAGCCTAGAGCTGATTTACTATTGCCATAATTATCATCTCAAATTTGATGCGATGCCATTAATACGTGGCAAAAGACGCAATACTATCCGTAATGTAATTTTCCATTCATGTTTATTTGACAGGCTCAAAGGAAGTGTGTTATTCGCCTGCAGCTCGAAATTAGTTGGCTGCATTTAATAACCAGTGTGAAGTGCCCCGGATTGAATTTAGTTTGTCCAATATATATAATTTGACTTAGTCAATTCAACCCAAGGCCAGGTCTAATTAGGTATTTACAATTACAGAGGTCTGAAAGGAAATAGCTCAGATCCTGCTAATTTGATCACGACAAATGTATACAATTTACTAAAATATGATTCAAACCGACAACTACTTTATAATTGCGTTGGTTGATTGTGGCCAGTCCCCCGAGTCACGTGCACCATTTGCACACAGCCCTGACTTCTATATTTTAAATTTAATATTAAAGTTATGCATGTTTTTTATCGCTTCTATCCGCACTTTCAATTAAGCCTAAATGCAGTTGATTAACAAATTCAATTTGCATGCCGACGGCGGCTGCGGTGAAGCGTGAATTTTTCGCCGATGCAGCAAGACTTGCATAATTATCTGTGGGGCATTAAAACATTTACATTATTATCTGCTTTTCGTTAAAATGTAATTTATAATTTGCATAATGATTAATGAAGAGCGCTTTTAACAGCGACTACAAATCAAGGCGGCAAAATGGCAAAAGTGAATTCAGAAAGCGGAGTCAAGTCAGCGGGAAATGATTCATGGTCCCATTGTGGAGCTGTGGCTCTGATTTCGTAGTGAAAGTCAACCGAGTCATTTGTCGTCATAACTTTTGTCATTAAAAGCGGGGGGCGGTGGCGTGGGAGACTGGGCGTGGCCGGCTACGTGCCGGGCGGACAAAGGCAGTGCCTTCAGTCAGTGTATACATATTTCATAACATGCTAAATTTATACGGCACTGCGAGTGTGTGCTTCTCCCAGGACAGCCAAGTCACGTTCCTTAATATGTCTGTGTATGCGGCCGCCTGGATAAGTGTCCAAGTTGCCTTATGTGTGGGTGCGAGTCTAACACATTTTTAATTTATTTTCATGCCACTCCCTCGCCCCGTGGTGTGGATTTGGTCACAGCCTCAAGCAGCGGGTTAAGAGCCTCCTTGAACCCTCGAGTGCCGGTCAGGCTCAGGCTCAGGCTTTCGCCCAGACGCAGGCCCATTCTCGGGCAAAACCCTGAGTCCCTGAGTGCTGTCCTTCCTGAAAGTGAACAGTGCACACTCTGGTGTCCTTTGACTTTGTTTCAATTCCTTAAAATCACGATTTTAGAACTCACGTACGACTAATTTTGCAGATTTCGCTTTCACAAAAACATATTAATCAAGTAAAAGATTCATTTCATTGCTTAGGACTCATAGCCATTATAAATATAAATATTTTCTTTATAGGAACAAGCATTATATATAATTTCTTTCCACTTTCCAGTTTATTTCTATTTGAATAAAACAAGCTTAAGTTAAAACCAAATAAACAAGTTTTTTTAAAAATCCTTTCTAGTCTTACCTAAATCACAAGACTAGGGTTTTTATTTTTATCCCATTGCAAAGGATATTGTAAAATTGGTCAGAATTTTGTAACTCAGTGAAGAAACCATTTTAGCATAACAAAATTACTTGATATGTCCGCGTTCAGTTTAAAATCTAGAGAATTGAAAGTTTGAAAACGTCAATATCCCATAGCTGCCATAAAAACAATCTGGTCAAAATGTTAATTTTATTTATTATGTGAGTACGAATCGCGATTTTCGCCCTTGAAATTTAATCAAAATTCGTTGACTATATCCTAGAGATGGCATATATCTGTCATACTGACCATATGGTAACATGCTTGGAACTTTTCCAACCATAATTTTGTATCTTTGTGCTGTAAGCCACAAAAGCAACGCATTGCGTTGATTAAATCAAACGTAGCTGCGAATTCTCCTTGCAGGCCCTTCATCCTTTCAGGAATACAGTAGAAAAAACTTTTCAATTCTTTTTATTTTTGAATCTTGAAAGGTATTAAAAACTCGTCTGCCCGAAATTCGTTTCCCGCCTTTTTTTGAAAGCCTACAAAGCCTACATTAAATTCTTATTACGGTTACTTTTAAAATACTTTAGGTTTTTATAAATTGGTTTGCTGAAAGAATAAATAAAGCAAGCGGTGTTTTTTTAGTATACGGCTCACATTTGTAAACACTTATCAGTACATTTAAAGCAACCAATCGAAACGAGTCATCAAATTATTTACGACAATTTTTTCTTACAACAATTTTTCTTAACAATCGGAATAATGGATAAGCCTTCCGCTTTTATAAGCACGAATTTGTTTTTTTATGGATTGATCATTGGAATTTTGATTTTGTTTGGTGTTCTACTTTCGAAAGTTGAACGTCTTCAGCGGTTAAAAGCGTTGATCTGGAGAAACCTTCTAGAAGAAGCAGACGACGAAGGTTTCATGGAGGACGAAATTTTGTTTAGGGACTTGAATCCGGATCAGAGTGTGGAGATTCACCGCCGTCAACGTTTCGAGGCAGCAGCTGGGGTCCTGGGAAATGCTACACGAGAAGGATCCAATGAACGCCCACCACCCAGAAGAAGGGGAACTTACAATTAAACCTCAAAATACAAGACTAAATACGGGTATTTGCTTGCGCTGAATAACACCAAACATCAGTGAAACACAAGAAATTTAAAAATAGCACAAATAGAGGCTACCAAATGGAAGCCTTGATTTCAATACCATGGCCGAATATCGAAACGAAAATCAACTAAATACAATTCCAGGCCCAGTCGTAATCCTTTGAAATTAATTTGCTGCCATTGCCTTCGTGTCGGGGGTCTTACAATTCCGTTGGCCATTTTAATTGGTTTGCGAGCACATAAGCCGGCCATAAGTCGCCAGGTGGAACTGTGGCAAAGGGTAAAACGGTTATATATATTTGCTCAGCTGGCTAGAGCCAAGAACCAAGGGGGACAGTTGGCCTGGACAATTGTGGCGAATGGAAGGCGCTTAAGATTAAAAACCGACCCGGGACTGGATGTGATGGCGAAACCACAAAGCAAACACAAACACAAATAGAGATGAGAGGGTATGAGAAGGTTAAAGGGGGTGCGGGTGTGTCTGAGCGAAAAAGGGTGGCAAAATAAATACATAAGTAATAAGCGAGGAGGATAGACGACTCTGCAGATACCCTACCTTTCGGACGTTACAAGGACTTGTTAGACCCTGAGGAAATGGCACAGAAAGCAAAAGTTGTATTGCATATTTTAATTCGTGATTCCTTTAAAATTATTAAATACTTTTTGAACATTTCATATCAAAGCTAAGGTTGCACAATTTTAAAATAATTATTGAATATTATTATTGGTGACTAAGCAGGGTATCACACAGTCGACCTAGCTCGCTTACACTGCCGCCCACATGTCCAAAAGCAAACATTTTAAAGTTCAAAAGAAGGTCCTTAACCTGCAGCCACCGGCGGATTGCACTTGCACTCACGTACATCACTCGCAGCTGATGTTGCTGTTGTTGCTGTTGCTGGTGTTGCAGGAGTTGCTGCTGCTGTTGCCTTTGTGCAGTTGCAACTGCTGCTGCTGCTGTGGGCTGCTAAATGAAGTGAGTGTCAACGCAAATGCAAACAAATGGGAAGAGCGCATAAAGCGAAAAGTAAAAGGCGTCGCAAATCAACAGAGGACTTCCATCAAGTGAAGCGACAGGAGCTGCCACGCCCCTGCACAGTTCCGCCCCCGGTGACTCTCCATTTCGACTCCAACTCCCCGGCCAGACAAATGAGGTCAGTGCTCCGGGCTAGCACTCCCATTGTTGTTTAGTTTTAATAATATTAATGTGTGCACTAATGCGCAAAAAAAACATAAATATTTCTGCTTTAGTTATGGTCACAAAAGGTGTTGTAATGAAAGTTCTAGACGAAAGAGAAGTGTCATTACTACCAAAGTAATGTGCCTTTGATCCTTTTTAAGGAAATGCATTTCCCTTAAAAAACAACTTAATTGATCGGAATATGGCAAAGTTGGTTGAATGAATAAAGCGGCACTTAAAGTAATGTCTTTAGCAAATAAATAATTGATTTTATTTTATTTTTAAGTTATGGTTTATAAACAAGCCTTATAAACAAATAACCAGAGAATAAAATACTTTAAAAGTTATTCAATACAGGAAAAACTTTAAGATCCTTCCGTCCTGATTTCCCCACTTTGGAGTTTTTTTAAAAGCTTCCTGAAAGTTATATTTTGGTTTTATTCCTTGTTTTGCCATCTTTAAACTCTCTTTTCCGCCATCTCAAAACAAACTTAGCAATTTGCATTTGTCAGATATGCATGGGTAATTATTTTTTGCCTTGCATTTTCCATTTCATTAGCTCGCCTAGACCCGTCTTTCATTGTTTGCTGCTTAAATGCAATTTTAATTAAGAAAGCAAACAAAGTAGAGGAAGGCTTTGACTTCTATAAGTGGCCGAGGCGGGTGTACATACTTTATTAGCCCCCAAAAACTTGGTCAATCCCTGCCTCAGCGCCATGCCATTTGTTGGTGCTCATAAACTTTATGCATTTTACGCTTGCTGAAGCGAAAGTTCGCATTTTGTTTTAATTTATTTTCTCTTTTTAAAGCTCATTAAGCGCATTTGCACGCTGCTGTGCATCGATTAACAATGAAAATAATATAAATTAATCTTATAATGAATTTATATTGAATTAATATTAAATTTAGTTGGCATTATCATGTACGCGCCAAAGTCAAACAACAGCGACAACAAAAATGATTAATTCCATCAGGAATTTATGCTGCAACGCTTTGGTGGATTAAAACATTGGGCCTTTGTTCGATAGTTATTATAAATAAATACGAAAGGCCAAATGTAAATAAAGAAGAATATTCATAATTGCAATTGACAAGCTAAGTAATTGCTATGTGACCTGAAAATGATTCAGCTAACACAGCCGAACTTTGAATACCTTAGACTGAATGATTGATCTATGCCAGTATCATTTTCACAACTTTTTTAATGTTTTTATAAACAAATGTTTCTTAAAATTTTACTTCAGAATTATGAGTTTTGGTCAGTTTTGGCACTTTGTCGATTTAACTTTGTAAACTAGTGTAATTGCATCGCATATATGAAAACACTTTTCCTATTCTCTTCGCTCTTTGCATACAAATTAAATATAATTGAATTTCATGGCGCTGTGCTATTTACATAATAATAAAAATATTTATTTTATTTTCCCATATGTTGACTTTTGTTCCATTTTACTCGAATTTTATTTTTGTTTTTCTGTGCATTGTCCTCTGCCTTGGCTTATTATGCCATCAGCGGCGTCTAGCTCGGATATTCCATCTCAGATATTTCTGTACACATACTCGTGTGTAGCCCTCGCGAGCTCGCTTTTCACAATGGTGTGAATATTTAAATTGAATAAATGGCAAATTGCATGCCAAAGGGGCGGAGAAAGGGGTGGGGCTCACGTGTCGCCTGGTATTTGCATTTGGTTCGGTTCTACGACTCTTTTAACGCCAACAGACTGTTCCCTACTAAGCCATTTGAAATCCCTGCTCCGGTTGCTCTGGCATATAGTGCATACATCTGTCTTCAGCTCCTGCTCGTCGTATTATTTCGTTGCATGCTCTGCACTGAAAGGACTGTTTGTGTGGGAGCATAAATGAAAGGATATTCCCGGTGTTCAGTGGGAAGTTATTGATAAGTGGGATATTAGAAGAGTCTTATTGCTGCCCCGTAAGTGATTCACCAGTTGCACTGATAACTTAAATGTATTTCGCTTATAATAAATTACAAATTATTTAAAGAAAAGGTAAACTCTTAAAATTTGGCGTATAAGAGAATTTTTGATTTTTATATTTTAATTTAAATGTTAAGAAATGGTAAATACTTGTAGAATATTTCTTAAAATTAATACTTTGGTGATGACAATTCAATCTCCTATTTTCCCTGTTGTTATACCAAGACTAAAGTTTTTTTTTGGGTTGTTGGTAAAAAACTTCGGTAGCGACCCTCTCTAAGTTTTCCATTCCTTTTCGCATTTGAGCCAAGCAAACTCATTCAAGTGGCATTATAGACTAAGTTAAAGCGACAATTTCTCCCGTACCTTATTGCTTGTTTGTTTGCATTCGCTTGTCGGTGCAAATCGAAGTTCTGTCGTTGTTACTCAGTCCCAACCCACTACTCCACCCCTTTTGTGATTGTGTTACCTGAGTGAAAGGGATCCCAAGCATATCAACTCTATCCATGGATAATCCTAAAGAAAAATCAATTCGAATTGACTAAATCTTACAACAATCAATATTGTTTTCCCATTTGTTTATATAGCCACAAATTAATACATAAATAATTAGTTAAGTCAGGAACATGCTTTCAAATGGTAAAAAACATGCATGACATGTAAGGTGTTTTGTTTTGATCGTGCTGTTTAAAAATAAACGCTTTTCGTGGCTTAAGGTTGAGCATTGTCTGAGTGGTACGAACACATGCTTTGAAAAGAACGCTGGCACTTCACTTTGTCTCAGTCGGCAATTAGGTGGCACATTAATCATACGCCACGTTGCCAATAAACTTGTTGAAGCCATGAATCAGCGACAGTTCAAAGACATTTGCATTTGGTTTTGTACACTCGAAGTATTTCTGTTAAGTTTTTGAAGACAATTATTTTGATAGTACATAAAAATAAAACACAAGCAATGTAAGTCTCCAATGCAAATATTTTTACTTTTTTGTGGATTGAAGAATACAGTTTCTTCAAAAGTTCATACATTGGTTTCTAATTGTCTGCTTAAATAATAAAAGAACCCCAAGTAAATAAACTATAAAAGAACCAAGACTTATTTTTTAAATTTGTCAAATACATATGGTTAATCATCAACGGACGACAAAACGAAAATCGATAATACTTATCCTTCTGTTATGTAAAGGTCACCTTGCAGTAAGGACGAGAAAACGGACCTTAACGGTGCGAATTTTCTGCGAGTGTTCCGTTTTGGCTGCCCGTCTAAAGGGTCCTGTCTTGTTGACTCTGCATTATCTTAATTGCGGCCGGTGTGGGTAGGTCCTGGCACGTGTGCAGAACACATGTGTGCTGGTGCTGCCACTTTCGTGTGCTCCGGATCAAGTGCAGCTAATGACATTGTTTGCCGTGCCAGTGCGCGATGATGGATTGCCGTCGCCGGCTGCCGTGGAAAATTGCCTAATGCCGCGGCGCGTTCAGTTCGGCGCCAGCCCCATCTGCTGGTCGGCTGTCAATCTGGTTTGCTTGTCCGACGATGACACACCGCCACCCGCAGTCTTCGCATCCGCATCCGACTCCGTCGTGGCTGCCTTCGCTCCTGCTGCTCCTGGCGATGCTCCTCTGCCTGTTTGCAGGATCTGCGGACAGCTGCTGCCGCTGCTGTCTGGGCGAGAAATGCGAGGACATGCTCTGCTGCGCCTGGTGCCCCAATTCCGACAAAACGATTTCGGGCTGGAGCTTCCCACCACTCGACGGCTGAAAAAACACGGATATCTTGGACCACATTGCAAATAAATATCTTGCGGACTAACGAATAGTTTTTAGATTCAAAAACGTCTTTTCTTGTATATTTACTCTCAAACCTTTGCTGTAGCGATGCTGAGGGAAGTTGTCTTATATTTTTTTAGAGCTTAGATATTGTTTAAGAAAACGTGTCCCCTCGAGCCAAAAGAAAACAATTTTGAATTGGAACTGTCAGCCAATCAATGCCTTAAAAACTATTTATATAAACCACCATCGTTGGATACTTGTTTTGGAGAACAAAAAGTCAGACAATGCGAATTTTAAACAAAAATTCCAAATCTCCCAGAAATTCGTCATTTCCTTTTGAAACTTTTAGAAAAATTCTTTACTTAAAGACTTTTTGAGAGGATCGCAATCAGACTATACAAAAATGAGCTGTGTTCCAAATAACATATTTTATGTGAAACAAATTTGTATGCATTCAAAATATGATGTTAACTACTTATTTAAAACACCCTTTTACCTAAACTGCGATGTCTAGTATGATAGCTTTAAATTATTGTTTACCTCTATTAATTTTTCTATGACAATTGCCATAGAAATAGATTTCAAGCACTTCAATTTCAATGTGTAAAATCATCTAGCCTAGGCATAGAAATGATGAGCTGGAGACAGTGTCCTCGCACACAGACAGTGCCACTGAGAGCTTCATAATTCGCATGCAGGACACATCAATTCATTGCCCGAAAAGGAGAATGCTGACAAAGTGTTTTCCCAATGACCCACTCCGCTTTTCCATGTTTCCAGCCCAACCAACCGACTGACTGACTGACTGCCTGACTGTCGACCGACTGAGTGACGGACCGAGGGACTTCCTGACAGCCAATAAATGTCACTTTGGCCCGGCTGATGCATGAATACATCCGTCGCCTGGCCTGGTGTCTCCCCAAACAGGACCTGGGAACTCTCCGAAGTGGCAGCTTATGCAGTCCTGCTGTGTCGCCCAGATAATTGACAGCGATGTGACGAAGAAATTGAAACAGACAGTTGCCTAGATGCGAATTTAAAGGTGAAGAGCTGCGAATGACTCAGTTTGGGAGGGAGGGTTTCGAATAGAAAGTTTCGGTGTCGGGAGCAGACAGAAATATCAAATCAATGCGACGGCTATTAAGGAGGGCCCTCGACAGACAATGCATGGCCACCAGAAAGATGGCCAAGTCATCGACATGTGGATTGACCATGACAAATAGTCGCCTCTTCACTTGCTCTCTAATTGCCAAAAAACAGCAGTAAACAGAGGTCATCGAAAGTCAAAGGTCTAGACAGCCGACAAAAGTTACTTGCGACTCCCATAAGCCGTCAGCAACTGCTGCTATAATCTGCTCCATTGGGTCGGGGATAATGTGAGGGTGGATGTGGATATGGTAAACCGTTTAGGGGTAAATCCGATTAACTATGCATGCAAATGCCATTGGAAAATATGAGATATGGAATTAATTCGGCGTGCCATAAAAGCCACGTCAGAAACTCATTTGGCCAGCAGAGATCCGTGTAAGCGTTAAAGCGCCGACATGACTGCGGACAGGATTCCTGTGCAAGGACATGTATGGGGATGGCTTGGCCATGCGGCAAACCAAATATTAGCTCTGCTGCTGCACAGTTTTTCAATTAAATTCGCCGAATGCTCCTTCAATCGTGCATTAAAATGAAAATTTAATCACGTCGACTGCAACGGCAGTGGCTGCGAAATGAATCGCATTCGCTGACCCCACGACAGAAGATGGCGATGGAAAATGTGAGGCAGCCGCCACGGGGGCGCATACGTATTGTGAGGAAATATGTAATTACATTTTTCCTCGCTTGTCATGGCTTCGTCCCGGCCACGACGATGGGTTTTTATGAAGGCATCAAGGGGTAGTTGAGGTACTCAGCCCAGTTAATGGCTACTAAGCAACTGGAATGTAAATTACTAAAATATTTACCCGATAAGCTCCGTTAGAATGCTTTTGCTTCGTCAGCATCTTGATACAGGCATATGCCACACCTCATGAAGCGAAGAAGTGGAGAACGAGAATTTCGTCTTCTTATTAAAGCTTTTACTTGAAATTAAGGGAAATGTAATTTGTACATTTCTAATTATTTATCATTTAAATATGAAAAGTGACATCAAACCAAATTTTCAACACAAATTAAACCACATTCTCAAATTTTCTGATATTAACTTGTTGACAATCTTAGAAATTACTTAGCTTATGCATTTTTTTATTTTTTTTTATAAAATAAGAAGCAATTATATATTTATTTATATTTGATAGTCTATATATATATATATTCCACAATTACGTGTTTATACTTTAAAGGATTAGTTGTTAGTCTAGATTGCGAAATTGGTCTTCTATTTGCTAAATTAAAAAGACTTCTCCTAAGTTAAAAGCGAAACAAAAAATTGGAAATGTATTGAGGTATTTTAAGGTATTTTCAAGTTGTCGATTTTATTACAGATTCTATCAAGTTTATCTAGATTGCGATATATGACAATTAAAAAGATTTATCCTGAATTAACTGCCAAATAAAAAAATTTAAATTTAAATAAAATAGGGAAATAAATAAATGGACCTGTGGCAAGCTGTTTTAAGTTATTTCCACCACGTTTGCTTTTCCACCGTGCCAATGGGTAACTATTAATCGATTCCATGTGCGATTTTCCTCACGTGCTCGTTCATTATTTTAAAATGCGCATCACAAGTGTTGGATATATATTTGTTTATCGCTGGCTCCGACTTGCAGCCCATTCAAAATGGCTGTGGCAAGACTCTGACCACACGCCCACATTCAACGCGGGAAAAGCGAGGGCACACACGATTTTCCACGCTGATAGAACGCTGCAGTGGCCGTCGGATGAATGGAAATGAATGAATGAGGAATTTCACTTACCCCCATCCACATCCACATCCAGATCCGCATTCATGTCCATGGCTGCAGCTTTCTTATCGCTGCGCGCCGCATTTATATTTAAATGTATTTAAACGACCGACAATTTGAGAGCATCGTCGTTGTCAGTGACAGAGCTCCGCAGTCCGGAGTCCCCTCATTTGTAGTCCGACCAAGGAGCCGAGAAGGACCAAGGACTCAGTACCCAGGACGGAGGCCCCAGGACGCAGGACGCAGGATCCGCCTTCAGCCAGTCCCGGCTGCACTCGCGTTTGTTTGTGCCCTCCTCGGCTTTGGCTTTGGCTTTCGCTCTGGTTTTGGGCCCCAGCTGCTCGGGCTGAGATAAAAGTAAATATGTGGCATTGGTTGCGGCCTGGCGGTTTCATTTTGGCAGCGATTCGGTTCGGTTTTCGGACTCGCTTGCCCCCGCTGGAAGTGCGTTCTAGCGTTATTTTTAATTTATTCTCGTTCAGCCCAGATCAGGCCCACTTAATTAATATTTCGGGAATATTTACATTTGCTATGGAAACCTAATTTTAAGGCAGGCCTTGCGACTTTACTCAGACTCCAATAAATATTATTATTCCTCAAGAAATAACATCAATTGGTATTAATAAAAATCAAGATGAACTTGGCATTTTAACATTTGTCTGGCTTATTTTATTATTGTTGGGTAGAAAAAACCATCGAAATCATTGACACTGTCTATCTGCTTAGAAAGATTTCTCTATTGAAGGCGGTATTTTTGTTGGCCTGGTCCAATTTTTGGCAACAAGTCTAATGTTGCCCCGAGATCTACATGGAGCTTGTAGCGCAAGTCTTATTAAAAAAAACACGATATTTGTTCAGTTTGGTTCGACTTTTCCGAGAGCAGCTCATTTTGTCGAAAAGTTTGGCACATTTGAAACTAATTTGCACTTCCAGTGAAAAATAAGTTTCTGGCAACTTTCGACACATCCTCCATCGCTCTGGTTGCATTTGAAATGCGAATTTAATAATTTCGGGCTTGGCAGTCAGCAAAACTAATTGCAGAATAAATACAAAAAATAGTAAATGCCAAACGCTTCCACGAATATAATTAACTTTCTTAAAAGTAAATAGAATCTTGACTGAAAACTAAAGACAACAGCTGTTAATGAGTGGAGTTTCTGGCAAGTTGGTGGCCCTGCAGTGGCAACTTTCGGCAAGATCTCATTGTTCCCCGGCCACTTCAGCCGCACTTCGGCGGCAAGTGCAAGTACTCGTAATTTACGCAGCTGCCACCCCTGCAATCGCAGCCGCCGCCCGCTAGTTAATATTTGCCAAGTTTATGGCAAGTGGAAAAGTTGAGCTTGAACCTCGGAGCTCGCAAGTGCCTGCAAGTGATATGGGCGAGGAGTATTGATTTACCGTAGCACAAAGCCAAGGCGGGACTAGACCCGCTGACGCGACGTCGCGCCGATGTCGCTGTCGCTGGTCACTC
Source organism: Drosophila kurseongensis (assembly GCA_018153305.1). NCBI lineage: Eukaryota > Metazoa > Arthropoda > Insecta > Diptera > Drosophilidae > Drosophila > Drosophila kurseongensis. The sequence continues at coordinate 8,329,386 of JAECXX010000210.1, read as the reverse complement.
CCCATCCCAATCCCAATCCCTGTCCATGTCCCTGGGCCTTCCTGTACCAAAACCCCCTCCCTGTCGCTTTCGTGGCCGTCGCAATGTCTGCTGCCAGAAACTCGGCGGAAACGGAAACCAAAGCAAGTGAAGCCTGGAAAATCGCGAATCGAAGCGCTAATTCCCTGCATTTTCAGTTTTTGAATTAAAAATGTATTTATTTCTTTGCCAAGTTTAATAATAAAAATAAAAGCCTAGAGTTTTAAATTATATTAGTAACTGGAAGTTGAGCAAAGACCGATTCATTTTCATTTATGACTTTTTGCTCGAAGGGTTCTTAAATGAGACCTATCTATTAACATCCAAACACAATCAACTGTAATTTGCAAGAACTAATTAAAAGAAAAACTGTAGCAAAAAATTATAAATTTTATAATTATAAAAGGATTTTATCTCCATATTACTTATTCGAATATAAAAATTTTCCATGCAATTTTCAGGAAATCGTGGTTACAGTATTAATTATTTGACTTTCATAACATTTAGAAGGCTTAAAACAACGAATCCCTATGTGGCCCAGATCAGAATTCAGCTTATTTTTTTTTTTTTTAATTGAAACTGGAAACTTTCCATTTTCAGAAATTTTGATTACAGTAACAATAAAAATTGCTTTTGGCCTTCATAGTTTAAATCAATACTCTTCAAATTAACTTTTCATTTTTTTTTGGGTATTTTGTTCAGATTTTGTTACAATGTCTTTGAAAAAATGGATCCAATAAATATATAAATAAATATATACAATGTGGAAGTTTGTATGTTAAAGTCAATGGATCAAAATATTATATAAACTGAATTTCAAATCAGAGCCACCAATGTATTTGTTGTTATTAAGCCATCCAAATAGAACCAATGTATGTAGGAATCAGGAATAAACCAGAAGAGAAAGGGGGAGGGGGGCGGGGGGGGGTTGTCGCTTCTAATAAAGTATATCGAGAACGCGAGAGAATCGATAAAGTAGAACTCAAGAAGAGTCAGTCGGTGTCAAGATCTCAAGCGTCACGCAGGCAGAGAAATTTAAGTTTTGTTAACTCATTAAAATTAAAACCACAATATTTGTAATCGGATACCAAATAATAATAATAATCAATAAACATTATAATAATACATCACTTCGTCGTCTCAAGAGTTGTTTGCATCACTGCGGAATTCCTGGGGCCACAATTTTGGGGGCTCAACCGAAATATTTGGATCCATTACAAACTACAGTCATTAAACTGAGTTGTGTGTTTAAAAACTTACTTAACTTTTTGCAACGCGGTGGTAGTACCAGATAATAATTTGGAAAGTAACAGAAAAACTAAAAGAATTTACAAAGGAAAGGCAAAATTGCAGAAATAAAACAGTTGTGAAATTCGATTTTGTGAGACGCAAAAGAATTTGCAGAGGAACCGACGCAAAGAACACTGACGTGGGCAACGTAGAAGGCGATTGATCAACGAGTACCAAATCTGGAAACAACGCAATAGCTTTGTGGTGCACGTTCACAAGCAAGAAGCAGGATTGTTGGCAGTGGTCATCTGGACAAAAGGCAAGGCGTGGAGCAGTACGGTAGCGGGCAGAAGGATCGCAGAAGTTGTGCGTCAGGAGCAGACGAGGACACAGGCTTCAAAGGCTGGTCAAAGCAAGATAAGGAAGCGGAAAAGTGTACGGAAGGAGATCGGCGGTCAAATAGCAGGAAGATCTGGAGAAGTACCAATTGTGGGTTTGCAGCGAAAAGTCCATTCTGGAGCAGTACTGGTGACTTGGCGTGGCTAGAAGACGAATTCAAGGCCGTGTGCATCAGGCAACGAGAAGTCCAGCTGTATTGGTGATACAACAGGAAGAATGCAAAACAGTATTTGTGGGCTGGCTAGAAGTTAAGCTGGTGCAGTATTGGTGAGTGACAGGAAGGCGAGACAAGATATTTGGCGATTTGGACGGGCAGAAATTTGCGGAAAGAAGAACACAAGACGAAGAGATCGAGACAAATTGCCAAGAAGACAATATACAAATTTTTGGATTGCTGTTCTGCAATCGTGCTGTTGTGTTTACAGCAACGTAGAGTTAAGTTTTCATTCTTGCATAAATTCAAGCAGTGCATAAAGCTGCTATGTTAGAGTAACGTAATAACGTAAGTTGGCGAGTTTTCGTTTTTGATATACATATTTTATTTGATAAGCATTATATTACTCTTCTATTTTATACGATTATATTTAAGTCTTTAAAATGAACAGGCAAGAGATTTTGGCACTGCTTGTGGCAGAACTACGCGAAAAATTGACAGAGCTAGGATTAAGCCGAAATGGAAGGAAAATCGAATTACAAAACAGACTGCTTGCTCACTATGGTTTGCAAATTGATGATAACGATGAGGTAGGAATTGAAGTGGATGATGATGAGGGCGGATCTTTCGTTTCCGTACCTTCACAGGCCCATGAAAATGGTGGATCCAATAGGAATTCAATTGTAGGTGGGCAGAACCGTGAAAGTACTAATTCGGGTAGGTCATGGTTTACTTTAAAGGATGTGGAAGGAAGTGTGTCACAGTTTTCGGGAAATAATTCACCAGACATTAATCAGTGGATTGAGGAACTTGAAGAATGTGCACTAACTGTGGAATGGAGTCAGCTGCAGGTTTTTATTTATGCTAAACAACTACTCAGCGGAGCGGCGAAGCTTTTTATTCGTAGTCAGCGAGATGTTCGGGATTGGAGATCTTTAAAGAACGCATTACTCAACGAATTTGGTGTGAGGGTGTCATCAGCAGAGATACATCGTAGACTTGGCAAAAGGCAGCAGAGGAAGACCGAATCGTTGCACGAGTACCTGTATGCATTAATGGAATTGGCAAAGCCAATTGATCTGGATGATGAAAGCTTGATTGAATACTTTGTCGACGGTATTCCAGACTCTAAGACAAATAAGGCTTTACTTTACCAAGCAAAGAGTATGAGACAGTTAAAAGTATTGATTGAGGCATATCAGAAGATGCGAGTATCAGTAAAGCAATTCAAGTATGACCCTCACTTCAATAAAGGTGACAAAGAGGTAGTAAAAACAGCCGAGAAAGTAAGAAAATGCTTTAACTGTGGGGACGAATCTCATATCAAAAGAGATTGCCCGAAGAAAGATAATAAGTGTTTTAGATGCAACCAACCAGGACATAGAGCAGCTCAGTGCAAGTATGAGATGGTAGCTAAACAGGAAAAGACAACAAACTTAGTACAGACGGAAGACAGGGCGAAGCCAACAAGCACGTTTACGTCTTCAGGATTGGAGTTAAAGTACATTTCATTTGGAAAAGTTATTTTTAAAGGATTGATAGATACGGGAGCTGATTTGTGCTTAATGCGTCGCAATGTTTTCTCAAAGCTCGGAGTGGAAAAATTAACAGGAAACGAAAAATGTTTGACAGGTATCGGTGAAAGCCAAATTGTGACTTTTGGAAGTGTGACAATCCCAGTACAAATAGATGGTATTAATCTTTGCGTAGAATTTCACGTCATATCGGATGAGGACATGGCTTTTGAAGCTATTTTAGGTAGAACTCTCTTAGATAGTGTAGATATGAAGATAACAAAGGACGGTACAGAGTTGATTCGCAGATCAGACAGGCAGGTAATCACAGGACGAAAATGCCAAATTCTCAAACAAAAACAAGTAAGTTCATGCACGGAGTTGTTGGAGGAGTTTCAGAGTTTGTGTATGCTAACTAAAGAGCAGACGGAAAGTAAGCAGGACATAGAGTTGTCGCATTTGCCACATTCGTTTAGAGGTGTCGTGAAACACATGATTGATGAATACAAGCCGATAAGGAATGTTCGTTGTCCAGTCGAGATGAAGATTATACTCACCGATGAATCGCCAGTATTTCAACATCCTCGACGTATTCCTTATACTGAACAGAAGATAGTAGATGCGCAGGTTGAAGAGTGGCTCAAAGAGAAAATTATCAAAACAAGTACTTCAGAGTACGCTTCTCCAATCGTACTTGTGTCAAAAAAGAATGGGCAGAAACGATTGTGTTGCGACTATCGTAAATTAAACGAGAAAATTGTGCGAGATAACTTTCCGATGGTACAGATGGATAGCGTTATCGAGAAGTTACAGGGAGCGATGATTTTCACAACACTAGATTTAACAAACGGTTATTTTCATGTTCCAGTTGAGGTTGAATCTCAGAAGTACACATCATTTGTTACACAGAACGGACAATTTGAATTCTTGTATGTGCCTTTTGGTATTTCAAACTCCCCGGCAGTATTTACTCGCTTTATAATGTCAGTTCTCAGGGACCTCATTAAAAACGGTGACGCAGTTGTCTACATGGACGATATTATTATTCCCAGCAAAGATGTCAGAGAGGGAGTAGAGAAGCTTAAAAAAGTGCTTGAAGTAGCAGAGGGAAATGGATTGAGGATTAACTGGACCAAGTGTCAAATTTTACAGAGCAGGGTCGATTTTCTAGGATATGTTATAGAAAACGGTTCGATCACACCCAGTAATGAGAAAACGCAAGCGGTATCAAATTTTCCAGTGCCCTCTGATCGTAAAGCTATTCAGCGATTTCTTGGTCTAACGTCGTATTTTAGGAAGTTCGTCGATGGATATGCAGTTATAGCGAAGCCTTTGTCAGATTTGCTGAGGAAAGATGTCAAGTTTGTGTTCAAAGAGTTGCAGCAGGTTGCATTCGAACAATTAAAGGCAGCATTGATTAGAAAACCAGTTTTGAAACTGTATAATCCTAAATTGACTACTGAAATACACACGGATGCGTCTAAGTTTGGTTTTGGGGCAGTCCTTCTGCAAAAGGACCTAGAAGACGGTCAACTACACCCTGTTATGTACATGAGTCGTAAAACGAAGCCATGTGAAGAAAAATATCACTCATACGAACTGGAAGTGTTGGCAGTCATTGCAGCTTTGACTAAATGGCGTGTATATGTGTTGGGAACGAAAGTCAAAATCATCACTGATTGTAACGCGTTCGCCATGACAATGAAAAAGAAAGAAGTTCCGTTGCGAGTGGCTAGATGGGCAATGTTTTTGCAAGATTATGATTACGAGATAGAACATAGATCAGGCACGAAAATGAGGCATGTAGACGCGCTTAGTCGAGTTGCTTGTTTCGTATTGACAGAGAGTGTAATGCACAGATTAAAGGAAGCTCAGATGGCAGATGAGTGGACAAGAGCCGTCCGAAGCCTGGTTGAAAATAAGGGACATGAGGATTATTACATCGCCAATCAAATATTGTTCAAAGACCCCGACCGAGAGTTAATAGTAGTCCCATCTCAAATGGAAATTGAAATCATGCAAATTGCTCATAGGCAAGGCCATTTTTCGGCGAAGAAAACACAAGACTTGGTGGAGAAATCTTATTTCATTCCAAAGCTGAGAGATAAAGTATCCAGAGTAGTAGGCAGTTGTGTGGAGTGCATTATGGTTAACGCAAAAATGGGAAAACAGGAAGGATATTTAAATCCTATTGATAAGGGGGACAAACCTTTAGTCACTTATCACATTGATCATGTGGGACCAATGGAGATCACCAAGAAAAAGTATAATCACATCCTAGTTGTCGTAGATGCATTTTCGAAATTTGTTTGGTTGTATCCGACGCGCAGTACAGGAGTCGAAGAGGTGCTTAATTGTTTAGAGAGGCAAGCAGTAACCTTTGGTAATCCGTTCAGGATGGTATCAGATAGGGGTGCAGCGTTCACCTCGCACTTATTTAAGGAATACTGCGACAAACAAAAGATTCAGCATTTATTAATCGCTACAGGTGTACCTCGTGGTAACGGGCAGGTCGAAAGAATGCATAAAATTGTTGTGCCAATGTTGTCGAAGATGAGTCTAGAGAACCCAGGAAATTGGTACAAGCATGTCGGTAAAGTGCAGCAATTAATCAACAATATCGAGCCTAGGAGCACAAAAGTAACTCCGTTTAAGTTGTTAACAGGTGTCGATATGCGAGTGGTTGACATAGCGAAATTGAAAGAACATGTACAGCAGTCTTTGATTCAGGAGTTAGCCGATAACCGAGATCAGATACGCAAAGAAGCCAGGGAAAATATTCAAGCCCTACAGGAGGAAAACAGGCGATCTTTTGACTCAAAGAGGAAGGACGAAAAGCCATACAACTTGAATGATTTAGTTGCGATCAGGCGTACGCAGTATGGTGTTGGTCTAAAGTTAAAAGGAAAATATCTTGGACCTTATAAGGTAGTTAAAGTTCACAAACATGGCAGGTATGATGTTGAGAAAGTGGGAGATAGCGAAGGTCCTTTGAAAACATCCACTGTAGCTGAGTTTATGAAGAAGTTCGGGACGAACATCACGTCAGGAGGGCCGAATGTAGGAATCAGGAATAAACCAGAAGAGCAAGTAGGAAGAGAGACACGGAGCGGTTGTCGCTTCTAATAAAGTATATCGAGAACGCGAGAGAATCGATAAAGTAGAACTCAAGAAGAGTCAGTCGGTGTCAAGATCTCAAGCGTCACGCAGGCAGAGAAATTTAAGTTTTGTTAACTCATTAAAATTAAAACCACAATATTTGTAATCGGATACCAAATAATAATAATAATAAAAAAAAAAAAAAAAAAAATTATTTTTTTTTTTTTTTTTTTTTTTTTTTTTTTTTATTTTTTTTGGGGTTTTTTTTTTTTTTTTTTTTTATTTTTAAAAAAAGCCTTTATTTTTCTAAATTTAAAAGGTGCAATTTTAAAGGCATAGTAAAAAAAATGTATGAATAATACAAGATTTTTAAAAACAATAGGTCCACGAGATATTGTATCTAATGTTGTAATTCTGGCTTCCAAAAATGTTCCATTACCACTTAAAAAGCTAATATTGCAGTTTTCTTTGAGATAGAGTATTACAACCACAACAGCAGCAATCGGTGTACATAACTCGCAGTTTTTAGCCCTCGTCACTGCTGTTTTCCTGCCACTCGCTCTTCGCAGGCAAATGCTGGACATTTTTACGGTTTGGCAAGTGTCAGCAGTGCTGTTGTCTGAAAAGGAAGAGGGGAAACACTGTCAGTCCGCTCTAAGACAAACATTTTATTTATCGTTTCCTTGGGGTGGAAAAGGCCAAGGCCCGGAATCTATCAGCTACGGATACTCCTCAGACTTCTTCAGGTTCGTTGGACTTAAGAAAGTGCAGCAATTAGCCATTTGAGTGAGAAACACGTCATGATTGGCATGGTTTTAGCAATAGAACAATATAGAATTTCTATTATTAGGTTGGACGTTTAAATGGGTTTGGAAACATTGCACTTTCCTTGGTCACGCTCTAACCAATTTCGTTTCGCAGCTTGATATTTCAGCAATTTTCAGTTCTTTGGCGAAAAAATATGCTGACAGCAATTGATGCTATGGCTACTGCTGCTTTTATTATCATCATCGTGCGAATGACAAACAAAATGCCGCAAAACTGTGTGAAATGAGTCTGAAATGGGCAATAATGGGATTGAACAGCGCACAGCAAAAATGTCCAAAAAATACAGACCAAATGAAAATAATCGCAAATCGAATGGAAATATCAGACATATTTCAGATTAGTGCTCTGGTTGGAAAAATTTCAATCAGCTATAAATGGTTATCAGTGTCCAAAGCCTTCAACAAAATAATGGTATATGCAACATTTGAACCACCAATCATGAAAATTGCCAATTTCGGAAGCTCTCCACCGGATTGAGTGACTCGAGAGCTCTGTGAGAAACATTTAAAAATTAAATTGAGAAATGCAAGCCGTTTTAAGCCGGCATTTGGCAGGAAAACAATGAAACTTGAGGCCCAAGTGCAGCAAAGCTCTTATCGGAAAAGCAGACAGAGTGGGGAAAGTGCGGCGAAAGTTTTAAGCGTCTTTGCACGCATACAATTTCTCATGAGCAGCAAATACAATTGCACAATAAAAACTCACAGGACCCAGACAAGGCTAAGGATGAGAGGCGGGCTGAGACAGGCAAAAGCCACGCAAAAGGCTTAAACGAAAGGATTTTAAGAGCTTCCCTTCGGCCAAAGATTCCTTTTTTCCCTTACACTAAGAGCAGAAAACTGTTTTTCCCTCGCCGCTCCGAAAATAAAAGGGAGCCGTTGAAATTGAGACGGTGCCTTCTTCTCATAATGTCTGAGGCGTTTTCCCAACTGCTGAAGCAGCTGTCATTCCATTAATGCTTTTATGGCGCTTCAAACTGTTGTCGAAATGAGTCCATCGAAATTAAAGGTAAAACGCCCAAACTTTGGATATTAAAAAAGGAGAGTTTTTGAGCGAGAACAATGGAATTGGCATTCATTTGATTAACTCTTCCAATGGCCAATTAAAATGGGTCCTCTCCAGAGGATAATTTATAATGAAAATACAGCAAAATACTGGGTTATATATTGACCTATCGTTTGCATCTACTTCCATATGTCTTATTTTTCATTGAGTCAACTATAAAACACAGAATGGTAAATAAATTTTAATTTTAGTACTCGCAGATACATTATTTAAAGGATCTGGCTGCTGGAGGGGAGTGAACGAAAAAGGACAAAGCCAAGCTAAGCCATAAAAATGTGTATGGCAAATAAATTTTAAGTGAAATACTTGTAAATGAAAACAAATGTAGCACACATAAAACACAGCAAAAGTGAAAAGAAACAACGAGGGAAATGGGGATACGGGTGACCGTGGCTATGGGCCACAAAATTCTGTTTTACGTATACGCCATGTTCATGTGCAACTGTGTGTAATAAATATTGCAAGGACACACAAATAAGATCGCCAAGGACACTGGGCAATGTTTGTCTTTCTCTAAAAATTCGCCATAAATTCGGGGCCTGGCATAGGCCCAGCAAAAGCGATAAATATCGAAAATCAACTATAGTAAAATGGCCAACAATGCTTTATTCAATTGCGGACAAAAGTGAGATGGGAAACACTCTTAATTGATATGCGGCAAAGGCCGAATAGCTTTCTGCACGCCAAACATAAATTTGCCCCTTGTATAATTTATGCTAAAATAAACACAAATTAATTTCATATTATTGTTGCCGCTGGGCCAAATCCAATTCCCATGGACAAACAGAATAGTAGAAAAATGCTGAGTAGTGTGCAAAAAACCAAAAATATTAGCACAATTGTGTTAAAACTTAAATAACACAATTTTCGATAATTTGTTTTCCATTTACGTGAGCTTTTAAAATTCATAAACATTTTAGGTGCCATGTAATTGAAATTAATTAACATTCAGCACACTTCAATGTATCTTTACTTCATTAATTCTTTCCTCTAGTTGGGCAATTTGTCCACTTGATATACACTTAATTTAAATGCACTTATTTCTAATTCGCCAATGACTATCAATTTCATGAACTATTTATCTTTCGACCATCGCTCTGTACAAATTGCAAATTTACATTTCTAATTACAACCACAAACAATATCGGGCAGGCACTATTAGAAATGTAAATTTGACAAACAAATCCAAAGACAATAAATTGCGAAAAATAATATTTAAATACATAAATAAATATTTCATATGCTACGTTGGCATTAACAGCTGTCGTCTTTTGTGCCACCGCCACTGCCAATGAATATTCAAATAACAAACTTTAATCAATGCAATTTTTACCCAATCCCTTCAGATATAAATGAATATATCCCCACTGCTGCGGTGGCCAACCGCAGTCGGACATAAATTCCATTTGTGTGACAGGTGAGCTGAGCCAGGCAAGCCGACCACAAAAGCGACAAAAGCAAACGTTTATCACGACAGTTTTGCAAATGATTTAGAAAAATACGCAGCAACTATGGCAGCAGCCCAGACCGCAGCACAAGTGATATCAAAAAACTTTGAATTTATCATTGCCGCAACCGAAAATGTTTTACCATTTTTCGTTAAATTATTTTCAATTAGAGCTTGTCATAAGTTTTATGCAAAAGTTGACACTCACACACACAATTGGACAACTTTTTCCACTCGGCAAGTGAACTGGGAATCTATTTAAATTTGGGAAAAACATGCAAAAAAAAAATTATAAACGTCTCAGCTATAGCAATAATAAATTGTTACAAAATGAACTTGATTTGGTTCAGATTTTAAAATGAATATAATATTTGAGAATGATTTTAAGCTTTGCAGCTTGCAATTTAGCAAATAAAACTGTAGAGTGTTTAAGGTATATAGATATATTACTTTAATTTAATTTAATAATTAAATTTTTGAACTCCACTCGGAGAATATATTATAAAATTTAACAATGATTTTAAGTTTTCTGATTTAGCAGAAATAACTGTAGAACTGTTGAATTGTAGTTCTCAAATTATATGAATATTTTACCTTGAAATTGAATTTGACCTCCAATGGGGGAGTACACAAAACGGAATGAAATATTGAGGCCAGACTGAGAAGCACTGGCCACAGCCAACAGCTCAGATGCCAAATTATAATGGAGCGCACATTAAGCGACACGTTTTCTTTATCATTTGCATGCTGGTGGCGTAATCACCAGAGAAAGCAAAGGGGAAAGCAACCCACTCCACTGGAAGCGGGAAAATCACAGGACGAGGAGGAGGTGGAGGAGCAGCAGGAGGAGGAGGAGCAGTAGCTGGAGCAGCAGCAGGATATCCTGTCACGTTTTCAGTTGACTTGACTGCTCCACGCCGTGGGAGTGTGTGCCGAGTACTTAACCGTTCAAGTTGCTCCGGCTTCGACTACGACTCCGACTCCAGCTTACTTGCCTCTGGGCCACTGTCGTCAATGTCTGCGGCTGCTACTACGACTGTACAGGGGAAAAAATGTGAAAGGACAAGTGCATTTATTGTTACTCCTTGCATTACAACGAAAAACAAACAAATGGTCAAATATAATAAATTTTATGTTTTATTTGCCATTTTATTAATTTCTTTATTCACCTTTTAAAAACAGATAGTTGATGCATGACAATAAAAAGATTACAATAAATATACTGCTTAAAAATATATATATTAACAAAATAAAAACTGCAATTTATACAACACCTTAGAAGGTTACGGTAGCAACAAAGTTAGCAAGATATATTTTTGAAAATATGTTGCAAAAGTATAAAATTGTGTTAAATTTAATTAAGTTTTTAATTCTTGTAAACTAATTTCAGACTTTAAACAATAAGTAGTGCACTGCACTTTATTAAAATGGCTTCTGAAAAGTATTTATATTTAATATTTATCAAATTGCAATTCCAAGTTCAATATCAGCAGTTTGAAAAATTTGGTAATAAATCATTATCCAATGTCTCATTTTTTCCCGGTGTGACTTCGGCTGGTTGGCTTGCAACCTCGCCTTGTAGTGGTGTGAAAATTAAAGGAATTCCGTTATTATTTTGCCTTTTTCCATTTTCCCCAGCCCCATTGCATGTGCATATTTTGTAGAGCACTTCGGCGCAAATTATGTCGGCGCAGCGCGGCAAATGCTGCATATGCATGTGGCATGGGGCCATGTCACAAGTGCTTAGTAGACTCATGACAGTTTCTTCTGCATAAACAACAACCTCCACCCCGCCCCCATCCTTCCCCATCTGGTGGATGCAACGTGCAAGTAATTTGCAAAGTAGAAGCTCCAGACGCCGTGTGCTGGTGCAACTTGCAGCTCGGTGGTGCGATGTCTTTTGCTGGCAGCTCATTATAAGGCAGCTTTTGTGCGGCTTTGATATATGATTATGACGCGCTGGCTTGGGAAAACATGAAAGAAGGAGTAGTTCCGTTTCGAGTATGAAAGATTTGAGCACGCTGGCGGATCTCTAGCCTTAGATCCTCCTAATGTCAACGAGGACTAAAATGAAAATCCAGGTAAAAGTTTGCTTAATCACAATCAATAAAGAATTAATAAATGTAAAGTGCTGAATATTAAAATAAAAAGGGACTGTGTTTATGTCATATATAATAATGAATAATAATTACTTACAATGAGAAAAACCCGATAGAAAATTGTAGATTCAGTTTTGAGTTTTATATCTTACTTGTTATTAGTTGTAATCCAGGATTTTGTTGTGTTTTAATAACACATTTTCTTTCACCTTTCAACCGAGTGCAGGGGTCAAAGATAAAAGAGATGCTTAAGGGCTTAAATGAATAAAAAATAAAGAGATTAATCTGGTACTAGGTTCAAAAACCATAGTTCCCAGAATATCAATATTCAGCTTAAACTACCTCTCTTTTTCAATAAATCTAACAAGGACTGACTTAGACCAACATCATCAAGCATTTATAGACAGAGTGATTTGTGGGCACCAAAAAAGGTTACCCAAAAAGTGTCTAAAAGCAGGAAGAGCAGCAGACGGAGGAGCATTGCTGCAGGTTGCAGCCAATCGAAAAATGTCACCAAAAAAATTCGAGGGACTGAGCCGCGCTAAGCTCTCAAATTTGCCCGTTTTTCCCCATTTCCCTCGGGTTCTTGGCGTCTAGACGGCATTTGTCATGTGGCCAAAGATACATTTGTTTGACTGCGGCCAGGCGACAAATAGGGACAGAAATATTTATGCAGAGCGGCCAACTTTAAAGTCCCTAATCCAGATCACCTCTGACCTCTCCCCAAGCATTATTTGCACTCGCTTCTGGCTAATTACAAGGCAGCCGTGACTCTGCTCATTAGTGGCGGCCCTTTGGGTATCGGTAGTTGATTTAAAATCAAAATGGCCGGGCCTAATCGTAATTAGGGGGAACGGGTTAAAGTGCAGGTGGCAATAATTGAAAAACTTTCGGCCAGCCTACTAATTAAAAGTTTTTCGGCCCAGTCATAATCAGGAGCAGGAACGGGAACGGTAACGGGAACAGGAACTGAAATGGGATTGGCTCTGGGAATTGAAGTTTATTAAGATGGCGCTGGGGCGGCATTGTGGCGCTGATGTTCATGACTTGCGATTATTAAATTAAAAGTTCGGGCCTGGCTGTTAACGCGATTAGGCGAAGGACACTGGGCGTGGTGATGGCTGACTTATGGCCAACGTTTGCGGCAGGACGAGTGCTCTGTTTTGCAACTGAAACCGCTGGCAGCCGAGCATTTCATTGTCTCTGATGACATTGGATAGCTGCAGTTCAATGCCTAAGCGGTTGGAGGGGACGAGGTCGAGGGAATTCCCCTTTAATCCCCCGGGGAGAACTTCTTCTGCTGCTTGTGGCATGACTGCTAATGAAATTGTGCATTCAATCGGGCGGAACGATGGGAAAAGTCAATAAAATTGATGTAGCATGGAGAGCAAGGCGTTGCCAGAAAATGCACTCTAAGGCGGGGAAAGGAGGACCGAATGTATATATAAAAGTATATATCTGTTCGCAGAGGCAGGTCCACTGCCAAATGAACTTGCCGGCACAAAATGGAAATTGTTGATGGGGGAATTCGAAATGCAAAAAGCGCACAAAGCCGAACTATTTCGGAATTTCAGCAGTTCAGCAATGCAATTGCAATCAGCAAAAAGTGGAGCAAAATTAAACTAATATTAAGTATGCGTCCCGTTTGACAACGCCCTTTAAAGATAACCCGAAATATTTTGAGAGGGGTTATGCATCTCTAACTTTAACAATGGTGCTCAAATAAAGATAATCTTTAAAGTTGGAAAATCTTTAAAGTTCAAAAAGTGCTTGCTATTATGAAATTATCAATTTAGAGTTTGGTTTTTTGTATCCTTTAATAAATATCCTTTTAAAAGTACACTATTTCTACTATAACCAGTGCAATTTAATTATAAATAGAAATACTTTTTGTGCTAAGACGTAGAAAATAAAATATATAATTAATTAAATATTGTAATCTTGAACTATTTTCAATTGCTGGCTTTAAGCCCGAATCCTCCGTTGTTTCATTAAATATTTAAGTCCATTTGACTTTGTTCAACCTAACAAAACATTTGTCTGACTTTTTTTTTGCGAATATTTTTGCGTCTTTCTATATCTGGACTTTTTTGTCATAACTTGAAGGATGGCCAAATAGAAGGCGCCGCGGTGACCCAACTCAACCGTGGCTTACACAATCGGCAACGGGAGAACGGCAAGTGCACTTAGCTAATAAATCTTTAATGCTGCCAACATTTTCTGCAATGGCGGGCATTCGTTTCAAGGTTGTCCTTTCAAGTGCCAGCGATGGGGAAAAGGACGAGCTGGAGAGGAAGGATCTCGGGCAGCAGAAGGAAAGCGCGAGTGCTGTCAAAAATCTTTCTTGAATAATTTGTGTGCGATTCGGTGGCAGTTATTTTCTTTTTTCCGCTCCTCCTGCTGCCGCTGCTAACCTTCGTCAGTAAGCCAATTATGGTATTAAAAAAGCGTAAAGATGGCAAAGAAGGCATTAGGAATGTGCACAGGTCCAGCGAAATGGCAAGGTCGGGTCAGAAGTTGGCCGCCTGTCGCCAGTCGACGCACTGCATTTAAATGTAAATTGAAATTAATTTCCCTGGCAGCAGAAGCCGGAATCACAAAATGGCCAGTCTCACCTGACCTGGTTAGTTTGATGTGGGTTTCCTCGGCCCTCGAGCACCCAGGCCAGCTGAGGTATCCGAAGTGGGGGTCACTCTATCGACTTTTCTGACACTTGACAGCCATCGAAAGCGGCGTCAAATTCAATTTAAATTTAATGCACTTGACTTTCGCATAGCCAGCTGGAAAAAGTCTTCACTTTTCGGAAACCAACAAGCTGTGACAGAAAATCCCTCGGCTTCAAAAGGCTACTTGAAGTTAACTCCAGGATTCCCATTCTAATAACCCTAAGTGCTTTCAACTTTCAAATTGAAAAGTCAACAGAGGGCATTGCAAAATAGCTCACAAACGGCGAAAGGGAGCGGGCAGGCTGTATTGCGCGACTTAAAATTACAAAAGATTAAAAAGCGAAATATAAATATTTATCTGCGGTGCGAGCTTGAAGTCGACCGACAGGCAGGAATCGTCATGCAAAATAGTGCCGGGATATGGCCAAAGAAAGGTGTCCTTTGTGGCCGGCGCCCTGGACACCCTGAGCTCATGTAAATCCATTTTAATTAATTCGAGACAAAGGTTATTTCCCAGCATAATAATGAAGCCGGGCGGCGGAAGGATCTCCCAGGACGAGTCCCTAAGCTCTTGGGTGCGGCCGGATTTCGTAGAGGATTTGCATTTCATTTCAAGTGGATGAATGAATCTGAATTGTCGCTACTGCTGTCGTCTCACTGGGGCTACAAATTAAAACTGTGCGATTAGAATAAATAGTGACCGAGTCAAATTCGAGTCGCTGCTCGATCAAAAATGGCAAATTTTATTACATCAAATTGAAATGGCAAATGGGATTTGAATATTGATTGCAGCTTAGTGCCGTTGAAATCGGTCTATTTGCATATTGCTTTCTGCACGACACGAACTTTTCCAGCTTGGCAGACGCCTTATCCGCTTTGCCCTTACAATGCTGCCAAATCAGCTTACCGAAATTACAGGCCACTCGGGCGTATGCTCGATGTGCCCGCCCTGCAGCTGCAGGCCCCGAAATCTGCACTTGCTTAACTACATTACGCTCGTTGCGCAAATAAAATAAAATTTGAGGCCCGGCAGCAGCAGTAGCACCAGCTCCCCGAAAAAAGATACTGCAAAGTCAGGGCCGTAAAAGTTTTTGGCAGAGTGAAACTGCCTAAACCGATTCGACTCTGCCTCGGGGCCAGTGTGCAGCAATTTAGGCAGGCTCATAACAGTTGGGCCGGATCGGGCCATCATTTATGCCTTTGAGCGCATAATTGCCTTTAATTAAGGTGTATTGCGGACTCCGGCAGAGGGGGGGAGCAAACAAAAATTCGATATCGGGGCTGGGCTTGCAAATTGCCAACTGCTGCTGCATCGGCAGGAATTCCCCCAATTCGGGCCAAGTGTCTTTGAGCTGTCATTAAACGCCAATCTGCAAATTGACAGCCTGCTAGTTATCCGCAATGAGCTGCACTGAAGTCCTGGCCGCCGCCCAAAAGACCTTTGGATATGTAGCTGGCTTTAAATTCCTTGGGCCTTTTGGGGTGGCTTAAATATTCAACGATTAATACCCAAGAAAAGTTGAAATAATTATTCTTGGGGCAATTATTCCCCGGAATTTCAATGCACATTTTAAATTCATTTGCTGCAGGTTACATTTTAGCATGGCAACTTTTGCCAAGACAGCCGCGCCATGTGCATATGTAAACGTCTGTCTCCGGGCTAAACACGAGCAGGATAATCAAACACACACCGGCAAGGTAAAAGCTTTGTTTGTTAATTAAGAGCCAGAAACAAAGTCATAAAGAAGACAGCAACGTCACAAGTGGAACAAGGTGGAGGAACAAAAGCGGAGAAAATGAAACAAAAAACAGAAAACGGTAAGAGCTTAGTTACCGAAGGACCTCACACACTTCCAGTCTGTTAAAGATAAAAAGGAAATTTATACGGGATAATAAAAGAACAAAAAATTAATTAGGAAAGGCAGAAAACAATTTTCCTTTAGTTTATGAGATTTTAAAATCAAACATCTTTATTTTATTAGTTTCATGTAATAATTTAAGAGATTTGATAACTTTTATTTCTAAAAGAATTTCTCAAACTCTTTCTACTTATTTAGCTATAACCTTTTAGAAGTGTACGAAGAAAAACGAATGTAAATCAAATCCTTGTATGTATCCTACATAAAAGGATGTCTGTAAACGTTAACACAAAAAAAACCTGCTGATAATAAAAACTTTCCAGCGTTTTTCCTCTGTCTTTGCCCGGTGGCTTGCTGATTTATTCATATTTCTGGAAGTATTGAAACCTTCACTGTTTTGCGTTTATAGCGATGCTGTCAACTCGTAACGACTGGTTTGTTATAATGAGGAAATTCGATTTCATTGTCACGCATTTCCAGATGCAACGCATTCGTGGCGCTTTCCCCAGTCGCAATCGCAAAAATTACACATACGCCCCGTGCACGGCAAACGTGTCTGGGAATCCATTCTGAAGCACATCGCTTAAAGTAAAACCCGGCCCGGAACACGGCTGAATTTATTAATATATGCGCAGCGCGTTTTCCGTGGCCATTGGAGCAAAGAGCCGTTCCTGATGGTTTCTGGACATGGACCCGAACCCCTGAGCAGAGTGTATAATTATGGTTGTGCTTGTGTGCGTATTTGTGGCTGCCAAAGAAGCAAAACCTCTGCAGAGTGTGCAGGAGTTTGATGTACAGTCATAACTGGAATTTTTTCAAGCCAAAGTAAAATTTGTAGTATACCAAAAATAAATAAAATTATTTGCATGATAATTTTGATATTTTATGGGCAAATGTAAAGCCCACATTTTATTTGAATTATAAAATAAGCAATAAAAATATATTAATACAACAAATTATTTTAGAAGCAAAAGCAAAACAGAAGTAAATAATGCCTAAATGTTTATTGTCCTTATTGATTTATTCTTAAAGCATTTATTTTTAAATATTGATGTCGAAAATAAAAAAAAATGTTAATTTGCGGATTTCTACTTTTTTTTTAGAAAATTTAAATATGGAAGATACAAAACTTAAAACTATTGAAGTTGCGGAAAATCTGATCTATAATTTATTGCTGATGACGCAAAAGCAGGGCCTGTTTAAGTCAAGAATGATAATCCCGTTTTTGAGCTATTTTATGAGGAAATTTCCCGAAAGCATTAAACTATTCCTCTTTTAGTGCCGCTCAACATCCGCAAATATTCCTTCCTTCTGCCACAACTTCTTTCACAAAAGAAGGCATCAGCAGTAGCAGCCGCATCGCAAACGCATATGCAAATTCGATTTTTTACCAAAGGCCGCACATACTCGATTTGCATACCTCTGCTGCAGGAGGAAGATAGGTCCTTGGACCTCTGCCTCTGTATTTCTGACTCCTCCTTGAAATTCGCCAGTAAACAGCTTCTTTATCTAACCCGTTTTCGTTCGTTCAGTCGTCGGTTCTGGCGCAATATTCGGTCTTAAGTAGAGCGGAAAATTAAAAACAAATTTGCCACAAATTTCAGGTTTTCACTTTACACCATTCACGTTCTACTTGTTGTTCGCTTTTCACCTGCTGCTTTCCACCTGAAAATTGGATTTTTCATGTTATTTTTTAAAACGATTGTTGATGGTGCACATAAATTGCAGTAAATACAAAAGAGTAACAAAATCAACTGTTAAAGTTTTCCTTAAATCCTTATTACATTAAGAGATTACAACATTCGTAGTTGTTTAATTAATAAAAAATTACAAATATTTAAGTTAGACAACGTAAACACCGAATGTTAGTAACAAAGCAAAATATGTTTTTCATGCTTTCCTGTAAAAATAAAAATAGCTTTTTAATTGGTAGTTAATTTTAAGCAGTCTGACTTATTTTGGCCATTAGGCAATACTATTTTCAGGTCGAAAAAGGTGGACATTTATGTTTTTCAAGCACGCTATTGAACTCCTCCTGCGGACATATGACTCTGTTCCCATAATTTCCATCTGATTCCTAAATCCACCATAACTTAAAGTTAACCTGACATAAATACAGGGCCAGCTGCCGTCAAAGCCATTTGAAAGGTTCGTGTCTGGGGCAAGTTACCTTTAAATAGAATCGACTCGGTGGCACGCTCTCTTCATTGCGCATTCATACAAGGACATTTAAAGCAATTACGCCCCCGAGTATTATTCAACTGCAACTTGCTGACTACGTCGACTAAGGCAGTGGGCAAAAAACAAAAGTGTCTGCAGCCTCGCTCGCCTCCGAGTCCCATCTCCATTTCCATTTCCAATTCCAGATCTAGACCCGGGACTGAGTCAGCAGATCGAAAGTCGAGCATGCCGCAGGGGCACCAAGGCAGAAGTAACTCGGCTGCAGGACGAAGAAGGGGTGCTCGGAGAGACAATAACATTTAAATGATTTTAATGGCAGCTGTTCGATTTTATTGACTTACGCCCGTCGAGGACTCGTCTTCTGTTCGGGGGCCATTGTGTGGAAATGTTATTTGCTAACCGAGAGTAATCAGTGGCTTGGGCTCGAGGTGGTCTCATAATCATAAAAATTATTGTTACTAGCGGCCAAATCTATGTCACTGGCTTTGCCTTCTCGGATGTCTCCTCGGAATTCCCGTCGAATGGCCGGCGGCAATCGAAATGCGCAGCCAAGCGAAAGTTGCTCGAGTGGAAATGCAATGAAAATATCTGGAAGTCAGGCGAAATGCTTGCGGCGCACCAAGATAATCAAGATTTCGCTGCTGCACAATGTTGTCTTTGTGCCTTTTTTCAGCTCAAATGTTTACCCCTGTATATGTGCTGTTATGGAAGGCAATTTTGGCTGACTTTCCCGGCAAAAACCTTTTTTTTTTTGTAATCGATAAATAAAGCAGCGAGCGACGAGGCACACAGATATTAAATCTGAACTATAAGCTACAGTCTCCTTTTTGTCTCTTTATTGCAGACGAAAAACACTCGATTCCATCTGTCAAAGAGTGTTCTCGGTTTCCTTTTTTGGCCCAAAAGTAAATATTGATTAAATTAAGAGCACACCGAACAGTTTAAAAACATTCAGTTTTTTGCGCTGCGACCCGATTGACAAACCAGCGAGTTTGATTTAAATAAATAAAAATATTTCATATAGTTTTTCCACTATGGGGTACAGGGCACTCAAATGATGCATTTTTTTGCATTCCCATATTTGAGGAAAACCAGGGAGAATTTTGCCTCACACAAATCCGAATGTCAATGGCTGTTATTACCATGTGTGTTCCTAGTAGGAAAAACAAAATTATTTTACGATGGGTAAATATGTCGTGAAAGAAGTTCGGAGCTTAAGCGAAGCATAAATACATAATTTATTCAATGTTCAATGGTATTGCAAATGTTTTTGAAGTGCGTGTAAAATAATAATTGGCAAAATGAATTACTCAGCTAAATTTAAATACTTTGAATTGCAGCCTTTTTCATTTCATCGGTTAACATACATATATTTTATGAATTTGGTTCCGAGGACATGACTGTTGAAATAACTTTTATTAAAAAACATTCAGTATTATTTAACATAATAATTTTTATACTGAGACTTTGTTTCTTTTATAAGCATATATAGATTACCAAATTGGCATTTGTTATTAAATTTTGCTCTCGGGATTACAATAAATAATGGGCTTTCCCTTCGAACTTAGCCCATTCTTCAGTTATCCTTTGAATTTCCTCGGCGTACTCGATTGACAGCCGCTATAATTAATCCCTGCTGCCAGGCTAAGCGCTCCCTTTTGGGGCTCTGTCATTCAGCTGGTTACATAAAACGCTCATTGTAATTTCACAGTCAATTTAAAATTAATACGCGCCTGTCAGCCTGCCGCCTGTCGTCTTGTAAGATCCGACAAACGTCTTTGCAAATGCAAATTGCATTTTGTCATAATCCCAAATGCAGCTGCGGAAGGAGCAGCAGCAGGAGCAGGATTCTGGGTGAGAAGCTTTGGCAGGATAACAGGCGGAGTGGCAGGCTGACTGCAAGGATGTCTGGGCTCACATAGGTGCAAACAACTTTCAGCTGGGATAACTGTCTTGGCACAGGACCCTCGGATCCAGATCCTCGGAGGAGGTGGTGCAGATGGAGGTGGAGATGGAGATTGAGGCTGAGGTGCGAAGGGAGTGGGAATGCGTGTGTTTGCCCTGTGTCTCTGTGCAATGTACTGTGCAAAACCTCAGCTGCGTGTCAAAAGCAGCTCGGGAAAAAGGATGGGGAATGACTTTGTTTGCAGTTGAGTTTAATTAAAAACGGATCTAACATTGAGGCTCAGGCTGAGCTCGGGACTCGCATGGCAGGCTTGTTTGCAAGTTTAATTGAAGCGCTGCGCTGGCTCAGAAACTTGACATCACTACAAATTTTCGGCACATACGAGAAGTTGGCCCATATTTCGGGGGGAACGTAAATTAATTTCATTCAACTTTCAGGGGCACATAATTAATTGAGGGAAATTGTGATGCAAGGAAGCAGGGAAATCGCACAATAAAAATGCAATTTCCATTTGCGGAAGGTTTGGCAAACACCGCTCAGCAGATTAATTTAAATATGGCAAAAGGGCTGCCTTCACATGCATTCCCCATGTGCGTGCGATTCTTTTTTTGTAACTTATTTACAAATTGCTCGTGATTACTTGGAAAATGAATGGAAATAAATTAAAATCTGTTTACTCTTTCGGTGAGGGCAAAGGGGAGGGCTGGAAGCGATAAATAAGTCAAATTGATTGAGACTCTGTAATTACGTGAAATGCGTTTTTATTACCACATTTGCTGATTTACTCAGCGATGGTAATTGCTTCGCAGAGTAAACAAAATATTTCATATTTTTACTCGCGCTTGTTACGCTATTAAAAATGGAGAGTGTTTTATAAGAGGCTTTCGGCACTGTTAGAGTAATGACTTTTGAGTGTTCACGGAGTTCGATGTAATGCAACAAAAGTTTTTTCAAAGAGTTCGTTGTAATGCAACAAAAGTTTTTTTAAATCAGTATTTATAAAAATGTATACCTTTTTTATTTCCCTTTCATTTTCGTGTATATTACACAATGCGTCGGGTCTAACAACAGCAATTACTTAAAACATAAATGGTCAGATTTGATAAATGTGCACTTGTACTTTGTCGGAAAATGACTCCACCATAAGAAAATTGAGACTTATAATGTTTTGAATAATGTATATTTTTAAATAATCAGTTTTAGCAAACAACCCGCAACCATGACCTATTAAGGAATATATGTTATGTTAGGATATATATTTATAAGGATAAAAGTATTCACAAAAATTACCTTAGATCATTATTTTCAAAATGAGTGATTTTTTTCCTTTTTGTTTTCTGCTTTTAAACATCCAATTAAACAGTTGAAAAATTTTCGTGCAAAGTTGTGCGCTAGGTAATGCAAATATATAATTTTGTTCTAAAATTTGTGTGTAAAAAACAAATTTTCAAATCTTCGGTCATGTGCTACAACGATTTCCTGCCTTGAACGCTCCTTTCCATCTCAACACACCACTCACAACATTCGCATCGAGTTGTGTCCCCTTTGGCATCGGCCAAAATCAAACACATTTAACAAGTCATTTAAAACTGAGCCTGCTGCCCACTCGAGCTATCAATTCCCAGGCAAGTGTGGCCGGAACACCCCCCCTCCCCCTGGAAGAGCTCCCAAGGGATCGCCCCATTCCCGGGCCAAAATAGATGGCAGGACTTCGGCTGCAGCTCCAACTGCAGCTGCAACTGGCAAAGCTGGCAAGCAAACACTTTGGCAATTTGACTGCTGACTTTTGGTCAGCAGTGTCAACAGCATCGCACACAGGGAGGGCGGCGAAGTGAGGGGGCGTGGCAGGATGTCGCCCCAATGCTGGGTACATTCATTAATTTTCGCCACAAATTTTTGCAATTAAAGTTTGCTGTTTGTTTATCTGTTTCGACTGGCATGAAAATCAAGCGCCATGAACACGAAGTCAATAAAACTTTTGGCGCTACTTAATGCGAATTTATAGTGTAAACATAAACACACATAGACGGCGAGTCCTAGAAAGGACACGGACTGCTGCTGATGCTGCTGCTGATGCTGATGCTGATGCTGCTGCCGCTGCTGTTGACAAAAACGACAAAATTGTGTTACCAACAATTGCATAACAATCATTTCAAGTTTTCCTGCAAAATGGTACAAAAAAGTTTTTATTGTTATTATGAAAACTACAACAGCAGCGCCAGCTTTGGCTTTGACTTTGTGTGGGTGGCCAGGACATTCGGGTCTGCGGTGTAGATATGTATGAAAGTATGTGTGTGGCCGTATCTGTGTATATAAATGGCCGCACATCCTTTCGCCGGCGCTCATTTTGGCACCCCAAACAGACGAAAACCGACAACGGACAACCAGCAACATTCGCATAACTATGCAAAATTGTTGTCATTGTCTTTCGCTTTGTTTTGTTTAGCTTTTGATTTTGCCCTCTGTTTGTCTGTGTGTGGGTGTGGGTGTGGGTGTGCGTGTGTAGCTGTGTGTGCATATGACTTTGCTTGGAGGTCGACGGTTGCGGGATCAGCGGTCGGCGGTCGGGGGAGTGCGTCAATTGCGGTCCGTTTTGCGGTTTCCGTTTGTTACTTGCAATTCCGCTTGCTTTTTTGGCCATTGCCGTTTTCCATAGCGGATGCGGATACGGATGCGGATGCGGATGTCTGCCATTCAGCGCGACAACTTTGCCTGCGGCTCCTTGCAACTTTTACAACTATACAACCGCCCACAACCCACCAGCCCCCACTTCTTGCCACGCCCACTGCTGATGATTTTTTAATTGCATATGCTTTTGGCTGCCGCAACTACTTCCTCGAACGTTTTTGTGCGCTTCATTAACGCAGCGCTCATCATTAAATGCCAATTGACAGCGGACACTGGTCAACAAAGCATAATATCATTTGGGGTGATACAGGAAACATTTACATTTACATTTTACGGCTGTCAATCATTAAGTTGATATCTTGTATTTTATCTAAACATATTTACAACCTTATAAATACTCTTTGTATTATTTGATATTTGAATTGCAAACTTAGGAAAAAATGTTTTGCTTATTAAAAATGATCCCATTGTGGGTTTACGATTCTACTTTATGTTTGCGATTCGGTTTTGAATATAAGTAATTAATTAGAAACTGAAAATTACCATTTTAAGTTAATTTTTACAGGTGTTGAAGTTATTTTGACCTAGGGGATTATTCCTAAGTCACACTTTTTAAGTCATTTTGTTGCTTATAGGGGTAGTAATCTAAAAAATGTATACTAATTATTAAGAGACGGCGATATTTAAAGAAATAACCATTGTTATTTTACCAAAAATGATGTTCTTTTCTTAGCGGCCAATATAGCCATTTTACCACTGGTTACATCCCTCAATGTGGTAAGGAATTGGCTTTCCAAGCTCTGTGTTCGATAGTGCACATTACTGACGCAGTTTACGTGCTATTTAGCACGTGTCCATATGGCCTGTGGCTGCTTTGCGATTTGCTTCTGCTTTGGTTGATGCTGCCGCCGTCGATATCCATAATGATAATGAAGATGCGGCTGATGAGGTTGATGGGGTGCTGAGAGCGATGATTGCGATATTCGGGGCTTGCCAAAGGGTCCATAACAGTTCGCTGCACTTTGTGGCCAATCGAAATTGCGTATTTTGGACGTTCTCGGCTTAATTATGTGCCCGGGCCCCTGAATACGCAATGCCAAGTTTTTGCATTGCCATATCGGAGCAGCTGACTTCCAGTCGAGAGTGGAATGAAATTGGTAGGGTGGGTGGTGGGCGGAGTGTCCCTGTGTATTGGGGCTACGATAGTTGAAGGTCGGGGGTCGATTCATTGGCATTATGGAACCAGATGCCGTCAATTGTGAGTGAGAATTATGCATGCGCCTCAAGCTGACCGCCTCAAAAACACTCAGAAAATAAATGCAAAAGTTTCAGAATAAATATTTAAACTTAATTATATTAATCAAAAATGGAAATTAAAAAAAGGAAATACAAAATAATAGTTTCAAATTATTTCAAAAGCTTCGAAGCAAACGATCATATTTGAATGCCAATTATAATTGAATAATAAAAAAGTTATTATAGAAATATTATTCATCTACTTAACGAGCTCATATCTAAACTTATATTAATTATAAAAAATACAATATTGTGTATAATGATTTGCATTTTCGGTTGCGTTGACTTTCCATGATATTTACCAAGGCACTATTTTTTGCTTAGTGTAACAATGAAGTTAGTCAGTTATTGGCATGGTTGATTGGCCGACTGGTCGGCTACGCAATGTCAGCTGCTGCCAGCGTCATAGTCGTGGCTATTTAGCGTAATTAAATTACCAATTTTCCGTCCACGGGCTCTAATTTATGGTTATTAATGCGAGGCTAAGAAAGCATAGCCCCTCGTGAGTCGTTGACTTCTTGCTCCAGCTCCTGCTGAAAACTTGTCTGGCTACAGGGAAAAGTTAAGGAATTTGTATATCCCGAGGGGAGAAAACTGAAAATATGTGCAAAAAGTTGAGAAAACTCGACTGCAAGTCAGGTGGGGGCGAAACGAATGCGATTGCAATCCAAACTTCAAATAACAACAGAAAAATGCTCGGCGAAAGCAAAACTCTGCACAAAGAAAGAGCTCGACCAAGTAAAGAGCAAAAATCAGCCACAAAAATATTTATAGAAATTCGAAACAACAAAAAACGCGGGCAAAGAAAAGAAATTGAAAGCTCAAAATGCACACAAGCGTAAAAAGCAATAAAAAGAAAGCTGAGTCGAATATTTTCCAGGGAACCTGGTGAAACCTTGAATACCCTAAGCGAAGGGAAAGTAAAAATCGCTTAGTATGGTGAAAGGAAAAATACCCGAATACGGGGAAAATAATAGTCTTAGATTTGGTAGTTTTGAAGAATAATTAAGAATCCTTAGAATTGCTGGGAGAAGCCAAGCCCTTCCTTCCCGAGAACTATTACTGCCAATTGAAGGAGCATTTCGCCAACTGATTTCCAGGACTAATGAAATACATTACCGGCAAGCCGATTGCGAATTTCCAAGAACCCTTTGGGTTTCGCCTTAGTCGAGCAGAACAAAGTCAATGGCAGGCTTTTGCGGCGGCAACCCTAATGGATTTCTTGGCATAATTAACCCATGCCGCCCATGCCAATCCCCTCGACTACAACAAGGTCAGCGGATGGGGCGGGGGTCGGGAAAGTGTTGATGGTTTTCGGCAAATGCCAAAGGCAGTGCCAAAAAATATATATTTGAGCCAAGTCATGCGTGGCAATTTCCAGCTGCCCTGCAACAATACACACAGTATATATCCTGGACGGGCGGAGGATGAAATCCGATTCGGACTCAATGACATTTCTCGAGCGTGGCAATTTATGTGGACCCGGGTTAAATATAATTCGTTTTAGCCAAACTTTAAACTATTTGCAGCCGAGGCGAAAGTTGCTGTCGCACATAAATCATTTCCCCGAAGCATTTATGTTATTTATACAATTTTTCCTTACTACATTCCGAGCTCACAAATCGCCGGGGAAATGTCGTAATAGTGCCGGCTGCTCCCATAGAAAATCCATAAAGTGCCCGACCACTCGTATCTGTTTCAATTTGCATATCTTTGATTCGCCAGCTATTGTTGGAGCCACTCGGCTGGGCCTCATCTTCCACATCTACTCATATTTGTTGTTCCTGCTGTCGGCACAAGCCTCCAAGGACACACAGCACAATGCCACAAAATCTGCCACGCCCTTTGCTCCTTTTCGGTTCTTAGGTCCTCCGGATTCTGCGGGCTCACGCTCAGGGCTCAAGGATGAAGGCCCAAGGCCCAAGGCTCTGGGCTCTCGGCTTAGCAGCCAATATCGCCACTAATACGAAGAAAGCATTTCATTTTACGTTTGACTAATAGAAAGGATTCATTATGAATTATACATATGCGTTCGCCTATGCGTGTGTGTCCCATAAGCAGGGATATGCCATGCGTGTCCTGGATAAATTTGTTTTCGCCGAACGTGTCCCTGCTGGCGTTGTGGTAATTTTTTAGCCCTGGTCATGGCCCAAGTCCCTGGCTGGCAGTTTGCTGCGGTTAATTTTCAGCGGAGATTTGCTCGGGACTCCGGCTTGATTAGAATTGATGAAGTTGATGTGGCCCAGTGTCAAGGGTTGGGTCATTGTCCCACTCCCGATTTTCTGCGTTTATTATTTACGAGTCTGCCAGCCTGGCTGATTGTATGACGACTACTTTGCCACATTCGGCACTTTATGGGAGTAAACTTTTCATTTTGAATTGAATTTTTAAAAAATTCCTGAAATTAAACCCTTATTAAGCAAAGATAAATCTTACAACAATGCAAACAAAATTTAAACACAAAGAAGTCAGACAAATAGTAGCTATCCCTCGCTGTAACTTTACTTTATAAGTTTAAGTTTACAGCTAAAAATATTTTAAATTTATTTTTAAATCCCATATTTATAGACATAATAGCTCGTATTCTTATTTCATACAAACCTAGTACAAAAATAATAGCAGGGAAATCATATTTCCATTGGTTAAAGAAAATTATACAAGTTAAAGTTCAATAAGGTATAACAATTGCATTTTTCTGCCACAAACAATTTAATCTTGTATGTGATTTTAATAATTGTTCTGGTAAATGATACAATTGCGTTTCAGATAACAGAACCGAAGTGAAACCAAAAAACCTCATGTTGCTTTTGGAGATCTATTTATATAAAACTATGAAAGAAGCTTAAAGGCTAACAAAAACAGTAGCTGTACCTTAAATCTTGTTTTCCATAGCCCTTCATAATTTCGCTCTCTAATAATAGCAAACTAATTTAAGTGCCACCTTCAGAAGTGCATTCAAAATAGCTTCCGAGATTAATTCCCAAAATTAGTTTGCCCCTTGAATAATCCGCCTTATTAAGTTTGGCCATCCATCCAGGTGCCTTGCACTCTGCCATTTTTGACCACGGCCCAGAAACCGAAACTACTTGGCACATAAATAACCTGGAGACAAGGCACTCAAGTGTGTGCACAAACACAGAAAACCGAAAGGCGGAATGCAAAACTATTTTTGATATTAATTGTCGGGGCGACATAGTTTCGGTTAGAAAGACCCCAAAAGCAAATGGGCTGCCATTAATTTCCGGTCAAGTGGCTGATAGACAATCATAATTATTTATTTAGCACACATCAAATTGACCAAATGCACACGTGGTTGTGGTGCCGTCGAAAGGAAGGTGGGGGGGTGGACCTCGAGGACCAAATGGGTTAGTTGTGCGGTTTGCCAAGGTGTTGAAATGTTTACTTTGTTCGAGGCCGACAACTACTGCGACTCGGAGTTAATGATGCATAACACTTGCGGTTGTCAAAGGCGTCGGGGGGCGTGGCCCGGTGGGTGGTAAATTAAATGCGGGAATGTGTGGGCCTACGATTTATAGACCATAATTGCAACAATTTTGAGCCCCTGCACTTCCCCGCCGCTTTGATGATCACCCACGCACTTAACATTCTGATTTATCCAGTAAATGCACTCTAAAAAGGGGGCAGGTGGGCGGTGGGCGGTGTGAGGCGAAAGTGGGCGGTAACTGCCGTGGCCGCAGGATGCCGAGCAATTTTAATGACATGCTGGCAGGCATCCAATCTATATGTTAAAACAAAGAGCAAGGCTAAAAGGAACCTTCAATTTGCCCAATAGCTTGGAAATAATTTATAACAGTTTTGCAATGGCAGCGTATAGCGAAATGGAAAGGGAAAGGGATAAGAGAGAAAGGAGAAAGCAGAGAAAGCAACCGCTAAAGACATCCGCAGCGACATCAGGTCCTTATCACGGATCCACATATGTAAGTGCAACAAAAAATAAACTCAAATAGTTACGACATGCATTTGTGGGGGTTGAATTTATGGTCTTACATTTATTTTATTAATGAATTCCTTTATAAGACTCTTAAATATTTGATTTACCATTGGCCTTAGTTGAGTTTATTACAAAAACTTGTACTATTACTGAAGCTTTATATAAGAATTGCAAACCTAGAAACAATTACAATGTTTGTGCTATGAATTTCATGAATTCCTGCTTTTGGGATACAGGCTAATTCATGAATTGATAACAGAAAAGCGCTAGTTTTCAGGTGCCTATCGATAAGCGAACGAGATAAAAAAGGACATTATTTTATCAAAATCGTAAAATTCATTCATTTTTATTGTCATTGTTTGTAATAAGTATGCTGCTTAAAGACAAATTGCATTTTTCAAGTAAGGGCTGCAATTTATGGGTCGAGCTTTTGCCTTTATTGAAAGACAAAAAAAAAGAATTATTATTATTATTACAATTATTTTTGCAAGTACATAGATGGTGTTTATGCACACACTTTTAACCTCATTTCATGATACTATTGCATGATATGGATATGGCATAAACACAGTATATATTGACTATATGAACGAATTTTGTTTATCTTTATATGCAATTTGTCAATAAAATTTTAGTACACCAACATTCACGGTTTTATGTGTTCTTTATTTTTGAAATTCGACGTGAGAGTCTTAAATTATTATTTATTTGAATGCAATATTTTGTCTTTTTATGGAAATTGTAGTAAGTAAAAAAAAATCATTTGAACTGGAATTTGACTCTGGTAGCTTTGGGGAGTATGTTCAATGTGCAATGTTATTTTTGTATAAATAGCATAACAGTATAAAAAAACACATTGAATACGCCAAAAAATATATCTTTCTTTGATAAAAGTTTTTCAAAATTCCATAACTTTTTTTTTTTAACAAAATCAAAACATAAAAAGCTTACTTAATTTGTGACTCAGTTTTTTGTTGAGCACCATTCACCAAAAACATAGACTGCGGATCGGCTCACAACTTGGAGTGCAACGAAAATATATATTTAAACTTTGCCGCTGGCACTCATTAAATGCGACTTAATTTCTTTGTGGGCCTGTCCCCAATATATCATGTCAGCAATCAAGTCACAAAGAGAAAATCTGCTGACAGTTTGCATTCTGGCCGGGGTCCGAGCCCCTCATCCCTCCCCCATCACCATCCCTCGGGCCTGGTAATTTCATGCTTGGCAACATTTCGCCAGCTCTTTGAGTTTTCTTTTCGACGGGCCCGCGATGAATATTTCATTGCCGGTCAGTGGGAGACAAATTAAAAAGTTTTACGCGTCTGACCCGCGATAGAATCGCCCTGGCATTATTAAAACTTTAACAATTTATCAAATATTCTGGGCTATTTTTGGACACGCAACGACAATTGTTTACCGGACACATGGCAGTCACATCGCTGTCTTTCGTCTGCGACCATTGTAATTGCCAGATGAGTGTGAGCCGAGGAGCTTTTCATGAAATCAATGGGAAAATTATAAGTACCCGCTTCGGCAGTTCATTCTTATGCATAAACAGCCGAGGAGCAGCTGGCGTTTCCCACTCCCCAAGTCACCTGCCACTCGCTGGCCCATCAATCTTGGTCTATGATAACGCCTGGGCAGGTAGCTCGTAAATCTCGGCGCTATCTGGCAGCTCCTTGGCCCACCTATTTTTTGTTCTACGCCGCGGTTCGTTCCTATTTGCGTAGCTGTCAGCCCGCACATGTGGCCGTGAGTGAGCGATGAAGGGGACTCATCGGAAATCGGGCAACGGGCTCTAGGAGAGGCATCAAATCAATTCTGGGACCGCTCCCAAGTTTGCCCCGACGAAAGTTCGTCTTCGTCGGGGCTCGATCAAAATATTCATTGGCCAAGCTGGTTACATATTCATACTAGCAGGCCACAATGTAACATACTGCCGTGCTTCATGTACTGCCTAAACAAACTACACATGGAAAAATGAAGTCTCTATGAATTAGTTTACAAAGGACTGGAGAAACTCACTTCGTTAAAATGTGTTTTTAAATGTGTTTTTTTATTAGCAGTCGTTTATTAATTGCCGCTTACGAATTAAATAAATAAATAAGCACAATGGGAACCACTTTACCTTTGTTCATTCGTTAACTTTTCTAATTTAAATCCTCTTATTTTCATGTGCTGTAAAATTTTGGAATTAGCTACCGCAGAGTCTGAAAACCATAAGAAGTGCTAAGTAGTTTAGAAAAGAATTAATAAAAACGCTTAATATAAATAGCATACATCCACACACAATCAACTTAAGCCAGATTTTAAACTAATATAAATACCTTAAAAATTAAACAAAAACAAATAATAATGCCAATTACAAATACTGAAAATTATAATTTGATCACAAAATACTTGTAAGCTCTTAAGTCTTGAGACTTAACTTTTATTTTAAGTTAAGTTGTAAGATAACACTAAGATAGTAAGATAACTGATACTTATTCCTGTTTCAACTTTCTTTTGCTAACTTTTTCCCAGATTTTCTGAGTGCAGTCCCTCATTTTGCGAACAGGGAACAATCGGTGTATTAGTTGGTGCAACTCATGTATGAGTGCATTTCTGGTCGGGGCTTAGCACGCTTGGAAGCCTTTCATTATTGGTAATCGCAATCACACTCCGCCATACGGCATCAATCAAAAGCAGCTGAGGCTGCTCAGGCTGCCCAACCCCTGGGATTATTAATCAATGGCCAGGTTAGGTCAAAAGGTGCATTCGACAGTCACTGGCTTTCCTTGTAATCGAGCGGATACCAAAGCATTGTTGCAAACGGGGCGTGTTCGTAATTCGTATACGTAATGTGCCAGAGCCAGTGGCTGAGATAGTTCAAAGGTGTGGCCACTGATTCGCCCTAACTAGAGAACCAGTGGATAGACTCACGGAATGAGCTCCTAGCGCATTATTAAGTTGCATGCAATTAAAATTACGCGCGTAATCAGAGCGAAAAAAAGATAAATTCGCGTGATAAATATATTTTTACGCTCTGCTTGCCTCACGCGTGCTCCACAAATGGGGGCTTGGGTTTTTGCGGCGGACGGAGTTGGGATCTCCGGCGTAATCAGGCTGCCGCACTGGGGGCTAATTAATTTCGCCACTTTACTCCGTTACGGGATCTCCAGGGAGGAGCTTTGGCTTAGCGGCTGTATCTCTGTATCTGTGCGCCCGGCTTTGATTTTTTTCCATTTTCCGTTTTACATTCGGTCTGTGCTTTCTTGTTTGCCACAGCTACACGTTCTATATTCTGTATGCCACCGAAGGTTGTATTAGACTGACTGAAAGATGAGGGAAAATCAGAGCGGTGCACCTATTACTTAACTATTATTTGTAATTTTAATTACTATTATTTTTACTTAATATATAAATACATTCTTTTCTGTACCTTAAGTTTTTATATGATTTATAAGACAAATTGAACCCTCATTTTAAACTAAATAAAAGTATGATAATAAGTTATAAAAGTTATAATTATAAAAAGGTGACAAAGGCATTCCTAGGCAGCTACCTTTTAAAAAATTGCCTGTTACATATATAATTGTTTAGTAAATGTACTGAGAATTTTTATTAAATTTGAGCTGTTATTTTAACACTTTTCAATGTCCTATTTAATTTTACAGTATGTACATTTTTAACTTGTGCTAGTATAGTTTTTAAACTTTGTGCGCTGATTAAAAATATAATTTCTTAGTCGAGACATTAAGTTTTTAGCATTGCAGCGTAACTCCTAGTCGACTCCCTCTGTTGAAAAGCCCAACTCTTTTACACTTGTTTAATTTGTGCTGCTTTTCTTGGTATTTATAATTTTCTCCCAGCTAATTAATATGGCTTATATAGATGCTGTTGCCACAGTATCTTATCCCCAAAAAACTAAAGTGCAGTGAAAGTTTAAATGAAAATTCTCGACGTGCACACTTAGTTTGCTAAGCACACGGCCAGAACCATAAATATATTCGAAGACAAAGAACCGGGAATCAAGAACCCAACTGGCATAAAGTTTTTTTTCGGGCCAAAATAGTAGAGTTGCAGGCTCGACGGCCGGCCGATAAAGCGAATGCATGGGGCGAAGTGCTGATAAAATGTAGCCGGCGAAGAAACGAAAAGTGTCAGCGGGCCAAGTACAAGTTTGAGTACAAAGAGCAGTGGGTGAAGAAAAATAAGTTTTCGTGCGCCCCCAAGGGGGCGGGGCTCGATAAAGTTGCCACTGGCCCGAGGAGCAATTCTTGTTGGCCAACTGGCCAACTGGCGACACTTTCCAGCAGCATGCAAAGTAAGGGCCCGGGCGAAGTTGGCAAACAACATTAGTTGATGGCCCAAATGGGCCAACATGGCGCTCGTGGCAGTCAATAATAAGCAGGCGACATGTTGGCCAGAGCACACTTTCGGCCATCTCCGAAAAAAAGGAGGCAGCATAAAAGATGGAAATGGAGATGGAGATGAAGACTTCTCAACAAGTTTAAAGTTGCTGTCGAACTCTTGTTTCCTTGCGCTATTTCTCTTCTCCCAAATAAGGCTAAAAGGTTGCAAGTTGCTAGGAATTTATGTAAATTCGTGCTGCATTAAAGATACAGAATGCGCAATGAAGGATGCAGAAGTTTAAATTGGAGCAGGCTAGAGCACTAAAAAGTAGGACAAGCAACGCTTTCAATAATTCGATCTATATCCTCCAGAGTACTTTCCACTCAAGCAAATCCAACATATCTTCATTATGTCGCTGCCAATTACAGAGGTCAAGCATGAACCATTTGAGCAGATAAAAACACGGTTAATTAATGACTGACACTGATGAGCTGGCCAACTTTTGCCTTCCCGGAGCTCTTTCATATTTAACCCATTTAACTCCTAATTAATACACTTCACACAAATTCATTTTAATTACACAAAATAAACCAAATATTTATGTAAATGCCGCCTGTCACTCACTTGTATGCGCGTACATTTCCCATGTTAATTACGCATATGCTCACCAAAAAGTCGGCGCTGCGTGGGCGTAAAGTGGAAAAAGCCTTTCACCAGACCAGAGTCGGCGTTTGTTTGCCTGTCAGCAGCATTTGGCAAGCGGTAAAATTACAAAAAATACAAAATAAATAAAGCAGCACCAGCCGACAGCATTGCCATCGTCAAAATGAAATAAATTTTATTTGCGGAAATAAAAAGGATTGCTTACTTTCTGGCAAGGCCGTTAAAGCGAACCATACAGTAAATACAGCTTAAAGGGTAAATTTGAAACAAGTTTCAAAAGATTTATGGTTGTCGTAATTTTCAATAAATCGAATTTGCTTGCTTTTTATACATTTTTGAGGAGACATTTAATAAAGTTAAGTTTACATGAAAAAATAATTGATTGTAATTAGAATTTAAGCTACCTAACCTTACAACATTTCTTACTAATATGCTTAAAAACACTAATATGCTTGCAAAACTTTAAAACAATAAAATTATAAGATTAATGTTCCCATGGTAAAAACAAGTTTAAATGCTATTCGTATAGTATTAGAATTTCAACCTACCCACAAACACAAACATTTTTTAAAATATTCTTCAAGATACCTCTGAGAACGTATTGCTCAATTAATCAGGGATATAAATACTGTAATTTGTTACTTCGTGGCTGGTTTTATAGCCAGCTGTTCGAGGACATTGGTGGAAAACTGAGGAATTCCCCTCCCACACACAAACAACCTACAGCGAACAAGCAACAACCAACAACCTACAAACACATGCACGGGATAGACGCATTTCGTTTGTAATTAGTGTCGCAGCGGCTGTTTCGCTTTTGTTTCTGTCGCGTGTAAATTCAGAACATTAATTTTCTTAATTAGGAGTATGCCAGTGTCCTTAATTGCAAACAAGGCGTCTCGCATATGCGACCATGTGTTTCATCTGGCAAATAGAGAGCCAAATGCAAATGCTTATTAAATTAAATATGTATCTTTGAGACAGTCGCCCTGCTCTTATTACCACATAATTGAGTCGCACAGCCGAATAAGTCAGGCCTTAAGAAAACTAGCCGCGATATTTTCGCATTAAAGCGAATTCGGGATAACTGGCTGGGAAAATGGGGCAATAAAGTAGCTGAGTTTCAGCCCACATGCTGGCTGAATGGCTGAAGGGCTGAATGTTGGTCCATTATTTCATGATTCCTTTGCCATTTATCACCTGCAGGCAGTGACCGCAATCGTTGGGCGAAATTACAAATAAAATGAATTGGGACCGGCCCGAGAATGGATGAAAATGGCCGGCAGAGGGGTGAATTTACTACCCCCTCGAAGGACCCCGTGGACAAAACAAAAGGGCTCTCACCTGGACAATTTGTCAAATCGCCACCGCAATTGCTCTTGCCGAGCTTCGATTTCCGGTCTTGGTCTCCGGGCATTAAGGCCAGTGAATTTACCTCACAGACGTTGTGGGTGG
The DNA here is from genome assembly GCA_018153305.1 of Drosophila kurseongensis. NCBI lineage: Eukaryota > Metazoa > Arthropoda > Insecta > Diptera > Drosophilidae > Drosophila > Drosophila kurseongensis. Next base: position 8,294,595 of record JAECXX010000210.1, on the reverse strand, counting down.
AAATTAATTGAAAAACTTTCCTCAATACACGCGGTTAGCTAATCGTCAAATACTTGAAATAATTGACCAAATTAAAATCCTGTCAAGGGCTCTCCACTAATCGTGTTAAATGGCAACTATCAGGAGAAATACTTGCTCAATTTGGGGCACTCAAATTACCTTAAAAGGTAGAAAGTTACCATAGTATATAAGTTATGCAAATTTCTCTACTCCTTTTGCTCATTTCAATGTCAAAGCATTTCTTGCTAGTTACAAAAACGTATTATAAAACCATTTTTTGCAAAAAAACAGACATTCTTTCATTTGTGAGGGCAGTCTTTAAATGGCACAAAGCGAGGGCCTTCAATGAATGTATGCAACGTTTTGGGTGACCGCCCACATGAAATTCAAATTCCAAGTTGCAGGGCAACAATGCAGTACTTTCTCCGGAATACGAGGGAAATCTGTAAATTGTCATTCCGAAAACAATTCCCTTTTCTTGCGCTGTCAATATTCTCCCCCACCTTCTCCCCGGGAGCCCGAAATTGTACATTTTCATATGCCATGTTCCCATGCCGGAATTCATATTTCGGTTCATATGCATATGCACAGGCAGATGAAATTGTTTTTGTTCTATAGGCATTCCACACTGCCCTCTAACTTAACACGATTTTGCACTTGTCCTGCAGGAGTCCTGTGAATATAAAGAAAAAAAAATGTATTGCATATCAAGTGAGCTCTTCGAGTGGGAAACTGGGACAAGTGTACAAGTGAACAGCCATGTAAATGGCTTTTCATTTGGGCCATGTGACAGGCCAACTGCAGTCGCACTTATTTTGGCACATTGCACTGGAAATATTTTGCAATATTTAGCCATTGATTTGCACCACACTTTTTTGCGCAATTTGGCCTTAAATCGATTTGGACAACCGGGCCGAAACAATTTAAATTCGAAATCGTGGCAGAGCGAGCGGTAAATAAAATCACCAATTGCCAGCTGAAGAGCTAAATTTTCGCCCGCTGACAGGCCAATCAAATTGGCATGAAATGGCCAAGACCGATGTCCAACAAACCGAAATCCGAAACGCGTATCTAATTGAAATTCACGCCGGTGTTTGGCTTAATTTTAAATCAAATTGCGAAATGCCAAACAAATTAATCGCCGTCAATGTGTTTAAGTCGAGTCGGATTTGGCCCGTCCAGCAAAACAGAACTCATTACAATTTTTAATTAATTTTGACAATAAATTTCGCCGGCCAGGAAAGCGGTGTCCGCACTTTCCCCAATTCCAGGCTGACAGTTTGATTGAATCTGGCAAGGGTAAGGTTGGGGTCGCTCTGCGGATTGATTTTGGGTCTCAGTCGGGACGGGACTTACCTTTTCCTTTGATTTCCCCAGAAATGTATAACAATGTCAAAAGTTGTTAATGCCAGCAATCAAAACCAAAGCCTCCTGCCCAGTAGTGCACCTTTGTTTTCAATTTGCGGAGGGTAAAAATGGAATTTGCATACGCAGCTCTGGACTACGCGTGTCTACAAATTAAATTCAATATTGGAGTTTCTCGGCGAAGGAGAAAGCTGGCGAAATGATGACCACGGCCACTCCGCTCTCCTGCTGTCCATCAATCAATCAAAGCACAAAGGTGACCTGAGGGAGAAATTTGCATGGGTTCACGCAGCGATGCCGGCGACGTCCCAAACAATTTGTGTGGCTTGGCTTTTTTTCGCTCCTCCTCGTCCTTCCCCTGAGTGGTTTTCTTACGGGGGTAGGGGGGACGAAGGATCCACAGCCTTGAATGGATGGGTTGAATGGTTCTGGCTGGGGCAAACTTAACCGCAGACGTATGGTCAAAAAGCTCTGGAGAATTGGCTCATGTTTTTTGCAAAGAGCGTTTTCTTTGCTTGCAAACTTTCTGCATACCTTGTAGTCACTGCAGGGTATCATGAGGTCTATCGATGAAATACAAAAATTATTTTTAATAAATTATGTCGTAAAACCTTAAATAAATATTACATCATTAAAATAAATCTTTTCTGATTTGGTTGTAACCATATACAATGATTTTATTAACATTACAGCAAATAAATATTTTTAAGTCTATTATTTATATTTTCCGTTTTGATAAACTAATTTAGTGTCAGCGAAACCGTACACTTCAGTAAAAAAAATATTTTCCGTATTCTTAACATGCACATCGGATTTTATTAATCTAGTGTTTTAACTTACCCAGAGCTGGTCTTAAAAGACGTACAAATATTTAAGGCACTACAATTTGTAGCAAAAAAGGCAAATTGTTCTGCCCGACCTCAAACATTTCTAGTGTTACATTCGGTATTGAAATATACCATTGATTTTGAATAGCTCAAGAATACAAATTAAAACAAAGCCAAGAACACGAATGCATCCTTAAATCAATCTATCAACATAAAATGGCAAATAAAATTGAAAGTTCGTTTATTTCGTGTGCTTTGTTTTCCAGCCCAAGGGGTATCCACTTAGTCCGTTCCGAAATGCACTTTCCCAATTGCTTTGCATGTCCATTGCTGATTTCTTTTTGCGTTTTGCTTTATGCCAGCCAGGCAGTTGGCCTGAAGTGGCCGACGAGCAAGTACAGAAAGCCAGGAGAAGAAAACGGCCGGGGGTAAAAAAATAGAACTCGATGGCCGGGCGCCGTGTGGTAAATGGTTAAGGGCATGTCATGGCAATTTGCATTTTCAGCTTGACAAAGGATGTGCACGACTTTATTCCCGAGCCGGACCACGCCCCCTCCACCTACCCCTCCCCCGCCAATGGCCAACAAGCCCACCTCCTATTCAATTTTTGGCCGAGCACCAGCTGCTGTTAATATGCAAACTGGGATTTCTTTTGTGGCTTTGATTTCGGTCCGTTCCGCTGGACAATCGCCGCTCGAAGCCACGGGCCCGGCTTCATATTCAATATCATGTTCAATAATTTGGCCTCATCCTGCGGCACAGGACATGCGGAGGGGAATGAAGAATGTGTGTAGATATAAAAGCAGATGGGCAATATTTGTGGCCCTGCCAGCATTGATTGCCGGCGCTGAGCGTTTAATAGACTTTCAAATATTGCCACTTCGGCCTGGATAGGATGCGGATGCTGCGGTGAGCCAATGAGGATGTAGGCCAATAAGATAATTAATGTCCTGGGAGTAGGCCAGATAGCCACCCCACAAGGCGCCCAAGGCACTCCGACAAGGACGAACTGAAAGCTGGTCCAACTCGCTGATTGCCTGCGTTAATGTTAATTGCCCTTGATGAGTTTTATGCGCTGCGCTAATGAACAAATGACTGCACATCGCCAATATGTATGAACGACCAATTCGGCCAAACTATGAGCCCCAATGGGTGGCTTTGTGAGTTTGTGGGGCACATCATGGCATTGTTAGCCACCGGCCAGGCAACATTTAATTGCCGACCGGGGTCGTTTGTTGTGGAGGGCCTTTGATAGCGTAGATAGCGCCTACATACATGAAGGTGCTTAATTGAATATTCAGTCACGCAAATTAAAGTCACTTGGGGTTAATAGCAGGACTGGGGGTGGCTTCTAATGCCATGGCATTAATAGGATATTTTTAAAACAAACATTTTCTTTTAAGTTATTAAATATTTTGCGTTGATTTCATGGAAACATCCGCATTTAGCAATAAAGAGCTTTACCCATAACTTTATTGCTAAATGCGAATGTTTCCAAGACAAGGACAGGATGGCTTCTTCTGAAATAAATATTCATAAGATCCACAGGCCTTTGGCAGTTTCCTTTGAAAAACCATTTTCCAAACTTTCCATTAGCAGGCAGACTTCCGCTGGAGAATCGCTTTCCCATTATGTTTCACAAAAAGCCACTTCGTGCTTCGAGTTACAGCTGATGTCCTGACTTGTATCCGAAATTTGCATACAACAGACGCCAAAGGGAATTTGAAACCGAGAACAAAACCACCGCTGATGGCTGTCAAAAATAAAGAAGCAAACGTTGGCTAAATTAAGCCGGAAACCAAATTCACTTGCAACATGCAACGTCGCCTTTTTGCGGTAATACTGGTGACTTCAACTTCATTTCCTGGCCGCAGGACCAAGACCAAGACCAATTTGCAAGGCGCGGTCGCATCTGCTTCCTAGGCGTATACGTAACGCTGTGCGCAAGGCAACCCGAAAAATGGGCAAAAAAGGCAGCAAAAAGGCTCCACTCCACAACCGCAATCACAGAGTTTCGGAGAGCCAGCAATTTGAGCCAAGACATTGTGTCCCCCGTCCACACCACTTAATGACTTCCGCAAATAAAACGCTTTGTTCTGGGACAAGTTTAAAGCATTAGCACATTGCTCCCAGCACAGCAGCTCTGCAGCTGTTTGTACATATTTATCAGACTGTTTTGCTGCAATCTGCTAATGCATTTGGCTCGGCGACTAATGAATATTAATGACACCACCAACCGGCGAGGGCCGGGCCAAATGGCAATAAAAATATTTCAATTAGAGCCGAGCTGCCAACACATGCAGCAAGATCAACGACTTCGTTAATGCCACAACAAGTTGAAGATGCAGCTGCAACCGCAGACAAGCCAGACAACCAGCACACGAAAAGATAAACCGATGCCAGCACGTTGGCATGCATAAATGATGGCCAACTGGGGCACTTCGCATTTTCAGTTGTCCGGGACAGCTCATGACCAGTCAAACGCCACAAAGAAAGCAATCGTTAGAACTATATACACAATGAAAAATGATTGGACACTCAGAAAAAGAATTTTCAGTGTCGTGGAAATTAGAATATAATCTAATACTTAAAGCCTGACAACACTTGCAAAACCTTATCCGTCTTAAATTGCACAGCACTGGTCGTCAAAGCAGTAAGTTCCAACACTAAAATCAAAATAATTTAATATTTACAGCCCCATTTCCCTATCCACTTAAAGGTGTAAAATGTTATTAAAAAAATTAATAATAAAATCTAGTTAAAATCAGCAAGTAGTACCACTCCATTAATCTATGAAACAGTCAATTAATCTCTGCCACAAGGCTCCTATAAACATACTACTTCTCCCAAAAGAATCAGCAGGCTACATTTAAGGCAAATGTCATAAGCCCTTATTTGTTTTTTATTTGGATTGACCACAAATTCGGTTTATGGAAATTTATACAAATTTTCAATAAGACCGAAGAGGCAGTTCCTGTCAAGTATTTTTAGGGTAAGGGACCACCAAGGAAACACCAAAATGTCGATCACCATAGAGGAAAAGAACTTCGGTCTGGCCGTGAACCCCCTTACCGAATCCCGAGAAATGGTGCGCTGCTTCACACTGAAGAACACCAAGGGCATGTCCGTGTCGGTGATCCAACTAGGTGCCATCATCCAGAGCGTTTGTCTGCCGGACGACTCCAAGAAGATGGAGGATGTGTGCCTGGGCTTCGACGACGTCGCCGGGTACGTGGCCAACAAGGGGGCCTACATCGGGGGAACCCTCGGCCGAGTGGCAAACCGGGTTGCCAACGGCGAGTATACAGTGGACGACACAACCATCAAGGTGACAAAGAACATCGAGGTAAATAATAACACGGAAAACATAAAAACACAAATAGGAAGCTCTTTAGGATTTATTATTAGCATAATAATGTTCTTATTAATTGTGGCCAGACTCACTAAAGGAAACACTTATCAATTAAACAAGGTACTTCTCGACCTCAACTAAATAAAACAAAATGTAAGCAATTTTTTCCTATAAGTTATATATATTCCAAATCAGCCAAACCGAAATAGCAATGCCAGTCTAATATATGTACCAAGCTTGTTCTTTAGGAATTTGAAGAAGCTATAATTCGCAAATAAAGAGTTTTAGTTTTATTTGTAAATTTGGCAAAACAGTAAAAAAAAAGAAACAAGAGATTAATATGTACTATTCTTTTGCTACCTATTTTTTTAAATTTCAAATGATATAAAACTATTCTTTTTATAAGATGATGATCACAAGGTAAGGCCAATCCAAAAGGTGTCCCAACCTATAGACCTCTCCGCTATACTTTTTTTATTTTTTATGCTTAAGCAAAGAAACCTAAATGTTGATCATTAATAAAAACCCTTATCCATTTCCAGGATAGATTCCAACTGCACGGCGGATTTGTGGGATTCGACAGCGTCATCTGGGAGGTGGTGCAGAAGACTCCCGCGGGCGTGGTCTTCCGGCACGACTCGGAACACGGCCACGAAGGATACCCGGGCACTTTGACGTGCCTGATCACCTACCGGCTGGACAATGAGAACCGATTGTCGGTCACCTTCGAGGCGACCACCGATCGCCAGACGGTGGTCAACCTCTCTAACCACGCCTATTACAATCTAGCTGGTCACGCCTCCGGGGCCAAAGGACTGGCCGAGCACACGGTGGAGATTGCATCCTGCGAGATTGTGGACACGGACGACTGGCAGATCCCCACAGGGAACTTGAACGGTGTGGCCGACACAGTCTTCGATCTCAGGTCGCCCGTATTGCTAGGCGATCGCCTGAAGCATTTTGAGGACAGATTGATCAAAGGCTTCGACAACTGTTTCGTGGTCAATGGAGGTCGGCCCCAAAGATCCATTGTCAAGGTGGCCAAGATTGTGCATCCGCCCAGTGGCCGAGCGATGGAGGTGTGGACCGACCAGCCCGGGATGCAGTTCTACACTGCGAACAATATGTCTACCATATCTGGCAAAAAGGGCGCTCGATATGTGAAGCACGGATCCTTCTGCGTGGAAACCGAGAAGTTCCCCGACTCTATGAATCACCCGGATTTTCCTTCGATTACTCTTGAGCCCAACGAGAACTATCGACATGAAGTAGTTTACTGGTTTAAGGCCGAGAAGACCTGCAGGTGCTGCTACAAAAAGTAATCCTGATATCTCTTAAATAAATCTGAAGGTGCAAAGGTTCCTAGCCCCTAATAATGCCTTATACATTTTCAGAATTTAGTTGGATATACATAAGCTAGTCATCACTGGGAAAACAAATTTCAATTCCCTTAAAAATGATATAAATTTAAATCCACTTAGCAAAAGGGTAGATTTAACTAGCCCTGGGAAAAATATTAAAGTATTACATTGCAATTTTCAGCCCTTAAAAACTCATCCGTAGCCGAATCAATAGTATTAAATTTAAAAAACAACATTTATATATACTCGAACTGCATGGGTCAGTAAATATTAGTTAAAACTTTCATTTTTGGTTATAAAAGAGCTGCAGGGGCCATGCGATATCCAGGCTATAAATTCACCACAAACAATATGCAGCCAAACGAATTTGGTTGCTCCAATTTGCACTCACCTGTGCGAGTGCTCGTGTGTCGGTGTGTATTTGCGGCAAACCCTTTGGGGTTATCAGCTAACATGGGGCCACCTTGTCAAAATAAACCATTCAATTAGTGTTGGAAAATTGAATTTTCCATGCAGCCCGTTGATGCGGTAGCTGTGATAAGCTGCGGGCCATCGACACTCCTGCGCAAATCTTGGCCAAGGCACAAGAAATTTCATTAGCCTAACGAGTTGTTTGCTCGAAAGGCCGAGAGAAAAACTTTGTCATCTCTTGAACTACGGAAGTTGGGTTGTGGAAGCTCTAAGGCCTTGTTTGCCATTCAGTTCATACACAAAAAAACTAGGAATTAGTGTTTTTGAAGATGAAACCAAGCGAGAAAACTGCATCAGGCGAGACTGGAAATTGATTGAAGATAGATTTGAATTGCAAGATTACATCACAAGTAAAGACATAAGATTATATTTCCCTTTTGATAAACCAAATAAGGAACCTATTTAGGACAAGTATGTCTACCAATTAATCCAACAGAAAAACATTTATTTTGCCAGCACTTTTTTATTACTTGAAGGATATTTCCAGTCTTATTAATGATGACAATTCCCAAGGACGACATTAATCTGTATTCAGGCAGTAGGCTTTGGTCACATTATGGTCTCACACAAATAATGTTAACAAGCTCATAATTAAATATTTGCACAATATTTTGCGTGATTAAAATGAAAGTCAAACACAGCAATACATAAAAGAAAAAGTTGTTTAAAATGCACAGCACACATAAACATAAAATGCTGACAGCCCCGGCATCAGGTTAACCGCAGAAGCGAGCTCACTAAAAATAAAAATTAAGCTCGCCGCTCCTGATTACCTAACAAACCAAAAACAAAAAAAAAAACACGGAATAATTTCAATGGGAGAGCTTAACAAAATTTACAAAAACCAGGGGGATGGGAAATAAAGGCAAACGCAAACAGAACGCTAAACAATCAAGCCTGAAACTCCCCTTCCACAGCTGCTTTTGCTCTTTAACAAATTCATTATAACTTTTGCTATTAAAAACATTAGAAGCGACTGTACGCATTCCATTCAGGCCAAATAAAAAAGGGGACGACTCCCCTCAGTTTGCCATATATTCACGTTTTGTGTTTTTCGGCTTGCCAGGCGGAGCAATTTAACCCAAATGCTTATCATTTAGCCATTTAATTTAACCTTTTGCCCGGCTCACACATGCCACCAAAAATAAAAGAGCGCAGACATTTCTGTCTAAAGGATATTCGAGGTATATTGAGCTTTGCTAAGTCAAGAAAATATGACGAAATAGTTTACCATATTATTTTAATTTAAAATTGAGTTAACAAGAAAAACAAAAACAATCTATTTTAGATTAACAGAAAGAGCTAAACAGGTTATTAAAATGGCATACCCTTCTTAAACAAATCTATCAAAAATACAATATGATATAAAAAACCAATTTATTCGAAAAACAGCAAATTGTCAATAACTTTCACAGAAAAAGTTTTGGCAATTGATTTAAAAACCAATATTTTAATGGATATTAATTCCTTAAAGTGAATTTTCAGTTTAATGTTACAGAGTATTCTGAGTACTGCTTCCAACCTAATACGTTGGTAAACTTTTTGCATATCACAGCCCATTCCCCTTAGCTCTGGCTTTGTTTTTAATACAAACTGCTGCTCATATTGCTAATGATTTTGGGTCACAGTCATCCGCACACTCTCGAACCCTTAGCACACCCACCCAAAAACACCAAACACACACTCACGTAACACTTATGGCAACACGTACTTGGGGTCCGTTGCCAGTTTTTTGGTTCTGCTGCCAGCCGTTGTTAAGTATACGCCGCATTGCTCTGTTTTTCGGGTGTTGTGTGTTATGTAATGTGGCTGGAATCCCTGTCTCCCTGTCTCCCTCCAACCGTACACCCCACTCACTTGCACCTTCGTTGTTGCACAAATTAAAAACGCGCTACTCTATCTCATTTGTTGCCACTGCGACTCCAGCATTTTAATAAAATGCTGTTGCTATAAACGTGATCCTGGCTCTAATTGTTGTTGCTACAAGGACTGACTGACGTGTGTGTGTGTGTGTGTGTGTGGAAAACAGAGTTACAAAGAGAGAGAAAAGTTTAGGTAGCTGATTTATTTTTTAGTAAATGGAGCTTGTGCAAAATTGTGTGCAATTAGTTAGTCGCCAACTTTCCTTTTTTACCAACCAAAATTAGTAAGCGAGCTTGTGTAATTGAGAAGTGCCTTGAAACGAAAGCTGGAATAAGAACAGAATGCAAAAAAAACGGACTCAACAATTGGCTCGCAAAATAATTTGCTTTGCAACTAGTTTACTTGATCTACAAAAATGTTTATTTAAATTTCCACACCTAATTTTCTTACTTCTTTGGAATAAACTAAGAACTTTGTAGTGATTTATTTAAGGACCAGAACAAAATCTAATTGAGATGTTTTATGTTTTATTAACTAAATATTTATGTACTTCTTCTGCATTGCAGCAAACAGTTTAAGCTCACAAATTTTAAAGTTGGTCAAGTTTTCTACATAGCTTATTTATTTTCTACTTATTTTCATACATCTTTGGATTATATCAAGAACTTTTTAGTAATTTTTTAAAAGTCAAGAACAAAAACTAAATGAGCTCAACGTACAGTTTATGTTGATAATTTTCAAAGTTAGTCAAGTTTTCTACTTAGTTTATTTACTTGTCATCGCAAAAAGCACCTCAAGAAAATATCGAGACGTTTAATGTGGAGCCAGCTTTAATGTCAACACCCTTCTACGTATATATCCTTTCAGCCAGACAGGATACGGATGAGCTCAGCCTGGGCTCATGGTTATGCATCAGCTGCATTTGCCTGCTTAGGTCAACCTGGCAGATAACTATTCTGTGGGCGAGTCGGCATTAGGATGATTTTGTTAATTGAAATTCGACGGCAGAGTGCACAGGAACAATTTCCTTTTGTTGCACGTGCGTTGCGTATACGCAGTGTGTAAACCGACGATGATGATGCTCCTGGTGCAGCTACAGGAGCAACAATGCCAGACATGCGCTAATATCGAAGAAAGCTTTTGTAGTCCACCCAGTGCGCTTCATTTGATGCAATCCTTGCCTTTTGTTTGCTCTTGCCAGCTCCTGAAAGTCGGCTGGCTGTTATGCCCACGTTAAGAGCACGTCCAGCGATTGTATTTTCATTTTGCTTGTAAGTTTTACTATCCCTTACTGACACTCCTGGTCTGGTCCTCTTTCAGCCCGTGTCTGTCCACCAGGACCTCCACTTTGCCACCCGGTCGGTCCTCATCCACTTGAGAACTCGTTTTCCTCGCGGCTTTTCCCTTTGTGTGTGTGCAGCACAATAACTTGCCTTCCGCTTGCTTTGCACGCCATTGAAAATGTTAAACTTACGCTTATTGGTTTTGCGAGTATGCAGTTCACTACGTAATTACACCACCCGACAAGCCAACGCACTCCCAATGCAGTATTTTCCCTCATAACTGAAGTTACTTATAATATCAAACGCCTTAAATTGCTTTTTTAATTTTTGTATTTGTTAACTACGTTTACCCATTTCGGCTGGTGTAAGATGTTATCTATTATGAACTGATTGGCAGGGCCTTAATTGAAAACCAGTTGCTTATGTCAGTTAAACTCTACAAATTTTTCAACTCTTTATAAGTAGAAGTAGCAATGAAAAATCGAAATAAGCCACATCACAAGCCATAATGCTGCAGACAAAGCGGAAGAATAAAAATGCTTTCTGTGTGATGAATTCTTCCCTCAGACTTTGCTAAGCGAATATAGCAACGCGTGACAGCACCGTTAAAAAATTATCACTAAAACAAAGATATATATTAATACCGATTAGATAGTTTGCCTGTTCTTTGGCCAATTAATACTTGATTTCAATTAAAGAGCCAAAGATTTTAAGCAGAATATATAATACAACCTGCCCTTACCCTTACAGACAAATTATATTTTTTGCAGCTGACTTTTCTGCCAGTGAGAAAAAAATCAAATAGCATTCTTATCCAGGACATGGTGGAATACTGTGGCTGACCTGCTGCTGTCACAGTGAATGCGACAACTCGACGAGCCAGCCAATCTGACTTTCAGTTCCAGGACGAGAGCTGGAGTCCCGAATGTGCCTTTCGGGCCATGCATTGCTAAAGCCAAGCAGTCAAGTTTACTACGGCCTGGAGGGGCGTCTTCCCCGGGCCGAGCACTCTGTCCTGATTAGGAAAACGTTTCAATAATCTCGACCGGGATGGGAATTGTCTCTGGACAAAAAGCGGGCACAACAATTGCAGTTCAGGGCACTGAAAACTTTCGAGCGGACCAACTTGGCCTTGCCCGTAATTAAGCCTTAAATATCAACAATGAGCAATTGTTGGACCAAGCTCGCTGCTTAATTAAGCCTCGAACAAAGGCGTTTTGTTGCGTTCTTGTTTTCGCTTTCGTTTTTGCCATCAAAAATCATCAGTCAGATTTAATCAGGGGCCGAAAATACCGCATTGTTAATGCGGCATCAATATTAATTAAGAAGCCTTCATTCCCTCCGAAAGCGTATGTGCAAATCGCCGAGGGGAGAACGCGACTGACACAAATCTGACAGGACTTTGACAAGGAACGCATTCTAAGCAGGCTACCACAACATAAGCGACATGTCAAATGCCAAGAGTGACTCGCCAAAGATAGGTCCTGCGATATCTGAACGATCTGGAGTTGGCTCAAAAGCTGCCTCGCAAGCTGAGACTGCCGCTGAAGTGGCTGACAGTTGACAGAAAGCCCGATAAAATTAGCAACAGTGGAATTTGGTTAGGACTAAATATATGTGGGCTTAGAATTTGGAGTAATGCAACGCATAATCTTTGGGTTTGGTTCAGAGATCTTTGTTATTTAAAAAATTCAAGAAATTATATTACTTTGCGTTAGAAGATAATTTTAATTGGAAATGATTTTTAGATATTTAACTAATATTTCATGGTAGTATATAGTGGGAAAAATACAACATTTTGTGTGCCAAAATTAAGCTATGTTAAAATCTTTTTTTGTACATTAAGTATTTGATCACCAAATAAATTATTTGTCCTTTTAAATATTATGATCATATTGCTACTGTTATTTACAACACTTTCATGAAGTTGTTGCAATGTATTTTATTTCCAAATTCTTTGACTACGATTTTATCACTATGCCACGTCCGCATTATTTGGCAATAGTTTATCAAGGCTCAGCAGCGGCTTGGCTTGGCAATATTATTAATTATTTTTGCAATTAACGCGTCATTGTTGCTGCATCACGTTGGTTAAACGGCCGCGTAAGCGAGTTTTGGCTCACACGCGTCATAATTAGCGGGCTTTGTGCGCCCGAGTTCGCTCATTTGGCGCCTTTCAAGCCAGGTCGGGCAGATAAACTTCGCAGCAGGCAATCGAGGCAATACCAGTGGCAATGGCGATGGCCAGGGCTTATCCACCGCTCAGCCCGGCGTAAGCCGCTAAAAGTGTTGCTTATCGGGCGGAGACAGTTCGTCACATGCAAAAACTTCCGGCGCGGGGAGTGCACATAAAAAGTTGACGCAACACGCCCAGAAGACATGTGAACGTTTTATTGGCATTAAGGGATCAAAGGCAGCTCTGTCACGAGGGCTGGAGTAAACTCTTTGTAGCGCCCTCGAGTAAAGGAAGCAGCGGCGGCCATGTTTGCACAGGCATCCACGGGTACTTTGCTGAAATTTTAGCGCTGACACAAGAAAGATTTCAAGAACAGCTCACACAGGCCAACAGACAAACCAAAAAAATGGGTGCACATAAAGAAATAAAAGCTGATTTAAACCAACAACATTACTTTCAATATGTTCTGTGCGTCAGACATATCTAAAAATATTAAAACTCTCGAACCTATCATTATTACGCACTTTATTATTTTAAAATTTGTATTACATAAAGTAATAGATAGAAAAGTAAATATCTTTTATAATACCACTTAACTCAATTTCGGAGCATTTTTTCTAAGTGCATAAAAAGGCAGGCAAAGGCAACTAACGGCGACAAAGGCAGCCATAAACTTTTAGGGCACACGCTGCGTATACGCAATCAGCTTTGGGCAAACATTTACCCAAATAGTTTTCGTTTTTAAAGCGAGAAAAGCGCCGAGAAAAAAGAGCTTGCTTAGCTCGGCATTTTATTAGCTGCTTATATGTGAATGCGAATTTAGTCATAAATCTGTAGACGCGCCGCCGCTCTGCGCACTGTCGCATGAAATTGAAATATAGTGTGATTTTCACTTTAGCCAGTCGTCGAAGCTTGCGAGCCAAGCGAAAATCTCGCTTTCCCCCCATTCCGTGACCACTGAACAGCAACGGCAACGGAATTCGATGTCAAAAGCCCTGAAATACCAAGAAAAACAGGAAAACAAGAATCAACAAGAGTGGGAGCAAACTTCGGCGATCCGAAGTTTTTATACCCTTGCCGCTGTTAAAAAATTAAATATTCTATTTTGGTGCTTAAAACTAATGCAGTTCGGTTTTCCGATACATTTTTCGATCGTTCCTATGGCAGCTATATGATATAGTCGACCGATTTTTATAAAAGCAAAGCCGTAATTCTGAAATCGCATTGTATATGGATAAATGTTAGGAAAACGAAATTATAATTTTATTTCCCTTTTTCCCGATTGTTCCTCTATGAGCTATATGATATAGTACGCCGATCCCGCCCGTTCCGACACTACCTGCATAAGAAAAAATTATTTTTGCAAAGTTTCATCCAAAAACCTTTAAAACTGTGGGATTAGTTTGCGTAAAAACGAACAGACGGACGGAAAGACATACATAGCTAGATCGACTTGGTGATGCTGATCAAGAGTATATATACTTTATAGGGTCGGAAATGTGCCCTCCACTGCGATCCAAACTTATGAAACATAACACCCTCTGCAAGGGCATTATTTTATAAAAATGTTGAAGAAGTTAATGGATATTAAACTAAAAACTTTTTAAACTAAAACTGTTAATGTAATACAAAGTTAATTTAAAATAAAAATATTTAAAATTCATTTTTGGAACTCACCGAAACTGTAGTTCAATGGAATTGAAGTCCCTCAATCGAATTTCTCCTCGATGCCAGGGTGTGGAAAAACAAAGGAAAATGCCATTGCAAAGGAAGCCATTATCCGTGCGTTATTTATGACAATTTCCTTATGAGTATTGCCAGCCCCACTCCATCCACAATGGATCGGCACCTCCGACCTGCCAGCCCCTCGGCCTCCATCTATTTTTCCCTGGACACATGTGCGTTTTCACTTTCTGAGGCGTTTCCAAATGAAAGGCGACGCCTTCGGCGCTTGACTTTAACGCGGACAGCCAGTCTCCATTGCGTGCAGTTTTCTGGCGGGAAATGGCCGTGGAAATGGGAAATGGCGAACGGCAAATGCAAAGCGTTTCCTTGCGTGTCTGTCTAAATGTTATTATTAGTTATCAGCGGCGTTTGTTATTTGCCTACTTCGCCACTCGATTAATGTTTTCCTACCGTGTCGAACGCCATTTGTTCTGCCAGGGAATATTTTAGCAGGTTGTTCCACCTAATATGCAGAAATGTGATTAAAACTGCCGAATTAAATGCAAATAAAGCCGCACTCAAAGTTGTTGCGTGAAGCTCGCTTTAATGAACCATTAAAGATCTGAAGTACTTTTTGGACTCAACTTAATTAATAAGACCAATAAAAACTTGTTCAACTACTCTTCAAATATTATGATTATAGTGTAAACCATTAATTGTAATCTTTCTCGGAAAACCATTGAAATGAAAGCTTTAGAAACCCCTTAAGGTAAGTCTCTCAAATTCAAAATCATTTGAATGGCTTATAAAGTCAGCTTGCAATCTTGATTGGAATAAATTGTGGGAAAAATATTTTGCATTTGCAGCCGCCGTTGCCGCCAAATGTATATTTACATGATATTTGCGGGTGTTTTTTCTTTGTCATGCTGGTCATATATTTAATTCGCATGTTTACTTGTCCGACATGTGGCTGGCAGCGGTGCACACGATGTGGTGAAATGGCCAATGCAAAAAAGATAAATACCCTACAGGAGGGTGCACCTAAATGGGCGTGTCAGTCGGCTCGCGCCGTGTGGCATGCTCATGTCATAATTCTAAAATTTGCGGTTGGCATGCTAGACGGCACTAAAATACAGATAATGTGGGCTCACACATATATACAACTAACCATTAAATAGTATTTAATAAATATGGCTTAGGTGTACATATTTTTTCGATTTTAATCTGGTTAGATTGTCAACAATATGATTTTCCACCCACAGTTTTAAAATATGTTTCGATAAAATATAAAAAAAGGAAGTGAAGAAAATAACTATGTCGTGTAGGGGACATTACAGTTTAAGATCCGCTTTATGTTTAAAATTACAATGAATATTTGGTAACAAGATTTTACATTTATTTTTTAAAATTGTTCATTATACCCAGTTGTCCTTTTTGTTAAATTGTTTGTTGCTTAAAGAAATTTCTTCTCTTGAAATGTATTAAAGCTTTTGAGTCATGGCAGCTATTTCTGTTCGATAAGCTGTATAAAAGGGAAAACAGACACCCATCTCAGACTCAATAGCCGTAATCGTATGCGAACGTATGGGTACGTATATGTGCGGTAGTTAAAGGACCCGGCCAATCCTTGTATCTGGCGAATAGTTTGGAGTAATTTTCTCTGGCTAAAGACGAAGACGCTGGAGGGGGTGAAGGGGGTGCGGTGTTGGCAGGGCCAACAACACTTTTCGGCTGCATAACAAATACACTTCAATCAATGCCAAATGGTCGTGCCGGCAATCACAGGGCACACACCCATCACCCATACATGTGCACACGGGGTTTGTCACAGTGTGTGTGTGGGCGCCACAAAAATGAAAACAAATTTTGGCATGATTGCTGATTGTTTGTCTTTTTCATTGTTTGGCACGAATGCTGCCTCTGCCGACGCAGGCGCACATTTATTGCTTCCCAATTGGAAATAAAAATGGCGGGCGGCGGGAAACAAGAAAAGAAGGCTCACCATGTAAAAAACGTTGGCCGTTCAACTTCAATTGAAATAAAAAGCGTAGGAATGCGGTATGTGCACGATGTGACGTAAAACAAGTGGGCTCTGAATGGATAAGTGCCTTCTTTGATAGTTGAATACCCTTCAAAAAGGTAGTAGAAAATCGCCTGAATATCAACACTGTTCTACAAAACTAATATTTTATACGTAACCTAAGCTTTTGAACTAAAACATTTAGAAGATCGGAACTGTTGGAGTTCTTAGAATTAGCATCACTGGCAGCATTTGCGTTCATTGGCATCATTGTTTTCCATTTTTTGGCATCATTGAAGCGGTATTTCATTTTTGATAAGAATCTTAAGAAGATGTAATAAGTTATAAAGGATTAAATAAGAAATAAAGGAAGCTTTGTTAAATTAAGAATTCGGACTCTTATTGTTGATAGTTTTGGGAAAAAGTAGATTCTCGTAACCGAAACAAATCAATTGGCTCACCCCACATACCCCACTCACCGTGCAGGGTGAATTGAAACACTCGAGAAACAGAAGGTTTTCTTCTTGGTCTGGCTTTTGATTTGATTTGCTTGGCGGGCTCCTTTTTTCGCTTTTTCCCGATTTTTTCCTCTCCGTTCTTTCGGCTGGGTTGCAAACATTTGCCGCTGACTCCGGGCCTTACAGTCACCGCTGATTAAAACAAACACAATGCCGGCGTAATGACGACATATGTACGTCTGCGGATTGCTGGACCCACCCCGAAAATTCCCAGCCCATCGCCTTTTTTCCGCACCATTGTACAATTTCGTCTGCGTTTTTTTGCTCCACGTTTTTTGTGTGCGGCTTTGCCGTACGCGTTTTGACTTTTTCTTCGATTTCGAGCATTGATTCATAATTGATTAGCATTACTTTAGCTATTGTGCGATTTATACATACATAGTGTGTGTGTGTTCGAGAAAGTTGCCCTTGGGCAACGTCTGCTATGTTAAATTAAGCGTAAATTTTTCGGTTTGCTGGCGCATTTTTGATGAATTTTATTGCTTTGTGCAATTACTTTGCTGATTTTATGTTTATTTATAGTCATGCAATACATCTTCGCTTTGATTAAACAATAGAAATGCGTAGGGCATGTTTAAAAACCAGAATAATTATTTTATGGCTGCCTTAATCTTCCACGAAATTCATTCTTCTATTTTAAATTTATTCAATTTACTTAATGTAATTTCTGGCATTTTTTCTTTCATAATAAACTGCGAACTCCAGCATAAATATTAATTTTCAGAATCTTCGCCTCCAAAAGAGTATGCTTTAATAATTGCCAGAAATATTTCGTGGCTCGGGCAGCAGCTACATTGCGGCATTAACTATTTTTAATTAGACTGGTTGTGCATAATCAGCTGCAAGTTGTTGCCGGGTGCTGCAAGTTTTCTTGCCCAACTCCTGGGCGAACGGACTTTCCCTAACGAACTGCGTGCTGCTGCTGCATGTTGCATTTAAAGTTTTCGTAGCGTGCAATGCAGGAAATCATTTTAACAGTTTTCTACCTCGCCCCCTCCCAATTTATAATTTTCCTTCTGTTTCGCAACTTTGCTCATATTTTCTATACACAAGTTCAGTGCACCCCCAACACAGACAACATGAAAAGGAGCCCCAACACCAACTTCGCCTTTGTTGCATGCTTGTTCGGGTTACCTGCCGGCTATATAAAATACCTATTAGTGAGAGGGGTGTACCGGTACCGGTTGATAAAGAGCATCTCAATTAGCGCTGGCTGCACTGTTTCACTGAGTTTAAGCTCAGTAAAATTAACTTTTTTACATTTGATTATATCAGCGTTCCTTACTTTAGTTTAAAAGTTTACATGTGGTATCGCCAAGTCTGTAAAACAGCTAGTATTTTTCGATATTTGCTCCTTTTTTTAAGACCGCGGCTAGCGACTCCTCTTCGTCTTTGCGGCCGTAACTCGTCTGTAATTATGAATGGCCAGCGGGTTAAAAAAGGTACAAAAGTCATTGACTTGCTGCTTCTGCACTTGCCTTTTTGTTTAATTAAAAGTTTATGCGAGCTATCTGCCTTTCATTTAATTTGCCCGCGAGTATATTTAATCAACATGCTAAAATGGAAGCTTAACCTTTGGTATTGACAGGTCAATTGCAACGTCTTCAATATTCAAACATATTTATAAAAGAGCGGGCATTTCTACTTAACCTCAGTGCCACTGCTGATTAAATAAACATTTCGCAAATAAGTTAATCAATTTCCTTATCCAGCAACCAATTTCAGTATAAATAGCTCTTGGAAGTTATCATTATTCAGAGGCTCAAAAAATAGTAAATTAGGTATGTGTGTTAGTGTTTAGTGACTCAATTGTAGTCATCATTAAACTGTCAAAAATAACAATAAAATAATATAATAAACAATAAATTTAACGGGCCATACTGAATTTGTACCCAAACAACATAATTAATATTTTATTATAATGTTTGAAACGATTTAAATATCCACTTCAAAATATAAAACAACTATGCCACTAACATTGCTAATATATACAGTTAATATTGATCAAAAGAGAGTAATTATCATATTTTTATTGAGTAATTGAAGGACTCTTTAAATACCATTCTTGCTAAAAAAAAAACACTTCAATCCAAAAAAAAAACAATAGAAACGAGTTCAATGCATTAGGTTTCACATTTTTCCCTAATTATTTTATCGATTTGCAGGATTTACTTTTTCATTTGTTTTAAATTTCAGTGGTTATTACAAGGGCTCTTCAAATACAATTTGTAGTACCAAATTCAAACTAATTTATTTTCGCTAAATAACTAATCAAGTTGCAGTTTATATTCTTCTTCATTTGCCAGCCATTTTGGGTTTTCACTCATCTTTTCCAAAACAACTTAAATGTCCATTGAGTGCGTAGAGCAAAGCTAACGTAATCGAATACTTTTCCTATTTGTTTGCTCCTAGCCGATTCTCTCCGGCCTTAAATACTTCTAACTGATTTCGGGGTGGCCAATCCCAAGGCTCTGACAAATAGACGGCCATCAAGGAGCGGAGAAAAAGCATTTTTTGTTGGCCGAAATTTTATCTATGCATGCCTCTGACCCAAGTCCAAATAACGACCATCAAACAAACTTTGATTTATGACAATCTAGTTCATTTGATTATTGCTGCCGACAACTGGACACACGCAAGGAAAAAGCTGGGAAGAGTTGGTCTCAGGGTGTGTTGTGTGGAAAACATTTTCATTTTCCATTCAAATTCAATGCTAATCTACTTGCACAACAAGCCACATTTTCTGCCAGGCCTAGCGGCTCGCTCAAGGATCATTTATCAAGGAACCGGGGACCGCTGTCCCTTTTTTTTTGCTTTTCCTGGGCAGTTTGGCTAGGAGTGCCTGTGCTGGGCATTATCAACACACATCGGGTTCATTATTTTTATCGTACAAGTGTTTGATACTTCCTTCTATCCCTGCTTTATATCACTCCAGCCAACACGCGCCGCACATTAAGCAGCCAACCGTATTTTAAAAGGTCGAACTTGTGCATTAACTCTGTGCAACTGTGCGTATACGTAATCCAAGGAGTTACGACGGGAGTGAACGGGTAAAAGAAAATAGGTCTCAGAAGATTCTCTAGGGGTGTGTCCTTTTTGAAATGCTAATTTTCCTACCGCTACCTTTTAAAGTGCCTCACAAAAAAAAATTAAAGTTAATCACAGATAAGTTGGTTCATTATTTTAGATGCAAGATTTGAATAGTATGATTATCCCGATCAAAAATATATATGCGCTTTATTGTGTCGGAAACGCTTTATTATGTCTGGTAAATATCTTTCTATATATTATTACTATATATATTACTCTACACGTAACCCCTATAATTAAAAAATATAATAAACGTAGCAAAAACATTTCTAAATTCTGAGAATAATAACTTATAGTTGTTTTCCATTATTGGTTGGGTTTTGTAAGCATTTTAAAGTATTTATTTATAAAATGTAATTAACCAATATTAGTGATAAAATTAAAGGCGGATTACCTTCTTTACAAAAACTAGCTGTCTACATATACTTGAGAAATTCCGCTGATTTTATTTCTCTTAATTAAGTACCTAAATTTTATCCGGAAGTCAAGTGAGCTGGATTTTCGGTTCCATTTCATAAAGTGTCTGCTGCTCTCGGCTTCTTTGTTTTTAAGTGTTTGGAAAACCGGCAAGTCAAGCCTTTGAGTCGATTCTCGCCCATTTCTATGCGACTCTGTGCTTTCTGAGTCTGTTTTTAATTTACTCCGGCTTCGGAACAAGTTGAGTCCGTCTTGGAATCATAGGAATCAGAGGAGACTGTCAGCTTCATTGCCGGCGGCTGCAGGTTAAGCATCTACTTGAACCTCCGAGTGTTGACGTTACATGAACTGAGGTGTTTGTTTGGCATCTGGCTTTGACATCCTGCACTCGCATATACCACACGCACACACCCACAAGTTGGAGGAGTGTCTGGCTCTCCATGTGGGATGCCTCTTATACCCTATTTTCGCCGGGTACAAGGTATTTTGTATCCCTGCACAACAAATATTAATGGACAGAGCTTCTTCCTTTTCATAAGTATATTTCAAAGTATAATATCTTGAAAACAAGCACGATCTCAAGCATAAGGGGCATGCCTATTACATATTTATTTTAACTTCCATGTTAACATCTGAAATAGGATATTTCGTAGGCAGTATACTCCATTATAGCATACCTATACTTATTTTTGTCCACAAGGAATGTGGGCATTACTGCTTTTGGTTTCTTTTGCTCTACTTCTGGTTATTGCCTTGCTACAAACAAACTGCAATGCGAACGGATTTGTGAAACGTCATCAGTGGGTTATAGGGAAGTGAAATGACGTGAACATAAGTTTAAGTGCTCGAAGATGTTAGGCTAGGGCTTAATCATCAGACTGAATGAAGTAAAAACTAACTTTGATGAGCATAAAGTAATTAAAAATAAGGGAATCAGAGAAGGGTGTCTAGGAGGGAGTTTTAATGACACGAATAATGAAAGGTTGAAAAGGAAAAATCAAGCTGAAGGAAGAAAAATAAGAAGTGATAATTACAAAAAAGAAATAATTAAAACCATTTTATATTTGTACAGTAATTTGTATATTTGGTAGTAATAAAATCAAATACATATAAGAATGTGTATATTGCGATAAGAATAAACAAATAAAAAATAGAAAATAAAATAGAAAAACATTTTAAACAACAAAAAACTTCTTATCTTAGCTGGAAAATAAAAAAAATTTGATGAATCAACAATGCTCAATGAACAAATATAAAACAAGTAACTAAACTATGGAAAAACATTAACTAGTTTATTGAACTATCCTCTAGACAGGACAAACTTCACAGATTTATTGCAGGCTGATTTAATAGATTTCACTGACAGCAATTTGTTTGCCTTTCCTCCCATAAAACGCACTACTATGGAAACTAATCCTTCTCCATAAAATTACACCCATGGCCAGGGCTTAGTCCTCGTGGACTTTTCCATAATTCCGTGTGTGTGCCAGAGAGCCGTCAGCAAGTGGCTTTACCCCAGCCGAGCAATCAGAGCTCCGGTCCAAAATATTCGCTGGGCCCAGCTCTTGGACCAAAAGCCTAATGAAGCAATTTCCAAAGGCCGCAAGGAGTGGACAGATGATGGAGCTGCCAGCCAACAGCTAATTTTATACGTCACCGAAAAGAGGGCTCTATGGCAAAGCCGCTTTAATTGGCGCACGCACACATAACATCCATGATTTTTGTACATAGCCATCAGCCACATGTGCGTGGGGGACATTAGCAGCGAACTTTTGCGGAAATCGGTATCGCTTTCAATACAAATATTGAAAAAGAATACTTTACAGGTAAAAAAACCTTTCCTGGGTTACTTTCTTTCTATTTATTCGGTATTTTTATTTTAAGTGCTAACAAACTTTTTAACATGAAAAAGTACGGCTCACATACGGCTTATATATATATATTTTTTTGTTTTTTCTTGTAATAGCAGAGTGTTTTTATAGTGGACAATCATCAAATTATATAAATAAACTTGTTATTAGTATTTTTTCATTTATTGTGAAATACGGCTTATATGTTTATTGTTATTATATAAGTACTGTATTCATTATTGCATTACAGACAGAAATTTTTATTAAATAAAATAAATTAATCCATTAAGACTTTTAAAGAAAGCAATTTTTAAAAACATTTTCGCATGAAATCTTAAAGGGTTATTTCTCAGAGGCAAGAAATTAAAGTTGCCTCGCTGAAAATATGCCTCACTTAAATTCCCAGAAGGACGAAAATTTCCGAATAATTTCCCGGCAAATCTGTGCGCATAACCAGGTGTCGGGATTGCCGACGAGGAAAAGATGGATATATGGATATGAAAGGCGGGAACAGCATCTCGTGGGGCTCAACTTTCACCTAGATTTTCGTCATGGGCTTCGTAATTAATTATTTGCGTCACTAAGTTGTGCCATTTCCATTCCGGCCGCATATTTTCGCCAGCCTCAATCGGCCCCGTCGTCGCCGACTCGGTTTTCGTCTCCGCCGTCGACTGATGGCTTTTTGCATAATTCAGCCGTGGCCAGGCTGGTCACGTATCGGGCGCAAACGGCGTGATTAGGGTTTCTTGGTTTTGGCCGGGAAGACCCCGTCTCAGCCAACAATTGACGCCGAAAAGAGCCCGGCCAGAAGCCGCAACATGCGTGTGGCATAGTGCTGCCTTGCCTTTGCCACTGCTCATTAAATACCCGAATCAAAGCCGCTTTCTGCTGCTCCGCCAGTGTCAAGCCATTTTAATTGTTTACGTTTATTGATATTTGTGTGGTAGTGGGGCACTGAGCACTAATTTTCAATTATGCAAATGATACTAGCAACATTTTAATGAATGTAATTTGATATTTGCCCCCCAAAAATAACCCATTTCGTTTTCGGTTTGTTTAATTTTAGGACCTTTTCTTGGCTTTTTTTCGCTCATTAGGAAAGTACGAGAGAGACATAAATAATCTCAGCACCGCACATATTAATTGCGCGTATTTTTCAGCAATGTCTAAGGCTTCATTAGTCGCCCAGGCAGCCGAAAACTTCTTAATTGTTTCATTAATGCAACGCAATCCGTTTGCCTGGCACTTAATTTCATTTTATTTGCTGTCGTCACAGCAACTCTTGTTGCTCTTGTAGTTTTTAAATAATCGTGCACAATTATTTCACCCAATTTAACAGTTCTTTTTCGTGAGCATCGTACACACTTAAATGACGCCATTTATATTCCAGCGGGATAAGCACTTAATGCAAAATTACATTCAAAGCGAGGCAAAACGGGTTGAGATGGGTTGAGTTCCTGCCAGAATAAAAATAAAATATTCAATTAAACCCGATCCTGCGGATCCGTTGACGGCGATATTAATCTGGCGTCATTTTTATTCGCCGTATTTCTCTGCCATTCCTGTCTGCTCGCTGTACAAATTAATTAATATAATTGTTGCTACCACAACGCTCCCACTCCGCAGTCCCCCGTCGTCTTTTGCCTAATAAAACTGTATACCTGGGCGCTGACAGAGCCAGCCAATTTATTATTTTCCCAGTGCACGGAGCCACTCCACCAGCGGAATGGAGTTGGCAGCGGTATTTTTTACAGCCCTATATTTTTTATTATTATATTTTTCCCCATGCATTTCGTGCTTAGTTTTAGTTGACCCCAAGTGTTCTCTTAGTTGATTGGGTTGATTTGAAAAAGCTACTGACTTTAAATTGGAGTTGCGTTTTTCCAACTAAATAAAATTAATTAAATGGAAAAAGTTCGGAAAGAAAACTAATATTTCCGTTGAAAAGTGTATAAAAAAAAAGGTTTCCTTTATTAATATGAAGCTATGCAAATTAGTATTAAATTCTTTTTTAACTTTACATTATTATACACCATAAGTCTTTATATATTTATGTGACTAAATTCATAGAGTACCCTGTGATCAACGCTGTTTCGTATTATGTTAACCCCTTCATCCTCTTTGTCAGACTTTTATTCATACATACTTTTTCGCTTTGCGGAACGCGAAATTTGCGCTTGCCGAAAAAAGCAGGGTGAAATAAAGCAAAATAAAAACCGTGAAATGTGTTTGAGTGAGTGAATGACTGCAGTGGAAATGCAAACTGCCAGTCAGTCAAATATACTGAGTGCGGACTGCACTCGAAACCAAAAAAGAAAATTTCGAAATAAAGTAAAAAACATTGCCTACTTTTTAGCTGAACTGCTGCGGTTGATGGGAGAATGCGAATGCGGCTGCTTTTTGTTGCCACCGCCACAGGGCGCATTCACCAATGGTTAAAGTCATTTATTTCGAACAAATCATTTGCCACAACCCACTAACGAAGCTGCGGAGCCGCCTTCAATAAAAACTAACAAGTTAAAGCAAGAAGGAGCCCATTCCCAATTGAAAGGATCCTGAAGCTGGAGCTGGAGCTGAAGCCACGGGCAATTTTTCAAAGGAGATAGGGGAAGGCAGAAAAAACTTTGACTGACGCTTGTCGTTGTCGTGCGAGATAAACTTGGTTCGATGCCCAAAGTTATTGAGGCGCAAACAGTTGGCACGGCTTAGCCAGGCCTGAATGGGCGGCTTTCACAGCGACACTACACAAAAATATACTCTGAAATGTAAATGAAACACCATTAAAAATAATTTATTCCGATTATCTTTGATGTTGTTAACGATATAAATGTAAGTGGCTTAGTTAAGGTGTGTTAATTCCGAGTTTTTGAAATTTCTATAAAGGTTAAATGACTGAAATTGTAATTGTAAGTTTACATTCATGACACTTAAGTAGTTCTTAATTTTTATTTATTACTTATAAATAATTATTAATAAAGTGATCTTTTAAGTTTCTCTGTAATTAAAAGAATATAATTCCTTAAATATTTATATTATTAATTCAAGTTTCGCTTATTCATAAAAAACACTTTTTACTACTCTCTTAAATGAAAATACATATATAATATTTTCTTTCGTATAAAATTTGTCACTATAATATTTAAACGTTATTTTAAAAAACTTTTATTTATAATTATATCAAAAATTAATTATTAAATCATTTTTCCGTGAACTGAAATAATAAATTATTATATTGTATTAAAATTAAAAATCCGTCTTTTCGATATTTTAACAATTCAAAAATATATATTTCGAGTGTTCTGTCTCATTCTTTCTGCCTGCACCCCTCACACTCGTGGCAAACAAATGTCTGTCGCTTTATGTGCAGACATAATAAGACTGGCAGTCGGCATTCCCCTGCTTTTGTCGCTCAACTCACGCCCCAGACAGACCGCCATCCCCTTGAATGGAACCCTCATTGCCGTTCGGAGTTTGCCGTTGTATGATAAACTTTTCTAATTGTCAGTTTCAGCAAGTGACAAACGACAGAAATTATGTTATCTTATCAAAGTTGGCGATACTTTGGCTGCCCCCATCCACTCCCTCTCTGCTGGTTGGTGAATTTAAGGAAATTATCTTCGAGTTCCTCCGTTTTTGTGCTGTTTGTGCTGTTTGTTCTGCCATTACCTATTAACATTTCAAAGCTCATATGTGTTGCCTAGTGGCTGAAATTGAGCTGCGCCAAATTGACTTCCTTCCCGGCAACCCCAAAGTTTATTAAAATGCAGACGGTTCCTGTTTCTGTTTGGCTTTGTTCTTGGCTATTTATTCCGATTCCGTTTTCCTTCTCTGACAGGCACTTAGCCAGGCAGCTGCTGCATTTCCCAGGCCTACTTTTCCGAATTCAGCCCGGGCATATCATTTGCCATGTCCGAACTTTGACTGCAGTGTCTGCCAAATGTTTTTATGATTGATAACCATTGGCCGAATGTTGATTTAATAAATGAAATCCCCAGTACCCCGAAACGATTTCTTTTGTTTCACAAACAGTTGACAAAACCCCGAGCAGATTTTGTGTTAGTTCTGTCTGCTGTCTAATGAAATTCCTCAAGGATAAGGAAAAACCCGGTCGAGGGAAGCTTTTCTTAAATAACAGTTAAACAAGCAAGCATACAGAGTGGAAATCTTCCTTATTTTTGTTGCCCTTTTTTTGTACCCAGCAAAACGCTGTCAGAAATGAAAGGAAAAGGTCTCACGTAGCCAGGGATCCGAGCTGAAGTAGTAATAATATAAAATAAACTTCTTCTTCGTTTTGGCCATCATATTCCACTGCTTCTGCAATTCTTGTGTAGCGCTCTTTATGGCGTGAAGCGGAATAATTCAATCAGCGCCGAAGTGAGGAAAAAGTGCCAAAAGCTCAGCTTGATGTTGGCCAAGTGGGAGGAGGGAAAGTTGAGGGGACTGGATGAGTTGTCAGTACAAAATCCGAGCAATTTAAACTCAAAACGCTTGCACTGGAGCAGGGCGCGTGCAACTTAAACAAACCGGAAAAGCAAACACAACGCAGCGACACAGTTAAGGAGGAACTTCCTGTTTGCGGGACAACAGCACCCAGTTCCAAGGAACTGACAGACAGCACGGATGCGAATGTAATGCCATCGGTAACGGCAATGGTAACGCCATCGGTACGCACTGCCTTCCGCGAATCTGCGATTTGGCCAAGGACATGTGCGCTGGCAGCTTAATTTCATTTATTCACCTGAAAGCTGTTTATGTGCTTGCGAAATTACGAATTAAATTTTTAATTTGTCAAAAAGAACAACAGCTCGGCAGCAGGAAACGCTGAGCACGTCCATATGTGTGTCGGTGTGTGTGTGTATGTGAGTGTGTGTGCTGGCATGTGTATGTGGACGAGCATCCTGTATCCGTTACTGTTGTCGTTCCATTTCTAGATGATTAACTGCAGCTAGCATTCAGATAGCACAGACTCCAACGCTAGCCAATTTAATGGGATGGCATTAAAGCAATTTACAGACATGTATTTTAATCATTAAGATAATATTTTAAGAACTATATTCCAATGACTCTGCTTGATCATATTTTGTTAATGGTATTTTTATATATATATATTATATTTCTTTATCCGAAAGGAGTCTTATCTTAAAAACAGATCTTATCACTTTTTCTGATCAATAAATAAATAGGTTTACTTATTTTTTAATACCAACGATTGTTTTTAACATAAGGTTAACATTTCTAACAAAACATGAACAAATTTTCTTTAAGAACTGTATTTTATAATATAATAATAATGCATAAATAATTAATTATGTTATCAGGTGTAAGCTTTAGGCCTGTGTTTTTTTAAATTGCAGCCAAATATATAACAATTAACAAATTAAGTTTCCTTTTGATCAAAGATATAGGTAAGCAACAACAGATATTGTTCCCAATATTATCCGTTTAACCAGTTGCTAATACAAAGAATCAAAACATTATTCACAGCTTAAAACGCTACTGCCATAAATAACAGCATTAAAAATAGCCGCTAAAAATTAAACGAATTTATATCTCGAAAACAAAGTTAGGATCAGATAAGCAATTCACTACTGGGTTATTTCTTGAAGGCTTCTGCATCATTAATTTTTCGTTCTGTCCCGTTTGCGTTTGTGTAGGTGCCAGGCGACAGCCGAAGGAGCACACAGCCCCATCGCCAGGATCTCGAATTTATATGTATTCGTATCCTTCGCTCCTGGGTGCTCGTGGACCATAAGAAATAATGTTGTTTATGTTGTGCAAACATAAAATTTTGCCTTATTCCGCGCTACTTACGTTCCTCGCCTTCGACTTCCACTAACATATTTATGTAGACACACTTATATATACGTGCGCCTATATACATTGGCAATTTTTGTCCTTTTCCCCGTGCGGCTCGTATTCTTTTTTGCTCTGCCTGGGCTGGGCAATAAAGTTGTTGGAATTTAGCTGAACCGAAAATAGTTTATGGCGGAAGTCATTAAGTGGCTCGGTTTACAGCAGCCGCAACATGAAAAACAGAAGTGCCCGCCCCTGGGCTCAGAGCCAGGATCCCGATCCCCGTTTCCCCTTCTACTGCTTGTTCCCATTTTCTGGCCGCCTTTTTACGAGATTTTTATAGACGAATTATGGTTTTTATTTGCCGCTCTACATGTGACCCTTTATGCAGCAGTTCTTTTTTGCCATTTCACCCAGTTGTCCTCATATGCACATACTTCTTTTTTGTGGGAAAATTTAATTATTTTAAAATGATTTGCGCACATATAAATAAAAAATAAATGCTGGCCGAAATGCGCAGTGCAAGCAAATTGCTTTTTTATTGGGTTAGGAGCACGCTGCAATGGCATTCTATTAGGACTTCTTTATGGCTTGGTAATTGAGTTAGCCTTCATAATTCCGGGGAGGATGAGTAACCGCAGGCTTATGTCGCCCAAGTTTTGTCACACTTTAAATTCTAATTTCATGCATTTTGCACATCAATAAAATGCCTTGGCTTTTGCCTAGTGAAAGACCTCTCCGGACATGATTTGCTTTTATGACTTGCCCGTGGAAAACGTGAGAAAACTTTCGAAATTTGGGAGTTTGGGCTTTATATTCGGCAATGGGTACGGTGATCCAGGCTTTTAATGTATTTATTTTGGCCTGAGAGGCTGACGGTGGCGGAAACCGGAATAAACTTAACTTATTTTATTTTTATTAGTAGTATAATTTGCTTAAGGCTGCTAATTTTATTGCGATGCGCTATAAAAATTTAGATAATAGCTCAACACGTTTTTAATTTGCTAGTATACCAATCAGTCTCCCAAATAAAAGGAATATGATTTACACAATTTGATTTGGCATTTTGTGTATTACATATGTTTTTTTTAAATGATAAACTCATAACTTGCAAACAGTTTTAAAAATAAAATAAGAATATTTTTTCCATACAGTTTTTCTGCTCTACTTAACTTGGAAAAGCAAATAAATCACTTACATGAAGGAAAAACAAAATATCAGAAAATACAACCTATTTTGCAAAAACTGTAAGCTTCTTAGAGCGGAATAACTATTTTTCAATAAGCCATATATTAAATTGATTTTTATCCGAACTAAAAGCAAATCACACACAAAAATATGTTCCCACACAAGCAAGTTAATTTAGTTTAATAACCAGCAGAAGCCATAAAAACGTTAGAGATTTCTGTAAGGAAATTTCCACTGAAGCAGAAATTTGGAGATTATTTGACCGGCATGCTTCCGACTGCAAAAACTGATTGAGAGCTCTAATTAAATCTTCTGCAGCGTCATAAAAACTTTTATTAAAAGCCGTAAAAGTTGTAGTATTGGCAAATGCCAGCTCAAATATGCAGCGATGGGTTCTTTAAAGTTTTTCCAAACGCAAAATGGCTTTAAGCTTTGCCAGGACAAGGGCCAAAGGATCGGTGTTGTGTCGTTGTCGCCTTATCTGCGAGTCGGGCAACGATTTATGATTGCACACTCAGCATAATCAATTCTTATAAATTATTGTTATTGTTGGAGGTTAGCCAGAAGGATAACCCCGCCACTCCTGCGGGCAGCTGCTGACAACATTAAACAATTCCCGTGAGTTATGGGCTCGATGAACCTCCTTCGCAAATTTATATGGTGCCGGCTACGATTTAAATGCGAGTTTTAAAGCGGGCTAACAGACAGGCGATTGGGGTTGCACAATTGCCGCAAACAGAGTCTGGCGCAAAAGATCAATAACTCCATTGAAGTTCAATAAAAGCGACCTCGGCCACGCTAGACTTCCCCAAAAAATGAAGGTGCACCAGGCATACACAAGGCTGCAAATTCACATAAATGCACAGTTCAAAAGAGGGCACCTCTTTACCAAATAATACGAATATTTCGATTGAGTTTCGTTTATGAAAGGGAAAATACTTTTAGCTCTTTTAAAACGCTTGTTTACCTTTTTTAACACAAAATAGCGAACAAATTATTATAACCAGCTTAATTTTTTTTTCTGTGTACTTACCAAACGAATGCAAAAATACTCGGAAAAAAATTGGCGCTCGCCAATAACTGCGGCAGACTCAAAGAGCGTTGTATGCATAAATAATGCGCTCAACTGGCCGAGTGTGCTGTCTCTTTCTCCAGTGCCATTTCACTCTGTCTCGCTCCTTTGAATTTTCCCTGCATAGAATGAAAAACGTTGGGAAATTGAAGGCTTAAATGAAGGACTTCGGTATTCTCTTTCGATTATCTTACCCGTTGCACTGTAAAAAGATGCATTTTATTTGTATAAATAATTTCTAACAAATAATAATAAACTCGGTCAACTTTTTTTTTACTTAACAGAAAAAGTTTTTATAAAAATTGCATTTAAATTCAAAATAACTCCTTAAGTTCTCTTAACTCCAGCCAGGGCAAACCCTTTTTGTTCAGGGTATCCCGTAGATTTGGTTATAGCCAGTGCCACCAACAGTCGATAAGAAGGATGACGACAACGACAATGCAAATAAAACATGTCGCAAAGAACTGCCGGGTATTTTTTGACTTCCTTTTTCTTCTGCGGCCACTTTCAAAAGGTAATTTTTTAGCCACTGCAGGTGGCAGTTGAATGGAAGTTCGAACACTGTGCTGAGCTTAGTTTCCTGATATTGATTTTCCTGCTATGTTTTTTTATGTGTATTTAAGACGACGACCAAGCAAAGGGGTGAACGCTGGCGAAATTGATAATTGAATCAGCCACAGAAAACGTCAATTGTTTGCACTTGCTGACAGTTTTAATTGAATTTATTTAAGCTTACGGCCTCGGGACTTTTTGTGGGATTTCCAACTCCATTTTCGATTGACCGCGGATGAAAGTCAAAACAAACATCCAGCCAAAAAAGAGTTTAAACATATAAATCAAAAAATAATTTTATTAATGGAATGAGATGGCTAAAGAATGGAAAAAAGATCGTGTATTTGTTTTACAAAATCACTGGGAAAACCGAATTCAACTCTTAAATATTATATTCAGCCACTCAAAACTACGACGGCTTCTTTCCAACAGGCAACAAACAAACATTTTGTATGTACTCCAAATAAAAAATATGAGTTTATGTAATAAACGTAACATAAGTAGTTATGGTATTAAAAGCCAAGAGTTTGTTATTTATAAAATAAGCTTTAAACAAGAAAGGAAAGCTAACTTCGGGCGGAGCCGAAGTTGAAATACCCTTGCAGAATATTCTGTAAATTATATTCTCCAAAATTATTCATATGATGCATTCTTAACACTCATAAAAAATCCCAACTTCCTAACCTTACAAACACCAAAGTTATGGAATTTCCGATCAATCAGTAATATGGCGGCTATAGGATATAGTCGGCCGATCCTTATGAAATTTGGAGAGTCGGATTGATTGGCCAAAAATAAAACCCATAGAAAATCCCAACTTCCTAACTTTAAAAACACCAAAGTTATGGCATTTCCAAACAATCAGTTATATGACGGCTATAGGATATAGTCGTCCGATCCTTATGAAATTCGGTAGGTCGGATTAATTGGCCAAAAATAAAACTCATAGAAAATCCCAACTTCCTAACTTTAAAAACACCATCGTTATGGCTTTTCCGATCGTTCAGTTATATGGCAGCTATATGATATAGTCGCCCGATCCGGCTCGTTCCGACTTATATACTACCTGCAATAGAAAGACAACTTTTGGGCAAGTTTTAATCAGATAGCTTTAAAACTGAGGGACTAGTTTGCGTAGAAACGGACGGACGGACAGACGGACAGACGGACAGACGGACGGACAGACGGACGGACAGACGGACAGACGGACATGGCTAGATCGACTCTCCTGGTGATGCTGATCAAGAATATATATACTTTATAG
The DNA here is from genome assembly GCA_018153305.1 of Drosophila kurseongensis. Taxonomy (NCBI): domain Eukaryota; kingdom Metazoa; phylum Arthropoda; class Insecta; order Diptera; family Drosophilidae; genus Drosophila; species Drosophila kurseongensis. Next base: position 8,262,468 of record JAECXX010000210.1, on the reverse strand, counting down.
GGTCGGAAATGTCTCCTTCACTGCGTTGCAAACTTTTGACTGAAATTATAATACCCTCTGCAAGGGTATAAAAAGCTTTAACTTTTTTAAAGTATCTAATGCCTTTTTTCAATATTTCTTTTATTTTAACAAGTTTTTATACCAAGCAATATTAAATAGTTATTGAAAAAAGAAAAATATTACACATTAAATATTCTTACACCTTGAAAACTCATTTTAAGCGATGAATTAAATTGTAAAACAATGATGCACTGTTTAATTAGTGTTATTCATGAATCTATACAATTTTTATACCCTTGCAGAGGGTATTATAATTTCAGTCAAAAGTTTGCAACGCAGTGAAGGAGACATTTCCGACCCTATAAAGTATATATATTCTTGATCAGCATCACCAGGAGAGTCGATCTAGCCATGTCCGTCTGTCCGTCTGTCCGTCCGTCTGTCCGTCCGTCTGTCCGTCTGTCCGTCTGTCCGTCCGTCCGTTTCTACGCAAACTAGTCCCTCAGTTTTAAAGCTATCTGATTAAAACTTGCCCAAAAGTTGTCTTTCTATTGCAGGTAGTATATAAGTCGGAACGAGCCGGATCGGGCGACTATATCATATAGCTGCCATATAACTGAACGATCGGAAAAGCCATAACTTTGGTGTTTTTAAAGATAAGAAGTTGGGATTTTCTATGGGTTTTATTTTTGGCCAATCAATCCGACATACCAAATTTCATAAGGATCGGCCGACTATATCTTATAGCTGCCATATAACTGAACGATTGAAAATGCCATAACTTTGGTGTTTTTAAAGTTAGGAAGTTTGGATTTTTTATGAGTATTAAGAATGCATCATATGAATAATTTTGGAGAATATAATTTACAGAGTATTCTGCAAGGGTATATCAACTTCGGCTCCGCCCGAAGTTAGCTTTTCTTTCTTGTTTTTTTTGACTTATTTATTTTTAAATCACTTTAGTTGCTTCTGAAAAAATCCATGATATAAACTAATTAACCATGATGTCACCTGCAGCCCAACCTGTAGACAATCCTTGCCACATACTCGGCACATTTAAAAAAGCCAAGCCCCTTAGTCGGAACTACACGGCAACGCCCACAATGATATATGATTGCTGGTCGGTGGCAAAAGTGCAAATTCAAAATCAGCAACAATGAATGCAGGATTCCACTGCGGTGGGCAAACACGCAGCAAATCAGCTAAAAGAGGGCTGATCGGGGAGGGGTAAGGGAATGGCGGTAGATTGGCCAAGTACTTGCCAAGTGCCAAGGCGCTGTCAGCATAAAGTTAAGCCGGGCTAAGCAGATGCCGGTCTGCGGAGTTGGCCACTGCCAGTTACCAGTTCCCAGTTCCCAGGACCTGGTGCCCGGCTCCAAGCCCACATCTCTACTTGCAGCACCTCTGCGGCTGCACATCATCAATCTTCTTAGACAGCCACACGCTCTCTTTCGCCTTCCCAGGCGGCCATTTCGGAACTCCGCTCCTCTGCAGCTGCATCAGTTTTGTGTACCGAACGTGCTGCCATTTCCTGCAGGAAAAGTTCTGTGGGGTAAGCGGGGGCTGAGGGGTTGCACTAGGAAAAACAATTCGATGTTTGAAAGTTCTAATTATTTGCTTGAAGATATGTAGAAAAATACGGATTTTTATAAGAATAGGACAAAACCATTTAGAGTTCCCTAAAGTGTTGAATTGGAAAACGGAAAGTAAGCCTAGAAATATCTTTGTTGAATTAAACAAATTTATTTTTAAGGGGGACGGAAGTTATTTCAACCGATTAGAAATTATTCTTACACAAATTTGTTAAAACGTGGTAAGTTTTACTTGTAGTTTTAAAAGTAAATATTGGGGAATGATGCTGAAATAGTCACTCAATTATTTTATTGAAAATATACTTTATTCGTTCTGTAAAATAAAATAAAAACAAAAGATGACCCATTATAAATGGAAAAGGATATAAAAACATTTACCAATATTGTTTATTCAATGCTCTCTCGTCACAGCGAATTTTCTTTCTTTTTGCTTCTACGAAAAATAAATATATATTTTTATACAATTAAACTTCATGCTGAAGATAACAAAAATGGTTTTGATTTAATCTTAACAAAAAAATTGAACTTAAACGGTTGTTCACTTTTCAAATAGAAAGCATTGTATGTAGTGCCTTAAATATAAGAAATTCCTCTAGTGAAAACAAATAAATAAGTTCGTTAAAAAAACAGCGATATCCAAGTCTCAAATTGTATTTTTGTGTAGAGCCCCGAGGGCTGGCACTATTTGGTTCGCTACCCCACAATTTTTGTCATCGCCGACTTGTCTAACCTTTTTTGAGTTATGCTCCCCGGCCAACTCGACTCGACCCCGGGTTCCCTTCTTTTCTGTTGTGGCTGCTGAGTCGTTGACTTCACCTCCTGGCACTGGCTGCATCTATTTTGCAAGTATTTTATTGCCGGGCTCTACTTGAACAACTACCACCACTCCAGAACGGTCTACACTTTGTTATTAATGCGCATTTAAGTTTTTTCTTTTCCTTTTCCTTTGCTCAGTCAATTTTTATGCTTTTTTCAGAATGCTGTTGGAGGGCAGGGCTGGGCGACAGCGACACGACTTCACCTTTTTGGCTGGCGCTTTTGTGTGCCTTCTAATTGAGGAAACATTAAAAGTCAAGTTCTGCTTGCCGCATTGTTATAACCCAGAAAAACACGAGTGCACTGCAGTCTTCTGCTCCTGGCTCCCTGATCCTCCTGCCAGGCTTCCTTTTGTGCTCCTTGTGGTCCTTGGTCCTTTTTTAATGAAGTTTCGGCTGCCATTTGTTGAGTTTGACTTTTTGACATGCAGTTGGTCTCGTTTTTTAGTTGCCACCACTGCAATTGAAAGCCATTGAAAAGGCGTTCTCACAAAAATGGGCAAAAGCATTGCCAAGCGCATCAAGCGCTCAATTAACTGGCTACAAGTTGGCACCCCCAAAGGAGTACGACCCTCGGATGTCTGGGTCTCGGTCTTGGATTGTCTGGGGCACATTAATCATCTTTTGCATACAAAGAAATCTGCCAAGCAGTGCGGACAAAACATTGAGAGAAAAGTTTCAGGGAAAGCGACCAAGCTGAAGCTCAGTTCAAAACTTGGGGTAAACTTTTAAAACTATTAATTTTGTATTTATTTTGAGTAAATAGCTTGTTGCGGGGAAGCTTTATTTTAGGTTAAGTAGAGAAACTATTAATAACATTAGCACAACTCTTTAAAGTAATGTCAAGTAACACCGCGATTATAAAAATAAATGCTGAAATACCATGGGAAAATTGATTATTTCACATCTTCAGTTGAAAAATTCATGTCCAGGTAGAATATATTTTTGGAGGCAGTAAGCTGCCCTAATCTTAATATCAAGAAAACAATCTTTAAAAATATAAGCTAATAAATCTTGAAGAACAACATTTAATAAAAGTAAATTTCATGATAGAAAACCAATTATTTTTTATATACAAATATTCAGATTCAAAAATGCAATATTAAAAAACAAATAATGTTCCTGTTTGCAGTGTCTTTTTTACAGTGGCTTTAACTATTTGCTAACGAGTGAGCTAAGCAACTCCTGACAAGTTCAACGGGGTTGGACTAAGGAAAAGTGCTTCGACCCAAAGCCAAGTGCTTAGCGATTATGCGAGTTTATAATAAAGCCGACGAGGCGCATGCAAAATGGGTCCTGCCGTTACGAAAGGGATGCACATCCTTGTCTGGGACCCATTTGTCAAAGTAGTTTGCCGGCGTAACCTCGTCACTATCTCTCTTTCAGGGCCGCAGTCATTTATCATTTATGCGCTGCATATCGGGTCTATTTGGCAGTGGGAAAGGAGTCATTTTCAGGCGGTTCAGGCCTGACACTTTGTTGAGCAGCGGTCGCAGTTGATTTGCAAAGCCCGGGGCACTCGACCGTTTGATGTTTTAGTTATGTGACATTTGAGACTTTGAAGGACGCCAAAACCACCCGCTCAAAACACTCCCGAAAACCAAAGGCAACCACAAAAGGAAACTGAGTGAAAGGGAGTGTTCCTTGCATTCATACATTTCACGCGGATTTCACGCATGTCACCCAGAAATTGTTTAAGATAACAATGAAAGCTTGCTCCGTAAGACGAATATTTACATGCCCTTGGGGATTCATTTGAGTCGATTTTACATTCAACAAAATTAATAACGAACTTGTCAACGATACCGAAAAACGAATTATTAATAATGACATTATAATTATGTCCCATTCATTTTAGAAATTTAAATAAAAATGGTGACAAGTGATAAAAACGATATTAATAGAATTATAATTTATAGTATTAATAATAAACTATTTATAAGATCAAAATTTGGGGAAGATAAAAGAATAAGAAAAATATGTTGTATAATTCTTAACATGTAGATATTTATTTATATAAAATGATTATAATTATTTGTTTTGTTATTTTTAAATACTAATATAGTGGACGATCGAACTTAAAATATTGAAAGTATTGGTCTTGTATTGTTTTATACAAAACCTTTTAGTGAATTTATACAAAATATAATTTATAACAATCATTCTCACTATGACAAGCCTTTTAAGGAAAACTAAATACCCTCAGCAAGTAAACAACTTTCTTAGCAGACATGAAAGATGGCCCACTCTTAATAAGCACACTCAGCTAAAGACGAGTGGGTGAACCGATGCTCCTGCATGTCTATTAGTGGACAAGTGACTTGGGGAAGACGACTGCTGTGGGTGGCTTGATTGATAGCCCAGGAAAATGGATTTTTCATATTTCCCCCAGTAGTTTTCCTAATATTGTTGTCGCCGAACACTTGGCACGTGTAGCCGATACGCTCACAGATATCCACGTGGCAGAAACCAATATGAAGGCACATAATTATGCTCTCAAATGAACATGAACTGCTTGCGTAGGTATCGATTGTGTAACTAAGACGTTTGCCAAATTAATTTCCATCATGTGGAAAATCGGAGTCCCCAAAACAGGGCCAATGGAAAATCGGATCGATGGAGGAAGTCCTTGTTTCCAAATTTGTTTTCCAGTTAAATGTTGACTGGCAAACACTTGGAAACCGGCAAATTTGGCATTGGGCACTCGCCTTCGTCTTTATGTGTGCCAAAGCCAAGTTTACGGAGCGGAAGTCAGTTTACGGTGTTTGTATACATGGCCAGACGACTGGCCAAGTTGTTATGGCATTAAGTATTTGCTTGTAAAATGTGTTAATAGATTTGCCCCAGCTGCTGTGCAATGCGCCGCTCTTAATGCCCATATTCCATATATGAACAAGAATCCTGGCAGATGCTCGGACATTAAAATACCTTTAACAAATTATGTCGCATTACTTGTACATTACTACCCGCAAACAATATGCCGGGGCTTTGTGTGTCCCAGCTTTGTGGATGCAGGATGGCTGGTCATTTCACAAATTTTCCCAGCCTAGCATTTCATTGTTTGAATCGAATACTCGATTTAAAGAGACATAAATGTATTTGAGTAATAAGCCTTTTGTATATATTTAATTCCGAAATTTCATGGGCCGCCCCCTGAAAATTATTCTTGTTATTTTTTCAAAACAATTAAATAAAACAGAAATACTTAAAACATAATTTTTCAAACATTTTTGTTTCTCACGTTAAATACATATAAAGTTGGACATTGCAGAGCATAGAACTTTACAGATGTAGGCAACTCCTGGCAAACTGATGAGCTCAAAATATCAAATTGTTTCTAAACTCAAAACTTTAGAACAATCGATACCCAAGGAATTTAGAGCAACAGTAACTCAAGTGGAAGTTCCTGCACCATTTCCCTGTATTGAAACTCTTACCAAATTGGCAATCACTTCTGGTCATTGTTTCGATTGGAGGCCGGGACAAGTGTAAAAGTTGCAGCTTTGCATGGGATATGGATGGACTTGACCAAGCGGGATTTCCCTACCGGCAGAAATCTATTTTCCGCACAACTTCTGCAACGAATGCGGCCAATGTGTGAAACATGAGCAATTTCCAAAAGTTGCAACTCAAAAGCATAAATCGAAGCCGACGCCAACCCAATCCCCGGGCAGTTTCCTTCAGGATTCCCCAGTCGAAAACTAAACTTCAAAAGCCAAGGAAAGCCGGTGCAGAACTTGCTGAAAATCGTAAGCGGAATAGCAAAGTGGGTTGGAAGGGGATAGTGTTGCAATGAGCTTATGTTGCTGGCCACTTGCAATGCGAATATCTTTTTGGGGAGACCCCTGCCCCCTTGCCAGTTGCATTTACAGAAAACCAATAAACTTAAATGGAAAATCCGTAGACTATAAATCATGGCTTAAGTCCATTTCCTTCGTTGTCAATACGTTTCCGCTTTGTTGTGGGTTTGAAAATGAACACACTCGCACTGGAAAGCCGAAAAACCAGTTGTAACCAGGCCTCCGTTCCCTCGATTTGTTAACGAAAGGGAAAAAGTGCACCAAGAGTCGAGTTGAGTTGAGAAATGGCCATGATTGGACGGACTGGCCTCCATCTGGGGCGGCACAGGCGACTGCTTTACATTTTTTTGGCATGTCCATTTGCAAAGTCATTTACCCACTCTCGCACACACACGGCACTCACTCAATTTCCAAGTCAACGTTCAAAAGTCGCATAGTGTCCTCGTCGTCGTCCTTTCACTGGTCCTGGTTGGATTTGACAGTCCTGCCTGTCAGTCAATATATTTGCAGCGTGCTTGTTGTGCAGCGTTTTCGACAACTCATTTTATTAGACCACACAGACAGCTGCGGTCAAGTGAGTAGGGTATGGTTCAAAAAAATTTGTAAGCCCAAATTTAAATGAAAATGTTTAGATTTCAAGAATTAAATGGAGTTCCACCAGATATGTTTTCTTATAGGTTTTTTTTTAAATTTTGAGAAAAATTGTATTCTTATATCATATTAATTATTAATCATTCTATATATAAAAAAACTGAAACGAAGCAATAATCTTCAATTGTCAATATACAGATATTTGTTTATTTTCAAAACATTTTCCAAATTTATTTAGAGAAAAATAATAATGAAACACAATTAGATACCAAACTTTTTGGGAGTGCAATATTTTCAAATGTCTTTGGTTATTTGACCTCTGCTGTAAATATACTCTGTCTCACTCTCTCACACTGATGGACCGAATGCACATGGCGTCCTCGCACGTTTGCGGTCAGCTCTAGAAAATTGATGTGACTTTTTATCACCAAGGGTCGGGGCAGTCGATGAACTATGTTTCTCGATTTCGGTTTTCATCTGTTTCATCTGTGGTCGTTGACATTGTAGCCATTGTTGAGCTCAAGCAAACCGACAAAACAAGCAAAACAAATCAAAACGAATCTCAAAAAAGTAGGCTAGGTTTTTGCTCCCAACGAAGAAAAAACGTTTGATGGGAAAAATCCACGACAGAAGATATTAATTTTAAGGAGTTGGCCATAAATAAAAAGTCTCCCTATATTTTGATCAACTAATGCGCTTCCGTGTTCGCATTTCCCTTTTTAATTATGAATAAAACTAGGGAGAAAATAAATTGAATTAATAGGAAATCATGCAAACACAAATAAATTATGTATTCCTAATCAGAAGCAAGACATGCCAGGTCCGTGCTCCAATTCCAATCAGAGCCCGCCCCCCGCCGACAAAGTCATAACTCAGCCAATAATGCCAAACAAATTGTTGACAGGCGAAGGCAAATTCGTGATACATAAATTATCTGCGAGCATTTTTTATGACTGTCACTGTGTCAGCGGATAAAACACGCAGCTACATGAGAACTAAACATTAAAGATTTACAGAGAGTAGATTAACCGAATTGGGACTGGGATTGGTATTGGTATTGGAATGGTCATAAAGCTGGTGCTGGAAATGAGAGCTTTTCCCGGGCTCCACCTTAATAATCTGTATAATAAAAGTGCCCAATGTTATTAATAACACTCCCAGGGGCTTGGGCTCCCAAAAACCGCTAAGTAGTTGGCCACTTCAATACCTTATGCATAAGCCGACGGACCAGGGCCCAGCCGCAGCCTTAACCCCTGAGTGCCCCACCCAGCCGGATCGTGTATAAATACCACAAAGCAAATAAACACGCGCCGCTCACGGCCAAACAATATGAGATATATTGAAAACGTGCATAGCGACCCGGCCACTTAAAGCGACCCGACGACAACACGAAATGGAAGGCAAACTTTACACGCTAATAAAATCTGTGCGGATAAGTCCTAGCTTTCGGCACCCAGAGTACCTATTAACATTCACTCTTCCTAAAAGTATGTTTCCAAATATATTTCATTTCTATGCGAGCAGCTAAAGAATTCTATAAGTTCTTAAGATATTAAACCATTTTAATATCTTTCAGAATTTATACAAAGTGGATTTTATTTTGGTTAAACACTCAGTATAATACATACCAAATTCTGAATTTTGGCTATGTCGTTTATTTAAACGTTTTAAAACTAAAAGCGATAGGAAAAGTTAAAAAAAATATTAAGTGGTGCAAGTGTTAGGTAATATTGTATTTATGTAAACTAAAAACTAAACTTGGTTGTCTATTCTGTGTACATATAAATATATAAATCAATTTATCTTTTAATCAGCCGCTATTTAAACACTTACATAATCAAAGATTGAGCACAAATTCTAATATATAACATTTTTCGCTCCGCAGTGTCCAAATACAAAAATCCTTAATGATAAAGCCCAAGCCACCCAATCCAACACTTCTCGCCTACACCGTAAGAAAAAGGACAACTAAAGATGGTGGACTGAGGCGGCGCAGCTGGAAGCTTTGGCATTTTATGTAGCAATGGAGGGCGCAGCACAAAAGGCTTGGCCAAATATGGGTTTATGGCTTGTAAAAATCCATGTTAATAACATCAACAAAGGCTGGGCAGCGGAAAAGGGTAACTAGAGAACAGGAGCCAGTCAATGTCCTATCCGATGCCCAAGGCTGTACAGCAACTTAAAACTCTGCCGAGGCATCCTTTTCTTATGACTTTGTGAACATTCTTGGCCACACACAATGGCGATGGAAAATGGAGAAAATCCAGGCTTTGAGCTGGATCTCCAAAAAAAGAAAAGGTAAAGCGTCAAAGCCGGCGCCGCATCATTAGTGTCATATGTGAGAGAGGTGGTGAGCTATTTATATTATTCACATGGCATAATAAATCAAAAATTGTTGCCAATAAATTTATTATTGTAGATTATCTGCAGCCACCTTCGCACAAAGGTAGTCGACTGCCCACCTTGACAAAAGCTAAAAACTGCCTGCCGGATGCCGAGTTAACCCTTGGCATCCAACAATTTATCAACATCAACACAAGAGCAGCTACTATAAATTACCAACAAAAAATGTATAAATAAGGGTGATGGGAAGATATATATTTACAATGCTGATGTTTTGTGTAAGATTTTGGTAAACGGAAGTTTTGCTTTAAGCGATAGGCACAAAAATAGAGTTTATATTTACCATGCAAAGGCGTCAAACAATAACCTTAAGTTTATAAGTATTGATGATCATTAAGCATGTAAATTGCTTTTAAAAGTCTTGATTTATTTTTTTGAATATTTTGGATGAGACCTTTTTTAATTGATATTAAATGCACACAAAAGGAATAATCTGTTTTTCGGCATTTTATTTTTTTATGTTTAAATATCATTGTTGAAATATCAACATTTGAGTTGATTGAGGCTTCCAATAAAATAAAAATGAATTTGCAAAATGACAAAATAATTGGATACATTTTTGTAACGTTTTGTACATTTTTTTTTTGTTACTACTAACATGTTTCCAAATAATATTTTTTTTTAATTATACTGATATATATATTTTTATCTGAGAGAAACTATTTTCGGTTCTGAATGAAGAAGCTTTCCCTATTGATTTCCATTTACCAACTTTTGTTTTCGCTGCTCCCGCGTTGCCATTACATAATCAAAGACAAATTAACGGTCCAACTCCCAGTCTCCCCAGTTCCCCTCCTTTATCTGGCCTGGTTTAGTTTCCTGCGTTCTTTCTCCTGGCTCTGCCACAACCCGCACTGCCACGCCCCTGCCTCTTGCCGCCTCCTGCCGCATTGCAACTGTTGACAAATCTCTTTTTAAGGGCGCGCTTAAAACGTCATTTGTGTTTTTTTCTTTTCCTATGCTGCCCCGCATTGGTTGCGTAGGGGCTCAGATCGACGGGCTAAACCAATCAATATTTAACACATTTAACCCTTTGACGAGAGCCAACAACGCCACGCCCGCGACTCGCTGATCGTCCTGCGTAAAATTAGCATAAAATTTGAATTTTACAGCCAAGTGAAGCGTATGCAGCGCGTGATTGACAGCAGTCAAATTCAATTGAAAGCGAAGAGCGTCGCGCCCGTCCTCAAACGTCCTCCACGCTCCACGAAAAATGAAATGAAATAAAATAAAATTTAATTCAAATAAAGCCAATTTTGAAGCGTTCCCCAAACTCCCAACCCCAATAGGTATAGGCTAACCTTTCGGCTCTAGGGTGGGCGACCTTGTGCCGAAACTTTCCGCATGGTGTCAATGGTTTCCTACCCTTATTTTAAGGTATAAGGTATATTTACTTTTGCACGGCATCACCAGAAAAATCAATCACCCAAGAACAAGAATAAATTTTATAAAAATCCTACAACTTTATAAGAAAGCTGACACTAGAAAGATTACAAAATTAAAACAAAATAGTACAACATTTTTTTTTTCCGTATATCGACGACAAGTTATATGTGAAAAAATATATTTTAAAATTTTATGGGATGCATAAAAATAGATAAATAGTCATTTTAAGAATAAATATTTTTTATAGGGTCGATAAACTTTGGTCTGACGAAGTTTCTTCTCTCTTCTTGGTTTTTTTTATTTTCCCGAATTTCTTTTGGAAGTTGTTGTTGTGGTGCCAAAAGGATGCACAGCGAATTGGCAACGTGTCGGCGGTGGCTCCAGGATATTTTGGCATGTCCCGAGGCTGCCGAGCGCGTGGTCTGGCGGGAAATTGGCGTTGGAAGGGGGAAACACAGGGATTGGTTGACGAAGGGGTCCTGGCCCAAATCAATGACGCTTGCTTTTGAAGATTTTTCTCCGGGAAACTCAATTGTGTCAAGGCAATTGCAAAGCATATTTATTTTCGATCCATTCCCAGGGAAATCCGATGTAAGATCGCAATAAGAAAAACATGATAGTAGCGATCATAATAAAATGCCGCATTATATATCTGTTGTTGTAACAGGAATATGAAGATATATTCGCTGAATTGGTTGGTTGGTTTACCCTTAAAAATAAAATACCTATTTTAAAAAGGTACAAATTAAATAAATATGTTAAGTAACAGAACAATTAAATTCATATCAATCAAAAACATATATTAACAACCTGTCTTTGAAAACCTTATATTTTCAGTTTAGTTTTATTGTGAGTATCAAATGTCAAAGTTTTTTATTAAGATTCAATTTAATTAATAGGAAGATTGTTTTATTTCGTTGCAAAGCAGTCATCTTGCAGATATGTTTTACAATTCAATTTAGACAAAGTACATGGCATACATGAGCAACAGGCTGGCCCATAACACTTCAGCCATAACAATGAAAATGAAAATAAAAAATAATCATATAATATAGTTGAGCATACGCAGCAACGAGCAAATTGAGACAAGCACGGCAGACTCACAGGAGCCACTACGATGATATTTTTGCCATTGTTTGAAGCCAGCTGTGTGGCGAGGGGAAACGCAACAGTTGACTTTTATGCACGACATGACGCAGCGCGGCTTTATGCCCCCACTCGGTTTACTTTTCCGTTTTTCCCCTGCATAATTCCAAACTGATATGCATTGCAGTTGAGCTGGCGCACAACGCGGCGTATGAGTAATACCCGTGACAATGCCCACAATTGTCAGTGTTCGGGGCAGAGGACACCAGGTGAGCGTGTGGGATCGCACGGTTGTCGCTGCGGTTGGTACAAAAAATGTAACAGGTACTGAGATTTCATGAAATAAAAGGCTCATTATAATGTGCCTGTTAGAATGTATACTAATCCCACACCCCAATTTTTTCAATTACACATTTATGTTTAATGTAGTCTTACAAATATTGTAGGGTTAAATAGTCAAATAAAATACATAATAATTTTTTATTTCAGATTATATTATATATTAAGTAATATAATACTAAGCTTTTAAAGTTTTCAAAACAGAAATTTTAGTCTTATTCATTAAATAAGTCAAAGCTATGGAAAATGTTTTAAACCAAAAATTTAAATTTTATTCATTGAAGAAGTCAAAGTAATAACAAAGTACAAATTTTAACAACCCATCCCAAATAATGCAAAACCATTACTTATTCCAAATAATCACACAAACAACAAATAAATTCATTGTCTAGACTGCCCACAATTGTTGTGTAAGTCGTAACATTGTTTTAGCCACAGCCACAGCCACAGTATATCATTTCGCATGTGGCATGGAATATTAGCGGTGGTTTTTCCAACATTTTCACACATTTTCATTTCTGAACAAATTACGTACATTATTGCGGAACAAAAGTGAAAAGCATCACGGCAACAGCGACAATAGCCGAACCCTTTTCGCTTGGGGATTTTCGAGAGGGGGCTTTTTGGGGCTTTGGCATTATGAAAATGCTTTAAGCAGAAAATTGGATTTTTTCATCTTGAATGGAAAACAAAACAACGAAAAAACGAGGCGAGGTAATAACAGTAAAGCCCCCGGTAGCTACAAAAAATAATAAGTATTAAACATCACCCGAAAGAGCGGCGGAACAAAAAATAAATGTTAGATATGCTGACAAAGGTAATACAATAAATACGAAATGACGTTACTGCCACGGCTGCTGTTAATGTTAAATTTTACGTAGCATACTTTTGGGAACCCTTGGGGGATGGGCGACGGGGGCGTGGCAGGTCGAGGTGAGCTCTCTTTTTGGTAGTTCGTAATCGTGCTGATTGTTCGTTTTCGTTTGGATACTTTAATTTCATTTGAGCCCATTCTTATTTATTTAGCATTAGTTTTTATTTTACGAGCCATAAAGCGGCAACACTTATGCACTTGCCAGCATAGTTGACTGCTGCAAGCAAAAATGATAACAAAGCGGAAACAGTCCAAGCATAAGGCAAACAAAATTACAACTAACTTAAACTGTTAATTGAATTTTATTCAGTTTTTATAGTACAGCATAAATCAAGGGCACACAGTGCCTAATTGTTTAATCAAGAGTGAAAAAACGATAAACCCGAGCCATAAAAGATAACCCACTGATAAGCAGCCGTCTTACGAAGTTCTGACTCACTAGCCCAGTATACATACGAAATTTCATTCCAGGCATGTGTTTACCCACAATAAAGCCCGACCAAAAATCACTAAAGATAACGAGCTGGCGGTTGCCACTGGAACTGCAATTGCAACGGGCAATCGGCACATAAAACGGGGCAGATTTGCACTTTTCGTTCGTAAACACATCAGAATCCAATTGGCTGCACGTTTGTGCAGACCGCACCAAAAAGCTCTTACACCGCAGGCCATTTTGTTGCAACTCGTACATATTGGCATTAAACTAATCCAGAGTACCGCACGCAACAACTTACTTATTGGCCATGCCAGAAACCAGTCATCAGAAGTGCCGAAAAATACTGGAGAAATGGCCCACTGACAAAAAGAATCATAAATAACTCTTTTTGGTTGTGTTTTAATTTCTAAAAACTTAATTTAATTTTAAAAGTAATTGTTCTAGAAATGCATATACTTATTCTTATTATTTTGATAAAAAGAAATATAAAAACAAAAAATACTTAAAATAATAGATATACAAATAATATTTTTTATGATTTTCTTTACTGAAATTTTAACTTATTAATGAAACTGCTCTTAAATATTCTTCTCAAACTTATATTTTTAAAAAATATTTCACGAAATTCCTTTTGTGCATCGGTCAAAAATAGTGAAACGAATTTTTAATTGAAGCCCAGGCTGCATTTTCGCATAGAAATCGAGATAAGTCATTTTTTAATGATTAAAAATAAAAATTTTTTTGCGTTTGCAAAATCATCAATAAAAATCTTTTTTATAGTTTTCTTTTTCAATCGTATCTGGTGTGATTTAGAAATATATCTAATAATTTTAGAAATAGGAACTAGTCTATAAAGTGCATTGACCTATTCCATTGTTAAGCTTGGCTTAACAAAGTAAGTTTCCTTTCATGTTTCTTACAGTGTGCTCCTGCTTCCGTGTTAACTGCGTTTTTTGGCGCAGAGCAGACGGAATGGTGACGCCCATTAGCCGACAGTGTGAGTCCAACACATGGCCCCCCGTCCATACCCCGTTTAATGTGCAACAGCGAAAAGTTGAACGTGCTGGCAGCTAAATTCCTTTTTCATCCTCTCTCCTCGGCAACAAACACACTCACACACACTCGCTAACTGATGGCCATTATCAGCATCATTATGTGGCATTAGGAGCCGCGCCACGAGGATGATGATGTTGTTGCAGCTTAAAGTTGTATGCGATTTATTTGCGGTCTCCGTCCGTTTTTCTCCCCTTTCCATGTGTGCCTGTGTGAAAAAGTGCATTTGAGCTCATTTAAATAGCATAAATTAAGATGCTTAAGCTCATTAGGTGGAATTTTTTAATTAGCAAAACTGGACCGAACCCTTGTAATGACCACCGAACGGCAGGTGGTCTCTTATCATCCGCGGACCAAACAAAACGCAGCTTATCAGTCAAGTGTAGCCGAAAATTATACTAATTACACAGTTAATGCAGTTCCCTTGAATCTGCGTCATCTATGATAATAATAAATGACGTTCGTAGCTTATCATAGTTATTCACAACAATGCAATAAATCCTAATTTATAGAAGACAACTTTATTTTTAATAGGAGAGGACCCAGATGTAAGCCTTATTGTTTCATAACAGATCATTAGCTTTTACGTAGTAATTTTGAATATGAATCTTTTAGTTGAGAACGATATTATAACAACAATTTCATTTCATATATATATTTACTGCTGTTTTAATGTTTTTTTTAGGTTTTAAATATACATGTAAATACAAATTGCTTTTAAGTACTAAGTTTCATTTTGTAAAATGTCCATTGCTTGGCAATAGTTAAATATCAGAGATTTATGGGACATTATTTGGAGAGTGAATTTGCGAATAATTTCTAATGAATCATGTGCTCCGGTAATCAAACGTTGCCATAACAACCCGAGCACGTGACTCACGATAGGACCGGCGTACTCAAGACTGTTTCCATAGAACGCGGCTGATAAACAAAGCACTTGACTCTGGGGCTAATACCAATTGAGTAGACATAAGGCTGCCAGGCCGCCTTCCCTTCACACGTCTTGGCAGAAATCTTTCAGTAATCCCCGCGTATTACACAGGTGGGTCGGTTGTTTTGGGTTGTGCCACTCTCAGCAGGAGATAAGCGGGTTAAAACCAGGGAAAATTATTGGAGTTGGCACTGTTGAGCTTTAGTTCCCTGGAAAGGACTGTACATTAAACATAAAGCTGTTTTCAAAGTGAGACTGATAATTCAGAAAGCGAAACATTTTTTTTTTTATATTACTATAATTTGTATACACTTTAAATACTTAAAGTCCATAGAGATTTATATGTTTATCAATTCATTCTTATTTTGGTACATTGTATTAAGTTTGAATATGGCGCCCAACTAAAGATTGCGAACTGGCTTTTGTTATCTTAATTATTTCAGGAAACTTTAATTTTGTCTTGCCATGGCAATTTTGTAAAGTTCGATATATAATTTCAATTAATATTTCCAGTTTAAATACTATTTAGTATTGTGTTTTAATTTTAAAATTTCAAAATGTTTATTAAACTGAAAAAAACTTGTTATATTTTTAACCGGAACTAGTCCAGTACATAACAATAAGAAATACAAATAACGAAAATGGATTTTCCCATGGAAATCTTAAATGAGCCTATTTTTCCACTTTTATGACTTTAATATCTTATTTGACCAACGCGGCTATCACCTTATGTATGACTGCCAATCCAATTCCGCGATGATTGATTGATCACTCCGTCAATCACTTGGTAATGGGTCCCTAATAAACTCTGCAGCAGTGGCAGTACGATATCAGCGGGTGTCACATTGTTGCAACACAGGGGACCCGCCCGAATAGTGTCAATCAGGTAATGGAATTGTGCGGCGTTGGCCAACTCGTGCTTACACTCAATCATTGATAAAGCTGCGAAGAATGGCCACAAGAAAAGTGACCAGTAATCGGGGAGTGGACGGCAATAATTGTGTTTCGGCTACTCGCCGATTACGATTACCTTCTCTGACCGGCGATAAGCTGTTGGCCTGTTCTGCGGGCCACAATCGCAAAGTGGCTCCGAGCGTGTGATAAAAAGTGTGGGCACAAAGATTATGGCCGCTCTCCCATGGCATTTAGCCGCGTTTTGGCGAGAGTATGGGTGCGTTGTTTAGATTAGCCCAGTCTAATTGGCCATAGAGCTCCACAGGTCTTAGGCGATCGCACAGTTCTTTCTGCACCGCTGAGGTGGCAGGTCGCGAAAAAAATAGCAAACCCTCAATAATACATTTTTGGTGCTGCAGTGTAAGTGTCGTGATTCAAATCGAAAGTATCCCTAAAGAGTCATGAAGGACTAAAGTGTGTATGATACCATAATTTGTTTTCGAACCACTTGTGAATATTTCATGGCTATTTTGAGACCCATACGCCACGTTGGCAATCATTCTGCTAATGCGCGTGTTAGCTACATTATTATTAGCTCCCTTAGGGTTAACAATGCGGGGTTATCAGTGTTGGCATAGATAAGCTCTGAATGGCCATAAATTAAATGTTCCGTTTGTTAGGCAAAGTTTACGAAACAACTCCTCACAAAATTATTAAAAATTGCATTAGACTTAATGGTAATTTGTTTAACGATAACGTATCTTAATTGGTTTTTGATAATCACTCGCTAACATTAAACATCGATTTTCATTTGCCTGACACTAATAAGGAGCTATTAATGTTTTATTTCCACTATATGGCGCCATAATTGCCCAGTGACGTCAGAGCACGTGATGGATCATGTGGGGCGAGCAAATTGAACCACTCAAACGTCAAGTTGAAATTTGCCACACAACCGATTGCGTTGTCGATAATATTTTTACGGCCCACGAACGGATTTCTTAATGAGCCCCGTAACGTTGCCTGCAATCCAATGCACAATCCCCTATGAACCCATGATTGCGGGCATAAACCAGCGGGAACTACAACTGGGAATGGGAATCGGCATTTGCTATCCGATAATCAGACATTTGCGTGAAGTTTTGCCCCCTAAAGATTTATGGCCAACTTAAAGACAATTGTCTGGTCTGTGCTGATTTATGGCTAGGACTGATGTACAAAACTGAATCCGATAAGTTCGTGCCTGCACTGATTTATCCACCGATGCCATCGGCAAAGTCCAACGAGCTGCACTTAATCAATTCTATGAACCGTTTGTGGAAATTGCAGGGACTCGGACACTTAGTAAATATAAGTTCAACAATCCAGGTTAATGCTTAGGTACAATTTATCAACCAAATTTAAATAAAATTAACATAAATTTTATATAAAACTGCTGTAAGATTACGATTACCCTTGATATTCTAAACACTATGTTTTACCCACAAATTAATCTCAGTATTTTTCATGCATTTATAAATAATTAACTTATTTTAATTATATAGCTTCATTTAATCATGCCCCTCCTAAAAAGATATTCTAACTGTTTTTCTTCAGAGTTGAGAAGAGAATAACACGATCAAAATTGCATTTCAACTTAAATTGGTTATGTCATTTTTTTTAAAATTGTTGTTTCTAATAAAATACATTTTTTTTAATTCACTTGGAAAGCAGTCGAAGCTTTTGAAACTTAAATTTCATTTTTATCAGTCACTCTTACTAATCACTTTCTATTTTTAAGTAAATAAAATTATTTTTTATTTACTTAAATAGCTTTTAATGCTTATAAACTAAAGAACTAAATACTTTTTTGTAACAAGGCACTCCAATTAATCTTAATCTGTTTGGCAACGTTACATAATTCCCAACAGACTTTTCCTTCACAAATCCATTTATGGAGCAATTAAGAAATCAACAAGCATTCCATTCAATTCCACAATTCCGACAATATATGAAACTCACTTCCCGCCGCTGTAAATCAAATCTCAGCTATCAGTGACAAACCGAAACTATCAAAAAATAACTGAAGTGAGGCCACAGACTGCGCGTCTTTTTATCAGCCAGTCGAGAGCGAGAGTCAATCATGGGTTTATGGCCAGACAGGCGGAAAATCACGGCCAGGCAGTGCTCTAACCATAAATATCTGCAATCTGGCCTGCCCAAAACGGTTATCAGAAGACACTGCACAGGTCCTGCGCGGCAATAAGCGTATAATGCAATAAACGACTTTCGGGGCTTATTTATAAACCAAGTGATTGCCGGTAATTGTTAATAATTTCAAATTATTAATGCGCTCAACGCCCACTCCAGATAGGCCCGAATGCCAGTAGATAACAGCCGAAACGATCTCGATAGACATGGCGACCCCTAATCTAATCTGCTCGTTTCGGCTCTGTTTTGTTCTGAATTGTTGAGTTCCACTTAGATGATTGATTGCGACATTGGCAGGGACTGCATTGAAGTGGACCGACCATAAACAACGTGCGTCAGTTGGATAAACAATGTTCAAACCCTTTGACAGACGCAGACCCATTAAAGTTCGTCAAAACAACTCATTAACCTAAATGAGTTATTTTGTGGGGCATGTAGTGGGACAAAAAAGGATTAAAATAAGAAAAAATATATAATTATTTTAAACATTAAATAAAATTATGAAATCTTTGCATGTAATAAATTGTTAAGTTTCTGTCTAAAAGAATATTGAGCCTCAACCATTTTTTAGGTTCTGAATCATACTTACAACTTGTGATAAACTAATTTTATGGGTAATAGCCTCTTTATCAAATTTTGGTCACATGAATTTCTTGGTAATAAAAGTGTTTAATTTAGGTTGAAAGGTACACTTTTATTTGCAAATAAATTAGTCATGTAAGCAAATGAGTTAAGAATGTAAGCAATGAATTTCAGTAAATATTTAATATTTGTTAAAAGAAGGTATAAATTAACCAATACAAATATGACATTTTAAAAGATATACCCGTAGGCAAAACAAACTTTGTGTTGAAAGTTTTGTTTGTAAATTAACTTCAAAACCTTTGATGTGATTATGCAATATCCCAATCTCAGTTATAAAACAACTCTAAGACTTCAAACAATGAAAAGAAAAATAAAAAAAATAATTTGATTAATATATTATAATTTTCAAATCTTTTTTTGCAGTAATAGACCATCGATTAGAACATGGGTGATATGTTCCGCAGCGAGCAGATGGCCCTGTGCCAGCTGTTCATCCAGCCGGAGGCAGCCTACGCCTCCATCGCCGAGCTGGGCGAAAGTGGATGTGTCCAGTTCCGCGATCTCAACGACGAGGTCAGTGCCTTCCAGCGGAAGTACGTCACCGAGGTGAGGCGATGCGACGACATGGAACGCCGTCTCCGCTACGTGGAGTCCGAGATGAAGAAGGACGAGGTGAAGCTGCCGGCACTGCGACCGGAGGAGGAGCCGAGTGCCCCCAATCCTCGCGAGGCCGTCGACCTGGAGGCTCAGCTGGAGAAGACCGACAACGAGCTGCGCGAGATTTCCGCCAATGGGGCTAGTCTGCAAGCCAACTTCCGGCACATGCAGGAACTCAAGAACGTGCTGGAGAACACCGAGGGCTTCTTCTCGGACCAGGAGGTCATCAACCTGGACTCCAACCGTAAGCTGGACCCCGAGGATCCGGCCCAGGCCCAGGGAGCCGCCCAAAGGGGTCAGCTGGCCTTTGTGGCTGGTGTCATCAAGCTGGAGAGGTTCTTCAGTTTCGAGCGGATGCTGTGGCGTATTTCCAGGGGAAATATCTTCCTGCGGAGGAGCGACATCGATGGCCTGGTGGACGACGAGGAGACCGGAAGACCAGTGCTGAAGACCGTGTTCGTGGCGTTCTTCCAGGGAGAGCAGCTGAAGCAGAGGGTCAAGAAGGTCTGCACGGGCTACCACGCCTCGGTGTATCCGTGTCCCAGCTCGCATGCCGAGCGAATGGATATGATCAAGGATGTGAATGTCCGTCTGGAGGACCTCAAGTTGGTCCTCAGCCAGAGTGCCGACCATCGCAGCCGAGTCCTGAACTCAGCATCCAAGCATCTGCCACGCTGGTCGATCATGGTGCGCAAAATGAAGGCCATCTACCACATCCTTAACTTCTTCAATCCCGATGTGACGGGCAAGTGTCTGATTGGCGAGGGTTGGGTGCCCACCAATGACATTCCCACGGTCCAGGATGCCCTGGCTCGAGCCTCGAAGACATCGGAGAGCTCCATTCCGGCGTTCATGAATGTCATCGAGACGAATGAGATGCCTCCGACGTACACGAGAACCAATAAGTTCACCAATGGCTTCCAGAACCTGGTGGATTCGTATGGCATGGCCTCGTATAGGGAAGTGAATCCAGCCCTTTATGCCTGCATCACATTCCCCTTCCTGTTCGCCGTGATGTTCGGCGATCTGGGACACGGCCTGATCCTGCTGCTCTTCGCCTCCTGGCTGATTATCAAGGAAAAGCAACTGGCCTCGATCAAGGAGGAGATCTTCAACATCTTCTTCGGCGGGCGATACATCATCTTTCTGATGGGCATCTTCTCTATTTACACTGGCTTCATCTACAACGACGTGTTCTCCAAGTCGATGAACATTTTCGGCTCCGCTTGGCACATGAATTACACCAGGGAAACGGTCGAGGATTCCACTCTGAAGTCCATAACTCTGAGGCCGAACGACACGGTCTACAAGACATACCCCTTCGGCATGGATCCCATTTGGCAGCTGGCCGACAACAAGATCATCTTCCTGAACACCTTCAAAATGAAGCTGTCGATCATTGTGGGTGTGGTTCACATGATCTTCGGAGTCACCATGTCAGTGGTTAACTTTGCCTACTACAAGAAGTACGCCAGTATCTTCCTGGAGTTCCTTCCCCAAGTTCTGTTCCTCCTGCTGCTGTTCGGCTACATGGTCTTCATGATGTTCTTCAAGTGGGTCACCTACAACGACACGGTCGAAGGACCTCTTTCGCCCGCTTGTGCTCCGTCCATCCTGATCCTGTTCATCAACATGATACTGCAAGGCAGCCAGGACACCCCAGAGCCCTGCAAGGAGTTCATGTTCGATGGCCAGAAGTCCATTCAGCAGGTGTTCGTTATCATTGCGATCATCTGCATTCCCTGGATGCTCCTGGGCAAGCCCCTCTACATCATGTTCAAGCGCAGGATGAGCGGCGCTCCGCCCCCAAAGCCCCAGAGCGGGGGAGGCGAAGGTCACGGCGATGACGAGGCCATGGGCGAGATCTTCATCCACCAGGCCATCCACACCATCGAGTACGTCCTGAGTACCGTCTCCCACACGGCCTCGTACCTCCGATTGTGGGCCTTGTCCCTGGCTCACGCACGTAAGTTTAATTACCTCATCATTATACATATTTGTAAATACGTTAAAATAAATTCAAATTCTTTTTTGTGTATAACAATTAAATATTTCAACATTTTAATATTTCAAAGCCACGGCAAGCAGACTAGTTTCCTTTAAACTTTGTTCGGTTCCTGCATAAATTACTATATTAAATTTGTCTTACAAATTCAAATGCTTACTTTTTGCAAGCCTTTTCCACTTTAAAGATAATACATTCCATCAGGAAATTCCTCATAGACATTAGTTTACTTTGGAGTATATAAATTTAAGATACGCCTATATGTAGTTGGCAAAGGTTAGGGAAATTCCAAGTAATAAAGCGTTTATCATTTACGATTTGACGCAATTAAGTTTGTCACCAATTTATAAATTTATAATTGGCATTGTAAATATTGTTAAGTGTTATAAAATCAAAAAATGACACACGCTAAGGTTATAAATATAATTGTCTTTGAAAAATTCTAAAATTTTTCCTTTTGCAGAGCTCTCCGAAGTGCTGTGGAACATGGTGTTTTCCATGGGCTTCAAGTACGACAACTACATTGGTGGCATTCTCATCTATGTGTTCTTCGGGGCCTGGTCGCTGCTCACAGTGGGCATCCTGGTGCTCATCGAAGGGCTCTCGGCCTTCCTGCACACGTTGCGCTTGCATTGGTGAGATTGGATTAATTACAGCTGTATGTCAGGCACAGTCTAACCTGGCCACTCTCTTTTCAGGGTGGAGTTCATGAGCAAGTTCTACGAGGGCGCTGGTTACGCCTTTGAGCCCTTCGCCTTTAAGACCATCCTGGATGCCAACGAGGACGAATAGAGGGGCTTGGGTGAGGAGAGAGTGAGAGAGCGCAGGACGCACTTCCTTAAAGCATTTTCCGTTTATTTCGTTCAGCTTCTTTCGTTTTTTCACGGAAAAATAAATTTCGTTTGATATGCATACAGAGTACTAGTGTTTCTATTTTTCCGGTATGATATGCTTTCTGACAGTTTTCCTTTGGTCACCCAAGTGACAACTGCAGACAACCTCTGGAGCACATATTCCCATATGAACTGCACATTTTCGGAACAATCTCAAAGCAAAATGCTTGATATCCTCAAAAGAAAAACTACTCTGATATGTGAGTGTGCGATTTTTTCTCATTAGAAAAGTTGTCATGTGCTGAAATTATGTTGTCAGTTCGACTGTCCATTGGGCATTGAGTTGTGAAATTGCACACTGGGCAATTTAAATAATAATAGTGTGACACAACGCATCAACCTAAGGCAAGTATTGAATCCTGCCCCAAAGTATCTCTGTCAATTGCTGCAAGGCAGTAAGTGAACAAAGACTTGATGACAAATAAATACCCAATTTATGGCCCTGTTCCTTTTGGCTTAAAAGGTTGCCTAAACCATTGCAAAGCACTGCCCATTATTTAAGGAAATAAATAAGTTAACCCATGCCATCAAATATAAAAACACCTCTAAAATTGTGACCCAATAAATGAAAAATCTTTTGAACTTATCCGTGTGCAATGCAAACTTGCTTGCTATAAAACTGTTAAATGGCGCGAAATTCTTTTCAATTTCAATTCGGAGCGTTAGCCTTTGGTTCTTTGGGTTCCTGCAACCCTTTGCCTACTGGTGTTGTTTTTGCTGCTGGTCTGCCCTCGACGAGTTTCCCAATATTTGCATTCGAACTCAATTGGTTGCGTTTTGTGTTTATTGCCTTTTGCTTGCTGGCAAAATTGGATGTGTTCTCGTGTGTATCTTTTTGGGTTTTCGTTGTCGTTGTCGCCACCATTGCCCTTGTGCTAAAAATATTTTCGCGAGCAGCGGGGTGTTGACATCCAGGCAATGGCAATGGGCAATGGGCACTGGACAATGGGCAGGTACGTCGGCGGGGGACAGGTGATCCAGGCAAAACACACGCAATGCAAATAGGAATTCAAACAGGCTGGCAAACGTTTTGAACCCGCATGTCAAATGCTATTTTCCAAACAACCAAACAACAGAGGCAGCAAAAAGAACAGGAAACATATGCTTTCAAAAGATCAGACATCAAAATACCCTTGGCTCTCAAATCTTGTGACCAAATAATGTAACTTTACAAATTTTAAATGTGTTAATTAATCTCAATATAACAATAGCCACTTTATACTGTTGAGATTTGCGGGTACCAAGTCTAAGTGAATGTTTTATAGTGCCTTTCATAATATATAATTGAAACATAATAAAAGTTGTACCTGATCTAAAAAACAAAATTTTCGACAGTACAGCAATTTACCCCTAAAACAATAATTTAACTTAATCTAAATAAATTTATTTTGCGTTAAATAAAACTTTAAAGATTGTCGAATAGCACATATTAAAATAAAAGGTTGGCCATAGTTTACGTTTCACTAAAATTTACGGCTGTGTAAATAAATTTATTCTGTAAAGCTTTTAATATATTAAATACTTAAAATGTTTTTTCTAAGCTCCAAAAGTTTTAATTTTTAAAAGCCTTATTCAAAACAGTCTAATTCTGAACAGTATCGACGTTTTTCAGGAAAGAAATTGAAACTAAAACTTAAAACATTTTGTGACAATGACCGATTTTTCAAACCAGTAGACTGAAAATATTTGGCGATTTCAGCGACCAACCAGATAGAGGACACCACAAAAAAAAACTATCGACTATCTGCCACCCAGGGGTTGGTAGGGAGTTCTGGCCTAGAGACGTAGATGGTTTAGTCGTGTTTGTGCAGCTGTCATTCTGGTCAAGTTTCGTGCTGCCATTGCTTCTGCTGCTCTAGTTGTGGAAACAGAACATTTCGCATTACGTATACGCCGCGTATCGGCATAGACATCAGCATCATCGACAGCATCGGAAATAAATGCCCCGGAACAACAACAGCGGCAGTGGCTGCAATGGAGGCGATCGGCATATAAATATGGCTACAAAATACATTAAACAAATAAATGTTTGTGCATGCATAGACAGTTGGACTGTGTGGCGGGCGGTCGTAAATTATGTGTGCTGGCCTAATGCATTTGGCCTCGTATTAATCAATGTTTGTGCTGGTTTCTGTGTGGCCTCCATTTTTTTGTGCCGAACAACTGCGGCATTTTCTCGTGCATTTGTTTTAATTTATTTGTCAGACGCAATTATTTGCATTTTATTTTACCAAAGTTTCTTTTGGCATTACTACTGCATTTTTTTTTGGCAGTTGTCGTTTGATTTTTTACGCCTGCTGCAACAGCATAAATATAAATCAAACTGCATTTGTTTGGTGTCGTTGATTTGCATTGGGATTTGTTTATAAATCCGCAAACACAACGAAATCGAAACAATAGTTTGCACCTCGCCCCATAAATGTTGCCATAGATATTGCTTTTTAATTGTTCAAATGTGCATATTTTCTTTATAATATTTTATGTTTTTTCTTCTGGCATATGCGGCAGTTGGTAGTCTAATTGAATACCACAGCCAACTAAATGCTATTTTTATGGTTTCCCAGGCTCTTTTTGTGATGACCCCTTTCTTGTTTGGGTGCAGAGAATAGCTTTTATTTCGGGATTTATTTTAAGCAATTAAATAAATTTGCAATTTTCGGTGTTGCTTTGATATAAAATGAATGAATTGTTCAACCATTAACTCAGCTAGTTTTCTGTTTTCATTACCAATTTATTTCCATCAAGTACTAAAGCTTTCATAACCATCGAAAATCAAAGCATGAGCTCAAATCTAGATCAACTTCTCGATGTCCCAACTTTATTATCACTTGCCACAAAAGCCAGGGTCAAATCACCGAATCCGAAATTACCCGGCATAGGCTTTACCAGATTTTACGACTGCGTCCAACAAAGTCCGTAAATCAAAAGCAGATAATTTTCCAACAGCTTCACTTTCTTGCGACCTCACCTATCCCAGATCCCAAAGAACCGGACGACGAAGAAATAAAATAATTGCTCAGTGAGAGAGCCACAAATTATAGAATTTTTACGCTTCTTTTCTCCTTCTCTGGGCCACTAAATTTACATACCCCATGACGAGCCACCGCCCACTCAGCTGGACGCACGTTCCAAGTTTTCCTTTATTTATGCCTGCGAAAAGGACGAAATCGTGGGGCCGCGGGGCTGCGGGGCGGGTGGAGGCGCAGGGAAAGTGTGTGAGCACAATTGCGCGTCATAAATTTGAATTATTGTGCTCTTTGCATTTGACAACGACTTAAAAGCACTTGCAGCGATTTGGGGCAGCTCAGTCCAGTCCAGTTCAGTGAGAATGCCGAGGCAGTCAGCCATGAACATGTCCTTGAGACATGTACGAGAGCTGGATATGGCACTTAGATAAAAACTAAATAAAAGCGGAATTGCAAAAAATATTCTTTTGATATAAAGCTATTTTTGTTTACTTATGTATTAGTTTATAAAATAATTATATAATAAATCCACCCAGAAATTATTTAAATATAACTTATTATTATAATAGAAATTTTATTTTTTCAAAGATGTTGACTGAATATTAGTAAAGCCTTGAAAAAAACTTGAGCTAACCAAGAAATTTATTAAATAATATTATTAAATTATTGTTATATTATTATTAGATTGAACAGTTTTATTTGCTTACATTATTTTTAAGTAAACTATATTTAATTTTTTAGTAAAAAATACCAAAAGACAAATAAACAAGGCCTGCTTATGTTTTAGGTGTAAAAAACGCCTCTAAGCTTTCTGCCCGTCTTCCTTTTGTTCGTCCTCTGCCTGACTGCCGAGTTCTGCCACGCCCCCAAGGACAGTAACAACAATGCCAGGGACATTTTTAGTGGACATTTATTTTATGCTTGAAACGCATTGAAATTTTCGCCCGAAGCACCAGCTTTGTTGATGATGAAGTCGGCCATTTCTGTGCGGTGGCCTGTCTTTTGTCAAACCATAAAATATTCGCCCCGCCCACGGTTGAGCAACCAGCCTCAGTTTCCTTTTCGGCTGTCAGTGGGAGCAGAAAAGTGCATTAGCCATTTTAGCACTTGACGCACATTCATCCGAGACCGTACCGAAATCTAGTTCCTAATTAGCCAGAACTGCAATGCCAGCCAGCTGCACTTCAGTGGTCTTAAAGTATTCATGTCTCCTTCTTTGGCCAAATCTCCAGCTCCGTTTATCAACTCAGCTTTGACAAGCAGATGAAAACGGATTAATTCGTCTCTGAATGCGAACTGTGCTGACAGCCATGCCAAAGCCACAAATTGCTCAAGATATACATTCTTGAGCCGCATCAAAAGAAAGCCAAGTAATTTGATATTTTCAGATATATATATATAAATGCCAGAGGGCAGGCGGATGGGAGGCGTTGAATTGACCATGTTAACAATAAACAATTGACCACATGACATGGCAACTAACGAATGTGCTGGCCAAAACTGTTTCCATCAAAATTTTGTACTAAGGTAGAAGGGTCGTAACAAAAATACCTCTTCCTGAATGGGGACAAAAAATGTCACAGAAATCAATGATTTTAAAATATTTAATTAATAGTCGGCGATTTATTAAGTCCTTTTTAACATGATATCTATTATAATGGGATTTTAAAATGTAATTTTAATGAAAAGGATTAATTTCTAAGTTAACATTTTTAAATTAATCACACAAAAAGCACAAGTATTAATGTAATCTAGTATTAATGTATAATACCTTAACAAAATATTATTTGTTATTACAAATAAATGTGCGGCATTTAAATACCTTAGATCATCAGGAATTTTTAAATAATTTACCGATATTAACATAAGATATACAAAAAAAAAAAAATTAATATTAATTACAAACTAATAAAAAAAAACGCACTTATTAATTTCAACATTTTTTCTTACTTACTCTCCATTGTACATACATCATTTACAAACTTTTTTTTTGGTATTTTAGTATTTATAAAGCCATCCCAATCATTCCATAAAATTCTTGATTGCTGAGTAGCAAGACCGCTTGTGGCCAGCAATAAAACTATTAAGCGTTCCAGCACACACCCATACAAGAAAAGCCTTTGTACTCGTCCAATTGTACAGCAATTTTATTTGGACTTTTTTTGGAGTTTTGAGATTTTTTTTTTGACCACGGGCCATGTCTGCACAAATGTTGCATAGCAATTGCTTTGTGTGTTCAATTTTTGGCATAACAACAAACAAGAGCACACACCCAAACACTCGCTCACACACACAGACACACAAGCACACACACACAGAGAGGCAGCAACAATGGGCAGTCAAACAAATGAACAAGAGCGCACAAATTTTGCAGCTGTCAGTAGCACGAGCCTGGACACGAGGCACAACAGGAGGCACAAAGCAAAATTTTTATTTGCCAAAAAAAAGGGAAAAAAGAGAAAAAAAGAACCCCAAAATTGTGGTTTAAAATAATTTTTTGGTTTCTTTAAAATTTTTTTTTTTGTTCTCCGAGAAATGCAATGGCTGGCAGCCAAAAATTGGATTCGGAGTGGGCGTGGTCGCAAATTGCTAAATGCTTAGATGTCTGCAAAGAATTTGTCGCCAAGAGGCGTTGAGAATGGATTTTCCATTTCCAGTTGCTGTCACGTATACGTAATATGGCCGATGGCAGCTCCTGAAAGTATGCACCACACAGGGGCAGTTCTTCCGTGGGAGGTGAGTGGGAATGGATGTTGATAAATGTTTTTAGTTCGCCCACTCCATTGGTCGGCTGATATGAAAAATGGGGAATTGATAAATGGCATATTGTTTTAGTTACGGACAAGTTGTTCCAAGTCTATCAACCGAATGACGAATGCCAGGCATTTCTTCTACTTTATATTAAAAACTATTATTAAAACATCTAAAAAAGTAAATACATATATTCTAGAATTTTATAATTAAAATAAAGATCAGTCAATAACTGTATTATATAAAACAAAAAAAATTATAAAAAACTTAAAATGCTGTTTCGTATTGATATTTGTATACTAAAAATATAAATTACATTATGTACGGTAATTTATAAACTGAAAAAGACAGTTACCATATGGATAATATTTTTAAAGCTTCTTTCAATTTAATGTTTCTTAAATATTTGTATTTTTTATAAGATAAGAAAGCAATTAATTTTAACTATTGTTTAAAGTGATATTTTTATACTAAAAATATATTAAAAAGAGGGTATTTAAGTCCTAAATTGAATATCTGCACGAAACAATGCTATCGGTCTGTTTCCTTTCTGGCCTATAAGTATGCCGCACTATTCAAGCAGCTTAGGCAGATGTAATTATGCTTACAATCAGCAGCTAATAAACCTCAAAGCAGCCATTAAACGCAATGACTGCTTAAAGCGTTAAGCTCACCCACACACACCCAAACACACACACACACGCTCCTACAGAGATATGGCCACGTTATCCTTTGTTGTTATTGCTGGCGACGCTCCTTTGGCCAGGGTCACATTTAATTGTGCACCATGTTCAACAGGCCATTGTACATGCGTATTAAATGTAATTAACTCATTATAAATGATAACGTGGTCGCAGGGAGTCGCCTCAGGTATGTCTCAAGCCGGCGAAGAGTCCCCGGAGCCAAGGACATGGAGGGACCTGGCCAGGAGCGCCTTTGCCACGCGGCTGTCACAGCTAATTTGGCCGGGCAGCCAGCAGAACAAACGTGTTAGGTTGCCACCGTGCCGGGGGTAAATGCGAAATTATTACCGGAAAAGGACAATGAGCCGCACTGGCTATTATTCAGGCTGGGGTCGCGCAGGACTAGGATTTCTGAACCCGAACCAGGTAATAAAAACTCTTTTATGCGCTCGAGTGTGCCGCTCCCTGTGATATTTCGCCCCTCGCATTTCCCAGCCGTTGGTTTATTTTATAGTTTGTCTCTCGCCTTATTCTCACGCTCTTGCCACCTCGAGGCATCCTTTTAATTATGTAGCACGCGCCGCCACAGGAGTGTTGCCTTACGCACTTCGGTGACTGTCCTGACTCCTTTTCGCCTGCAAACATTTTCCATTTACCCCAACCTGCTCTCGCCGGCCATTTAACACTTCCGCAGGCCAGTTGCGTGTCCTCCACGTGTGCACCTTACTTAATTCGGATAAAGCGAAACTCCTGATAAGTTTAATTGGCGGAGAGCGCGGCCTAAATGGTGACTAAGCGGGGTCCTTTTTGTTCACTAGCATAGCATTTGCGTGTTGTTTTAAAAATGCATATAAAAATATACATTTAAAATATTAAGCGATTAGGTAGAGAAAAAAAACTTTTAAGAGTCCGAAAAACTGAAATATAGTAAATCATTATAATTTTCATTTTTAGGTGTGATTTTCGTGCTTAAATTAAAAAATACAAATTATTGCAGTATTAAGTGTATCTCTTGACGAATTTTGTTCATAAACCAAGAGCAGTTTGTTCATATACAATTTTTATGTAGATCTAACCCCCAAATAATTATTTACAATTAAAAACAATAAACAAACAAAATGGGAAAGTCTTAGTGAACCTTCATGAAATTCATAAAACGTTTACTTCACCCCTATTTAAAATGAGTGAAACAAAAGTCAAATTGCAACCAATTTTTCTATGACAGCATATAGCCATAACTGTTGTTACATTTTGATTTATTTAATATTATTTATTTAATATATTTTTTGTTAATAAATATTTTATGACTGCAGATAAGACGAATTAATCTACACCGCTTTAAATTAAGTACAAACTTCTTAAACACTCCTAAAAACTCAATTCAAACTTTAAGGCAATTACAGATAAGTTTAATTGGCAGAGTGCTGGGAGTAAATGGTGACAAAGCTCTTTAATTTTTCAAGCCCAAATCATCTGTGATTTCTTCTCGTTGAAGACCGCCAAACTCTGGGTGTAAGACTTTAAAAAAATCTTGGAAATTCAATTTAAATCTTGAAAACAGCAAAGAGTCGAGGGGGAAGACTAACTGCCAACATTTACCATCAATAGCCGCATTTGCTTATATCAAGTGAAAACTTTCTTATCGGCAGCACAGCGGCAACTTCAATGACAAATTGAGACAGCGATGTGGTGGTGCTGCAGCGGGGCGAAAAGAGCCAAAAGTTGGCTAACACATACACACACACACACACTTGCACAGATATAGATTGGCTTGTCGTTGTGACAACTTGCCACTTTGAGCACGTAAATTTCTGTCGTTTCTCGCCTTTTGAATTGATAAGAAAATTCATAAAATTTCCTGCAATTGCAAAAAGAAAAAGGAAGTGGAAAGGGAGGGAAACAGGCGGGCCAGAGGCAGAAAACGCAATCCAACTCAAGTGTGTCAGCAGCCGTGAAAGTGGCATTTGAGCCGGGCCCGGGCTGCAAACTTTTGCTGCCAACTTGCTAATCTAATGAACAATTGTGGCTGCCGGCCACCTTTAACACCTCCTTGCCCCGAGGACGAACTCTGCGTGAGCTCCGGCACCTGTGCCAATGGCAGCCCAAACTTTGCGCACTGCAAATGCACGGAGATTAAAACGAAAATTAAGCTCGATCCGGAATGTCAAACGGGTGTTTTTTTCTGGGCCTTCCTAATTGAATTCGCTGTCAACGGTTTCGGCAGGAATTTAATGCGATTTGGCCACTTTTTTAAATTGCAGGCAAAGTTTGCAGACGACGAGCTCAAACAAGTCAACAGTCAACTTAATTGTCATAATTTGTGTTTACAAACTTGACGAATTTGCTAAAAAATAGATGTGCAAAAAAGTGTGGAGAAGCCAAATGAGGATGCTGGGGCATATGTGGCCAGCTGGCTGAGCAAAGTTTTCTGCACAGAACAAACTAACAAAAGGCCAAAGCAAATAGAACAGGAGCGGCAGCCAGCAACAAGGATCCTGCTGTGGCAAGCGAAAGCCGAGCACAAAAGAAAACTGGCCAAAAGGAAAAGGAGTAGCTTAAGCATGGTCTGCGGCACATGAGTACCCTGTAGTTTCAAAAACTTTCGTCCGTAAAATGGTCAATCCAGAAATGATTGCGCAACCAAAATTTAAAATAGTATAAAAGTGGAGAGAAGTCCTGATTTGCCAAACCAATGCTTTATTTCGCTTCGCAAAAATATAACACTTTAAGGTTTAATAGTAATTATATTAATGAAACAACGGTATTCAAGTTTGGAATATTTTATTTACCCAACAAATAAAAATCTTAAAAACTAAGTAAAGTTGAATTAATAATTAAGTATTTTAATAGTTATCCGTTAAAACACTTCAATTATTATTATGCTACATAAGAAAAAAATGTTCAAAGTTTTACGGAATGCTAAAATTATTACGTTTGCTTTGCTTTTGAAAATGGTTTACGTTGAAAGAAAATAAACATTTGGGTTTTTATACCTCAATCATTGTTTAGTACATGATTCGTACTTTAAAAAAACTTTTTTTTTTAAATTTAAATTACAGATTTTAAAATCATCACTCCGTCAAGTGATGGGTGTCATAATATTTTCACCCTAAAAATACCCCGACAAGTGGAAGCCCTGAACTAAAATTGGACACTTAATGCCGGCAAGAGGGAAAACGACGGCAGAAGACAAATAAAGACTAAGCAAATAAAATCTAATAAAACCAAGGGCACAAAAACTTGAGCCAACCCGGCGAAAATGAGCTAAATGCTGCGAGGGGAGTGGATTGGGCCGTGGCAGGGGCAGAGATTGTTAGGGCGAGGCGAGAGAGCAAATGAAATAAAGTGCCAGAAGTATGTTTCATTAGCGGCAGTTGCAAACCAGACAACAAACAAAGCAAAGGACAATGGTCGGCCAAGGACACATGCTCCAGTGAAGCTGCTTGATGAACTTCATATAGTCGGAAAACAAACGAAGGAAAAACAAGCAAGCTCATGCCAACGGAAATTCTTATTTACACTCCAATTCGAAAAGTCTTTCTCTTATATATGGCTGCCAAATCCGACAAAAACATCTTAGTTTTAAGTAGTAATAATATAGAGATGAAAATCACGGAGCCAATAATTTTATTTTTTCGATTACTCAAGATATTTGCTTAAATTTAGCTTATTTTTAATATTTGGGAACACAGAAAATGCGTGCTATTCTCAGATCGTGATTTCAACAACAAACCCTTACCATGCTTCGAAAAACCATTAAAATCGTCGAAGAAAATAAAATAAATCTTATGTTTCAGGTTAAATAAAGTATGTAGGACTGGTACCAGCTCTGTCCCTTAAGGCATTTTTAATTGCCGAAAAAAATGTGCATACAGAGACAGCACTTCTGGTTAATCCATTATATTTAGCTTTTTGCTCATTTTTCCAGTTTTTATTCCACTATGACACTTACAGATTTTTTTATGCAGAACTTTCTGCAAGCCTTTTCGTTAGTGAAGAGTCCACAGGGCTCCTTCTCCGAAAGGACAGGATTGCATGTTCTAGTTGTATTGTCGAACTTCCAAGTGTTTTCCTCAATGCAAAAGGGTTCCTTTCCGTGGTTGTTGCATAACACTAATTGGGTAATATACTATATTTAAGGCTACAGTGCAATGCACATTTTATTTATTCCACTTACTGCCTCTGAGTGTAAAAAAATCCCCAAGCTCCAAAGTTAAAAGGCTAAATAATAGAAAAAAAACATTGCTAAGGATATACATAGCAACTGCCTTAATTGCAACTTCAATTTTTGATTTATTTCATTTCTTATATACAGCTTTAAATTTGTCATGCAGATACCAAAGAAAATGTAATTTTTACGGCTACAAAATAGTTGTGAACAAAGCTCTCTTTTACCAAATATGTTTTTATGAAATAAACTAGTTTTATACATCAAAAGAAACGCAGAAGCAATTATCAACTGATAATCTTTTTAATAAGCCTGTAAATCAAAATATTTTAAAAAATGTTTGGGAAATCATCAATTGCATTCTGGTGGATTTTGATTTGTTATTGATTTTAGCGGTTGAACGGTTTGTTTTTTGTGCAGAAGTCCTTGCAACCCCGTATACCATCAAAAAAGCCACAAGGTGATTGACCCCTACGTATACGATAACATCTTTGAGTCCTCTCATCAAAGCCCCAAGTGTTGTCTTGATAACATGATATTGATCCGCCTGTTCGCTTGCACAGAACTTTACCAATGTGATAGCGATGTTACATTTTCTATAAACGAATATATATTTTACTTACTTCTATAAACAGGACTTTGAATATAGTCCCCGAAGGACAGATTGCATAAAGCGAGTACAACCAAAACGTTCAGGCCCTTCATAATGACAGCTAACTGAAGTAGAAATATCACTAAAACCAATTTAATAAATTTGTCAAGGTAATATCCACGTAATTAAATTACTTGTTAACAGTAAACGAAGTAGAAAGGAATATATATTTCAAGGCAAAGTGCGCACATAATTTTCCAAATTATATAAAGTCCATGATTCCTTAGAGCATATTTCAGTGCATCTTTTCATTTTGTAGAAAAAGCCACAAGGCTCCATTAAATATTG
The DNA here is from genome assembly GCA_018153305.1 of Drosophila kurseongensis. Classification (NCBI taxonomy): domain Eukaryota; kingdom Metazoa; phylum Arthropoda; class Insecta; order Diptera; family Drosophilidae; genus Drosophila; species Drosophila kurseongensis. The sequence continues at coordinate 8,228,430 of JAECXX010000210.1, read as the reverse complement.
GCTCGGCACACATCGTTTCCGTTCCTTGTTCCAATAAAATGTTTCCAATTTTTGACAAGATGGTCCAGCATCCGGCTTAAAGCACAGCTCTAAAACGTTTTGTGAACGGCCTTAATTATTATAAAATTAAAAGGCGAAAGAAAAAAATAACGATCTAACCGTTTATTATGTTATCTTCCGAAATCTTCCCATGACTCACTAAGAACAGTGAACACCAGATAAAGAGCTTCATGTTTTTTAAATAGTGCTTTAACCTCAAAAAGTAAGACGACGCTGTCAGGAAAATTAGTTATAACTGAATGGCATTACCCAATATTTTTTATAAATTTACCGTAAAATATAGCGAATTATTCGCTAAATTCACATTAACTTTTAATCACATTATCCATAGTAAAAATTAATTTATAATATTTTAAAAAGATATAGAAAAAGTCTCTAACTTAAATACGTCTTTACATTGTCGGTTCTTTTGCGATCGGTGTATATATACACGGCAGTTCGCATTTATTTTCAATTGAAGAAAAAAAAATTTACAGGATCACGTCTATTTTTCTTAAAAAAAAACGTTCCTGAACTAAATTAAAAAAAAAATCCAAATATAGTGCTTCGTTTTTAAGTTCTTAACCAATGCCACAAAAATTGGTAATATCTTCCATAGTACGTTGCCAAGGAAACAGTGGCAATTTAATCTTATTGTCGGCAAGCAAATTTCGGAACTGGAACAATGGCAAAAGAGGCGGCGAAATAAATAAATAAAATTCAACGCGAAGCTCCGCAAGTGCTGTCATAAATTTTAAGCGATGTTATAATGGCCGCAACGTCTAGTTTTCACATTGTGCTTACTCTTCTGGTTCTCTGCGTTTTAATAATATTTTATATATGAACGGAGCGCCGAGTCACGATATTTCAATTATACGCTCAGTATGAATTGTGCGAAGGAGACCATATTAAGCAATGAGAAATCATTTTTAAAATTATACAAAAAATGTCAAGAAATTTCAAGGAGTGACATTAAATATATATCAATCTTTTTGAGTTCATGATGCGAAAACCTACACAACTATTAAAAGGGAAAACTAATTGTCAGCTAGTTCGGTCCTATGCTCTAATGTGCACAAATCGGCTAATTAAATCATATCATTGGCTATAAAATTTGAGAAAATCTACTCAAGCAAATAAACTGTCAAGCCCAAATCATATTCAAAGCACATCAAACTAACCTTGTACAGATCGGTACCAATTTACCCCTTTATTAATCTTCATTAATCAAACGCACACGCACGCAGCACTATAACCACTTCTTGAATGGGTGATTAAAATAAACTTTAAAGGCTTAGCCAGGATAATGGGTAGGAGAAGCAGGCCAAAACTAAAACTCTACACAATTATGCAGGAAACATTGGGGATAATTTTGACAATAAATCAAGCAAAAGAAAATTTGTGTGCGTGGGCTTATTATGTATGCTTGAATAAATTACTGCTTATAATTTATTCTGTGGACTCGTAATTCGAAAATTATATGTGTGGCTTTAATTGCTCAGTCACTCAATTGGACCGAAATGCAGGCCATAAATAGAAGTCTGCAAATCAGTTAATATTTGTTGAAAGCATTCGTTTCGGTTTCCATATGATTAACATTTAAGTTGATAATTAAGTTTACACTTATTGTAAGTTATTCGTTTATTTTGACTAACGTTGAGTCATCTCAATATATAAACATCTAATTTAAGTTCATAAAGCAATGATACTTTATTCTCCCTTGGCTTGTTTAGACAAAACAAACAAACAAAGTACGAAAAGCTATAAGCTTAATAATCCTGGCGCCTTTAAACACCGAATAGCCATTAAATCAATCTTATTATACCCTGGTATTATAATTTTACGCAAACAAGATCTTGAATAATACTTTGCAAACATTCTTTCTTCTGTTACTGGTATTTTATAATTCTGTAATTCTCCATTGGAACTATCATATATCCATATATTCCCAGATATCATTTTGCTTTATAGATTTCAGAAATACGCTTTTGGTTCCAAAAAAAATCGGACGACTTTTTCATTAGCTACCATAAGAACAATCAAAAAATTTATTGGAAAATCGACCTAGGTTCATTGTTTTTAAGCATTAGAATCGAAATATAGAATATTTAATTTATATAAAGAAAATAAAGTTTGTTTCCTTTCTTATATCTGGCAAAAGACAACCAATGTCGGCGGAAGACATATTGCAATTCTCATTGCTCACATTCAAAATCTTATTTTTGTATTGATTATTAAAACAAATTAAATTAACAAATTCCATGTATGTTTTTCCAATTATGACAATGGGAAAAGCATAAAAGGTCCGCAAACTAATGTGACTTCGATTTAGCTGTGTTATTCTGTGGATCATAATTAATTTTAATGAATTTAATAACACAATAAACAACAACATGCAATTCAGATTAAAACATTATTTTATAGAAATTGGCTAGTTGAACTTCAAGCAAAATGAATTTATGGTTAAGTAACTTGTAAAATCGAAAGTTAAATCCGAAACAGGCTTGTTAGTAAATGTTATCTGCAAGTGTTGCAAATTGTTAAAAAGTGGTTGTTTTTCCGCCGAATTATTTTTTAATTCTGGCGATCAGAGCAGCTCACTCATGTGGCCTAAGGACCCTCACATGTACACACACACTTGCAGGCATGGACACATAAATACACGCACTCATGCTGGCCTGACATGTTTTTACAGTTACATAACAAACAACAAGCGCAGTCGGCCCAGTTAAAAACCGAGGGGGCGGTGGTATCGAAGCCAAAAAGGCTGCAGGCAAATGTAGTGACAGTTAACATTAACACCAATACAAGCGTAAACATATGCTTACACTGGTGGTGTTGTGCGTTTTGGGGATTAAGTCAGTGTGTTTGTTCGATTGCATATGCAGGACCTCCTAATGAGTCGCTATTGCAACTGACTGGATCTGCATGCTTGTTGTTGCCCACGCTGTCCGTGTTTGCCGGCTGTAGCTGCCAATTTTAATTGAATTAGAAAAACATAGAGCAGAGCCACTGCAAACAACGAGTGGCAACGTTTACAAAAATATTCAAATTACCCGATACTCATTGCCCTCTGGCAAATTTAAGTTTTTCAACTAGAACAGTTTTATTTCTCAAAAATGTTCAGATTATCAAAATCAATTTATAAATATTTAGTTTATTCTAATTATTATTCATTAACAATATTATTATTATTTTATAAATATTCAAATAAAATAAATATATAGGACTGCAACTCTATTTTTGACGTGCCAATAAAATTGCATTTTGAGAAAACACACATGATGACATATTTTTGTTGAGGAAGTAACAAGTAAAGTACTTAATGTATCCAATAATAATACATTAGAAAAAGTTAAGCTATAGAAATTTGTATACCAAACATGACCTCGAGCTTATCAAGCAAATAAACTCCGATTTATTTATTTATGTACAAGTCACTAAAAACAAGTTAAAAAAAAGAAAGGTATTTTTAGTGATTCAGAAATTTCGGCATGGCTTTTCTAAATAAATATTTGTTTATTTTTTCGGGTGCATAGAAAACATACATAGACAGGGACAAATGGACATGCAAACACATTTCAACGAGCATCCTGCTCTGGCCCTACACCATCCACACACACATACACTTTTCAGGCAACACTCACACACGCAGATAATTTCACAATGTCACTCAAGCAGGTACTAAAGTTAATTACTGCAATTTCCGTGGAAAATTGTTTTATGCATTGACAGCATGTGGGTTGAACCGTGGACTAACCATGTGTGTGCTGTGTGGGCGTGCCACACGCTTATTTTATTAAGTGCCGCTATTTTTCGGTTACAGCTATTTTTATTGCTCCTGCACATGTATGCGTGTGTGTGAGTGCATTCCAAGCGCCCATCCTCCCCTTTCCCTCCCCCTCTGAAATTCCAGTATCATATTCTGTAAAGCGGGCGAGGGTTTCTTGTTTTAATTGTTTTCGGGGATAGGACTGTGCTATATCCTCATCGGGTAACAACTAAATTAGATGTCGGTCTGGCGGTGAAGCTTTCTAAATTATTTTCATGAAACTTATACCGCAAATATCTCTACATTTAATGAATTGCCTGTTAGCTTGGTAAATCAGACCTATGCAATCAATGTTAGTAAATAAGCTTAAATTTAAAATTAATTATACAATGGCATATAGGGTAATCTTTATATCATTAAATTAATTCATTCATTAAATCATTCTGAATTAAATTTGAAAAAAGTAGTTTATAGTACCTAAAATTGTATTACCAGAAAAAATGCTAATTAATTGGAATAATTGATAATTGATTTTTAAATATTTAAAAAATTATATTTTTATAGAAATATATTATTGTTTACTAACCATAATTTATAAAGAGTTTTTTCCAAATTTTTCAGAAGTTTGTTCGTAATACAACAGAACATGTTATCCAAATAAAATATATATTTTAATAACTTAAAATATTTATTGATTGCTGTTATCCTTCCCTATATTTGTTATTGCCATTTCTGGGAGTTCTCCCGTTTATTCCTTGATCGAATTATTAGTACCCTCTCCAAGGAATATCCAGTGTGTTGCGGCCAAAGGGCATTCACTCTGCGACTTTTCGCTCGACTGCACTCTTACGGCTGCTTTTGTTTTATTTTCAGCTGTTTAGTTAATGGTTTAGCGTGTTACCCGGCGCTCTGTGGCAACAATTCTTGTTTATGCGCCGCAAACATTTATGCCACTCCGCTCCTTCCCACGCCTGTTGATGGCATTAAATTTTATTTCACTCAAAACCGCGCCCCCATCGAATTGTTTGTGGGTGTGCTTCCCGTGTGTTTTCGGCTGTTGCCATGGCCAACATTGTTAACTGTGACGAGGGACTGCTGACGGCTGCACACGCCGTTGTATTTAAATAAATTGCAGCCCTTCGCCATTGCGATTGCGACGCAAATTGCGCTAATTTTGCTGATTGTGTAGTTTTTCTATTCTATTTCCCCACTTTTGCCCCTGATAAGCTGCAGAGTTTTATGGCATTTGGCGCGGCCAACTTTTGATTGATATTGGCCAGACAGCTTCGGTTGGCCAGCCATCACAATGGTTTAGATGCAATGGAAATACAATTAAATTGTCAGTTTTGTGTTCGCTTGAGGAATGAAAATTTCATATAATAACCGAAATTGTTCAGCAGTTGAAAGAGCTAAATTTAATAATGCACGCACACTGTTGCCATCTTTTATCAAAAATCTGGAAAGTTTCTTGGCCAAGTTATCTGTCCATTTCGCCCTTGTCCAGTTTGTGTATTCTCACGCCTTTTAACTCAAGTTCCTCGAGTAATTGACCTTCTTGGACGGGCGGGGGAGAAGTGGAGACAAGAGCCGCATTTCGGACTTAGCAACTTTCACATCACTAAACCACTGAAAGTTGTTGACTTTATGCAACTTTTTCGTGGCCACAGACAAGTACGCAAGGGTTCTTCCAACACTTCAGACCGCCCTCCAACACCCCTCCCCATGAAGGTTGACAAACAAGTTTGTTGTGCCTTGCATTTTTTGCACTCCAGCGACATTTCTTCCGCACAAATATAAACTCGATAAAGTGGGCGGTCTGCCCAGTTCCCAAAACTGCTGGCGTCAGTTGCTTTTAACATGCCCACACACTCCAGAGGCTTACGCATACACTGGGAACAATTTTATATATTTTTTTAAAGATGTAAATCTTTTGAAAACGTGTTAGCGAAATTCGTTAGCTTTATTTATAAGCATCTTCAATATAATTTGCATTTCTCTTTGAAATTCCTTAACTAATGTAACATTAGCATAATAGCATAAACCAATGAATAATATTAAAAATTCTATATGTTATATAGGGCTGTTTTAAAATGGCCCTTAGCTTTATTTATTCCTCATCAAACCTTGTTTTTCTCTATGTACACGTCAGTGGAAAAATATATGTATACAGACAAGCTCTCACATATCTTTGTGTACATGGCCAAACGACACGTGCTGCAATTGAATTTGTTCGAAAAACGCAATAGAAAACACCCACAGAAACCGAACGGAACGGAGAAGAAAGGAACCGAACTGGCAGAGGACCAGAAACCATTCCCCTGAGGAGGACACGAATTCCTGATGATCTTCACAGTTTTTTCTGGAAAATATTAAATTTAGTCAGTCTAAATTCAGATAAAATCCTTTTACTGGTATATTGGGTAAAAAAAATATTTTTAAGAATTTGCCAATATTTTACAATATGAATATACTCAACATCATACATCGTTCAGTTTTGAGTATGAATATAAATAATATTTAAGACAAATATGTGATTATATAAATGGGTTCAAGATCATTTTAGAAACATCTTCATGTCGTGTTTGCAATATCCTTTCACGGTTCAAAAGATATCTGAACCACTTAGATTTAATTAGTAAACAGTTAAACATTTTAGAATCAAATACTGTTCCAGCACAAATGGCAACAATGTTATTTGCGAATTCATGCAACATGCTCCAGTTTCGTACTTGTTTATTTACGATTCCGGTTGAAATTTTAAATTTTCTCGTGGCAAGCACACATATGGAAATATTTCAAAAATATTAAAGTCCCAATATGCCGCAGTTTTGTTGTGGGTACACACGAGAAGGACGGGGCAAAAATACACAAACGCTGCAAATTCTTGTTGAAAAATCTAATGCCATGCCACTTGCCGGTCAGAGGGCAAAGTAACACGGGGAAATGGATGGAGTGTGCAGACACGTAACGCGCTGGAAATTCTGCAGTTTTCCAGTTTTCCGTCCTTGCACGCACGCATGCTTCCGCAGCATCAACATGGCAGGATGCTTGCGGTAAGCACTTTTCGGTCGTGTCCTCGAGTGAAGCTGTTTTTGGCCAGGTCACCGCCTTCGCAGAATCAGCTATTAATATGCCGTGAAAACTTTCACCTGGCCGGCAACTGGCAACTGGCTGCAGCAAGTGCATTTCATTAGCGTTTTTAACAGCATAAAACTATTAATATTTAGTGCATGGCTTCAGCAACTATAAACAAAGCATAAGCGGTAGTGGAAGAAGAACCAAAAGAAGAAGCGGACCAAGTCAACACCAACTTAGACAGAGCCGAAAACTTTTGGCTAAGCGAAAACTTTTGGCCCAGCATCGCCGTCGACTGGTGAAATTATTTTGAAATTAAGTTTCTCGTTGCCGTTTCGTTGCCGTTGGCATTGCTTATTTATGGCTGGCATTGCGTATCGATCGATCTTGAACCGCCGGCAGCAACACAGAGCCCATTCGGGGCGAGTAACTTTTCCTTAAATGTAATTAAAAATGTCGTCGAACTTATTTACGAGTGTTGTTTGCATAGTTGGGCCAAGTTTTCAACAGCCAAACTAGGCCGAGGCAGTCCCTTAAAAATCGCTGGATATAAAAATGCATTTAGCACATAGTTAAGCCGAAATCAAATTAAGTTTTTATAGTCCTCGGGGTCGCTGATGCTGCAGCTGTAGTTTAAGTGTGCTCAGCTCAATGAATCGGAAGTAAACTGTTAATAAAAACTACTTTGAGTGGCCTGTAAAAATTGTGAGGGAAGAATGGGAAAAAAGAAATTGTGTAACTTTGGAGTATTCAGCTCCATTTAAATATTTGATAATTTTAGGTTAATTATCAAGTAGAGAAAAGAATTGCTGCAACAAAATTTAAATTAATTTTTTTTTAAACAAAACAACAATCAGAAATATAACAAATTATTGACATTTTATTTTGTTATTTCAATTACTTACAATAGAAAGAATTTAAGGAACACTTTTCCATGCTTTTTTTTTTGGTTAGTGTTCCTAAGGACAATCTTAAATCCTCAATTATCTTTTGAATGGATAAAATCCCCCCAAGATGTGAATCTCCTTTGACGTCAGTTGAGTTGCAATATCGAGAATGTGTTCAAAAAGAACACGCATCGCCTGACATCTGTGTGACATTAGATCTGAGGGGAAATTCACGGACAGATTCTATTTGTTCGCTTTCAATCACATTTTCAGATTTCAGATCCGTCATGCTCTGACCTTGAAAGGTGGGGGAGGGAAGGGGAGGGGAGGTTTGGCTGAAATGGAACACAAAGTTCCGTCGAAGTTCTGCCAAAGCGTCCGTCATTCATGGCAACGTTAGCATTCATTGCAACTTCGGTCCGAAATTGCTTCTCAGCGTTTTGCTCAACCAAAAAAACGTTTTACTTTGCGGTCAAATGTAGCATGTACATATGCACCTCTCGTCCCCCTATGGGGTAAGGGGGTTTCTCCCACCCAATTTCAGCGGTAGCCGAGCTCCAGTCAGAACCAGGTCACGCCCACTAAACAAACGCTCTGCGGTATGCTGTGAAAAAAAGTTGTTTGATAGTTCTTCTTGTTGTTTGAGGCTACCCAACTTTCAGCCCGCCCGTTGATCCCTCCCACCACCCACTACCCAGCGCCCGAAGCCCACCCACCAACACCCCCGTGTAATTTATGTGTAGTAAATAACATTTTTCCGTAGTTTTTATACTCTAAGCCCTGCTGTGAGTAGTTCAACTTAAGGCTTACGATTGTAATCCCTGGAAAAACAGTATTTTCGTTCTCACTTAGTATTTCTTATTTATCCAACTGACTAATGCTAAATAAATACTTTTCAACTGAGAAAAGCTAATGTATTTGTAGTATTTTTAATTTGTATGTGGTTTGGAAATCAATCTAGCGAATTCTTCATATACCTATAAAAAGCAACTAGATTTATATTTGCCATGAATGGGTTTCTAACTTTTACTTTAAAGCTTTGTTTCAAAAATAATTAAAAATAATAACAGTAATAGTACAAAAGAGTACATCGGCCCATTACAAAATATTTCATAAGATAGAATATTGTACAAATCGGATATACACGACAAAAGTTTCCTGCTTTTTTGCCCCACTCACTTTTCGCGAGTTTCAGTTATAGTTGTTGTAGTGGATTTTGACCTTGTGCGGAAATAAAACTGAAAATAATGGCAGTTAGCGCTAAATGGAAGCAAAGTTGCAGCAGCATTAGCGCTGAAATGTTGAAATGCGATATGATGAAATGAGGCAGAAGCGGAGGATTGAGTTGCCAGGATAAAACGGGGCGATAAAATTGGGGTTTATGTTTGATAGTTTAATGAGTTGGGGAGGGTAAAGATTAAATATAAAATCTATTACGGAACGTTCATATCTTGTCTGTTTACTATACTTTAATGCAAATTGCTATTGTGGACGATCAAATCAAAAATCAAATTGTCTTCGTGTTTCAGCTTACCAATTCATCCGCTGTCGCAATCGACATCTCAGCAACAAAAAGCAATCACTTAAATGGCCATTAGTGCATAATTTATAAACGTTTCCATCTTGCTTACACTTTATCTCCTGCAAAACCCACAGCAAACCCTTTTCAAGTTCATTTGTTACTGGCAACATAAAGTGTTGTTAAAACCCGGCAAGCTGACAGCAATTAATATGCCATTTGGTATATGTTTTCTTTCTCGACCTCCCACATACACACGAGGGCACAGTGTTCTGTGGTTCCACTAATGTTGATTAAATGGCGTCGGAGTCACGCTTGCAGGCGCAGATTGCACTCGTTGCAGTGGCCCTGAAAAGCCCCGGGGATACTCTGCGAGGTTTAACTACATGCAGAGCACAGAAACGATGATGGGATGGGTTAGGAGCTGCAACAACTTAAAGCTAAACTAAGGGAACCATCCCAAGCCTTACATAATTATTTAAAAATATTTAAATAACATAAAAGCAATTAAAATAAAAAATGGTTGAACTACATGCAGAGCACAGAAACGATGATGGAATGAGTTAGGGGCTGCATCAACTTAAAGCTAAATTGAAAATTTAAAAAGAATTAAAATAATATAAAAGCAATTAAAATAAAACAGAAACACGATTATGTGATAACACATCACCTGCTGCACACCTTAAAGCTAAATTAAAAAAAACTGTTTAGGATCATAACACGCTTAATATCAATTTTAAAAAATTAATAATATGATGTAAAAGCAATTTAAAAATAACAAAAAAGTTACGCTGCGAGAAAGATGATGGTATGAGTTAGGATCTGCAGCAACTTAAATCGGTTAAAGTACATCACAAGTTTAAAATAATAAATGTTAAGTATTAAAAAGCAAATACAATAAAAACTAATAGAAAAAGACCTAATATTTATAGATCAGCATTGAAATATATATTACTTCTTATCTCTTGTTTCCAAAATAACATCGAATCTTAAATGTTTCACTTATTTTTAGGACCTCTCATGTACTATTAAAATGTTTAAATCTTACCTTCTGAGCTTTGGAGTGACTTGACTCCCAATTTAAGCCTATTAATAAAACTGTTAGAAAGTATTTTGCTTTGGTCTGTTTTACTAAGAATGCAAATCTTATGCACTTACATAACCCTTTTCTGCTATAACAAAATTTTTTTTTATAGAAATATATTTTTCTCTTAAAAAACGTTAGCCAAAAATAGATCAAAGTGTTTGCTTTATTAAATTCTTATTCTGCTCGCCACATTTTCTCCAGCCAACCAGTTATTCCACTTCTAGTTTCTTTTGCAGCTTCAAAATTACAATAAAAATGGTTGGGAAAAATGTTATAGCCAAATTCATGATACGGTTTACCTTCCCACCACCTTCACCCCCTCGCCGTCTTCTTGCTATGATATAAGCTGTCCAGGCTCAGTTGCCAGATGAGTCAGTGGCTAAGTTGGTAAGCATTTGTTATGCACACACACTCGCACACACACACACAAGCCCAACGGCAACACCAGGATCTGAAAAAGGGGGAGGTGTTGAGGGAAGTGAAGACACCGCGCACATTTTCTTTACAGCCATTTACCAGGCGATTTACGTAAATCTTTTATTTATACAGAGAACGTATAAGTTGCAATTTATCAAAATCTAAAATGTTTACCCGCACAAGTTATTCACTTGAAATCTCTACAGTGCAGCGGTGTATATGTGTTGGGCATAGCCCAACAGTATACCAGTATATCCATGTGTGTATCGCAGATCCTAGACGTATTGTAGTTGGCTGCGTTACGTATACGCGATGTGTGCCAAGCCAACGGCGGAGGAACAACGTCCCTCGAGTCTGATGCTAGGCAGCAGCTGAACAACTGTGCCATGCATATGCTTATTTGTGCGAGTGTCCCTATAAATATGTATATGCATTTTAACACCGGGAAAAAAATCGATGGGTTATTCAAGAGTTTAGAATTTGAAATGCACTACTTGAATAATAATTAGAATAAAGGCACATTTAAAAAAATATATAACTGAACTGAATTATATAAAATTGATTTGAAATTGTTATTAGTTAAGGCCAAAATATACATACTGAGGTATAACTTGGCCTAAAATATCTTTGAATACATTAAGGAATACATTTTAAAGATGAAATAGTAGCTCAAAGCTAAGATAAACGGCTTAAAAAAAAAACTTAAATATATTAATGTTTTTTAAACATTTCAAAGCTAGATTGAGGTTCATCACACCAACATTTTATTCAATAATTTCAATCTTAACTTTTTTTCTGTGTAAATGTATATGAATGTGTATTATTTTGTGTTTTGCGCGCACAAATTGTCTTGTGACAGACAGTGAAAACTGCAAAAGCGGCGTCGAGGATGTTGCGGATGCCTCTTTGGCAAACCCGCCACCACACCCACATTTCCATCCGCCCCTTTGGGCATGGTTTTAGTCAATTTGCGGTTGGTGGCAGTGCAATGTGTTTTTCATTTGCATGTGTGCCCGTGCAAGTGTTTCTCACACAGATACTACCCACTAAAAGTAGTTTATTTCATCGTATCCCTTAAAGCCAATAATACGCTCACAAGCCCACTTAACTGCGCTGCCACGCTATTATTTTCCTCGTTGTCACTGAAAGAACCTATTTGTTTGTTGTTATGTTTTAATTTCCATGGTATTTACCAGAAAATACATTTTTATTAAAAGTTATCCTATATAAAGAAGCGTTTTGCATTAAGACCATTAAAAATGCCTAGTACATTATTTTAATATTTTTTGAAAAACAAAATTATAACCATTTATTCAAATAATACATTTTTATGGTTTTATTAACTACTGGAAGAGATGTGTGTATTTCCTATTTTATTATTATCAACTTAAAATCTATCTTAACCAATACCTATACAAATTCCAATAAGAAGCATTATTTCTTGTTGGGTTTTCTTTGAACCTAACATTTGTGTTATTATATGCTTAGCCAATTCTGTAATACACTTAATAACGTTATTTAAGGTGATAATAAATGAAAATGTAGATAAATACGGTATGCCTTCGTCAGGCATTGGTGTATCAAATGCAAACAAATGTCTGTTGCCAAAGGCAAAAGGCCAACGCATCCGCTTACCTGTTTGAACGGAAGTTGGGATATTCCTGGAACTCATCTAACTTTTACTTCTGTTAAAATATTTATTTACAGCTTTATAAACGAAAATAAAGCGAATGAAATTTGTTACGTTTGAAATGTTAGCTGGATCGACCACTCCATTTGATGCTTGGGCTTGGTCAGTCATCAGCTGTTCGTGGCAAGAAATTACCACACCATCTCAGACAAACCCAAATTCTGCAGCTTTGCTCAAGGAGCTTTTACTCCCACATTATTGTATAATAATAATGAGAGTGTTTGACTTAAATAGAGCGAGAGCTTTTTAAGGCTAAGCCCCGTTAGTATAAGAGTTAAAAGGTATGCGATTTGAACTAGCAGAGGGACTTTAAATAGTGGGAACAGTTTAATTTAATCATTTTAAGCAATGATACAAGCTGAATTACACCATTTATGAAGTTAAGAAATGCTTTTATACTTTAGAAAAAATAAATAAAATTGAAAAATACAAATTACCATTTAGAAACTCATATTAAGTTGCAGTCCATATTTGCTTTACTCATTTTTTCGTTTAAGTGTTACGATTTTAATAAGCAACCTATTAAAACAAATGTTAACACACATTTTCCTGAGTCCCTTCAATAAAATAATTCGCTTCCAAATAAATTGTTCCACTTTAGTTAAATATAAGTATGATTTATATATAAGATACATCATAAAACATATGTACCCCGATTCAGCGATTATTAAACATTCATTTTGGTAAATGTGAAATATCTCTAAAATAAATTATCAGCCAAAAAAAGATAATAAATTCAAGAGAGAGGAAAACCAATTTCATTTTGGGGATAATAATTATACACAAGGACGGAAGAAATGTGTTAACAAACTACATAATATTTAATTCCCCCCCATGTGTGTATATCAGAAAATAATTTGTCATTAATTAGAGCTAGGGCGACAACGCACTCATTACCATAAATGCGATAAATGCAATTTGCTAATGCCAAAATCCTAAGCATTTCTAATTAAACGTTTGGAAGTCTAAAGCCGAGGTTACAAATAAAATATAAATATATTACAAAAATGATATGACTGCCAGCGTTTAAGCGAGTTGAAATGCCAGCAAAGCACAATAAAATTGTAAATAAAATTTGGAGTTCTGAAACAGTACTAACCGCAACCACAAAAATAAGCAGCTCATCGGTCGGTGACTATCGACAAACTGTAATAGTTAAAAAATAATTATAGAGCTCATTTGGCAAATAGAAGGGGGCAATTTTCGGGGCTGGCACACACGGGCAAATAAATAGAGAATTGTACGCACACAGGCAGGGAGAAACACACGTAATCAGCATCTAATAACTAAAATCCAAATTAGCTAATTCAGAAATCAACACGCACAATTGACAAATTATGCCGCAGCAACATTTCCGGCCAATTGGCTGCGTGAGAGCCCAGATCGATGGGTGGGATTTTCGGGGGACCGACTCGGATGTTGGGCACGTGCGGAAATATTGTCAAATTATTGCCAATACGGCCGTAGTTGTTGGCCCTGTAAGCTGGCTCGTCTGTTGCTGAGTTATTCATTAAGTGGCATTATTCGCAGACATTTTCCACTCATAAATAAGAACCACAAACTGCCAGCGATTTAAACTCGATGGGCGGCAAGGGGACGGAGGGGCGTGGCTCCCCAGCGGCACAGGTGAGGAGCGCAACGCCCTCCATCTGACATTTCCAGCTCATTTGCAGTTCAAACACGTCGCATGCATTAACCCCAGGCTGCCTGGTTAAGTGCGCGACGCCGTTGATGCGACTGCTGCTGCCTCGGCTTCTAATTATTAACTAATAACATCAAATTGATTTGCAACAACATCCAGATCAGGGGCCCACATGACTCACTCGCCTCACTGGCCGTACACCGTAACTCATGACATTTTGTCATGGCTAGATTCACAAAAATAAATTAAAAACTTATATTAAATTAGATTTAAAAGACTCTTTTTCGATTTACTTTACTTGCATATTTTGTTAAATTTATTTATCAATATTATATTTTAAAAAGAATTAAGGTTTCTTGAAAGCGGCTTTAATAGAATTAAGATATCTTATAGTACCTACAAACAAAATAGAAGAAATACCCTGTTATTAATCTCCCTCCTTAAAAAAATCAATTATAAATATATATTCACTTGACAATTACCCGAATTTTTTTGAAAAATTAAATAGGTATTCTTATTGTATCTGCCTGGCTGAAAATGTTTTTTAAAAAAAAAATGTTTTTTCTTGTAGCGTGGCTGCACCGTATTGAAATTCAGTTTTTATGTGTTGTATTTCAAAGGCATTGTTATAAAAACGTAATAATTTTTTGTGACATCCATTTGCTAATAAATTTAATTATATACACCTACGTATATCTTTAAAAATTTTTATTTTGACTTCCTCAAATATTTAAATTAGACAACCTGAAGGAAAAAATATTTCTGATATTTATTTTGCGTTTGACTTCCATTTAAAACTGCTTTTATTGTTTCTGTCAAATAATATCAGCTCATTTTTTGCGACGCCTTTGTTTTAGCATATATTTTTATGAAAATTACAATAAATATTTTGGGAAGGCGACATCAGATATCGGAGAGTTGTCACTCCTGTGACACATATTTTTTGCCGTGTTTCCTCGCTTCATTTTGTTTCATTTCGGTTCGGTTCGTTCGATGTACTATAATTAACATGCATTCCACATGATTGCCCCGCTGGCGCATAAATCTCTAGCACTCATACAGAACACCCCTCCGCTCGCAAACAAGCCCTGAGCTAACCCCACGACTAAGTGGAGGCAGCAATCAGTTTTCAGCAGAGTCTAGACCAAAGCCCAAGGAGGAAATTAACATTGTAACATAAAACGTGGCCCAAACTGGCCATTGAACGGGCACTTAACTTGCTGCCAACTAACCGGGAAAGAGGAAGAAAGAAGAAAGTCGAGCGGACGGACAATTGGACAGGCGGACAGGCGGACGGACGTTGGCCTAATGCACGATGATAGATGGCATACGATACGTTTCAGCATTTGTCAGCTTGTCTTCGGCGAAGCGCAACACAAAGCCAACGCCCATCGCCCTGAAAATTCCGCAAAAGGAAAAGGCTTGATGGGCGGTGGGAGGTGGACGGTGGGGGTGGGCGTGGGCGACAGCGAAACGAAAAACCATTTTCACGCTCACGCGAATGCTTGCAACAACTTTTCGGTCTTTCCGCTTTGCTTTTTTTACAGCCACTGCCACTGCCACAACTATCAACTGACTCACACCTGGCAATCCACCAAGGCGCTCGACTCGACGCGACTGGCCATTTTCTTGGCCCAAGAGATAAGCGACAGCACAACCCATTCCGAAGACGGTTTCCCATTTTTTCAAAGTTAGCCAAATTAACGAACAGACAACTGAATACCTCTGAAGAAAAAATATACTAAAGGATTAACATGATAAGATATCCTGTTATTATTAAAAGGTATAATGCAATATTGGTTTCAAAATATCGGTTATTAAAAGATTTTAATTATTATCAGCCATTTATTAAAAACGATTTTAAAAAAATGTAAAAGCTTTAATTTGAGAATTATTAAAAAAAATTTAATTGAACAGCAGTTTAGTATTGGTTTTTCACTGCCCATAAAAGTATGCTACACATTTTTTATGAAAAATCTGATCACTATTTCTTAAGTGCTGGCATATCACACCCAAAGCCCAACACGGGCAAACCCAGAAAATAGCTTTTTGAGCTCGTGTAACGTCCAAGCGAAGGACTGAGAACCACCGTCACCATCAGCACCACCTTTTTAGCCGTCTCAAGTCGCACGTCGCGCGGAATAATTTATGTGGCGCTGTCTACACCGGAAATGGGTTAATTTGCTATGATTTAAGCGTAAAATTATTGAATTATTGGCGCTCAAGATTTAGTGGCGTTTTTCGCGCTTCGCTTAAGCTTCGAACAAGGTGTAGTCGAAATCGAAAAAAAAGGAAAACAGAAAACCCCAAACTCTAAAGCACATTTCATGTTTCTGTTTACGGGGCGGATGAGTAATCCGTTCTGCATGTGACGTGCCAAAAGTTCGACCATTCCATAGAATGCATTTAGCAAATTGCTGATATTTTCTTTCTCAATCAGCTCGTTGGCAACCCCAAAAATGGCATGACCAAAGGAGATTAAATTTAAATCACTCAAATTTAGTTAAATAGACAGGGCACGGCCAATCTGCTGATTGCAATGACTCAATATAAATTTGTTTTCAAAAATATTTCTTAATTAAAGCTAACGTTTTAAGCAAAAGTAGAAAGCTCCTTTCTAAGCTAGTATTATTATTTTATTGCTCTAATGTATTATCTATAGGCTTTAATAATTGAAATGAAAAATATGTTTTACCTGGTGCATTTATACAATTTCTTTTGTTCGAAGAAAGCTGTTTAAAGTACAATCTAACCAAATTCAGCACGGCAAAGTATAGATCATACTCAGGTTGTGTTTCAAAAGGCAAAGCGCACAGAGACTGGCAGAAAACAAATGCAACGAAGGCTCAGTGACTGGTCCTTAGTCTTTCACCCACTCCATGCTTTTGTTGATGCATTTCGCATGCAAAATATGCAAAACTCTGAAGTAAGCTTTTAGAAAATTACAAGTCCAGAGCTTGATAAGGATTTGTCGGCGCACATCCACAACACTCTATAAATGTATATTTTTATGCTTTATATTTATGGGCCGTGGGCAAAAATTGTGTTCTTAAGTTTTTGGCATACGCAATGAAGATAAACGACATGCAACGAAAAAATGTCCCCAAATTTAAAGTGCAATAAATCAGGCGGCCATTGGAGACATCCAGAATCCAAAGTCTGGTCGTCTGCCACTTTTTAGTTGACAAGTCTCGGGCGGAAGTTGCGCCATTTTGCGCTGCGTGACGGTTTCCGGCATGAAGTCTGAGCCATAACTATCCAAGCAGACATATTTTGCCTATCCTTTTTTCAGTTTTCAGACAGCTAACAAAGTGCTCGGAAAGATTTACCGAGGAAGCCAATTATCCAGCAAATATAACTCAAAGGGGAAAAACCAATCTTAAAACAAACATGAGCCTGCTCTTATAATACTTTGAGGCAAGTACTCTAAATATTTTACTTATATAAGTTTAACTATATAGAAACAAAAAGCTACCCAAAACTATGTTGACTAATTTTGTAAATTTAATTAGGAATAAGTTGTATGGGTAAATAATTAATAAGCATTAAAATATTTATAGCAAGTATTCAGACAAATTTTAAGCATAATTTATGGACACTTAAATTGTTTTATTTACCTTTGAATAAATAAGTGCATATTTGAGGCTTTCACATTATCATGTGGAGAAAAATCTTAATTGCAAATATTTATTTAATTAGTGATTCAACATTGGAATGGTAAAATACAAATTTTACGGATAAACAAAGTAATGTTTTCTTAGTTCATCATTTATTTGTTTAATAAAAATAATTGGAATTTATTGATCAAGCTGTAACTTCATTAAACACTTTATTGTTAGATGAATCAACAATAATTAATTCAATTTAATCAAAAATCACTGTGGACGGCCGTCCACATTGCACAAGGAGTGCGATATTATTTATATTTTAATAATTCCTAGCCTGACTTATTATTTAACTCTGTGAAATAAGCCTTTATAGTAAAAGTTTCTGTTATTGACATCATTTGGCACGTTGCTAGGGAAAATACCCATTTAGAAAAGAAACTAAAATATCTTGCTGCAATCGAGAAGACTTATTTACCTCGTTTTTGTGTAATAGAAAGACCAAGATCAAACCGATATTATCGGCTTTCCTTGTATGTATCAGTTAAAAAAGCAATTATCATATAAATATTTGCATGCATAATCTGTTTGAAAGAAAATCCCTGTATGGAGAATTATTTAAATTTGCATATGCAGCTTGGCTTTTACTTCTTACCGCAATTTTACAGAACTTCTTTGTACCTCTTATGGCTTTTTATGGCTGCCATCATTGGCATGTCGTAAAAAGCGAGTGACGACACCCAGCACATGGCGTCAAATATTTCATAAGCTCGTGCTTGAATTTTTACATGTGCAGGGCATGAGATGCGAAGTGTCGATGGAATGGGACGAAATGCCAGCTGTCTGGATTGTAAACACGTGATACGAGCCCCCAGTTGTTTATTGGGTAGCTGGCAAGTTTGCCCTCCTCCGAGTTAATTATTTGGTCGCCCAACGGACTGCAGCCTCCAGCAAAAAGACAATCAGCCCCAACTGGATGATCGAAAAAGCCCACAGACAGTTTATTGAATCAAAACCCGCTGTGACAGAACGCAGTTTTCAAAGAACGGGAAGGTATTATCGACATTCATTGTTGATGATTGCCCAGAAAGGTATGCTTTAAAAGCGAGAGTCACACTAGGCGGGAATATGTATGCACTAATAAAAACATTCAGATTCTAGACGCATGTCCTCTACGAGATATGTTAGTTTACAAATTTTGAGATAACTCTTTTTGTAACAAAATATCAAACATAAAATACAAATCTATGAACGCTTTTAATTTTATAATTCACTACTGTGATAGCTCTCTGTTAATAAACTCTTCGAAATAAACAGCTATTTTGTTCTCCTTGTAAAACATACATTATTTTAATGTTTGGAATTTTTTTTAATTTTTAATTTTTAATTTTTTCATTTATTCCATTAGAATTTTGACACAAAAGCTGCAAATTCTTTAATACTATACAAATCTTTTATTTTTATGTACATTAACGAGTGAAACTGGATATCCCACTGTTCATAATTTTTTTTTTCGGTGTACCTGTTTTGTAGGGCACAAACATGTCAGCGTGAGCATATGTGTATTCGAATGCAGTCGATGTCAGCAACAGGCTTCTTGTTCCCCAAATTCATCCAAAGCAGCAAAAACAATCCCATCAAAAATAAGAACACCAGCAGCTATTCATTATGAGTGAAACATTGGGGGGGGAAACCGCAGATCCCGGAGAGAACTTCATCAATGCGGTTTTTCGCATCCAATGCATTCTCGATTTGATTCGTTGGCAATTTTCCTTTACCAATAGGAATTTGTAATCACGCACGCATATGCATGCCATATATTTGCCATTGGCAATCCCCGAATTTATAGCCTGACCGAACCGAAATGCCACTGCGAGTCAAATACGGTAAACTGCACAATCTATATTTGATTTCCCACACCGCAGGTCCTTAAACAGAATGCACATTAAGCGATGTCGAAAAAATAGCTATGAAAAAGATACATTCTCAAAATAGAGTACTACAGCAATCCGGTAGCTGCATCAACTAATCCATTTTGGCCGGCTAATGACATTACTTAAGTTATTATTTTCCATGCTGAAATGTTATGCTCCTGCCCAAGGACAACTGGCAGCAGCAGCCGCTACAAATGCTACAAAAGCAACAAATTCGAGTGAAAGAGCGAAATTTTCTTTCAACTTACATTTGCAGTTGCCTCGATTTTGCAGTTGCTTGAGTTGCTCTTGGTACCCTGCGTTTTTCGATTTTAATGGGTATGTCGGATGTTGGTAGGGAGAAATTTATTGTTGAAATTTAATTAGTTTGATTTAAATGTCTAACAAAACATTAAAGGACATAAATAAATATTTAACAGCATTAAAACAAAATTGTTATTGGATAAATTTTACACAGTTTGCATTCTGAGCTAAAAAGTGAGAAAAGCTATTAAAAATAAGATTGTTCTTAAATTTAGTAGCTTTATTTCACGTTATCCTTTAAGCATCATTACCTAAAAAACTAACTAATAAAACTAAACCTAAAAGGGGTTAAGTTCAGTAGCTTATGGCATTATTCCCTCCATTTTTTTACCAATTGGTTAACAAATTTTTAATTTCTTAAAATTTTTTAAAATCTATTATTATGGTTTCAGAATATTTAGAGCTTTCCAAAAATTTTCAAAAACAGTACTAATGTTTTTTTAAGTGTTATGCTTAGTTTTTGTATCGAAATATAATAGAATTACTTCAGCTAATTTATAATCGAAAATTAATGGAAATCTTATAGTCGACACCGGATTCCCAAATTTCATTTCGTGTGTCTGTGTGTAAGTTTTTGCGAAGGGCATTTCATGTAATGGACTTTAATGGAATTACAGTTTTATATACACTTCCGTAGACCTTTGTACCCGCTTACTTTTCTATATGGTATACAGTTGCTGGTGTTTGTGCTCAAGTGCATGGCATAAGCACGAAAAAGGGCGCTCGTATTTAGTTACAAAGTTTACTCGAGCTCGGGCTATTATATTATTTTTAAGTGCCAACCATGTGCGCACTTAACAACACCGGAAGCAACTGCCAAAGCGCTGCCTCAACGGCTTCAGAGCTTCAGCTTCAGCTTCTTTGGCTCCTCAAGCAATTTGGCTAAAATGCAACCGAGCCAAGGGCCCGGGGTCGAGGGGTCAGCTATTGACACTTTGAAGCTCCATTCGAGTGGCATAAATCAATGGCCAGCCAATGGCGAGCACGTAAAATATTTCACAACTCTCCTTGAGGTCAGCACGTGCCACTTGGCCACGCTTAATCTTCGTTAGTTTTGGCACTTTTCTCGGGCTTTGCATGCCAAGCAAACACGCTGCACCGCCCACACACACACACACACCCACACACCCACACACCCACACACACACACTGGGAAAACTGCAAGGGGGCGGTAGGTTAACTCGGGGCGTGGCTGCAAGCCAAACTCATCAAAAGCGGGCGACAGGTCCTGTGGGCAGCGTCTTGGTCCCAGCTGAACATATAGAGCAGGGAAAATATTTTGAGAAGGAAATGAGTTTGCGGTGCTGAATCATTTGGCTTTCTTCTTTGCTTACAAAATTTAAGGTGTATACTTTTATGAAAACGTTTCCAAAATGAAATGTAACATTTTTATACCCAAAAAGAAGTAAACCTTACCGCCAGATAAAGCCGCATCCTTTTTATTTGCCGCGCCAAGTGGCATATTTGTTATAAGATTGCTTAATGGAGCTTCGTATTTGATAGTCTACAAAAATTAAAATAGGCAACTTAAAATCCAATTATTGTATTATTCAAATTGACCGAAAAAACAATCTAAAGTATACAGTTTCAACCCAATTACAAGAGAGTTTCAACATTTTTCATAAAATACCAAGTTACGAGAATGTTCTTCAAATCTTGTTAGAAATATTACATGTATCCATAGCTTGTGATGCTGTTTCGCAGAATCGCGGCTGTTTTATTCATATTTTGTGGGAAAATGCACCGATTGCGTGTGCGTAATATGAATGTATGTAACTGCTGTCAACGCGAAAAAGCCAAGCGGATTCTGTTTAAAATGCAACAGCAGGAAAAACAGAGGGCCAGGGGGGGTGGCCGAGCGGGGTCGGTCATGTTCGGCGATGTTTGTTCCCCGTTGGTGCCCCTCTCAAAAGTTGCATGCGTGGTGCTTTTTTGTTTCCGCTGCATGTTTGCCACATTGGCAACATTATAAATGCAGGAGCAACAGCAACGGCAGCCGCAAACTATGCAAATCAGACAAATGCATCGCTCGAACCCACTTCTTGCCTCCTCAAGTCCCTCTGCATGTTTCTTTTCTTGTCTCGACTCCTTTCCTAAAGTCACCCACACCTTGTTTGGGTTTGGCTACAAGTAGGAAAAATCCTACACCTAAAATATAAAGGGTTTTATAAAGTATTAAGTATTACATTCATGATGATGATTTAGAAATAATAAATTGAAATAATTTTATATTGGCAACAACGTGACATAATAGGCTCAAACATTTTATTGAAATAACTCAGCTCAAAAAACTTAAAATAATTGCATACACACAAAATAAAGTATTTGTAATTATTGATTCGAAGGAAATGCAAGGATTTTTAACTATCTAAAAGCCTATACTTGAATAATATATAAATATTTTAAGCAAAAGAGCAAAAAAAATTGGTAGAAACAAAAAACCATTTTTAAGTACAAAAACTCACAAATTCTATTAATTGGAAAAAAAGGAAAAATGATAATTTTCAAAAGGTAGAGTTTAATTTTTAACCATCATTGCACACTTTTTCATAAGTATTAAAGATACTCTATATATAATATTAAATTATTTATTATTATGTATTATATAATTTATTATACAATTAAAATTATTATTGAACTACAATTTATGCAAATAAATTCCTTAATAATAATACCTAGATAGTCATATTTTCTGAAGTGCATAAATCCCCTAAGAAGTTTTACAATATGCACATGGTATACAATTGGCTGCCTTTCAGCAGAGTTTGCATTGCATTTTCTTGGAAAATGTTCGCCTTGTCTTGGCCACCGCCCCGCCCACTGATTTCCGCCCACTCCCAAGGTTGCCTGCATCGTTGCATATGTGGCCAAATGGGTATTATCTATAAAATGCCCGCAGGTACTTTTCCACTGTTTTGGCCATATTTCAATGCGGCCCGACTGCTGATAGCAAACTGCTGCTGCTGCCACAGCCGTTTCGCATTGTTGTAAATTTTGATAATTCAGTGGGGGATCGGGGAGTGGGGTGTGGTGTGTGGAGGGGTGGGAAGGAGAAGGGAGGGAGAAAAACTTTGAAGTGGCATTAATACGCCGAATGCAGGCACACACTCACGCTTTTCGAGGACGAAGGATCGGGTGGGGCAGCCCTTTATCGTCGACTTCGCTGGGCGGCTCTTCCGTTTTTGCCAACATTGTTTTTGGGTTATGGTGCACAATGGTGCCGTTTAAATTAGTTAGCTTTTCGGGCCATGTTCGGCCCACTCTCTGTGTGTACTTGTATGTGGCTGACACAATTCCCGGCGCCTGTCGCTTCCCGTTGAATAGGCCTCGTTACTACGCCTTATCCCACTCCCAATTCCCTTCGCATCGTGAAGTTTCAAGTCATCGTGATTGTTGTGGTTACTATTCCTGGTTGAAGTGGGCTTTCCGAATCCCAAGTACCAAAATTTGAGTTGCAAGAAGAGGGTAGTCTTGGTTATACTTGTATCTACTCAACTATCCATCTAACTATATATTTTTAGATCACATATTAAAGCCAGGAAATCTCTGTTCTATCTAAACAATCATATATTTGTTTAATTAATATCCCATCTAACCATCTAATTGTTTATATTCACCATATATCAAAGGATTAATTTAACCTTTATTTAATTAACCTTTATTTTCTTTCTGAATAAATGATATTAAAAGTAATATATTAAGGTGACTAGCTTAATAGAGAATATCTACTAAACTTGTAGTGCTAGTCTACTAAACCATACAATTTAAATTACAAAACGGCCCAAAGTGTGATGCGTATGTCTTTAAATCATCTATTAATTTATTCATCCAACTATTCATTCATTTAAACGAACTTATAGATTTCATATATTAAGATGATCTCTGAAGTCGGTTTCATTTGTGCTAGTCAATTTAACCCAGTGACTTTGCCATGTATCGGTAATATGTTGTGGCACAAGTTTGAAACCATCGAAAGTTTTGGCCATTGTTTAGCTTAGCCCGCCGCATGCTCTGCATTTAATAACATTTAATGTTTGGCTACCTCGCCGGTTTGCCATTGTGTTTCGCTGGGGTGGGCGGAATGAGTGGGCGTGGCCAGCCTGAGGGGTATACTGCAACTACATTTTTCTTATAAATATACATGAAGTGGATCCATTGTAGCGTTTACCGCATTGTTAGCCTTTGACTTATACTGCAGTGTGTGGAAAAAGTTCGTAACAAAGAATATGCATGTGGCGTTTGCATATTGATTGATTGTCAAATTGTGTTATCAAGCTGACTTGAAAGCCCTGTGAATGCAGTGAAGATGAATAGAAAAGGAGAAGAAGCCACAAAAACTCTGATTCGATTGCTTTAGTTTAACAAAAGAAATAGATTTATTGGGATAATAAAATATAATCAGCTTTCAACCTATTTGAGCTGTGCACAGGGAAGGAAATAGATTGAAATATTTTCCTTAAAATCTGACGTAAGGATCTGACACAAGAAAGTACAATTTTCTGGCGTTGAGCTTTTATCTAAGTCGTACAAAAACAATTGCTAATAATAAAATTTGGGAGAATATTCATATCCTTTCTATTGGCTTTTATTGGCAATTACTAAATTGTTTAAAGCTTTTATTACAATTAACTACATGAACAAAATAAAGTTTAGTCCAATAAATATACAGGTTATATCTTTTTAAAGCTGTATAACGAAATTATTATTATTATTATTATTATTATTATTTATTTCCGTTCCCAACACTCTGCACAAATATTTGTACAGTCTAATTTTAGTGATTTAAGTGATGCATATTTTTAAATTTTTTTATTTGCAGAAATTGAACACCAAAAACCTAAGCCCTAAAGTATGTATGTTTTGATTTCTAACCTCTCGGCTGCGGTTATATCTTCATCTAAAATCTAAAACCAACTCCCTTCATTTCTGTTACAATGCCTCCATTTTCAACGAGTTATTTAAGCCACTTGTCATTTACCTGAAAGCGAGTTGTCCAATTCACTAACCCAACGCATCAGAATCAGCCCAGCAATTTCTCCCGAGGCCTTTGGCCGTAACAGCCCTCCCCGAGGACTCACGCCGCACTCCTGATTTTCCTTTCAGTCTGCCCCAGGACAGCCGCTTCCTTTCCTGCCCGAGATGTTGCAGCTTGGCTAGGGCAACATCTCTTGATTGCATTTTGAAAGAATAATGAAAATTAGCTGCCACAAGTACGAAACACACATTCCCAAGCAGGAGAGACTGCGAACGGTTAGCAGTGGGTTTTCATTTTCCCTTTTTCATTTTTTGTAATTTCTGAGTTTTTTTCTTGACTGGAGGGCTGGTTGGCTCTATTGTTTTTTACGTATTCCGCGCAGCTATCAAATTGCTTTTGCCGGCGCATTTTTTAGTGGCACGCGCAACACACAAAGCCTGGCTCCGAGCTGCAAGTTCCACTTGGCCGCCAGCTACCAGATAGTGAAATTAAATAAAATTGTAACACAAAGTTTGCCACGCTGGGGTTTTTCGTTCTTGGCGTATTTGAATTTGAATTATGCAGAATTAGGAATTTTTTTTTGTTTTTATTGTCTCTCGACTTGTATCTGAGTATGAGTACATAGAAAACAATATTATAATTTTTAAATTTTTACTCGAAATATTTGACAAATAGTTATAAAATGTGAGATAATAGTTATTTATATATTAAATTATTAACTTTAGCACAGAGAACTACTATTAAACTTATAAAAAGCAATTCAAATTTTACAACTCACAATTTATTTAACAGTTTTTAAATAACATTGTTTTCTGTTAGGGAAATTACTGATGTTTTGATTGTTTTTTATAATTTTAAACCCATTAAGGTTTTTTTTCTCCTTGTGTCTGTTTTTGTATTTATTTCCTTTTTTGGATTCCGTCTTCGCTCCGTTTCGATATGCAGAACTTGATTAAAGTTTGCCATAAAGACAATGGGGGATACATACTGCTGGCAAATGCATAATTCATTGCAGTTTGCCTTAGCCTTACAATTAGCACACAACCTAAAAAATGCATTAAACTTTCATCAACAATACAGCGCAGAGCACAATGTCTGGGGCAGTTAAAGTTTAAAGAATACAAATTCCCAGCGCAGGCGTCGCTTGGCCTTCATAAATCTTCATTAGAGTGCACTGCGATGGCGGCGAGGTGGAAAGCGTTGAAAAGTGAAAATTCAGCGCTCTTAATGAGCATCGTTGAGTAATTAGCCAACATTGTGGTTGCCAGACCTTATCCTTATCCCTATTCCCTGCCCTGAACTTCCACCCGCTGCAGCTGCATTCGGCATCCTGGCCGCACAATTTCTTTAACTATGCTTAATCAATTATTTATTGAAGTCGGTTCGGTTTTTCCTCGCATTTTTATTCAGCTCCCTCCTTTTCATTTTCCGCTGGACGGAGCGAAGCCAATTCAAAGCTGCCTGGAAAAATAGCCATGGCTGTTTGGATTTAGATTTCTCCTTTGCTGGTGACCTCCTCAATGACTGCCCGGCAATATTTACTGCATAGGGGATAAGTGTTCTACAAATGAGTTCATCAATTAACGCTCCACTCGGACTGAATAATGGAGTACTTAGTGTATTGCTTTAAATCAAATTAAGAGGGTTCTGCAGTTTTTGGGTTAGGAAAAGCAAAAAGCAATGGGACATATTTTTTAAAGTATTTAATTAATTAATCTACCCTTTTCTTTTGTTTTAGCTCAACTTTCTCGTCTTATTTCGCCTGAAATGTTTTCTCAATTCACCAAAAACAGCACGAACATTTTAGAATGCTTTTTTAATTAAATTGAGCCTTAACTAATTAAAATTCCAACATGAACTCGTTTGTATAAATATCTCTTACAAGTATAGGACAAATCATGAAGCATTACACATTAATATAATAATAAAAGATCCCTCTTAAAATAAACAATAGCCAATTTCTAATTGGAACACACTAAATAAATGTATTATTTAACGTAATATTGTCTGCATGCCTAACAAAACAATAAAAGATTCCTCTTTACATAACCAATACCAAATTGTACGTTTCAATAAAATAAAATAAGTAATTCTTTGAAAAAGAATTGATAATTTATCAGCCATTTTGTCCCCAGTCAAACTGTTATTCCGCAAGTATTCAATTCAGAAAAGACAACTGAGTATTACCTTTTATTTGCACCTATTGAACAGAAAGGCTCCTGGCCCCTTTCAGTCAAGTTTGACTCAGCTGAATCGGGTAATTAAAGTAACCCACATTCTATTGGCCTTCTACTGGCAACTCGATTGCTTTCCCTTTTTATGGATACCTGGTGTGCACTGCTAAAAACACAACAACGCACTTTAGTGCCCCACAAAACATTTAATTGGCCGCTCAACTGTAAATTCACTCGACTGCATCAAAGATTTACAGCTTGGTCCTGCAGCCGACCATCAGGGGGGGGAGGGGAGGTGAATGGAGCTGGGTGGGGGGGTGTATTGGGTGCAGGATTTTCCAATTGCTTGGACCCAACGTAGACGGGCAGATGTTTTTGGTCTATGCAGGCGGTTTGCATTTGGCATTTATTGCCCCGCCAGCAATGGTAATGGCAACCCCAACTACCAACTCCAAACTCGCATTTCCGCTCCTGTTTGGCTTAGCCATGAGCAGCTGCACTTGGCTTTTGTGCTGTTTGTTTGTCGACTCTAAGTCGGCAAATTCAAATTCAAATTCAAGTTGTGTTGAATGTAAGCCCGTGAAGGACGACCATTCTGGCCAAGCAATAAATTTGCAAATTGTTAGCTGGCTGTGACTTTGATTACGTTGCTGCTATCTGCAGAATATAATAATTTGGAAGTATTAAACTCTTGGTTTATGCTCTTGTTGACTACTTGAAATAAATTAAATTTAATATTTTGTATATCCACTG
Organism: Drosophila kurseongensis; assembly: GCA_018153305.1. NCBI lineage: Eukaryota > Metazoa > Arthropoda > Insecta > Diptera > Drosophilidae > Drosophila > Drosophila kurseongensis. The sequence goes on along the minus strand of JAECXX010000210.1, from coordinate 8,200,558 downwards.
GGAGAGTGATTAACTTTCTTATGCCAATCACGTGATTAAAGGATGTCAAAAAAAGGAGTTTAATAAAGTTTGTATAAAAAATATGTTTGATTTAAACCAAATTTGGTTGGGAGACATTTTTGCGATCCCTCTGAATAAAGTATATTAGAATAGTATCAATAGTAAGCACCAGCAGTGAAGGTATAGAGTAAAAATAATTTAAGAGATGATATAATCTCTATACTAATTTGTTCAGTTCTGTTTAAAAGTTTGCAATTTTTATTTTGGGAATTTAATGTTACTAAAAATAACAATGATATTTTCTGGAACATGTGTAAATCTCTGCTTTTAACTTCCAATTTTCCCACTTAAATAAAGCTGTGCCAAAATTGACGCTTAAAAACTTGAACTCAATGTATACATTGTAGCTACTTAATGATTGCATCCACAGAAATGCCGACCCTTAGTAGATTTTACTCCGGACAGACAATCGTTCAGCTGTAAATTTGTATTCAATTAAAAATCATTTCTTTGTCAATTATTCATTCATTGTGCAACGAGTCCTGGCAAATAGGGCGCCGTTCTGGCTCAGCCAGTCAGACAGCCAGTCAGCCGTTCATTAAATTTATGAAAAATAAAAATCAATTTTTATTTTTATATTTTATACAGGCAGCAACTGCTCCGCACATTCAGATACACGCCATCACACACAGTCCGAAATCCAACCATATTTATTATATTTCATCTATTTTTTTCCCACACTCCTTTCGTGTGCATGCGAATTGTGCATTTCGCATTTTTACTTGGCTGCAAGTTGTATAAATCAAAATTGTTAATCAATACACAGTGTCCATAAACAAAATCAAAGTGAAAAAAGGAAACTTTATTTAAACCAACGTTATTTTTAAAAGCAGCTCATAAATACAAATATTCATTTGTCACTGGCTTTATTTAACCTTTTCCGGCTGAGCTAAAAATTCATATCCAAATTAATTTCCGGAAAACATTTTTTTGACGAAAGTGGTGAAATCCAAGGGAGAAAGGATTTTGAAATGGAATGGCTTTTTAATATACTTAAAATAAAGTACTTAAGTTGTCGTTGAAGCAATAAATATTATTATAAATTATTTGTTGGCAAGTTAGCGTTTTAATGAAAAAGAAAATGTATTTAATTTTTTAGTTTATATTGAAGATATACACCAAAAACTACAAATATATCGTATTATTTATACAAATTTTGTAAATCCATGGCTAATATGTCATTTATACCACAGCTGTAAATTTCTACAAGCAATTACGTAAGGAATGTTAGTTTTCACCAATAAAAAAATTATTTTACCAAATTTCAATGAGGTCTAGGCCAGGATTATCAAACTTAATCAGTTGAGTAACACTAATAGTAAACATTTGATAATCTCGAAAATCTGTGCAAGCTTTATGGCAAGTGTTTTCATTGGCATCGAAGCAGATTCTGTACAGGAAGGAAAATCTCGTGTAGCTTTTGTGGCCCTCCATTGGGGCACACATTGTGCCATGTGTGTAAGCCCTGTAATATATATCGATAATATTTCATTACGCCCCTCACCCCTGGCTGCCACTCCCCCCTTTTGAGTGCGTCGAAGTGCTCACATAAATTTGGCAAAAGTAAATGCACTGGCATATTGGCCAAAATGTTGGGGGACTGTGGTCCCAAGTCCGAAAGAGGTTTCCTGGACTTAATGCAATTTCCAACTACCCAACTCCATCTCATCGCCAGCTTGATTTCTCAGACCAAACATATTTTCACTTTGAACCGGGAGCCTTTGGTCAGTCAAAGGAGAAGGAAAGCAAGTTAAGAGGTAAACAAATATCGAGGGATAAAAATAAAACCAAGGGGTGGGAGAAAATGCAATTTGTTTGGCACTTGTTACGGGGCGTATACACGATGTCGACATTTGCCACTCCGAACTCTCGCTAATTAGCTGCTGGCAGATTTGCAGCCAGAAGAACAGAATAAGCCACCCGGCAACATCTGAGCCAAGCTGGAACATGGATGGCATATTTTGCAAGCTCCCAGTTTCCAGCTCCTCCGCTGGCCGCATAAAAAATCGCTTAAGTTAAGCGAAGCGTCAAGTCGTTTGCCCGTCTATGTCCACCACAAAGGATTTGGCCAGTTAGCCAGCCAACACTCGAGTGGTTCTCGGCCACCCCTCAAAGCCGGTATAGAGATGTGCAGTGCTCCCGCTGGGCTTGAAACTTTGTTGGCAGGACTTTTTGCAGATTTTGCCCAGCTGGTGTCAGGGGCCATACGGAATGCAAAAGTATTTTTTTAGGACATTGCACACAGAAACAAGAGAGAACGCTATAGTCGGGTGCCCCGACTATCAGATACCCGTTACTCAGGTAAAGGGAGTGCGAGGGAGATGGAGATAGAAACTTTGATCACGCATAACTTTTTAACGAATGTTCCGATTTGAAAATTTTCTTCTACATTTCAATAGGTATTGATAAAAACAATAAAACTGCATTTTTACTTTTCCAAAATATTTAAATTTTTAAAATCGTATACAAGCGATTGTGGGCGTTAAAGGGGGCGTGGCACCTTTTTGAAACAAACTTGCGCTGCGTAGGAACTCCTAGAATCTGCATGCAAAATGCCAATCTTCTAGCTTTTATAGTTTCCGAGATCTCAGCGTTCATACGGACAGACAGACAGACGGACAGACGGACATGGCTAGATCGACTCGGCTAGTGATCCTGAACAAGAATATATATACTTTATAGGGTCGGAAACGCTTCCTTCTACCTGTTACATACTTTTGCACGAATACAATATACCCTTTTACTCTACGAGTAACGGGTATAAAAACTGATTCGAAGTAACACTTAGCATTATATTCCTCTGCATTCCTGACATCTCTTGCAAGTAAAACAAAAGTAGTTTCCTAAGCTTCTTCAATACATATATTCTTGAACTAAGTTGATTAGGTTTTTCTTTTTAAAAACAAATAATTCCATTATCTATTTATTTAGTTTATTAATAAAAAAATTGAGTATATAGGAGAGTGGGGCCTGGATAGTTTTGGCCCCAGGGCATAAACGGCTCATTGAAAACAGCTCAATTTTTAGTCTAAATATTTGTTTCCAACAAAGCCAATCAAATTGAGAAAACATTATCTATTCGACTTGTGATCATTTTTAATCCTTTATTGAAAAAAAAAAAAATGCTTAAAAAGGCTTACTTGTTTGCAATTTTCATAGGACTTGCAATCTACAACAGAGATGTACTTGCAAAGTTATAGCCAAATAAGCAGGGTTTCCAGTGACATCATTTTAATTATAACTGATATCTATCCAATCTTTTCTAACTTATCTTGCTTCACTCTCTTCATCACTCACAAATTCTCTACATAATGACCTTATTATTATTAATTTTGTAAAATTTATTTTCAATTATAAACAAATATTCCACAGGACTAACTGAAGATAAAATTTTTTTTTCCTATGTACAAAACAATAAAATATTTATTATCCTATGTACAGGAATTCAAATTAAAAGCTAAAAATGGCTGAGTGGTAACCGAGCGTACGGAGTATCTTCCTGACATTTTTTCTAACCACAACCGTGGTTAAGTCGACCATCTCTAGTCGCAGACCAGTGCAGAACTAACCAACTGAAATGTTGTCTTTGACATGGCTGTCGGTTTATCGCGCCGCTTGTCAGCACAGCTTTCCCGCCCCAGTTTTTCCGATTTCCCCCTTTTTTCCAAGGAGGACAGCGTTGGTTGCATGTCATTTGCCGAAGGGGATACAGGGGTTGGGTGGAGAGGCTAATCGAAAGGGGAGCGGGATGGGACGAACAAGTAACCGGAACAGCCTCAATTTATTTGCACTTAGGTTGCGGAGGACAAGAGGTTAACAATGCAAGTGGCAGCTGCTTCGCTTCGCTTCTGTTCTCCACTCTGGTTTCCTGGCTTATCTCCGTCGAATGGCTGATGGGCCACACACCTGTGGCCAAGGTGGAGCCAGGCGCCACTTAATTGCTTAAAAATGCGAAAATAATTGCACCGAACGCATTCAAGCGAGTTCACCAAACGGGCCGACAGCTGCACAAAGAGCCATTCAAGTCATTCCGTTTTGCCCGGCCGAAAAGCGTCATGCATTTTCATTACGTTAACGGGAAAAGCACACGGAAAATGCAATGCCATTTCGCCCAATGAGCGACAATTGCCATCGCCCATTGCCCATCTCCAACTGCATCTCCGTTTCCAGCTTGGGTCCTTTTGGCCGCTTAACTCTGGCCTTAGCCTTCAGTCTTCAGCCATGCAAATTCAATTTGGAAAAAGGACCAGTCAGGAGAAAACGCTCGAAAAAACATGGCGACATACGTTCAAAAGTCGCGAGTCGCAACGTGAGTGGCAGGTGAAGAGCGCGACAAAAAGTCCAGGAAGGAAAATGGATATCACAATAGTCGAAGGTCCTCTACCCTTCTTTCGGTTTTCCTCGAAAATATAAAGTTAAACTGTCACTCAAAATTTAGACCTTGGAAATTTTTGCCTGTCATTTTCATTTTGTAAATTTCATTTAATCGTGGAAAACTGTATGCCAAAAAGACTGTAAAAAAGTTACAATATAATAAAATATTGAAAGGTTACCGAAGATTCAGTTATTTAAATTAAAATTTGAATGCCATAGAAATGCAATTGAAAGTAAAGCTTAAAAATGTATATCAATTAATCTCAAGGTTTATTTTTAAGTTTTTAAACAAATGGTTTTTTCTTTCATTATAATTGTAAGGGTGCAAATGATGCAAAGAAGGCTGGTCATGGTTCTTGGTTATTTTTTCAGCTTTCCCTTTTCCAGCAATGTCGACAAAAAAGGGCAGACAAATGACGAGTGCAATTGGAGCATCTGCCATTGTCGCGACCTCCTTTCGATGGTTAAACACGCGCGATTCCAGCTTAAAGAGCCAAACAACTGCTGACTTTTGCTTATCTGCGCAAAGCAATACTGAGCTTCTTTGCCAACTGCATTCACTTTGAGTCCCATTGTGTAGGGAATCGCGATTATTCCTGGTTCTTGAGGGCAAGAGTTGCGGGTTTTGGTTGGCTTACCTTTCACTTTAGGTACAAAGGCTAACGACTTAACTTTTTAAGTGCACTAATACAAAGTTAAAGCAAAGGGAAGTTTATATATAACATATATATCCCATTAAATTATACTATTTGATTGCAAGCAAAATTTCATATATGTGTGAACATATCTTTTTAAGTTTCTTTTCTTTTATTTTATTTGCAAATCTGTTTTTTATACTAAATCAGTATTACAAGTGGTAATTTTCAATTATCCTATGTAGATAAAACAATCCTTAACTCTTAAATCTAAAAAAAATGGCACAGAAAAAAACAATGTATGCGCAAACATTTGCATATTTTCTTTCACGCTTTCTCTTTCCCTCCTAAGCGCTCGGCAAATATATGTGGTATAAATTTCCTTGGAAAATCTACAAGCAGCAGTAAAAAAGCCAGTGTTGCCACCCACTTTAGTGGTAAAAATTATGCTATAATTCAAAAACAGCGCCAACAAACACACACTGACGTACATGTGCCGTTCATTAGCACAAAACCCACACATTAATTTCTTTTCTTTGTGTGGGTATGTAATCTTCAGGGAGTAAAAATGCATGCTGGTGTGTGTCTGCGTTCGCCTGTGTGTGTGTGATGCCTTTGTCGCCATAAAGGATATAAGCCGTGTTTTTAACACGCTCTGAAATGTGCATGTGTTAGTGACGTTATGCAGCATTACGACTGCAGCAGTACCATCGAAAAAACGGTTCAAAAAATAGGAGTTATGGGGAAAATCATTAAATACCCCGTTTACGTTTTTTATTTAACCACTGTGAAAACATTAAATAAAACTCAACTTTACCTTGACTTTAAAAGTAAAATTACTTTTTTAATAACCAATTATAATTAAGGACCCGTTAAGCATAATAAACTGATTTACGCTTCAGGTCCAAAAGGAATATTACTTTAATATTTGGGTTTTCAACTCTTACTTTTTGAAACTCTTACTTTATTTATCTATAAAGATATTCCGATTATCTTATTTCTTAACATAATAGTAAAAAGTGTTTCTAAGATAAAGAAATATAAGTTAAAGAAATATAAATTTAAAAATGCTTAAGATTTGTAACCCTTTAACTACGATTACGAGATTACCCAAAAGCCCAAAAAATCAGTCTACTGTGCCTTGAGATCCTGCAGCAGTTTTGGCTTAATCGACGACACGCCAGCCAGGGAAAAAGCCAGAGGCAGGAGTCGTGGCCAATTTCAGTTTCGGTGATAAATTCCGTATAATAAAGAAGACATTAAGCAAACGCCACGGCGAATGGCGAATAAGAATGAGAATGACAAGGACAAGGACAACAAGGACACCCCGCTGCCAGGACACATTTTACACCTTGCTGGGAGTAGCACTAAAAAAATGTATTTTATCCTCGTTTTGGTTTCTTTAAAGAAAAATGCTGTATTTTATAGTGTAAACGTTTTAGGGTTCGCCGGTATACAGTGCCAACTAATTGCGCTGGGGGAAAATGGAACAGGGTTGTCGCCACCTAACAGTGTCAGATTTAATGCCAAAAATATTGCATCGGAAAAAGCTTTAAACGAGCGCTAAATATAAACTCTTTTTGCTTACCTGATGGCAAAATGTGCATTATAAATCGAATATATTTCGGCCGTTGAACCGCACCCGAAAAATTACTCACACACACAATACGAATGGTAAAACATTGCTTCGCGTTTTGATGAAAAGCTAATAGCATTTAATATTTATGCAAATTCATTATTGATTATGATTATTCAGCTATACAACAGTAAGAGTACCTGCAATGCCTTTGGGCGATTCGCGCAAATGTACGCAAATATCTACAAATCCATTTGTATAAAAAATTAATCATTGAACTTGCCGAAAACAAAATTATTTTTGTTTATATTATTTATATGTTTGCCATTGTTGTAACTCGTGTTTGGGACTCTGTATACTGAAATCTGTAAAACGACAAAAGTTTTTATACAGCTTCTGTAAAAACGAATAAATAAAATAGTAAAGCTAATAATGGATTTAAATAAATTGTTATGCAATTAGTCATTTATTTCCACTACATTTGCTTCTGCGGAATACGTAAATCTGTATTTAAATAAATTTAAATTAGGTTTTATATTAAAGAAAATAAATAATTCTTAACACTTTTAATAATATGAATATTATTACTAACGTTAATGTATTTAACATAAATGTCATAATAAAATCTTTATAGCTCATTAAATTAATTGATAAATATGATATCTTTTTTTCAAATGGTATTGTCTATGTTCAAAACTAAAAATTGCTTTGGCTGCCCTAATAAATATTACAAATTTCGGTAACGAATACAATAATTTATCGGAAGAACAATTGTTTCTTTTTTTGCCTCATTTTGTATATAGTGTGCTTAATATTTTATAATATTATTTTTAGTTTTCAAAGCTTTTATTGAAAAATTGTAAAAATCTCATTTTAAATGTATAGTAGCACAAACAGGGTTTAATATTAATCACACTTTATTTAGACTTGACCGTTCTCTTTTAGTTCTTATGCGCAATTGCTTTAATTTACATGGCGTCGGTTTTAACATTAGACAACGCGAAGTTGGCTGCGATCAGCACCGATATTTAACATTTCAGAGTTGCCAGATTGGCAACTATATAAAAGCTAATTACTCTAAGTACTAACGATTATTAACCATCTAAACGTAATATTTAAATAATAGGGTTATATCACTAAAACATATTCATAACTGTGTATACTCGTACATACTAATATATATAGTCAGTGACTTATCCTACTACAACTCGGCCATCCTGACCGGTTGATCACCTGATCAAAATTAGATTTTTTACAAATAATGCATATCTATGTACAATATTTTCATATTATTCTAAACTATATGTTTTTTTATTACTTTTTACTTTTATTCCTTATCCAATGTCTTAAGTTCTGCGCACTCCAAACACCTATGTAAGGTTTATGTGCTAATTGAAACCCTTCAACGTCTTTTAGTAAAAATCTGTCATTGCGCATCACTTTCGCAATCATATAAGGTCCTTTATGCTTGGGAATCAGTTTTCTAGCAGCACCAACAGTCGTATCAAAATTCTTCACCATTACGTAGTCTCCTTTTTTATAACTCTTAGCCTTTACTCGACTTTTATTGTAAGACTTCTCATTATAATCTTGAACTTGTTTTTGGTGAGTCACCGCTTGTTTTCTTATCTGTGTTAAACTATCTGACCTTGGATTTTCATTTATATCTTCTAGCCTTTCCTTAAGTTCATCGATTATCTTTCCTTTTTGCTCTACACCGAAAAGCATTTTACTCGGAATTTGTCTTATACTTCTATGCAATGTATTATTGAGAGCATGTTCTATTTTATCTATAACGTTATCCCAGTATACACCTTTACTTTGATCAACTAGTTTCGCGATCATTGGCCCAAGGCTCCTGTTAATCCTCTCAACTTGACCATTTGCTTGCGGTGAGCCTGTGGCTATTTTGACATGTTTAACATTATTTTCTTCCATAAATTCCTCGAAGTCCTTAGACGTAAAACAACTACCACGGTCCGAAATTATACATTTTGGCCTACTGTAAGCTCTAAAGTAATCTTTTAATGATGTTATTACTTCTTTAGTGTTCGTTGACTTGGTTGAATACAGTCTGACGAACTTTGTAAATCCGTCAACTACAACGAAAATATGTTTCTTTGCCCTTGATGAGTCTACTGGACCATAGTGGTCAATATGGATTACTTCGAACGGTTTGTTTCCCTTGGGAATACTGTGCAAAAAGCCTTCTCCCTTTCCTGATTTTGGTGAAAACGCTACACATTTTAAACAATTTTCTATATGCGCTACACACTTTTCTTTTAAACACGGAAACCAATACGTTTTTAAGATTATATCCATCATTTTATCCCTTCCTACGTGCCCTATTTCGTTATGGTATTTATATAATACTTGATCTTCCATTTCTCCCGGTACGTAAAATAGTATCCTATTATCATTTGCTTTTCTGTATACTACACCATTCCTCATTTCAAATAACTTAAGTTCTGTCTTTTCTAACATGGTTTTAAGTTTTTTAATTCTTAGATCTTTTCCTTGACAGATGATTAAATTTTCTTCAAAACTGTTGGTTTCCACTATGAGAATACTGTTATACCTACTGAGGGCATCAACATGTTGCATTTTGTTCCCAGCTCTGTGACATATTTCAAGATCATAATTTTCCATCTCTAATGCCCATCTTGAGATCTTTGGATTAAGTTCTGCTTTATTTAATGTTAACTTAAGGGCGATACAATCTGTTACTAGTTTGACATGTTTTCCTTGCAAATATATCCTAAATCTACGAAGAGCATATATAACTGCCAAAGTTTCGAGTTCAAAACTATGCAATTTAGCTTCATCTGCGGTAGTACGCTTAGAGAAATAGAATACCGGGTGTAATTTGCCATCGTCTTTCTTTTGTAGAAGCACCGCACCAAACCCTAAAGCACTCGCGTCACAATGTAATTCTATATCGTCTTTGTAATTATATAACGCTAATACAGGTGACTCGATAAGCTTTTCTTTTAATTTTAGAAAACAATTCATTTCTTCTTCTCCGAATCGAAATGGTTTGTCCTTTTTCAAAAGATCGTACAATGGCTTTGCCATAGTAGAAAAATCCTTTATGAATCTTCGAAAATATGAAGAAAGTCCCAAGAAACTTTGCACTGCCTGAACCTTTGAGGGAACTGGAAAATTTTTCACAGCTTCGATGCCCTTATCATCTGCCCTAATACCATTTTCAGAGATTAAAAATCCTAAATACTTTATATTTGATTTCAAAAACTCACATTTATCCATACGAAGTTCCAATCTATTCTGAGTAAGCCTTTTAAAAATTTCGTCTAACGTTTCTAAGTGCTCATTAACATTTTTGCTGGCAACCATTATGTCATCCATGTAAACTACTACTTTGTTGGCTCTAATCATGTCGTCGAAAATTTTATTAACAAAACGTTGAAAAACAGCCGGTGCATTTTTTATACCCATTGGCATTCTTAAAAATTCGAATTGTCCTAGTGGAGTTACGAAGGACGTATATTTGACAGATTCTTCATTTACAAAAACATGAAAGTATCCATTTTTTAGGTCTAACTTTGAAAATACTCTTTTGTCAACTAATTTATCTAATAAATCATCTATGTGTGGAAGTGGGTAATTGTCTTTTAGCAGTGCTTTGTTAAGTTTCCTATAATCAATACATAGTCTAATATCACCTGTTTTCTTTTTGACTAAAACTATCGGAGAGGCAAATTCTGATTCGCTTGGTCTTATTATTTCGTTTTTCAAATATTCATCTAATAATTTTTGTAGCTTATCCTTTTCTGTATATGATAATCGTCGAGGACTGCAACTAAAAGGCTTTGCATTCTCTAAACATAATTTAATTTCTGCTCTAATCTTAGGCTTTTCAGGTCTAATTGCTTTCACATAGCTGTTTTCAATTATTCTTAAGAATCGACATTGTATTTGATAAGTTGTGCTTTTGTCCCAGTTAAAATCAATGGTTTCATCGTTTGTAAAGTCAATGTTCAGTATTTCGGTTTCAAAATCGTCGATTTCTAGTTGCCTTTTTACATTTACCATCTTTTGTTCCTTTATCATCGTTTCATCTGTATTTTTATTGACTTGTTTTATTTTTGGTTGTTCTATTGATTCACTATCCTGTCTCATAACTGTCTTATCTGTTGTTTCACCGTCTCGTCTCATAACTGTTTGACCTGTTGTTTCACTGTTTTGTCGCTTAACTGTTTGACCTGTTGTTTCACTGTTTTGTCGCTTAACTGTTTGACCTGTTGTTTCACTGTTTTGTCGCTTAACTGTTTGACCTGTTGTTTCACTGTTTTGTCGCTTAACTGTTTGACCTGTTGTTTCACTGTTTTGTCGCTTAACTGTTTGACCTGTTGTTTCACTGTTTTGTCGCTTAACTGTTTGACCTGTTGTTTCACTGTTTTGTCGCTTAACTGTTTGACCTGTTGTTTCTCTGTTTTGTCGCTTAACTGTTTGACCTGCTGTTTCACTGTTTTGTCGCTTAACTGTTTGACCTACCGTTTCACTACCTTGTATCATAGCCATTTGCCTTATTTTTTCATGGTGATTCTTAACGACTGCGTGCTCTGCTTTTAAACTCTCAGTTGACCATTCTAAAACGTTTTCAGTTATATCATTATCCAAACACTCAATATTATGACTGATCTCAGCAATAGGCAGTGACAGATCTTTAGTAGGGTGCTTTGGGTTATGTTTTGATACATTATCAACTGTTATCATCTTTAGAGTTCTTAAATCTAAATTCAAATCGCAAGCTTGCATGAAATTTCTACCTAATACCACATCATTAATCATAGACTCATTGGCAACAACCGTTAAATTAAAATAACACTTTATTCTTTTTTTTTAGTACAAAACATAAAATTTGTCCGTATATCTTCAATGGGCTTTTGTTTATGCCAAAATAATGTTCGGTTACTTCTTGTAGTTGGGCCTCAGTGGGCAACAAAGATTTTTTAATTAATGAAATAGGACTGCCAGAGTCTAGGATGCATGCTGCAACCATAGGAGATATTATTTGCCTGTCAAAATGAATGTTAAAATACCTTACATAATTGTTTTCAGCATTTCCCTTCTTCTCTTCGCATTGGGCTACAAAGTGACCGAATTTGCCACAAGCGTAGCACGATCCTGGCTCCCTTGCTGGCTTTCGACAATCCGTGGCGATGTGTCCTCTGGCGTTGCAGTTAGCGCAGCGGAGTCCTCCGTTGTTGCTTCGATTTGTAGTCATCACCTTCGAAACAGTCTCCTTGGGCTTGCTCAAACGGATACCAGCAAACGCACGCAGAATTTGCATAGGATCTGTGAAACACTGGATCCGGGCTTGATCACGCAAATTCTGTGCTGGTATTCCCTCGACTATCTGGTCAACCAACTCGTCAGGCTCGATGTTGATGCTGCTTGCCAGCATTGTTTTAGCTTCAAAGTATACCGCGAATTTTTCGGTATGGTGCCACTTCAAATTTTCAAATTTGCGCCGTGCTTCTGCTTTGGAAAGTTTATCACTGAATGCTAAGATCAGCTGTTCCAACAGATTCTCTGCTGGCTCCATGATGCGCGTTGCATTTGCGTGCAACCAACGCTGGGCGATTCCCTTCAGTTTGGACACAATCACTATTTTCACGCACACTGCATCCAGGTTGTACAGATCAGCAATGTTTCGTACTTGCTGAGTCCAAATGTTTGCGCACGATGAACCATCATAGTCCATGATGATTTCTTTGGCCAAAGAAAGTGAAATGTTTGTCGACTGAAGTCCTTTGTTTACATCTGCCATTTGTCGTTGCTCAACACCCTTGTTGACATCGATATCAGTGCCAATATCAATATCGGCACTTTTATCGGTATTTGGTATTTTTTCGCCAACTACTTCGTTGAAGTTTTCGCCAACTACTGCTTGCATGACTTCTCCGGCTACCACTGCTTGGTTGCATTTTTTTGCGTTGTTGATGACGTCACTGGCAACTGCTTGTGACGCGTCTCTTATTTGCGCCAGAATGTTCTGGAACTCTTTTTGCCAGCCTCAATTTCAGCGCGTATTTGTTGTAGCGACAATACTCCGTCGGCTACATCAAACCACTCGTCTCCCTTTGGCCTTGTAGCCGCTGCAGAAATCAGCTCCGACCTAGGATCGGCATCCTCCACAGAGGAATTCTCCCCTAAGTCGTCATCCAGCGCCAACTCCTGGAGTAGATCATCATTTTCCAACAATGGGGTTTGTGGACGAGTTCCACGAATTCCGGAGTCCACGCTATTCAGCCGTGCTGCAAGTTCTGCTTTGTTGCCGCTGGTTGGCAAGTTCAGCGCCGCCAACCACCTCTTTAGCTGGACGACCGTAAATTGCTGTGCATCAATTAGATCCATTTTATGGGTCAGGACCACTTCTGAAGTTTATAGTAGCACAAACAGGGTTTAATATTAATCACACTTTATTTAGACTTGACCGTTCTCTTTTAGTTCTTATGCGCAATTGCTTTAATTTACATGGCGTCGGTTTTAACATTAGACAACGCGAAGTTGGCTGCGATCAGCACCGATATTTAACATTTCAGAGTTGCCAGATTGGCAACTATATAAAAGCTAATTATTCTAAGTACTAACGATTATTAACCATCTAAACGTAATATTTAAATAATAGGGTTATATCACTAAAACATATTCATAACTGTGTATACTCGTACATACTAATATATATAGTCAGTGACTTATCCTACTACAAATGTTCAATATGAAATAAATAATGAGTTGAAATCAAATATAGATGTAGTCAAATAAAAAGATCTACAGCTTTTATAATGCATGAATATTTAAGTTAATTGATTTAAATGAAAATTAGCGTTCTATGAATTATTTATTACATCCGGAGCAACTGAAAGAGAGAAAAACTAAAAGCTCTAGTTACAGGGCTGATAAACCGCAGCTGGACATCAGAAAAGTCGTTTCACACCTGAAAGAGAGCTGCTCGACTTTTCCCCAGGCGGCTTGCAGTTGCGTTTGACACTTTTCCACAGAAACGGAAGCGGGCTGCTGGGGAACTATCAAAGTGCACCTAGACAGGGACTTGAGATTGGCACGTTAAAGGCAGACAGCTAATGCTGGGCGGAGAGAGGGGGGCTGAAGGCCACAGCCGAACAACAACCACAAGCCCAACAAGCGGCAAAAGCAGAAAGAAATTACACGCAAGCAACAAGACAACAAAGTTGTCAATGTCGATGTCGACGTTGCTAGGCCAGGCTGCCACGTCAGGGGCGCACACTTAGGAGATCCTTTTCAAGAGGGGTGTTAGGAAATAAAAAAATTATTATTATATACAAAATTATTTAATGGGTGAAAACCTGTGTATCATCCTATTTTTCCATCCTGACCTAATTTATATTCAAATATTATTGTGAGAATTATTAGGCAAGCCTTACAAAAAATATTTTTAACTATATATCAAACAAAACAGACTGTCACATTAAACGCTATACCTTCAACTGCTTCAAAAGTCATGAAATTCTGAGAATATGTCAATAAAAGAGGGACCTGTGTTGAGGTTCTCACCACGAGGTGAAAAACTTTTGAAACACACCTGTATATGCTTTCCCTAGTATAAAATGCTGTATTTATTAACTAGCATTAATTTATTTTTCAAAGAGGATTTTCAGTGAATTAGATATTTTTTTGAGCACCTTAAGAATTCTTGGAAATATTTATTAACATTTTTTAAAAAATTACAATCTTCGAGACTTAAAGACCCTCTAATTCCGCCCCTGTTTCTCAAGCGCAAAGTGCAGCTGAAGCCAAAACCAGCAACCAAAGCTGAGATAACAGTTATGTGGCCGCACACAGCCGTCCACCACCCACCGCCCCTTTCCCCATCAGTGGACAAATATTAGCTGTTAAACAAGCGACGTCTTTGTTGGTTTTTCTCTAAAATTAAGAATTACATATGCAATGTTAAAATGCAAAACGAAAAACCAAGGAATAGAACGACAAAATAAAAACTAAGAATTGGAATAAAATTTCGCACAAAAAAATTAAAAGCCAAAAAATACTTGGCTTCGTTAAGTTTTTGGTGTGCATGCGAAAACAGCAACAATAAAGTGTTAATATGTGCAAACACCGAGTACAAACACACACACACTCGTACGCATGTATGAAGGAAAACAACCGCAGAAAATGCAAAACACATGCCAAGGAAAAATTCGGTCCATTGGGGAGGGGCTTAGGATGTGGAAAAGGACACACCGGAAGTGCGACTGCATCCGAAGGATGATGATGTGCGGACTTGAGGATGCAAAACATTGTCAACTCCAAGCACATGCAAATGTAATAAAACGAAATAAAATAGAATTTATACAAAAGCAGATGATTCTGACATTCTTATTTGTTGATCCAGGATTTAAAGGTTTCCATATTACCTTTTCTAAAAGCTATGTGTGCTATTATATTTATACAGCCACGCTCTGTGCTTTTCTTCCACCATTTATTGTTTTTAAGCGAAATACTTATTTTTTCATATTTCATTACACAATGCATTGGTTTGAACAACCAACAGTATTTTTAATTATAGCTATTATTTGTAACCTGCGTTTTATCGATAATAAAAAATCTATATATTGTCGAATGTTTTTGTTATGCTCATTTAATTATCACAATCATACCTCTTTAATATTTGGTTTAATTTGATAAAGTATAAATAATAATTTTACCGTCAGTGACAATTCAAATTTTATAAAAGTGCATTGGGAATACCTTTTTAATATTTAAGAAAATAAACTAGTAAAATATTTTTATATTTATTCAAAAATGACAAGCTTGTAGACCACTCCTAGATTTTTGTTTCTGATGTGAAGCACACAAATAGATGCATAAATACGAAAATATTTCCCAATACACATATTTTCCGTTCACGCCCAGCTAATCAAACAACCCCCCAAAAGCGGAAATAAATGCGGGCAAGGAAACGAAATTTGCAACAATGAGGAGCACACAAACGCATTTATTTCGCCATGAACATGCATACATGTGCATGGGGGACGGCTGCACACAAGCATAAACATAAGCATATGCACACACACTGGCGCATCCAGGACTCACACACACCATGACGTGCATTAGTTGTGGCCCGGCATTCATTTCATTTTTATTCCGCACTCACTTTTCACTGTTAGTTATGTCTGCTTGTGGTTTCCTTCTTTTCACGTTATTTATGTTTATTTGCATGTATTTTATTTTATTTTATTTTACTTTATTTTTCTGGGAAATGGGGGAGAGGAAATGCAACTAAAACACGCTCATTTATCTCCGCATACACCACGCGAAATTTGTGGTTAAGCTAGCATACTTTTGAGCGCCCGGGGTGCATCTGCATCTGGAAATGCATCTGCTACTGTGAGAGAGGTTGGAAAATTAGTAGACAAATAGCTGTAATGGTCAGAACGTGAAAAAGTCCAAACTTTAAACTAGAGTCCTTTGGACTCGAAAATAAATAACCGAAAACTGCCAACAGCAAACAAATACAAACCGAAATGTATTTCAACGTAAATGCACATATGAGCTTGTTTGTGGCAACAGCTTAGGTATGCAAATTTATCTGCGGTTCATAAGCAGCTTACCATTTGGTCAGCAAACAACTTCTGGCTAAGAGAAACTTAAGTAATTTGCGTATTGGCAAGGTAAAAGAAAATTTTGAGGTATCCGAATTTATTTTCAGTTTCGCCACTGGATTGTGCAAAATGATGTCCAAATGACATGAATAAGAGTTTGAATTTAATTAAATTAACACTAAATAGTAATCAAAATCATTTCAAAAATGAAATACAAATTAAGTAATTACATATGTGAATTTTCCAATACTTTTATACAAATCTCAATGTTCTCATAAAGTAGGCAAGTGGTATCTATGTTGTAATTCTATTAATCATATTTTTTGTGTAATCAAAACAAAATGTACGTACCGATAAGCTCCACTAAACTATTACCTTTACATACTAATAATACTCAATATATGTTTGGCTTTTTTGGGTGGAAAAATATCCTTTTGACTTCGCAATACCGCCAATCTGCTAGCAACAGATGTGCAGCATGAGCAACCAAAAAGAACAGCAACCGGAAGACGCAACACTCCCATCTACATCAGTAAAATATTCGAACCATTTTGTTGCCGCGTCTTTGCCATTTGTAAATAGACCGCCCAGATTCCTCCCTGGAATCGAGTGGGTCCCTTAGTCATGTTTGATTTGCAATTTTGCACAATCAAACTCTTGGCAACACTCGCACGGAGTGGAGGTCCTGGAGCAGCCAGCAGGCTGAATCCCAAAAATTGCCAATAAATTTGGGCTATTGACTGTGTCTGGCTACAAATTTGCTGCTTGCATATTTTATTTGTGAAGCGTATGTTGTGAAAATGCAAATGCAAATACAGGAACTCGCAGTGAGAGTGTGAGATTAATACCTGGCCAGGGAGATACAGCCAAATGCAAAATAATATAAGTTTTACTATAAATGGGAGGTGATAGGATTATGATTATTTGAGAAAATGTATTTTTAAAGCCATTACAGAGTAATTAAAAAAAAAAACAACATTTTAACAGATTGTTTAAGTTAAATGGATATGTATTTAGCATTTTTAGTTTTTATGTCTCATACAAAATAAAACTGAACAATATTTTTATTAGGGTTCTTGTGCAAAAAATATATATTTTTCATATATTATATATACAAAGCTCAAAATGGTTTGCAAAAATTTAATAACACATGTTTTTTTATGCCAGTATACTGTAATTATAAATCTTTAAAATTTTAAATTTAAATCGCGAAAAAAACCCAATAGAAACGGCTTAAGGACTAATGAGGAAGGGATCGATGCGTAAAATTAATGTTGTGTAAGGTTTCCGAATCATTGATTGAGGAGCTCAAAGCCCCGGAATCGGACCTATGGCCAACATGGCGTATGAGTGTTGCGCGAATATTTTAGCAACAGTCACGCAGCAGTTAGAACTGGGCGTGGCTAAGGTATTTGAGGGTATGTGTGTGCAGTCGTGTGTTATTTGGTGTAAATTATATGGCCGAAAGATGCAAAATTAGCCAAATAATGGCTGCCTAATGTGCCGGAAAGCTGGCGAGCGAAAGTTAATGGCGAAAATCCTTTAGTCCCCCATAATGAAAACATAAAACGGAGCCACTAAAAGCAAATCGAGAGCGGCACATATTTGCTAATCCAATAAGTGTTAGCTGCTTCACTGCCTGCAAAAAGGGCATTAAAGGGTTAAAGCGAAGCATACAATTTGTGTAAATTTCCAACAGAGAGTTTATTTTCATTCCTTTGGGTTAAAACGTATTTGGTTTAGCGCTTTCTTTTATTTTTGTTGCCCCTGTCAAACTTGTTCAGCGGTAATTGAACGGACTTTAAATGCCAGCCAAAAATTGCACAAAATGCGGGCTAACGCAAACGGCTTTGGTCCAGGTTTTTCTTCTTTCTTTCTTTCTTTTTTTTATTTGCTTTTGATGTGCCACTAAAGCTGAGGCTTGGGCGGGACGACGGGGGGCAAGTGGTGCAAAATGCAGTTGGGACTCCGTGGCGACTCCTATGCAAAAGAAGCAACGCTCGCCAACGCGACGACATAGAAAGTTTTCCTTTTTCTGTGCTTTTTAGTTTTGGTGGCGCTTGTTCCAACCAGCAAAAGAGTTTGGTCATATAGAAAAATGTGTTGGGGATAGAATTATATTAAACTGTACAAAAAAATCGACAGAATTCAGCTTGGAGGGCTTAAAGGTATACATGCCCATCAGGATAAAAAAAAATAACAGCAGAAATATAAAAAACATATAAATTGCTTAAGAACCATAAAGTAGCTTCTTTTTTATGGTCATTTTTATTATTATTGGGATTATTATAACTAAAATCGAAAAAAAACTTTTGAACCATTAACCAGTGTACATTTTTTTTTAGATTTATATGGCACCTTCAAATAAATACAATCTCAAATAGTTAGGGTATGCATTCATGAGAAAAAAGTCAAGCTGAAAACTGTTCCACATAAAGAACCATTTTCGGGTCGAAACGCAGCGAAAAAGGCAAACTGACTTCAAGTGGCATTTTGACATTTTGTTGAATTTCAACTCGGTTTTTCGTTTGTGGATAGTGGTGGGGAACAGGGGTCAGTGGGTGTTGGTAAGGTGTGGTTCGGTGGGGTGGGAGGTATGAAAAAGTGAAAGGGGCAGGGTCAAGGGGCCGGAGAACTCGCAGATGGCTGGCCATGCAAACGAAATGCATAGAGACGCATTTTTTTCTTAAATTAGAAAAACAATTGCCAGCGTTGTGGGCTAGAAAACCTGCAACTTTAGTCAAAAGGTTGACCACACAAAAAGTTCGCAAAGCGTTTACATTTTACACGTCGCTTTTCAACTTCGCAGAGCTGGTGTTAAAAGTTTCCACTTTTGGACTCAAGCTTTTACCTATAAATTGTTTTATAAGCACTTCGCCAGGTGTATACAGATTTTATTGTGTAAAATTTGTTTAGAATATTGTCCACTGAAGTGCTGAATTTTTTAAATATATATGACATAAACGAATTGGTAAATGGAGTCCTAAAAAATAACGCATTTTTCCGCTAAAAATAAATGGACTAAATTTGATGTTTTAGTCAGAGGAGTTGTAATTGGAGCTTAAATGATTTCAATTCTTCGATTCTCCTCCATTACATTTGCGCTTCGGAACTTACAAAATTACAGCATTAATTTGGAGTATAGGTTAAGAGCTAAAATTAATGCAGGCAGAGGTCTAGAAGGCTAATATCAATTTTTAGGTCTTAATTTTCTTTACGATTCTTCAATTTTTTAAATTATAAAATCAAATATTTATAAATTGTCAGCTTAATACAATATTTAGTTTTTCAAGTTATTTTGTGGCTATTCGATTACCCGTCTTTTATAAATGTACATATATATTATATATTTCTGATAAATAAATGTATTTGTTTATAACGATTTGGTTTGTCGCCCTTGTCCTTGCAATAAACAACAAAATTAGGGACATTTAATTAACCTAACTTTTGCTCTTCGACAAATCAAAACAAAAATATGCCGCACATATGCTTTTCGTGTTTTTTTGTTTCGCTTTGGATATTCAAAACAGACGCGCGTCAGTGTGCAAACACTATTAGCGCGGTTATTTCAGCATCTCTAAGTGTGACCGTCGCCTGCGATCACAACTATCGATATGGCGCTTTTTGAGAATCGCTTTCAGCCTGTCAAACAGTTCCGTTATTAGCAAGAAGAAGAGCGAAAGCGATACAAAATAATTATTTTTCAGAACTTGTGATTTTAGACCATTCAATATGGAATTGCGCAGCCGAACGCACAAGAAATTAGTGGACTTCCTTAAAAGTAAGTATATACAACAAATGTTGTTTTAATACTGATTGTAAGAGCTTAAATTGCGCAGGCGCTGGCGTTTATGAGGCCGACATGGAAGTCGAGGAGATGCGCGAATTGGTCACTGCCTTGGAAAGCTCGGCCAACGCCGAAGTGGATGATCAGGAATTGGAGAGGGTGTTACAGGTGGGCTAACTACACTACAAATAATTATCTCCCTTAATATAACCGATTTCCGCAGGAGAGCGAGTCGGAGTTTTTGGTCTCGCAGCCGAGTGCTTTGCACAACTCCACGATGATCATATCGCCCCAGGGGCCCAGGAGGAATCCAAATTTGGATAGTCCGCTCAGCGAACCCATTTGCTTGACCGTCCGGGCTGTGGTCCATCATGCCATGGACTGGAGTCCCAGGGCGGAAAGGCGACTACCTGTCCGAAAGCGAAGTGCTGGGGACCACAACCAGATTATCGAACAGGATGGAAAGCGTTCCAGACCACCGGCGATCAGCAGTGGCCATGATCAGCAAAATCAGGAGCAACATAACCAAAATCCCGATGCCACGCCCGTTTCAATCGGAAATGAGGGCGATTCGGGGGTCAGTTGGGAGGAGGCATCGCTCTCCAGCGTTAGCGATGCCATGTCCATGCCCTCCATTGGAGAAATGCCCGATCGACACTTGATAAGCACCAGCAGCGCTGCAATCTCCGATTTCTCAGATGTCCACGAGCATGGCCACGATTAGGACGCTCTTGTCAATAATTTGTGGGTGCCAGATTTGTTGTTAGCCTTAACCGAAAGCAGCACCGCGATTTGAAAATAAAAATCATTCTTTTAGCTTAAGCAAATGTCATAAAAATGTTTAATATGCTCGGCTGTCCAGTACAATTACATCAAAAGGCTGGCCGTTCGCTTTCAAATCAAGAATATCAGAAAATAAATGTAATTTCTATAAAAAACATGTACACCTAAAAGCTCTTGTATAATTTGATTTTTATTTTGTGGCAGATAAGGGTTTAGTTATAAAATTTCAAATGTTTTGAGAAATTATTTTATTAATTAACTTTTTAAACTAAAATTTTCCAAATACCATAATATTATTTGTTATATATTTTGCAGCCTATTAAACATTTATAAAAATAATAAAAGCTAGAGCAAATTCATGTGTAAGTTGCGATGTTTTTAAACCATAAAAACTTCTCTTAACGAGGTATGAAAGTCGTGACAAAAATGTTTATATATTTGAGTAAGCGATTTCTTATTCTTCAATGTTCAAGATTTTATATTCAAAAAAGATAAAAAAACAGATAAAACAAAAACATATTCGTTTATATTTTTAAAAAAATTAAAATACTAATGACTTTCAAAAAAGGTTAGTGTTTTAAAAAAAATTTTAAATAAAAGGATCATTACAACTCAACACAAACAATTATATTTATACTAATATAACATATTTTAAAGAATATCCAATCTTATTTCTGAATGATTTTAGTTATTAGTAATTTATTATTTGTATACAAAATTGGGTAATTGTTTTTTTAATGAGGAAAATATACAAAATATTTTTCGACTTTGGTTTAGATTACCACCATATCACCATTATTTCTAGTTTCCTAGTTGTACAGCGAAAATATTTGTCAGATGTTTATCCAAAAAATTAAGTTTTTGGCCAACCTTGTATCGAAAGAATCGATAACTAATGGGCTTATCCTAACAGCAAAACTCTTATTAAGATAGCGTGGTCCTATCGAAATGGTCACACTGACAAACAATGCGTACACACTCTTTTTTTTTATAACATCGCTTTTCGCAGAGTCATTTCGCAGTTGTTTACTGAACAATATATTCTGGAAAATGTAATGGAAAATTAAAACTCAGGTTGAACTCTCTTTAAATAATATGATTTTGCATTACAGGTCCCTACAGGTTCCTCACATTGTGGGCGATGATGACGATGTTCAAGAAGATTTGTAAGTCAGCTTTCAAATTGCTTAATAATATCTTACTATACTACACTTTATTAACAGGGATAGTGAACATGAAGATAAGGAAAATTCAAACGAGAATGAGTGAGTATATTATTTGGAATGCGATGCAATATTTTTTATGTACATTTCGTACTTCCAGAATGGGTATGGATGGTTCAAGTTGGGTATTGAACGCCAACCACATAAAACCCACACCGTAAGTTTTCTTTTAAACCTTAAGATACACCCCGTGCTAAATTTCGGTCAAAAAATTTGCTTGCAGTCCACTTTCAGAGATGAAGAAGTCACCACTACCTCCAAAGGATAACTCCACTGTTCCTACAAAAGCTTTCCTTACTCCGCGAGTCCCGCAGCCCTACTCCTTGGCCATTTCCCACCGTCTCATCAATTCTCGGGCGGATTTTTCTGCTTCGGAATCAATTGGAGAACGTGTATCCAGACGAAGCAGGAGCAACATTGGGTTCGTCAATGACGGTATGACTACTCAAATCGCTCCACCTGCCCAGCTGGCCAAGCCGCTGGATGTCACCGGCTACTTCCACCAGCTGTCCGTTAATCTCGTCCAGCAACGCGTCTGCCTGAAGCCCTTCTTGGCGCTGCGCAAGCGCATCGATCGCATGGCAGCCCAAACTTTGCAGGAATCCAAGCGGATGCAGAAGTAGTAAATCATCCGAGTCAAGAAGAATATTATAAAGTAATTATAAATGTATAAACGATACTTATTTTTAATATATTCTTTCATACTTACATTACTTTGTGCGCCAATGGAATATTTTAGTTTAAAACACGAAAATTAACTGTTTTTTTTTATGTAGTCCCATGGACTTCAAAATTTGATTGATTACAGATTAAACCAATTAAATAAATAAATAATTAGTTGTAATTAACTAAATAAATAAGCATAATTAATAAGTAATTAGTGTAGTTAAGGTCTAGCTCTTTGTATATTCTTTTAAGAAAAAACTTTTTATTTTTTAATAATATATATAATATATTTGTCCAGTGGTACATTTTCAAAATAAAGCGAACAAATCCAAATATATATATTAAATTCAATTTAAAATGAATATGAAATATAAAAATAAATGCAAACAAAAAAACAGTCTAGTAACCACATTGTTCGTCATCCAATTCGGTGCAATTGCAGTAGTTGACATCAGGAGCGATGTCGGAGGCCAGATCGTCCTCGCCAATTGTCACACAACGCACATTACAGGGATATTTCTGAAGGACTCATGATTTATACAGGGTTTTAAGGAAAAAAAGGAAAGTCAAACCCACCACGACGACTAGCGGATGGCCATCCTCGTCTGTGAGTCCCACATTATCGCAACCATCTCCCTCATTCTGCCGGTGAAGTATGAACTTGGTCATACAACAAAGCACGATCTTCGAAAAAAATACTTTTTTTTAAATATAGGCTTAAAATACCCTTATAGACCCATTTTTATATGATGATATAAATAGGAGCAATAAGAGCTCCCTGGAAATACTCATCGTGATAAAAAACAGATAATTATCAACTTTGTTGTTATATAGATCAACAAGCCTGATATCATAATAAATTAAATTTTAAATGTCTTTTCGGCTTTTTTTTAAAATTAAAATCCCTTATCCTTTTTTTAATAATATATGAAGTCTAACGCTTGTTTTAAAGTGTAAAAACTGGAAAAGAACTGGAATGTAAATATTTTATATATATTTATTTTTTTATACCTGTTAATCGTAGAGTAAAATGGTAAATAGTATTCTAAGAAAATTATGAAACAGGTAGAGGAAAACGATTCCGAGCCTATAAAGTTTCTTGATCAGTATTTATAGTCGAGTCGATCAAGTCTTGTCCGTCTATGGTATTGTTCCCTCAATATCCACCAACTCACCAAAAATCTATAAATCGCATTATTTTGAAATTGGTTAGCTAAGAACCGTGTTTCTCAAAAAAATATAAGTCTTATTGCCTATGTGTTTAAAATCAAAGAAGCTTTGCAGATTTTTCTATTCATTTTTGGTACTTATATATGGAAAGAAATGATATAGTCGCCGATATTTATAAAATGAAAATCGTAGTATTAAAATTGGAAGCTATTAATTTGTGACGGAGTATATTAATGTTTTAATTTTTTGTTCAATAATTTTTCCTGTTACTCCTATGGCAGTTATATGATATTACCAGCAATAGGAAAAATAAAATTTATATGAGGTATCAATATATCAAGTCGACTAGGGGTGCTGATTAAGAATTTATGTACTTTGTTTTGGGTTATACATGTCTTTTATACTAAGTTGCACAATTTTTACTGAAATTATAATATACTTAGCAAGGGGTAAAAAGTGGTTACTTACCAGGAACTTTAAGGCCAGGACCCATAGCGCCAGCAGGACGTAGAAGAGGTTCCACACCGCACCGACGAACGCCGGCAGACATCCGTCCGGATTGATGGAGTCCACAGTGAGGGCGGGAAACGGCTGGCGGCTGTTGCCACCAGTGGCATGCCCCTCGCCGGGCAAGAAGTTGCTGAAGCAGGTCTCGCAGGACCGCCTGCAGCAGGCGTAGGGTGCCAGGACTATCGACGAGCAGTTGTCCTCCAGCCGTGGCATCCAGTCCGCACTCATCCAATCCTTGTAGCCGTGCACTCCGCAGCACTCCTTGCGCCACTGCAGCCCGTCCCACAGGAGCTTCCACTCCGGACACGAGTAGTACATGTCGATGCCGCGGGTCAGCGAGGTCTCCGCCGCATTCTCCAGCACATCGACGCCCCGGTACAGGCTCCAGATGCACCCGAAGCCGGAGGCAATGATTACGCAGGAGTAGAACCCCCACATGGACAGCAGAAGGCGAACGTTGGGCGTGCAGCGCCGCCTCCAAATCCGCCGCCACATGGCTATGCTGCAAAGGAAGGTCACCACCAGCTGGGCCCCAAACACGTACACCCCAAAAAGATAGCCGCCGACCAGACGGCACTCGATCTCCGACAGGTAGCCGGTGAACAGGGCGTGGTAGTAGGCGGTCACCACCAGGATCAGCAGTCCGATCACAGCCTCGGTTATCAGCAGCAGGTTCACGTAGACGGAGGCTCGGCGGAAGGGCTGGCGCATTTGGTCATCCTCGTGGGCATCGGTCGAAAGTTGGGCTTGTCGGCGAGGTTTTGGCTCTGAACTCGAATTTCATTTGGATTGACGCTGATCGCTAGGATTTCTCTATACACATATCCGTAACGTCTATGGTAGCATATACCCGAAGGGTATTACAGATATTCAAATGGAAATAAATACTCGAAATATAGATATGGATTTAACTTTCATAATTTGAACCACAGTTTGTAACCAAAATAAGTTCGAACTATGGAGACATTTAGTCATTGGATTTTATTTTTTTTTGCCATTGTTCGAATAATAGAAACTCCGAGATATGGAAGCTCCACTGTATGTATTATTCACCACATTTATTAATTAAAGATAATCTAAAAAAAAATTTCCCATAAAAAAAATTACCAAATTCATTACAGGACTGATATATTATAAATTGAAATAATAGCATTCTAATTGAAATAATATCTAAGCACCAAAAACAGAAGGCAGTTTTTAAATTTTATTTAGATCGTTTTATTTGGATCGCAAGTGATAAATGTAAATACGCTTAATTATATATCAGTTTAAAACTTTTTAATTGAATCTGAGCAGTTGAGAGTTCATCAGTTAACGGTAACTGATGAGTATATAGTAAGTGGTTATCAGATGTTGATTCTTCAGTCTTTCATCAATCGCCGCCTTTGGAAACAATTACCGCACGAAGCTGAACTTGAGGACCCCGGAAGTATAGTCCATATTGGGTCCGATCTGCTTGGCGTCGATCTTGATCAGCTTTATGTTGTCCAGGCAGCGCGGACTGTGAACTATTTCCTGATTGATGTCGCTATGCCGGATCCACAGCTCCAGAGGTTGACTGCGCCACCTTTGCTTGGCCAGAATAGCGATGCAGCTCCAGACGAAGGACTCTCCGTGACACCGAGATCTGGTGATGTCCAGGACCCTCAGCTGCCGACAATTGATCACGAATTCCAGAAGGCCCAAAGGACTCTCTAATTGATAGCCACACAAATGGAGCTCGGTTAGCTCACGCAGTTGACTGGCCAGTTGTCGCAGCACCTGATCCTCCAGGCACTGCAGCTGACCGCCCTCCTCCTCCTCTGCCTGACCATGTAGCTCTAGTCGCGTCAGCTGTCTAAGATTTCCCAGCTCCCTGAAAAACCTTCCATAATCATGAAGTATTCCACTGAAGCGAAATGCCTCTATAAGTCTGGCTGATCCAGGAGGACTGCTGGGACGGGCTATTCGCGACAGGACATCGAAGACGAAGTTCTTGGAGTAAATCGACAGCTTTTGCAGGCGTGGCAGCCGGAGAAGTTGCTGTGTAATGTCCGACTCCATGCACAGGTGGTAATCGGCAATTTTGATATGCTCCAGTGTAGGGCAAAGCTGCAGATCTGCGAGATCGCAGCAGTTCACCTCATCGCAGTCCTCCATAATGTCAAATTTGCGTAGTCTCAGCTGCCGGAAGAGGTCCCTGAAGTGCTGGGATTCCAGGAACTGGCAGTCATCCAGGCAGAGTTCGCTAAGGTGCTCCAGGTCGCACAGGTGCTTCCCAGTGATTTGGCAACCCCTCAGCTTGAGTCTCCTTAAATTCGGAAATACCCTTCGCAACAGTCGCACATCCTCGTCCACGAAGCGAACACGTCCTCGTCGATTCCCATCGCCCAGCCACTCCAGGGATTGGATGCCCTCCAGGGTGTGACTGCTCAGGACTCGCAATCTCCGGACATCGAGCTGGTGGCAACTCAACCGTTCCATGTGCGGAGCCAAAGCCATGATAAAAGCCAGGAAGTGCCGGGAATTGCACACCGATCGCCGGAACATCTCGTCCTGCAGGACAACATTGCGGACTCGGGTCCTCCAGAGCATCTGCACTATGCTCTCCAATCGCCTGTTCAACCTGCCTATCTCGTACTGCTGGAACACATTCAACTGGCGGACGATCAGAGCCAGGACATCGTCATTCAGCTGCAGCAGAGAAGCTGCAGTGGGTGCTGCGAAGGGGAAGGATCTTTGTTCAAGGTTGTTTTCCTGGTTTTGCACATTTCTTACCTGTATCTGTTGTCATCTGTGTTGTGTTCTCGATCGTGGTGTTTGAAATACTAACGAATCTACGCCGTTACCATGGCCAGATGATGGCTACCTAGTCCGAAGGTCATTTAGGGGTGGATTTTTAGGCAAATCGGGCGGAATTCGCGCTACCTAAATTCCTTATCCTTCTAGAGATGGCCATCCGAAACGATATTTTTTGAACCAGTAAGGATCGATCGGTTGTCTTTATAGTGTGCTATTTGTCCTTAGATAATATGCAAATAAATAGTACATTAACTGTTTTTTATTACATATAATCGGTCTCTAACCAGTTTTTTCATTAGTGTAAGTTATGTAATTATATCCTTTATGGATATAAAAAATAAAGAATTTTCTTTTAATTTTATTCTGATATTTTTCGATCTTTAAAATATTAGGTCGATTTTTCGACCTAAAAAATTTATTTTGTAAGAAAACAAATAGCCAGATTTTTATCAGACCAATAGGATTCGAAACGAGTTCTAAACTTACTCAAAAAAATTGAGAAGTTTAATTTCGATGGATTTAAAACTGAACTGAACGACCCTCCGGTGAGATTCTTATCATTGGATCAGACCCTAAAGAAAATTAAATTAAACTTAAGATTAAATTTTAAATGAAATAGGGATTTAAAATAATATTGTAATCCATAAACCAGCTGAAAATGACATTTACATATTTCGTTAAAAACCAGTTTTTATGCTTATGCTGCGCGTTTTTGCTGCTCATTTATTTGTTTTGTTTAGTGCTTACTACTTCATCAATTTTAATTACATTTTACTCGTAACTTGTACAATATATACTATATATAATATATATATATTTATATGCATTTCATTTGTTGTCCAATTTCTGTCGTATAGGCATATATTTTAGGTATATATAGTGTTGTATTGTATCTGCTTTATAGTACATTATTGTTTCTATTTAGTATTGTTACTGTTTGTTGCTTTTAATGTTTACGTTATTTGGGGCGTTCCAAGCGTTTTCTTCAGCTCCTGTTAATTTCTCCACGGTTTCGCTGCGATTAGGAAACATTTTATTAAGGTTAATGGGTGCGTGTCTGTCTGTCAGTGAGTGTGGGGCGTGGATTAAATTACTTCTATTCTCACGTTATGCACTACGCAACTTACAAATAAACTATTTCGTTTTATTAATATTGCAACACAAGTGAATTGTTTCCTTGGAGTCGTACTTAAAATTGCCTTTCGCATACTACACATACATATCCGTTATATATTAGTTAATAATCGTACAATAATATATATCTCTATATGCATTTTATATACTGCGATCTATACACATCACCAAAAATCCGAAAACACCGAAAACTAACACGGATAATCAACTACATAAGTATAGACGTATGATAGTGTTTGCGACTTCCAAAATCAAGAATTTTCAGTGTGTTAAAGCAAAATTCTTGCACATGTTGAATGTTTCAATGATGATTTTTTTTTTACAATTTTCAATTGTTCCCTGCATTCTTAGTGTATTTAAAACTTTCACTTCGCTGCCAATTAACGTGAATAAATTAAATAAAGTAAAATAAAACCAAGTCGTGTCTTCAAATGGTCAAACAAACAGTTTTACATTTTCCGTTTATTCGTGTACAATTACAGTTTGTTAAATTATATTTAAATTGTATTTTAATCATTTAATTCTTGACAATTAAATGTATAAAATGTTTCATTTAAAAGGAAGCATAATGTGTGGGTGTGTGTCTGTCAGTATGTCTGTTTGTGTAATGTGATTCCTCATTAAATTATTAAACGATGACTCGTGTTTAATATGTTGGTATTTTTTTTAGATTTTTAGTTTTATTTTTTGTAAAATTTAAAGCAGATATGTTGTTGCTTGTGGCGCTTGGGGCGTTCTCGTTAATTGTTACTCCTTCTTTTATTTCGTTACGGCTTTAACTTGTTCTTAATGTTTGTTGTTTTCAACATAAGCACAGTTAAGGGTTATATTTAATTTTAGAGTTGTGCCTAGTCGTATATATATGGGTTGTTGTTGTTGTTTGTTAACTTTAATAGTGGGGTAATAACTTGTTGTTATAGGTTTAGTATTCATATATCATAATCGTAATTGTAATTGTAATCATAATGATTGGGCGACGCCCAACTAAAAACTACTCGCTAGCCGATTTGCGGCTCCTCTGATCTCCATTCTTGCGATCCATGTTCTCAATTATTACTTTTAGTAGTTCAACTAACATTAAATATAATAATTTTTGTTTAATCCCTTTTCATTATCTCGTTAGTTGTGGCTGCTGTTATGCTGCTTCTTTATCCGCTGTCATATAATAATATATATCTCATAATCATCACAGCCCCACATAAGGGGCTCGACATTGTAAACTGGGTTAAGGACTACACTTGGCCAATATATGTGAAAGTGAACGCGTGTTCTTGCTCATTATCAATGATCCTCCTTGGAAAATGCAAAAAATAATACAGTTGTGATAATTTTCGATAGATTTCCAAGGGTCTTGTTGCGTGTTATTTACAAACTATAAAGTATATATTATAATTGTATGCCTATGCATAGCTGCATATGTTAATGTATGATGAGGATGCTTTCTATGAATGTCGCTCCGTATGGATATAATCATAACTTAGTCGAAACACAATAAAAAATACAAGATGATGCGCTTTCGCTGGTTACGGCCACAAAAACCCCTTCTTTGAAGTGTCTAGCGAGAAGAGTGGGCGCGTCGAATAGTCTTCGGAACCGATTAGAACACTGAGCGCAGCTAAGTAGCAATCAGATACCTCAAAAACCTATCGATCGACTCGTCCAACATCACGCGCCGCCTGGCACACATTTCAGAAATGTAGAAAATACGTGAATAAAATTAGACGCTAAGCGCCTAAGCATTAAAGATACACAAAGAGAGAGAACAAACTATGAGATGATTCGTATTGCACGTTAAAGCTGGCGGCGGCAGACTAGTAGAGGAGTGTTGAATTTGCTTTCTTGCGATTGGGAAATGACGAAGATAGCTCATTGACCAGCCGGTATTGCACCTGGGAATACAGAGCCAAATCTGTATTTGGATTTCTAAGGTGTCTCGATTTTTAGGGAAACAAAAACGATTAGAAATCGGAGACGTTAGTTAAAATTTTACTGAATTTTCTCTAGGAAATATCCTAGAAAGGCTAAATATCAAGATTAAATAAAAGTACAAGGGTGCCACAGAAGTTTCTAAAAAATTTGTAAATTAGAAAAGTTCTCATTTTCAAAAATGAAATATTCACATCACATAGTTTTCTAATTTAAAATGTTAAGGCATTTCCACGGCACCCAAGACTATATTTTTTTTTAATTGCTCAAAAACCTATATTTGCACTTTTAATTACCGACATAAAAAGTGTTGGAATCTCCCCCATTTGCCTATAAAAATCGACACACCCTAGAACCCCTGCATACTACTTTTTGTCTGGAGCCACAGATCAGCGTAACCAGCGCGCTGCTAAAACTATTGTACATACAACTAGCTGCATATATGGGGTGTGCTTGTTATGATGTGTGTCCTATATAGAGATGTCGGGTCAGCTCGGCTCACTAGCTCACTGGCTCACTGGTGGCACGCTGGCCTCACCACGCCGCTTGCGTCGACGCGGTGGCCGCTGTGGCGGCTATCGAGGTGCTGGTCGTGCTGCTGGAGTGGGCTGTGGTGGGAGTGTAGCCGTGCAGGAGGGGCTACTGTTAGTAAACAACCGGGTGCTGTTCCACGTTCGCAGGCAGATGCTGCAGCTGAATGGCGGCACGTGCCAGAGCACTTGGATCGCCGATTAGGGCGATGGGCGGCGGCTGTTGTTGCTGCTGCGGGGGCGGGGCCTGGGGATGGCCCTGCTGTTGCTGCTGGTGGTGTTGCTGCTGTTGCTGCTGCTGGTGTTGTTGCTGCTGTTGTTGCTGGCGATGCTGCTCCTGTTGATGATGGTGCGCCGCCTGCTGGATGGACAACTGCAGCAGTTGCTGTTGCTGCTGCAACTGCTGTTGCTGCTGCTGATGGGCGGCCACTGCAGCCTGCTGCTGATGCTGGGCGGCCACTTGCTGCTGGTGTTGCTGGTGGGCGGCCGCCGCCTGTTGCTGGGCTGCCTGCTGCTGGGCGGCAGCGGCTGCCGCGGCCTGTTGCTGCGCAGCTGCTGCGGCCGCTGCTTGCTGCTTCTGCGACTGTTGTTGGGCAGCCGCGTTATGCGAGATGAGGGTGGAGGTCACCAGGGGCACCAGGCCAGGTGTTAGCTGCACTGCACCGGCTCCACCCGCCGCTCCCGCCGTGATCTGCTGGATGGTGTGCATTGTGGTGGTCGCCGAGTGGTGGGGAACTGAAACGGTAGGAGGACCGGATAAGTTGGGCGACTTGGGCACGGGGAGACTCGCTTGCGCTAGCGCAGTCGTGTTTGCCGACTCACTTATGATCGGTTTCACTTCCTGCTTGACTTGCGTCAGCACACCAGCCGGTATTTGCGGATGCGGATGCACGGGTGGTGGCGGCATCATAGCATCCGGGTGATTCATCTTCATGTGGCGCTTCAAATTGCCGCGCTCGACGAACGCCTTGCTGCACAGAGTGCACGCGTGCGGTTTCTCGCCCGAATGGGAGCGCATGTGCGAGACCAAGTGACCTGCGAAACGGACAATGGAAGCGACATGAAGATCTGATCGTCGAGGATCTCGAATTTCGAAAACGGCTCGGGTAAGTTTTGGGGGATCGCTCTCACAGTCGCTGTCTGCACTCAAATTAGCTTTAAGGGGTTTCGTCTGGTCAGAAATCTTAAAGTACTTCACAATTTGTAATGGAATTATATGGAAAACCTGACGGTTTTTTAAATGTTTAATTTTTAGGTCTACTCAAAGTCACAAAATCTGTCAGCCTTGTGTATGGACTAACTTTTTCAATTAAAAATTAGTATTGTTCATAAGATAGATATTAAATGTTTAATTTCGATGTAGGATTAGTTTTATTCTCAATGCACCTACAAGATCCTAATGTCAAATTTGTTCAGATCTGCTTTGGATTTCACTTTCGACTGTTAAATATAAGAATTTTAAAAGGCTATTAGTATTGAAATAATTATAACAAATAAGAATCGAAAATAATTTCCGCAAGTACTAACCGCAGCAGATGTAAACCATTTGAAAAAATTAATAACAAATATTAGGTTTCTGACTAGACGTGACACCCAAATCAACGCATGGAAGCCGTGAGAACAATCCCCACAACAGCAACTGGCGGGCAGGACGGGATCGGGCTCGGGGTCTTTGGTTTGCGACTGTGACTGTAGCTGGAGCTGGGGCTGGGACACTATGCTGACGCCACGCCACGCGTGCCTCCACTGGATGCATGCAACGCACAGCAGCAATCATAGAGCGCACTCACCTTTGCAGATAAAGTTCTTGGGGCACTTTTCGCAGGCGAAGGGCCGCTCCATCTCCTGGCCCTTGGTGTGGCTGCGCTGGTGGAAGAGCAGGTTGCCCTTGAGCGGGAACGACTTGCCGCACGTCTCGCAGGTGAAGGGCCGGTCGCCGGTGTGGCACCGCGACATGTGGTTGATCAGGTGCTCCTTGCGCGTGAACGGTTTGTTGCAGACGTTGCAGCAGTGCGGATTGTCGCTCGAGTGCTGGCGCATGTGGTTGTTGAGGTGCTCCTTCCGCGTAAACGTCTTCTGGCAGTACTCGCACTTGTGCGGCGAGTCGCCCGTGTGGAGGCGCACATGGTTCGTCAGGTGCTCCTTCCGCGTAAACGTCTTCTTGCAATAGGAGCATCGGTGCGGGGAGTCGCCCGTGTGCTGGCGCACATGGTTCGTCAGGTGCTCCTTGCGCGTGAACGTCTTAGTGCAGTACGTGCACTTGTGCGGCGACTCGCCTGTATGTTGCCGTACATGATTAACCATGTGATCTTTGCGCGTGAACGCTTTCGTGCAGTACGTGCACTTGAACGGTGTCTCACCCGTGTGCTGGCGTATGTGGTTGACCAGGTGCTCCTTGCGCGTGAACGTCTTCATGCAGTAGGAGCAGCGGTGTGGCGACTCTCCCGTGTGCTGGCGCACGTGGTTTAGCAAGTGCTCCTTGCGCGTAAACGTCTTGGAGCAGAAGTCGCACCGGTGCGGCGTCTCGCCTGCTTGCGTGGCAAATGTGTGTGTGTCGCGCGGATGGGACAAGAAAACGTTTAGAGATTAGTAATCATCGCCACGGAACAGGGGGCGGTCATGGTATGGGCTAGCTGGATGCGGGTCACTGGACACCTGGCGTGGCTTTTTTTTTTGGTTGCATCTCCTTTAGTCAACTAGTTCACGGTCTCTGCGATCGATAATTACTAGCAAAAATGAGATTTCCCACGTTTATATGATCATGTGACCTGAGACTTTTATATTAATTATTTTAAAATATTCTAAGACAACTAATTTTATAGTAATGTGGAGCCTATTTATCAACCACGTCATTTTAAAAACGACCTATTAATTGTGCATGAGCATGGTTCATAAAGTCAATTAATCTGAAAGGGATTAAGTCTAATCATAACCAATAACAATGTTAAGCACAGCTCTGTAAAGATTATTATTAATAGACTACAACTTTAACAAAACCAATGTATTCTGAATCGACTGCATGTCCCAAGAACAATTAATAAAATTTCTGATACCGTAGTATTAGTTGCAGCCCAACCTAGTGCATAAAAGAAAGTAAGCTGATAATAAGAATATAATCAAATTCCAGGTGCAACTAGATTTCCCCCAATCCTCGCGAGAGTTCGTTATCGCTGCTTTTGCACCAAATGC
This sequence comes from Drosophila kurseongensis, assembly GCA_018153305.1. Lineage (NCBI taxonomy): Eukaryota > Metazoa > Arthropoda > Insecta > Diptera > Drosophilidae > Drosophila > Drosophila kurseongensis. The sequence continues at coordinate 8,166,606 of JAECXX010000210.1, read as the reverse complement.
GCCGCCAAGTGTCTGTGTATTCAAGGTATTGCATGTGTTGTGGACTGTAGCTGGAGGAACTATTAGCGGGGATCTGGAGCGGGTTCAGGGATCGTGCTTACGATTCGTTTTGTCTCTTTACCTGTATGCCAGAGTATGTGATTGGTGAAGTGCTCCTTGCGGCTAAAGCTCTTGCCGCAGATCTCGCAACGGAACGGCGTCTCGTTGGTGTGGGAGCGCATATGGTTGGCTAGGTGCTCCTTGCGCGTGTATTTCTTGCCGCAGACATCGCACTGGTGCGGCGTTTGACCTGGATTTTTGGGGAGAGGGTAGCAGAACAGAACGGAATTGTTGTATATAGGGAATGGCGTTTGATCTCGTTCGACAAGACAAAATCGCATTCGCATTAGCGCAAGCATTTTCTTTTTTCTCGTAGCTCGAGTATACGGCTATTTCCCCAAAAGGATCAATGAGAAGAGTTTGGAGAAATAGTGGCAAATCGGAGAAAAAACAAAATTTCAGATCCCCCGACCCATCCGCGCGCACCGCTCAGTGTTTTTTTGGTGGTGGTGGTTGGGTGGCTGCGTGGGTGGGTGGGTTTTGTATTAAAATCTTTCTTTCTTTTTTTTGCTGTTTGGTGTGAAACTGGCCGTGGCTTGCGTTGTTGTGGTTTCGAACGAACGAAGCGAACGGAGGCTGCTGGCTCGGGCATATGGACGTGGGCGTGGTGGTGGTGTCAGATGTGGTGTGGATTGTATGTGGTGTGGATGTTCATTGGATGTGTGTTTTGTTTTGTGTGTGCCTGTCAACTCTGCTTCTACTCAATGCTGGTCGTCAGGATGCTTTTATTTTTTTTTTTGCGTGGAACGTGCAGTCCCGGAAGAAAGTTTCGCCAAAGAGCTAAAGATACAGATAGATCCCTACATAGCAGATAATTATGCAGGTGAGCTGGGATGTGTGTGTGTCTTGTGTTGTGTGTGTTCCAATTGCTTTGTGTGATTGAGTGTTAAATGTCGCAGTTACACAGAGACGTTGGCAATCGACAAGCAGCAACAACGAACTTTTCTTTACTTTCTTGACTTTTCTTTGCTTTGGGCACCCTGTTTAACAGCAGAGAGAGCGTAGACAAAGTTACACAGGCATTAAATATCGAATCGATCGGGAGTGAAGGATTGGACTTGGACTTGGAATAGTGGAGTGGAGCGAGCACTGGATGAAGTGTTTGGATTGGTGGTGCATGTGAGCATGATTCAGATTTGGTGAAGCTGGGGATGTGTGATGCAGAGATCATGGTGGGGGGGAAATGGAGCGGTATGAGCGAGTGAGCGTGTTTTCTTTTGATTTTGTAGCGGGATTAGGCGCGGAGCGTTCTCCAAATCTCTGGAGATTTGCTCGCTTAAAGCATTAGTTGACACAGAGAAAAATTCAGAACAATATTAGCTTTACTCATTTTAAAACATCAGAGTGTCCCTATTATAAATATATCCTTGCTTTGATACATAAGTAAATACTATTAATACAATGTTTAATTCAGCTCTAAAAAAAATAGTGCCAAAAAATGTATTTCAGGTTCAAACCATTTTATAAACTGTAAATCATTTTCATGTTACTATGGTAAGAAAATTATGTTTCAGACGTTCGTTAATGTTTTGAATGGAATAAATTTGAAATATTACGAGTAGCATCTTTTAAGTGATTCTATTAATTTTGATATTCGAACTATAATTTCGAGTTCCCAGACAAATTAGATATTTTTTTGACAAGGACAGGTACCAATTAAAGGTAATATGTTTTCTCTCTGTGTGAGTACAGTGGGTGGGGCTGTGGGAGTTTGCGGGTAGAAGAAGCACAAGCGATGAGCGAGATAGAAGAGTATGAGAGAGTGGGAGGAAGAAGACGTAGGACGCACGATGAAGTATATATATTTTTTTGCGGTGCTTGTTGTCAATTCTTTTTGATTTGTTTGGTTTGGTTGGTTGAATTTTTGATTTGGTTCTTGGTTGGTGTGATGTGGTGATGGCTGTTGTTGTTCTTGTACTCTATTGGATTGAATTTGGTCTGACTGGAGTTGGTCTTGGAGTTTTTTGTTTTTTTTTGGTTCTGAGAGATTCTGATCTGTCTTTTTGTTTGGCGCTCGCCGCTCGCATTGTCCGCCCCCACCAATCAATCACACTCACCAGTGTGCCACATGTAGTGGTTAACATAGTGTTCCTTGCGCGTAAAGGACTTCTTACAAATATCGCAACGATGTGGCGTCTCACCCGTGTGTTTGCGCACATGGTTGACCATGTGCTCCTTGCGCGTGAACGTCTTGGCGCAGTACTGGCAACGGAAGGGCGTTTCGCCCGTGTGCGAGCGGAAGTGATTGTCCAGATGCTCTTTGCGGGCAAAGGTCTTTTGGCAAATGGTGCAGGCGAACGGTTTGTCCGTCGAGTGCCGTTTCATGTGCCGCTCCAGGCTCGTATTGTTCGCGAACACATTGAAGCACACGATGCAGGTGAACATGGGCCCGCCAATGTGGATCTTGCCATGGCGCGTCAGATCCTGCGACGTGGTGAACCCCTGGCCGCACACCTGGCACATGAACGGCTTCCGTTCGCTGTGGTAGCGCCGGTGCACGATCAGCTGGTACCGGAACTGGAACATCTTGCCGCAGATGTCGCAGACGTGCGTCCCCGTCGCAATGGGCGTCCCGTCCGGCGCCAGCGCCACGTTCTGCCCGCCGCCGCCATTGCCGCTGCCGTCCACGCCATGAATGCCGCCCTCCATTTTAGGCAAAAGCAACTCACCCGCCGTGGTCGTGGTGCCCCCACTGGTGGTGCTCCCGCCGCTGCTCGTCGAGCTGCTGGTCGTCGTCACCGTCACCTGCTGGCCCCCATTGCCGCTGGTGGCCGGCGGTAGTCCTCCGACGCCCGCCGCCGATGCTGCTGCCGCCGCGGCCGCTGCCGCATTCGCTGAGGCCATTACCGCTGCTACGGCGGCGTTGTTGGTAGACGCTGCTGCTGCGGCTGCCGCCGCACTTGCCGCATGACTGGTGACCTGCGGCGGCAGCGGCGGAGGTGGTGGCAGCTGACCTCCGTGGGCCGCCGCCAACTGATGGTTGACCACATCGCCGTGGATCTTGCCAAAGACCTCGTGGTAGGTGAAGAGCTGCGAAATGTCCTCGATGTTCACCTTGTACATTTCAATGCCGTGCGGTGGCTTGCCATCCTCTTTGTGCTCCGATTTGGGGAGGTGCGGTGGGCCGCCCAAGGTGATCGTCGTCCCACCAGTGGTCACTACAGGGGCTACAACCGATGGCACCGAGCTAGCAGCGCTCACGTGCTGCATTCTTGTGTCCAGATCCGGGCGATCGTTGTGGCGTTGCTTGTTCCCTGAACTCTAGATCTTAATAATGTTGTTGTGTTGTTTTGGGAATTATTGGTTTGTTGTTGGGGGGTTCTTGTTGTAGTTGTTGTTGCTGCTGTTCTTGGTTGTATTTCATGTGTTGCTGTGGAGCGCCTACATATTGCTGTTGTTGCTGCTGTCGACTGCTTTCGCTGAGCGTGGCTACAACAAACAAAAAATGCAAGTGGAAGGTGGAGGTGGTGTCACTTAAACTCTGGCTGCTTAGGTATTTTTTTGGTCTTTTTTCGACGCTGACGGGGGACAATTACCATGAAAGTGCTGCTGTTGTTGCTCCTGTGCGGGTGGTGTTGCTACTGTAACAGTTGATCCGTGTAAGTGTGTGATTGGCGCACAGCCAATTTTCTTTCGTTCACCTGAAAATGGATAAAATATATGGAAATCAAATCTATTGGATTAACAAGTTTTTAGATTCCTTAGTTGTGTGAAATTATTAGTGAATCGATAATAGATGATAGTTTTAAGCACATCTTAAAGTATTCAATTATTGTATTGGCTAACGTTCTTCATCAGAACATTCTCATTAGAACCATTTCCTTTTGATCACTCGATTTTATCTTATAGGACTTAGCGTATAAGGCCTGACAGTAAATAAAAAAATTTCTTTAACTAATAGGATTTTGTTTTTAAGGATCTTTAAATGTTTATACTTTCTCTTCTAAAAGAGGGGTAACAACAGTTTAAATAAACTCAAAGATATATTAAAAGTTCATAGACTCATAAATTAAAAAACCATTAACTTGACCCTAACGATCTTGTGACAGCTTTAAGACATAACCGGCTGATTTTTATCATAGCTGAAATAATCCAAGGGCTATTTTTAACGGCCATTGCAAGACTTTTTCAAACTATGCTGCATACCTTAAGGCGTTTGCCAGCACAAAACCAAGAAGTCCTTAATAATGTGTTATCCTCTGATACTCTGCCCGATAATCGGACAAAGGGTAACACACGGCAGGGGTGTAGTTCTCATCGCATGTTGAAAGGATTCTGCTGATGAAGGACATAAAGGATTTGCAGCGCTATGTGCGACCATTAACCCTTTAACAATGCGAAATGCGAATGTCATCTGCATGTGTGTACATGCATTATACAAGTACAGTTGAGCCCTTACACACACACACACTCGAAAACAATCATCACACCCAGATTAATTCTTGTAAAAAGATGTTGGTCAGCTCTTCGTTTTATTGATTTTGCTGCTGGGCATTAAGTGATAGAAATTGCCCATTAGCGGACCGCAAGACCCACACCAACACACACCCATTTCGCTATGTCTTCATCAGGAGAAGAAGAAGGGCACGAAGCAGTGTAAGCACAATGAAATAACTTTATATAAATTGTAAATGGCAAAAGGCAGGAAAACGAATGACAAGAGACACAAAAAAGGGAGTGGAGCTGGGATTTTGAGGCTGGTAAACTGAGGGAGGGGCAGGATCCAGGATTTAGATATCCAATCAGAGTATGCAAGCAGGACAGAGGGAGAAAAAGAGAGCGCAACGAGAGATGGAATAGAGTGGGTGGAAAGGGGAGTGATGTAAATATCAAGAAGTACAAATCGATTAAAGACAACGCATAAGTGTGTGCGTGTGTTGGAAAAACCGAGCTGCGAATTAAAGATGGATGAGAGAATAAGAGAAAGGGGAAGAGAGTAAAGGCGCGCGCATGAGCGGGAGAGGAGGGGAGTGTTTGCATAGGTCCTGGTTTTGTCCTTTTTTGCTAAGCGCTTTACAGTTACAGCTTACAGCTTACAGGCTAAGCAAAAGGGGGCTAGGGAAGAGGACTCTCTCACACTCTCTTGTTTTTCTGGAGCAAATAATTCAGCAAACATCGAGAAGAGCGCAGAAAGGGAGAAAGGACACCAAAAAAGGGCGCCACTTTTAATGTGGTGAGGTAGGAAAATAGAATAGGATATGTGTGTGCAAATACATACGTCTTCTACACGCAGATGTATGTGTGTGTGCAATCGCCAAGCCCGGGCAGAAAAAAGTGGGCGGGTTTCTGGCATGTAAAGTGCTGATGAAGCTAAGCACAAAACACAAGACAAATGGCCCAATCTGCGAACGGGGTGGACCTGCCATCCTCCTCCTATTAAGTAACTGTAACTCAAGCATCGCTATAAAACGAATTAATCGAGTGCAAACCGCAAACACGGGTCAAAAACCTTAACTGGTTAACTGATCAAATTTACATTTCTGTGTTCTGGGCATGAAAATTAATATTTCAACAATTACATCGATGAAACTTGGTTTTGGAAACATCACTATGGGAGTTTCGCCTATCCAAATTTATAAACACGCAGGAAAGTTTTAAAATTAAATTAAAGATATCACACTTTAAAAAATTAAGCTAATCTAATTGCAAACCTATAGCTTTCAGAACAAATTACGAACTTTTCGTTTTCGGAAATTCGGTGAGCTAACGAAAAAAATTAAGAATAAGATAAGTTTTTAATAAGAAAAAAATAATGATTTCTTATTAATTATTTATTTTAACAGTTGCAATTTCAGATTTTTGAAATCGAAAGCCAAATAGTAGTTTCCAAATTAGAAACACCCTTTTAACAGAAGGGATTATAAATTTCGTAAACACAGTTTTTAAGCAAAAACACTAGGACATATGGCACAATAAAAAATTTGGTAATGAATGGGGTTGAATAACCCCTTTGGGTGGTGAGCGACAAAATCACCCTGTATTTTGATATGAAAGCAATTGAAATCACTTACCTCATGTGGTTCTCTTTTTGGCCCGATTCAGCCAATTTCTGGGGGGCTCGCCAGGAGCGGACTTAAAGTATATTTATATGGATATATGGACGTTCCTTTGGGGCCACCTGCAAGCAGAAATGAGAAAGGGGACATGGCAACAATAATAACCAGTGAGCAACAGTTTGTTTGCGGTGTTTATGTTTACGCGAAATACGAAATATACGAACGGCCCGCGGTACAGTCTTCCCCTTTTCCTTTTCCCTTGCTTCCAGTTTCAAATTCAGTTTTAGTTTTGGTTCCACTTCCACGCACACACACTCATACATTGTGGATGTGGGAAGCAAATCAAGCGAAAACTTATTTGCAGCCAATATATGCAAAAGTCACAAACACATCTGAACCAAAGCTGCGTCTGCGTGGAAAGAAGAGCAAAAATATTCTAACTCTAATTGGAAAGGCAAAGGGAATGGGATTGTGAACTGGAAGGGGCGGGGGCATTGCAAATTTTACATTTCCAACTATTCCCCCTTCGTAGCGGTGCTAACAAATCAAATTAATTGTATCTATATCTAGAAGAGCTGTATGTGCGTGCATCTCTGCCAGTCTTTTCTGCTTTTTTTTTCTAGATTCTAGACGGGGGGCTCTTCTGCTTCTGCCGCTCCTCTTTCTCTCCCCGTCTTTGCTTTGCTTTTGGCTGCCAGCAGGGAAAAAAAGTTGTATCTTTCTTGCTATTCCACCTCCTCCTCTTCGTTCCCTTACCCATTGCTTTTCGTGCACTTTTGTACACGGCTTTGCTTTTTTTTATTCTCTTCCTCTCTCTCTCCTGCTCTCTTTGCCATACATTGTCTCTCATTATTCATTGAACCCCACCCCCCTCGCCGACCAACAACAACGTTTTGCACGAACGACGCTACGTACAATTCCCAGCCGCCTAAAGCGGAAAACCAATAAAAACGAATTGAATCGCAAAGCGTAAGTACAAAATAAAGCGAGGCGAGACAAAAAATGAAAGCTGAGAGAGCAGCAAAGAGCGAGAGAGAAACGAGTACAGGCGGCGCGTCGATACAAGTTTTGCCTTTTGGCTCCCATTCTATATGCCGAGATCCGAAACTCGAGTTATAGTTATAATTATTGCCGCTGCTGCCGCTTTTTTATTTTTAATTTTGTTTGGCTGTCGCTCAAATTTTGAGCGAGAGAGCGGCAAATGGAAAAGCAGAGAAGGAGAAGGTGGATCGAGCTGGAGAGTCACATTTTCATTACAGCCAATTAGTGTGCATTTCATAATTGTTAAACAAAACCCACACAGGCACACAATAGGAAAAGGCTAAGGAATCGTGAGTTTGGTTCAAACATATGGCGGCGAAAAGTGCCAATTTAAGAGAGTTACCGATCGCCTATAGTGCTATAATGTTAATAAATTTCTTAAAAATGCAACCCTGCGTCGCCCCTTCTCTCTCCAACTTGCAAGAATGACACGATGATGACGTTAATGGGAACTCTGTGGCTGTGGATGTGCGCAGCTCACACAGACACTCTCACACACCAATACACTGGTAGCAAAGTCGACCGCAAAGTCATTTGATTAATATTTCTCGCATTCTTTTTTTGCCTGCGAATTTCACAAATAAACACAATTGTTTCCAATCAGCCCCTCTGCCACCCCTTTCTCCCTCCCCCACACTGCAGTTTTACAAGCTTTAAAAAGTACGGTTGTTCTTATGACGCCAGTATATGAAAATTACTTGATATTGCAATGGTGGTGGTGGCGGGCACACTCTCCCGTCTGTGTGTGTGTGTGTGCAACAGTAGTGGCAATCAGAATCGAAACGCCGCGCGGGTGAGAGGCGGTGGTGAACGGCGAACAGAGCAAAGCAAACTGAAAACTGAATGAGACGCGGAGGCAGCAGAAGGCGAGCAGGCAAAGGCGACCGATGTAAAGTTCTTCGTTTCGTGCGGCGCGTTCGGTTCGGGCGGCAGCCGAAACGAAAGCACAAAAGTCCGGCGGGAGAGGAAGAGAGCCAGTGCAGCCGGTTTGGCGAGAGGATCTAGCGGTTCTGTTTATTTAGAGTTAAAAAAACTTTGTTTGATCATCTTAGAAGCCCCAGTATCTATAATATCAAACCAAAAAACATTGTTTCTTAAAAGTCCATGATAAAAATTTGATTAGGACACAAAACTTGAATGAATTACACAATTTTATTAAAGCCATTTAACAGGAAATCTGGTGGAGTTTTTGTAGCTTAAAAATTTCTGCGTAAACAGCTAGTTTAAAATCGCTCAAATTTTGGTTAAACACCTGTGTTTTTTTTCGTATTACGATTTTTGCTAAATACGAAACCACTAACGGTCCACTTTTTTTGTGATGTTTTTATATGGATTTTAGTTTGGTTTAACAACAAAAATGTGGGCATCCTTTCTCTTAGACACGCATAATTGGTATAATTCCTCTTAGGCACGCAAAATTGGTAAGAGGCAATGATGCCAATTCTCGCTTTCAAATAACCAGGGATTATTTTTTTAATTTAACTAAACTACAAAATATAACAGGTTGCTATAAGGGTTACAGGTTTGCTTTATTTGTATAAGCTCAAATATCTAAACTGCATTTTTATACCCTTGCAGAGGGTATTTTAATTTTAGTCAAAAGTGATTTTTATTATTGACAATGGTTTTATCTAAATTGTGTACCAAGAAAGCTATACGATAAAATCTAGTTAAGGATAGGCAAAATTCCAAGCGTCTGCAATCAATGCAATGGCCAAATATCGCTATAAAACAGCTAAATAGGAAGTACTGGTAAGAGGTGTGAAGGCAGCAAGAGAGCGTACACGAGAGACACCGCAAGATACAGATACAATGCGTGCTAGAGCCTGCATATGTGTGTGTGCGATTGCGTTGTTCTTATTAACGATTCGCTGTCTTTCCTTCTCTCCCTCTCCCCCTCTCTTGTGTTACTTTTTCGGGGCTTGGGCACAAAAAGGCGGCAAAATGGTAAAGCACACAAATGCGACCGGGTCCAACTAGACCATTTCAATGTAGACTATAGGATTCGCCAAATCCAATTGCACTTACCAGTATCTAAGTTTGTTTTATCCACAGTACAGACGGGCAGCTAAGCTACCACTCCTTTTTCTGGTTGCAACAGCGTCCCTCAATCGACGCGGTTCCCGAATTGCTTATTGGCGATCTAAGTTATCCCTCCCGATCTTAATTATCACTGCCAACTGGTCACTAACGGCATTGCGCGCACTGTACACTTATATTTGGTTTATTAATTAGTTCGGTGTCTTTATTTCCTTAACATTTAACGCGAATCCATAGATTGCGGTTTTAGTTGCGGGCGGAAGAGCAAGAGGAGCAGTGTGACCGGCTTTCGAAAACATACCGAAATACACCTATTAACTTTCAAAAATACCTGACGAACTAAAAATACCTTAAATAGGGATGGACACTGTGAAGATAGTTTTGAGACAGGATTTTGTTGCCTTCTTTTTATTACTTATAATTATTTTGCATTTTTTCGATCAAGCGCAATGTTTATAAACCTTTCATTCGTAATTAACAGATTTTAATTAAAAGCTACATAAACAAAAAACATAATTACAGAAATGTGATTTGTAAACTTAATATTTAATGTAATTTTTAATATATTTATTTCTTTGTAAAACATATATTATAAAATTACTTTAGTACATTTAAGTGTCTCGCAACTAAGAAATTAGATAAAATCTTCCATTATGTTGTCTTTACAACATTGTGATTTTATTCATTCCTTCAAAATCACAGTAACTACTATTGGAGACATTAATTGATTTTCAAAACTATTTTGAATTTAAACAAGAAAGGAGGCTACTTAAACATTTTAAGAAAAAACAAGTACGAATGCTAACTTCAAGAAGCTATGGTTTTAAAACCCTCGTAGTCATAACAAAAATAAAAGAGTTAGTAAGTCTAGATTATTTTCTAACGGAATCATTTTTGAACGTAATCAATGTAATCTGCTACTATTATTAGTTTTCGGTATCTAAGCTATATGATATGCTCAAGTCAAGGAATATACAAAATTAAACAAACTTCACCATATGTATATGTTTGAATGAAAGTTATAGTAAAAGTGCAAAGCACCCAAGTTATAGGGACCGATTTCTTAATGTTATGTAAAGGTTCTGGTTTGTAATCTGACAGAAAGTTAACATGAAGTCAAATTGTTAAAAAAAATAAATTTTGCAATTTCATTGTGATTTTACTTGTTTGAACGACAAGAAATTCGGACTTCGTTTTTCCACCGACAAATTTTAACTAGAATATTAACTTTAAATACGAGTTTTCAGTCAGGAAATTCAATTTTGTTGCGTTGTGTATTGTATACTACGTTTCCGATCACAATACTACAGTGTGGTTAAATATATAGCACATTTCCCATTTAATGGCACATGTATAGAAAAATTGAAATATATAATATTTTATTTTGCCTTGATAAGTTTTGTATTTATTATTCTACTGTATATATATTTTGCATTTCATAGTTATAAAATTCCGATTGACTTTGCGGGAATTCATCAAAACCAAAAGTTCAAATACATGGAAAACTCATTTTCTTTGATTTGCTTTTATTTAGCTTTATCGTAAAATAAATTACAAAATAAAATACATTTTGCATATAATTCGTATCCTTATATGTCTAGTACATTAATTTACTCACAAATCTTTTGGGTTAATATTGCGCTGTGCTCTTTCTTGCTCATCTTCTGTTTGTTTTCTAATGCTAAGAACCAAAAAAACAAATCAACCTGCCGCAGGCCGCGCCCCTTCATTTGTGCCTTAAGCCTGATGCGGGTAAGCCGAATATTGTTCATCGTATAAAGCTAAATGGAAACTATAAGAATCACACGAAATCATATTAAGATATTAGAATTGGGCAAAGTAAACAAATTAAATTCGTAACAAATGTACAGGGAAATGTTCTGGGCGCGGACGCTAAGTAAATGACGATTTCTCAGCCGAGGCCAACCGTTGAGATTAAATTGATTGGATGCCAGCAGGGTGGCCGAGTCCATTACAATATTTAAGCCTTTTTACAAACAATTCATTACTGTTTCTGTGATTTTTCGTTTGGCAATTGGTTACGCGTTGCTGTAGTACTTCTGTATCTCTGTTAAAATCCTCCAAATCCTTGACTGCATCGGTAGTTTCGCTTACAAGAATATACATCATTCGCATGTATATGTAAAAAGTGGTCCTTAATTCGAGACGTGTGGTTAAAACGTTTTTGTGTATATATAAGAGTGTGATTCTGCACATATTATGTGTGGGCTTGGGTGTTCCTTTAGAGTGCTGGCTAAAAACCCTCCCGCAAAGTTTATTTAACCGGGTGGCCTACGAAATGAATCCGAATTATAGGGGAGCTACGGTTCTCAAGTTACGATCGATCGGACTACGGACTACCTACAGAATACAGATTTCTTGACTCATTGCTGCTGATGGTTGTTCTGTTTTAGTAAGCTAATATAAATCACGATAGTATGGCCACGCTGCGTCGCGGCCCGCCCTGGCTGATGTTGTCCATGGAGGACCACTTCTTGATCCCGTTCTTCAGCGCCTCGGCGGTGACCTTGTCCTGCATCACCCGCGACATGGCCTCCAGCTTCTGGGCCCGCTCTTTGGATAGCGGCTCCGTGGGGAAGTTGAGCTCGTTGGCCTCGGCTAGCGTCCGCAGGTCGAAGTAGTATTTGGCGTACACCGAGGACGGCACGTTGATGTTGAACTGCAGCAGCTCGAGGAACTGCCGCTCCAACTCGTTCATGTCCTCCACGGTGATGTCTTTGAGTATCTGGCAGTAATCCACATTCCAAACGGCCTGGTCGTCCCACACTTTCGAGGCGAGCAGTATTGCACCTGCGAAAAATCAGCCACATAGTTTAGATATTTGTTGTTATTTTAACAAAAACTATTTAACAAATTCTGTAAGATGGAAGCAATGTATGCATTTTAAAAGGGACTAAAAACTATGATTTTATCAAAGAATTTAAACAATAGGTATTTTTTTACCTTATGGCTGAAAGACAGTTAAGCTTTTAACAAAAAATAAAGGCCATGGTTTAAAACATAAAATTGATATTAAATATTTTAAAGGTATTGTTTTAGTATATTTCAAAGTAAAATTATTTTGAGTCCCTTTAAAAATTAAACGTGAGTTCTGAACGCAACAGATTCTTATCTTTCAATGCTTATGTATTATTTGGTTTTGTTTAGATTGACTTGAAAAGTAAAGATGTAAAGTAGGTATTTATTCCTGTCTGCACCATTTGGAAAGCTTGCACAAAAGTGGGCCAGGTAGATAACTCACTAGTGCAGCTGCACCGATCTCAACCAGTTCGAAACCGCACTCACCCAACACCATTCGCTTCCAGTTGCAGGGACCCACGTCGAGCTCTGCGTAGGTGAGCAGCCGCTCCAGGTAGACTAGCGTGATGATCGCACACTCGGCCGTCAGCTGGGCGGCGTTGAAGAGCGTGCGCACGAACTTGTAGATCTGCCGGTGCTCCGGGTTGTGCGTGTCGTAGTTCTCCGGAACCTGGTCGTGGGTCAGAGGGTGCAGCTTCTCATCGAAGATGTCCAGCCGCCGGTCCGACTGCCGGTTCTTGATGTGATAGTAAATGGCCAGCGAGACGCACTTGACCGTGTTCTTCAGATTCGGCTGCGACACGGTGCTGTCGTCCAGATAAATCGTCGAGCAGGAGGAGCTCTTCTTCATGCCGCCTCCGCCGCAACTATTGCCGCCGGGAGTGCTGCCTCCTCCTCCGCTTCCCACCTGCTGGGCGATCTGCTGCTGCGAACGCTTGCGCGTCATGCCGCCATTCTCAACCTTGGATCGCTCCAGGAACATGGTGGCTGCGGTGGGGTCCACCGAGGGATCCTCCTCGCCTTCTGTCGCCTCTCGCTCGGAGATGTGCTGCAGATTCTGCTGGTTCTCGAAGTTGTCGCCTTGCTGATTCTGCTGCTGGTGATGGCCATGGTGGTGGTGGTGCAGGTGCACCGCCGACGTGGATCCATGGTGGCCGTCCAGCTGGTGCTGCGACGTGTGCGGCGGATGGCTCAGCTGATGGCGCTCCTCGAACACCGGCGGCAGGTCCTTGGACTTGCGGTCCGACTGCGGACTGGAGTACGCACAGCACGAGTTTTTGTTGCCCATTTCGCCGTGGGTTGGGTTGGTCGAAGCTCAATCTAAATGCAACTTGGCTTGGCACTCGCTCTCTTGACTAGCGGATGGACTCCGGATCCGGATCCTGCTCCTGGCAGTCGCTCACGCTCTGTTCTCGCTTTTGGCACTTGGTCGTAGTGCGTCTATGTCTATGGGCATGGCGCTGGCGTTTCTATCGCTCCACAATTACCGCTGCCGGGTGAGCGTTTTCTGCAAAGAAAAGATAACAATTAGCGCCGGATTCTATTCGATCTTATCTCCAATTCTGTTCTCATCCCATAGCCATAACCCATTATTATTAATTGTGGTGCTGTGGGAAAGGGTATTATAAATATAAGATAAAGTTTGCAACCTCTAAGGCAGTTGTAATATTACTTGTAATTTTTCTTTTTCTTTTCTGATTATATATTGTCCACGTTATTCGTATCAAATTTGAAAGCAGTCATTGCTAATAGCACAATAAATATTCCACTATTATAGAAATGAGTGGCTGATATGGGTACACTAATATTTAAGATGATAAGCCTGACACTTAACATTACAATATGTAATATTGCTACCATTAATTATAGTTTGTAGTTCACTAAATAGAATAAATAAAGTGTTTAACCATTAAAATGATGTTTTATACATTTAAGCTTTACATAGAATGCATTTCAGTTACAAGATGAGTCTAAAAACTTCTTTAGAAACACTTAGATTGTTATAAGTTTTTAATATTCATGTATACTTTTATCGTATTTTTAATGTACATAATAGGGAAAGGCAGATGTAGATATGAAATGTTAGTAATGTTGTTGTTTTTAAAGATAATGGAGTGAAATCAGTCACATGACAACAAAATATTCCACTCCAGTTTGGCACTTTAGCAAGACTATATCAATTAAATGGAATGTTTTTGCGGAAGGGTAGTTCGGGATTCGACCTGGGAGCCTTGATATCTTTACTATCTCTCGTTTATTTGCTCTGTTTATAGACGGAATCGTTTTGGCTTAGAGGCCGGCCAGATTGTTGTGCAAAAAATTAATTAACCCCAGGCACGAAGTGGGCCGCAAGTTGCCTAATTTGGCGAGGTCTTTGTGTTATTTTCTTATGTTTTGTGGGGGGAGCACGCATACGAATACGGTTTTGGGAGGGGCGGGGCAGCAGCGCGACTTGTGACTCCGTTTACGGGGCTGTTGGATGAATTGTCACCGACTGATGGACTGATGGCCCAGTTCCAGATTGCCGTATCACTGTCGAAAGTCGGAGCGTTTTTCCCCGCACATTAATCATGGAATGAATGAATGAATGAATGGAGCGCCGTCGACGCTGGCAGCGCTGCTCGGCCTCTGCCCGGAGAAACACCCACGAACGGCAAATAAATTCCACTAATCCGACATTGGGCATCTATAATAGTCTCACTCCGATCAGACGAAGTCCGGCTGCTGGGCGGTTAGTTTATCCGCCTATTTTCACACATCTTAATTGTTTTTCTCGCATTTTTAGTTTAATTACCTGCTCGAAAATGAAATGTATCGTATTTTATAAATATCGATATAAACGCCAGTGTGGCTGCAGCTGGTTAGTGCGAATATATCATCCGGCTTAAAATCAAATACTAAAATATGCAAAAAAATAATCTACTCGAAATGTGTAGAAAGTGTTTAGGGTACTCCTTCCCAATATTTAGGGTATTGCTTAAAACTTTTAGTAGGCCATGAACAAGTGAAAAAACTAACAATTTAATGGGCTATCTAATAGACGATATGATTTTTTAAATTTGCTTGGGACAACCGAACAAAATTGAACAGTTTTTGCTGTTTTCGAAAAAATTCAGCAATTTAATTTTTGAAATTTAAACTAACCAATTTAACCGTTTATTCGCAACATTCGCACACAACATAGCATGTTTGACAGCTCCCATCGAGCGAAAAATCTCAGCCATTGCACGTCACTGCTCTGTGACAGCCTCTCTCTGCTATAAAAATATACTGCAACTATTCGATAAATAAATATACTACACCTATCGAAGGAGCAGGAATTTCAGTATTTCGACATTGTGGCAACCCTAACAAAAATTGGAAACGGGATTTTTAAATTTAAAAAATTAAAAAGAATATATGTTGTTTTTATACAAGTTAAAAGTTGTGAATATTTTTAGCTGAGATCGAAAAATAAAGTGAATGTAAAAACTGAATTTTGTTTTTGCTTTTATACGAGCCTTGTAAGAAAACTTCCCCCAATTAGGTTTAATAAGAATTTTATTAGTATATTAAAAGTCATATGGTGTTATTATAGTTTACTTGAAAGTATTTCGTAATAAGCATACATCTCAGCCATATTCCTTTTTTCTCAAATATTTTCATTTGTTTACCATCGCCGTTAGTTTATGCATATTAAATGTTGAGTTTAACATAGTAGGAAAATTAAAAACGTTTCATTAGTAGGCTTTTGATTTGCGAAAACTTGTAAAGTACACAATTAGTTTGCTTATTCGATATATAAATAACAGGGCTAGAAATGAACAGATGAAACAAGGTTATTTACAGATTTCAGTAATATGCGACTTTGATTTTGGATTGGGTTTTGGGTGGTGTGAGGTGGCTATTTTATTACCATTTAGTTAGAGTGCATTTTGCTAATTTCCTACATCTTTTTGCATCCTGTGCAAGTTGTATTTACACAAAATGTATTTTTCATATTTTTATTAGGGGCTTTATGTTTAAATAGTTTATATTATTTAAATGTAATGATTGCTTTCAACTTATATACTGTATGCATGTGTGTATTCCATAGTCCATATTGATCCATCCGCTAAGGGAAAGTTGAGGACTTGTCATCCCAAAGTTTGGTCACAAATCTCTTGGAATCGAGTTCGCTCACGTTGGCTGGAATTACGATATATCCTTTGTCTTTTGTGTGTGTGTTTATGATACTACTAGACTACTTTTGCTAATAACATTGAATCGTAAACCTCAAATATATCCATATGCATACGTTCGATTAGTATTTCTGTAGTTCGCTTATTTTTCAACAGAGATAAATAACAACTTTGCTTTGGGTTGAAGGTCTGCAGCCTGTGTTACAGCAACTATCGCTAGGTTAATCAGGACTTTGTACAGATTTTTGAGAGAGGTCGCTATATATATACGATATATATGCGCATCGCTTTGAGCGTTCAATATTGATATACATTAACATACATGTTTGTTCAATAATATTTACTTCCACATAATAGATATTCTGGCGCTATGTTTATCCCATTAATGGTTAGGAGTAGATTATTCTGCTGTGTACGTCTGTTATGTTTTCTGTTTCTGTTTCCGTTTGTGTTTGTTTTTAATTTGTGGTACTGGTAGTAGACGCGGCATGCCGCCTCCCACCGCTATACACATCCGCACCACTGGTTCGTACATTTATCGACTACCTTAATAAAGCTATGATCCCAATTTCAGCTGATAATTTGGTACCTTACTGCTAAGCACTTTTACCACTGCCCTTTGACGCTGTCCCTCGCTTTCGCTGCTTTCGCTACTTTCGCTACTTTCTCTGCTCATTTCCGGTTGTGTTTCGCATTTCCTGCCCGGTGGTAAAGAGCAGTGGTAAATCTTAAAAGAATGGTCCCGCTATCAGACATTTTGAAAAACGTTTGAAAACATTTCAAGTTGGTTAAAGAAAAGAAAACCGAAACGAAAAGAAATCAAATCCTCCTGCGACTCAAGCTCTCCTCATCCTCCGCCCACTTTCGTCCCTCGCTCGCGTATAAAAATAAATATGTTTGTAGAAACGTGACTATTATATCCTTAACAATACATACTAAATATCCTTTCATGTAGGTAGCTATGTGCATTTGTAGAGTGGAAAGTTATAGAAAACCTTTGCTTTCGTTTTGGTTTTTGTTTTTTAGGGAAAGTCTGTTAGGGGCTAGTATAGAGAGAGTATATACAAGTCGTACAGCTAGTTGTCAGGTATTTTTTGGTTTGGTTTTTAGTTAGGTACTTAATATCTAGACAGCTCGAGACGAGTCTGTCGTCCCTTCGCGAAAACCACTCCTAATTTGAGCAATTCGAATGCTTGGTAAATGCAAAACACAGAAATAAAGTCAAAAATAATAAATGGAAACGGTTACAAAAATATATGTATTTAATTAGAACGAAATAGCATACATCGAACTTATAGAAATCATATAATAAATTCCACATTTGACTAAAACTAATAAAAGACAAGTACAACTCAAGTCTAGGTATAAATGCTCGCAACGAACCAACAAATTCACAACAAATTTCAGTTGAACTCTTCGCTATTTACATCTAATCGCTTTTTGTCTGTTTATATTTGTGCTTGGCCCTAATATTTCCTTATATTTTGTTTTCCGCTTGCAACAACAAAGTATACAGTATTTATACATATACATATATATATATATCGATATTAATGTTCCGCAACTAAGCCTATATAGATGATGTACGTTAGTCTAACTCTACCACAATTCACATAGAGAGCGCATCAGAAGCGGTTTGTAATTAATATTCTAGGCTGCTTCTAAGCTTAGTAAACGTTATTCTTGGAACCGTCCCTCAGTTCCTTTCAGTGTACCAATCCGTAATCGTTCCGAAATTTCCTTCTGTATTTTGTATTCTGTTTTTCCGTTTCCGTTTCGTGCTGCTGCCGCCCGGCAGGTGGCGTCGAGGCCAACTTAGGCGGCAGCGCCATCTGCCGGCTCCGCAGCCGCCTCAGTTTGCTCGCCATCGGCCGTTTCCGTTTCCGCCGCAGCCGGCTTGTTTTCCTCCTCTTCCGCCGCCTCTTTTGCCGCGGCTGCAGCTTCCTCCGCAGCGGTGGCCAGGGCTCGGGCCTCGGCATCTGCAAATGGAGATATTCATTAAGAATTTGTATATAATAAATAAATAATTATAAATAAATTACACAAATATATTTTTAGGAATTTACAAGTAAGACTAATATTTGTTTCAGCACTTCTGAGCCTAATTTCAGTTAAATTAAAAATGTGTGCCAACATTTTTAGGGTAGTTTATACATACATTGCAAAAATATTCTTTTTAATCCAATTGAAAACCATATTTTTAATTTTATAAATTTGAAATTAAAGAAAATGTAGTGCGAACAAAAAACCGATTTAAAATAGGGCATAAAAGAACAAGAACATTTAATTTTTTTTTTTCATAAATCGTTAGTATACTTATATTAAAACATTCGAGACTACAATAAGTTTAACAGGCATGATAGAAAGCTGCAAATAGGCATTTGCAATTAAATTTATGAATTTAATTTATTAAAGAAGAAAGTCACTTTATAAATTTAAGAAAGCACGTTTTTACAAGTATGTTAAAATAAACTAAATTAAAGCATGTACAGAATTTTCGTTAATAAATAAATAATGTAGTTGGGTTTTAAATTTGAATCTATATTAATTTTTAGATCTTTAAACATGACAGAAATAGTCCACTGTTCAATATCCTCTTTAATGTAATTATTCTAAGGCCAATGTTTTGTAACTGAAGATATTTTTGGGTTACTTTGGATGTCTGTGATTTAAGCATCCTTAAATTTGAACATCTATCTATCTTTTTGGCAATATGAGGGACAGCTAGCAAATCCCGTTCTTGCTTTTAAGTATCTACCCGCGAAATCCTTTAATTGTTCATTTAAGACTTACTTTAGTTTGTAATAGGATTGAGTTTGTCTTGAAATGGGAGGGGGGTCTTGATTCGCCTAATGACCGCTCTTTCGGCGCCGGTCCATAAGCTCTGCGTAAGAAGGTTTTTTCATGAATTATAAACGCGCATTGGCAGACGAAAGATCAAAGCGGAGGACAGGTCAAACTCAATTAGCACTGTTAATGTGACTACAAAAAGAGGCCTAGTCGGCAGGCAATTAATATGATAATCAAAGACGCACTGCTCTTAAGGTAACGACAAATTTAATAATTTCGGGGAAGGGGAATACATCTGTGATCTTTAGGGTTTAACAAAGTTTTTTTGAGTTAGAGAAGTTTATTAAAAGCAATGGATTTCCTGAAATTTTGACGTTGCTTACTTTAACTAGAAGACCTCTTTACATTAATTAATTAAAATCACACACAAATTATTCTTAAAAACAATTTTAACCGCTCACTTTTTTAAATATTCAAATTTTAACTTGCGTTTTATAATATTATTTAAAGTTAATGGAATATACATAAACAAAATTAATAATTACATTTATTACAAAATTAAAAAAGCGACAATAAATAAATTTATTTCACGACTTTTAAAATTAAATAATGAAAACTATTAAATATTTGATAAGATTACTTTATAAAGTGATATTCGCTTTAAATACTATACTGAGATAACTAACCATATTTTTTGAACTTAGTGTATAACTTTTTAGTTTCAGAAATATATTTTGTAAGGAATGCCTAACTGTCTAACCAATTTAGAGATATATTTCTTAAGATAAAAAATTCTAAATTTCAGAAATGCATTTCTTAAGCACAGAAATGTAACCTTAAAAATTGAATATATGATTTTTGACCATACTTATATTGAAATAAAGTACAAAGACCTACCTTTGACCGCCTGCTCCTTCCATATCCGCTTGTTCTCGACCAGACAGGTGAGCCAGGGCTTGGGTATGTTGAACTTGGAGCCGGTGGAGCCGGTGGCGCTCTTGCGGGCGAGGAACTCGGCGGTGGGCTTGACTTCGGTGCGTTCGCGCGGCTTGTCCATGCTGGGTGTGATGCCGGAGGGGGGGATCACGATGGAGGAGGTGGTCGGCTCGTGCTCCACCAGGGTGGAGGGTTTGCCCTTGTTCATCGGCGCAATGGGGGCCAGGATCAGCTCCAGCATGTCGGACATGACGCCCATGCTGGGCTCCACGATGAAGTCGATGAAGCAGATCTGCGACTCGGCCACCAGCGTGTTGTTGCGGTCGCACAGGGGACTGAAGGGCAGGCCCAGCTCCTTCTCGAGGTCGCCCTGGCGGAAGAACTCCTCCAGCAGGAGCATCGTCCAGCGGTGGTGGACGCCCCACTGCTTGGCCGGATGCGAGATGTCACAGCAGTGGAGCACCAGCGAGAGCACCTTCTGCTTGTCGATCGTCGCCTCCTGGAGGGTCAGCAGCTGGCGCATGGCCTTCATCTGCTGGAAGTGGTTGGTCATGTCGGTGCCCAAAACCATTTCGATGACGAGGCCGCGCAGCTCGCGGAACTCCTCGCGCGACAGGTGCGACAGGATGTTGCAGTCGTCCTCCCGCAGCAGCCGGAAACTGGCGCTGGCATGGTGGTTCTCCAGCACGGCCCGGTCGTTGTAGAGCAGCGCCGTCTCCGATCCGGACATCACGTGGAAGTTGTTGGTGGTGCCCGTGTGCTCGTAGTCGTGCAGCAGGGCGGCCAGCAGCGAGGCGAAGATCTCCAGGTCCGTCAGCCAGTTCATCAGGCCCGTGTTGCACAGGCAGTAGTGGATCGTCTGCATCACGTCCACGGCGTGCAGGTTGTTGTGGTACGGGTTCCGGTACCGGCAGTAGCCCTCCTCCACGCGGTGCAGGAACGCCTCCAGCGTCCCCGGCGCTATCTTGAACTTGTGGATCGACCCGTAGCGGTTGAACAGCTCGTAGGCCACGTACTTCACCACCTGACCACTGGTCGCCTCCGTCAGCGCGAACACGTCGAATGTCCAGTCGTCCAGGTTCTGGAGGGGATTAATTGGAGGACTAGTTTTTAGCGAGGTTCGGAAAAAGATCTGATTACTTTGGGACAAATTTTCTAAACGTTGGAATACAATTTTTTTGGGATTAACTTTTTTAGTTTGTATTTCAAAAGGATAAAATTATTTTTTTTTTTTTTTTCTCTGTGTAATGAAGAACACTATTCCTAAAAGCCTGCAAATTATTTTCTTATTTGTATTATAATTTTAGTCATATAAAGTATATATGTATATTCCGTTTGTCTGGGCTTATGTAAGCTAGTCTTTCGGTTTTTGAAACTTAACAAAACTTTTTTAAAAGTCTGGAAGCACGATGATATAGCTTCCATAGAAAAAAATGAACTAAGCAAATTATAATTTCCTTTTTTTAATTTACAAAAAAACATTCGACTTTATGGTTTGTTTCGCTTAATATAGAGCAGAAAATAAACACACAAATAATAAATACTACCCTAGATATATTTATTTTTACAAATACATTACGTTCCTCAACTATACTTAGAAAAATCTTTTCAAATGCGCAATTGTCATGGAAAATTCTCAAATCAAAAAAACGAGTTTATCCGAATTTAATATTTTTAAACGCTTAAAAAAGGTATTTTAGAATATTGGTCAGAAGTTTGTATTCTTGATCAGCATGACCAGAAGAGTAGCCATGCCCGTCGGTTTGCGAGCTGCATTTTAAAGCTAGATTTGAGTGTTTACAACTTATTCCTTCAGTTTTGATCAAAATCCGTTGACGATGTCCTATAACCTCTATATATGTCTCAAAATAACCATTCGAATATATGCGATATTTCGCGCAGGTTAAAAGATAGATTCTTGGGACATTCCAAATCGTAATTTTCGCTCTCCTTTTCGTGAGAAGGCGAAAATTTGTCTGCAAGGCTATCAAAGGTTCGGCTTGGCAAAGTTAGCTTCCGTATTTCTTATTTATTATATTTAAGTATGTATTCGAGAATTTTTTTTATTATATTTAAGTACTTATTCGAGAATAATTTTGATTTTAGGAGCACTCACCTTGAGCAGCCTGACCACGTCCGGTGGGAAGGCCGTGAGGGCCGAGCTGGAGACGCGGCGGTACATGCGGTCCACGAAGATGCCGGCCCGGATGGCGTGGGCCACCGATCGGAACTTGGGCTTCTCGTCGCTCTTGCGCCGGCTGGTGGCCATCTGGCGGGTGAAGGTCGAGGCCAGCCACTCGCGCACCTCCGGCGGCACTGCATCCGGCTGCACCTCCGACAGCTCATCGTCCTCGTCCGCCAGGCGCCTGTGCGATGGGTGCGTGGGTTCCGGGGGGGAAGAGAAGCCATATGTTAGTTCGATTGCATTGGGACACTTTTACGGGTTAATCGGTTACCAAAACAATACTCAATAAAGGTACAAAACTAAACCGAATCTTTAATTGGTTATCTGCTTTCGAGTTCGGCAAGCTAATGTTAAATTCAACTCAAATGAAAGCCAAGTGGAAACAATAAAATATAATTTGAACAGAAAGTTTTAAGTTTTTGTGTGGGTTACAATTTTGCACGGAAAAAGGAAAGTTTTCTTTTCGGGGTAGAAACAAAGTTTAGTTTTTGTATACAAGTTTAATTAGTGAGCGAGGAAAATAAGTAGTTCGTTGGTTAAAGTAACATTTACGGATACAGATAGGTGGTACGTATACATTTATTTGCATTAGCTACTTAACATCTCAAAAAGTTTTTGGGGGCGGTTGGGGGAGTGGCTTGGTGTTTTTGGGGGATGGGAAGGGGGCAAGAGGGGGAGGGGGTGGTGCAAAAGTTGCTACTATGCAAAAAGCTGACAAAGGCAAGCAGAGTGCAGCATGCTTCGTGTGGCATGTGGGGCGCTGGTGGGCGGGTGTTCTTGTGTGTGTCTTATGGGCGTGGTCGTGGCGACTCAACGGATTTTCTTAATTGCATGCCAAGTATCTGTGCATTTTATGTGCAACATCAAAAACGAGAACAGCAACAGCAACATACAAGACTTCGTGCTGGGGGCGACAAGTTTCACTTGCCAAAGTCGCATCTTGTTTACAAAGGGATTCTACACTTCCTAATTGGCCTCGTACACATTTATGTACCTGCCCACGCACTGTCGGTAACATCTCCAATAATTGGCCTATTCGGAAAAGTGCCCCTCCTTTATCAGAGTCCCAATCAATGCATTCCCATAGCAACAACGCTTTCCCTCCCATTTTCATGTACCCATCTCGAATTTCTTTAAGTTAGTTAAATTGGGCTTAAAACAAAGATAATGGATACCGCCCAACACATTTGAAAAAATATTGATAAGCTTTTTTTCTTAAGACATGACATACAAATATTATATAAAAATTTATAATTATGTTATTTTAAAAATTTTCAAAAAGTTAAAAATAAATAAATGAAAAATAACTGAAATGCTGCCCATCGTTGAATAAGTAAGATATAATTTTTGGTAATAAGTATTTGCAATTTTTGTATCGTCAATGTTTTTTAGTTAAAAATATAAGATATCGAAAATTGTGAAAAATTTCTATTTAAATTTCAAACGAAAATGACATTTTTCTTGGAAAGCCATTTTCTCTCATTACTTGCCATTTTCTTTTTAGCCGAAGCTTCAAAGCACTTAAGCACTCCTTAGAAACTGAAACTCTCAGATAGAGAGAGACAGGCGCTAAGTGAGAGGAAGGGAGATAGGAAAACCGACTGTCTGAAGCGCTTTTGACTTAAGAATATTAGCGTAGGATTCAATTATGGTTAATTAGACAAATTAGAGCTCAGTCTGCGGTCCTAAAATCATCCTCCTCTTACAACTTTTCTATAGTGTCGGTACACGATTCCAGGCCAAGATGTTCGAGTAGCTCTTGGATTAGTGGGTTGACATGAGATGACACCACCCATCGAAGTGGGTTATCTGAGCCACAACATTAATGCCGAAGCTAAGAAATTAGCGGTGAGCTTAAGTGAGGCACGATTTTCAAGAATAAGTCAGAAATAGTTGGTTTTTTCAAGTTATGTAATGAGATTACCAATATAAGTTGGGATGGTTCTCAAAAAAACTTTACTCTCAAAAAATGTGTTCGAAAACAAACCAATTTTATTTTAAGTTTTTGGCGTTGCGCAAAAGTTTTAAAGTTTTTATAAAAATTACTCATACGACACGTAACGTCAGTTAAAAGTCTTTAATCAACGGCAACTCTGCGTATGCGTGATAAAGTTCGAGTCCAATTCGCATTTCTTAAGAATGTTTCTGGTTTGCTTTAATTAGATAGAAAAACACATTGTAAATAATGTTATAGATAGTTTTAAGGAGGGTTCCCACTTATTTGTATAATAATATTTCTAATTAGTTTTTATCTCAGCATCGCTTTCACATCGTTCAGATTTAGTATTTTTAACTTTGAATCCCCTCTTCCTGATCCAATATTCTCCTTTTAAACTCCCAAAAATGGGGTTCCTCCCCCTCCATCATCACTGTTCTTGCATAACACTCCCTATAAACTGTGGCGACAGTTTGTCATGTGGATTTATTTTCTGTGCATTTCCTACCAAGTGTTGCGGTTGGGATGTTTATTTTGCAGCAAGATAATTCACCGGGCTTTGCATTGTTCTACTGGTTGGGTTTGGTTTGCTTGGGCTGTGTTGGTTTTTGGTTTTTGCAGTAGAATTATTCTGAATTTAATACCATTCGCTCAGCATGGCATGCTCCGCTTCAGAGACACAAAACATTTTCGGTTTCAAGGGAACACTTTAAAGTCTGGCTATGGCAATCGCACCTTTTCTTCTTCTCCTGCGTCTCCTTGGCGCGATACTGAATTATGAACTGAATCAGCTCGACGGTGATGACGCTTTGCCGGCTGCTTTCACGCCGCAGACGACTCATGGCGCGAACGGCGACGGCGACCACGATGGTAATGACGGTCAGCCGGCTGGAGCGGCTCGTCGATGGCTCCTCAGGCAGTGGCACTCCGGCTGGCTCAGATACAACACCCTCCGCACGGCCACCCGGTTGGGACATGGAGGAGTCCAGGTGGAAGTTGACTTTGCGGCAATGTCGTGCCCGCTTTTTGGCACTCGAAATTAATACATTAATACATCACTTCGGGGCAGGGGCTTTGAATTTGGGGTCTCCTCTTCACTACCCCGTCCACACTTCACTTTCGTAATTAGCTGGCCGAGCAAAATGCGCTTTTAATGACGGGACAACAACCAATATTTGTGCAGCACTTTTTTCCTGTTTTATTTTTTTTATTTTTTTGGGGTCTACGGAACGGAATTCTTTCTTGTCGCCGCTCGTTGCCCGACTTTTGTGTACTTGGTCCGACGCGAGTTAAGTTTAAACTGAATTGCTCTGGAGCGGCGCAAAGCACCAGCGAAAAAACCTGCAAACGGTTGGCAAAATTCTGCCAGAAGAAGCCAATCCGGCTCCACTTGCGTGCCCACGGAGTCCGGAGAGTCCTGGCCCGGCAGGATTGCGTGCACAGGACTCGGCACACGCCAACTGCAGGAGGAAGAAATGTAAGGCCGGGAGAAAATGGAAAACTTTGAGAAAACTGTGCTAGGTGGCCCATATCAATTATGTCAGCAGTAAGACATCGCCGAGTCATGGCAGGCCCAACAGAACTATTATGTACCAAAATGCCAGTCACTGAGAGAATGGTTTCTTTCACTTTTAAGCCATTTGAATGAATGTGTACTTATTTACTTTCTAATGTCATTTCTTTACTTTTAGAGGAAGGTTGCAGATTGCTTCACAAATCACAGAACATTTAGTGGTCCATAAGTAAGGTAGGATACAAGTATTTAAGACCCTAGTCCAAGGATAGTTTTAAGAGATATTTTCTTATTTTGATGTTTGGAAATTGAAACCAAGCCTATTTTTTAACTGATTCCTTTATTCAATAAAACTAAGATGGAAAAGCATTTAAACGATATTTAAACCATTTTTAAACTTATTTTTAAAAGTTATATTTTTTCCCTTATTTTTAGCCGAAACATTTGCCTTCCCATTTTTCTTCCAGCGTATTCCCAAGCTGGATCTAGTCCAATCGTGCACATACACCCTTGTATATTTTTACTATTTCCCACAAAACAATTACACAAAATGCTAAAAGGCATCTACCCAACAATACCAACAAAGTGGCAGTAACGCGAAGAAGACCAGCTTTGGCTGTAATAACCAGCAGAAGTAGAGGGAATTACCGGAGCCTGATAAACACGACAACGTCACGAATTCATTTAACCAGAATTCGAGGCAACCGGCAAAAGTATCTGTAACTGAAAGTAACTTCCTTCTGGGTCCTTGGCGTTTGCCTTTTGTTTAATGACTTGCCACGACCCCTCTTTTCCAGTAGGATTTCAAGGGGGAAGGGTTCAAGGAGGTTTGCGTTTGGGTTTGGGTGGTAGGCCGCCATAAAAACAGGTCCAATCCAATACCAACAAGCCAACCCCACTTTCTCCGGTTCTTTTACCAATTGCATTCCATTCGTGCGCGCTTCTCTCATTTTCTTTTGATTCAATTTTCATTTCTCTGGCGTGCGGCAAATTGCGTGCTACGGCGTTTGCTGAAATAAATTGCATCAGTTATTGGCACATTTGCATGATTTCTCTATAAGCATTCCTCTGCTTTCTCCCCCGTTTCCCTCATGATATGCAGTTGGCCAGCACGCAAGCTTTAATCTTGAGAAAATTGCTTAAAGTCTGCAACAGGTTGCAAGTGAATTCAGATATGTGCAGCTTGAATTGCTCTGAAAATGCCTGCAAA
Organism: Drosophila kurseongensis; assembly: GCA_018153305.1. Lineage (NCBI taxonomy): Eukaryota > Metazoa > Arthropoda > Insecta > Diptera > Drosophilidae > Drosophila > Drosophila kurseongensis. Next base: position 8,139,880 of record JAECXX010000210.1, on the reverse strand, counting down.
GTCATGTGCTAGACTTATACTTAATAAAAATATTTCTCAACTAATTTACGTTAATCAATTTGTAACTAAGTTTATAATATCTTCTTTTTGCACCTAGGTAAACTATACAAACGAACTTCTACAAATTCTTGAAAATGTCAAAACATGATCAAAACATATTTTTATTGAATTTGCAAGGCTTTTAAAGTTTTACAGCTTAAATTGAATTATATATCCCCTTAACTGAAATATGTTCTTTAATGTTTTTTGGCTCTTGGTTGATTTTAAGGGTCATTTAATGACAGGAACTGGGTAAAAACGATGCCACTATTGCCCCATAAAGGGCCAATGATAATGCGTTTCCCTGAAACCCAGCTCTACCCAGCCCATCCACCCGTTTTCCCCGGGAAGCATGCCACTTAATAGTTATGCGTGCAATTTCCTGTACTTGTGCCTCAAGCGTTTTGCCGTTGTCCCCATGATGATTTTGTGTGGCATTCTCGGTTGTCATCGCCATTGACGCCACACGGGAAATTGCTGGCAAATTGACAGCTTTGTTTTGTGCCAATGATTTTGTGTTGTCGGCGGCTTTTGAAAACTCACCCACGAAATCGGCTCACATGTCCCATTACCCGCTCCCACCCACTCCAAAATAGTTATGGAATGGGCGGGGGAGGCACAAGGACGACCGTGTAACATAACGCAAAAGCCAAGAGAAGGGCTCTCATTGAAAACCTGGGAATATGCGAGGGTTGCTTTCAGAACTAATTTTTAATGTAGAAAAATTGTTTGAAATTATTCTGTTAAAAAAAAAGGTTATTTCTAGTTTTATAAAGGTAAATGCAATAATGAAAATTATATTTTATTTTTAGAAAGTATCCATTTAAATTACAATTCGGTGTGCATATTCCAATTCTGGCCATGCTGTTGAGCCGATTTAAAAATAAAAATTCATGAAGCCAAAAAATGAATACAATCGTTATTTTTCAATCTAATTAGCCCTAATTAGTTTTCAAACTGAAAAATTTTATGTTTTCTCCATTTAAAACCTTATATTCGCTTACTGTACGGACTATAAAAGGCGACTGAATATATCCTTTTTAATATGCGTTTTTTCTAATTATTATGTGGCTCTTCACTTCCAACCATGTTCTGAATCAACCCTCGCAATTCAACGTATGCCCCTCGGCTTTGTGTGATTAAAGTGCGTATTCGCTTTGTATTACCAGCAAGGCGGAAGACAGGACAGGACAAGACAGGAGCTAATGGCAGGACAACAGCACGGCTGAAGGTCCTTTCATTTGATGCGACTATTCTGGATACATTTCCCCACTCACTGGCCCATTCCTCAGCACTTTGAGTTGCCGATGTGGCAGAAATTGGCAGTTAACATCATTTGTTATTGATTTTCGCATTGGGTAATATCAGCTGTGGCGCTCGTCCTTAAGGTGGGGTCGATTGTCCTGGGGCTATTTGCTTTTTTGGGTCACTCCCATTGTACCCGCCGTAAGATGATTGATGAGAGAGTCGACGGCATTTGGCCACTGTGTATACACCCAGTGGTATATTGTACATGGTAACCTTCAACTTGGGCCGCGTGGGATGGGTTGCTCGGTGGACGGTTGACCCAATTTTTGTACATCGACAGATGGGGGTTCGCTTCTGACTCATTTGAATATAGTTCGCAATTTTAATTGGTTTCTGCTCCTGCAGCTGCAGGTGCACCGCCACTAACCCACTAATTATAATGCACATACATCACTTAACGAGACCTGACAATCCGCCACTCCATCCACGTCCAATCAGAGTTAATGACTATTAATGATATCGTTCCAATTACTTGCTTGCCACGCCCTCCCGCCGCTGACGCCTCCTTTGCGTGTGCTGCTGGGGCATTATTGCAGAATTTCCCTTTAATTGTGATTTATTGAATAATTGGTATTTATTTGGTGCTCCCAACTTTTTCACATATTTTTCACTGTTTCGCCCGATCAGCGCGATGTGTGCAGGGTCCGAAAACGAAAACACATTAAATTTATTTCCACCTTATCGACATGAATGAAGCCGCAAAATGGCATTTAATTTGTGAATTTTCAACAATAGATATCTGCGCCGTTGATTACGACATTCACATGCGCGCATACCCATGAGCAGTTTTATATCTACCTCAAATTTTACAGAATTTGTGATTCCTGCAGTTCTCCCTATATACTTTTGAAGTTTTATTACTATTTGTTTTTATCATAATTAAACAAAGCCAAAATTGCGTCAGCGAGGGCGGCAGTGATAAGATACTTTGGGTATTGTGGGTTCTTTTATTGGACTTCAGTGTAAGCAGTTATGCAAATTGAATATCATCCTACAGAATCGGAGAGCTAAAAACTTTCTCCTTAATTTTAAACAAATTTTTAAGAGTTTCCTTTGATTTATAGAGTGATTATAATTTAATTAAATTGTTTTATATTTAAATTTTCTTCTTTTGTATTGTATTTTGTCTATTGATTTTTATTTTTCTTGACTTTAACTCAATTAAAAATTATTTTGATTAACTAAGTAAACTCCCCTGAGTTTTTTGTTTTGTGACATCTTTACAGGTCTTTGTATTAAAGTAATTTGTGAACTTTAGTGAGTGTCGGTTTATTTTTGACGATTTGTCTTTATAAGTCGAAAGTGGGCGTCGGTAACGCCCCCCTTTTAAGAGCTTAAAACCAAAGCCCGGGATTTGCTCGCCTGATTTGGGAGGCTTTTAGTGGGGACAGTTCCCCAACCGGCTGACTTGCGAGCTTCGCCAAGAGTGACACGCTAAACTAATTTCGGTGGCGACGGCACATGTAAACCGAATTAAAGTGACAGCCTCTTGGAGGACGCACATCCTCCGTATTCCTCCTTACCAGCGGCGCTTGGCTTGATTAATTTTTGGCCCGACAAGTGGGAGCCGCAAATCATCATCTGAGTGGGGTTCGAGGTGACGAGGTGCAGGGTGCGGGTAATTGCGTATTTTGCGAGTGAACACACAAAAAGACAGCAGAAGCAATCACACAAATGCACTCGGAAAAAGTACGCGCTTTCCTTGTACTAAACCAAATTTTAATTTGAAAAGCGAACATAAACTTAAAAAAAAATTATAGGAAAAAAAAGGAAATTATTCATTTATTTCGTATACAAAGAATTTAACTTCAGAATGAAGTAATGTGATTTAATTCCACTAAGGTTATAGATTTTATATGGTGTAAAAAAAAATGCATCAAACAGTTTCCTATATAATTTAAAATTCTAAAGCTTTTAATTTTTATTTTGATTTATTTAAAATAACGTTAAATCAATTCCATAAGAGTTGCAAATATGTAAAATAAGTCGAAAAGAAAACAATTTTTTTCTTTTATTGTTTATGCATGTGTATTATTTAATTTGGGTATGGAAACCATTTATAATTTGAGTATTTTGAGGTGTTAATAATCTCCTGTCCCAAACGTATTATGTCAAATGGATTTCCATTTTATGAAAAAGCTAACATATTTAAGCTTTCAAAAATAATTGTATTAAAGTACAAAAAACAATTGAAGACAAGTTAAAGGGGTTTTGGCTACAAAAGAGTGAGCACTTCTGGTTTTCGAACTACATGTGTACATTTTCCGAGTGCAGGAACATCAAAACACACAGCGGAGATAGGATATTTGGAGGAGGATGATGGGAGGACAAACCGCAGGCGGATGATTCGCCGTTTATTGGAGTTGTCGCCGTAGTCGTTCTCGTGGATGTGACTGTGGCGACGAGCGTAGCTGAGGACGTGCGTGGAGCTGGTGGCCGAGGAGCGTGCCGAGTTGCATCTGGACGGACAAACAAGTACAAATGACAGACATAATGCAGTGGAGGAGCATGTCTCCTCCAAACAAGGGGAGGATACCCGCCGGCTTCAATTTTCAATTTAATTTATGGCCCCAACCCAAAGATACACCCACGCCAGAAAGAAGAAACTAGAACAATGGCTCCGGATTAGCCCAACTTTGCGTGTCAAGGCTAAGCCCTCGACGAGTTCTGGGAATCGCAATTCGACAACTTAATGCCGATGGCAAGTCGTTCCGAGCCAACTCCAGCTAATTACTCACAGCCACCAAGTGGAGTGGAACCGGGTTGGCCAGAGATGAAAGATGAAAGGAGTGCGGTCAACGAACGGCGGACAAAGGAGAGGCTAAACCCAATCAGCCAAGAACGATGTGAGCAAAAATGAATACTTCCAAATTGTAGACTTTCAGATACCCTGTCAGGAACATTGAATTATTCTAAAACCAACAATTTTATCTTAAATATATTTCTTATTCTATTTTTAGGCATTTTAAAGAACCACTTTAAATACAAATCATAGAAAAGTAATTTATAAAAGAAAGTTTCAGTTAGAAAAGTTTCTTTAATATACTTTTCTATTATAAATGTTGTCTTTCTATACCCACGAACAAACTTCATCTATTTTGATCTTCCAAAACACCAATAGATTAGCCATGGCCATAAAAAGCAGTGGGAAAAGAATAAGCAAAGAGAAACTTTTGGCGCACTAAAAGGAACATATAGCAAAACCTTTTTCATAAATTCCTATTCATGTTTATGTTGCAGAAATAGTCCAGAGCCCCATTAGGGTTCTCATAATAATGGAACAAGCTATTTTCATAAATTTCCATTACCTACAACCAAAAAAGCCATGATAGAAATGGTCTGCACTTTCATCAGACGAAAGTGTTCAATAAAAACTGAGCTAGGGTATGGCAAATCATTGTGGGACCTTGCTCGCTTAATCAGTCTGCTGGGAGCTGTTATGGCTGCCTGGGATTGGTGTCCGCCGCTTGGTTACCCACTCATCCCGATTCCCGTTGGCAGTTTCAATTTCGTCGCGTTTATTCCCCACATTCCGACCCGGGCAACATCAGCAGATTGGAGCTCGCTGCCAGTGCAGCAATGCATATAAATGACGTAGCAATTGGAAGCCATTTGTTATGCGAAGCTTTGCTTTGTTCCACAATTAGAATTGCCAACTGGGGACACTCCGCCAACGTGAAGACGTTTACATGGCTTAAAGAGCAGTATTTTGGATTCTATTTAAGTAGTTAATACATTTTTAAGGCAAAGCCTTTGCAATCAAGTAATAATGTTTACTCTATTTTGCATAAATAAAGGAATTAACTAGCATGAGCCAGCTTCTATTCAAACAAAACTAAAATTGGTTCAACAACTGTTTATTCGATTTAATAGGAATTCGGTTGCTTTCATGAATTGTAATTCTATCTTAATTATAACCAACTAGGAACTAACTGAGGGAAATGTTGTAAGTTTTGGCCACGTGAGATTTGGTGTGTGGTTTCGTAATGGTGTGCCATCAGATGGCAGCCGCCTGCCTTCGATTCCAGCGCCACACGGTGGCGTCATCGCACACGTAGACCAGTACGCTTGCGTCCCGTGAGAAGGCGATCTGTCGCACGGTGGCTCCGCTGCGCGGGTTGTGCAGGGTGGTCATGTGGGCGCCCTCCGGATCGCTGGGATCCAGCTCCCACACATACACCTTGCCCTGCTGGTTGCCCAGGGCAATCACCTTCTGCCAGGGATTGAAGCCGAACCGCACGAACCAAATCTCACACTCATCGTACTCAAATTCCGCGATGATCGTGCAGGAGGAGTCGCTCGGCTTCACCTGCTCGAAGCTCTGATGAAGTTGACCCGGTTTCCAGCACACGATAGCGTTCTCGCAGGATTTGGACAGCACGAAGTTGCCAAACCACTGCACACAGTCCACGTAGTTCCTGTGTATGTCCCTCGTCGAAAAGTCGGGGAAGTGCTTGGTGACCGTGGGAAACGGCAGCGTGGATTTCTCCTGGCTGAAAGTGTTTGATAGTTCGATTTTATGATGAAATTCGGGCGTATTCAGACACCACAGTTTCAGGGAGTGGTCCATGCCGCTGGACACAATGCGATCGCCACGCATATTGAAGTCTATGGAGAGCACCTCGTCGCGATGGCCTTCCACGCCGCCCAAGATGGCAATGCACACGTGACTTTGGATGTTCCACAACCTAATCGCATGGTCCTTGCTGCCCGAGAGCAGAAGCTGTAGCTTGTGCGGATGGAACTTGAGCTCGTTGATGGCCTGGCCGTGGCCAATGTAGTTGCCCACCGCCTCGTTTTGCTCGACGTCAATGACCCTAATGACTCCGCGGTATCCAGCCGCCGCCAAAAGTGGAGCAGAGGTCTTTAGGTCGTACGACCAGGCGCAGGTGTAAAATACCTCATCGGGCTGGGGAGCGAATTAAAGAGTTTTCAATGACTTCCGCGACTCGAAGACCAATTTTCATGACTTCATTCTTTAGTTAGTCTAGAAATTTTATGCTTTTTCTATCCAAATTACAATTTCAATAGAACTGGTTCAAAATTCAACTTGAAGACTTTTCTTCAGAGGTCAGTCAATTAACTGGGGTTCAGAAATGAATTCCTCATATAAGAAAAGCAAAGTGACATTACATTTAATTTATCTGAATTAAAAACCTAACGAAGAAAAAACTTCTATGAATTCGACTCTTAAAATTGTTCTTCTTTAAAAAAGAGATTTTAATTTTTTCAAGTTTTTTGAGTCTGTGAATACTAAATTTCTAGTTTCAATCATTTATTGTGTTTAACCAGTTCAGGATTAATTGGAAATAAGATCGTAAAAATGGGACTATAGCTCGTAGCCTTTTTTCAATTTACGAAGCTTTCTTTAAATTCTAAATTTAAACAAAATCAAAAAAATGTACTTTCAACATTGACTTTACTTAGGAAAAGGTATTCTATGGCTTAAAAGTTTGGACGACTTCTCAAAAGAATTAACTGCTCATATAGCTCTTGTATCCAAGTGACTTTCATTCCAAAGAAATATTATTCTGCCTACAACCATTGAAAAGCATCAAATATATATCTTAAACCACTTAAGGGTGGCGCAAACTAAACAGGTTTTACGGGGTTTGAGATCAAGACCTTTTTTTCAAGCCCTATCACTTAACAACTAAGCAACAGGGTCTTGAAGTTGGGTTTGTATGCTAGGGACTCACATCCGGATCAGCGTAGCAGTGGAGCAGCTGCATCCCACCCTGCCGAGGGCATTCGTAGACCGTGACCCGGTTGCTGCCCGCGGTGGCGAAGACCTGGGGCTCCTCCTTGCCGAGCAGCGTGTTGAAGGCCACGCCGAAGATGTTGGCTCCGTGGTTTTCCTTCACGTGGGTGCTTCGGGGAACACGAAAGGGCGGATTGAGGTCAGAATCAGTTTCCAGCTCGGTATTCAATTACTTTCTTACTCGTATTTGTAGGCCGGGCGGCTCTTTGGCTTCGACTTGGTGCTGCGGCGTCCACGGCGTTTGCTCCTCGTACTGGACGACGGCGACTTGCTGCGCGAGGTGGTGCTGTTGGTGGTGTAACTGGCCGACTCATCCTGCACGCGGCACGGGCCCCAAAGATTCATTAATTCTCATTTCGCACATCCATTTGTCATTCGCTACTCACGCCACATGATTCCTCCGACTCTTCGGCCTCGTTGCCGTTTTTCACTTTATCACTGCTCATTTCGAACGCGCCGCACGTTTTCACGGTTAACTGAACCCCAAATTACGGCCTGGTTTGCAATAAACTATCAGTTTATGCTGATTAAAATGTTTAAATAAGAACTATAAATGTTTTCCGGCACTTTTGGCGGCAATAGTGTGACCCCAGTCACAGATCGCGGAAAATACTGCGGCATTTCAGGGCAAACGGTCTTACCATTGCGAAGAGTGGCCACCTGTTCACGATCAGCTGGCCAGTGTTGGTTTACCATTAATCGATAAGTTAGACACCTAGGCGGCACATTCAAACTTTGAAATGACGAAACACATGCGCAAGCTAGTAAAAAAACATATGTAAGACAAATAACATGCCATGGATTCATGTGTGGTAGACAAACTTTTATATGTATGTACAAAATTACACTGGTCGAAAAGGGACTCTATTTTCCTTCAGGCGTAAATCGTGGAAGTTATTTATAATAATAAAATGATACAATCTTATCTTAAATAACTTTATTAAAGTATATGTTTCTGTATACCCTCGCAGATGAAAATAAAATACTTGTAAATAAGTAGTTATTAAATTTACATAATATTTGTACTCTTTCTAATGTTATATTTAATTTTTTTTTATTTTCGTTTTTATTTTTTTTGTTTTATTTGAATAAGTTTTAATCTGTTACAAAAATTTTGCAATTTGAAGTGTTTTTAAACATATTAAACAATTGTCTATATAAATTTCTTTCAAATCTTTCAGTCCCTACGCCTGAGTAAAAATGTTGCTAAAAACTTACTAAGTTTATAAGCACGATTAAAGAAATCAGCGTGTTGTCAAAGGAAGTAAGTATAAAGTATTATTATTGCAAAGTTTTTTTGTACAAAAGTCGCGGCAAGGAACATTTACAATCACGCAGAGCGCGGGTGGAAAACAAGACAAGTGTTCTTTTGATTTTAGTCTAGGATAAAATAGTTATATACAACAGAAGCGAGCAAAAGATGGGGAATAGGGGTCGGAGGCTAGACAGAAGATACAGCAGTGGAAATCGCAGACAGAGGTCAGCAGACAGATAGTTGGATAGAGGAGAGATAGAAAGACAGAGTTATAGAGTTACAGAGTTATAGAGCTATAGAGTTATAGAGAGTAGTTCATTCTGGAGCTGTGTTCTGGTTAACGCAAACGTCAAATGAAAAGGCAAATCGAACGAACTGAAGAGGCGGAACGGATAAACGGTTAGCTTATAAATCAAATCTCAAGTACGTTTTGTTCGTCGACATGGACCTGGCCCAGGTGGGTGTCCGCAGGCGGCGTTGCCGGTGCACGGTCGCTGGGTTACTGCAGCTGCCACTGCTGCCGCCGCTGGCCGCACTGGCCGCACTCTCCGCCGCCTTGGCACTTGGCTCGGGGGCTGGGACGGGGGGTGGCTCCTTCCCCGGCGGAGCATCCTCCATCACCGACTCCCTCACGGTCTCCAGGGCTGGCTGTAGTTTGGGTGCGGGTGCGGCTGCAGGGGTGGTTGTATCTGGGGCGGACGGCGGACCGGTGGGTCCACTGTGGGTCTGCGGGGCCAGGGAAACGCCCTTGGTGCGACCCTCTATGCTGTTGTCCTGGTTGTCACCCGCCGGCGTGGCTCCCACCCCTCCAGGGGTCACCTCCTGCAGGCTGCAGCTGCTGTTGGAGTTATTGTTGTCCTGCTGCTGGTCATCGCGTCCGTGGCTGTGGCGACCGCAGTTCAGGTTCTTGCAGTTGCCGTTGCAGCCCTCCCTGCAGGATTGCCCCCGAGTTGGGCGCCAGTTGGAGTTCCAAGGCGGGCGGTCAAGTGGTTCGGCGACCAGCAGTTGGCAGTGAGTAACAGCGAACCGGCAATTGGGCAATTGTTAGGACACGAGACACCACGTTGATGTTGCATTGCATTCGGTTTGTTTGTGTGTTTTGTGTGAGAGTTTTTTATTTAGTGTTCATGTAATTTTTTAGGTAAATAGTTTTGTCAATAGAAAGAAAGAATATATAAATAGAAAATCAGTTGAGAGATTGTGGTAAAGCTTTAGGGTTTAGTTGGGGTAGAGAACTGGACATTTCCCACGCAGCATGGCCTGACCATCAACAGAATATGTCAAAACTAGCAATTATTTTTCAAACTTGCCCTAAAAGAACATTAATTTTACTTACAAATTAAATACGTTTGAGATTTGACAATATTTTGTTCAAAAATGTAGTAAGCATAAAAATACCGAACAGGAAAATATTTAAAAAAATATGGTTATATAAATTTCTGGATTGGAGGCATCCAACTGAAACTCCAAAATTTTTTGAAACATTAAAAATGTTTTATTTGTCCTTCTAGGGCAAGTTTTAAAAATGCACCAATTTCACAACCACTTACAAAGCTAGTCTTAGTGGCAAACAAAGTTAACGCCGAAACTTTGTGGCTTGTTGGCAAAAAAAGAACAAAATAAATGGGGTAAAAGGGAAGCGACTTTCAACCAAACCTCACTTGGCTATGTAAATCGAAGAATCGTGTCTGAGTGGGATTGGTAGGTACGAAAATGTTAAAAATTCATGTGTCCCAGCACCTGAATACAATGGATACCGCGTTCTCCATACATATGCAGATGACATTCGGGAGTGGATCGGTGGGGGATTTAATTGAAAGTGTGGTAAATAATAAAAATGCACTGATGCATTGGGCTTGTATTTGTAGAGAGTCCCCTTCTGCGGCTGGTAAGCGAACCAAAATCGGGCTGGAAAATGCAAAAGCTTTCCGGAATAGGGTTTGTTTGTTTACTGGCAAAATTTAAGTGCCTAATCCAAAATACATTAAATACTCTCGAAATAAATTAAACAGAAAAGTTTTTATTTTATAATTAGTTGCTTATTCTTAAGCTTAAAAATTTAATTATTTAAAGCCCTTTCTCTTTGATAAACTATTGTTAAAATATGAAAAATACAATGTTTAAAACAACTTTGCACTTCCATTCCTAAAATTCAAACCTTCAAAAATGTTCAACAAAAATATTATAGCAAATAGCTTTTCAGAGGCGAAGTTATAGCAGAAGGGGAAGAATACGGTTTAGATTCAGAAGAGGTACACAGAGAATTCCATCTGGCGAACTGGCAGTCGAACTGGTTAGAAATAATGCAGAAACACCGAGAGAAATGGCGAGCAAAAAGTAAGACACCGAGAATTGAAGGCAGAGAGGTGAGGTTTTTTAAGTTAGAGACAGTTCTTCAATCAAATACGGTGCTGCGAATCGTTAGGGGCGGTGTTCGGGGTCTTAATTATACCCGTTACTCGTAGAGTAAAAGGGTATATTGTATTCGTGCAAAAGTATGTAACAGGTAGAAGGAAGCGTTTCCGACCCTATAAAGTATATATATTCTTGTTCAGGATCACTAGCCGAGTCGATCTAGCCATGTCCGTCTGTCCGTCTGTCTGTCCGTCTGTCCGTCTGTCTGTCCGTATGAACGCTGAGATCTCGGAAACTATAAAAGCTAGAAGATTGGCGTTTTGCATGTAGATTCTAGGAGTTCCTACGCAGCGCAAGTTTGTCTCAAAATGGTGCCACGCCCCCTCTGACGCCCACAATCGCTTATATACGATTTTAAAAATTTAAATATTTCGGAAAAGTAAAAATGCAGTTTTATTGTGTTTATCAATACCTTTCGAAATGTAGAAGAAATTTTTCAAATCGGACCATTCGTTAAAAAGTTATGCGTGATCAAAGTTTCTATCTCCATCTCCCTCGCACTCCCTTTACCTGAGTAACGGGTATCTGATAGTCGAGGCACTCGACTATAGCGTTCTCTCTTGTTTTAACTTAGTAACTCTCAGGAGCCGAAGAATACAGTACATTCGTACAACGAATACGTTACGTAACGCTAGGCTATGGCTAAGAAATACTCGATCTCTGCAAACGTTATATGATGATGTGTTCGATGAGAGATAGAAGACAGAATAGATACGATTATGTTGATGATGATGGTGGGCTAGAATTTCTTTTTTACTGGCAGAGCAAGGCAAAGAATATATCTCCATTTTCAAAATACATGAACTGAAGAGCACTACAAAGTATGAGAATAGAAATATTCGGTAACAGAGTTAGAAAGAAGTTGGAAGTAGAAAGAGGTGAGATAGGTGAATAAAAGTGGTTATTGTGGGTTTCGGGGATGATGTGGGCGCGAGTTGGGGTATGGTTTTATTATGGAAGAGATGTTAGAGTTAAAATCAACAGAGTTAACGACAAAACCAAAGCGACAAGTTTGACTCGATGGGAACACTTACTCTTCGCTCTCAACGGATGAGGACGCAATCTGCCCCAACTTTGTTTTACCTGTTGTGGGGCTTCTGCTCAACAACACAGACACACACACAGTAACAGTAACAGAACGGATATAAAAAGAAAAATATTCAGATATATGTATACATTCAGTAGGTAACAAGGGCCTCAATTAATTGTTCGACTTAGGAGTACATAGAAGGTGGTTTTCTTTTCAAATAGTGAAGTTAGATGGTTTGATGGGCAAATGGCCTTGGTTATCGGTTGATGAAAAGCTTGCCTTGGGTGCAAATCCGAAATTTAGAAACTACGCAGCGTTAGTCGGGTAGATCCTACTCAAAACGGGTTACAAAGCCTAAACCAATTCGATGGGAGCCCCCAAAGAAGCCCAAGCTGAAGCAGAGTTGTCCGAAGATCAGTCGACCCGACTCGTTATCCTCTTGGTTAGGCTAGCCCGCCAAGAAGCTGGCAAATTGTTTGATTTCGGGGGATATCTTATGGGTAAGACCACTAGTGGTAGACCACCTACCTTGATTCGTCAATGAAGACGGCCTCGAGTACACGAGCCGCGTAATGCAGATTGCGCTGCATGTCCTCGTAGGCCACGGTCTCATGATCCATGCGGCGGAGAAGACTGCGTATTCTGTGGGATTTTAAAGGGGTATTAGTTGAAAGATTTATGGCCAAACTTCTATATATAAATAATTAGAAATATACTAATTTAGTACGCGTCCAGTAAAGAAAGCGTTTTCGAACTTAAGTATCTCTTATCAGCACTAAAGCTGTATCGCAACTTTCGTCGAAATTGGTATCATAAAGACTGAAGAAATAGGAGTTTTAAACATTTGGCTAATCATATCAAAAATAACCTATATAATATGAATTATAAGTATAAATAAATAAAATAAATAAAGAAATATTGATAAATTAATGTTAAATATGTTAGGCAAAATAAAACATGGAATGGCTAGTGTAACTTAATTATAATATTTGTTATGATGTTATTTATCATGAAGAACTATATGATCCATTCTTGAAAATAGGTATTTCTACTTTCTAAACAATTGTTAAAATTTCGATTACCCGCTTGTAATTATAACTTGTTAAGTCTTAGCACGTCCAAAAACCGATATTTATCGCTTTAAATATATAAATTGTCCTCTTTCTGGATTTTATAAATAAGTGTTGATTGGATGTGGCTGCCCCATTGTTTTCTGACCAGTCCCACACTTAAGTCATGCGTTGCCTCGTTCTGATCACCATTATCGTTTTTGTTTTTTTAGCCTTGACTGATAGTCGGAAAAAAGGAAGCCCTTGTTTATGTCCCGGGACTATTGATAATGTTTGCGGATCGGATAACATAACCTACCCCAACTCGTGTGTTTTAAAATGTGGAGCAAGGCTAAAATCGGATCAAATAACTGAAGTCAAGAAGGGAAGCTGTGAATAACCGGGATTTGAAATGTCATTTTCCAAAATTTATTCATGACTTGTTTGTGAATATCATGTTATAAGTCCGCAACAAAAAAAATAAAAACTTTTCCTGGGCTATAGTGAGCTAATTTTTTTCTTTGTGCTACAAAATGTTTAAAACATGGTAGTGGCAGAGGTCTAAATATGAATGACTTCTAGAACTGCAGGGCTATATACCAATGTAGGCTTATTAAAACATTTACTAGGTGGTGTTCTAATTCCTTTCAGTTTATAATAAATTTTAAGTTACTTGCTACGCCTGTTCTCAGCCTCTTAATTAAAAAAAAAATTTTGTTGTCGCTTTTAAACATTTGCTATGACGTTTTCAATATTAAGAAATTTAATTATGTGATTTTAACGAGTGTTAAAATTATGATTTTACACTTTATAATTGAACGAATCCGTGTACTAGTATAAATACCAATCCCCCTTATATGCCATATTATTATAGAGTATGGCCATGCGTTTCCTTGCGTTGATCATCCTCAGCCTGTTCGCTCTGTTGGAAGTTACAGAAGCTCTATCCTGTGAATGTACCAGGGAAAAAGATCCTGTTTGCGGAATAAACAAAAAAACATACGGAAATCCGTGTGATGCAAAATGCGCTGGTGTCAGTATTGCCCATCGCGGAAAGTGCAAATAACCGGAATACGAAAATGTAGCTGGTCATAACACATGCAAAATAAAATGTGAAAGAAACCTTCATTTACCCTGTGGTGGTACGGACTACTCCCCAATGACAAATCTGCCTTTTCAAGTGATATTTCCATTAATTTTATATATGATTTATTTGTATGTGGCATTAAATACGTATCTGTTACTGCCAAAAACAACTAGAGATCTGTCTTATTCATATACCATGAACAAGTCAAATTTAATTGCTTTGTTTACTTAGATACTACCCGGTGTAGACCTTTGCACAATTTGTTTACCTTATTTTTGAAAACCTCTCACTTCCCATTTATTTCCTTAACAATAAGGGAAATACACCCCACTTGCAAAATCTATATACAGCTGTGTTCACCGAAATAGCAGTGCTTACGACCTGCACGTTTAAGATTAAAAAATACTATTACAAACACTACTTTGTTAACAAGTTTTTTCATAAAGGCTTAGTGTATTCAATTATAAATAATATAACAATTGTTTCATTTGGGTAACTTAAACATTTTAGAAGATATAGCTAATAACAACAAAAAAAGTATATATTATGCTGTTCATTGAAATAGCAGTCAAAGTAAACAATTAACAAAAAAATGTAATAAATTTCAAAATATCTTATAAATAATCTAATCCCACTAAAATACAATTCGTCTATGATCTAATATTTTGTTGTATAGCCTTTATTAGCTATCACAGCCTCACATCTACGAGGCATGGAATCCACCAAATCTTGAGGGGAATCTGGCCCCATGCCTCCTGCACCAATTGCCAAAGCTGCGGCCTAGAAGTCGGGGACTTCTTTGATACGTAGCGCTTGATGTCTCCCAACAAGTTTTCAATAGGATTTAAATCCGGGGACTGTGCTGACCATAGCATTTCATCAACTTTTTCTTTAATAAACCACTCCTTGGCCACCTTGCTGGTATGTTTAGGATCATGGTCCTGCTGAAATGTCCAAATTGAAGGCATCTCTTTTAAGTTTTAAGTATTTGTGCATAATTATATTGCTCCATGATCCCATCGATCATATGTATGAGACCTACACAGTTGTGTGAAAAGCATGCCCATACCATGATTTTAAGGCCACCGTGCTCTACTGCCTTTAGTGTATGGTTTGGGTGGTACTCTGTATTTGGAGGTCGATGGTAATATTGTCTTGATCCTTTTCCACCAAATGAAACCAGTTTGGGCTCATCTGTCCAAAGGATAATACGCCATTTGGATAGTGGTCAGTTCAAGTGGCTTTTGGCGAACTCCAACCTGGCTTTTATATGCCTTTTACCAAGTAATGACACCTTCCGTGAACTTCGCTCATTCAAATTTTTCTCAAGAAGTCGCCGGCGAATGGTCACATCACTGATCCCCAAGCCAATCCTGGCTTTTATATCCCTAGAGGAAGCAAAAGGATTAGCTTTGCTGAAGCGTACTACGCGTCGGTCCTCTGCAATTGTGGTTTTGCGAATCCCACCTCGTTTTTTGGGTTTCGGTTCATATTTTATGGCATTGGAAAACATCTTGGCAGAACATTTCAACAGGCTTAGAATATTTTTATATGTTCTGCCCTCCTTTCTAAGCCGAATGATCTCTTCCCTTTCTCGCTTGGAGCATTGAGGTCCTTTACCCACTAAAGTGAAATTTTTTGCGTAGTAAAAGTATATTGTCGTATTAACTATAAAAATGAACTCAATTAAACTCCCTTTTCACAAAATTACAAACAATTTCGGCACTTTTCGCGAAAAAAAACAAAAACTGCTATTTCGGTGAATAGCCAAAACGATTGGTACGTGGGAAAAAATATCAAAATAACACAAAAATAAAGAAAATCTAACGAAACTTTTGCTTATTTCTTATCTCTATGTTCCATTTTACAAAATCAATGTACAATAGATCAACTAACAAAAAGGAATATTCCGAAAAACCGTTTTATAGTTGTTCTTCTGTCGCACTGCTATTTCGGTGAACACAGCTGTAGATCAATTATATCTCCATGTCAACATGTATTTATAAGGTGAAGGTCTTCGACGACAAACCTCTTGGAGATAACCACTTTTGTAGTTAATGGTCTCAGAAATAACATTCAGACTGACAAAAAAAAAGAAAAACTTTTCTTGAGCTATAGTAAACTTAAGTTGATTTTTTTTGCTTTAAAATTTTAAAACATTGTGGTGGCAAAGGTCAAAATATGAATGAACTGCAGGGCTTTATACCAATGTATGATTATCAAAGCATATTAGTGACTATTGTAAAAAAATCAAAATCAGGCAACTTTGTTTTTGTTTTAACATTTAGAACTTAATTTATCAGAAGAGGAAAAAAATCGGTGCATTAAATCATTTCATTTCAAAAATATTTAAGGGGTGGTGTTAGTTTTACCTTCAGATTCTAATAAATTTTAAGTTATGTGATACGCCATTTTTTTAAACTTTTAACTGAAAAAGCAAAACCAATTTTTAATCTCTCTGACACAGTTGCTTTCATGGTTTTAAATATTATGAATATCACAAATTTCTATACAAAAAAACTTTTGTTATGTAAACAGATCAAAATATGTGATTTAAACAATGTTAACTTGAGGATTTTACACTTTAATTTTAACAATTTCCTTGTACTGGTATATAAACCATACCCCTTACGTTATATTAAAATGGAGTATGGCCATGAGTTTTCTTGCGTTGATCGTCCTCTGCTTGTTGGCTCTTTTGGACCTCACTGGAAAACAATCAAACCTTTAGACACACATGCGAAGCAAATTGCGCTGGTGTCAAAATTGCTTATTACGGAAAATGCAAGTAACCGGAAGGCCAAAATGTAATGTATGTATAACTTATGCATAATCAAATGTAAAAATAAACCTTAATTACATCCAGTTGAGGTACGAGTTACTTTCTAAGAACAGGTCTGCATTTTAAACTATATTTCCATTATTTTATATATGATTTATTTGTATGTGGCATTGAATACGTATGTACTTTTCAGTGGCAATATATATATATGCATTTTTAAACTATATTTCCATTATTTTATATATGATTTATTTGTATGTGGCATTGAATACGTATGTACTTTTCAGTGGCAATATATGACAGCCAGAGTGTAGATAACTGCCACAAACAACTACAAATCCGTCTTATTCATGTCCGTCTTATACCATGTCCAAGTCAAACTAAATTTTTTTATCAGAGTTAAAGTGAAAGCCCCCTTCCCTTGGATCTCCAAAAGTTATTTCCGATTTATCGCTTTAAATATATAAATTTTCCTCTTTCTAGATTTTATAAATAAGTTTTGATTGGATGTGGAAGCCCCATTGTTTTCTGAGCAGTGCCACATTTTAGCCATGCGCCTCGTTTTGATCACCATCACTCTGTTTGCTTTTTTGGCCCTGACTGATAGTCGGAAAACAGGAAGACCATGCGTATGTCACTATAATCTTGATGAAGTTTGCGGATCGGACAACGTTTCCTACCCCAATCGGTGTACCTTAGAATGTGTATCAAAGGAAAAATCAGTTCCGATAAATGTAGTCAAGAAGGGACGCTGTTAATAACCGGGATGCGGAGATTTCAGAAATTTGATATGTAATTTTCAGAAATGGTTTTAATGACTTGTTTGAGAATAACATGTAAGTCCCCTACAAAAAAAAGGAATAATTTTTCATGGGCTAAAGTTGTTTTTTTTTCCAAAAAATGTTTATCAATTGTGGTGGCGGAGTTCAAGATATGTATGACTTCTAGAACTGCAGGGCTATATACCAACCTATGCTGATCAAAGCATATAAGTGACTGTCGTAAAAAAAATAAAATAAGGCAACAGTGTTGAAAATACTAAGTACCGAGTTTTTGTTTCAACATGTTGAATGTTTATCAATTGTGGTGGCGGAGTTCAAGATATGTATGACTTCTAGAACTGCAGGGCTATATACCAACCTATGCTTATCAAAGCATATAAGTGACTGTCGTAAAAAAAATAAAATAAGGCAACAGTGTTGAAAATACTAAGTACCGAGTTTTTGTTTCAGCATGTTGAACTTGTGATATCAAGATATCAAGGAAAAAAAATTATTAAATCATTTCATTACTAATATATTTAAAAGGTGGTTTTCTTTTTACCTTCAGTTACCAATAAATTTTAAATTATGTGATACGCCAACCTTCTAACCTTCTAATAAAAAAAAAATTCTCGACCTTAAGCCGTGTTAAAATTACGATTTATCGCTATAATATATTTGTCCAGGTTATTTTGTAAATTAGTGTCGATAGGGTGTGGAAGCCCCATTCTTGCTTGATCAGCTTAATACTATAGCCATGCTAGGCTCTGCTTTAAGTACCATTTTCCTGTTCGCATTTTTTACATTGACAGCATCCAGTAAATGGTGCTTATGTAACTACGATTACAATCCTGTATGCGGATCAGACTACAAAACCTATCCCACCGAGTGCGTTATGAGATGCCAAGCTTCCCAACACGGATGGAGACTTACTGTGCTCAAGAGGGGAACATGTAACAGATACCACCAATAAGATGATTATACTAAAGATATAGGGAACACATCATCTCCATGCAGATCTGAAGTCATTATTCATATGTGTGAAGCAAATACAATGATTATTCACCCAAAACCATTGAATTCGTTTATTTCTCGGATAAGAACGATTAACAGAGAGAATACATCTTATCTATTTTTCTCTGTTAATTTGTTAAACAAAAAAGTTATCGTAAAATTACAAATTATAAATTAGTTATTGTGATTTTATTTTTCAAAAAATTCCACCTTTTTGTAATCGATTAATCCAGGTGCATCACAATTTAGACATGGTTATTTCTGTTAATGTTTTTAATCGAATACTTGTTGAAAATCGGCAAAACAATACAGAATCTCTATAATATAAACAACAATTCTTTACCTAGATTTAAAGCGCATTAGATATGAAGGTTTAAAAGATTATTAATATCACAAATTTGTATTAGTTATGTAAACAAATTTAATTATGTGACTTTAACGAGTGTTGAAATTATGATTTTACACTTTAAAGTTAAACGATTTCCTGGTTCAGGTATATATACCATTTCCCTATCTGCTATATCAATATAGACTACGGCCATGCGTTTCCTTGCGTTGATCGTCTGCCTGTTCGCTCTTTTGGACCTCTCTTTTGGATCTTGTATCTGTACAAGGGAGTATTTTCCTGTTTGCGGTTCAAACAAACAAACCTACGGAAACCAGTGCCAAGCAAAATGCGCTGGTGCCGGTATTATCCATTATGGAGCATGCAAAGCATAACACAAAGAAATAAAATGTGATAAAATAAACCTTCATTTCATCCAGTGGTGGTACGGACAACTCCCCAATGACATGTCTGCTTTTTAAAAATATATTATTATTAATTTGATCATTACAAGTACCAACATATTCCCGATTTGTAAAGTGTTATTGTATCTTATACGTGAAAAGCAAAAACTTTTACTGCTAAAAAATTTATTCACTGTAAAATATGGGGAAGACAATACTTGCGAGCAAAAAGTATTTGTATATGAAAGTACATAAGGGCGCTTCAAGTTGGATGAACATTCTTAGGTCCTACTGCTACCACAAAAAAATTGTTGGAGGAAATGCACTTTAGGTCCTTCGGATTGGATATTAAGTTTACTCATATATTTTCAATCGTATGGTGTAGAGATAGAGAGATCAAGGTTATCTGACTGATTAGGAGCATGACTATATCCTTAAGACTTATGATGCTGATCAAGAAAAACTTCAAAGGTCGGAAACGCTTTCTTTAAACTGTTACATCATTTTCATAAATAAATACAATACAAAATGTAAGCCAAATAAAATAGTTAATATTCAATAATTTAGCTTATAATATATTGGGGGAACTCACCTCCCGGCCGCTTTGTTTAGGGCATCTGGCGTGTCGACTGGCGGCAAACTCTCCGTGTCCCATTGCCCGGCGGCGAACGAGATATTCGAGGGCGTTTCGAAGGAGTGTCCCGACTCCTGCGGAATATCGGTGTCCCCGCGCAGGAACGAGTTGTTGCCGGCGACGTTAATCGAGTGGCCGACGGTGTTGTATTCCCCTGAGTCGCGACCCCCGCCCATTTCGGTCTGCGACAGATTGGCCGACGAGATCTGAATATTGTCGGCCATGTAGTTGGTGGCATTCGGCGATGACGGCTGCATTTTGGCGGCGGCGGCGACGGCGGCGGTGGCGGATGGCCCGGAGCTCGGGAACTGATTGCTTGATCGGCTGTCGCCGGCGGACGCGGATCCGTTGCTACCGGATCGGAAGCTTAGGCGCTCCGCGAGTGGCTCACTGAGCGGCGTCTGGGCGAAGCCAATCCCCGGAACTGTGGAGCTGGAGGCGGTGGTGGAGGGCGATGCCAGCTGGGAGTCGATTTGCGTGAAGTTCCGGCTGTTTGTGCGTCGGATAATCGTCAGTGAGCCGTGTCCTGCAAAATGGCGGAGGGAATCGGTTGGGAAGAAACTGATTTAGTTGCCGGCTGCTTATTTAGTTATATCACTCTCACTCTTGACACATTGATTGAGGCCCTACTGGGATCTAACGAAGCACACAAAGGCCCCGAAGGAAAGGGTTCAGATGCAGGGAATACAGTGGGCCCAGGAAGATACATATACCAAAATAAGGAAATTATATAAATGATGTACTACCAATGGAATGGGATAAAAATGGTAAGGAAAAGAATATATAAATATATCTAAGTTACAGAATGCTTTAAAATTATGAGTGAAAAATTATGAATTCAAATATTTCGAAGTAATTATCAAACATTTAATAATATATTAAATAAGCTTAGTGATTGTGGTCCATGGCATTCACAGACTTAACATTATAAAATCTTCTTTCCATTTTTGCCCACCGTTCGTTTTCTTCTTTGGTCAGAAATCCTTTGATACAATCGACAAGAAATCAATAATTTATCCCCTTCATTTAAAGCCATTGTAGCATAGAATTCTTTATTTAGTTTAACCCCAAGTGAGGGGAAAAAGCTTAACGAGCAGCGAACAAAAGCCCTTGAAGAAGTTCCTCTTGCGAGTCCTGGTCCTGGCCCCATTTTTACCCCCACTGCCTCCAGTTGGGTGAGTGGCATCATCCCAAGTTGGTCCCAAGCTGCCTTGCCGGGCGTGTCGAAAAAGTGCAAAGGATTTATCTGCGTGTGTTTGTCAAGTGCTGAGGAGGGGCGCTTGGAGCAATCTATCTGCGAATTCCCCAACCTTCTTCAACTGAGCAGTGTCTTCGTCTTGGCTGCGGGAATCTTAACTGCATTCCATTTATTTTGACAGTGCAAGCACCTCCTCAGAAAGGTGATGGGGCAGTCATAAAATCCGCTTTATGCAGCACTTAAATTTATGTTACACCCGAGATTCCCTCGCTTAACTGCTAGATACGCGGGCTCTTTATCGACTCGAGTTTTGGGATGAAATGTTTTATGCTCCTTTTACTGGCGACTCTTCACGTCCTTAATGACTTTCAACGCTTCATTTTACCCCACAATGTGGGGGAAACCGGAGAAAAATGCTGTGCTGGCCCCACCTGGCATCAGCTTACGGCTAAACCTAAACCCAATTCCGGTTGTCTTGACCCATGTGAGTGGGGTGGTGGAAATTGCCGGCAATTAAATGGCCTGATGGCCGCATAACGTGCTTTTCGCAACTGATAACATGATCGATGGTTTCCCATCAATCTTTTTTGAAAAGCTAAGATAGTTGGGTTGCTCGACAATTTAGTTTGTTAACAATTGATCTCAATTAGATATTTAAATATTTTTGTAAGAGAAGTATGTTAGGGCTTCAGTGGATAACAAGATATTTACTAAAAAATTTAGAATTAATGGTTTAGAAGTGTAAGACTTTTTGTGGCCTTCAATGTATCAGATCGGAATTCATTGGGGTAGTTATTTAAGTATTCTATTATATTTTCCAAACGGTTTTGCCTTTTTGTCTATTTAACAAAATCTTAGTAAAATAATTATCATTTAAAACCGTTGTTAATTTAAGTGGTTTTAAGATTCACTTTAAGCTAAACATTCAGTTTAATTTGGTTATTTGGCATTTGCTAATTGAAATTGCTTTTTGTTAAATCAGATGTTATCATGCCATTCTAATTATTTGTTTAATTACATATAAATTTGCTAATTTAAATAGGTTTTATAATGTCCTTTAATACCCTTCAGGTTAATGAAAATCGATCAATGAAATACCTAATTAGGGAAACTGCGGTGCATTGCGATTTCAATTAGCCAATTCGGTTCTTAACCACAACTGTCCACAACGACCCCTCCTATCTAAATTCCTGCCATTTCCGAGCGATGTCAAACCGACTTAGTCACCGCAATCTCCGCAGCTGGTGCAGGATGAATTATGCAGGCGGTGTACGAGCTCTGCGGTGCCCTGTCCGCTACTTTAAAATGGAAATTATAATGCGGATCAGATGGTGAAATATGCAAAAATAACACAAATACACACAACAGCGAGGGAGGGATTCAAAATGCCATGAGCATGAGCTGCTCGTTACTTACTTGCCACTTGACCATTTATTGTCGCATTTGTGCCGCTGCCACTGAGCTCAGAGACTGTGGGACTGACGGCTTCCTGGGCTGGCGTACTGGCGCCACCTGCTCCTCCGGCTCCGGCCCCAGATCCAGATCCAGTTGCTGCCCCAGCTGACCCACTCGCTGCACCGCTCGCTGCACCACTGCTGCTCGATGCCGCACCACTGCTGCCGGTGGTGCCTGCCCCAACACTGGCCTCGTCCCGCTTGCTGGGCAAACTCTCCGGCGTGCTGGCAACTGAAAATGAGATGTGAATCATTCTTAGTTTAATGCACTTTTCTTATCATCTCAGAGATATTATCTCTGTTTTATGGAAAGGCCTGACAATAAATATTAGCTAAACATTATTAAAATAAATGTCCTTTTATCCATTTATGCCAAATTCAATGCAATTTTGTTTTCAGAAGAATTTCTGTGAATAGATAGCGCGTTTTTAAATATTTTCTAATTACGTAATTCCTTTCTGGTAAAAAGAAAAATTACATATATTTATAAAATTGAGAAAACAATATACAAAATGTAAATATAAAGCCTCTGGTTATTATTGGGCAAAAAAGACTTTCAAAAGTTTTTAGGGCACAAACTATTTAGGTTTTTCATGTTGCTGCATTGTCTTTACAGGTCCGCGATTGGTTAATAAACTCACAAGAGCACAGAAAAAACTAGAAACAAAAAATAAAAACACTTTATAAACTACATATCTTTATTACTATAAAAATGTTGATTTAGCTACTTAAACTTCTAGGCTAAGAGCTCAATTTTATCGGCGTGATAAATTGATAGCTGCAACCAGTTCGTAATTCTATTAACGTACATTTTGATCTCTTAGTAAAAATACGAAAAAAACCAGCATCACATCAACGTGTTTACCCCAAAATAAAAATTTGTTTTTATGTGTATAAACATTTACATATATCTGCCTGACTGCTCCAACAGGTCCTGCATGGCAATCAGTATTCAAACTATCTTTCTTGTCTATGTGAGCCCTAAATCCTTTTGTTGTCTTTCACTCGCTGCAAATCCCTCCTTTCTAATGCTGTTGAGCTTAGCTAAAGTGTATTTGTGTTGTGTATTTTGTTTGCTTCTTGGCCAGAAGGGTAGGAAAACGTTGTTTTGGTGATTGGAAGAACGTATTTTCTGCTTTAAGAAACGTTTTTATTTAAACGGAAAGCTGTTTAGTAAGACATGGAGATACAGATTCAAGTTCAACTACTAATAACCATTTCTCAAAAAACGATAAAAGTTAAATAACATATACTTAGATGATCCTCGAAGATTATTGCGGCTTTACAATTTTATTTAAATGTATTGTAAATGACTCAAAAGAATAGTAAACCAGGTATTTTTAAAGAGGAAGAGGAATCTCCCGAATACCAAGGCTTCCTTGAATCCACAACCATTTTCCTTGCGCTTAAGCTTTTTCTGCTTCATCTTGTATTATCCTATCCTTTGATTTGGCCGGGCTTAGTAGCCTCCTTTGGCACTACAAGATTAGATTGAAATTGCTTTTGTGCCTTGAAAGGATTTTATTAGGCCAAGCTAATAACGTTTTTTTGCGAATGTTTCCAAGGCCAACAGCTGTGCAGCTAGTAGCAAACTGGGGTAATATTAAATATTTGTATGTGCATAGAAACAATTCAGTTCAGGTCACTTATTTTGAGTAATGCTTATACGCCACGTGTTCAAAAATATGGAAACTCCCGCTCAGAGCGGGAATTTTTCAAGCTTTGTAATGTCGTATGTAATGTAAATCTTTACAAATAGTAAGTATGTGGTGTTTATTTTATTTATTATGCCAAGATGTCAATAAAATACATCGCAAGTAAAGCGTTATTTCCTTAAAGGCACGACTAGTGTTTGAAAAATACGATTTGTAGGTGCAAGTGTGTACTTTTTCCGACGAAATGCGGCTTGCGAAGGGTGCTGGCCTGGCTTATCTATAAATGAGTGCCGGTCGGGTGTGAAAGCTCCAGTCTTGCCTAGCCAGTTCAACACTAAAGCCATGCGTTGCCTAGCTCTGATCGCACTCTGCCTGTTCGCTCTTTTGGCCCTGACCACGGCCGAGGAGCCCAGAGCCTTCTG
Source organism: Drosophila kurseongensis (assembly GCA_018153305.1). NCBI lineage: Eukaryota > Metazoa > Arthropoda > Insecta > Diptera > Drosophilidae > Drosophila > Drosophila kurseongensis. The sequence goes on along the minus strand of JAECXX010000210.1, from coordinate 8,115,287 downwards.
CCCATGTCCTCGCAACTACGATCCTGTCTGCGGATCGGACGCCGTGACCTACAGCAACCAGTGCGATTTGAACTGCGCGGCCAAAAACAAAGGACGTGCCATTACTGTCGCTAAGAGTGGATCTTGCTAACGAGCGGATTATGGAAATCTATCCGGCTGTAACTGATATATGTATGATGAAAAGTGGAAAATAAATACTTGTTGATTGTGAAAAAATGTGTATCTATATATCTGAGCTTTAACACTTAATGACGATTCTAGTTTAAAATACATTCAGATAAAACTTGGCTTACATACAATTGGACAACATATGGACTACATATTAATTGTGTAAAAATGCAAAACGCCGATACAAATTGTAGTAATCAAACCATGTATGAATCAGGTTTTACGCAAATACAGGTCTGGCTTAACAAATACGGGTTGTGTAATTTTATTATTTTGTTTCTATTACTACTATTACTTTGCCAATTTTAAAGCCTCATGTCAAATTTTGTTATTTATTTTTGCCAGTTTATCTTAATAATAAAAATATTTCATATTTTTTCAAGTGGTTTTACAATGCTGGAGTTAAAATAAAGAATATGAAAAATAAATAACTTCCTATGAGGTACTTAAATTCTATCTGTGATCTTTTGAGGTTTCTGTTATTGACCCAATTGTTTATCGACTTTTCTTGTTGGCTTGGATTCTATTTAGACAAATGTTGGCATAACTTTAGCAAAGCAAATAAATCAACAATAACAATAAGAAACCATACAAAGGCTGCAAAACCAAATTGTGAACACTTGGTTTTAAAATTGCAAAAACCTGACCCGAAATGCAAGAGGTTTATCCAACTCAAGTAAAAGTATGAGTTATTTATTATTTATTTTTAATTTAAAAAAAATCCGTTTTTATTAAAAAAATATTTTTTTTTTTCTAGTAGACCAAGCTACTTATCATGAAAAAGATTAAATATTATCATCTATACGATGTGAGTCATTGTGGACTAATTTCATTGAGACAAGTTCTTCTCTTTAAAGTTATTCACATTTGTTATGTGGGTTATATATCACATCACAATTTGTTTGCTTAGTGACTAATTTCAGAACATGGAATACCACACATAAAGCTTTAACATGTTGATAACCTTATTTAAAACACTGTAAAACAAAATATTATGAAACGTGTTTTCAACTTGAAGGTATCGCTCATTAAATATGGTTATCATTGACAGCCAACCACTTGAACTATCTGATCGGAACTATCAAATTCGCAAATCGCTGCAGCCCTTGGAAATAGGTGCGAGTTTTTCCCAGTGTTGCGGTGTTTACGATTCGAACTTGCGATAAGGTGTTGAAACGCTATCAATTGCAATGCCAAATGCTCAGGTTGATAAGCGGATTTATTTATATATATTTCACATTGATGATTAATACAAGTCACTTATTTTATTTGATTTCATTTTTCTTTGGTTTGTTGTATAATGATGTTTTAGTTCAGCAAGTTCCAGATCTTAAGAGTCCCAGGCTGCGTCCCTGGCGTTCCACATTTCGACGCTTGCAATCGAATTCGCAGCGATTGGGGTAGGTGACGAGGTTGGTGCCACAAACGGGATCGAAGCTCCTGGGGCAGGGGCAGAATTCGTTTTTCGCCACCACGTCGTCATCGCTGCGAATTGGAGACACGGCGAGGGCCAAAAGGAGGCACAGGGCCAGTAGAATGCTCAGGAATTTCATGGCGGCGGGGTTAATCCACTTGCTAGACTGATTCGATACTGCTATTTGACTTCTTTTTCAGTCAATGGAGCTTTGGTTGGCTTCGATTGGGGCACTTATCTTATCAGTTTTCGAGGTGCTTTGGAGTTGCGGGTAGTGTTGCCAGTATTATCACTGGTTTGCAGTATAAATGCGCTCTCAATTAGCTAAAATAGTTCCTGGAAATAACCTTGCTAAGTATATGCATTGCAAATTTATTTGAATAATTTATGGGCATCAGCACTTCCAATTTAATTACTTATTTCGCTTATCGCGGAACCAAACACGCAGTTGTTTATAGTTTTAACAAAAAGCTCTACGAAAAGCTATAATTACTCACTTTGTTAGAGAGCTTTTCCCTCTGTTCTCTCCGCCTTTTTATCAGCGATCAGGTGGAAATTCCCCCGTCTACAGAAATTTACATACCCATTACTCCGCCTTTTATGAGCCCCTGTAATTAATGGAACGCCAGTCTTTTTGTCTGGCAATTTACGCGACGCTGGCCATTCAATTGCAATTGCCATTCAATTTCAATTAGTTTGGCTGCTCAGACCCTGGGGAAATTTGACTAAGTTCTATCCAGTTGTGGAGTAATCGCCGCCATGCGAGGTTTGTTTCTGGGCCTCATGCTCTTGCTCTTTGCCATAGTGACTTCGCGGGCCCTCAACTGCCAGCCGTGTAAATTGCTGGAGGCCCGCAAAACACATGCCAACGAAACCCACACGCCGCCGAAGTGAGAAAATAATCAGCAGCTTGTTTGGCTAATTAGCAAAACTTACGCACACACAAAGGCAGAGCAACTTGTACTCAGACTCTGAACAAACGATTGCAATCCCACCACTCAGTCTCAGTTGAACACTCGCAGCGAAACGACGACGCGTTAGTTTCCCCCACGAAAATCTCATTCAAGTAACAGATCCACGGAGAAAAATGAAGTGCCTGGCTTTGGTGGTCCTCTTGGCCCTGTTGGTCGCCCTCTTTGCGGGATCCTCGGAGGGCAGCTATTGTCCCTGCGACCTGAAGACGAAGGGATCGGAGGTGTGCGGCTCAAATGGCGTCACCTTCAAAAATCGCTGCGAATTCGAGTGCACGCAGAGGGACTACAAGAAGGTCGGACGGACCCTGAACATCCGAAATGACGGGCCATGCAATCAGACGAACTAAATATGGGATCCTAATCAACGTCGAAAAAATATACATATTTTTCATACATATAAAAGCGATGCAGTCTTCTCGAATTCAAATGAGCGCTGTGAGATAATATTTGAAAGAATAAACTTCTATTAAATCTTATTTACTCTTATCAAAGAATACATCTTTGTTTTTATTCTGTTATCAGTAATTACGTTTTAGCCGAGATACTTTAAATAAGTAAGCTAAATAAATGTATTTAGACAGAACTCAGTTTTGTTTGAACAGTCGCTGAAATAGGTCTACAAGTTCCTCATAATTCTCATTTAATTGGCACTCCCACAAAAGAGATATGAAGTGCCTGGCTTTAATGGCTCTTTTGGGCCTTTTGGCTATACTATTTTCGGGAGCCACGGAGGCCAGCTATTGTCCCTGTAATCTTCTAAAGGCGGAGGTGTGCGGCTCCAATGGTGTAACATACAAAAACCGGTGTTTTTTTGAATGCACGCAGCGGGAATACATGAAGCTCGGACGGATTCTGAACGTCCGTAAGATGGGATCTTGCCAAGCTAATCGCTATTTTTAACTATATTATTTTGGGCTATAATAAAAAAAATCGGCTGACTAGACAATGTTTTTTTTTTTGTTGCTTAAATCACATTTGCCAGGCAAAGAATTCAAGGCTGAAGATTCCAAATTGTTGAGTTGAAGTGTAAACAAGGTGACTGAATCTCATGTTATTGTTCTGTATTCTCTGCGTATTAAAGTAGCGACGAATCCCTATACATTCAAGTAAACGCGAAAAGTAAATAAATGCGATTTTTAATACTTACAGATTCTTAAAGTATTTGGTTTTTAAACAATAGAATTGTCTTAAAAGTCGGAAAAAAATAAAATATAAATATTATTTAATGGCTTTTTGTATATTAAATGTGTTTCAGGACGAGTCGCATCGGTATTATATGTAAACAGGAAAGGAAGTTAACTTCGGCAAGCCGAAGTTTATACACCCTTGTAGTTATTACAAAACGACTACATTTTGATTTCTATGCCTATATTACTAAAAACTATGAAGCTATGTCGATATTGCGCTGCATTTTGATGTCGTTTCTATGGCTATAAGATATTGTTGGACGGGCAGACGGACGGACAGACGGACGGATAGACGGACAGACAGACGGACGGACAGACGGACGGATAGACGAACGGACAGACAGACGGACAGACGGAAGGACAGACGGACAGACAGACGGACGGACAGACAGACGGACAGACGGACGGACAGACATGGCCAGATTGACTCTTTTGGTGATGCTGATAAATAATACAAATACTTTAAAGGGTCGAATAAGTGCCATTCACTGCGTTGCAAGCTTTTGACTGAAATTATAATACACTCTGCTAGGGTATAAAAACGCCATTCAATGCTAATTTAAAGCTACGTCGAGTGCGTCACCACCTCAGTAAATTAATCGACGACTTTCAGGCCGAGCTCGTTGTCATTGTCACTTTGGGTGGGACTGTAAATCGAAGGCGGCTTCGGCTCCGTTTAAACAGTCTCCTCACGCACATCAATCAAATTTATGCATAATTAATCGTTCGCCAGCAGCGATTCGGTTTCCTGGGGGATTGCTGATGGTTGGGATGTGATTTATTAACTCTGCAGCGGCTTGACTAATTGAATCTCAATACGTGCCACACAAACATCGAAATTGGGTGCAAACAAGCCCCCCATTCCACCCGGCTAATACAATAGGCCAAGTTATAACAAGACCAACAGCAAGTCTAATAAAGGTAATGGGCCACATTTATGGGAGGAGGTTTGGCAGCTACTGTTTACTGGTTTTATGACAGGAAGCTGACAGCTGCAGCCCAGAATTCGGCTCGCCAGAACGTTATTAAAAAGATAATAATGAACGGGTTGAATCACGGCAGTAAATGGTGGTTATCTCAGGCGGTGGGAAGAGACTTATCCCCATTTAAGATTATATCATTCATGAGACAAACAGATGAATCATAAAGACTGAGTTTTATTAGTGTGCGAACTAAAAAAAAAAATGATAACAAAATAATGTGTAATGACGATACTCAAATATTAATATAATTCAACCATAGGATGACTATATGTTTAGATACCGTTTAAAAAGAAGCGAAAGTTGTTTGTATTTATCATGGATATCTCCTTTCTTTTTATCTTTCATTTTTTGAGGGCTGGTCCCCTAAGTTAAGGGGAAAACTATCAGTGTTAATCAACTCATTCAAATTCACCCCTTTTTAGTGTATTTTTGGATTTGTTTTTTCTTACTTTTGCATTTACTTTGCTTAAATAGGGAATAGTTGAACCGTCACACATATTAAATTAGCATTCATTATTGAGATGCAAAATTAGTCACAATAATATAAAATAAAATGGAAGGCTTGTTAATATGTTTTTGTTCAACTACTTTATCCAACGACATTTTGGAAATAAGCCCCTTTGGGGAAATACCAATTTAATACAAATGTGAGCTTATGCCGACAAAGTTTATCAGTCAGTGACTTGACTGTAAGCCTATCTAAAAGACAGATAATATGATAAAATTCTGTCAAAAAAGGATTTTCCCGACCACAGCCATAACAATATCAGCTAGATAGTAAAGGTCGGATGGGCTACAAACAAAAAACAGGCAAATACACAGGGATATTTATGCGGAAATTTACATGGGGAACCTACTTATGACAACGACAATCTCAACGAACGACAACAAACCCGAACCGCTTCTGCCGCTGTAATCGATTTGTGATAACAAGTATTTGATAAGCGTAAACGTATTGACAACATTAAATAGCAGCCCAAAAAAAGAGAACCCGCCCATTTCAAATTTGTTGATGCTTAAGGGTTGTAAAAGAACGGCGCACACACACAGATATAATAAATGGATAAGGCGGAAAAGAGGAAAATGCGACTGACGAAAAACCGAAGCATATGTTTAGGCGCGTGTGTTAAATTCGTAAAAATCTGGTGCCACCGGATTAGTGGGAGCTGATTTTTAATATGCCAAGCTGGCGGAGCATCCCAAATTTCCTGATATGATTAAATATTTACATAATAAAAAATGTAGACCGTGTATTTATTTACTCGAGCTGGGGGAGACTGAGAGCCAAATTGAAAAGTGCTCTAAAAAAGAATTTCCCCTTCTCCGAATGTTTTTACACAAAAGGCTTCTGCCGCCCCTAAAAACTCGTACTCATCCTGAGCCCGCGTAAAGGCAATTCAATCAGCGTCGCGACATGAAAGGTAAACCCTGATGTCCTGCAAGGAGCCCAGGACCACAGACAGGTGAGACAGGTGAGTGAGAGCTGGCACAGTTTGGGGAGGCAGGCGGCGGATTAGCCGGGCTTCGGCAGAGATTCGGATCCCCTAAAACATTTCGCTTTAACTTTTCACTTTCACCCCGCCCATTTCCCCGGGGGTGCGGCCTCAAAATTACAGTGAATTTTCTTCGCTTTGATTTCGCCGGCAAAGGAATCTCAATGCGAGCGGCCACGCCCCGTGTCAAACCCTTTTCATGTCGCGGTGAAAGCGGCGAAATTATGCCGAGTCTGCTGGGCTGCACGTGAAGATTTCAGCACATATTTGTGCGCGAATTTCCAATACACTTCTAGACAGCAAGGAGCACTCGCAGCATCTATAAACAATGGCAGACCTTTGTTGCTCGCTGTTAAAATGTTTAATTAAGCTGCCAGACTCAGCCTGGTGGAAATCTCCAGGGGGTTGGGCGAAGAACGGGGGTTGGGGGCTCAACAAAGTTCCATTCGGTCACGCAACGGAAGTTTGCGGTTAGAAAGCTGAATTGGCGTATAATTAATGTGTTTTTCTGAGGTTGTGGGCTTTGTGAATTCTGATAAATACAAAATAATTTGGTCTTGTTTTAATTCATTTAAACTCTTGAAATCTTAAATTTAATTATAAATTGACTAATTAAAGTCACTGTAGAACACATATAATTAGAAAGTGAACATGTATTTATTATAATAATTTATTATATATATATTTACTATAATTAGTATTTAGTAAAAATAATAAGTGCCTTATATTTTCATTGGCTTCTTTGTTTTAATATTTAAAATATTTTAATTTAAAGCGTTTTACTGCCTTTCTCCAATTACTATTTAATATGATATTGACGATGTAGTATGATAAATGTTGTTTTTTCAAAGACAAGCAAACAAAGTTTTTCTATTCTTTGATTATCCCCCTTATTCATACTGCAATTTAACAATAAAAGTACTGTGTGCACAATGCAATTTACAAAAGTACCTATAACCATGTATTGATTTACTTCCGTCCTTTCTTCCCGTCAGTTTTACTTTTCCATTGTTTCAATTCGAAGGTTAGAAATAGTTCCTCTGTTTGGTCAACTGGCCAGTGTAAAAGCCTCGTCGAATAAAAAAGTTAAAATGTATAATTCCATTTAAACACTTTTCAAAGTGTCGCAACAATTGGTCAAATATTTGAGCGATAAAATCGCCAAGTCAAATAAGCATAACCGGAATTATAAAGCCGGCAACAGTATAAAAAGCCGACCAAATTGGGATGACATTAGAAAACTAGCTTGTTGGTTGACCGCGATGGGTGTAATAAAAATAGCTTTCTTATTAAGTGCGGCTCTAGTTGGCATCCTGGCCCACAAGGCAAAGGAGCAGGATGCGAAATACAATTGGTGGCAGCACGAGGTCTTCTACCAAATCTACCCGCGATCCTTTCAGGACAGTAACAACGATGGAATCGGCGATCTTCGAGGCATTACTTCTAGGTTGCAGTATTTTAAGGATACCGGAATAACGGCCGTGTGGCTGAGTCCCATCTACGAGTCACCCATGGTGGACTTCGGATACGATATATCAAACTACACGAACATCCAGCCGGAATATGGTACCTTGGAGGACTTTGACGATCTGATAGCCAGGGCCAATGAGCTCGGCGTCAAGGTCATCCTGGACTTTGTGCCCAATCACAGCTCGAATAAGCATCCCTGGTTCATAAAGTCAGTTGCTCGAGAGCCGGGATACGAGGATTTCTATGTGTGGGAGGACGGAATACTCTTGGAAAACGGAACTCGTGTCCCGCCCAACAACTGGCTGTCGGTCTTCTCCGGATCCGCCTGGATGTGGAACGAGGAGAGGCAACAGTTCTATCTGAGGCAGTTCACCTTCGGACAACCCGATCTCAACTACCGAAATCCCGCCGTGATCCAAGCCATGGACGACGTGATGCTATTCTGGTTGAACAAGGGAATTGCCGGCTTTCGCATCGATGCCATTATCTACATTTATGAGGATGCTCAATTAAGGGATGAGCCTCGAAGTGGCACCACAGATGATGCCAACTCGGAGGCTTACTTGGAGCACATCTACACCAGAAACCAGCCTGAGGATTACGGCCTCCTCCAGCACTGGCGGCAACTCCTGGACAATTACACAGCCACCCACGAGGGACCCCTGAGGATAATGATGACCGAGGGCTACGCCTCGGTATCCCAGCTAATGGAGTACTACGAGGACGCGAATGGAGTTCAGGGACCTGAGTTCCCCTTCAACTTTGACTTCATCACCGAACTAAACGCTAATTCGACAGCTGCCGACTTTGTCTTCTACATCTCCAGGTGGCTCATCTACATGCCACATGGTCATGTGGCCAACTGGGTGATGGGAAATCACGACAATCCTCGAGTGGCGTCGCGATTCGGAGAGAAAAGTGTGGATGCCATGAATATGCTGCTCATGACACTGCCAGGAATTGCCATTACATACAATGTAAGTATGTGAAATATCCTATTTGGGGTTTATTATATTGCATTTTTCGCATTTCAGGGCGAAGAGTTGGGCATGACGGATTACAGGGACATCAGCTGGAGCGATACTGTAGACCAGCCCGCCTGCGAGTCTGGAATCGATAACTACAAGTGGGTCTCCCGAGATCCAGAACGTACACCCATGCAATGGAATAGTGATCTCAACGCAGGATTCTCCACTGCCAATCGCACTTGGCTGCCTGTCAATCCCAACTACAAGGTTCTAAATCTTCGCCAGCAACAGCAGGCGAGGAGTAGTCACTACAAGATATATCAGTCCCTTTTGAAGCTAAGACAGCTGCCAGTCCTGAAGAATGGATCCTTTGTTCCCGAAGTAGTGAATAGAAGGGTCTTCGCTTTTAAACGGTGAGTACTTAAAATACTTTTATATAGCTTAGCTACAATATTATTAAGGTAATGAATAGTAGTGATTTTGTTTCTTGGTAATTTTGAAACAAGAATCGTTTTTAATTGAACGACATTGCCCAACATTTTATTTTATAAGATTTAATTTGGAAATCATCTTGTCTAGGAATCATTATTTACTGGTTGCATAATATTAAGCTATATCTCAGCTGATAATCAATTACTAATGGATGCATTTTCACCTTCCTTTCTTTGTCTGCAGAGAGCTGAAGGGCGAGTACACGCTGCTGACCATCGTGAACGTGAAGAACGGCACGGAACAGGTGGATATCAGCGACTTCATCGATCAGCCCAATCGGCTAAACGTCCTTGTGGTGGGCGTGGACTCTCAGCATCGGGTGGGTGATAAGCTCAAGGCCGATGCCATCGAACTGGCCCCCTACGAAGGCCTGGTCATTCAGCTGAACAAGCGAAAGTAATCAACACACTACTTGGTATTCAACATTAAAGTACGAGAAAACTTTCCATTTGCCACAACGGAGCTTTTCTATTTTCGCATTTGCATGTATCTCGGGCGGGCCATCTAATTCGAGTTTCCATTTCATTCGACAACAAAACACATTTCCGTTGGCATTAGCGGTTCGCAAACATTTTAATTGAATTGAGAGCACTTGGTGTCTGCCCTTCCACTTTTAACTCCGCCGCACTTTCTCTTCAGCTTACCCCTCCACTTGAATTGAAAGTCGTAATTCATAATTGTCGTTGGGTTTTTGGCCCTTTTTGGGGCTCAGGGCACCTGATAAATGGTTGCCGAATTTAATTAATTTCTCCTTAGCGAGATGACATAACTAAATGCGGTTGCCGGATGCCCAAGCTTTGTTTTGTTGATTATTTTTATACCCTTGCAGAGGGTATTATAATTTCAGTCAAAAGTTTGCAACGCAGTGAAGGAGACATTTCCGACCCTATAAAGTATATATATTCTTGATCAGCATCACCAGGAGAGTCGATCTAGCCATGTCCGTCTGTCCGTCCGTCTGTCCGTCCGTCTGTCCGTCTGTCCGTCTGTCCGTCTGTCCGTCTGTCCGTCCGTTTCTACGCAAACTAGTGCCTCAGTTTTTAAGCTATCTGCTTGAAACTTTCGCAAAACTTGTCTTTCTATTGCAGGTAGTATATAAGTCGGAACGAGCCGGATCGGGCGACTATATCATATAGCTGCCATATAACTGAACGATCGGAAAAGCCATAACTTTGGTGTTTTTAAAGATAAGAAGTTGGGATTTTCTATGGGTTTTATTTTTGGCCAATCAATCCGACATACCGAATTTCATAAGGATCGGCCGACTATTACTTATAGCTGCCATATAACTGATTGATCGGAAGTGCCATAACTTTGGTGTTTGTAAAGTTAAGAAGTTGGGATTTTCTATGGGTTTTATTTTTGGCCAATCAATCCGACATACCAAATTTCATAAGGATCGGCCGACTATATCCTATAGCTGCCATATAACTGAATGATTGGAAATGCCATAACTTTGGTGTTTTTAAAGTTAGGAATGCATCATATGAATAATTTTGGAGAATATAATTTACAGAGTATTCTGCAAGGGTATATTAACTTCGGCTCCGCCCGCAGTTAGCTTTCCTTTCTTGTTAATAAAGATTTTTTTTAATCAGTTGTTATGAACCAGATGAGCAAGGTGATTAGAAGGTACTTTATATAGCAAAAAGTGTTATGGAAAAGTTGTATTTTGTGTAATTTTTTAATGTTATTTTATATAGTAATTAATTTGTTTTTGCGCTGTCAAAAGTACATTTGTAACCCAGTAAACTTTATTATTAGAGTTTTTTCAAAGTGTAGTCTGTAATTATAGTCGAAGTTTCGTGTTTGAAACTAGATGGAAATTGAGCTAGTCAAATTTAATTACTTTTCCTGAAGTATCTGGGGAAAAGGGGGAATGTTCAATTTAATAAATCATTGTGCGATTAGTTTTATATTAAATTCATATTTTGAAACTATTGTTATTGTTATTTTTTATGTTAAATATTTTTATAAAATGGTTTGTTTTATGTTAAATTTTGTATATACAAAATGTTCTCTTTATCACCTTAATGCTCTATACATTATGATCTGCTTCAATTATTTGTGGACGTAAAGCTTTCGGTCAGCTGGTGGCGATCACATCCACAAAAGCTTTCAGTCGAGCGATGGCAGCTGCTAAAATCGCTTAGTTTACTCTGATTTCTTTGAGGTGAGCAAGGTGTCTTCGGTCTAGATCGGTAGTCGACAATTTCTAATAAAAAACCCGAAATTTTTCCTCCCATCACGCGCTATAATATATGCACATTGGCTTGCTGAGTGCAGTGTGCCGTAAAATTGGAAGAAACAATTTTGTTTACTCATTTAATTGGCGCCGCAATTTGTTTTGATTCGAGCTGATAAAAATCTTCCACTAATTGCTACAGCTGATAATTAGACAAAGACTAATGCAAAAATTATTTTAATTATACGGCAGAATCGCTTTAAAAGTGGCTGCCAAACTGCCAACTCTCGAACACAGCGAATCGCAAACTTGGCCGAAATGCCCGCTCCACTCATCCAAATCCTTCTTTTTAGTCTGCTATATCCCGGCTCCACTATGAGCGGTCTGGTGCGGAGCGACACGGAGGACTTTATCGACTGGTGGCAGCACACGGTCTTCTACCAGATCTACCCGAGGTCCTTCAAGGACAGCAATGGTGATGGCATCGGCGATCTCCGGGGGGTCACCTCGATGTTGCCCTACTTGGCCGAAACCGGCATTACGGCCACCTGGCTGAGTCCCATTTTCCAGTCGCCAATGGTCGACTTTGGCTACGATATATCGGACTACACCCAGATCCAGCCGGAATATGGCACTATGCAGGACTTTGAGGAGCTCATCGACACGGCTTACGACCTGGGCATCAAGGTTATCCTGGACTTTGTGCCCAATCACAGCTCGGATCAGCATGAGTGGTTCAAGAAGTCTGCTGCCAGGATGCCGGGCTATGAGGAGTTCTATGTGTGGGAAGATGGAATCCTCCAGGAGGATGGAACTCGTGCTCCCCCCAACAACTGGCCATCGGTTTTCTATGGTTCTGCTTGGGAGTGGCACAAAGATCGCCAGCAATACTACCTTCATCAGTTCACCAAGGAGCAGCCGGACTTGAACTACCGCAATCCCAAAGTGGTTCAGGCGATGGACGACGTGATACTCTTCTGGTTGAACAAGGGTGTTTCTGGCTTTCGCATTGATGCAGTGAATCATCTCTTTGAGGATGAATCTCTTAAGGACGAGCCAATAAGTGGCAAGACCACGGACCCGCTGTCCTACGACTACACCAAACACATCTACTCCAGGGACCTGCCCGAGGTCCTGGAAATGATTCAGCATTGGCGGAAACTTTTGGACGACTTCAGTGCCAAGCACCCCCAGAGACCCACACGCATCATGATGACGGAGGCGTACGCCGGACTCACCCAACTGGCGGACTACTACGAGGATTCCGAGGGGGTTAAGGGCTCCCATCTGCCCTTCAACTTCCACTTTATCACGGATGTCAAAGGCGACTCGGATGCGCGTGACTTTGTCTACAATGTGGAGAAGTGGCTGATCTACATGCCGCGCGGGCACGCGGCCAACTGGGTCATGGGCAACCACGACAACCCCCGAGTCGCCTCCAGATTCGGTTCCGCCAGCGTTGACGCCATGAACATGCTGCTGCTCACCCTGCCCGGCGTCGCCGTCACCTACAATGTGAGTCCCTGGCCCTGAATGGGTTGGTTCCTCTAGTTTTGGTTATTTTCCGTGACGTTCCAGGGCGAGGAGCTGGGCATGGAGGACTACCGCGAAATAAGCTGGCAGGATACGGTGGATCCGCCGGCCAGGAATGTGGGAGAGGAGCTCTACAAGGAGGTCTCCCGGGATCCGGTCCGCACGCCTTTTCAGTGGAGTAGCGATAAAAATGCTGGTAAGCTAACATTCATCTTTCAATACCTATATTTGTAAGTTATTTTTAATAAATTATCAACTCAATTTTTCATTTCATTTGGCTATCATTATCACAAATCGCCACAATTGTAGGTAAGGTTAACTGTTATTATATTATTATGAAATGTAAATTTCATAAACAGATTTAAATATGGGAGGCTACAAAATAAAAAACCTAACATATTTAATAACACAATAACTGCCATGAAAATAAACGTAAAATTTTAGAAATATAATGTTTGTGATTTTTAGTACCTCAACATTATTTTTAAGCAATCATCCTTTTTATTATGCAATATATTTGAATTGCTTTTTTGTATCATTCATATGATTTCAAAGCAAATTTCTTATAATGGTAGAAATCATATTTATACATTTTGCGACGGATATCCTCACAGTCCTTTATGTTTCGATTAGGCTTTTCCAGTGCCCCCAAAACCTGGCTGCCCGTCCATCCCAATTATCTCGAACTCAACCTGGAGGCCCAGAAGGCAGCCAACAAGAGCCATTATCAGGTCTACAAGGACCTTATTGAACTGCGAAAGTCGGCCATTATGCGTTTGGGCCGCTTCAACATCGAAGCGATTTCACGTTGGGTCTTCGCCTTCAAGCGGTATGTGACCAAATTAAACGTTAAAGACAAATTGATTTGTTTGGAAGTAATTTTGCAGGTCCTACCCCAATTTTGATACGATAATTACTATCATTAATGTGAGCGACAAGGAACAGTTGGTGAATCTCACGGAGTTTATCAACCAGCCCAAGAAACTGGTTGTTGAAGTTTCCGGAGTAAATTCCAATTATCATTCTGGGTAAGTTTCTCCTTCGATTTCCGGCTATTCATTTCCCGCTTTACACCAAAAAAAATAAGATCTAAGATCAATGAAAATATATAGATATTCTAAAGGAACACTAGAAGATTTTGAATAAGAGTTTTGAGACTGATTTGGTTTTGAATGTGATTAGTTATTAATATTTTATTCCTCATTTTCAAACATTTTGTATAGCAGGTAAAATAAATTTTTTTTTTAATTTTCTATTTAATATTTAAACATAATATGTTTCACCTAAGTTAAATGATAAAATAACAATTAAATAACTATTGATTATTATGGTCTAAATTAGTTAGAAGCTGATTAAATTAATCCACAATTTCAAGTTCACATGATACAAAATTAAACAATAAATAGTTTAAACTTTTTAAATCGAATCAGGCCAAAAATGCAACTATATCGAAAGTAAAATTAAAATGTTGAGCTCTTGCAATTTAAAAAAATTTATTTTTGTATTTAAAAACTCTTTTATAGCCGTTATAACACACTAAACAATAATAATAAAATTAATATGAATTGGGAAATATGTATTTCGATCTTGTTCAAACCGCATTGACCCCCATTTCCTTTTCTTTGTGTACTCCCGCTGCAGTCAATCCCTCGCCGCAAGTGCATTGTCCCTGGGCGCCCGCGAAGCTCTCGTCTGTCGGCTGGTCTAGCCGGACCGGGATTAGAGGAATTACTACCCACGATGGCGGCACACTCTGCCCTTTAATTGCATTTCCAGTTCAAAATGTCACGCGATTGAATACAAAATGGGGGAAAATTAATGACCGTAGAGCGGCTGTGTGTGTGTTTTCGTTCAAGTCGAATAGATTGAATTTAACGCTGTCAAGTGCTAATGATGGCGAGGGGGGAGCACCGGATCCGGCTCCTGACCGGAAAAAAGTGGCCACTTCGTCGCCAGTTCCTGGCAACTTGCCCAGAACTTGGCCGCTGCTGATGTTTGTATTTCACTCTCGCTTGGCCAACGTAATTTTTCATGTATGGAAGGAAAACACACCCACGAACCCGACAAGATTTATGGAACTGGCGCAGATTCCTCCCGCCATGTCGGAAACGTCGCCAGTCGGGATCATAAAATATCACATGCAAAAGTTTTTAAATTGCCTTTAATAACTGAATTAAATGTTTGCGAATCGCAACTATCGCACAGTCTGGGAAACTTTTGATTGCTTGATGCTTGTACAAACATTTCCCCAACAATTGGAAGTTGTTTGGACAAGAAGTTATACATTTTCGGAGCAGTGAAGGAAATTGTTTCAGGTTCTATTAAATTTGTATGTTTAAATTAGTTATTACTTGACCAACTCTCATGAATAAATACGTTTTACAGTTTTTCAATTAAGAAATGTTAAAGGGAAATGATAAATATACCCCTATATAAAATATGATTGATGATTTTAAAATTCATGGAAACCTTAAAGAAGATAAAATCTTATCAGCTTAAGAGTTAAATGTCGGCTTAAAAACATTTTTCCACCTTCATTTAAAACTAAAAGCTTTAAGCGATAATTCTACTTTCAGTTTAACGAAAGTACATTAAAAATTGCTCGAGGCTTAACCGATTCACACAAGTTTAAACATTTCATTGCCAGTACGCCACGTTGAACAGAGGCTTTCACCGGATTAAGAATATATATATTTTGCTGTCTTTATGCCCCGCTGCGTTTCCCATCGTTCCCATTTCCCCCCTGCCTGCTCCGGAATCGAGTGAAGTATTAAATATAAACTATTTGAATAATTCAGAGACAGCATTTTGGCCGAGGCCTCAGGACTTAATCTTCCCCCCAGAGGCGGGATTGTATTAAGAGAAAGGAGCTCGACGGTAATGAGGTAAGTTCCGCCCGAAGACAATTCTTTCAGGCCAATGAAAGTTGTAATGTTCCTGTTTTTAGTGAACAGCGTCGCGATTTGGTTAAGCAGCTCATCAAGTCGGCCAATGTGATTCTGGTCGCACTCTTGGTCTACAACTTGTGGCGTCACAAATGGACCAAAGTGAACTTCAATCAGCATCGGTTCTGATTGATTTTTGGCGTTCCCCGGGCTCTCTCTGTATGTGTGTCCTTCCTGGCTGATTGATTGATTGTTTAATTAATTAATAAATCGAGCATTGGCTTAAATGTCATTAACAGTTGTCCGGGACTAACGACTCGTGAATGTGGCCGATGGGATTTGCAAATTTAATTTCCTCTACCGGCGGATCTGTCATGTGGCAAGAAAAGTGCGGGGGCGTTGGTGATAGATGGGTTTTTCTTCTTGGCACGGACTATGATGGGGAATTGATTTCCAAGTGGTTACAGTGATTACGATATAGCTTATATTATTAATTTTATATTTTTATGGATAAACGTGATCAATGGCAACACAAATATCCACCTTATTTTTGTTTAAATAATATATAATTATATTGATTAATTATTATGCTATAAACAAACAAGTTAATTGTATTGCTTATTAAGTAGTTAGTTTTCTGGCCGCCCTTTGTTTTTATATATTTCGTTCTTAGGTAATAATTTACATTTCAGACACTGACATTTAAATTTAAGAAGATTAAATTAACCAATTTGTTAACTGAGCTTATCAACATCTAAGCTACTTTGTTTAAACAAAGAAGGACAATATTTATCCATAATGCCCTCTCCTTTCTTCGTCTTGTTTCGTTCATCCTGCAGTCCCATTAAATATCTGAGATTTTGCTCCATTCAAACGTCTATAAAAACACTTATCTTCTTCCTAAGCGTTTGAACTATGCGATGGCGAAAGGCAAATAAATGTAAGTGTTATCCTGCGACAGAAACTGCATCCCTCTATATCACTTTACAAATCCGGGAGAAGGAAGCGACTTTTTATTTTTAGCTGCACTTTGAAGACTAGAAAACTTGATAAATTATCTCTGCCTGAGAGAATTTGAAGTGAGTGAGTTCAGCAGTGAATGGAAAAGTGTCAACAATCGTTCTTATTCAATTTGTTGCCGCTTTCAAATAGTTTCGCGATTTGCAAGGACTGCCGCAGTTGGCAGGCGTCTCTAGGATTTAACGCTTTGGTGCCTCCGAACAGGAGGCATCCTCCGAAGCTGACTAGTCGGGCCAATGACAGAAGCCTTGGCAACAGAAACACCAGCACCCGAAACCGGATATGCCAATGAAATTACAGCAAAGTGCCTGCAAATTTACCAGAGCGGAAAGCTGGCAAGGACAACAAGGACCTCTATGATTGAACGATTGACTGCAGAGTTCAGATTAGCCAGGATATGTGTTCTGAGATCCATGACCTGTGTTTGGATTATCCTCAGACGAAATGCATTTCATATATTTATTTATATTTAAAGCTCAATTGAATATCAGATCGGCTCGAAATTGCTTACATATAGGCTTAAAATTAAAAAATCACTTAAAACAACATCACCAAACTCTTTGAAACTTTGAGCCTAAAACTTCAATCAAAAAACGAAAGTTGAAACCTCTAAAAAGTTATCTAGCGACTGGAATTCTCAGCATGCTGAGGAGTACTTAAAAGTTTAAATTACATTTAAGTTAACTTAGTGAAACATTCGAGCTAAGCAAACTTCAGAGCCTCTAACAGGAAAGTGCCCCAAAAATCTCGGCGAAATTGAGTTGCAAATTATGGCAAGAACACCTTGTCGAATTTCCAGGACAACAGGACAACGACGACGCGCTGTCTGGCTTTTGTTCTCTGACATTTGAACAGCAGGCAAATAAGAAGGACAAACTGACCCACACCCACATACTCTGTGTGTTGAATCCTTTCTGCTAGTTAGCCAAATTGTAGCAAACATGTTGGAAAAGCTCTGACAGGAGGCGGTGCACCTTGATGCCAGGAGTAACATCCTTGCGGGCATCCTTTTCGCCAGATATTCGCCAACCTTTCGGCGCGTGTGCTTCTGCTGTTGGCAGCAGCCATTTTGGCCTTATTTAATGTTCTCTTTGGCATTGTCGACTACACACATTTTGCAGACAGTCGTTGGCGCCGCTTTTAACTGTTTTAATTAAAAAATTTCCAACGTTCGGGCCATCGGTAATCATTTTTATGTCTGCCTTTGTCTGTGCGTTTTCCGAAGGGTTTAACGAAAATTGATTTTAAGCCTTTTTGCTTTTATTATTATGGCTGTCGCTGACACTCGAAAGAAAAAGTTGGTCCGCAGAGACTAAGGCAAATTGATTGCCAATTGAGAGGCCATTGCCATAAAAGAAAACACAGGGGGTACAAAAAGGACGGAGAACAGATGCATATATTATCCTTTAAAGTATGCTTTGGCCAAGGCACAAAATTCAATGAAGCCCCCCCCCACATGACAATAAAACTTTATGTGCGTATGTGTGAGGGTTGGGCTCTGCCTTTGTCGCATTCCTTAGCATTCGGAGAATTTTTGAGCGTTTTCTGTTCGAGCGGTATTTATGCAAATTTTATTAAATTTCCTTGTCGCTTTTGGCCAGAAAGGCTGAAGTACGAAGCTCTGGCAGGTCAAGGCATTTCAGCTATGCGGTTCCCATCGCCTGAGAGTATTCCACGGATTCTGGTAATTCACGATTGGAAGTTATGTCCAGGGACAATACCCTGAAGTTGTGAAAAGTTTCTTGTGTTAAGCGTTAATTTGGGTTAAATTATAACTGAGTGGTTTCTATTTGGGAAACGTTTTCTTTTCTTTTTTTTGGTCCCTGGGTATCAGTTGGTGTGTAATCCGTCAAAATAAAATGTTTAAATTGTGAAAAATATGATTGACAATTTCGAGGATGTTTTAAGTCAACCTATAAGATATGACTTTAAGAAGATTGTTTTTTAAATTTATAATTTACCCATATCACATTTGGTTGCCATGCAAAAAAATGAATAAAACTAATACAATTCATCAAAAGTAAAGCGTGCATTTTGTATAAAAAGGGCCTTTAAATGTTGCTACCGATTGTTTTGTCAACAAATGTGATAAATAAATATAAGGATTAAAAAAATAAAATATTAAATAAATATTCCTTTTATCATCAATTATAATTCAGCTGATAACTCTTAGGGCTATTGAAACTCAAAGTTTTCTTAATCGACTTTCATTAATGGCTCCCTTTTCTGCTTCCTTTGTTCTGACTAAATTTAATTACTTATAACTTATTTTCCAAAATTAGCCCATGGCCAATGGAAAACCCGTTGAACCACAAGCTAAATGAGCCAATTAACCCTTTTCTCAACGAGGCAAGGGTTTAGGGACAACAAAAATTATTAATATAAGGAGAAGGACCATCTGCTGTCTGCCGGCACATCAATTAGACTGCTGCCTGTGGGTCGATGTTGTCGATGCGTCCAACTTGACGGCCGAATGCTTGATCAGTCAAGCGGTGCCTTCAAGCAGACAGGAGTAGTACAGGACCATCCATATTCAACGCCCCCATGTCAGACACGCCCCCTTCCAGAGGCGGCGCAAACAAATCGAGGGCCATAACCAGTAAACGGGCGAAAGACAAAACAGCCGCGACCAGGGCAACAACAAGTGTAATATGTCAATTGAAGGACACTTCCAGCCAAACACTCACCCAATCCGCCACACACACACTCACACTCCGGCGAACTCTGGACTATTTATTGCAATGCTGTCTGCGCTGTCGCCGCAGGATATGCTACGGATATTTGCAAAATATTGCAGCGCCCATAAATTGAAAGCCAAAGGACAGGCGGCCGCCAAGCGACTTGGCTAAAAAGGCACAAAAGAAGGCCCCGAAATCGGGGGGCGTGGCTTCTGGGACTGGGGTTCAAGCCCGACGTGGCCTGGCTTTGTCTCAAAATCGCCGCACGATTTGTGGCCGCTACGTGACCGGGCAAACGAGCCACCCCGGGACATGCCAGGACACTCGAGGACTCAGAGGGGCTGTGGGGCACGGACCTGACCTTGGGCGCAAAGAATTGGCAATAGTATTCTGGCCCAATGTTTAATTTTTGTCTGCCGACTATTTCGGTGGAAAAGGAAAATGAATGCGATGGCTAACAGGCGGATAAGACTTAAAGGATGAAAGGATTTTAAAAATATTAAAGGAATTAAAGTGAAGAGTCCTCACTACAACAAACATTTGCTCAGCTCTCCGAATTGAAAATGAGTAAGACAAATTAGAAATTCTGATACTGATAACCAATGCCTAAATGTTTATTAAATGAGATGTTTAACAATATTAGAATTACCTACATATTAAATATTAAAGTAAAAGTTATTAAAGTTACTATTGAATTATGAATGGAACAGATTTCATAGAAATATGAATATGTATCCTTTTGCAGGTTTGATAAACAAAAAATAATAACCAATTTGAATTTAAAATTGACATCAATCTAATGCTTTCCAAATCCAACGAGAATGCTTTTTCATTTTCCTAAGCTCTTGACTAAAAGAAACTCAAAATTGCATACGTACTTTGTCGAATATCTGATGCACTCCATCGGTGCCTGGTAAATTCGTTTCCTCCCAAATACGATTCATGAATTTTAATCTGCAATGGCCCTGCACTTGGAGCTTACATTGTGGTCCTGCCCAGTTTATTAGCCAAAACACACCCGACCGGCAGCCATGTAAGCTATGCCAAAAGGGTGGTGCAAAGGAAACGAAAGGACATCGTACTTGGTACATATGGCCAACAGAAGCGGCTATCAAACCTGGCCAGAACGGCTGCCACTCAAAATGGACGAGGCCCGAACCTTGTTTACCTGGCAATAGCCTTTTACATTTTCCCTCCCGTATGTATTTTCCTTCCCGTATGTACGCAACTGGCTGGGAATCTAAGTGGTGGTGGCCAGGAAATCTGCGTGGCATATTCAGCAGGCATAAAAAGTTTCTCATAAATTTTTACCTCAACACAGCTCGGGCCAACGGGAATCCTAAATGAATTGTTGCTAGCCGGGTGGCATAGAGAGAAGGGGAGATAACTTTTATAATAGCCCAACTCGTTGGAAATTCAATTTCATTTTCAATTTAATGCTGCAACGAGCCACGAACGTACCTGCTCTTCAGAGAATTACCCTCAATCTGCTTCTTTTTGTGGAGCTTTTTTGTTGCCATTTGAATTGACTTACCTGCAATGAAATGATAGAAAAATAAGTTACAGACCCGCACATACACGTATTATTTTATGAGTATCAAGAAGAAAAATGAGTAGCTCGAAATTAAAACTAGAGCTGGAGACTCCTTCAGCCTTGATTCTCCCCCATTGTTCAAGGAGTTCTGGGGAGGGGTGGCCAAAGAAGGAAACAAAGGCCAGCTTCCATTCAAGGTGACCTTTTTCTCCACATTCTTTTTGGTTCATAAATAAAGGCACCCATCCTATTTGTTCTGGTCTAAAACATGCTTTACTGGGGCACAGTCACCTTAAAATGCAAGACCTTCTTATTACCTTCTTATTTTATATAAAATAATTTTTAATTTGCCTAGAAATTTGACTTAAAATTTAAAATTTAAAAGCTCATGAAAAATATTCTAAGGAATGTATTTTATTACTATTTCAATTTAGTTGTCTTTAACATTTAATATGTAAGCAAGAATTCGAATTTTATATAAATATTTTGTTATTCGTATTTCCATTCCTCTTGGTTATATTAAAAATATTTAAAAGAATAAAATAACAACATTTTAATCTTGTTTTTAACGTTTTAAAAATGAAAGCAAGAATTTAAGTTTTATTTAAATATTTTGTTATCTTCTTTCACTCTTCATGAATATATTAAAAATATTTAAGAGAATAAAACAAATTTTATTAACAATTTGCTTACCAATGATTTTATTTAAAAATTCTTAAATTTAGGTTTGTTTCAAAGCATTTAAGTTTTGTTTATAATTTTATTTTGTAAAAGTTTTCACAACTTCTAAAGTGGTTAAAGCATTGTTTAAAATGTTCCTAAATTTTCACAAATGTTTTGAACCCATCCACCAACAGTTTGCTCTTATACTTCCTTCTGTCCACACTTCTTTTGTTCAGCTTTTCATAGTGCTTGGTGGAGGTGGCTAAAATTGCTTAAAGCCCGACCTGCGGCCACTTACCTATGACGTAGGAGTACCCGTCCAGCGTGAGGACGCACTTGCGGGTGGTGGTGCCCACAAGGCCGCCCAGGACACTGACGCCGATGCCGCCGGACGGGTACCTGGAGCTGTTGAGCCGTCCCGCCTTGCCGGGACTGGAGGACATGGCCACCGGACTGCCGGCCTCGCCGCTATTCAGACTCTCGCGGCGCGGCTGTGCTTCGAGCCCCACGAACTCGTCCCGCCGTTCGCCACTGGACACCAGGCCGTCGCTCGAGTGATCGCGTTTCGGGTCGCGATCCGCGTGGCGCAACCGGTTGCGCGGTAGACGGGAGGCGGGAATGGCGGGGGAGGCGGAGGGGACGGCGGAGGGAGCGTTGGCGGGAGCGGTACCCTGCTCCTCCTCCTGGCCAATGTTCAATGTTTGCGGTTTGTCGCGGCGCGTGGGCAGCGTCTCGTCCAATGTGTCGCCCATTTTTAAACGATTCTGATCAGCACGCTCTCGGTAAATCGGTGGAATTGTGTTATGTCTCGAAATGCATTTTACGAAACCGTGGGAAACAATTTGCCTTGTCGACGTACGCCAGTTGTATTTGTATTTGATTGATATTTTATTTAAAATATTTCACTATTTAATTTGAATTTAAATCACATTATCCTTTCGTTATGGAATTTTATGATGTCTTTCTGGGTAAAATTTAATTTAAATCAGTGGCACAAATTAAAATAGAAATAGTGAAAGTGAAATCAGGCAAAACAATTGATTGGCACTGATATTGCGCATACGCAGTGTTGTGCATTCACTAGCCCAAATAATTCAATCAATGTGGAGTACACAAAAGAATACAAAATGTGAATTTATTTAACAAAAAAATGGTGGTGGAAACATATACATTTTTATTAAGCTTTTAATAACAGATTTATTTTGGTTTATTTCTCTTTATGGATTATAAGAAACTCAAAATCGGCTTTTGTTTTCAAATTCTTATTACACAATATTGGATATTTCTGTTGACTCTTTATTATTTTCAGTTTCTGTAATGTGAGTTTTATGTGACCTTGCTATGAAAAAATTGTAGGGATGAATAGCAGTTTATTTTTGCTTTTTTTAGTGTACACAGACCTCACTCTAATTGCACTTTTTTCCTGCTGCTGTCAATTATTTGCTGTCTGTTCCTATATGGCCCTGCCACTCCACTCATTTTGACTGACATTGTTTGGCGTTATTTGATTCGGATTTTATCGCCTTTCGTGTGGCTCTTCCGTTGGTCAGTTTGTCGTTGGATTTTTTGCATGTTTGTCATAATGCCCGTCCATTTATCAAAAATCCATCACTGCCAAATAGCTTTCCGTTTTCTGTTTTCTGTGTCCTCCTTTATTATTATTGCTTGTGTTTCGTGAAACGATTTGTTTCAACACAACACGGATGTCAAGTTTTGTTTAACTATTACTGTGCTTCATGTGTGGCCTACCCAAATTTATTTTTATAAACATATATTTGTAGAGATTTCAAAAATATCTTTACTTTTCCAAGCCGTTGCCTGTCACGTACAGCGAATAAAGCTGAATGAGGAGAAGGAGGAGAAGGAGGAGAAAACTCTTTGTGCTGTTGGCACGTGGCCTAAGCGTTTCACTCCACTTGACTTGGCCAAAAAGGCAGCTGCAATACGTGCCGTCTTTTGGGAATGTTGCAGGTCGTTGCTGCTGAAGAAGGATTATTTGCTCAATGCAAAATGGGGGGGCTTCTGTCACCATTAGCCACCTAATTAAAACATAAACAAATGGCGCCAGTGGGGCTTTCATTTAATAAGCGCGCTAAAATATGCAGAGCTGCGGAAGCCAAAGAGAGTCTGTTATGAATTATGAACTATTTTCATTTATATTATTTTGTCTGGCTGTAATTATAATATAATTTCCTAACGATGCAACCTTTGTGTAGTTAGAATAAATTTGTATTTGTTGCAGATACTTGAGATAATAGCTACTTTAAACATAATACTTTTGGGTTTATCTCATGTCATAATAATTTGGAAAATGTATTAAGAACAAATGCTTTGCCGTAGTTTATAGACTTTAATCAACAAACAAAGCAGAATTGTTTTCGTTTCGAGATTGTTTTCGCTTATTAAACTCTGACCCCTGCAAGGTAAACAGATGAATTCCAAATGATAATCATAAAATTTTAATTAAGCTTTTATGTACATATATATTTTTATTTTTGTTGTTGTTTGGGAAAGCCCGCATTGGGTGAAAAACCCAATTGCCTGCCCTTTTTGTCCTTTTGTGGCCGAGGTTATTGTTGTTGCTGCTGCCGCTGGGTTGTCCATTCGATTGAGAGGCGCAAATTCGAGAGGCAAGTGTCAGAAGCAGCTGACAGGACTTACATAATCTCGCATTTGGCTTAAAGTTTCGCTGGCTCTTTAAGGAGCGGGAATATTGCGCATACGCCGAGTTTATCAGTCTGCCTAATGAGGTATCAATAACACCGCATTTACGACTCAATTAACGGAAGACGTTTGGCTGAAATCAATGCCAATGCTCCGAGCAACGCACAAAAAGATATTATGACCGGGCGGAGAACATTCTGCGTTGCAATTTTCGTTTGTGGCATCATAAATCGCAAAATCCGCCTTATCTTTGCGGTCAGAGGGGGTGGATAACCCTGTACAGAGCCACATTGCGAGTTCAGAGAACTCCTTTAACGGAATACTTTTTAAATTTATATCCATCGGACAGCGATGTGGATGAAAGCGAGGGTCCCAGCCATTTACTATTGGTTTCGGGAGCAAAGTTTAGCGACCCGCATAACTAATGCTGTTTATTATAGTTTTTGTTCATTTATCTGTGTATCAGCTTTACGTTCCTCTGTTCGGCATTCTTCTGATGATGAGCCACAAAAGTCAGCCAGCAGTCGAAAAGTTTCAATGAACTGTCGACTGTCAGACGGCTTAGCCAGCATAATAAACATGTCTATTCCGAGGACTCCATCCACATCTCGTTGCTTGCCTTTTTGTCGCACTGATCTGAGAGATGAAAGCTGGATGCGGCCCAAACAAATGAACACAGGCAGATAGTCGGAGCATAGTCAATTATTTAATTAAAAGCTGTCACTTGCCAGAGTGCTCAATGTAGCTGTTAATGTGGGCGTTGAAGCCAAGTTAAGGCGGGGGGTGGCCCCACATGAGGGTTGATGGTCGGAGGAAAACATTGCAAGTAACAGGAGAATAATAAAAGTGAAGCGACAACACCATCTCATGGCAATAATTAAAAGCACATACACAATTCAGTTGGAAAAAGGGGAGAGAACCAAATGCCGCATCGGAAGTTGTACACAAACACAAAACTATCGTTCTAAAACAATTGTATTAAATTTGTTGTTCGCATCACAGATAAATAATGGTATGCACTTTTCGATGTAGCCAATTAAGATAGGCAATTTCAGAAAATTATGATTGCAATTTGTTCGCGTGCAGCAGAGCATGTGTATTTTCTGCCACAAACAATAAATTGAATGGGTGTCATTTGTATATGGTTCTTAATTCATATATTTGAAAAGAGCAAAATAAAAGGCACCGCAATTAAAATAATTTTATAGTATAAAATGAAGGAAATCTTATCGCAACATTTGCTATCTTTTGTATAATTTTATACCTGTAACCAATATAAGAAGAACATTAAAGCCAGGTATATATCTAAAAGAAGCGCCTTAATTTCGATCAGTGTATATTAAATAGAGCTGCATTGTCGCCCATGTCATTTGCACATATAACCGGGTGTATATACGTGTGCCTTCGCTACGGTTTCCCCCCGTTTTAATTGTTGTAATTTCGTGTTGTTGCTGCCTCTTGACATGGCCCGTTCATGTTGTTCGCTGGTGTAATTTGGCCCGATGTTGAGGGGGCGCCAGTGCGTCGCCGTTGCGGGTTTGTCTCGGCACTCGAGTAAATAAAAGATGAGTTAAAGGGCGATAGTTTGGGGCCAAGAATGTTGCGCAGGACGGCAGAACGGCAGAATGGCAGGCCTGAAGAGGAGGATGTCGGCCTGTCCTGGCGAAGGACTCGGCGAATCGCACCCGTTAATCACACGCCACATTCTGCGTCGGATCGATGCGGGATGCAATAAAAAAACAGAAGAAATTGCATGTAATTGAAGGGGAGTAGGAAAAACAAACTGAGCGACAGGAAGTGTGCAATAAATTTCCCAACTGCCCGGAGGGGCGACACTTCGAGGAAAGTCGGAGGAAAAGTCAGAGAAAATAGAGCGAGTGAGATGGAGTGAGAATTCCTTGACTCGGCTCATTAGCATTTTGGGGCAAAGGAAAACCTCGGAGCCATATGAGGCCAAATGTGGAAAAGGAAGCCAGACAGGCTGACTTGACTTTGTCCACCTCATCATCATCATCATCATCATCATCGTTATTGGCTTCGGGAACCACATTATCATCAGCATTTCCATTGCAAATTGTTTCTGTTTTTTTGTTATTTATACACCCTGGACTCCCAGCTGTGGGTTAAATGCAGTTCCTGCCACAAAGTCGCATTTACATAGAAGGACAAGCGCCGGAGACGAAACGGCAAACCAATGAGAAAAGTCGCATTATTAATTTGCCGCACCGCACGACCATAAATAAGAATGTCTGTCTTCGGATTCCCCTCTTCGCCACGCGCTTTTTGCACATACATAAAATTCAAAGGACCTCCAAAGGCATCCTTGTCCATATGTTTCGCTTTTGCGGCTCGGTTTTTCTCCCCACGCTCCACGCAATTTTCTCTGGCAATTTATTACTATTTTGACTTGTAGATGTGCTGCTTTCTGTCTGTGTGTGGTTTCTTGTCTTCGTCTTCCCCGCTTTGCGACAATTTGTAAAGCAGGCAATTATCCTTATTAGCCGCTTATTTATAGCCATGTTTGCTTACTCGTTTTCCCATCGAGGCATAAACAATGCGAAAACGATAATAGGGGAGTTCGTGTTTTCCCGGGATAAAATAATTGCCACAGATTGGCAATCGACCATCCGAAACTCCAAGCAACAGGTATCCCCGGGTCAATTGGGGCGAAATCTATGGGCTATTGGCAGGGAATTCAATATGGACTTGTTATTAAAATTTCATGAACGTTGGGAAATTGATTGGCAGGCAACTAAAAGTAATGGACTGTTCTGAATTAAAGAAGGAAACAAATGTATTCATCAATATCGAATCGATATTAAATCCACTACAATGAGGAATTGCAAAATTTTAAATGATATTATTTCCTACGTTTTTACTCACTGCTTTTTTAAAGCCAATCAGTGATTATTTTAATAATATCGTTATGATTTCCGGTTTCTCCTATATCTCTATTAATAAATTATGGTAAATTATCCGGAAGGCACTGATACAGTGGGGATTTGTCTTTATTGCTAATGAAAAAATATTAAATATTTAATGGGAAACAGGAAGCATTCTTCCAACCCTTTAAAGCAACTTCCAAGGTTGTTTTCTCCCCGCTAACAGCTCAAAGTCATTTTAAATTACTGCATAATGAGTTGAGCCACCTTTCGCGAGCGGAGGGGGAAAACTGGGGCGTTGAAAGCTTTTCGGGGGACTTTCTGAACATAAAGAACATTGTCAAATCAGCGACATTTTTATTGCCACCCAGAGCGGGCACCACGCCCACCGCCGCCCGCCCCCTGGGCAGATCATACATGTAAATATGGGTATGTATATGAGTCCGTTATGCCAGTGCTCGCTTACATGCTGATGATGTCGTTATTAAACGCATAAATAAATTGTCAAAAAATATGTGCGCAAAAAGACGTAAGGAAGTGCCGGCGCAGAAAGGCGGAAAAGGGGGCGGGGCAGGGGCTCAGAACCGAGAGAAGCAACTTTCAGATGCGTTTATTGTGCTTACATTTTAGCTTTGCTTTATGTACTTGGCAGGGCGACAAATAGAAATGTTCGTGGGCGCAAGGGACCGCCACATAAAACTTATTTCTTGAGGCTTCCCTCCGGGTTTTTTTTTTTGTACATTTCCTCTTCTTGGATACTTTTTCACGCTGTTGACTTTGTCAATGTTTTATGGTCTTATTCCTGTTCAGCTGCAGACAATTGTCAATTAAATGGAAGGTTGAGAGGAGCTTGCCCTAGGCCCTAGGGCACCGAGCAGGACCACAAAGGAACCTCAGAACGCACTGCAGAAAAGTTCTTCTGGGGTGGCAATGTGCCACGTATTTATTATTTATGACATACGCAGTGCAGAAAGGGGAGAAAAGAAAAAAACAGGCAAAGGAGGGCAGAAGTTTGTAAAAGGATTGTGCTAGTCCGGAGGGAAAACTTTAAGGTGCTGTATAAGGTGCGATAAATCTCCCGCCTTTGTATTAAGTTTTAAACGTGCTGAGTTTCGCATTAAACGTTAACCATTAAAAAAGCTTAAAGAAATCTGCGAAAATTGAAAAGATTTCTGATATTTCAGAAATCTATCTGGGTGTTCGAAAGAACTTATGTAGTGGACTGTTCAAGGTTTTCTTTAAGAGGTTTGTTCGCATTCGATTAATATGTAATGGTAAGAAATTATTAAACTGATAGAAACGTTGCGATGCGAAATGCGATTTAAATTTTATACGAAAAATCAATAAACTTGTGAAGCGAAACGAATATAAAAATTGGGCATCGCATTATTCACATTTTGTATCTTTCTGCATGGTAAAACATATTATACGGTACAGCGTATTCTCAAAGTCCAGCGCTGCTTTTAAAGTCATTAATGTGGCTTCATTTGCATACGGTCCTCCTCCTCCTCCGCCTTCTCCTCCTCCCCACCGACATTTCTATCCCTATCTGCTGCTCTGCAGAGGGTGATTAGTCGTCGACCAACGTCTATCAACAGTTTACCCTAATGCCCGAGCAACATGCAACACTAGAACTGACCTCATTCTGTTTACATTTGCAGCTGTTGCTGCCACCACCCAAGGCACCCCATGCACCACCATACTATCGCACCACCGAACCACTGAGCCACCCACTAAACCACCACCCTCCGTTGATTGTCTGAAGTTGGCTCGGTTCTTGTGCAACTCATTGAATCCGAGTGTGGCCCAAAACAAATCAAGGCGGCGACGTCATTGTTGCTGCTTTTGTGGCACGTTCCCGGGGTTTTCTCTTTGGAGTGCAAACTTTCTGCAACAGCCTTTGCATAATGCCCCACCCAGCCCCTCTGCCGGCCACAATTGTTGCCTGGGCCGTTAAATGCAAACACTTCATTTAGCCATCCCGAGAGAAAGGAACTTTCGATTAGTGCCAGAATGGCCAACCAACTTTGGCCAGGAACCCCAACAAAGTCTGTTAACTGTTTTGGCCATAAAAGTTGGTCTGTGTGCGTACATACGTTTGTGCAAAAGTCGTAATCTTGGCCAAAAAAGTTGGTTGTATTGGAAATTTGTTCCACTCAAGCGGAAAATGGCAAGGAATCGGAGAAATGGAATGAACTTACTTGCTTTTCGAAAATGCAACTTGTATTTTATGCCTGACTGGCGGCACTCGAACTAAATTGGCTATCAGACATGAAAATTCGTTATAATTTAAGATAACTAAAGACATTAAAAAAATCTTTTTTTAAATGTAAATACCAATACATTTTTAAAACAGTTTTTTAAATACATATTTTGTATATAGGCTGTTATTTTTCTTAATTTCTTATGTTTCTGACTTTATTTGAGTAGTCAAAAATATATACTGGATTTTCACTGAATGGGTTAAAAAGGGTTACGCAAATTGTCTCTCGTCATATAGTGGAATATAATTTTTCCAGATAGCCTAAGCCTCATTCCCCTTTTTCCTGCCCACCCCTTACCCGTCCATGTGTGTATTTGAGCAATTTTCGTTTTGATGTTTGCTTATTTGTATTTGCCATGCACACAACACACAAAGTTGTGACTTTTTGGGTAAGTAAACATGCCCATCCTCCTCCTCGCCTAAGTCGCTCCACCACTCTGCGGATGATTTGGCGAATCACTCTGAGAGTCCTGGCACTCGACACCACTTGGCCTGCTCCTTTCCAAATGATGCGCCATTTCTCAAATCTTTTCGGGCACGCAATAGCAACGATTTGAACAATGCTCTCACATGTAATGGTGTGAAATTCAAAATGGCGCCCGGAGGTTTTGCCTGCGGCCATTGTCATTTATCAAGTTTATTAGCGCACCAAAATTGGTAGGGGGTCGGGAAACATCTATTCATTTGTTAAGGTATTCAAGCAATTAAATGCGATTTATGAGGTCGTATGCCTAGCATTTTTGAAGCACTCAGAGCGTTAACGTACATTAGTGACATCATCAAATGCATACTCAAGTGGTGCCATAAATTTGTGTACCTTTAGATGATGCAATGTCAGGAACGTGGGAAATATAATGAGATTCGTCTCGTGTATATAACACATCGTAAATAAGATGAGTTGGCAACATATTAAGGAATTTATATTGAAACCCTTTTATTATAAGAATAAGAATTTTTTGTGACCACATATTTAGTAGACTTTTGTGTAGATAGGAAAAGTATTAGTAATATTATGAGAATACTGTATAAAATAAAAATTTGAGGGATGACAGACATTTTTAATTAAAATTTCTAAGCTATCCCTGCAATAGTTATTTGCCCGACTTTTTGGCTTAGGGCATGCCTAACAGCAAATAGCGCAAAATTGCAGTTATCTTCACCCTGCTGCAGAACAAGGTATTGCAATTATGGTTATTATATCCAGGAAAATGCCGCTCTGCCCTCAACAAATTCTTGGTATTTGCATGGTGCAACAAACTTTTGCTAAGCCCAAAAAAGTATGCAACATTTTCGCACAGCTTTTCAGCTTTGCAGAATGTTGAACGGCAAAAGGAACTTCCAAATGCCAGAAACTACTACTACCACTGCCACCAACTTGGCCGTACAGCCCAACCCAGATTTATAACCCCTTTCGATCCCCTCGCTGAGCAACTTCCTGAGCAGTTTGTGCAGCACCGGCTTTTGACGCTTTTGGCATGTTTATCGCCTCGCTCGAACCGAGTTGAAATGGCCCAATTGGCCGAGGGCCAAGTCAAGCAAGACAGGGCCGTTGCGAACTGGCCAAGTTCGGCCGTGCCACTCTCAGCTGCTTTGTCGGCATTAATTAAAAGCAAATTACACTTGCGTTTTGTTTTCTCTGAAAACAAGAAAAACTTTAGCTGCAGCATCATTAAAAACTTCTTAGAATTGTTTTTCTCTTTTTTATCTGGGAGTTTTGCGTCACATTTCATGAATCAACAACTTGATTAGCAATTCAAATGCGCCGACTTCTTCACCCCCCTGCAATGATTTCCACCTGCCCGAGTTCCCAGGACAACAGCTGGCCCAGGCAACCGAAGTTTTCCTAATTAAAGTGGCTTTCAAAATAAACCGCAACTGAAAATCGGTATAGAAAAAAATGTCTGCCAAAACTGCCAGAAAATTGTCAATGAAGAAATAACAAAGAGAGGGAGGTGGGGTGGGCTGTCAGGGCAGCGAAAAAAATTTAAATATGTTTACCCGACAAGTAAAAAGACATTTTTCAGGACTCTTTTTGCGCGACTACAAATGACTGCGTTGTGTTCTGCGGCCTCTGCGGCTGGCAGGCAACCAACAGAACACAGATACAGATACAGTCGCATGCGGATAGAAAAAACCCACACAGACACACAGTGTGGCATAGTTCTAGGCGCGCTGAAATGTGAAACCATTTTCCTGGGTCTGCACACCACACAACACAAACAAAGGCAATGAATGCGAATTTGTCCCAAACCTCACAAAATGTTCCAAATTGTCAGCAAAAAGTTTTCAGATTCGGTATCCACATCCACACGCAGCTCATTCGTTTCCCGTTTTGAAGTTGTGATTTCTCTGGCAGGCGTTTTGATTCCTCTATTTGGAAGTTTATGGCAGTGATTTCGAGTGGCAATCAATTTAGCCAACTTAAGCTATCCAAAAGTTTTGGGCTTGAAGTTAAAGTCATCTTGTGCTTTCTTGATATATATTCAACATTAAGTAAGCATACGCCTTGTGGTTTAATGGCTAATTGGAGATGGATGCAAATGAGGCACATTCCTAAGGGCCTCAAGCGTCGGTAATTATTCATGTGAGATGTTTGACATAAAATGATGAATGAGGCAATATTTAGTTTTAATTTATGGGATATTTTTGAAACAACACTTTGACTTGGCCTTTGAAGTTATGCCTTTTTGGCTTTTAGACTTGCTTAAAGTGTATTTAAAATATTTGTTTTACTTTAAGCGAATTTAACTAATATTTTTGTTCATTTAAAGTTATCTCTTCATCCTAAAAATGAAGACCCCAACTCATCCCACTCAACAAGCTCCTAAAGCGGTTGTCTTGTGTGTGTTTTTCTCTCCGTTGTCATCGGCATAATTAGGCTAGCCGCCATAAATTCATTATGCCATTAAGTGCAAGCCGTCAAATCGCCACAGCGTTTGCGGTTGCTTTGTATGTGCGAGTATATGGCCTGATGGATCGAAAAATCGTTGCATATAGTTAGGCGCTGGTAGGCGGCGATTGGCACGTGTCCATGTGCGTGTGTGTGTGTGTGCTCAGCGTCGCCAGGACCATTAAGCCAACGCCTCTGCGGATCGAATTTCGGTGCAAGGCTGCGCTGCGAAGTATTCTACGGAAAGCGGCAACAACGGCGGCGAAATAACTTCATCAATTTCGCCAATATTCCATTATCGTCAGCACAAGTGCGCCTGTGTGTGTGTACATAAGTGCCGATGGAGCTGTGGGTGTGAGTGTGTGTGTGTTGATTTTATTAGGCCCAGCAATTGTTTGCTTAAAAGTTTTTCACACACCGAAGTCAGCATTGTCTGCTCTTTGGCTTTAGTGTTTGATTTTTCGTATTTTTTTTTTTCAAGCACGTCCTTGCTTTGTCGATGTCCCCAACGGTTTTGCACGTTTGCCACTCGGACATTTCTTGCGATTATTGATTAGATAAAAACACACAAGAAAGCCCCGGAGAACACGGATGGAGGAAACAAAAACAAAAGAGGCGTAAAGCCGACGCCGTAAAAGCTTAAATAAAAAAACGAAGCTAACTTGACGACACTTAAGTCACTTAACTTGGCCAGTGGGAGAAACTGTTATCTACTCGATAAGTTAAGAGTGGGTGAGAATTAGACAATGACAAAATACTTTATATTGAGTCAGCGGGTAGATTTTTTCTTGATTAGCAAAGGAACTTTAAGCCGAAGTTGTTAACTCTTAGTTGGGAGCAAAAAAGTCATCGCAAGTTTAACAAAAAAAAAGTTTTACAAGAAAATCTACTTTTGTGTACTTGCTTGTCTTTGGCTCTCGGCTTTAAGAGCATGTTTCAATAGTCTTGACAATTTGAATAGAATATTTACTTAAATACTCGTCAAGCGATATTTATTATATGATTTACATAATATATTTTATTTCCATAAAATGGGTATATTAATATTTATTTCTGAACGCAAGCTGCAGTTCAAAAGCCAAATTGAAATATGACATGGATAATAAAATCCTATCAATGTCACCGAAACTCAAGAAGTCTGAATGCTTTTTATGCGATGTCTGATTTGGTTGACACCTGCCCAACACTTTCAAACTTTCTGCCAGTCAATCAAACGGTTCGAAATGGCGTTTAATTTTTATACCAGACGCTTTTCCGCCTCACTTCTCACCAATCCGAAAAGAAAAAACTTACGGAAAGCTAAACAAAGGCAGCGAAAACAATGCCAAACAACGAAGGAAAATAAGAAAACAAAAGCATCGGCATTTCCACGCCGCCAAGCAAACAAACCAAAATGTAAAAAAAGAGTGAGAAACAAAAGGAGGAAAAGACAGCAGAAATAAAACCGCACATTAAAAATTTTGAGAACATTTTCGGAACGCTTTTCCCTCTTTTTTGTGGCGTCAGAGATTTTTGTTTTGAACTTTTCTGAGGTTGCTTGCTGACATCTAAATTTATCTATAAACAAGGGCAACAAATCTACTTTTTTCATTATTTGTTTTTGCTTGTTTGTTCGTTTGAAAACGAAAATATTATGACAGGCTAATTGAATTAATGTAAATTTTGTACACGTCTTTATCTAAATATGCGCTTTTTGTTTTACGTTTTGAATGAACAAAATTTCCGCTTATTCCTTTGTGGTCTGGTCAAGGTCTGTCGCTTTAATTAGCACATATCTGTGGATCATTTGCACTGCAGCTAATGACGCTCGATTGTCCAGATTAAATCGTATTCGTAATTAACACCCAAAGGGCATCGTTAACATCATTTAAGACAGTTAAGACAGTTCCCAAAAAAGCGCACAGCGAGTGGTCCACACTTCCCTCTTGGCCAGATTAAAACCCGTTTTTCTCTCGGACCTCCACCTCTGCACTTGTGATCATCGCGAGGAATGTGAAGATGGCAAGTGGACAATGCAGATACGATGACAAAAGGCAATTGGAATATGAAGTGGCCAGTGAACTGGAAAAAAGTAGAGCGATACTATCGACAAGAGAATACCCTTGAGGGAGGTTGAAGAATTTCATTTGTAAAATAGTAAAATTATTAACTTTTTGAAGCTCCTAAACCTAAGTATAAATTAATTTAATGGAACGCTAATTAGGCAAAGACAATAATTATTCTAATCAACACTAATACCCGCTATCGTTTAAAACTTAAGGCTTACACTTTGTTAATTAATGATTTGAAAATAATTAAGTTGCGACATAGGTTATAAAGTTTTCAACCGAGTTGAATTGTAAATTGTAATTGAAAAACTATAAATACAACTGGGTAGCTTTTAAACTTGTTGACAGTTTTTATTTATATGCTTTAGCTAAAACATAAAATGGTAAAAATCTTGAGAAATTCTGACATTAAAAATATTAAAACTGACTGCAGATAACAACATATACATTATATAAAGCCTTTACTAAGCGATATCCAAACTTCGTCCCCAATAACTCAGAAAATGAAAAGTCAATTAAATTAATTTATCAAATAAATGGAATTAACTGAATGGAATGGAGTAATATAATTAAATTTAATACCATTAGAAAATTGTCTTGTTTTAATATTTAAAATAGGGCTGGCTTCAATCTAAAGACTTTAAAGAATATTAAGTCCAAAATCAAATGATTGAGAATATTTACTGGTAATATTAAAAAACATAAAAAATGTCTGCAGATAACAACACATACATTGTATAAGGTCTTCACTGGGCGATATCCAAGCCACATATGTCCCCGATAACTCAGAAAGTGAAGAGTCAACCGCAGCTGGCAGTAAAAAACATAAATGCCTTTAATTAAATTGCCCGTCTGGCTGTCCTGAGTGGCCAGCTCCTGCTCCTCCCCTGGCTTTCCCATGTAGTTTTTGGCAACGTTGCGTGTAAGCCCGAAACGAGTTCGGGCCAAATAAGTTGCCGCCGTCGCCTGATGGGCAGTGAAAATTGATGGCCCGCTTCAATATCTTCTGTTGTCTTGTAACATTTTGTATCGCTGTATCGGCGGCGAATGCTGCATGAAATTTAATGAGATTTTCGTCTTGCCTTTTTGCTCGGCTCAGTTTTTGTATCATAACTGTTTGTATTAATTTTTTTTTGAATGTAGGTCAAACATTTTTGGCATTTCTCGAGTGCCCGTCGCCGCTTAAAAGGGTAACCGAAATCGGGCAATGTACACGCGTTGTTCGAATTGCATTCCAATTCCAAAGTATTGGCATTATTTTGATTGAGTTTTTTTTTTGGCGACCAGATCTAGGCCTAGCCGAATCGCGAGTGCACTACCTGGTAGTGGCTCTAATTGATCCCCTGGGCATGGGCGCAATTAGCTGGCCAACTTGGCATGTTGGCCCAAAGCAAACACTCGACCAGCTGTCCACTTCAAGACACTCTGAAATCTCGGCGCGACTTTTTTCGCCGGTCGCATCTCGCAGCGAATGCTGGTGGACTGGATCTTGACCATGTCTAACAATAGTCCAAATCAGAAGTAGACATCGACAATGGAATGGCAAAGCAACGAGAATAGCAACAAGTGTCGTGTCCGAGAGCTATGACATACCTATTCACAGAGCGTTCTCTCATTGCAAATTTTTGCAAATGCAATAGCAATAATAACAATTTTGGCGGCGAGTTTGAGTAGGAGGAATCTGGTTGAGTGACTGAGGAAGTTTGTTTTTCAGAAAGCGTAAGACTGCGAGAACAGTATTTGCTTATACTTTTTTAATAAAACATTTCATGCTTTCTAGCAATTTGTAGTTATTGTAAGCTTAAATTCAAATAGCTTTCTTCCTATTATTATTGTAAAATAATAATTTCGACTTGGTAAGTTCTAAGTACTGTTAAAGATTGATAAATAAAATAAACTAAACTTCATCAAGCTTAGAATTTTTATATTATTTTACTTATAAAGGAAAGCAGATTAGTTTAAGCAAATAAATAAAAATGTAACGTTAATTAAGTGAAAATTTGTAACTTCCAAAACTATTGTTATTTTTACAATTCCATAAAAAATTGAGAAAAGAAAACTAATTAAAATTTGATAGTCAAGTGAGCTCCTATTTTGTAAACAGCTATAACTTGAAGATAATAAACTATATTACTTATGTATTTTTCTAAAATGTTTTGTTATTATCATTATTGTTATTATTATTATTGTAAGTGGAAGATTGTTGCATTTATATAATTTTAATAAATGTATCGATGAAACGTAAAACCCAAATGCTGAATAGTTACTTCCTTGGTAATTTCGATCGTTTTAAATGAATATTAATAGTATTTTCACATTGCTTTCGGTATACATATATTTTCTACAACATCATTGATTTGATCACCGCACAGTGGGATCGATTTCATGTGCCAGCCATCGGCGACCACTGTGCCTCTTTTCGGGGGCGACAATTGCTGCGGGCAATTAACAATATCTATATATACACGATATTTCGTATTCGTATATTTCGCTTGTCTGCTTTTGGCGGCGTGACGTAGGCGAAATGCTGAAAACGTGCTAGATACTTTTGTATCTCGGTATCTTTTTGTGGCGTGCGTGTGCTGTTGATACTGCATCCGTTAGGTGTGTGTGGCTGAATGCAAACGATGTGAATTTTCGGACAACTATTTGGACGCCGACTTCGATTTCGACTGCGACTGTGACGCCAGCGTAGACGCGTGCGTCCGGTGCGCAGTTGGCTTTGATCAGCTCTACGAGGGGGGGATTTGGAGGGGGGCGGTACTGGCCAAAACTTTTTTCAACTTTGTTTGCATTGAGGTACGTATGTATGTAAAAGCGGCAACATGATGTGGCCACAATTTCTGAGATTTGTATAAACAATTTGCGCGGAGCGGCGCATTTTGCAACATTTAGATGTGATTTTGACGATATGTCCCGTCTATTACACATTAAAATCAAATTGGTTAGCTCATGAAAATGCATATCACGATTAAAAATTGGTTCTTAAATTTGTATGTGTTTTTATTACATTTTTCATGTCGCCTTATTGGTTCCAGATTTATGCATAAGCCGCAGACATAATGGCCCGTGGAAGGAAGTAAGTTTCCGTTTCTGTCAGCCAACAAATTATGCGATAAAACACACATAAATGCGAGGCCCTCAAATGCGTAAACGATATTATTGTATTTACTAGATTTTTATGATATCATAAACGAGGCCGAGCAGCATATTGAGAGTCAGATTTGCGTTAATCATTTGTATAAATTCATTTATTTCTTTTAAGTGTTTTTTAATGGAGTGGCGTGGCGTTTTGTATTTATTTATGCTAATATAATGACGTCAAATCTGACAGTCTGATTTCCTTCACCCAGCCGAATTAGTAGCAGGGAATTATAAATTTGATTAGCAACAAATCTTGTTGTGCTATATTTTACACTTGGCTTGCAAAATAATTTGTTTTATTTTCGATGGGGAGAACTCAGTAATTGATACAATCGATTTGTGTTGGTTTGTCTGACAAATTGCATTGAGCTGATTGCATCGAACATAAATCAAGCAAAATAACTGAAAATATACCGAGATATATATTTATCTGTTGCTTTTTTTTCGATGGGTGTGTGAGGGCGTAATAAAGTCAACACCGAGATAAAAGTCAATTGCATAAAAAGCAAATTATAGGCAAGGGCGTGGACGCTTTTGATAATGATAAACGAAAAGTTCCACAAAACGAAATTTAAAAACAAAACAGCGGAAAGACACTTGTTCGGTTATGCACTTATTCAAGTGATTCTTATTAATTGATATATATTTTTTCGCATTACTGGTTATTGCAATCGGATTTGGACAAACACCACGCACAGCAATTAACTTCGATATCTGAATCTCCGATTTCGATCAGCGTCCGATAAACACACGATAAGCCGGTGGATGCTCAGGTGGAAAGCACGTTAACGCGAACGCGATAAGAAAATGCGGCAGCAGGAGCAGCACTACGTCCGCACATGCTGCCTGCTGGGGATAAACTGGAACTGGATTTTCGGACTCGGAGTTGATAGCACCGAGCAGCAGCGGAATCACAGAGACACCGAGATCCAAAACAGAGACACGGCCACAGACACACACACACACACACACACGTTTCTAACCCGTCCAACAGCAGCAGCAACAACAACAACCATATTGGCCAAACACCAAAAGCTTTCAGGCCCCCGAAGAAATCTGCGCATGAAAACTCGGCAGACGAGAGAGAACGGCAGCATGTTTCCATGGAAAAAGCTCGCCGCACATTTCCCGCTATTTTCACGAGGAAATTGGCCAAAAGCTTGGCCAGGAAAAGAGCTTGTGGTAGGAAAAAGCTGGGTCAAAGTTGGAAAAGCTCTGATTTCTCAGTTAGGTAAAATGAAATAAAATAATAATAAATAGTAATTTAAATTAAATAATTAAACTAAATAACTAAATCATTATCCGCCGTTTTAACGAAATCTATTTATTATTAAATAAGTTTGAATAAAAAATCAAATGCAAACGACTGTACATGTAATCGCTATAGATTATATGTTTTGAAAATGTAAGTAAGAGCTGTTTATAATTAATTAGGAAAATAAGGAATATTTAAAGAATGTGCTCTTAGGAGCAGCGAAATCTAGGTCCAAAATTGGTACAAAGCAGATTTAAGTCAACAAGTACAACAAGTGTTTCGCTAATTTTGACACCGTGTTTATTTATTGTACACTGTTGCCGAAAGTTTAAGCTTAGGGAACAGGAAAAGAATCGGCCATAGTTGCAATGACTTTCGGCCGTGTATTTTGCCCCCAAATTGCAATACCTTTTATCAATTACATTAACTTAATTTAAATGTCAATACTGGGTGTTTTGATTCTTCGTGATAAATACAAGATACCCCAAATTTAAAAATGTTTACCAATGGGCTGTCGCTTTTTTACATTTAGCCATTTTACACAGAATTCAAAGCTGTTTTTGTGGGAAAGTTAAATGGAAAGTTCACTGAATGAATTTCCCATTATTTTCAGGTGGTTTTCCCTCTCCCAAAGTCAAGTGCTCTCTGTTTGCTTATGGCTTCGCTTTTGGAGCATTGTCTGCTGTCTCTTTCTTTGGCATTGTTGTTCTTGTTTACAGAGGGGCGCCTTCAACAGGTTGCCACCCACAATGAGGTGTTTCCGCTGCTACTGCTGCTGCTTGGCAGTCAAAACAAAATGAAAAGCATTTTAAAAAGGGAGACCCCTGGGCCAACACATACACACATTGGTTCACATACAATCATGCAGACTTTCACAAAATGAACCCCACACGAACACACTTACTCCCCATTTTGGGGTGCCCGGAAAATAAAAATATTCTAAAAATTTCTTGTTTCCCTTAAGTTGAACAAGTGTTGGCAACTTCCGTTCCCTGTTCCTGCCTCTCGTTCTTTCCCCTTCGTGCGCCTTTGTTTTGCATATTATTTGCTTTTCAGGGCTGACTTACCAGGCATCAAAAACAAACAAAGCCTCTCCAAGACTTTAAGTAGCAGAAAGTATCTCAGCGACTTACCTGAAAGAAAGCAGATGGAAAACAGTTAGCAAAACAGTTATAATACGAGTAATAATTGTAGCAACCTTATCGGGGATTTGAAGTGGAAAACCCTGCTTTGCAGGAGGAAGGGGAGCTATTTGGGGCAAGGCCAGATAATGAGGCATCTGATAGAGGCAGCCTGACCGCCTCATCGGCATTAATTGAGAGAAACACGAGACTGTGGCATCACGTGAACAAAGTTAAGGGGAGTTCTATTATCCAGATAATACAGGAAATGACACAAAGAAAAGATTAAGAGGACCACATTGGTCTTCCTTTGTTGCCGTCAGAGCATTTAATCTTCCATAATATTATATAAAAGGTAGTCCTTTCAATAAGTATTTCCAGTTAAAAGGATTTTACTTGAATTTTGAAATGTTTCAGCTGGCTCTATAAATTAAATGTAGCCTTTCATAGTAGTCGACAATAGTTGTTGACCACAAGGCAAAATATAAATTACTAATTACGACTTAGTATTCTACCGAAAAATATAATAAGACAAAGCAGCATAGATTAACAAAATTACTCCATATATAAGGTAAAAATACACACGTTTCGAGTCGAAGGCCCCGTTAGCTAGTACTCATAAAAATTCATTAGATTTAGTATTGTATACTTAATTTAATTTTGTTAAAATAATAAAAAAATTAAAAATAATCCATAATTTTTTTTGAAATCCTATTGAACGAATATCTATGTTATAAAATATTTAAGGCGTGATTGGTTTTGTGTTCAAAACCATTCGTATTGTAATATCTTTTTTGAGTGAATTATGTTTGCATAGTCCGCATAGTCTATCAATACCCGCTCCTTTTATGTAAATAATGAATGAAAATCTTGTTTGGCAGAAAATTGTATTGGCCTTGATAGGTGCAACTACCAGCAACCGGCCCATTCTAAATAATTTGTAGTAATTTGGCTAAAATTTCTGTTCAGTTGCATTTCCTAAACTGATCAAGTGCATGACAAATTGCTTTACACACATCAAATTTCTTTGCAATGAAATTCCATTTGGCAGCCACTGCATTTGCATGTTTGAATATATATAATACTGTGCCGAAATACAGAAATTGAATTTAAGTTCATGATTTCATCCATTAAATATTTGGCTTCTTGGCTAACTCAATGTTTATGACTTGTGCTCGGCAAACACGTAATTAAATTTGGGATATGTGCAGAGCAGTGCGAAATGCAATTTACAGCTGCACAAATGTAAATATTGCTCATACGCAGCGTTGGGCGTCTGGAATGCCATTTCTGCGGGCTAGGGGCCTGCATTGGGCATTAACAATTAGGTAGAGCAATTAGTAAGGAGCATCAGTAACTCTGACTTGGTTTGGTACAATTATCCAAATTCTAATTGCCAAATTCCTAGACAAGGTAAATTGGCCAAAGTTATGTGCCTCCGTACAGATAAGCCATGTCAGGTGAGTTGAAAACTAAGTTTGCTTAAGTTTGGCTTGAACTTAAGCTGAGATTTTCAGAAGATATTTATTTTATATGATTCTGTTGGCTTGTGTTACTTCTGGTTTCTATTTTAAAAATGATTGGCTTAGTTGTTTTTACAATTTTGCATGACGCTGACCTTTGGGAATTTGAACAAATTACAATTATACAATAAGTGGCCATAAATATGGGCATTTACTTGGATTTATTGCATTTGCTTGATCGTCAATTCAAATCTTTTTACTTTAACAGCAACATACTAAAATGTATATTCTTTATTTTCTTTTCATAAAATTCAATTATTAAAAATCGGTAGAGCTGTGCTTGTAAAATCAAACGTTTACAAATGAAAATAATTTGACCTTACGGTGTTAATAACTGGAACCAAGAGGAGTCCGAAATGGTATGACATTATTTGACATTTTGTGTTCAAAATTTAAGACGTTTAAAATTCACTTGGTTGACATTTTTAAATAAAAAATGTATATATGGTTACTTAGCTTTACTTAGCTTTATTTTTAGATAAATGAAACGCAGTGAAGCAGTTTGAATCGAAATAAAACGGATTAATGATGCTTTCTTTCTTGATGTCACATTATGTTTATAATTTGAATGATAGTGTTTATATTTCAAGTAAGTCCAAGTTTCACTTAAACTCATGAATTGTTGAACATACAGAGTTTATCTCAACTCACCTATGGGGTTATCCGAAATTTGACTCGACATAAGCTCAAGTCGATTTCCTGATTAATTAGTATGTATATTTCGGGCCCGTTCAACTTTATCAATAGTTTCTGTGTTAGACCGATTCGCGACCGGAGCCTTGTGCTCAGCTTAAGCGCCGCTGGACTTCTGCAGCTGCCCCAGCGCCGAGTGGTGCGTGTTGGCCAGAAAGCTGGTTTGAGGCTTGCCCAAAACTGGACAGGCTCGGCCTGGATCGGATCAGATCTTGGCATTGCGTGCCAGGCAAATAAGCTGCGGGCGCCACAGTCCGGAGCCGTGCACTTAATCACTGCTATTAATAAATCAACAACTAAATCAATAACGAATTCTAATTAAAATGAGAACTAGACAAGCGTCAAATGTGAGGTGCAAAAAAAAAAAAGACTAATTCGCCGCGCGTCGTTGCTGTTTGTTCGTTCAAATTTCACACAAATCAGCTTTAAATGTCAAAACGCATGTTGCACAAATGCGTCAAATGCCAAAAGCGGGCCACCGGCAATAAATCATCATGCACAGATTTTTGAGTCGCGTTGCAGTCGCAGCAGTCTGGATACATTTGCCCCGTGAACCGCTCCGCACGAAAGA
This sequence comes from Drosophila kurseongensis, assembly GCA_018153305.1. Taxonomy (NCBI): domain Eukaryota; kingdom Metazoa; phylum Arthropoda; class Insecta; order Diptera; family Drosophilidae; genus Drosophila; species Drosophila kurseongensis. The sequence goes on along the minus strand of JAECXX010000210.1, from coordinate 8,072,586 downwards.
GTTAAACGTCAAAAACCTGTTGACAGACATGAAAGCAATTTCTGGTTGCAATCGACCGATTTGTTGACTGCCCTACGGCGTCGAATGATTAGCCAGAAAATCAAGATCAATTGGCTGAAACGGAATCGGAACCACTTTAAATTCATTTGCGAATAGCAAATAACAGCGCTAGACTTAGTAGGACTACCAAAAGTGGTTTCTATTACGAAAAGGAAACATTTTTGTGTTTAAATGGCATTTATTTTATAATCTTGTATATTACACCTAAATAGATTTTCAAAGAAAATAATATTAAAACAATTAGGTATATTATAATTTAAAAAAATTTCTCTATAAAAACATGAATTTAGTCCACCTTTAGCTATTTCTATTTAGTAATCTGAAATACATGTCGCTTGCCTCCACAAAACAAAAATGCCGCCTCAATCAACTTCGTGTAGCGTATCCATAAACGAACAAATTTAATAAAAATAATATTTGGATTTTTTATTCGTCGCAAGTTTGGACAGCAACAACAAGAGACACTTTGTATTTCAGTTTTTGGTTGCATTAATTATCGCCTTGCCATGAAATATGCGCGCCACGCATGCGCAGAGCAAAGAAACGCAGCGGATGGGAATGGGGCTGGGGATGGGGTATCTTTTTTGGTCAGGGAGGGTGCGAGGAGTATCCGATCCGAAATTGCCGTTTATATGGCCGGGCAGCGCGTGTTCGCGGGGGGGGGTTTTGGGGGGCTACAGGGGGAGAAGCCTTAACTGACCACCGACTGTTTGTTTGACTGACTGAGTGACTGTTTACCTGGGCTCCAATTAAATTTAATTCAATAAGCCAGTCGATCAGCGGGCGCTACAAATTGCGGATCGCAGTAACTTTCGATGTTTTGCCTAATGAGCAGCGGTACGAGAACTGTCGCTGCGGCGTTGCCATATCGAATATCTGGCCATCGGCCTATTATTTGACACCACTTGACAGCAAGTTAGCCGTTTTCATTTTTTCCTTATCGCCCGATTGTCAACGGGCGGTTAAATGCCGTTCAAATAGGTGCGCCGCCTTCCACTTAATGACAGTGGGAGTGCTGGGCCGAGGTATAGGAGTCTATTAACCTGTATCTTAAATTGTCCTTGGTATATACTTTTCTGTATTTTAGATAACATAGAGTTTGGTTAAAGCCATTTACAACTAGTAAGCAAGAGAGATTCCTTTTAAATATTACAACACGTTAGAAAAATATTGTAAGTGATCAACAGATGTATATTATAAGTCTTTGGCAAAACTTATTTCAACTAGTAAATAATGTCTACAGTAGATGATTGTGTAGATGATTGAGCTATCAACCATTTTGGCAAGAAATAAATTAAACATTTAAAATATACTGAAAAATCTGAAATAAGGTTTAATTTTTTTGCTTCAAAAATAAACCAAAAAAAAAGATACAAAATATTATTTCCTCCAAACAATTAATTCTCAAACATGTGGTTGTTATTGGTTTTATTTATGTATATTTATTTTAATAATATCAATATTAGTTTAAAAAACGGTTACAAAGCTTTCTGTACGCGCCATCATGTGGCCTAAAAAGTAACCAACAGACAAACAGCTTTTGTGACAACCATCAAGAAAGCATTCGGAGTGGTGAAAAGCTTTGTTTATTGAGATAAAAAGAGAGACCGCGCTGTCAACTTGTGGAGCTTCAGAAGGCCAACTCTCTTTCCAAGCCAACTTACTCTCTTAAGCGTTGATAACGATAAGGGTTCCCGCACCACAAAATTCCATAATCCAACTAGGAACACTAAAATCTCATCATCCAACCCGACTTAATTGCAGTCATTATGTGTGCGCCGCCCAAATTGATATTCTAATGTTCATAAAAGCATGTTTCAATCTTATTTTTCGGCTAGATTAAGCCACAAAAGAGGGACAGAGTCGCTGGTTGGATGGGCGATAATAAGAATATAGTAAATCATAAACGGTTGGATGGCTCGGGCTTTCGGCGCTGCCAAGTGTCGTCTGAGCCACATGACGACGGGCTTGCGGTCGTGTGGCATCATCAACACCCTTCCGAGACCCTTCCCCGCCCCCCGCTGAATTTCCTATTTCGTCTTTGCATTGCCATTGTGCAAATATTTGCATATTTAAGTTGTTGCTGGTGTTGTTGCCGCTGTCGAGGCTGCCGCAAAAACTCATAAGCGCATTTTAGTGCCCTCCATGTCGCTGTGTGTGTGCGTGTGTGCTGTGTGTAGTGTGTAGTGTGTGTTTATGTATCCCTGTTCATGTTTGCCAGGTCCTTGCACACAATGGCCGCTGTGTGCGTATCCGTCTTGCCGGATTCTTGGGTTCCCTTCACGCTCCTCCTGCGAAGGTCAAGCGCTCGCATTATGAAACTGACACCTAATCCTTCCTTTGGCAGGGGCTGCGACGGGTCTTGATTGTTTAATTATGTCAGGTGCTAAAAATGCCATTATCGTTGGGTAAGCCACACCACACCCTCCCACGTTGAACACGGTGCGTATGCTTAACCCCTTAATTAGCAGTGGTCGAATCATCAATCCGGTGAAGAAAAAGAAAACAAAACTTTTTTACACCTAAATTATTTGTTGTCCCAAGTTCTCTTATTTTTCTATTCCTAAACTTTAGGGCAATAAATAATCAAGGCAAACAATAAATGAAAATTATCTGTTAACATCTGTGTCACCTTAAAATCACTTAAAAATCGGATTTGGCCCTTTTCAACCTGTTGAGAATGTCATATATTTTGTTGCTTGGGATTTGGCTTTTCTTTTGTTCAGTTGTGAAGTTGAAGCAGAAGCAACATATTGAATTTTGTATTTCTATTGAGTTTTAATCGAATTTACGCTTTTCTTATTTTTATAAGGCAAACTGAAAATCTTAATACGTTTCTAGAGATAAACTAGAAGTGTATTACTTGTTTTGATTTTATTCAAGTGCTTAAACACTCGTGTAAGTACATTTCCTAATTGTCTTATTTGGCATTCTCTTCTGTAATTTTTATTCTGGTGCTTAGATCGCTAATGGGTTAAGCATAGTCGCACCACAGTGCGTATGCTTAACAAAAGCATGGCTTGCATTTAAAGTATATACAATGTCTTGCTTTCTCGCACCCCTGCCGGTTTAATTAATTTAAATTGTGCTGGGGCGTGAAGGTGTAGAAGGAGGAACAAGGTCCTTCAGTTGCTAGAGCTGCAATCTGTTTCACTTAGTTTGTTGTCTGTTGTTTCTCCCCCTGTTGTTTTTCCCACCACCCACTTTGCAGCTGTCGTAATGCACTTTTAATGCACCAGACCCAAAAATCCGGCCAAATCCCAGCTTTTCTTGAACCCTTTAAGCGATTTCTTTGCCCAGGTTAATAAGGGTTTTATTTGGGCCAGCTCTTATTTACCGACACAGGATGCCTCTTAATCATCCAGCTTTGCCCATTGTTGTCTCAGCTCTCCAGATTGCGCTCTAATGATTTGACTAATTGACTACGTGTAATTAGACTACACCAGAATGAGCGACAGCCACGAATTCCAGCGAATTGGGGGAGTTTTTAAAGCTAAATTAGATGCTTTGTTTGGAACTTTGACAGAAGCATTGTTGATTCCCATAGCATTGCAGCAGTTTTTGCAACAAACTTAAGAAACGTGTTGAGCTACACTTTTATTTTTCCTCTCACTCACTAAGCTCTACTTATTTACCTCTTTCAGTTGTACGTTGTTTACTTAATGTATTTATTCTTATATTGCAAGTGCCAGAGGAATGCGAATGAGAAACTGAAAAACAAGATTGTGTGGATGATGGAAATGAAAATAGAATAGAAAAATAAACCGGAAGGATGTGATGGACTGTTATTTACCCAAGGGAAAAAAGGCCGACATAAGGGACTTTTAATTGAAAGCTGACTTTTAAAAATTAATAAAATCGTTAGTTAAAACAAAAAGATTTAATTAGTGATATACATAAATTTAATGTTTCTTTTACCTTATTAAAGAAATAAGAGAAACGTGAAATATACATACAATTCATTGCTGTATCTTAAACTATTATTTGGGAATAATTTAAAATGAATTTATTTTATTTTCTACATATTTTGCACAAGACTTAAAATCCATTTAAGTTGAGTTGAATTGTAAATTAAAGTGAATTCTGTATACATACATTATTTAATATTTAACAGCTCGATGAAATTACTCGACAAAAATACTTTCGCTCTTCAGGGGTAACTTTAATGTATCCCTAAGGATTAACCTACTCAGCTTACTATCTAAGCAACCACTCAGACAGACAAATAGGCGTAGGGCAGTCACAGAAACCCACTCATTCTTATTCATTTTGATTCATTTCGCTTCACTTCATCCTGAATTAAATAAATTGCATGCAATATAATTTAAAGCGCCATGTTTATGTTTGGGCCGCACAAATGCAGCAACAACGAAAACCAGACTTAAATAATGAACAGGGGCAACAGCACTCGCATCAATCACATTTACAGTTCATTAATAAATGCCGACGTAATTTTGATGTACGACAAAGCATTTAACATAGGCCCAAGTCGAGCACACGAGCCAAGAAATAAGGTACGTGGCTGTAAAGTTGCCAAGACCTGAGGGACTTCAAAAACATACACCGGTAAAAAGGCTGCTCGAGAAAAATAATTTAACTTTAGTAAGCTGTTAGAAAATTAAAGAAAACTTCTTATGTTAGAAGCCATAAATTAAAAAGGTATGTTTAACAGTTAAATTAAAATCAAATTCTTCTGAGTTAAATTATTATTAGTTTTGAGCTTTAATCAGAAACTAAAATCTGTTTGAATGTAATCTTTTCAATTTCATTACCTTAGAATACCTTTATTTCACACTCAGTGAAATTTTCCAAAAGTAAAATTTTCTCTTATATAAAGATACCACTATCTTTATATGAACCAGCACTTATGTTTAAGGATTTCGTTAATTTTAAATCAGCGTTGACAGATATCCACTAAATGAATTATAAAGGAGCTGGCGGAAAACCCACTTAGGATTAGCATTGGTTGGGTTGAATCGAAGGAAAGAAGGGCAATGGAGATGGGAATGCGACAGCGGTGAAAGGATCCCACTCACAGCTAATTCATAATTTACAGAATAATGGGAAAACGCTGCGTAATTGTTGTTGCTCCTACTGTAATATCAGAAGGCAAAAGGCGGAACTGCCGGAAACGGGAAATAGCCCGACTTGAGTATTCGAAACGGTGGAAAGTGAGTGGGAAAAAGACAACGAAAGTGGTTAGTTTCCAGCGCCGCAGTTCCGGACTAAATGAGCCAAGTCGTCAGCCAGTCAAGGAGGGTAACAACTGAAAACAGCTGTTCCAATTTAACGCCCCAACTGCGACCACAAGACACAACACATTTTTAGCGATTTTCATATAATGGATTCTGCTCTTACTTGCTCTTCTTAGAAAATGAACGATAACAAAGGCTTGCAAGAAAGGAAAGCGCGAACAAAAAAAGACTGCAAAAAAGAAAATGATTTTTATTGTTTTTTTGACGACAGAAAAGATAATAACGCTAAAATATTAAATTAAATATCTGGCAGTCAAATCATAAAACGGAACATTCTGAAAAAAATTAAAATAAATAGGTTTTCCTCAATGTTATGCCATTATTACATTTTTATTCTAAGCGCAAAATTTAAGTTTTGCAAATCATCAAAATACTTGAGAATTTCCATTGATCAAATCCGTTTTTCTTACATGAAAGTAACTTTATTATAAAGAAAAGCAGGCAAGTTAACGAAATTAAAAAGCATCCTACTCAGAAAAATCTTTTATATTTTTTCAAGAGCTCGATATCTACCGCCTATTAATACAAGTTGTGATAAAAAGCTTATTTTTGTATAAATGTTTCCCATACGAAGGAGAATTAAAATTGTTCACATTCTCGAGATTGTAAAATTCCAATCGCTTTGATTTATTGGCCCTACGCCTCAGGCTGTCCCTGTCTTCCGCCTCTGCTGTCTCTTTCACTCTGGGTTCCGACCCATTGAGGCGTCATGCTAATCCATCTCAAGTGTCAATTCGTGCGTACGAACGGAGGCAGTCAGCGGTTCATTCGACCTGCTGATTGAGCACTTTTTCGGCAGCGGCAGCTCCTCGAAAGTTGCCTTTGTTCGGGCTCTAAGGTTGTTGTCTTCTTTTTTGCGCTTTGTCTTTCGAGCGGAAAATGCTAATAAATAATGCATGCGTCCTTGTGTATTTTGTCTGTCGGCGGGTTAATGTGCTGTCAATGGTGCCAGCGACTTCTCCAAAGAACCCCGCCTCCTGGGCAACAATGCAATTGATTTTGCCACGCCCAGGAAGATGGGGGTCCTCCTATGTAAATGTCGCTGTCAACATGCAGGGCCGGGATTGTACACTCCACTCCCAAGGTCCCTGAGTACTCCCTGCCAAGATAAACATCTGATAAGTGGCTCTGGCCCGGCCAACACAGAGAAACGGGCTCATTCAAAGTGATTTAGTGGCTGTGGTCAAGTGGGCCATGATTGACTCGGCTGCATTAAGGGCCAAACGAAAGACGTATGGGTTGGGCAGGCTCAAAGCCGGGAATTCGGGAAATCTCGAAATGAAAACTGCCTGTGAAACGGTCAGGATATGTAAATGCTCATCACCATAATATAATACAATACATTTCAGAGCCAGCCTAATTTTATTAAACTATGTGTGTTGTCTAACTTTCCCTTCAGTTATTTTTAGTTAGCATCTTTCAGCACAATCACTCCAGTATTTCATCATAGCGAAACATTTGACCTGAATTCAAGTTGCCATCTTATATTTTGATCTCTCAGCTTATGATTGTTTAAATTGGCTTTACAATGAACTTGGCAAAGTTTGCTTCACAGAGCAAAAAGTTGTCAGTTTAAACTTTAAATGGCAAAAATGAAATAAATGTGTTAGACAGCATTCAACAACACTGAAATGTTGATGGTAAAAGCAAGTAATAGCATTTGTAGAATTTACGCTCTCTTGTTGTCTCCACATATTTTATTAAAAAAAAAGAATGACTCTAACCAAATTTAAGTAAAATCGTATCATTCTATTTCTTTATTTTCCCCTGTCACATGCCAGTGAAATTTACAGAGGCTTCAATTTTATCACAGCAAAGGAAATGTATGTGTAGTCGGTACACACAAAAATTGGTCCTCAATGGCACATAAAAATAATTCGCGTTGTAGACATTTTGCCAGCACATAAGCGCACCAAATAAAAAATGGGGCTGCCGGTGAAGGAAAGAAGACATCACGCATACGCACTGGTGACGGGTAGACAGCCATAATGAGATGTCAGCGCTGACTATCAAGTGGCCTCAGTGGCGAGCAGAGCTGCTTGGACCCCAGCGACCGGTTTCAAGTGCTGTCCAAGACAAGACGAGAATGAGAGCGAGGACTACGGACTACGGACCACGGACCACGGACTTTGGACTCCGGACGAAGGAGGCAGGACGATTTCCATGCAAACAAGCCTCAACGTGCTCAACATTTTTTAAGCCATAATGAGCAGCAACAACACCGAATGCCGGGGCGTGACTGTTGAGGAGAACTGCACACGCATAAATCGTATCCTGGACCAAGGGTCCCCGGCAACTACGGACTAATTTTGAGTCCTGCAAACCATCCTTAATGATGACAAATGCGCGTGTCGCCCTCGCCCCGCCCCCGCCCGTCATCGTCATCACGACAATGATGATTGCGACTTACGACAAAGGAGTTGTGCCAAAAGGATAATGCTTAAATAAATTGCTCGGCATTCCCCTAGCTTAGACGCACAAGAAATGTTATTGAAAGTGTAAATTATGTCAAGGACATAAGGAGGAACGAGGGAAATCCTGCGGCTTAAGGCATTTCCCCTTCTCCCCGCTCCATTAATGAGATGTCTCGGCCCCAGGGGAACATTGCCGGACAGATGACAGTTAAAGAGTAAAAGTCATTGGCGAATAAAGCACTCGGCAAAGTTGGCAAAGAATAACCAAAAGTACAATAATTGACGGGCGTAAAAGTTTTGTCCGAAAAAGAAAAAGTTTTGATTGCCTTCAGCCCAGCTTAATGAGCAAGTTCGTTGACATCCTAGTCCGTAACTTGCCAGACCGCGACGTTGTTTAATAATTAAAAAATAAAGCCGCAATTTATGCCAAAGCTGGGTCATTTGCATGCTTATCCAAGGACATTAATCAGGTGGATTGGGCGCCGGTGCATTAGCACGTACTGCAGCCAGACATGCGATGGGGTCAAAGGTAAGAAAGTGGCCGACTGAGTCAGAATTATTTTGGTAAATGTTCACGGCTTTTGGTCACAGCACTCAGTACTCACCCCGAGACAAAGCAATTAAGCTGCTCTTTCAATTGCAAACTGACAGTGCAATGGGCAAACTGTCGGCACAACTCAATGGCATTCGTATTGGCCAGGTGCTTGTCATGGCCAGGAAACCACAAACGCCCACTTTCGATTGCCAACGAACAACAGGGCTAAGCAGCAACAATTGCCGGCCAATTGTATGGCCTTGTTCGTGGGGGAAAATCCTGAAAGACGTTATCCTGTTTCCCGACTTCCCCCTTTTGCAATCACAAATGTTAATCCCGTTGCAGGCTCCCCAGCCGACGTGAACCCAAAGGATTGGAGCCATCGGATGCAAACGGCGAGCGGATTCTGCTTTGGATTTTGAATTTCATATTTCGAATTTATCCAGACACGGAAGGCCTTGGCAAGAAACTGCACACACATAAATCAATATTTGCCGAGGGGAATATTTAAAGGCAATTGGCCGACACTTTGCCACTTTGTTGCACTTTCAATCGGAGCCTATCATGAAAATTGTCTAAATTGAATTGCCGGAAAAGAGATGCCGATAGCAGAAAGGATAACGCTCACTCCACTCTATCGATTTTTCCGTCGGCAAAAGAAACTTTTAAATGCAAAAATTCGTATTAATTCCATTGAATTGCTTTTACAACTGACAAAAAGTAGCTTCGATTACGAAGCACTTACAAAACGAGTTATGCGATGAAATGCAATTAATACAAAAATGTGTTAAATATTTATAAGTGGTATAAAAATGGAATGTAAATATTTTATACAGTCCTAAAGATTCGCATACACTTTGTGAAGTTTTAATGTTTATATTTTATAAATTAAAATAAATAAATAATCTTAAATATAAAAAGTCGCCATTTTATAAAGTAACACCGTTGTTCTGAAATATAAAACAAGATAGAAATAAATTTTAATGTTTTTATTTTATAAATTAAAATAAATAAATATATACTTAAAAATACAATAGTCGCTCAATTTTTATAAAAGGTAAAACCGTTGTTCTGAAATAGAAAAAAAATTACTATATTTCGTAGAATTTATATATACATTAAGAAACAATAAAGTTATAATTTGATTTTCCTTTTTCCCGATTTTTCCCATGGCAGCTATCATATAGCGATTTTTATAAAACTAAAGTCGTATTTCTGAATGGTTTCCCTTTTCTCCCGATTGTTCCAATGGGAGCTATATGATATAGTAGCCTGATCCAACCCGCTTCGTCTTATATACTACCTGCAACAGAAAAAAGACTTTTTTCATCCAAACAGCTTTAAAGTTGTGGGACTTGTTTTCGTAGAAACGGACAAACGGACGTGGCTAGATCGACCTTGTTATGCTGATCAAGAATATGTATACTTTATTACTTGTCAACACTCTTAAAGATAAATCCATTTACTTAATTAAGTTTCAACTTAATTACAAATTTCATTCGTTGGGCTTTCAATTAAGTTTAAGTGCTCGTTTTTCAAGGTCCGCATTTAAAGCCCAAACAAAGAGCATCGAAACTTCCGTCAACTTTTCCTTTGCCATTCTTTTGCCATCCTTCCACCTTTCATATATTTTATCCCCGTTTTTCCTGGTTCTCTCTTTTCTGAATTGGCATGCAATATAAAAGTTTTATTAAGGACCGTGGCCTGTAAAGCTGCCAGATGCAATCGGAGTGCTGTTCTGATGCCCTCGACTGGGACTCGGTCACAGTCGCCCGGAATGTGACAGCTGATGCTACGTGCGAGATGCAGGGATCTCCGCCGCCACACTCATCTCTTAAATCACAGTCAGCCCCACTTGACTTTACGAGGCGAGGAGTCGAGTACCAGGGCAACTTTATGTATTAATGCACTTAAAAGTCCTGGGCACGAGCAGGAGGGCCGTAAGAGAGTGTTAAAGAGCTGCCAGGCACTTGGCAGCCATTCACCTGACATGCAGGGCACATGTACTCAAGTGCCCCGACTTTAAGCTTTATTGGGCTAATTCTACAGAGCCCGATGTGGAAGCAGGAAGTACTAATCATGAAGAGAAAAATAATAATAATAGCAGTCTGTTAATAACTTTTTTATGTCTGAATTTTCAACAGCTTATTTTCTTTTTAATTTGCATTTACAATTCGTGTTGCCAATATCACATTAATTGTTTGCTTTATCAATTGAGCAAAAACTGTTAATGATGGAATATGAAATGTTCTACTAATTAACCTTTTTAATATTTTCATGGATTTAGTATTTTAAAATTCTGTATTCAGACCTGAAAGTTTATCAAAATTTTGTGCTGTGCAGTAACCGGAAAACAACTGCTGCCGACAGCGAGCAAACATACAACAGCCAGAGTAACAAGCTCGAGAATACCATATTTTTGCTCCTAATTAGTTTGCCTCAAGTGCCCCCACAATCCACACACATTTTGGTTGCCACCCAATTCGCTGGTTATAAAATAAAAATTAATTATTTACCAGGCAGGAAAAAGTTGTAATTTTCTCTGTCGTTTTCAATATTTTCAGCATATGAAATGCGATCACATTTTATGGCTGCATTAAGTGCATTTCTGGTATGGCAGTCACATTGTAAATTAATCAAAAAGAAGAAGCGAATCCAGTCAGCTTGCATTTCAAATGGAAATCGATTTGGTTAGCATTCCGCTTTAATTTATTGACTTGTTGCAAGAACATGGCATCTTTTTGATTATTTATGCGTACGATTGGATGCCGTCCGTATGTGAATGATTGCCAGTGTGCGTGGGTGAAGGCTGCTGTAAGTCCTGAATCCCAGGCCCAGATGTAATCATGGACTCGCTGAGCCGTTTCCTCGTCCAGCCGAAGTCTTGGTTAGTCGCCTGCTTAAAAAGCAAACAACATTCCCATGCACTTCAGAACACAGAAATCAATGACAGAGAGAGCGAGATAGAGACAGGTGGAGAAGGAGCGGCTGAAGCAGGGTAAATATCCTTCCTCTGGCTTCCGCCAGGTCCTTTGCGGACCTTTGGTCAATATGCTCACTAGGCCGACAGACGGAAAATTTGAGTGAGTGAGTGAGTTTCTCTTCATGCATGATTTACTGTTCAAGCTTTTGGTCAGGCTCCCGAATACAGGATGCTTTTTCAAAAATAGTTCTATCTAATATATTATGCTGTTTTTTTTTTTTAGAAAAAACAACTCCCATTTAAAATTTAAGAACTGTTATAAATGTACATTAATGAATGTAAATCTTACTTATAGATTTTGGAGAGCAGAATCCGATTGTGACTATAAAAATCTTTCAGGAAACATATTTCAAATTTAAAACATTTCGGTTTTTTTTTATTTTTGAACATTAGAGGCTTTGTTTATTGCAGGCTGGGTAAAACTCAATCAAAAAGTAAAAAATGAATTTTGAAAGACGGTAGATTGAAACAACATAAATGGATGTACAGTTTAATATTTCGTTAGGATTTGAGGATATTTGCTGAGTCCACAAAGATAAGATATAAAAATCCACTTCCGATTTCAAACATTTTTAAAAATGGTTCAAATGTATTGATTTTGTATACAGTCAAACCAAGTGATTTGGGATAAGTACAAACAAACTTAGCTAATTATTCGGAATATTTTCCAAAAATTCATCGACTAATAGAACACCCTGTACAGACCCATCACCCTTATTCAAACGGGAATGAGATAACTCGAGTGCTGAGGCCTTTTGATCGAAAGTTTTTCCCTAATCGCTTCATTGGTCAATGCTTGTCTGCCTAATAACCCACATATCATTTAAGATACTCAACTGGCGTATATAAACCACAGGCTGGCCCTCGACCATCCTTTGCCTTAACCCGCCCACATATATCCCGTTCTCTTTAATCTAAATGAGTTTGCAAACAAATCAAATCAAAATCATTGCGCACATTTGACCAGTCGAGTTCTGAGCAAGAGAAAAATAAATAAATAAATAATTGAGTGCAGCCAACAATAAAAATGAATTTTTGTTTATTTGGTTGCGTGTGTCTGATTACAGTTGAAAGACAAACAAATATAGATGTAAGTGTTATCCAGTACCTAGAAGGATATAGTAGAAGCAGAAGAGGGAAGAGCTGGACGAGAGGGGCCAAAGTCCTGGGGGCAAAGCAGTTGCCACAGAACTTGCCAACGAGGAAAACGTAGAGCGGAAGACAACTTTCCTGTATGGCAACGAATTCCTCCCGTAAGCCACTTCGTATCCCCTCTTTATCCCGCTAAGTGCTCTGTGGCCCTCTAGTAGCGCACTCGCCTTGTTTTGGCCATAAACTTTTTAAAGTTAGCAATTCAATTTCAATTTGCCAGGGCCAACGTGTACATCGGGATCAGCTCCAGCGGAAATGGGAATAGGAACCATCAAAGGTCACATGTATACAAATCTATAGATTTTTCCAAATACACATCTATACAAATATCGTACGAATAGTAATAATAATAACACCAACAGCAGCTGCAGTAGCCGCTGCCATTCGGTGGAATCAGTTTTCCAAACACGTAGCAAGTGTTCGAGGGGTTCAGGCGGGGTTAGAGCCACGTTAGTGGGGATGAAGTGCCGACTGAGGACCATCAAAATCGTTGACCAGCGCATAAATTTGATTTGTGTTCCATAAAACAGAGGGAGCAACAAAAATGTTACGTATACGCAGCGTGTGACACCGAAATGAAGATTGATTCCCGAGGGGTGGAGAGAGATATGAAAACGAGGGCTTGGCTTGTGCTTTTTATAGGTTTTCTCTTTATGTTTTATTCACTTTCTTATTCATTTTATTTAGTTGCAAAAGGGATATAATCTAAGTAAAAATAATTATTTGGTGTTAATGACATTTTAAAGGTGCTGGCATAAAATATTATAGTGTGATAAGCTGCATACAAATTTATTAAAACCTAAAAATGAGTACTCCTCGAAAACATTATAGTTTAAACCTATTATGAATAAATTACTCTTTATTATTATCTAGATTTATTATTATTTGATGGTAAAACTTTATTTTACGGCCTTGTGAAAGATAAACAGCAGTTTTCTTGCATTTAGACTGCCTACCGACAAATTCAACTAAGTTTCTTGAGCATTAGCCCTGAGCAAGCAATGAGACCTTATAATACACAATTTTGCAATCAGAATATTTCTAGACATTCCTCGCATTTTCGTTGTTTGAACAAACACCACCAAAACTTGCCTGCATCTCCATCCAATTCGCCTTTCAATTACGCGGTGCCAAGTTTAGTAGATTTTTATCAGCGCCAAAGAGGATAAAAGTAGGGCAAAACTGCGAGCAGAGTAATAAACAAGCTAAAGCCCAAGTAGTACCACACTAACTTGGCCGGCACGCCCCTAAAACACAATTCTCTAGCGTGTGCGATGGCAATGAGGCCCTCCACAGAGCGACACACCCAGCAATGCCAACCCAGTAGTCCCAGATCGCATCCCTTTTTTTTTTAGTTCGCCCACAACAAGTTGGTTGAGTTAATATTGAAAAAAAGAAAAAATTCAAAGCTGAAAGTTTTCCTTTGTCGCGTAGATTTCAGATAAATTGCGGAAGACTGGCAAAAAGCAAAACTGTCTATGGACATTATAAACTAAGCCCCAATAGAGATATTTGTCAGGGCGGGGCAGGGCGAGGAGTGGATGCGGAGCAGTCAAAAGTGACCCAGGGCTGCAAATTATGCAAAGTGCGAGCGAGCATTCACAGCCAAGTCATAAGCTGGGGGATAAACTGGCTTCCGCAGTCCGTACATAATGTACCAAACAATGTCGGCAGTACCTGCTTATTGGGGGGATTTGCTGGCCCCTTTCGTCCAGGTGGTAAATTCAATAAGCACTTTCGCTAAGTGCCGGGCAAGTCACGCCCCTATTGTGCGTGGCAAAGTTTCGCTCGCTGCAGCTGAGAGATTTCCCCGCACTGCCATTGCATTTTCACCTGATGAAGTTTTCTTTAAATTAAATTTACCCGGCCACCCATCAGCCGACGAAATGTAGCAAAAGATGCGGATGGGCGGATGCTTAATGAATGCCACGGCCAGAACGGCAACATCGAAAATAATAACAAGGACCGCCATATCTTTGGAAGGTTTCATTCAGGTATCCAGGAATTCAGGTTCAAGGCGCCGCCGGCGAAAGCCATAAAAAGTACCCAAAAAAGAGCCAGCCATAAAAAATATCACCTGCTGTGTTATTGTTTTCCAGTTCTTTCCGCAATTCTGCTTTCCTTTTCCATACTGGCCGAAGCAATTTTCCTTGGGGTTTCCCAGCTGGCTCGGGACCTGAATAAAAGTCACCGATGATTGCCATAATAATTTATATCGAGCATAGCCGTCCATGGAGGCTGTCGGTCCGACACCAAGGTGGTGTGGAGTGTTTTGGTAAATTGATAAGAATATTGCTTATGCTGGCGGGCTCTGGAGTGCGCATACGCTGCGTATACGTTATGGGGCTATGATTGATGATGCTACTACAATTTCAATTAGGCTGCGGTCTGCCCGCTGGAAAGATGAACTCCCGTCATGCACGATATTTTTATCCACCCATTGACGTCGGGTTATATATGGTTGTGCATTTGAAATGTAAATGAAATGGGAAAAAATATTGTGAATATTTTCGGAAGGCAACGGAGCATTTAATATGCCTTTTGAGCTTTCGAAAGGTTAAATGTATTTCAAATGTGTTTGGGCAAACGTTGTAGGAATATATGGCCTTTGTAAAAACGTTATATTTAATTTAGTCCGTTTTTTCCCTTGATTAACTGCAACAAATTAAAACAGTCCCTCGTTTTTTTGTCCCTCCATCAGCTTAATCCCGAAACGTATTTTTAACACCGTAGACAATCCATTTAAAATAGTGCTTTCACTCTTTTTGCGAAATGTTGTCACCCGCCACGAAAAGGCTTTGGCGTTGGCCCATGAAATGTAAACAATTCTAGTTTGTTTTCCTTTTTTTTTGGGCTACCCTTGGCTGGAGCCCCGCCCACACGCCATCCAGTTGCTGGTTTTTTAAATTAAATTTTTCGTTTCTTTCTTTGTAGTTTGGGCAATGGAAATAAACAAAAAGTTTGTTATCCTCACCGGCTATCCACGTGGGGCGAGTGAGTAGGTGCGGAGTGGTTTGGTTTTCATTCGCTATTCCGGCGATAAAATAAATATGAAGCCAGCAATAGATTGGGCAAACAATAACCGACGGAATAGATATGGCCACAGAGAATTCGGAAATGTGTTGGTAGTACAGGGAGTGCAGCGGGTTGGGACATGCTTTCACTTTCTGTTTCATCACTCGCACGTTTCACGGGGGAAATGGATGCTCGACGTTTGCGTTTCAATTTCCGTTGATTGAAGTTGCCAAATGACTTGCCAAACACCTGGCCATGGCGACCAGGCCAGGCCAAAAACAGGCCCAGATCTATGCCTAGTCGGAGTCTGGAAATTGAGAGCAATCAGCTGCGGAAACGATGGCAATTAAATTGAATGCCAGCGCCATTAAAGATGAGAGGCTTGAGGAGTGTTGGAAATGGAGATGGAAATGGATATTTATTTTGGACTGTTTCGAAAGTACTTATCCCGTCTGGTCTGAGAGTTTTATGAGCTCATCAGCTGCCGCCGGGGATGCCATCAAATGTTAAGCTCGAAAACTTTCGGCCTAAGTAGTTTCATTCAATTAACACAGTTTAAGCCACAGAGTTAACTTAGTCTTCGCTCGGCTCGACTAATAAACTTTTAATTGAATTCTAAGCCATCACTGAGACTAGAAAACCTGTAAAATGTTCCCGTCACCATCCTCGTAACGACTTTCCGTTATGGCAACATTTCAATTTCCCTGGTCCTGTGTGAAAAATTAATGCCAAATTCGAAACAAATTGCAAAAGGCGGTGGCAGAGTGTTGAAAGTGACAACGGCAGGCAGCGACAGGGACAGGAAGTAAAGGATGCCAACAGGATGTCTAACGTTGGCGCAGAACTGCCATAGGAAAACTAATGAGCGGGTGGCTATGGTCTGATTCCTACCCTATAAACTAAAACTAAAGGTTCATTTTAATCTATTCTTTAGAGTAAGTAAAGCTTGTGATATTATTACAACATGTCGTATAACACAGATATGCTGAGACGATTAATCAGTTATAGTGTTAAATTAAAAACGACACAATAAACACAACATTTACATTATATTTAGTATGCCCGGTATCTGACTTTTGATTTATGAGCATTTAATATTTTTGGCAGCCTTTTTAATGTAACAAATAGGTCGACTCAAGGGAAAATACTATATAGTCAAAGGAGCGTAAAATGCACAGATTGCAATTTAATAGCATTTTTATGTCGCGGGTTAGACAAGCTTAGAATGCCATTAAAGTCTTCGACAGACAAGCCTCGCAAAGTCCTATATACCCCGGCATCTTTTGTTTGACTTGGTGCAAAACGTTTTTGCCAAAATATGCCCGCAAACCTCAACAGAATTTTCAGACAGGGGGAGATGGAGTTAGTGGCGAATCCACTTGTTCACTCTCCACCCGAAAAAAACCAACATTCACAACCAAATAATGTATGGCTGTGCGTGGGTCCAAAAGGCGGGCTTTGGCTCAGTTCGGTTTGGTTTGGTTTTGGTTAGGGGGTTGGCATAGTATACTGGTGGCAGTCGGTGGCTCAGCAGAAAATCAATGTTCGCAACAACAGCATTGGCAGGAAGAATAGGACGAACAGGGACGAACAGGAGAAGGAGCGGCGACATCTTGTCAGGGCCGTCACCTCGATGCCTAAGGAATGTTTTCCGCCCACAAGCCGACTTGTTTCCTTGTTTTTCCGACAGGGGCCCCTCTTTCTCCCACAATCATTAAATTTATAAGCGCTAATATTGTCAAAGCGTAACGCAACAAAGAATTCCACTCGGAGTCCTTCCGTCGGATCAGGTCCTTGCATTGTTATCCCCGGCATGCTTCCACAGCAGTCAGCTTTTGTCGAGGGAACATAAATTAAATGGCCAAGGCAATAAAAACCAAATCAATTTGAGCGTGAAATCGATTTTCATTTCTCTCCCACTCGCTTGTTGCTCACTGCCAGGAGTGCCAGGACTGCCAGTACTGCCAGGACCTCCTCCGGCGCCAATCGATAAATTCTCGATTGCAACAGGTACGACTGGCCGGCGGAAAGGACCTAAATCAACGACTCTGTCATGGTAATGGCGCTGGTCATGCCCGACCCAATAGCACCATCGTTTACTGCCTTGATTAATGTCGCTCTGCGGAATGGATCGGCGGACGAAAGGTGCGGATTGTGCACTGGGTTCGGGATTGGATTTTTGCTTTTTTGCCCTTGCCCTTTTTGTTGCTTTGGACTGCAATCAAGGTGCAGAAAGTCCTCGATTCGATTACCTGTACGGAGTCGTTGATTGTTGAATACCCTTGAGTTACAATGTTACGAAAATAATCATTAGGTGGTTAAACCTACTCAAAGCAAGAAAAGAAAGGAGCTCACAATTTTAGATTTTCGACACATTTAAAAAACGAAGTTTAAAAAAACAACTAAATAATATGTAATAAGAAGTTGTGAAATATGATAGGAAAAATATTTAACTAAACATAATATTTAGATAAGCTCATGTAAAAAAATTCTAAACGGGCTTTATGATATAATAGCGAAAATTAAATAAAATGTAATGTACCAAAAAAAAAAAAAGAAATGATTAGCTCACCAAGATGATTGTTAAAGACGTTTAGTAAGGACTTAGGGTTTTCCTGTTACTAAATCAATTTACATTTCAAATTTATTTTCAAATATTTTATGAGAGTAACTAACTATAACATTAGACAAGCAAGAGCAACCTTAATTCGTAGCTCAACTTGGAAATCTCCGTTGTCATTATTTTTAATTTGCGCATCTATGACATCAGTCAGCCAGGAGGCCTGTTGCAGGACCTGAACTTAGACCACCGCTCAGGACCTCCTGTTGCAGATTGTCCTGCTTTTCCCACACTCGCTCCGTTGACAAAGCAATTTCCGCCAACTGCAAAGTACACAAGAAGACATCGACGATGCACAGTGGGTCAGCAGACCTAAAAACGTTTTAAAATTCTAACTTTTTTAGTTGCGCATGGATTATTTCAATTTAATCCATATTCGTGGTGATTCTCCAAGGATTGCAAATGTGTGACCCTTTTTAGAATATATGTGACTTTCAAAAAAAAACATAAACGCTTGTATGCCATTTTAATGCCAAATGTGTTCTTTGAGTAGAACTTTGTTACATGTAGATTTTCTAAGTCTTGACATTAATAATTCATAAGTACAAACAGTTTCAAATATCTATTTTGCAGGTTGCATAATTGCCTATCATATGTCATTAAAATTATCTTCTTTGGTTAAAAAGCCATAATTTTGGCAACATAAACAAAAACTTCGCCACTGTGCGCCGAGTGAAATAGAACCAGGGAAGAGGGGGAGGGTGAGCCTAGGTGAAAGAACGCAGGATTGGGGCTAAGTTGGGCAGTGTTTCCTGTCGGTGGCAATGGCTGCTCACTTGTGTGGCAGCTTCAGCTTCCGCCACTGCCACTTGTGCATACATAATCAACAATTAAAGATTAAAGCGCCACAGACAAAGTTGGGCCTGCAGGCTGGCTTATTAATAAAGGGGTATGAAGAGTGACGCACATGTTGCCAAGTTGACCGGACTTGGGAATTCCTTCCATTTTCTTTGGCTCTCCTCCTGGTGACACTCTTAATTGCATTACGCCCTGTGGAAATTGCAAAGGATGCAGCCAAGACCCCCTATTCTCCCCTTGCATTTTCAAGTTTTAATTGATGCCACACAGCTGAGGCCGAGGCATTGTAATCAGGGATATTTCCTAGCAATTTCCTTTGAGAGCTGCTCTGATTGTCTGACCATAAATAAAACCAGCCTGACATCATTAAAACATACTAAGTGGATCGTGTGACGTCGATACTGATACATCGATGCAAATGTAGATACGTTTCATTAACGCGTCACGGCCTCAATTAAAAAATATTTATGTCTGCTCTCAATTTAAATTCCACTTGGCAACGCCGAGTTTCAGTTCGATATCAAACGATTTGCATATCGCCGATGAATTACGCAGATTGTCAGTACATAAACGCCCACGCACTGCCATTCAGAGGACGAGAGAAATCCTCTTCAGTCAGCAAAATCTTTTTACGAATTCGCCTTCTGGGACTTGGCAGGATTCAAAGTTGCGTGCCGTATCAAAGTTATCTTTTTGGCATTCCACTGGGGGAAAGTGGGACCCAGAGTTGGACCAGAAAGACACACTTAACACCTCGGCACGTGAGTTTCCAATTTTGGCGACAATTGCTATGCCAACACACGTCTGCACAGGTAAAGCATCGAATTTAATTGAACAAAAATGGCTGCGAAAGCAGTCATTCAATCAATACTTGTCGTCAGTTTTTGTTTTTGGAGTAAAGTAAATTAAAGCTTGAATTTCGTAGGAGTCTGAATATTGTAGCCTTGACAGGACAAAATAAACACAGCTTTTATTAATTAACCTAAGTGATCCAGAACATAAATTGGTTTCCAAACAGTTCTTAAGAAATACAAATTTACTTAAATTTTGAGAAAAAAATATTTTGAGCCGAAGATGAATTATTTTCTCGGTGAAAATTTGGTTTTAAGCCATTATATACGCACAGCATTAATTCTAATTATATATTTTTATATTTGAATCAAATTAACATTTAATACTAACTGCACTTAAATTAAACTGTAAACAAACTTAAGCAATAAGAGGCTTTTAATTAGACCTACCATGCAAGTAGGTCATTTAAAAACATTAGGCACATAAATAACCTGCTTTAAGGGTAAACATGACAAACTAAATATCAAAAACGTTTAGTTGTGTTCTTTAAATATTTAAATTTAAATTTTGCTCAGCCATACGCAACTTGCCCTTCCTTTTGATTCTCATGCCAGCGGCTATAACCAGCTTATTAAATTGCAATCAATCTTTCCTTAGAACAGAACAGAAGAAGACGCGTCATCGCCGGTTCACATTGAATTACCCATTTTACTGACATGGCTGTATCTGTAGCTGCACCGAATCGATAAAGAAAGCGAAAACAAAATCGAACGCGAGCGAAGGAAACACCTGGCCAATGTCAATCGATGACCTTGCACACAATGTCAGGTGTGCAGCGAGGGGACGAAATGGGGTATGCATATAAAACAATGGAAGAAATGCCAAAATAACACATTTGCCATGCATGCTTTCCCACTCCACACAGACACTTGTTGACCTCGTAATTGCTTTTGTTATTCCACCTTTGTTGCACACAGGAAAACAAAAAGATTTAGTTTTCATTTCTCATTTAACTTTGTTACCTTTGACAAGGGTCTTGTGTGCTTCTTTGTGTAATTAAACTTAACTTTTTAGAATTTGCATTTGTGGTTTATCAAACATTTTTCCCTGCCAAGAATTTAGTTTTAAAAAATAATATTACAGGCCACTTTATCTTTACAAAGAGAAAACAAATTTATACGAATTTCTTAAGATACACATTCTTTTGTTTTGAGTAAAGAAATCCAATGAATAAATGACGACGTTATATTTTTAGTCACACATTTATACGGCATACCTTAATGGGTATTTTAAAACCCCAAGGGTTTTTGGGGTATACCATTGATTGACTTAACTTGTATGATAAGTTAAAATAGGGCGGATTTTTCCGGAATGCAAAGTAGTTTACTTACCGATTGTGTAGGTGGCACCATCCACCGTGAATGTGGCCGCTTTGCATTTGTTGAAGAACCGCGAGGCGAAATCCAATGCGGAGTTTTTCAAACTCGACGATACCCGGCGGATGGGTGAGTCCGGACAGGAACTGGGATTCTGCCGCTCCGGCGACACCTGGTGGTGCAACACCTGCTGGGGCGACATGGCCACCACCCCGCTGGTGACAGTGTTGTCCGAGGTCAGGCGTGCCGTGAGCACTACAGGTGCACCCGGAGTGGATGTGGATCCAGGAACAGGAACAGGACCTCTGCTGGTCACAGGTGTGGCAGTCCCGGGAGCCAAACGACGTGGCATATTCGACTGATTGAAATTCGACATTTTGCACACTCGCGCGTCTCGTTTCCCTTTAGCTATTTGGATTTTTTCTCTGGCGCAGGTCACTTTATAACACTCATTTTGTTGGACACTGAACAAAGGTCAGGGTATCAATTAGGCACCTGCTCACCCGAAAAAATTGTTATAGGAGAGATCTGACCTTTGCCAACCCAATTTGTTGCAATTAACGTTTGGAAATTGAAAGGCAAACAAAATTTCGTTTGCCTTGGACGAGGACTGCAGGCGAATTTCAGGGTCGCAAATAAACTTAAAAAAATATATTTTTCTTATGGGAGTATTATGGAAACTGCCTATAAAAACTAGCTTGAAGTAAAAATAATTAAATTTTTAAAAAAGGTATTTGCTGTGTAAAATAACACAAGTTACAGTTCTATTCAGACTTTTCTTTGCTAGCAAAATTCGATTAAAAAAAATAAAAATAAATGCTCTAGTAAACCAACAAATTAACTTTTTATTACTTCGTAGTAAGAAGTGTCCCAATTAAAAAATTAAACTGCTTGTGCTATTCAAAGATAATGTTTTTAAATTGCAGCATAAATTTGAGAAGTTTAAATGCGGGTTTGAACACTTTTTGTTTTAAAAACCGAAAATATTTGTGGAGTCGCCGCAGGCGTGCCAACCAAAACCCATTTTCAATTTGAAACATTTAATTGAGCAATAAAAAACGTCCGAATGTCTCATTACAAAAGTTAATTTAAATATTTTCCCGTAACCGCAATCCAACAATTTGTATCTCTGTGTGGAAATGTGTTTTTATGCTGTTCTGGGCGTAACAACAATAGATCCGTATCAATTTATCTGTCAACCCTCTTTGCTGTTGTTTTGCGACCGTTTCAATTTGTTATACCCAAAATTTAAGCAAAATTGCAATTACAAATGTGAGTGTGCGAAAAGCAAAATCCTGGAAAATTAGTGTCCACACACAAACATGTGTCGAGTGCCACAGAAAAACAGGTAAAGCACCAACGATGATGATGATGGAGATGATGATTGCAGTCAATAAAAGGGGAATTACCCAGGCTGAACCAACGATTTGTTGGGTGGCACAGGTTAAACGGATGCGGAGAGGGGTTAAATGGGGGTCGGGGGAATTGCCGGTACTTTGGCATTGAGTTGATGACTTTGCCGCTGTCTCTGGCATATTTCTGGCCCTCTAAAATGCGACGAATTAAAGTAAATTGCTTGGAAATAATCACATCCAGTGCGGCACTCACACAGGCAGGCCTAGCCACGCACAGATACACACCCACACACTCTCACAGGCAAAAACAGGCAGAACCAAGCAAAACCAGGCAAAACCGCCAGACAATGAGTGGCTGGCTTTCTGCGGCTAAATTGCCCCCGGTTCCTGCCCGCCGCCTATCAGCCAGCGTTTTGTGATAATGGCATTCAAATGTATACATTAGAGGTTTTGCTGTGTTCCCGCTTATCTCGCTGCGGAAAAGGCGCCGGGAATTGCCACATCAAATGCCACAGAAAAAAAAACAAAAAGAAAAAAACACAGAGACAAACAATGGCCATAAAAATAAATTCAAACGCAGATGGGTCACTATCCATGAAATGTGCGTTGTTAATGACAGACTACCGGAATAATTCTCTACACTTAAGCTCTTTTCAAAGGATTCTAATCCGCAGCCCGTGGTTAAACTTTCAGCAGCGCACAAATCATAATCCACATAAAAAACCACTCAACTTTCTATCCCGCTTTTATGACTTTGTCTGCCTGCCTTCAATTGCGCTATCATTTATGTTTTTCATTCATTTACTTGCGAGAAAGGTAGAACAAATTTTAATGTTACTGCGCTATATAGACACTCCTGGTTTTATTTTTAGCCTGATTCGCTTGTCTAGCTTTTGTTTATATCGTGTCAACACTCGAAAGATGGACTCAATGTCTCGATTCTACAAAAAAAACCATAACCATAAGACTTGGATTATGGATTTTCCGGTCGTAAGTTTTATGTTGTATTTCAGTACATAGAACAAAAAACTATCATCTTCAAATGTATACAATATAATTGGAGATGGAAATTGAATGTTGAATTTGAGATTTAATAATTAATTAAAAATTAATGTTTTTTTTTTTTGTATACAAATTACATGTTATAAATAGTTGTGTGTTACCCAGCGCTTTTTACTCAACCCTTTCATGACTATATGTAACTCCAAAAAATAAAATGGTGCCAATTTTTATTGAAATCCGTGGCTAAAATTCTAGTAATACCGATTGATTTAGGTGTTTTTTTTTAACTGGGGATATCAAAATGTTCAAAATCTATAAGCGCTAATTTTTGTTTTGTGTGCAAGAGGCAAGTTATAGTTGTGTGTTTTCCAGCGCTTTCACTTAATTTTTTGTTCGCTGGGCCATACTAATTAATACCTTTGGGCGTTTGTCATGCATAGGTGTGCGTGCCTATGAGTGTGTGTGTGCATGTGCGAGTGTGAGTGTATGGGTGTGTGCGACCAGGTTGGCAGATAAATTGCGATGCTCAGTGGCTTGGATAAGCAGACCGGCTTTAATTTGGTAAATTAATTCTGAAATATTTAGGTCGCAAATATCCAAGCCCCCGCGGACACACACCCCGCCCCGCCCCCGCGAAAACCCAACCCCTCGCACAAGGTCACGGCATGAGGAAGCTCGTAGCAGATAAAAGACTGAGCTATGTATATATATCGAACAAAGAGTGCACAAAAAACGGAGCGGGAGCCAGCTCTAACTAAAGAGAATGCTGGAAATTTAAGGATCCCAGGATATAGGGATATAAGGATACAAAGGGGGCGGCTGTTGGCAGCCTTTGATTTGCGCCGAGCATAATCAACTCAGTTGGAAACATTTTCGCGTTGAAACTGAAAAGGAAACTGCCGGAAAAGCAGATACACCGAGCTAAAAAAAAAGAGGAACGACCCGCAATGGACAAAGGCAAATTGTTGAGGCCGGGCCCAGAAATGTATATGTGCGGACATAAATAAAAATAAAGGGCCAGCAAATATAAACTTTGGGTAAATTTTGCGGCTTAAGGACAACAATTGGCTGCTCACTTCCTTGCACTGGCCAACAAAAGCCAGACAGCAGCGACTTTTGAACTCCTAATGAAAATTAATCAAAAATGTTGTGCGGCTTGTTTTGGCTAAATGCGATCAAAGACCTATGCAAATTGGTTTAGTTTTTTCGAGTTTCGTGTTTTCTCCTTCGCCCCGTCCCTGTTGCTCAGTGTAATTTTGGAGTTTTATTTCCACAAGCCACCCCGAAAAGGCCACCAAACACCTGAAAAGGGTTCCTAACCCCAGTTAGATCGACTGGGCAAAAGGGTCGGGTCAAGCCAACGCCAGCGGGGTCGGGGGGACTTTTGTTTCAGGTCGGTTTCAGGTCATATCATTGCCGTCGAGTTAAGTGTTAATCCGCTTTTGTTATTGTTTGGCACACAGCGGGCGTTGGGGCGGAGGATCAGGTGTCCTTTGCCGGGAGGCGTCACGGTTTTTCTCCTCTGGGTTACATAATTGTTAATTTAAAGTGTGTTTAATGCAAAATGTAGTCGTCGCTGTCCTTATGCCCCAATTGCTGGGACCTCGTCCTAGTCCATCCGAGCATTAACCTGTTAATTTATCGAGGGGCAGAGCAAGACAAAGCCAACAAATTGCTGGGCAAATATTTGCTGTTAGCCAGCGATTTGTTGTGGCTTCTATTACGGCCAGCCATCGGTCAGAAGGGCAACAGGTTCGGAACAGAATAAAAGCAACAAGTTGACTTGGCCAGCCACTCCACTCCCAGCGCAATTTTCCTCTTTTCTCCTCGAATATATATATATATTTTTTTTAGCAATTTCCCGAGTAATTAAAATTGCCACTCGAATCACTTTTTTTAGCCAGGAACTTCACTTGGTGGTTTCACCCGAACTATGCATACACACAGGACGCCAGCGAAGCCGAAGGACGACAACTACGAGCGCGATTCGGCGGAAGTGGCAGTCGCGATGGGAGGCACTTCCTGTTGCTCTCGGCTGGGCGTATTACCTTCCGGCAAACGTGTTGCCAATCAACTGACTGGCTGCAAATCATGTCCTTGCCTTCAGCTGGTAGCCGTTCTTGGGAAGGAAGAGCGGACGCCTCAAGAGCGGAAGCTCTCGGAAAGAGCATAAATCAGCGCCGATAAAAGCTCTGGGCCAACCGAAAAGAGAGGAAACCCGCCGAGGAAGAGAGTCGTGGCATTGAAACCAGAAGGCAGTGGCTCTTATTCTTTATCAACGGATATAAAAATGCACAATTACTTTATTATAGAATAAATATTTGTATTTCTAATAGTTGTAAATGCTTTTGCTTAAAAAGAAAAAGAACGTTTTGCCTACATTTACTATTTAATCAATACAAATATTTATTTCTGTAAAAAATATAATTATCTACTTCCTAAGGAACTGTAAAAGGTTTATCCAAATGTGCTGATTGGATTTTTTTGGATCGATTTTTAAATAGTTTGAGATATTTTTATCAAAAATAAAATTTTATCATGATGAAAATATTTTTTATAATTACCTTATATCTGTCGTCTTAATTTAAAGATTAGCAAGCAAATATGAAACACAATTGCAGATAAGAAAAATTCCAAAATAAAAGTTTTTGTATTATTTGATGTTCTTAGATTACATTTCATTACAAAATAAGGATTCTTTAAGAACTGGGTTATTTGACTAATTCTTCTGTTACTATTAATTAAAATACATTTTATAGAAATTTTGAAATGTGTTCGTCATTAAAAAAGTAAATAAAACAAAAATAGCACGTAACATTTCTAATTTATTTATACAAACTATAGTTCACAGATTGTACTAGTCTATTAACATATTTCAAGCACTTTCCCTCGCTTCCCACATATCTTATCATCCAGAATAGCCTTGAGTTTTCTATTGATTAACTATGTGCGTCGGTTTTTGCTTATCTCCTGCAACAGCTGATTACAAAGGACTCGAGCCTCTGTGTCTCTTAATTTTCAGAGCTTTTTACCACGAAAAGCTCACAAACTCTCTTCTTTAGTTTTCCACTGCCTGCCGCAGGATGGCGCCCTGGTCGCCCAAAGGAAATCTTAGTTTGTCAGGAAAATATTTGGCGGTAAATCTGAACGCATCGTTTTGGTTAGTCCTGGCACCAAGGATATATTGACAAATGGCTGGCGTAACGCAGACGAGTCGTGTGTAATTTATAACCCCACTGCAGACACGACAAACGACCAAAGACAGCCAAGCAAAACCATAAACAAAAAGGAAAAAACCGAAAAAAAAGAAGAGCGGAAAATGCTAAGGAGTCACCCAAACATTCTGCAGGTGTTTAGTTATTTATGCCTTGTCACACGAAGTCTGCACTTCGCATGTGGAAGGCAAAAACAAATGCTCCTTGCTGAGTGCGCGCAGACATCATCGGAATGGGTTTCCCCAGCTCAGCCATAAAGGATTTGACCCAATCCCAATTCAGTCCTTACGCACATTGTCGCATTTCTCACATTTAAACCGCTCTGCAAACGCTGGGCTGCGAATGCCGAAAATGCTCGAATAAAAACATTTATTGAGCGGTCGTATAAACGAGATTTGAGCAGCTGCCACAGCTAAGTGAAAGTATGTACACTTACATGCAGACAGTTGATTTTCGGGAAATAATGTGACTGCTAAAATATGCACAGCACTAATTGAAAAAGTTGTCTGGGGGAGCCAAGCGTTTTGTGATCCATAATTCAGGGAATGACTGTAAATATTTTTTCAGATTGCATCTGTTAATTGAAAACTTCAAATTTTAATTGCTTCTCTGGAAAGCGTCTAACACATTTTCATACCGAAATTCCATAGCTCGAACTTATATAACTCGAATAAGTTATAAAATTAATTGGAAAAGTAGTAAGAATAATTATTTTCTTTGTAAATATTTTCCATTTAAGTAAATTGTTTCAAATAAATATTAATTATGTAAGTATTTATGACCTTTAAAACTAGAAACAATTTTAAACATCCAAAATACTTAAATGTAATGTGTGCATTTTTGATTAGTCCTTTCATATTTCATTTCAGAGGACCTGCCTGTCAAAGTTTATAATTCAACTTTTTATTTTCCTTTTAAAATCTCTTTATGCTGCTTTCTAAGCCACTATCTCCGGTTTCAGTCTTTTAAATTGCAAATTTCACGCTTATTAAACAATAGTTCAAATTTCTGCACCCGACTCGCACCGCCCACTTTTGTTAAACATTGTGGTTGACTCTGGCCATATATCTAGCTGAATATCAGGACTCGCGTGATGGCCACAAGTCAAGTCAAGTCGAGTGGAGTAGAGACTGCTCGGTCTCAAGCTGTGCTGTCTGCCCTGCCTCCTCATCTTGGGTATTCCACTAGACTATCATGACATTTGAATAATGCGAGCACATTTGGCATTTTATTTTATCATCAGGCATTTGCTGATGTGCTTACACATCTGCCCTTGCTTCTTTACAACAAAGGAAGCATCATCTCCTGATGAAATTAAACTGCTGCCGCCGTCCTTGGTCCTTGACTTGAGTTGCTCAGCTTTTATTTGCCTTTACTATTAAATTCTCATTCATTTGTCTCATCATTTCGCTCACGCCCACAGGGCGGATGAGGAATGGGGCGGCCATTTTCCTTCCTTCCTTCCTTCTTTTTTTTTTGCTATCCCATCAAGGGGCGTGGTCTAATTACAGCTTGGCGAACTTTTTCATTGTTGCTGCCGTAAAAGTGAAGATTGCAACAATTCTTTTTTAGAGGGCCATAATTTTCGGTAAACTTTCCAATTAGAAGGTTAAGTATACGCAACGTAGGTCAGACATAATTTTTTGTTGGCTTGGCAAAAAGTTTTCCAGCAGCTTGTTATTACTACCGCCACTCTGCCGCTTGGCCCATTTTTCTTTCGCGAACTTCTCATAACAATGCATTGAAATTTTGATTGCAACCATTAAAATGCAAGAGCTGCTCGACGGTTTCCGCCCACTTGCCACCCACATGGCAGCGCATAATGAGCATTTCACGCAAGTCCCGCAAAGCGCAAGGTCACCCAAGGACGACATCGCAATTGTTGCTGGTGGTGCTGTTGTTGTTGCCGCCCTTAGTTACTGCTGCCGCTCGTGTTTTTTATAATTTGCCACAATGGGGACGAGAGCAGCAGCCCCAACAGCGACAGCCGCAGCAATTAGAGCTCGGAAAAACGAAAACAAAACAATCCAGCCCGAAAGAGGCAAAAAAGCGGAAAACAAAACTAAAACACGAAAAATGTGCAAGACAAATTGCCATGCCAGCTTGAGCCAGCCAAAAATAATGTGAAAAGACAACATGCAACATAGCAAGTGCCCAGAATGTTGCACAATCGCCCAGAACACTCAAAATAAAAAACGGAATTCTATAAAAGGGGGAACTACAAAAGATGTGATAATTTTCTAAAACCTTTATTGATTAAAAACCGTTTCTTTAATGTAGAAATTTTGTATTCAAAAAAATTTTTTTTTCTTATACTTTTAATAAGAAATTTAAACGTGCAAATAAATGGGGTTTTTTTACCAATTTATTTTGGGCATAAAATCAAGAGTGTGCCTGCTGCGTAATTTTTTTTCTGAGTGTATGAGGCCATAAATAAATAGTTAAATATGGTGAGTAATGAATTTTCGTAAATTTATTTGATAAAACAAATTGCATAAATTTAGTTTGCAAAATATTTTTAAGAAGTTTAAAGCTAGATACTTGAAAACTCAACAGTAATTTTGCAATGCAAATGTTCTGTCATCAAAAATGCAATTCTTTCTGTTGAATATTAATTTGATTTCGCATATTTTGATGAACATATATTCAGCGAATATTGCAGCTATTCAACATAATCTGCCCATGAAAATATTTTACATTAAACTTCTACCAACATTTAAACTTGGATTATAATAATGACCACAATTTTCGCTTTGGTCAACTGAAGTTTCCGTGGGAGCATGGTAGTTTTTGAACCGAACGCAGGAAGCAGGCAAAGCCCGGATTATTTTCCTTTTCGTTAACTTTTCTCCTCTCGACAAGTACATCAAAATAGTTTCCCCGAAATAGAAGAGCGGAAAAAAGTGGACCGCAACAGGCACTTGTAATTTGTTTTTGAACCAAGGCAGAAGGAATAAATCAATAAAACTAAAGCATGGTCAGGCATAAAACGTTGTCGAGGCTGCCATGAAAAACTCTTGGCCTGAGACGTGGGGCCTGGGAGCGTTTCTCGGTCTCGTTTCTCGAGTGTCCACTTGGATCAACCTCGAGGCTCGGTTGAGAGCTCCCACCCTACCCCCCGTCCGCTCAAAAGTGTATTCTGGGATTTCGATGTAATACAATGCAATCCAAATATTGATTTGCTGTAATTGTTGGCATTATTATTACTATGCGAGCTGATTAATGCGACAAACGACAAATAACAAGTCCCCCGGCCGGATGTGTTATGTATTCCCGGTCGTATTTCGCCAGCTGCCTCTGAAATCCAAGTCATTGTGGCACAATGTTAATCCAACATTTATGAGTCACTTATTGTGCGCTCATTATGTAAAGGGCCGGTGCAAGGAGGCGGGGGTCAACATAATCCAGCAAATGACCCGCCCAGCTGGTGGCATTGACTTCACCCACATTGACCACCCAATCCCCAGAGAAACAAGTTGACTGCATTCCGTTTGGCCCACATTTGTCGCCACTCTGCGTTATTGGACACACAAATTAGCGGAAATTATGCAACGATAATGTTGTACAACCATTGGCGAGTCGATTTATTTTATAGATTCCTTGCCTGCGTTCCTGCGGTTGATGGGTTTTTATTATTGCTATTTTTGCATTTACTGCGAAACCACAAATTGTTCAACATTTCCTGGAACCAGAAACCACAGGGCGGGGAATAACTTTTATTTGAAAATGTCCCTGATAACTAATTTACAATCATAAGAGGATTTAGCAGCCGTAAGAGGATAACAAGGCTTACAGGCCATGTATGTTTCAAAGGGTTAGCAGTGCAAATGCTGTAATGGAATTAGTTAAGTTATAGGGGAGCATGTTGGACAATTGTTGCTATTTAAACTAAGAGATAGTTCATGCGATTTCAATGTGGAATACTCATTAACCACAAAATGTGCAAAATGTAGAATCAAAGGAATTATGCGCATTTATTTTATTTGTTTGCCAACCATTTACTGGTAAACATTTAAATAAATTGAACTTTTATTTTTATTTAATTGGAAATAATTCGTTTGTAAATAAAATTACGCCGCTTCAAAGTGTGTTATTTAACAAATGCTATAAATATATATTTAAAATATTTAATATTTATCCCATCATTATAAATTGAAACTTCAAAAAGTGGTCTTGTTTGTCAGAGAAGACAAACTGAACTGTTTTTGAAAACTGATCAAATTCAAATTTATGCCAGTCAATGCGATACAATATGTATATTTCGCTGTGCCCATTTTCAATATTCATGGATGTTCGTGTCGGTTAAATGAGTGTCGCTCACAATCATCAGCCGGACAGAATGTGACAGGGGGCGCAATGATAATGCCTTAATTATGCAGCAAGGACTCCCCTTCTCCGTGCCACGAACATCACATAAAATACCATAAAAGCCCTGGCAAATGCCATTGACAGCACTTTTCATGGGGCCAGGAGCAGAGGACCAGAGGACCAGAGCGTGAACATGCTCACACGTTTTGCAGGAATGCCCAAATATATTTCATATTTATAACATAATTCGATATAATGCCCTTAGCGGTACACCAAGTCCAGCTCCTGCGTGCCTTGTCATAAAAACCGGGCAAAGCCATACAATTTTGCGGCCACATTGCGTATGCCAACAACAAATGCCCATGCTGACCACAAACATCCAATGGCCAGAAGAAGGGAAATTGGTCGGAGGAGGAGTAGGAGTAGGAGTAGGAGGAGCCCGGCCAGATAGCACACAAAAGGCCAACAGCAAAACGCACTTTGCCTACCGAGGCATTAACATCTGTTGTCGGCTATCTGCGGCCAGCCTGCTCCTGTATTCCCACTGTCAAGTCCTTTATTTGACCCAGCAAACGAGCATAGTTCCTATTTATAGAGTTCCCAAAGGCCACCATAAATAATCGGCATGGCTAATGGATTTCGGATTTGGCAAATATGCCAAGACAGCCACATATTCCCCAGATTGCTTCATCGATATTGCTCAGCAACTCCTTGACCACTTCTGCACAAATACGATTGCTTATGGAGGATTTAGGCCAAATCAGTTTGCAATTGAATCAATTACAGTTTATTTGAATATGCCTAAAGCCAATCAATTGGGAACAGACCAAGGTTGATGACAAGAGGAAAAATAATTACAACATTTAACATTACTTTTAAGAAACATAAGAAAAACTTTTTTTCTGTTAAATCTCTTTTAAATCTTTATGTAAAAGTAATATCAATAAATTTAATAAAACATAAATTTTAGGAAACATAAGAAAAACTTATTGA
Source organism: Drosophila kurseongensis (assembly GCA_018153305.1). NCBI lineage: Eukaryota > Metazoa > Arthropoda > Insecta > Diptera > Drosophilidae > Drosophila > Drosophila kurseongensis. Next base: position 8,040,713 of record JAECXX010000210.1, on the reverse strand, counting down.
ATGTCTTTTCTGTTAAATCTCTTTTAAATCTAGATGTAATTTTAATTTTAAACTTAAACTCTCGTTGCCTTCTATTCCAATCCATCATCATAGAATTTTCTAATAACTCAGAAATTCACGACGCATAAGAATAAAGTGCAAATAAAGTCGGGATAAAGCAAAGAACACTGTGATTTATCTCGTAATAAATCTGAAAAGCGCTTGTAAAGAATCTCATTCATCACCATAGAAAACCGCACAGAGCAATAATGCAATAATGCAGAAAAAAGAGGAGATACATTTATGAGTACAATAAAAAAACATATTTTACTACACACGAGATGAAAGTGCCTTGCTGAATGAAAGAAATGTTGAGCAGACTGTGGCTCATTATAAATGAATGCCCAATCCTATAAAGCACAGCTCACAGCTGGAGAAGTATAAAGTGGGATATTTAAATTAAGTTAGCTACCGCCCGGGTGCATAATGATACTTCCCATTCATCAATTCAATTTGTTCGCATTTCCATTGCTAATCCGTTTCACTATGCAGAAGCAGGGAAAGTGCATATAGCTGGCCAGGTCAGTAAGGAAAAGCTCTTGGCTTGACTTTCCAGCTCGGAGCTGTGCATAACTTAGGACAATTCTCGGTCGCCTTATTTTATTAACTGCTCCTTTGGCCTCACATGAGCTGCAATCCGCTAGAACTTGAGCTGGATCCTTGATCCTTGGCTGACTGTCATGTTTATGCTGAGCTCTCTGCCCCCTTAAATATGCTAATAATTTTCGACGCGGCTTTATTAAATTTCTATGGCAACCGAGTAAAATGAAATGCGCCCCAAAATGACATAACTTATTTAGCTATCGCGATTCGCTGGTGCCGCCCCAAATTAACACCAGCCACCGAAAGCAAGGGAAACTCCCAGTTACTCACGGAAAACCAGAAGTCGACACACAACGCCCCCCCTTTTTTCAGGCTTTTCCCGCCTGTCGGTTTCATTTTATGCCCACGCCCAGTAAGTGGCTTTCGCCTTCCTTTCTGCTTGCCTTTTTTATGCCGGCTTTAAACTGAAAATTGTGTCGTTAAACCGTGAGGCACTGGAGTTTAATGCAGAAATAATTATTTTATTTAATGCGGCAGCTTTAATCATTTGGCTGAGGGAAAAAAAAGGCTGCTTATGCTGCAATCTCTAGTTTAATGTGGTGGAAAAATTGATGGCTTTGCCTTCAAGTTTTTGGTGGAATATTTCAATTAAATGTGATTTTTAAATTGAAAATGTATGTCTTGAGTTCAAGAAGTCATGAAAAAGCTGTCCATACATAAGGTTATTATTCTCAATTTATGGCATTTTGACAATTTGTTATTTCGGTATATGATTCGCAAACAAAAGTGGACAATAAATAAGATTTTTCCGTTTAAAACCGTAATTATTAAAATGAAATTCCCACGCATAAAAACGCATCGATAAAGATATCAATTGTGACAGCCAATAATAGAGAGGAAAGAAAATGAAAAGCCGCTTAAAAACTTCTGGTAGGCTGCCATAAAAATGATTGTGCAAATTATGCATTGCACCATTGTTTGACCAGTCGCAAAATCTTTGTTAATTACAAACTCAGAGTCAATTTGCCGGTGTTTGTTTGCTGAAACGGGAAATCACCTGGCAGGGTTCATAAATCATAATTGTCTGCTTTCAGAAGGGTCGGGGTCTTAATAAATATTGACAAAGCGGGAACCATTAATCACAAGCGGCAATGTTTACGTGTAGATTTTTATTAATTATCAAAGGCAAACACGCATCAATGCTCATGCAGAATATGCGGTTGGGAGCTAAGTGCCTTTGTGCATTAATGTGCATTTCGTACATACTTGGGTTGGGGGTAGGGCACTTCGCTTATATAAGCTAATTAGCTTAAATCATGAAATTTTAATGTAAATCACAAAAGAACATGCCAAGAAGCCAGTACTCAACTTTTTTAGAGCTCCCTTAATCAGCTTCTTACTACTTAAATCTTATTTAAAAATAGAAGCTTAAGTGTAAGTTTAATCCAAGAAAAATTAAGTTCTCATGCTGACTAGCACAGCTTCAGCTTCAGAACTTATAAAATAAATTTATTTAAATTCAGATGATTTTAATTGATATGTACTGATAGTTTGAAATACTTTCACTTCTTAGAAAACGACTTTATTTTAATATTTTTTTCTTAAAAACCCTACCATAATATACACCAGCTTTATCAGTAATCCAAGTGATTGTCTTTCCAACCGTTAAAGTCTTTTAACTTACAGTTTCAAGGCTTATTTATTAACTCACCAATCTCACAGCCAGATACCAAATGCAGATTGACGTTGAAAAATGATTTTATTCTGTGTATTTATGTATCCCCTTGTCGAGGGCAAAAAGTGAAACATTCGTCAGGCGTGATAAATATGCAAATTGTTTGTCTGCCTCGTTGACCCCTAGAACGGGTTTTTCCCTTGATCACAATAGGCATCAAATGGCCAAGACTTACCTTTTTTTTGCTTTTATCCTCGCCTGCAAGAAAAAGAAGAACAGTAAAGAACTCGATTAGGAGGGCAAAAGCAGAGATTTAAACGCCGCATAAACAGGATTCACATATAGGCATGAATATCAAATTATGGAGAACTAAAAGCTTAGACCAAACACAAACACAAACAGAAACTGAGATTGAGTATCTAAAGAATGAGGGAACTGCTCAAGAGATGAGCCTGTTTGTATTTACGACACTCCCCCGGTCGCTTATATAAGCCGGATTCCCTGGACATCTCGGCTCGAAGGGCCTCCTGCGAGTCCCACACACTTGACTTGCATATTTTTGCAGCTTATAAATATTATGTTACGGCTCAATAAGCTTATGGCCAAAGGAGCTCAACTTTGTTCTGATTGCCACCCATTAGTCATTAGCATCCTCCTCCAAATTTTGCAGATGAAGTGTGACTCGAGTGGCTGCTGATGGATTGATGCTGGGCAGCTGGGATTTATGACAGCCAACCTAACATATGTGGCATTTGAATCTGTCCACCAGGTCGTGTCCTTAATGGCTCTTGGCCAACTCGACTCTGACAAAGATATCGCCGAGAAATTGACCCAAACAAGCTGAGTTGGCTAATGAGGAGTGGGCGGCAAGGAGCCCTGCTGAGCTCAGACCGAAAGTTGTTGCTGGCCGACGTGGTAATGACACTCATTAACGCGGCCCAAAGGACGACCATGGGGAGTCCTTCTTCTTTTACTTGCTAATCGTCTTGGCTTTTGCCGCGTTTGCATAATGCCAGTGACCAGACAACGTCTTTGCATCTATTTGTGTGTGAATTTGTATTTTTAGCGCAACTTTTCCGACTTCGGTTTGTTGGCCATTTTCCCGCTAGCGCAATCTAATTATGGTGCTGTGAAAATTCATTAATGCCAATGTGAGAGGGTCATCGGGATAGACACTACACTCAAAAAAAATTTCTTTGCAATTAAACAGCTTCCAAAACACAACAAACATTTTTTTTTTCTTTAAAAAAATCATGCCTCTATAGCAGCTGCAAAATCAATTGAATTTTACCATTTTGTTTTTATTTCGATAATTTTATTTTGCTCTGAAATAATGACTATTTTTATACCCGTTACTCGTAGAGTAAAAGGGTATATTGTATTCGTGCAAAAGTATGTAACAGGTAGAAGGAAGCGTTTCCGACCCTATAAAGTATATATATTCTTGTTCAGGATCACTAGCCGAGTCGATCTAGCCATGTCCGTCTGTCCGTCTGTCTGTCCGTCTGTCTGTCTGTCTGTCCGTATGAACGCTGAGATCTCGGAAACTATAAAAGCTAGAAGATTGGCATTTTGCATGCAGATTCTAGGAGTTCCTACGCAGCGCCCCCTTTAACGCCCACAATCGCTTATATACGATTTTAAAAATTTAAATATTTCGGAAAAGTAAAAATGCAGTTTTATTGTGTTTATCAATACCTATCGAAATGTAGAAGAAATTTTTCAAATCGGACCATTCGTTAAAAAGTTATGGGTGATCAAAGTTTCTATCTCCATCTCCCTCGCACTCCCTTTACCTGAGTAACGGGTATCTGATAGTCGGGGCACCCGACTGAGATATCTCTCAGAAATGATTATTCTTGGAGCGATATTATTTCGGTCAAATCTATCACCCAAATCCCATTGCAGTCATTCATATGAAATTTTAAATATGAAAGATTAAAATATATTCTCGGTTTAACCACAGAAATATATATAGGCAGTTACATAAATAATTGCTTCCATTATATAAATTTTTTTTTAGAACTTGTTTTAAGTTGGAGTGCGCTTAATTTTCAAACATATGCATTTTTAAAGTTCATAAGTCTATGAACACTTTACCTAATTTCAAATTAGAAAGTAGGCGATACATTTAGTTGCAGACGTTTTTTTTCGAACTGCACTGTCAGACAAAATTAATTATCCCTCAGAATTAGCGGCGGATTTGGTTTCGCTTTGTCACTTTGCATATTTTCACGCCAGTTGGCCAGTCGCCTTTCGGTTGGATTTCCATTAACTTTGTCACATCGAAAGCCCTGGTCATCAATAAAAATTTAATGATTGCGTTAAGCTGCAGCTGCTGCCGACTCACACACACACAAACATGTCCTGCGATTCGATTAAGTTCTCACATGAGTGTGTGAGGGAATTCTTTCTCCCTGGGCGCGAGAATTCTGCCGAGTGTGCAACATTTTGCACGAGGGCAGGTCCCGACATTTTAATGAAGTTGTAATGAGTCAAGGGTTTTTTTCGGGGCAGGTCCTGGCAAACTGCAGCTTCGTGACCTCTGACCCCGCCCACAAATGGACCCATTCTGCCCCATCCTCATATTGGGGCACGCAAATATTTGCCCATATAAATTACAGACATACTCCTATCTGCGTGGCAGCGACAACGCGAGGCACATTTTACGTGCTTTGAATTTCAAATTTCATTCACTTTTTTCTTTACTTTGTTTTTCTCACCCAAAAATATGGACATGACTGGTAGGTCACTGAAGGGAAGGGCAAATATGCGAGGCTCCAACGATATCTAAATTTGACTGGGTTTTCCAGGCATATGAATTTTCGAGAACATTATGTTGGGGCATAAAATTAATGGATCGCATGATAACAGCGCCCGTAACTGTTGTTAAAGCAGATATAATTGAAATAAAATTGCGGGGCTGAATTTAAATTTATTAAAAGATGTCAAAACCTGATTAGATAAATAAGCAAAATTTATTTCAATTTAAAAATTACAGCCCCATAAATTATATATTTTTGAGATGAAATTTGTACATATTAGATTGGAAATTTGTATAGCACTGAGCTTATCGTATATAAATTTGTGTACAACTATAAAAGTTCAAAACCAACTTAGTTATTTTTGTATACAAAAAAATCCTAATGAGTTGACGTTATTACAAATTAAACTTGTAAAATAAAGTTTTTGTTTGTTAATAAAGTTTTTTCTTAGTTTGTAATAGTAGTTAGTATATTAGCCGTTTTAGAGCTTTTAGAAATGGTTTATCTCTTTCAAAAAATGATGCAAAATAGTTTTGAATTGTTAAATATATTAAAAACACTTGTTTTTTAACTTCTCTTAACTGAATGTGTTTTTTACGGCTTTAAAACGGCCATGTTAGATATATTATAACATAACGATTAAGTTTAATGTGTTAAGCAACAAACAATTTCTTAGGACTCTTTCTCATGTTTAACATTAATTTTTCCCAACGGAATGTTAAAACGAACTCAACTCTGCGCTCTGTTCCCCACAAAACACCGCAGATTATAAATCAAATCAAAGTATTGGCAAAGGACTTTCCTGGATGTCTGTTCCCACCATGACTATGACAATGTTTTCCTTGCGATTTTCGCTCCGCACACTCGAGTGTAAGTGAATTAAAGCGAGTCACAAGCTGCGTACATTTTCGTGGCGTACTTTGGAGCGCTAGGTAATTGAAATTTATGCATAAATTATGCGCATAAACGGACACGGCAAGGCAATAAACAAAAATAAAAATGCAAAGTAGAACATTTTTGGGGAGTGAAGAAACAATTTCTTCAACGCATGAAAATTTGATGAGTCCGCAGGGAGGCGGCTGTTTGAAAATGTACTTGTCCCTCGCTTGCTTTTTTATAATTTACCTATTTTCTTTTGAAAATAAATTGTTTCTTTCAATTTGACACTGTACTCGTGACTCGTGTTTATTGTGTACAGAAATCTACATGTTTTCATTTTGAGTTTTCCTCGATGTAATGTTTAGTGCAACAGTAGCAGAATCGTGAGCCGGAAATATGCAAATTTATTCCTGGTTTCCAAAGCGGCCGCAAAAGAGACACAGTTGCAGATATGCATCTATGAGATTGTTTTCAGTCCTTTCGTTCGTCCTCTTTCTGCCGACGACACGTTGCACAGTTGACTGCCCCGAAAATTGAGCAACGTCCGGATGGCAAATTGTATCAAATAGCCAAACGTCAGCACAACTGCACCGAACAGATGCTTTTGGCTGCTACGCCATGGAATGTATCTTTGTATCTGATGCTGCATCGGCTTCTGCCTGCACCAGTGTGTGTGTTGACTTGCCTCTAACATGGCCAGCACATTGTTCGGGGAATTCCTGCGAGGATGCGGGATGCATGGCGAAAGGCTGTCAGGCGCATTTGTGCTGCGCTTTATTTAAATTACTCAATTTGCTAGACAATCTGCCCCGGAAGTGGAAATTAACTACAGATGCTGGGCATGCCACGCCCACAGCCCGCAGCCCACAGTTCTATCCGACTTTCCTCCTTCCACCACTTGAGCCCACAGGAAATTCAATTTAGTGGAAAGTTTTTACTCATATATAGGAAAAGTTTTAAATTTAGGTTACTCAGTCAAGGATGTCAAGTGTGCAGAAGATGGTCACAGATAGAAACTAAAATAAAATACAGAATATATATAATAGAAGGTGGGCACACTGAAGAAAATAATGTCGAGGAAGACCTAAATAATTTGTTATTATAGAAACTATACCTGTGTTTTTAAAAGTGTAATTTTTCTCTAGGCGTATACTACACGTTCATTTAGTTTTTCCTGTACTAGTTTTTATTTATTGTTTGTTGTTTTTATTTATTAAGTATAATAAATCAAAAAAATAATAAAATTAATTTTTCTAAATTTAAAAGAAAGGCAAAGCTGTAAAACAATTAGTTTGGTGGCAAACAATGCTAAGAGAAGCCTAATTTATTATAATAACATGAGGTAAGGGCTGCTCAAAAATGTTGTTTGTCGGTTTAAACATTTGCTTCGCTGGGAAATATCGAAATATCCAATTACAATTTTTTCTTAGTGTAGACCAGTACTTACATACATAATATCTTTTTCTATGTATAGGGTGCATTTGTGGGATTCTTTTCCCTTCCACGTAACAACATTTCTCCTTCCCGGTGGTGTGCGAGTGTGAGGTCTCTCAGGCAGCTTAAGGCGCTTACTCTGTCACCTGGCTAACACACACACACACACACACACACCCCCTCACTACCACTCTCTCAACCCACTGACGACGTGTGGAGTCCTTCTTCTTTGAAGAGGGCACCCTCTTGGAACCACTCTACTTTTTCTGGGCCCTGTCTGAGTGCTTTTCGACCCAAATGCGAAAGGCGTTTGCGTTTGCCATTTTAAAACAATGTTACGAGCTCACCTCGGACATAGCCAGTGTTTATATATGTGCAGTGCTATTCGGAATTCTGGGACAGGACAACCACAAAAAAAGGTTGGGCCAACTCTATTTCATTTATTTTTATAAAAATATTTGACAATTTTGTGACTTTTTGAGCTGTAATAAGCAGCTTACAAAAACAATCTCTAATGCGAGGCTCTGCGTCTGTCCTGCGTCCACCTGACAGTTTGTTTAAATTGGAAAAATTGCGAAAGATGAGGGGCAAATGTGATGAGGAATTTCGTTGATAAGCTCTTATTTTTTGCCGTCATTTAATCAAGTAAACGTAAATTGTCGAAGTAGAGGTTTAAAATGGACAAGGATGTCTGAACAGAAATAATGGTAGTTATTTTTATACTATTTATATTAAATTAAATACGCTAAACTGCTTTTAATAATAGGACATTTTTAAAAATATAATTTTGTATGATTTTATCACAAACTTTGTTTCTAAAATCAGAGAAACTTAACTATAATAAAACACATTAGTAACTGAAAAGTAATTTTGTAATAAACTAGAACAACATAATTTAATTGCTTTATTCGGTATATCTGGGTCGACAATTTTTGTCTTTTACTAAAGTCAGTCAAAGAAGTCTTTAATTTGGCGTACGTTCGCAACCAATTGCTTTTTACTATTACTATTAAAACTAAATCTCTATGAAACCCATTTTTTCCAGCAAACATAAAGCTAAAACAATGAATTACAAAAAAAAAGGAGGGGAGATTTTGTTCTCTATTTTTATACAACCAAGAAAGTACGTGACCCTGGAAATATCCATATATAACATTAAATAAATCATTAATCAAACCCATATTTTGAACTACTCTAAGTCGCACAACAGCCCAATTGCAAACATAACTTACGTCTAAAATATAATCGCTTTTGACCATTTGTTCCAGATGAAATCCCCAACATTTCTAAGCTGCTCCCAGGATAATCTGGCACTTACAGCCCGGCAAAGCACGAAAAGTAAGAAAAATACCCATCCGGAGACTCCGGTGGCAAGTCGGAGCATAAATTGCAGCTGGGCCAACTCAATCATCTGACAAACATTGTATGTGGGTGAGTGAGCGTTCGCCGAGATATGTATCTAGCAAATGGTGAAAACACTTTTGTTGTGTTTTTATACGCTGCTCTTGTTTATAGCGCATTTTGCTGAAACAAAGCAGCCTTCCGGAACATTGCACAATAAAATGGTACAGCAGCGGGAGCAAGTTGCAAACTCAAAAATAGAGCACCGAAATAGGCGACAAACTGAGCTCGTCCTTTTCCCCTCACTTTATTCTCGGACCCTGCAAATTGATTTTGATAACACGACACCGCCCCCCTTTCAATCACCGAACTGGTCCTGCTGCTGAAATAAAAAATAGGAAAGTAAACGCCACATTTTGTTTTACTCGTCACTTGTCAGGCAGTAAAAGCAAATTACTTAAAGTTCATTGCTTTAAGCGACAGGGCGGACATAAGGGGGATTATAGGGGGCTGGGAACCCCCATTCTATATACATAGCTATAGCAGTAGTGACGGGATTTGATGGCAGTGTGATGGAATGGACTGACGGGTGATGGACGATGACGTCGGCTCGGCTGAACCTTCTTCATTCATTTCATTCGATGTCGCCGAGTATGAAGTACGCAGCCTCTCACAGGACAGCCTAACAGGACAACAACAATGGATTGTTTTCCAAAATGTGATATAAGCGGGAATTGTTCATTGTTTTGTAATTCGAGTATTGTTCGAAATCAGTCTGGGAATTTGTAATAATTTTAATTGGTCTAAATCGAACAATAAAAGTAATCTTTTTGTTCAAGAATGGACTAATACATCAATTATTTCAGTTCAGAAAGCCCAATACCGTCTTTGGAGAAAGCAATTACTAATAACTCTAATTAATTGATGAAATATTATACGCAAGCAACACTTGACCTTTTGAAAAATGCTTTAATGGGAACAATGGTTCCTGGTGGATGAAACTTTATCATAGAAGCTGGGAAGCTTCTAGAGATACTTTAACAAAAAAAAAATTTGGAAATTGCTATTAAATAATGTGGTTAACAAATCAAATAATATAGGCAGCTTAAATTTAAACTCTTCAAATAAACTAAAGGGTTAGTGGATTTAACTGTGGAAGGGATACTTGGAAGTTTGGAATTAGGTGAAAATAATCACAATGTTATCATAACAATGATTTAAGATTAAAAAACACTAATAAATAATAAATTCTTTTTAAATTCATTAATACTTGGTTAAAAAGCTTAGCTTTGGTAATAAGCTAAGCATTTAAAGGACATTGTCTAGCTTTCTAATCTATTCAGATTCACAAACATTGCGTTTATTAACCAATCAAATGTAAAAGCCTTAGCCTATCAAACAGAAAAGAAAACCAATCAATCAAAATTCTGTAAAATTTGATCATTCGAAAAAGGAAATGTGTAAGTATTTTTTGACGAAACAAGTGTCGCAAAATCTCAACCCAATTTGCAATTGTATTTCGTCAATGTCGCAGCACCGATTTTTCTATTTTGCTCACTCAAATCAGAACGAATTGATGAACAAACTCATTCGTTGGGTTGGTGAAATCAAAGCGAAATTGATTGTCAGCACTTGACACAAGCATTTATATATATTTTTATTTCCCTTTTATTTTCCCTTTTTATAGCAGATCGATCAATGCCGGAGGAGTCCCAAGGACATCAGCTTGACCAGCTTTTGGGAACTTTGCATAGATGATTGGGCACCGCGTGGAGAGGGCGGAAATCCTTTTGTTTTACTTCTTTTTTTTTTCGTTAGGGGATTTTGGCCTTGTCCATTTGGCTGTCAGGGCTAGTATTTCATCCCTGTTGGGCATTTTTATTGATCCCTCGGGAGTCGGGACACTGTACCCGATTTGTGTTTGACATAAATTATGTCAATCGCTGGCAATTTGTTGGGCTCTAATGGGGGAATATGGGCAATGTCGCACTTGGCGGTTAAAGAGGGGTGGGTGGCCTCTGTCAACTGCATAATTAAAGGACCAAAAGGAGCTTAGTGTCGTAACAAAAAGTGTGTCATGGCAAAAACTTTTACTATAGCTTTTTTTGCTTTTATTCGCACCTGTCTTGGCGTTGTTTAATTATGCAAGAATAGGCGGCGTTTGTTTGCGGCACGAAGGACACCCTGTCTTGGCTGGCTTTTAAAACAATGTTCAGAGTGGGAGTTGCTAGAGAAAAGTAATATGCGAAGAACAAGTTTAAATGAAATTTCCACCCCCATACCCGCACAACCACTACCCACAGCCCACCCACTCAATCACACACACATGCCTTGGAGGACAGATACTGAGAGCTGAAAGCCAATAAATCAATGACAAGCCCAGCGAAGGCTGGGCAGGGAACGGGAAGCCCTTGTGTGGGCGGATGGGATGAAAAAGTTCAAGGCCGTAATCCCATTTGATGCCGCCACAAATACGCCAATCATGTCATACATAATGTATGACTCGCTCCACCGCAGAAGGGATCCAAGAGCCACTGTAGAAGCAATTTAAATGCCCGGCCAATTGTCTACGCATTATCGACAACAGGTCCGCAGTATCGCAACTCAATTTCGCTCTCAGCCAATTACCAAATTTCACACGCTCGAAACCCGAACTATGGCAGCCGGAAAAAGAAATGCCAAACTTTTCCCATTACCAGGCAAAACTGGCAAAGTGCTTTGCAAAGAGCGTCAAGAGCCTGAAAACCGAGAAGCCAACACCAAAAGGCCCCAACGACCCGCAAGGAAGGATGAAATTTGTTTTATCAGAATTTGTAGACCGGCTTCCAAATGGAATCACAACAAACTCTAATTGAGTTTCGGCCAAGTTGAAACGATTTAAAATGGTAGAAAACCAGCCAACTGCCTGCATATGCCACTCAACCAAATGTTTACAGATAAAACAAAATACAATTTGCCAAGCAGATGTTGGGCAAAGGTGAAGAGAAGATAAACAGAAATGAATGTGTGTTTTAGAAAAATATTGAATTTTCGCAAATGCAAACTTGTTATGAAGTGTTCTAAGACCCATAAATGTATTAAATTCGAAATTAAATGTGTTCGCAAAGGTCATCAGAGCCTAAATGGTAGGCCACATTGATTTGAATTTATTTCCCGATGATATTCATAATGTTTCAACCAATAATAGTTATTCTGATTTTCTACTACCTTTAATAAAACACAAATCAACTGCGTAGATTTTTCGAATGACACTCTTCCGTGATTTGGTCGTTTCTGTCGGAACCAATAAAAGTAATCAGTCAAGGCAAAACAATTAACGAACAAGGCACCACAAAAATACCGAATCAAATGATTGCAACTATAGGCTAGGATCTGAGGGGAAAACTGCCGAAGGGTTTTTCGGTTCTTTTCCAACTGCGTGCCGCACTCATTATAAATAATGCATAGAAATCGATTTATTGACTGATGTTTAGCGTTTTAGTCAGCGGCAACTACCAAAAATTCCCATCAACCGAGAGACACTGGAGAAGGGTCACCAAATATATACAAAACCCCCACAAAAAAGGGCTCCAGCGCCTGAAAGTATGCCGCCATAAAATGACAAAATAAACGAAACAAAAAGGCAGAGACAACGGAAACGCAAGAAACGAAGGAACAAGAAATGACCATTTTATGAAGTGTTTAATGGATGTTAACTGAGTGTGTGTGCAAGCCTCCTCATGTGTGTGTGCGTGTGGTGGTGTTGGCTATATGTGTCAGTGTGTTATCTATTGAACGCTTGGCTGACCACAACCCAAAAAGCCAGAAAAGACAAGACAAAACCGGAGGAAAAATAACTTTCACATGGCTTTGCTTTGCTGCTGCTGGGGAAATTAAATTGATTTTCTGTGTTTTATCGGTTTAGACATAATTGTATACCAATTGACTTGGACACCATCAAAGCGAAGTGATTGATTTGCATTAGTTGATGGGTGAAATCTAAGCCTACAGCATCCCCCTACATTTTTATTGGTTTTAATTTGGTTTGTTAGTTAGTAAAGTGATTATTAGTGGGTTCCAATTAAACACTTGTACTACATTTTATTTGAATTTAAAAACAAATTTTTCTTACACGAGAGCCAAAAATATATTTAATTCGTTAGTGAGAAAATGTATGAGAAAATTGTGCTATAAAATCTGACGTTTTATGTGCAAAGACAGAGTAAAAAGATTTTAAGACTTAAAACGAAAGACTTGTTGTTTCGACCCAATTATTGCACTACAAATTTTTGCTAGATTTTTCTGTGATAACTTAGGCATAAACAATATTTAAAATATTGGATCTAGAGCTAAAATTTATGCATGAAGAATCTTTATTTACATTAAAATAAAACTAACGGTCGATAACATAACAATAATGGATTGGCTCAAACGAAGCAACTTTATTTTTAAAAATTTAAGTTCCAGTTCTTAGTTAAACTTACTACTTAGTAGATCAAGTTGTCCCAGTAAAAATGTGTGTCTTTAACAATATATTTATCTGCGGAAATCTGCAACCTTCTGGTCACATTTAGTTGCTGAGGAAGGAGGGTAAAGCAAGCGAAGGAGAAACTAAAGCAATCCCATCAACTAAAAAGCATCTCAACGTGTGTCCCCACACACACTCACACACTTACAGTTGTCTATACCACACACATTCACGTAAGGACATCTGGGTGTGTGTGTGTGTGTGTGTCTCTCTCAAATGAGACTAAGGCAACTAAGGCGCTTCTAGCTGCAAATGGCAGCACTTAAGCCCACCCCATTCTATTCCATTCCATCCCAACGATGACAAGCGCATAAAAATGGAAATGAAAATGCCAAAGCTGCTAGCTGACTGCTGCCCCGCCCCCTTACTATCCGCCCCCCATTTCCTTCGCTCGGATTCGAAAATGACAAATTGCTAGTACGCTGAGCGTTAAAATTATTGCGGCCTGATTGCATTAGTGGCCATGAAAGCGTTGATTTGTTTAACTAGAGTCTGGCCTGCAGGCGACACGGATACGGATACGGTTACGGCTACGAGTACGGGTTATGGGCTATGCCAGGGGCGGGGTCTTACGGGTTACGGGTTACGGGTTACGGAAAAACCGGTAGCAGCGAATACCCCGACAGCCAAAATGGCGGCCAGGCAATTAATGACACATCCAAGACCGGAGCTTCGAGGCCACAGCCACGAGGTGTCCGACGACATCCACATCCACAGCCACAGCCGGAAAATCCTCGAGCCGCGCTGACATTCGATTCCACCGAGGGCAGTGGCAAAAAGTAAAAGGTTAAAGAAAACGAAAACGGAAACTGGCAAAGTAAAATACGTGACATGTGTTTATTTCTGAGATTTTTTTAGGATGGCACGAAATTGGTTGTGCTATTAAATAACAGTTTCAAACAAATAATACATTTGCTTAGCTGATGTTGAAAAAAAAAAGTCTATACAAATTGTGTATTCATAACTTAACTTTAAATTACTATATTTTCTTTATATACATCGTAAAAATTGTGTCATTAATGAATTTAGTTATATGACATTGAAGGTAAAATTGTAACAATTTAAGAAACATTTCAGTTCATATATGTAAGTGAATTTTATACATCCTTACATTTTTAATAATTTAATTTTTTCAAACAAAACTTATTGTTTTTTACAAACGTCTCTTTGCCATTTCTGTTTAAAATATTCACAACAAGTTTGGTAAATTTATCACTGCTTAGTATGCAATTAAATATGTAACAGTAATCAAACCTTTTCGGCTACTTTTAATTCCAAATTAATTTGAGAATTTATTCAATTAAGCAAAAAAGTTGATTTATCAATTCAAAAACCAATTCAAAAACAATTCATAGCTTTACAATAAGCGTTCCCCGAACTGCGAAAAATAATTGAAAATCAAGTGCAAAAACCATTTCAGGAAATAGCGAGTTGCTCGCATGTGCATTTAATTATTTTCCTAATTGTATGGCTTTGGTTTTGTGTTAAAGTTTGCCAGGTGGAATAACATGTTACGTAACCGGCTGCCCGGTTGATGTTTGTGTTGGCGCCACGACTTCAAGGTGAACGGGGTGAAAGACTTTCCCCCACATTTCCGCCTCGTCCTCGCTGAACTTATACTTATCATGCGCCTTTTCGGTCCCAGGCAATGCAAGTGGCCCATTTAGCCAGCAGGCCTTTTGACATGAGTAGCCTGCAGCGGAAAGTGCGAGAAATGGATACGGAAGGCGGGGGAGGGCCTGGGAAAGTGAATGTGGAAACAGTTTCCACTCAGGAGATATGTTTAACGTGGGCAAATGTGCGAGAGGCGATGGCAACTCGTCTAATTCCGCCTTGCCTTGCTGATTCCTCGAGTGGCGGCGACGGACGGACTAAGCTCGCTTTTGGACCACTTGATGGAGGGACGTCACCTTCTCCCCATCCTCTTGGAACCCCTTCTCTGCGCAATAGAGTTGGCAATACGTCTCATTTATAGTTTTACCGGACTGCTTTTACACCTCGATTTGTTTTTAATTTAAAACAAAATTAAAGAACTTGAATTGAACATTTTTTGACCCTAAAAATAAAACACTATCTAATTTAGTATAGCAAGGAATACAGAGCTCTGCAGAGCTTTTGTTACAATGGAAAACAAAAACTGTAGAAAATACAAGTTAATTAAACTCTAATTTTGTATAACTCTAAATATTGTTTTTCATAATTTTAACGATCTTTTAAATATTAATAATGTTAATGAAGTAATGCTGGAGTGATCCGATCGTAGCTTTGGGAGCTGCAGCAAATACTGTTCCTATCCAAATCGTTTCATCTGCGTACATGAGACTGACGATTTTTAGCTTTTTTAAATTATAGTTTAAGATATTTTTGTAAACTTCAGATGGCACCACTGCGACGAGGATGCTGCTTAAAATGCTAGCTGCTGTGAAAATATTTTTCGCACATAATTTCCAGACCAAGCGAGAAGGGACGTCGAGGCGTCAGCAAACAGCTTCAACTTGTTAACCTCCTTTTCTAGCTCTGCCCCTCTCTCTTTTCCTCCTCCTATTTTTTCTCTCTTCCACTCTGTTACATTGCTTCTAGCATTTACATGGACAATCTACGCCCACTTAAGCGGCGCCTCCATTGTTGGCCGCTTTACGGAAACGGAAGAATGAAAACAAAATATTTAAGCGCCACATTCCCCTCGTTCTTTGCTTCATTTCCTTCCCCCTCCCCTTGCCCTTCTCCCTCTCCTTCCCTTTCTCTTGTGAATTTTCAATTAAAAGGCGCTTTTCCCGCATTCACACATGACTTTTCCGCCGCGCGAAATTAACAGCTCATGAAATATGCCCTGAAATGTATGCAACGGGCCATTGTTGTGGATCTCGTACTCGAGAGCTCGTCTCGTCCTTGGGAGCCCAGAAATAACAACGCCAGCCCCAGAGGCGGCAATTTAATCACCTGTACGTTGAGAAATAAAGGAAGAAAGTCATATTTTCAACTCTGAGGCAAAAGTCATTAGTTGAAATATAAATAGATTCATAAGGCAGCAGAAGCATCAGCTTTCCTTTTACAACTCAGATAGTTTCACTTCCTGTCCGCACTATATTTTAATGAGCCTCTCAATATGCATGACACAAAGCTTAAATGTGTAATTGCGAATGTGGGGAACCACGTGCTCTCATTACCATCTACAACGTCATCAGCAAAAAATGTTGATGAATGAAGACAACGTCGCGTATACGTAATACGCTCATGTAACGAGTGCCACTCAACGGGGCCAATGCTTTGAATCTATGAACATATATTTGCAATTTGTGGCTGCTCCAGATAAATAATATTCTTGAAAATCGAAATTTTCAGCGCAGAGAATAAGGATTGATATTTCTACAACCCTTGCTAGCAAACGGCAACGATTTATCAATGGAAATTGGGGGAAAATAAAAAAACATTTTAGGAACTCTCCATTCAGCTGGTATTGAGTGTGAATACATATAACACATATACCACATTCATTCTTGTACTGACAGCTTTACAAATTTCAATGCATTTGCTTGGCACTCACTGCCATTCGCATTCAGCATTCAACATTCAGCGTTGAACATTCCGATTTCATTTCGGAGATGCGGGTCATTGTGTGCGGAAAAGTTTTTGAGTTCTGCAAAGTCTGCGCTTAAACTATCATAAAATAATCACAATGAAAAATCAAAAGTTTCTCAGCCAAGACCTGGCCATACAATAAATCAGAGGGAGGCCTCCGCCACTCACATGCATAATGAAAATAGCTGAAGAAAATGGAAAAGTCTTTGGAGGGCAAACGGGCTGCCGGGAAGGCAGAAACTTTTCTGCGCTTTTGTTCGAGTGTTCAAAAGTTCACAGGGCCAGGAAAAGAAAATGTGCCATCTTTCCCGCTTCGTTTACCTCAGATTCGGTTTCAGGCAGCAGGTGATTAACAGGAGCCCAGGGCCAGCAGGTCAGCAAAATCCATTCTTTTGTTGTTTGTCCAGATTTGAAAAATGATTCAGCCTCTGCTAACACATTTTTGTTGATAATTAAGTAGTGAGCCAGGCGAAACGCAGTGCAGGGTGAGACTTACAAAGAAGCGCAAAATTACTAATTGGAGCATTGC
Source organism: Drosophila kurseongensis (assembly GCA_018153305.1). NCBI lineage: Eukaryota > Metazoa > Arthropoda > Insecta > Diptera > Drosophilidae > Drosophila > Drosophila kurseongensis. The sequence goes on along the minus strand of JAECXX010000210.1, from coordinate 8,023,422 downwards.
GCAAAAATAAACAAAAACAGCAATTGAAACACAGTAAAATAAAAAACACATAAAGACTAAGAGACGACTAAGCAATACCCTTCAAAGATGTATTTCAGGGAACTAATTTCCAATAGGAGGATTTCAAAAACTTTTTTTATATAGCCTAAATTGTTTAATATTAATATATGCCCATAACATATATTTAAATGTGTTTAAGCTTCAAGATCTTAATGCCAACAGATACTCCCCACATATGCAGGGTAAGCTAAGTAAAGAAATGGTTTTGCTGGGTCTTGTTCAGTTTTTGCTGTTTTGCATAACGCGCAAAAAACAAATCAAAAGTAAACTGGAAAGTAAAAACACTTTGAAAAACGTTTAGTCCTCTATTAAACAAGCTTGCTTGCACATATTTGATGTACTGGTTTTTATGTCCGTTAGTAGTTTTTTCAGGGCATATGTTAACAAAAATAAATACTGTGAAAAATGTTTAGCTGAAATTTAAAAAATGGAATTTTAATTCTTGGCTGGTTTGTCTTGAAACCCATTCATTCGGGAAATTGTTGTTCAATTAAGCTAAGTATACAAAAAAAGAAAACAACTGCATTTTCCATTATATTATGTGGTTTATTTCCAATGTTTTTCTTTCGAACAAGTTTATTGCCTTTTTATTTCATTGGTAATGTTGTTTGGATCTACCAAAAAACCAACACCTTTTATTTGATTTTTTAAGTCCATTGCGTCGATTTTTTAAATACTTTATATAGATTTGTTCAGGTAAACACAATATTGTATGTTAATTATGGTTCGAAATTATGTGAAATACTGTTCTTAAGTAACAATTAGGATAAACCACTTTAAAAACAACTAAGAACTTTAAGTTTCAAGGTACACCAAATGTTGTTTGCAATACACAGATTGAAACAAAAATGATTATTAATCTTATATATTTATTTCATAAACCATTTGTTTTGGTGTAGTATAGGTTCATTGTAAGTGTGTGAATAGAAAAAACCTTTAATTGGGGCCTCTGAATTTTATCTGACCATTTGATGAGTCTAATAAACTGTTATTGAAATCTTCTCTTCCCTAGTTTTTATTAGATCCATTGTAAGTGCATTCAAACTGTGCCAAGTGCATAAGGAATAAGTCAGTCCGACGCCAGGCGCAACCTCAGACCCCCTTATTGCCATTTTGTGTGCTAGAAAAGTGCCAAAAACTATCCTTGACTCGCATTTGCATTATGCATGACTTTGCATTGGTTTAGCTTTTTGTTCTGTTTCAGTTTTTATTTGGTCTGCGGGTTTGGGAAGGGATTGAGATTGAGAAACGACGCGTAGGGTAAGGTCATCAGCGCTTTCATTCCGCTTTACTTACTCAGCTTCTCTCCGGGTTCCGCTCTGTTTGTTTGCCCTTCTCGGATTCCGCTCAAATTGTAATTATTTTTGGCTCCACTGTTTGCACCCTTTGGCTTGCGTTTTGTCTGCCAAGTTAAAGCATTCGAAAATTTTGCTGTGATTTATTTTGCTCCTCAGTTGGTTACGACTGTAAAATCCGACTTTGATTTTGATTGATTGCAGTAAGTTTATTGTTAGTTATGAAAGCTAGCAGCTGCCGAATCGCGAATCATTTTTCGACTGTCGTAAAGTTTTGCTTTGGCACATGCCGGGAATGCGCAATATTTAATAAGCACCCCACACAGTCACACACTCGGAAACAGTTAATATATGCTTGTATCACTCATACGTCACGTTGTCGGTTTTTGGGAAACAGGGGGAGAAAAGCGGAAGGGAAAGTGTTCGTTCGACAGCGGTCAGGAAAAGCTGCTATTGTACAGCACGTGCACTTGACATTTAGTGCCGCAAGTCGCCCAAAACCAATAACCCAAAGGCCCGCAGGTGAGAGGCCACCCTCTGGTTTTGGGGAAAAGGGAGACCTAACAAACTGCTGCCATAAAAATTCAAAGCAGACAGCAATCAATGACGTACGCAGTGGAATTAAGAAAACTAAACTCAAGAACAACGACTGCTGGAAAACTATTGCATTTTTTGAGTTAAGGTGAACTAGGTGAACGAAAGAAATAATATTTTAAATAAAAAAAAATTATTATTAAAGAATAGAAAATGTTATTCTTACTTTAATACTTTTCCGGTAGTCGTTAAAAATTTAAATTAAAAAAAATTACAATAATTCAATTTAATGGTTAAAAAAAAAAAAAAATATAATAATACAAATCCAAAACTTATTAAAAAATGAATGTACAGGATACATATTTATTTATCGAATAATTTCATTCAATTCAGAATATCAAGATGAAGTTCATTTATATTGGACTCAAGATCTGCAGGCTTCCAAAACATTCCATCGGCTTAGTCAATAACCTTTTCGATTAGTCTCCCCCCGTCAGCTCGAGTCAATCGCATGGCGTGTCTGAACATAAAAGTACAAAGGGAACGTGGCATTTCCTCGTCCTTGATGGCAATTGTCAAGTGCGAGCTCCCGGATTGCCCTGCTCCTTGAGTTTTCCCGCCGTCGCACGAAAAGCGCAGCTGTCGCAGCCACTCCCCCTTCCAATTTCCACCTCCCCACGTTACTGTTGCCACTCGTGCTGGGTTTCCTTCGAGTGGCGCCGCCAATCATCGAAAGTGAAGTGTCCAAAAAAGAAAGTGCCCAGCAGAATGACGAAAACGGAGGGGACTTGGGAGTGGGTCAGATCGAGAGGAAATAGTGGTGTAAGCGCTGGCCAACTTCCTGCCCGTTCAGTTAACCTAATGACCGGCATTCATGGCCATTTCCCTCTCGTGACGGCTCAAAAGTTTGGCTGGCCTGTGTCCAGGCTTTTATGTGCCTTGTCTTTTGTCATTTATCATAACTTTCGGTCACCCTCTCTGCCTGCCCGAAACTCTTTCAATTGTCCAACGCAAAATTTAGTGGCAATAAGAATCAGGCACTCGAGACTGTGTGGCAACTTTAGTTTATGGCTCAAACCAAAGGAGCCAACGTATTCTAAAATTAAAACATTTTCCTTTGCGTTTTCAGGAAGCCAGGGAAAATTGTCAAGTTATGTCAGCAATGAAAAATTATTGCATAAATTAATTACAACGGGGTACGTGCCTGGCAAAGGCTCGGCTTCAAATTATTAAGTACGTGTCCCGTATGTAGACGAAAAGAGCTTGTTTTGAGGTCAGAGGGCGGGAGCCCATGGCGTATACGTAATGGCTGCTGCTCGGCTTCACTTGAACAATGTGTGTGTTTGAGGACAAGCAATTAACCACATGTGCATTCGTGGTCGTGGTTCTTTTGTCATTTTTACCTGGAAATGAAATTTCCAGACAAGAAAGGCGAAATGCATAGATTGTCTGGTTTTCAAACGAAATTTCCGCTGAAAATGTCTGCCATCATTGGGGCTTATAATTGTTTATCACCAAGTGAGCTACCTTAGACGATTTCCACGTTGCTTTCATTTGCTTTTCAAATCGAATTTCCGCCGAAACGACGTGCCATCGTTGAGGGCTATTATGAATGGTTTATCAGCAAGTGAGTTGTCTAAGACGATTTCCACTGAGCTATTTTATAAATATGCACACCCCTTTCATTATTGATTTATTCTTCGAGTGCCGAGCCTTCTGGTTGAATAAGCCTTAATAAATAAATTACTTGACAATTATCCACGGGGCACATTCGACGGGATATCCAAATCTCACATAAATTATTAAGCGTAGGAAATGTCGTTGTAAATTGCGCATACGCCGTGTGCCGCCTGTCTGATGAAAAACAAATCCGTCAACACATCGCCAGCCACGTCGACGTTGACAGCAAGCCAACGCATAAAATTAGCTCCTCCCTTTCTATCTCTCTGTTGTGACATTTTGAAAAACAATAGAAAAAGTAGGTCCTAACAACAAGAAAATAAATTCAAGAGTAAACACAAGTCACACGGGGCCATCCATCAGAGTCCAGGACACTTGCTTTCCTCCCCTATCAATCGCAGAACCGAGATTCTGGCAGATGCTTCAACGGGCATCTCTTGATCAATTTAATTAAATATATATTTTCCCGATGCGAATCTCGCTGCAATTGGCTTTCACTTTTTATGTCTCTCTGTGTAGCAAAAACAACAACAGTAGCAGCAATACGCTTAAAAATAGCCGCCCGTTAGTCAAGGACAAATTATGGTTATTTTTGAAGCCATACAAACTGCATGGCGAGTGGCCAGAAAGACAAAAGAAAGGTAACTATTTCTCGAAGTCGTTACTGTTGTTGTTATGGCATTGAAATAGATTTGAAGGAATGCATAGCTTTTCACTTTCACTGTCCAAGTTTTCGCCTTCATTTGTTTCAACTTTTTCTCGTTACATTTTCCACTTATTTATCTGACACTTTTCTTTTCTTTTTAATTTGTGCTTGCGCTAGATTTATCGAGGATTATCCCTCACTTTTGTCACAAACAAACACACACATACACTCTATTGTTTTTGTTTTTCACACGTTTCTTGAACAGCCTAAGTCAAACAATGAAAAGCGGCGATTGGGAAATTCGCAAAAGAGTACCGTTAGCTGCAGTGGCTTCCAAACAACTGAATTTCCGCCGACGCTTTTGAAAATATTTTTCAAAGTTGCGTTCTCGGTTGCGGTTCGTGCCATGTGCTTCGAACATGTTCGATGCGGCGTTTTCATTGTTGTGTTTTGGGTTCGAAGCGAGCCGATTGCAGGGCCCGAAGTGGACTTTTGCCATCTACCGCCCACCTTTACAGGCCAAAAAGATGCTGCAACGCGCATACAAATGGCCCAAACGAAGCGGTCTTCTACGTGGAAAAACTCTGGCTGGGAAGTGTATTTCCGCGCGAGGATTTCACTCCGTTTGTGGGTCTGAAAAATTGCTTACAAATGGAAATGAAGCGTGTGTGTAAAGGTAAGTAGCGACATCAAATAAATGGCCATTGTTGCTACGGCGCGGCAGGCGACAGGTGAGGAATGCCTGACATATGGCCCACGTCCAAGGATTATGTGTGGGCTGGGCCCATCAGCAGCTAATGATAAGCCTGAAGAGGAATATTTATTCAGATTTTACAAAAGTAACAAATATCACACATTTTTAATCATTAATATCACTAATTGATTTGACAAATTTAGCTTTTTTTGCAAATTAAGCGATTGTTTGCTATTTAGTGAATAAATTATTTACAAAATATATTAAAAGAAATATGATATTTTTTCATAAATATGTTTGTATTTTGGTACAAATTGTCGTAATTGATGTGAGATTTATTCGCTTTTTAAACAAATATGTTTCGGTTTTTTAATTGATTTTTTTGTTAGTTTTTTCACTTAATTTTTTATTATTACCATATTTGCAGGTTTTAATATAATAATTTATCAATTAAAAGCTTTTATCGTGCCGTTAAAAAAAAATATATTACTCTGATTAAAATGGATTAAGTTGCCATACCGAAATCTAAGAAAACCCTTACTAACGACTGCCATTCCAAACTTACTCTATAATTTGGACCTGCTGTTCGTCCATAATGAATGATGGTCCTTTTAGTGCCCGATGTCATGTATTGATGATGCTCTGGACTTTTTGTCTGACCGCAAGTCATCACATTAATTAAGAGCACGCCAAAAAATCCCAATCGAATACTTCGATTGAACTGGAACAGCGATGAAGGTCGGGCGTGGATCCCGGATCCAGGCAACACCTAATCCTTGCCGAGGCTCATTCTCCGGCGTATCCTGAGCCCTTGGCCTGGCACGTAAAATATGCCAACTGTAAGGAATTTTGCGGCAACGCCTCGCATTGCTGGCAGCGTGTAAAATGAGCGATAAGCGAAAGGAAGGATGTGGCAGGAGGGAAAAGGCAAAGAAGAAGGATGAAAGCACACTCAGAGAAATACATAGTCCGATTAGTTAGTAAGGTATTCTTATCTGCTGGCGCTGAAGTCATTAAGCATGCATTTTATTTCTGAATAACTTCTAAAATAATTGTCCAATCTGCAAAATATTCTGTACGAGTATTGAAGGAAAAAAAAAGCATTTTAAAACATAAATCTTTCTTGCCTCTACATAACTTTGGGATCTGTAGACGAGAGGTTTTTGAAAAAAGCTTGCACTGCCTTTTCGTCACTACAAACTAAATGTTTTATACCAATTTATTAATATATACCACATTTTTCCAAAAGCAATGTCTCCTTATTTCTAAGGATGCTACTACTCTCATCCCAGTGTTTTTGAAAAGGTGCAATTTTTCTGTATTATTATTCTAATCAAGAACCATTTTTATGTTTTTATACCCTTGCAGAGGGTATTATAATTTTGGTCAAAAGTGTGCAACGCAGTGAAGGAGACATCTCCGACCCTATAAAGTATATATATTTTTGATCAGGATCGCGTCCTGAGTTGATATAAGCATGTCCGTCTGTCTGTTTCTACGCGAACTAGTCCCTCAGTTTTAAAGCTATCTGCTTAATTAAGTACAATAATCAAAAATATAAATAGAATAATTCTCCAATCGCACCCACAAACAATATGTTAAATTTGAATTTAAAAAACTAATGAAAAGACTGTATAGTGGTTATCTTTATTATCTTTAATTATCTTTAACACCTTCAGTAACGAAGTCACACACACGGACTTCTAATTAACTATGACGTGGCCATTAACATTCTGTTAAAGTTATGTTAGAATTATGTTAACGTTATGTTAAAGTTATGTTAAAGCTATGTTAATGTTATGTTAATGTTATGTTAATGTAATGTTAATGTTATGTTAATGCTATGTTAATGTTTTGTTAATGTTATGTTAATGCTATGTTAATGTTATGTTAAAGTTATGTTAAAGCTATGTTAATGCTATGTTAATGTTATGTTAAAGCTATGTTAAAGTTATGTTAATGCTATGTTAATGTTATGTTAAAGCTATGTTAAAGTTATGTTAATGTTATGTTATTGCCATGTTAATAATATGTTAATGTTAGTTTACTTTGGCATTGCCACGTCATACCTAATGAGAATTTTTACCATCGATCGATTATAATTCCCAACTGGTTCTAGCCAAATCATCATGGAGTAGGGACTGTGGCACGCGAAAAATCAGTCCATTCATTTGACGGAAAGTCAGTGTGTTTAAGTGTGTTTGTCGGATATCTTATTTGGTGATGCCTACTTATTTGGGTTGATCAGCAGGATGCAGGATCAAGGACCTTTTAAGGCTGCTGGAGGCATATGGCGGTACCATCACTTGAACCGGGTGCAGTGCATCGAGAAGCCAACGGAGTCCGTCCGTCCGTGTCTTTGCTTCCTTTCTTGTTCGATCTTTTGCACGCAGTATATAAGTCGGAACGGCCGGGATCGGCCGACTATAACCTATAGCTGCCATATAACTGATTGATCGGAAATGCCATAACTTTGGTGTTTGTAAAGTTAGGAAGTTGGGATTTTCTATGGGTTTTATATTTGACCAATCAATCCGACCTACCTCATAAGGATCGGCCGACTGTATCCTATAGCTGCCATATAACTGAACGATTGGAAATGCCATAACTTTGGTGTTTTTAAAGTTAGGAAGTTGGGATTTTTTATGAGTATTAAGAATGCATCATATGAATAATTTTGGAGAATATAATTTACAGACTATTCTGCAAGGGTATATCAACTTCGGCTCCGCCCGAAGTTAGCTTTGCTTTCTTGTTTTTATTTGTTTTAAAAATTTTGGAACTATCTGCTATAAATAAACTGCCATTTTTATTGCCGTGCACAGGCTGAGGAATGAAAGTGTGGGAATGGAATGGTGGAGGAGGAGTAAGCTTCGCCTGCATTTTATGGTGGTTGAAGTTAATAAAGCGCAAACGGAAAACCTCAAGACGCCAAGGGGGAAAGTAAAAGAGAGGGCCACGTGAAGATGGAAAGAGAGGGAAAACAGAGTGAAGCACAGCTTGGAGGAGAACAATCAATTTCACGTCAATTGGTTCATATTTTATAGGCTGAGCTACGGATGCGATGACGACTACGTCGACACGGAAACCGAAGGCAGAGGGGCAGGAATTAAGGTTATAGTTCGAGGCCCTTCCCCCCGATCCCCTTCTCCCTGGACTGGCTGGCAACTAATGGCCAAAACGCAATACTTGACCCAAACAATATTTGGCACTGACAGCACGGCTAAGCCCAGCCGAACAATTGAAATGTCAGCATTTGTGGGCGTGCAATAACTGCGCTGCTGGCTAAAAGGAAATGGAGCTGGCTCGCAAAGCCGCTTAAACAGCCAGAGCGAGATGGAAAAGGGAAGTGTGGGCTGGAAAGAGATGGCACCCAGGGAGCTCATAATTTGACATGCCGAAACTGAAATGCACTTACCCAGCCAGCAGCTGATCGAGACGTGTTGAATAATCCCTAATCCTCGTGGAACAATCAATAGCAGAGTTCAATTCAGCCTTTCAAACACTTCAGGTGAGATAAACTCAATTTTCATCCAAGCGAATTGGTTCATTGTCCAAGATAGGTTAAAAAAATTTAAAATAAAGTCCAAGTCTTACTTTTAAATTAAACGAAGGCTACCACAAATATGTTATGTAAAAATCACTTAAATAAATAACTTTTTTAATTTCCTTAACGAACTAAAACGGCTATAAAACTCATTTTTGATTCATTATAAAAAAATGTAGAACAGTTTTTAAGTAAAACTACATTTAAATATATAAATATACATTAAATATATAATTTTCTCATACAAATATGGAGTAATTTGATGACGAATAAACCAATCTTCAAACATTTTACATAAGTTAAATTTAAAGGCGTAAAACCAGCGCGTTGGCCAAAGTTCATAATGTTACTCCAAAGATTGAGCAAACTTTGCGAAGCCATCCTTGGACTATAATATTGTTGTTCCATTGCCAAACATAAGCTGACTAGGCAAAACTTTTGTTTGGCAAGCGAAGCGCGTCCTATGCAAAACTGTAACCGGAAACACTGTTCGCATCTAGACAGAATTGGACCAGATTTAGGAGCCTGCTGCGTAATTTAGGCATTTGATTGATTGCTGGGAGAGTTGTCTGCCCGGCCACCCGGGCGAATGCGCAATATGAGAACATAACAAATATGAAATGCGCGTGACCGCTGTGTCATGTTAGCCCCCCTCCCCCTTCCACTCCTTCCAACGAAGGGGTCCAATTAATTTGCATCTCTTTGGCGGACGACAAAAGGCTTTCAGGTGCAACTGGGCGTGGTCACACATTTACCTGCTAATGAGCGGGCGTGGCAAGGTCAAATGTGCAAGCACTTAGTCTAATGATAAGCAAAGAATGCCACCGAGCAGAGCCATACCGAAAATTCCACGAATAGCCATTAAAAGAAGAGGAAACCACTGCCACGGCGAGTGGGAAAAATGGGGCACTGGTTAAGGAAAACTACACAAATCATTCAACACTTGGCGGCACTTAAATGGGAAAAACCACATGATAAAATTAGACGATTAGCAGTGGCCGCAAGTTCAGACACATAGACACTCGTACTGAGGAACGAAGCATTCAGAAGACAGGGGCGCACTAAGCAGGGATCAATTTTCTATCGTATCATTTTATTTAAAGCAGTTGAGAGTCGCCTGGAAATATTTACAGTAATAAAAGAGTTGTAATCCCTATTAAATGTTTTTCAATTTAATAGTTCCTGCACACGAATCTTAAAAAAGATTTTAAAAAACAATAGTTTTAAATAAATTTTTATGAAAATAATAATTTTGAAAATAATAAACTATAAATGTATATTTATATTGTACATTTGAAAATATAATTTTGTAGATTTACCTGCATAATATTACAATGACATTTATTGACAATATTAGTGAGTGTGGCAAATTTTTTGAAATAAACTTACACTGCGTATATATCACTAGAATCTGTTTAACAGTTTATCCTTGTTTCTAATCGCTTATGATTTATGAAATTGTACCCTTTGTTAGCCGTTCAGTCACGCATGATTTGATTGTTGGACAGGCAAACAACTCAGGGCCCCTCTGGGTCACGCCTCTGATAAAAACACATTGAGCAGACCCGAGTCGATCCACAGACCCCGACTAGACTGAGTAAACAAACGGCCAACGCAGCTGGCAGTTCATGCTAGCTCCATGCTGTCGACAACCGACACTCGATTTTGGAGCCCCCAACCCACTTCAGCCCCGTGACCTCTTAGTGGTCAACAAAATAAAACGCAAAAACATAAAACCATAGAGGGCAAGAAACACACACCGTTTTCGGCGCAGTTCTAGTAAATATATCCGCTGTGAAAAATCGTTTAAAATTAGTTGAACGAAACGCAACGAACAGCGATAAAGCAATAAATACTTGACACAATGCCTTAGAGTCCAGCGAAAGCAGAGACTAAATGTGGTTAATACCATGGGAGCTTTCATATCACAGAATGTGGTAAATATATTAATGGTATCTTTTACGTTTAATTGGGTATGCCATCATCCGTACATATATCTATTTATTTTGACTACTCACTAGAAATATGTACAACTTAATCTTTGTCTTCTTACACAACTTTAACAACCTTAAAATACTCAGTACTAGGTATTCAAATACTAAGCAGCTTAAGAATTGATTAAATCCATGGAGCCTTATAAAAATCCAAAAACATTCGATTTATGTGCGCATTGGAAATTATAATATTGAATAGAAATAAAAAGAGAACATTAGAAATTATTAAGACAATTTTATGAAATGTGAAAAATGGTCAAAGTTTGCTGACACTGCTTCTTTATCTTTTTTTTTTGGTCTAGAGCAAAGACATTGCTGAATTCTCGTTTTATTCTGCATTTTATTGCTTTGATATTTTTTTACATTTTGGGGAACGGGCACGGATTTAAGAGCCCTGCATTTTTTGCGGATATGCAACTGAGCAGAGAAACCACATTACCACATGCGTGCTTATCCAGCGATAAAAGCGATGTGTTTTATAGACTTTAAACTTTAAACATTGAATTTCTGCGCCAATTTCAGAATGAATATTTAATTGTTTACTTAATTTCTTTGGTGTTTACCTTTTAGTTGCAAAATTAATTCCCAAAGGGTAATAAAAACTAAACGTTTGATGCTAAGCAGCCAGCGCGGACCAAAAGGAAAATCTAATAAATTACAGAATAAACAATACGACAAGTTCAAGACTGTGTGACCTTGCCTATCACAAATTGAACACCCTGCACAGATGGGTCTCCGCCCTTCATTGAAGCCTTCGGCTGCTTGATAAATTTGAAAACTGTCAGTTTCGCCTGATAAAACCAGAATACTTCTACCAACTCACTCCTGCCCTTACTTTTCGGGAAGTTTATCGCAGGCCACGCGCCAGTTGCCCTCGAGCCCAAGCAAGGGAAAAAATGAGATTAAATTACATTTTGCACACAGTTGTGATTTTCATTAATTTAGTGGCACATAAACAGACACTCAGAACGCAGTCAAAGCCAAAAAATCATATAGAAAAGAGAAACTTTTCAAAAAATTTCAAATCAAATAACTTTTGCAACTTTTCCTTCCGCTGGAGTGAGACCGACCGCAAACAAAAAACACAAAAAGTTTGCCAAAAAAGTGGCAGCTGCCTCTTAATTATACCCGTCAGTCAAACCGGGTATATTGTTTGTTTTCAGAAGTATGTAACATATTAACTGTAATAATTCATAAGCATAATAAAATATTTGTTTTAAAAATGTTTAAATTAAATACCGTTTTCAAGCTCTTCAACAAGGATTTGCGACTGGAGTTTTTTCGAACAGTGTTTTGTGGTCGCCTTTCTTCTGTCATGGTTGTTCATTTTGGCATTACGTATACGCAACGTTAGCTCGAACAAAAAAGTCAAATTTTTCGTCTCTAGCCTTGACTGACTTTATCGGCTGAAATGGTACTACCAAAAAGCTAAAAAAAAATTGTGGAAGTTCTTGGAGTATTTTAGATGTACGTGCACAAACACCAAATCGCTGGAAACTGCCTTGACACAGTATTTTTAAGAGTTATGAAAGACATTGTTAACTAAGCCCACGTTTTTGAGTAGCTTTCTTGTATACAAATTTGCCTACAGAAGTCCTCGTGGTCGGTCATAAAACATTTTAGTATCCAACCCATTAAACGAGCTAAAAGATGTAATTTTTACAGCAACTTGCCCCTGGTTCCTTTTCTTATTTGCAAGTAGCAACATCTACAAGATTTTAATGTCAAATTGTAGCAACTTAGTCCGTGCAATTGCAGCCTCGATGAAAAAGCCACTTTTGCTTGACTTTTTGACTGCATTTTGCCAAATTCCTCTACAAATTATTTGAAGTCATCTGCTGTCATGGTCCGATCGCAGCGAGTAATGCACTAATTGAAAGGTACATACCAACCTTACGAAAATGAATTGGTTCAGGAAAAAGGGCGGTGAATGTGAAAGAGTGAATCATTTTACTTATTTTGGGTCCCGGAACAAACGTGTTTTGAAATGCCAGTCACGCTGCTTTTATCTAGTTTGGTTTTTTTGGTTTCCATGTTTATATCAAAGAACAAAAAAATAATACAAAAAATTAAACTTGCTTATGCTTCCATTTACTTAGCATAGTTCTTTGCGCATTCAAATAAGAATTTATTAATTATACAAAATAAATTGGGTTTCACTTTCTAACTCTGAAACTCGCCAAACGCAAGTTCAAAAAAATGTAAAATGAGAATATTTTAATTTTAAAGCTCAAACTTTCGAAATTTCATTTTTATTTCTTCTAAACTGTTGTTATTTTTTTAAATTCTTGGCATGTACTCCACTTAGTTAAAGCGATACTTTTCATCGGTATATCAGTCGTTCCATTCCGACCACCAAAGTTTCATATCATCCGTAAATAATAGGAGTTTTTAAGATTCATCTCATGAGATAAGATTATTTTACCTTAAAACAAGAAATTTAGCAAGCTTCGTTAGTCCTGCGACTGCTAGCCGTTAAACACTTTCACGGTGCACAGTGTACTGCCGTCAACAGTAGCAAGCGAATGGTTATGATATAGGGACCCTTACAGGCATTCTCTGTATTTAGTTACAAATGGCAGGTGTTAATTGTTAGTCACAAATTATGTGTAATTATAGGCCGACAATTACCCCCATGTCGAAGAACGTAACTAAATTTATCGAATCAAAACTGGCTATAAAACAAGAACCGCGTTTAGACTAGCGACTTTTCTGTGTTGAGAAAGAATTCCCTCTTTTGGTGTCCCATTTATATAATCATTAGTCTGATTTCAGAAACCTTTTCGTTACGGTATTTCCTTTAAAACTTTACGAAAAAATTTGATGTGATTAAAATAGCGCTTTAGTAAAAATTGTCAGATCTTTTTTACCTATTTAACAAATATTCCTTCAGAATTGTTCTACAACTCGGACTACTTGCCAATAAGGGCATTGATAAAATTAAACGGAAATCGTATAAAATGACTAGGTATATTTATTTAATATTTCATCCAGATTTATACCAAATTTCGCAACACGAAATATTTGGTTTATAATTATCATTTTATCTTATCGTATCTCTGCCGTAGGAAAAATCACAAAAATATATTAAAAAGAAATGTTAACTTCGTAGTTTTTAAACACAAACACAAATCCCTCAGGATATAGACTTATTTTGAACAAATCAGCCGACTAAATTAAATAGATTCTTAGGAATGATCCGAAACTTAATCGAATATCCTATACTTATGATGTTTATACCGATGTTCTACCGATTTAAAATTTTATAAAAATCGGTCGACCATATGCTACAACTGTCATAGGAACGATGAAAATTTTATTGAAAATTATTACTTTTGAACATATACACATGTTCCTCCAAGTATATGGTTAATATCTGCCGGCTGTGTCGAACGGCAGTTTCTTCTGATGTCTCCATCCCGTTCGCTCCTTCTGTTCCTTTGCCCTCCCCAGTTCTCCCCCCTGTCCCAGCAATGCGGTCTGGAGCGCTTTAGCTTAGTTAGCTCAAGTTAGTTCCGATTTACATGTGTACAGATGAACACCCTCACGTCGCGTAATACCACAAAGTTCTTATTTTTCGCATTCCTCCGTGGGAATTTCTGACCACATCTGCATTCAAACCACCCCCTTCAAACAACACATCAAAATCGATATATAGTGGTTTTATAAAATATTAAATTTTAAATGGCTTTACATTAACACTTTGAAAACACTATTACTTTGTTGCATTCGATTTCTAATCGTTTTCTGCTGAAGAATAAAGAAGTTCTGGTACAGGCTTTGTCACCCATAAAATTGTTGACAGATTAAACAGTTCCCAAACCTGTTTTCATCCCACTATACACACATATTTTAATTGTTAGCAGCAATTAAATGTAATTATGGTGGCAGCAATTACGCTTACCCGGGTTAGGTGAAAATATAAAAATATAAATTATAAAACTATAAAAGCAGAAGCGACTGCAAAGCTTGGTAAACTATTACAAATATGGAGTCAACCCTTAAGGTTGTCAGAAGTGAAGATCTCTACAAAACATATTGGCTCTATTTGCGACTTTTGGGCGTGGAGGGCGAATATCGGTTCCGATGGCTTCTGGATTTTACAAAGTGCTTGTTCGTCACTTTGTGTTACCCCGTGCATCTATTACTTGGGCTATATAATCAGAAGCTGACAAATGTCTTCAGGAGTCTCCATTTCACAACAGAGTGCCTTTTCTGCAGCTTGAAATTCGTCTGCTTTCGTTGGAAACTGGCCGAGATTAAGGCCATTGAAAGATTGCTCAAAGAGTTGGATAAGCGGGCTGAAAGTGAGGAAGAACGTAAATTTTTCGAACAAAGCCCAAAACGCGAAGCACAAATGCTTTCGAAAAGTTATTTGGTGGCTGCCATATCGGCTATAATTACTGCAACTGCCGCTGGTTTATTCAGTAGTGGTCGAAATTTAATGTATTTGGGTTGGTTCCCCTATGATGTTCAGGCCACCGCATTCATCTTTTGGATTAGTTTTACCTATCAAGCTGTCGGGTCCAGTTTATTGATCCTGCATAACCTGGCCAACGATTCATATCCCCCAATCACATTTTGTGTGGTCACTGGCCATGTGAGACTATTGGCAATGCGTTTAAGTCGGATTGGACAAAACGAGAATACATCAAGGTCAGAAAATACCAGAAAACTTATCGAAGGCATCCAGAATCACATGAAACTAATGCAGTAAGTTATTTCCTAAACGGTTTATAAATAACTTTTAATTGATCTAAATCGATTTATTAAGACCAAAAAAAAAAGAAATTAATCTGTCAAAATACGATTTTCTGTACCAATGTTTCATAATTATACAATCTTGGTTATGACTTTTCATTAATAAATTATGTGCTATTAAATTTTCAATAATATATTATATTATTTATACTTTGTTAATTTCTATTATTATTTACCGTATTTCATATCATATTATTAATAATTTAAATGGTTTCTCCTATTTAATCTTCCAGAATAATTCGCCTTCTCCGCAGCACTTTATATCTCTCGCAACTTGGTCAGTTCCTTTCCAGCGGTATTAACATTTCAATAACGCTTGTCAACATCCTATTTTTGGCGGAAAACCATTTTACAATGATTTACTATTCTGTGTTCTTTGCGGCCATGTTTATAGAACTATTTCCAAGTTGTTACTACGGGACTCTAATGTCAATGGAGTTCGACAAATTACCATACGCCATTTTCTCGAGCAACTGGATTGGAATGGATAGTGCATATAGCCGATCCTTGATAATATTGATGGAGTTAACGGTTGTCCCCGTGAAAATTAAAGCTGGAGGAATGGTTGGCATCGACATGAATGCGTTTTTTGCCACAGTCAAAATGGCCTACTCATTTTTCACCTTAGCCATGTCATTTCGATTCTAAGAGTACAGTTTTAATTTTTGCAAATGTAAGGGCATTCTTTTACAATATTCTAACCAAAATTAGAAAAACCTCTACAAGGTTAAAAAATATTAACGCGTTATATCTTATAAAATACTTATATCTAAATTAGTATTACCCTTTTGCACAAATTGTCAATCAATAAAATGTTATCACTCAACCTTTAAATATATTTTATATTTACGTTGCCACCTTTGAATTGCCAGACTTAGCTATAATTTAGGGACGTCAGTTATTAAAAGAAAGGTGTGAATTGGTTTACCAAAATTATAGGGTTATCACGGTGCCAGCAAATTGGTGGGCGGAACATTAGGTGTCTGTAATTTAATCGTATTGCGAGTATAAAAAGGAATTGCCGCAGGAATTGACCAATTGTTTCGAACATGGAGTTAAAATCGCCAGTCATCAGAAGTGAACATATCTACAGAGCCTATTGGTTATATTGGCGTCTTTTGGGCTTGGAGAGCAATTTTCCACTGAATCGATTGCTGGATATTCTGATCACATTCTTCGTGACCTTTTGGTATCCAATTCATCTTATTCTAGGCCTATTTATGGAAAGGACACTTGGGGATGTCTGCAAAGGTCTTCCAATCACAGCTGCCTGCTTTTTCGCCAGCTTTAAATTTGTTTGTTTCCGTCTAAAGTTGGCAGAGATTAAAACAATTGAAATCTTGTTCAAAGAGCTGGATCAGCGAGCTTTGAGTTACGAGGAATGCCAGTTTTTTGATAAAAACACAAGACGAGAGGCAAATTTTATTTGGAAAAGTTTCATTGTTGCCTATGGACTGTCGAATGTTTCGGCCATAGCATCTGTTCTTTTCGGCGGCGGACATAAGTTGCTGTATCCCGCCTGGTTTCCATACGATGTGCAGGCCTCAGAGCTACGCTTTTGGCTAAGTGTCACCTACCAAATAGTCGGAGTAAGTTTGGCCATACTTCAGAATCTGGCTAATGACTCCTACCCGCCGATGACATTTTGCGTGTTTGCTGGACATGTGAGACTATTGGCAATGCGTTTAGGCCAAATAGGCCACGATCAAAGGGAAACTAAGTCGTCAATCGCCAGGAAATTGATTGAAAGCATTGAGGACCACCGAAAACTCATGAAGTAATTTATTATAACGTTACAACTTTCTATATTTTAAATTGGTTGAATATAATTTCATTATCTATGCTTTTTATTAATTATTAATATACAATTTCTCCAAGAATAGTTGAGTAGCTTCAGAGACTGTATAAGACGCGATCAACCTTATTTTAAATACCAAAATCCAATTTGTTCATTCTTAGAATCGTAGAACTGCTGCGTAGCACCATGAATATATCCCAGCTCGGGCAGTTTATATCCAGTGGCGTCAACATTTCCATAACGCTCGTCAACATTTTGTTCTTTGCGGAAAATAATTTTGCTGTGACCTATTACGGCGTGTACTTCGTGTCCATGATCCTGGAGCTATTCCCGTGCTGCTATTACGGCACTCTGATTTCCATCGAGATGAACGGGCTGACCCAGGCGATATATTCGAGCAACTGGATAGGAATGGATCGGGGGTACTGCCGCACCCTGCTGATATTCATGCAACTCACCCTGACGGAGGTGCAGATAAAGGCAGGTGGAATGATTGGCATCGGCATGAACGCCTTTTTCGCCACCGTACGAATGGCCTACTCCTTCTTCACACTGGCCATGTCGCTGCGATAATGAGTGGGCAGCCCATTTGCATACTCGCTTAATTTTAATTACCACTAATGGCGGCCATTAACGGAGGCATTATGAAAATTGCATTGGCATCGTTTAAATGCCATTTAGCGGTGGTTTATGCACTCGAAAAAACACCACCTTTAACCAAAACAGTTTTAAATTGCATAAAACATTTTAATATTGCTTAGAATTCTACACATTAAATAGCAATACCGTAAATAATATAAATTTGGAACTTCTATTCTAAAATTATTTTTTAACTTGGAAAACGAATACAATTTTATTTAATCTTCTCTCTAATGGAAGAACAATTGTCCAAATTGGTAAACAATAATAAAAGTACCAGCATTCCTTATTAAATATAGGTCTTAAATAACACTTATTTAATAAATAGAAAACAATTCTAAATAAAATGAATTATATATATTTCCTTTTATCTGTTAAGTAAATGGGGTACGATTTCGAAAAATTATTGGGCCATCTTTTAAACAAAATAGAATATGATCCTTTAAAGTACTACTACTATAAATTGTTGATTTATTAAGTAAATCATGGTAGGGAAACCCGATTTAAATTACATAAATGCATATACTTTTTATGTGTTCAAGCTTTCTGCTAAAAAAAAAATAAAAACTTCTCAAATCGGATTTGTTCAAAGTAATACAATTTGCCTCAGTGTAACCTGATTGGCAGCTGCATAAAAACAGCCAGCTCACCGGCAGATATTCATTAAAAGGACAATGGTCATCATCGATAGTGTTCGTTTTTATCGGCCGTTCTGGTTTTGCATGCGGGTGCTAGTACCGACGTTCTTCAAGGATTCCCGTCGTCCTGTCCAACTCTATGTGGTGGTGCTGCATGTCCTGGTGACCTTGTGGTTCCCACTGCACCTTTTGCTGCATCTTCTGGTGCATCCTTCTCCGGCGGACCTCTTGAAGAACCTGACCATGTCTCTGACCTGTGTGGCCTGCAGCCTGAAGCACGTGGCCCATTTGTACCACCTGCCGGAGATCGTGGAGATCGAATCCCTGATCGGGCAGTTGGATACATTTGTTTCGAGCGAACAGGAGCATCGCTATTACAAGGATCACGTGCACTGTCACGCCGAACGCTTCACGCGATGCCTCTACATAAGTTTCGGCATGGTTTACGCGGTTTTCCTATTCGGTGTTTCCGTCCAGATAATTAGCGGAAACTGGGAGCTTATTTACCCCGCCTATTTTCCGTTCAATTTGGAGAAGAACAAATCTATGGCTGCTGCGGCCCTGGGCTATCAGATATTTAGCATCCTTGCTGAAGGATTACAGGGCCTGGGAAACGACACTTACACTCCCCTGACCTTGTGTCTTCTGGGCGGACACCTCCATTTGTGGGCCATTCGCATGGGTCAGCTGGGATTCCTAAAGGACGAAAATGTCAGTGATCATCAGCGGTTGCAAGAGTACATTGAGCAGCACAAACTGTTGATGAGGTAAACTCTGATTTTAATATTAGTAGTGCTTTTAAGACCTAAATTACACAAAACTTGGCGTGTTTTTTTGTGAAGAAGTCTGCCAAAATTTTAAATTTAACAGGGTCCCGTTTCTAAATAGTTTTCAAGCCCCAACTTAAAACAAATCTTACCGTTTAGTTCTCGTTCTACACACAAAAAATGTTCATAAAATTTATCTATTAACTAATTATAATCAGACATGGATAATGGGTTGATTAAAAATGTAATAGTTACTCTTAGTAAAGGGGTGCGATTAAAAATGGTTGTATAAATACAAATAGTTAATAGTGCTTACTGGTAATATGCTTTAAATATACTGCTTCGACCACAAAAAATTACTTCAAAATAGTAATTGTATAAAAATAAAAAAATCGATTTTTAGGGCTTATACTACACCATTTTAAGGTGTGGGTGCCATTGGTTTTCAACTATTGTGAAAGTATCTTAAAAGGTTCTTCGGAAAATTAATGTTAAGTAATGATATAACTTTTAGTGTGGGGAATATATCACGGAGCACTAGAGAATCATAACGCCTAATCGTAAAAAATTCAAATATTTGTTTTACAAGTTACCACGAAAAAGTATGTAAAAAAAAAACATAAGGAAGAAGTTATCTCATTTTCATAGTTAAATAACCATTTCAGTAAAGTTTTACGATGGAACAACAAATTACCTAATTTTGCACATTGATCAATTTAAACAATCAAATTTTTCACTTCGCTGACAAGTGCTTCTGGAAACTCTTCAGGTTTTGGTCTAACAACAAGTGACAATAATGGTTGATGTATTTCGATCTTGCAGATTCCACCACCTGCTGTCCCAGACCATCAGCGAGGTGCAGCTAGTGCAGTTGGGCGGCTGTGGGGCCACCCTGTGCATCATTGTGTCCTACGTGCTGTTCTTCGTGGGCGACACCATCTCTCTGGTCTACTACTTGGTCTTCTTCGGGGTGGTCTGCGTCCAGCTCTTCCCCAGCTGCTATTTCGCCAGCGAGGTGGCCGAGGAGGTGGAACGCCTGCCGTACGCGATCTTCTCCAGCAGGTGGTACGACCAGTCCCGCGAACACCGATTCGATCTGCTGGTCTTCACCCAACTGACTTTGGGGGGCAGGGAGCGGGTCATAAAGGCGGGCGGCCTCATCGAGCTGAATCTAAATGCCTTTTTCGCCACCCTAAAGATGGCCTACTCCCTGTTCGCCGTTGTGGTGCGGGTGAAGGGTATGTAGAGCGGATGGTTAATTAAATGGCTACCACGGCAACCGTATTGTTATTGATTTCGACCCCCTCTGAAATTGGCCGAAAGTGGAGCAATCAACGCGCTGAAATTGAAATTTCATTAATTGGCCCCGTCGCGATACGCAAATAAACAGTTTGCCAAACGGATTCAGCTTTTTTCGGCCGAACAATGGCACATTAAAACGAAATGAATTGTTTACGTATACACAATTTTTATTCTGATTTCTGTTTGCGTATTTTGTTATTGTAAGCCTTGCATAAATCTCAATGGAATCTGAATGCTTTGTGTTGTTGTAATTAAAATATAAAATGTATGCCAAAGAACGAAAAACTACACAGAAATGCATGCGAATTAAATTTATCATCGACTGCGATTTGTCCATGAATTTTCCTTTATCAACAGTTTAAATTCCCGGCTATTCAGTACTTGGAAATGTCAGAATTATTTCATTTTGTCAATTTTGTTTTGTTTATTGACTTATCACCAGAGGGCAGGGTCCACTTTTTATGGCTGTCTTGGGGTGAATACGTGGTCCAAACATATTTTTCGACGCTTTGGCCTTTCTTTTACGATATTTAATCAAGCTTAAAAGCCTCTTGGCGTTGATGTTCAATTCTTAAGTATCCGGAGCTCACACGCACATTTTATGGCTGATTTTTAATTAAAACTCTTACCATGCGGGAATAATTGAATTCTGAAATGTTTTCACTGCATCACTTATTGCTGTTACTTGGTGGAGCTTATGAAAGTATTAGGCATACTCTCGACTTAAAATATTTTTAATTATGAGAATTAAGTAAAATGAAAATAAATAAACCAAATGTTTTTCATATTTGAAATAAAATACTCTAAATTTTAAATCTTAAAAAATACACCTTTTCGCCCTAACCAGTATACATATCAGCGAATATAATTTTGTGGTTAATCCTTATCATAACTTTTAAAGTCTGTAAAAACGCTGTCAAAAACCACCGTGAAGGAGATAAAATGAATCGGCATGGATGTTGTAAGGAAGAGATAGCATCTCGAAACGGAAAGCCGCGTTGCAACAAGGATATGCTGCCGTGGAAACGAAAAATATATTAAACAAGAAAGGAATCTTATTTCTACAAGCCGAACTTTATATACCCTGTCGGCTATATCAAAAATGTATAATTCCTTAAAAAGACTAAATCGTAAGTAACTACTATTTGTCAAAAGTTAAATGGGTGTTTGCTTAATAACTATAAAAAATTACTATATCTCGGAGATATAAAATAAAGACGTTATACAATTTAATACCTCTGCAGGGGAATGATGATAACAAGAATTATTAAAATAATAAGAATACATTTGCCTTACACAACGTTGCAAACTTCTAACTGAAATTATAATACTCCCTGCAAGGGTATAAATATATTCCACTGGGCTGGAGCTTTTTGTCCGAAACGCAAATGAGGATAAGCCCTTGGCGTTGCATTCCGGAAAAGAGCAACGGACAACGGACTGCATAAGTAACCAGGATGGAGGCGCCGGACAAATGAAGGCGCACACACACACCAAGGAGTCGAGGTGTGGGGTGAGGTGGGGTGTGACCAAGGGCACGCAAGGATTCGCACCGCAACCGTGGCAATTTATTGATGCCAAAGCTACGATGAGTGCGTACAAATTGCCTGAAGCAACGGCGGGTGCACTGAGATAAAGTTGTAATAAACTCCTAATTTAAAAAAATTTGGTTAATTATAAAAACAAAGATATTTAAGCAAATATTATTTAGATATTTTTTTTAAAAAGCAAAAAAATAATTTGATAAATCTAATTTATAAATTGAGTTTTTTTTTTTTAATCTTTACAAGTCAAGTATATTAATTTTAAGTGGTTAAATAATTGTGTAAGTAAACAGATTTGTTTATTTTAGCGTATATGACAACTAAGAACGGTTTGTTTCTCTTAAAATAAATGATAAGTTAAATTGTTGTTCTTGTAATTTAAAAACTGTTTAAGGGATGGGTTCCAAATTGCAGTGGTCGGTTCAGAATTGAATTTGTCTCAATGTGAGAAGTGCGACAAGGGGTTGTGTCAGTTCAATTTGTCGCCTGCAGACGGCGCTTTCCTATCTTTCGAAAGCGTTGCGCCCAAGCAGCTATTAAAATGTCCCCCCAGCAACACTTTGCGTCATTATTGAAAGCAATTTCCCACGGCAAATAGAAAATCGAAAAACAAAACCAAATCGAAAAAGAATGCGAAGAATAAAATAAAAGCACGCAGAAAACAGTAGAAAATGCGACAAATGCCGGGGCTCAGGCCGCAGCTTATAGGCCGAAGCGCGAATATTGCGCATACGCCACCCCAGGGAGCAGCACTCAAAATGCCTCCCACACCACCCAACCACCCACTAGACCCTCCTAGAGTTGGGAGCCACAGCAGGCCCAATTGCTGGAGGTGATTTAACTTTTTCTGCCTGCCATTCATTTCCTTTCCAATAGCACAAAAGCACACAGACACCGAGCCGAGAGATGGTAGAAATATTGTTGGCATACTTTTTCAAGTGTTTCCTGCCTTCCTGCATGTTGTCCTGTCTCCTGGCTCCTTGCTCCTGGTCCTCCTGCCGATTCCCTGTTTATTTTAACTTTTGGCATTTGTGCGCGAACCGGGGGAATTCAGACCGGCTGAAATAGGAAAGTAAAACAAAAAGCGGTTAAACAAAAATATGAAAAATAAATTGAAACACTCAACCAGGCCCAACTGTCTGTCTAAAAAGCCCCCGAAGAGGCTTCCACTCAATCAGAGCTTTGGCATTGGTGACATCGGAGTGAAGCCGTTCCCCTCCTGTAAATAAAAGCAGATTTGCGACCTGGTCACCATCCTGCCGCAGATTGAGTTGCTTCCTCTGACCGAAAAACACAATTTGATTGTCAAGCCCTGCGGTATTCAAAATGTAGACGCCCCACAAAAGCAATCACCATTTTCGTTGCATTTCTCTTCTGTTTTTGTTTCAGAATATTCCACAAAAGTCAACAAAATATGCTACAGCCCAGTGATAATGTATGCAATGCTGCATTTTTAATGGCTAGAAATGGATTTGTACAAGTTTTCGAATTTTGCAAATAGCTAGATACAACTTTTGTGCAAATAACTTGGAAAATAACAGGGGGAAAATATTGAACTGATTTTCTGTTGCATTTCAATGCCAGTAACAAATATTTATTGGAAAGCGACTGTTTTCTCAACCTTTCAATTTGCATAATTTAATTTAATTTTATTCTAATGACAATATGTAGGTTTAAGTAAAGTAAAGGGCAAAATATTTCGTACGCTAGTAAATTTATTCAACAAGGTCTAAAATTATTCAAAAGCAAATATATTTTTCTATTTACATACTAAGACTTAATTTTTCTTAACAAATACCATTTTTAACGAGCAAAAAAAGTCTTGAATATCACACCATCCATTTTAATTTTATAATTAAAGATGATTCTTATAAATCACAGATATTCAGTTATTACCAACTCTTTTTATCAATTACATTTTTTTTTATTTTTTTATTAGCTAACAAAAAACACCTTAACAGCCCATTTTATATAACTAAAATCATTTACACATCAATTTATCAGTTCAACCAATTGAAAGCTCTACTGGCGAACACAAGAAACTTAATTGAAATCGGAGGGGCAATTGCAATTAATTATTTAATGAACGCTAATACAGTAAATGTGTCGAGTCTAATTGCCTTTTGGCAGTTGCAAATTGTGAGAAATTGTTGAGCGCACTTTTGTGTATCAAGTGAAAAATGATTAATTACCCGCTGGCAAATTGGCCCTGACTTGGCGTAGGGATAGGGATTTTCCGTGTACAGCTGCATTGCGATTTGCGTCGGAATTGGCAGAACTATTTTCCCATTCCACGCGGCCAACTCAATTACAACGTGGCCGACGGTCGGCTGCTGGGCATTCAATTTTCCCCGTCCAGCGGGAAAAACAAGCGGAAAACGCGCATCAAAGCCAAACAAAGCCGTCGAGCGGGGAGGAGGGATTGGAGGGGTTGTGCTAAAGGGAGATGTTGGAAAAAGTGTCCAACATGTTAGCGTGTTGGGCGGACAACCAAACTGGCGGCGCCTAAAACTATGCTCCACGGCATGAATAACAGAGCGGATCAGGCCTTCAGTTTTTTCCACAGTTTTTGCACTGGGCAAAAATATATTTGACTAAAATTATAGTTTTAGCTGCTCAAAGGTATATTGAATAAAAAAATACAATTACAAAAATTCTTTAGAAAACTCTAATGCTTAAATAAGATTCATAAGGGAGAAAATTACAAATATACCAATGAATTCCAATTTTAAGTTTGCTTAATTAAACGATAAAAAAATATTCCAAAAGAAGTTATCGAATTAAAAAAACCTAACTTTTATAACATTTCTTAAACATAAATTCGTTGTGTACTGCGACTTCTGCTCTTACTCTTGTATTTTACTCATGCATGACAATTTTTTCCAGCCAGTTGCCTTTTTTGCTTTGGGTTTCCCTTGGTTCGCCTCCTGTTATTGTTGCTGCTCCCTTTGTTTGGCTCACGATGGAGGACTCTTTTTGTTTTCATACGCACTGACACAGATGTTCTGCCTGATGTTGTTGGCGCTACTTTTGTTTTTACAGCTGATGAAGTTAGCGCGCTCGCCAGTTCCAATGTCGCATCCCAAACCAAGTTATCTTGCCCCCCTAAATAAGTCTACCTCATACATGAGTATCTTATGTAGGAGCACTTTAAGCTCTATTACTGGCTAAATTTCTTTTGATGTCACAAATTGAATTAGTTTCCCATCTATTGTATTATAATAATGTGTTGATACAGTAATACAATGTACAATAAAACGTAATTCTTATTATGATGACCAATAAAAAATAACATTATTTAAAATAAGAATTGCTTATATCAAACCATATTTAATTATTAGGATAAACAAACAAAATTCTCAAGTACTTGATTTCAGTTGGCAACAATAAGACCATTAATAAAATTACATATAAGAAATTCGAAAACTGAAGAAGAAAATAAGCCTGATATCAACAATTGAATTTATTTTCTTTCTTTTTTTTTCTCCTTTTTTTCATATCTTGCTAGTATGTTGGAAATTAGAAACTTTATAAATAACAAGGTATTTGTGCCTTATTCTCTGTCACTATTCAATTTAATGGAACTGCAAAAACCTTATTTCAGACTAAAATTCTCTGATTACCAAAAGCACACTGACCTCTGCAATTTCATAAGTCACCTGCTGCATTGCGTAACAGCACCGACCACAGACGAAGCCCACCCAAAAATCCACTTCCGGTGACCAGGTCTCCACTTCCTACTATCTCCGCAAAAGACAACAAATGAGCCAGGGCTCTCGTTACTACGCAAGATGAAAAACCTGTCGGATAATGAATCGAGATAATCGATAAAGTGTGCCTGGTTACAGTGGAAGTACATTAACGTGACCGTTCCAGCCTGGCGCCTCTTTTACTTATGGCCAGCTATCAAATTTCCTCTTTTTTGTTTCTCCGTACGCCTTGTTTGGAGCATTTTGCAATCGGAGCTCGGACGAATGAGGGATTACAAAATTTCAAATTCATGAGACCAAAGCGCAACAAAGACTGTCTCCGGTGCAGGCCTATTTCCAATTTGCAATTTCCGTAGGCAATGTTGGCTGACCATTTTCATAAGCGCCACCCGATTTGATTTTCCTGCCTTTTCCCATTTACCTTCTGGTCTCTGGTTTTGGGCTAGTGGGTGACAATTTTGTGTTGCCACCGAAGCAACGGCTGAAAAGTGAATGCTGCAGTGCAGGCTCCAATTTATCTGTATCTGTGCCTCGGGAAGGTCATTTGTAACCTTAACTAAACAAATTTGAAAGCTGGGGCCGGCATATCAGGTGTGGTCAGGTTCTGGCGATGGCCCTTTTTCCGGCCGTTATAAAATGACCAGTGGGCAATGGAGGTGGCATCAGTTCGCCAACAGCAGCAAACGACAGCAGCCAAACAAATAACCAGCAACCAACTAGTCGAATACTTAACGTCAGCAGCCATGAAACGGGTAAGTTTTCCGTCAACCACTGCCGGCCATAAATTTTCCCAGCTAGCCCATTGTTGTTCTGCCGCCATGTAAATCCGGCAAAGTGGAAGTTGGGGCCATAAATCAGGATAATCAAAAATACAAAACGATAAGGACCAAAACGTATTAGGCCAATTTAAAAGCCCAGTGAAATGACATAAACCAAATAGAATTCAACAGAAGGTTCAACACTCTTGAAAAACTGGAGAACAAATCACAGATAAGAAAATCTTTCAACCATATTGGTAGGAAACAACATTTAATAATGTTATCTATTTAATTAGGGTTTTATAAACGTTGTCTAATAATTTTATTTGTAGCAATATTTATTTTGGAATTTAAATTATTTATTTTAGAAAAATATATGACATTATATATGATTTTCAATTCTGATAACTTAAACTTTGACTGTCTAAATTAATTAAATTTTGAATAAATGGGAGTTATTGTCAATTCTGATTACTTAAACTTAAACTTAGACCGTCTTATTAAGTCTTTTAATTTTAGATAAATAGGAGTTATTTCCAAGACACGAAGTTAAAAACAAATATAACTAGTTAGAAAAACTGTTATAAAGTATTTTATACATAAGCTTGTTAAAAAGATTAGAGTTGCCTAAATTGCTCTGTCTCCCTTTTTAATATTAACTAAATTAGGAAAACTATAAGCACTGATTTTAAATGAAGTAATTATAATTGTATGCTGATTATGAAATTTTGATTAAAAATAGCAATTAACTTTTGCAAGATATCAGTGTATTTTGTAGTATTGTTTCAGACAGCTAAGCTTTTTATCTTTGTAAACTTGACAGCCAATAGAGTCCGACAAACCAACAAATCCCCACAACTTTTTGTTCAGCAACATGAATCGCTTGTTGTCGTTTTTAATTTATGGCCCTTTGCAACTAACAAGTAAAAAGGGAAACCATTGTGGAATGACAAATTGATGAGGCCAACGGGTGATTTATAACGGACAGCCATTTAATTCGAATCCTGCGTGAATGTGAATCCCTTTGATTCCAGACATACCTGTTGCTCTGCCTGAGCCTGCTGACCTGCAATGTGGCCAACTCGGCCTTCCTGCGCCCCATCGATCTGAGCCAGCTCTCCAAATCCTCCGGCCTCCAACAGCAGCAACAATTGCGTGGGGATCTGAACCGAGATGATGGCAGCGATGATGACGACGATGCCACCACTCTGGCACCCAACTCCAGCGAGGACTACGACAGTCGTCCCCAGTACAGTTTCGCCTACGATGTGAGGGACTCGCTGACCGGCGACGACAAGAGGCAGGAGGAGAAGCGGGATGGCGACCTGGTCAAGGGTCAGTACTCTCTGATCGAGCCCGATGGCACGCGTCGCATCGTGGAGTACACCGCCGACGATGTGAGTGGCTTCAACGCCATTGTGTCCAAGCAGCGTCTGGACGAGCAGCAAAGGATCTCCGCCTCGACCTCCTCGCGTTTCAACAGCCTCGAGGAGTTGCAGACCCGCCTCACGGCCCAGGCCATCGCGGAGGCCCAGTCCTTGGCCGAGGCCCAGCAGGCCAGTCAACTGCAGCTGGAGGCCCAAAGTCGACGCGAGTCGGAAAACCAGGCCCGCAACCAGGCCCAGCAACTGATGGAGCAGTTCCAGCAGCAGGTACAACAGCAGGAGCAACAGCGACTGCAGCAGGAACAGCAACTTCGGGATCTCCAGCGCCTCCAAGAGCAACGTGATCGCGAGGAGCGGGATCGGGAGCAGCGGGATCGGGAGCAGCGCGATCGCGAGCAGCGGGATCGGGAGCAGCGTGAGCGAGAGCAGCGGGAAAGGGAACTCCGGGATCGGGAACTTCGGGATAAGGAACTCCGGGAACGAGATCGCGAGGAGCGCCGCCAGCAAGCGGAGCGTCGTCAGAGCCAGAACCAGCGACTGATCGACCAGCAGACAACCCTCCTCCTGGCCCAGGGTCTGCCCAGCATCCAGGCCACCGTCGTCTCCCACCCACCCACTCTTCTGGCCTCTCGCCTGCCCGCCACCACCAGCTCCTCCAGGACCACCACTCTGCTGACCAGAGAACGCGACCTGGAGGCCTGGCGCCAGTTGCCCAACGCACGGATCACCATCGACCGCAGTGACCGACCGCTGATCCTCAGCCAGCCCTCGAGTGCCACCGTTCAGGCCCAGCTGATCAGTTCGCCGCTGCTCCTGGAGTCCGGAAACCTCAATGGATTGATAGCCACCCGGCTGAATGGCAATGCCGCCCGAGCTGGAGCTGCCTTGAGCTGGTCCAACGGACGTCGCCTGCTGAACAACGATCTCTGGCAGCTGGACAGGCTGGATGATCGCGAGGATAACCGCCGGGAGAGCGAGGAACTGCGTTCCAATAGCGGCGAGAGGCGCTCGAAGAACTGGTAGGCCCTCAAAAATGTGGAAAAATAAACCCAAACTTCAACTGAACTCAAACGAAACTCAACCAGCGACCTCAGCGATCTGCCAACCGGACCACGAATATGTTTAGCCCTTAAGAACTAGATCGAATCTTGTGTTTACCTAGCCTAGAATCGGGGATTTTGGTGACGTTTCTTTGTTACTCTCAGCTTTCTGTCTCAACTAACGCATACAGCAAACTTTGCCAAGAACTTAACCCAAGCTCTAACGCTTTCTTTCCTGCTAACTTTAGCCCTAAGTTTAATTGTCTTTGTGTTACTTTATAGTTAGTCAACTGCATCAATGTGAAAAAGTAAAAAAAATTAACCAGAATATAGAATGAAGGCTGCAGGACGAAGGCTGCATGCTCTTTTGCAAATGAAGTTTTGTAACTTAATTCATGGCAACTCCCAATTAAGTGAGGCAAACTTTCCAGGAGATATGATACTCGTCCACAGGTGGCCAGAGATTTTTTCGTTTGGCTTTTCACTCCTCTTGGCCAACTAGCCAAAGCCAGTTGACCCTAATCGCCTTTCATGGACCCTGACACTTTGGTCATGGATGCTGCAGTCCCACACATGAATTCTCCCCCGTTTTCCACAACTCAACTTTCATGGACACGTGAGCACGCAACTTGGCCATAAACCCCGGAGCCAAGTTTCTTTAGGGCAGCAAATGGCTACAAATTTTTTAATAATAAACACTCGCCAGAGGACGAAGAGAAAGCGTTGAAAAAGTTACCTTCTCCATTCCATAAACTTTGTCTCTGGTACTCTTAAAAATAAAGTTGCTCTTGAGTGTTTAGTTTGGTGGAAGAAGGTGAGCTTGGCCGAGGTTAGGCCAAAGCAATAACAACTTGTCCAAAAGTAATGAAAACCGGTCAGAAGCCAATGAAAATTGCGGTGAAGTGAAACGGGGTTCAATTAAAAAACAACCTATGTAGTCATTTTGTATGGTCCTTTTACAATTTTACCGTTTTGTCAAAAATTATTAAGAAACTAAGTTGAATATAGTCAATGATGCAGCGTCTGTAATGGGTACAGTTGTTTTTTATTTGTTTGGCAGAGTAATGGATATTTAATAGCCTGGGCACTCGACTAAGGCTTTTCTTCTGTTTTTAGAATTTAGTCGCATAAACCATCCAATTTAGCTCCCTTATCATTGAATAATTTAAAAACTCCCCAAATTCAGAGGCTTAACATCAGTTTACGCCAAAAATGTACCAAGTTAAATAAAAAGCCCTAGTTTAAGCGACTTCCAACGGCAGCCCCAAAGTCATGGTGAGCTACTTGCAGCTGTTGTGCATGGCACCCGGGAGTCCTTCCCCAGGAAATCACTTAAAAGTTCATCAAAAGCGCAGCCCGGCTCCCTTAAGCCCTTCGGCTCGACAATGGGCTGACATTGGCAGAAGAAAAAGCCAGAAAAGAAAAACTGAAAAACAGTTTGCCTGCGCTGCGAATGTCAAGTCCGTGGGACACAAACAAGGAATCACAGAAAAACTAAATCCAAGAAAAGAAACGAACTAAGCTAGTAAGCGACCCCATTTGACTTTTAGCCATCACCCTGAAAACCTTCCCCACATCTTCCCTTCGCAGCAATTGGCAGCAAGAAATGTTGACCGTGTTGGGGAACAATGCAAAGAAAATCCAGACCCTTAATTGGCCACGGACCCATTACCGCGGACTCTTGGCATTGATTAAATCCGATATCAAAGACAATAACTCACATGCTCAGGAAATGGACACACCGGTCACCATGAAACTACCCCATTTTATACACAGGAAGTGTGTTCAAAATCAAAATCAGCTTGTAGATGGAAAGGGAAAGAAGTTCACCTACAACTATCACCAATTTTCGATTTACGATTTAAGTGAAGCCACTTTACGTGCGAAGCAGGCAACAACCAAGTACTACAAATATATAGAACAGATAGAAAAGTCAGAGATTGAATACGTAAACAAGTAGTTGTCCCAGGCAATAAACGTAATATGAGAATTATCAGAATAAAATAAAATTCCGAGAAGTAGAAACTGTATGTAAGGGCACTTAGAGTGTGCTGAAGGCAACAACTATACATATTATATACATATACACAGAGTGAATATATCCTGTGATGCTCCGATCGTATGAACTAAGAATTTGGTCCATGGGACTAAGCATTGTCCCACGCGATAGTTTAGGCAAGTTAAGTTTCGGACTGAGAGCATAACTGACTACATGTTGTCCAACTCCAAAACTTTAATAGACCGTGGCAGATCTCTACACGAGATAGCAAAACAGTACGACATTGACCTAAGTCCGTGAGGTATGACAAATACGCTTAAAATACCCTCCGAATTGAAGCCGTTACTCTGTTCAAAGGTTATTTAATTGACAAAATGTTTGGTTCTTTTCTTAGTCTCTCTTTGTGTGTATGAATAAAATACAATTTTCAAGGTTTCGAAATCATTTTTGGCTTATTAAACATTTGGAGTTGTTGACCTTTTATTTTACGACTTTTTTGAAAATT
This sequence comes from Drosophila kurseongensis, assembly GCA_018153305.1. Taxonomy (NCBI): domain Eukaryota; kingdom Metazoa; phylum Arthropoda; class Insecta; order Diptera; family Drosophilidae; genus Drosophila; species Drosophila kurseongensis. Next base: position 7,992,126 of record JAECXX010000210.1, on the reverse strand, counting down.
AGCTAATTTTAAATAGCTCATAATCAAATCACAAAAGATTTAAAACTTTTAATAGCCTCTAATTCTTTGTCTGTGTGCAAATCAAAAGGGATAATATTTTGAGGGTGCTGTTCTTCTCAAAAATAAAAATAGTGACATTAAATAATTAATTAATAAACTAAACTGGCATAAAAGGAAGTTCCAAAAACAAGCAAACTAAAGAAAAGTTAGTACAAAAGAATGATAATACACAGGATGATAAAAAGAAAATAGTTGTTATAAGGTAAATTCACAGCGGAGACAGGAACAAGGGAACGAACTCACCACATGGGTTGGCGCCATAGCTAAGCAAGACTAGACACAAGCCGAAACAGTTTTACGGCTATTGAATTTCAAACCGTGCTCTCTTTTGCTGTTGTTTTTGCCTTGAGTTTTTAACTTCAACTTGCAATTTGAATTGTTAATAAATTTGTATAAGAAATTCGCATAAAATCAATCAACACGCAACGGTTTCGTACAACGGAGCATAACGGAAACACGAATCGGGAACGGGGTTGCTGCACAATTTCAGGGACAAATCTGCGGAACACCAAAACAAAATCGAACTCTTGATTAAGAATAAGGGATCTTTTGAAGATCCGCCTCGAGGTCGACTCACATTGACGCAAGTTGAGTGCTGAGGGGTCTGAGAACTGGGTATCTGTTTTGCATTGATCTCTATGAACCGATAGCAAGAGTCATTGTCATCACGTGTACGCCGCTTACTAATTAACGCTAGGAAATTCCCCGAACCCGATCCCCATAGAGAGAAGTTCAAAATGAGAGAAGTCCGCTACACTCGATCGTTCTGATTATGAGTACTTAGACAGTATCTGTAACCTATTTTAGATATTACTTAATTGCCAGGTAGTCGAAATTAGTGACCCTTTTTGCGTGTGATTCCCTTAATTGAGTGTTACACAAGAAAAAGGTTATTCACAAGATATATTTATTGATTGCATTAAAAGATGAAATGGTTTGGGAGGGGATTTATTTGAAATCAGTTCAGTAATTACAATCACGATGTACATATGTATATTCTGAAAAATTCAGTCTTTTGTATAAGCATACTAATAAATAGAATAATAGTTTTTAAAGAATTATTTGTTTACTTTTATAATAATAAATATAAAACGCTTATTAAATATACAAGATCGTTAAATAAGCATCAAGTATTGGCAGAGGTCAGTTATAAGATTAACTACTTTATTGTCATAGACCGAAAAGTGTTCATCAAAAGTGACCAAAGAAACTTTATTCCGTAAATTGAAAGACAGCTGCTGATGCAAATCAAGAATATGTATGTTATCTTTATAGCATCGAAAGTCGTTGTAAACTTCTGGACATAATTATCGTGCCCTATGAAGTTAAAAAGAAGAAAAACCTCTGAGCCGCCAAAAGCTGTTGGGCACACGATGCGCCTCGTTTTGCAGGCATTTAAGCTGAAAATTGCTGCTAAAATATTTGCACACTCCACAAGCTCCGAGCTGCAGTCGCAGCTTATGTTGTTGTTGGTGGATGGTGTTTTCGATGGTGTTGTCGTTGCTGTTGCTGTTGTTGTTCCTCTTGGCCAGCTGCATTGATGCGTCGCCAAATGTTTACCCTAAGCCCATAACTGCAGCTCTATACCCTTCTCTTTCGTACTTAGGTGAATGGAAACACTGGAAAACTAACATAGCAACATATGGTTTGGAGTTACAATATATTAAATCATATTAAAATAGTATCTTCTTTAATCTTAAATAATTCGGAACTTTGAGATTTTTGTTTTGTAAGTAGCAACTTTAAATTAGCTTATCTTTTCGAAGGAAATACAGAAATATACCGAAGAATTCTATATGGATATTTTAAAGTTGTTTATTCTGCAACATTACGTTTTTATTTTTATATGAATTTTAGCTAGCACCAAATTATCTTCTCTAGTAAAAGTCATGATGAGGATGGTCCCGGTCTTTTTCCAAGTGTAAGCTATTGCGCTCTGTGCTCTCGCTAGCGATCTATGTCTGGCATACAAAATGCATCTAATTTTGGGCCTAACGACAACTTGTCGCTTGTCATGGCCTCCTGGCCTGAGCTGCTATGTTGTGGCTGTGGTTGTTATTGTTGCCGCTGCCTCATCATCATTTGCAACTGCTGGCAGCATCGGAAAAAGCAGCAGCAGCTGCCTCACTTGGGGATCAACTTGTGGAGATCGCCGCGCTTTATTTGTGCAGCTTTTAGCTGCGCCTCGTAATCGCAGCTCATAGATCAAAACAGGCGGGCGAAACGCGTGCTAGCTGCCTCTCTTTCTGCCTGCACAGAAAGAAATTCAGATCACTCTCGAACTCGTGATAGTCAACTGTCAGCAGGAAACTTTTCGACAAATTGATCAAGCTTCTAAAACAAGGTAAGAACCCGACTGCTAGCCAGATCAAGTATACATATACATATACAATTTTATCACTTTTTATCTTGAGATATACCAGTATATGTTTAAAAACAATATAGTTATGTCGCCTTTTCTATATATTTATGATAATTCCTATGGCAGCATTGTTAAAGTCTTCAGATTTTTAAAATGCAAAGCATAAAACGAACAAATTTTGTTTTATGAGCATATGTTGAAAACCAACAAAGTTATAGTGTTTTTCCAAATAATTCTCAGATTTTTGCTAAGGCAGCAATATAACAATGAACCCCATAATTTTTTTGTTTAAAAACAAAGTCAGTTTAAACATAGATTTGGAACCAGATCCAGAATATGCGCATGGTATTTCTGCATCTCGACACAATTGGAAGGCATTGCAGACATACAAAGAACACTAAACTTTTCTTGCTGTGTGGCAATTTTGCATAACACGGCTAGCAACTTCTTTTGTTTATGTGAACCAAGTCCAGTTCTCATCAAGTTGGGATCAAAGAAACAGGAAAGAGAGGGGGACATTCCAACGCACAGCTGCTTTCCCTGTTGCCCACCCACGCCAAAAAGTTTTCCCACTGACCGAAATGACAGGAACGGCAATTCCCACAGTCGGCATTTTCCATTTTCCAGCCAGATTCCGATTCCGGCACACTCAAATTAGCCATCTCATTTTCGCTCTGATTAAAGGTAATTTTCAAATTTTCCCAACAACCCTGCGACAACAGCAACAGTAACATACAATCAGTGATGGTAAGGATCAAGGTACAAATCAACATGGCATGGTTTTCGTTAGCCAGGTACAAATTTATTTCCAACATAACAAAAAAGTGCCTTTAAATATACTTGATAAATGATGTATTTTTAATCTTGTATGCACTTAAAAAAAGTTTATTATAATAATTAGCATTAATAGTCTTAATTTACTTACCTTTTTATAAAATTAAAGTATTATATAGGAATAGCTAGAAAACTTAACTTACAAGTGTATATATCTTGCAAGTAGAAATTTTATTGCTTAAGGGGGTCTTCTAGTCTAGAGGCTCGAATTTCGACCTTTTTCTAACAATTAATACAAAAAAAGCAATAGATATTTTTTCTATCCGTTTTTTTATCATTTATTTATTAAACTTAAAGGAGTACATAAAATAAATTTCAAAAAAAAAAAATTAGTTTTCATTGAGTTATTCCTTCTTGAAGAAGAGGGGGAAAAAAAGGCCGTGTCCGCGTCGCCATGATATCTATGCTTGTCGTTGTCTCAAAAATAAAACAATGATAGATTCTTAATGAGTACGAATGTCGCTATGGCATGAACCACCAAAAAAAAAAAAATAATTTTTTTCATGAAATGGCGGCTACTCAAAGAAAAAAGTCGATTTTTTTCACTAATTTTTCCACTTTGTCGAATTTTTAAAAATATTATAAATTTAAAATTTTTATTTTTTTGTTGGTTCATGCGATAGCGATATATTTAAAGAGTATTCATGCCAAATTTCAAGTAAATCGACTGATTAGAACTTGAGTTAGGAGTGGCGACCGCATCAAAAAAAGTAGTTTTGAGAAAAACGCGTTTAAAGTTCCAGTCGTTCGCTCAACCGGTATAGTTGCCACGTCACTAAAACGGCTATTACTTTGAAAATAATTAGAGTTTTGAAAAATCCTTTTAGGGAGATATTTGTGAATATAAAAACTATCGAATTATGAAAAAAAAATTTTTTCGATTTTCTCAAATTTCTAGACTAGAAGACCCCCTTAATATTTTTTAACACAAAATGCATTTACAAATTTTAATTTATTTTATTGGTCTCTCCCTATGTTGTTTTTAAATTTCCTGTCCCTAACGTAATATCTTTGTGTAATTTTTTATTTATTGGGCTTTTGAAAATAAAACTCGTCAGAAGTGTTAAACAAATTTTTAACTCCAACAAAATATAATAAAAATTGAGTAAAAACTTTACAGCTGTTTAAGCCAAGTATTAAAAGACTGAATATTGAAAACTTTTTTTTAAATGCCAGGATATTAATAAATTATTATTATGTCTTAAAGTTTACTAATTATTTTATTTGCATGGATTATTTTTTTAAGCCAATTTAAATTTATTCAAAATAATTAAATTCCTTATAACTTTACAAATCTGTATTAGGTACACATGATTTTTGTTGATATTCATGTAGTACTATGTACCTGGTGCATTGTAAACTTTTTTTCCCATCGCTGTTTTAAAAACAAAATAACTGCTGCAACAGCAGGCGGCAGCTTTGGCACTGCAATTTCGATTTAGCCTGTCGTCTATTTAATGATTGCGAATCGGAGCAGGCCCAACAACTTCCCCTTTCATCGTCCCCTACCTTTTTCCACCTGGTTTTCTTGACCATTTTCTGCAGCTGTGAATGCTGGAAAAAAGGAGAAGAAAATTGCCGAAACTAAAACCAGAACGCGTGCGCATTGAATTATGCAGAAATTTAAATCATTTGCCGCCAATCAATTTGTGTTACTTGCCATCTGGCGGAATTTTCTTCCGTAACTAATATAATAGAACAATGGAATGCAGATCGTATTAACAATATCATTACTTTACCACGAACATATATCCTTTTTCTTGCTCGTTAGCTATATAGTTATTTGCTTTACCCGTGATATATTCAGTTATGGCCTCGCTTGTTACCGTGATAAACCACTATAATATTTGAAAACAATTCTTGTATTTCGATGAGAGTTTTTAAAATGTATTTATTTACATGGGTGTATTCTATACCCAACTGTAGTATATTTTAAACAAATTGCTCTAAGCTAGTTTTATCTTTCAGGAGTTTAAGTAAAATACATATATTTATATTACCAAAAGTAATTCAAACTAAATATAGTATACAAATATTATGAAATACTGTTTAATTATTTCTTGAACGCTTTTCTTTAATTTTAAATAAAAAGTAATCACTATCCAATTATTTCTGGACCAGTTTTATTAATTACCTGTTGGTTACAAAAAAGAGAAAGACTTAAAAACTAATGTATTTGGGCGTAAGTAAATCACTAATATTTTGTTATATTGTGTTTAAGCTTTCTGTTAAAAATTCAACGTTGTTCCTTAATTTAAAATAAAACATATATAATATTATGGAATTGATATAAAATCATTTCTGAAACGATTTATTTCGATTGCCAAAAGAAATTATAAATTATTTCGGCAGTGGTAAATCTTTAATTAGGTTATATTGTGTTTAAGCTTTCTGTTCCAAAATATTTCTTTAAATTTCAAAAAAAAATATATTTTAAATATATTTCGAAAAATTCTTCAAATACCAACATAGATTATTAAGAAGGAGAGACTAGCAGTAATGACATAAACATTAAATTATTTCGGAAATGGTACATTTTAAAGTGTGCTTTTTAAAAATTGAACTTATTACTATGCAATGACTTTACCGTTGTTCATATATTCAATATAAAAACGAACATTTTCTTAACTTTGGTTTTGCTACCAGAAATATATTAATAAAATAGTCGTAGAATCTTAAATATTACTTGATAATCTTAAGCGAATAATTGCTCCAACATATCGCCAGCATCAACAATTCTCAGAATTCTTTCTTAGCCGAAGATCAAAGAAAAGCCGAATCGGCGTAACAGACTTAATTAAGTACAAATTTCAATTGCAGCTCCGTCTGGGACTTATCAACGCGAAAGGTGTCTCATAAATATATGTGCGGCCGACAAACAGGAAGCATCATCATTATAAGCCCCTTTTCCCGCTCAAAAGTGCTCGAGCGGAACTTGGCCAGAAGGGAACAAGAGTTCTGCGCCCGAATTTATTTGATTCTTGCTCGGCGGACTGCAGAAATTTCAGCAACAGCAAGCCTGCAAAATTTATGCATGACAAAATCATTGAAGCGTTTAGCGGGACAGAGAAAGACGGGGATACTGGGGGAGAAAGAGATGGGTAGCGAGCCCCTACTAAAGGGAACTCTCTCACACTTGCTGAACCCCCCCTCCATTGTAATGTGTTGTAATTTGTTGTTGTTGCTGTTGTTAGTGCTTCCTCTTTGGCATACTTAGTGCTAAAAGAAAAAAAGTTAATTATCTTTTTTTACCTCTCTCTTCCCATCTCGCTCCCTCTTTTTTTTTTATCTGTAAGTGAGTTCTTTTTTTCTGTGATGGCATGCCCAACAGCTCCATTGGCTATTATCCATGGGCTTTGTGCTATTCTTCGGGAGATTGGTACTTTGTGTGTTCGTTTCTTCTGCCATCCGCTGGGCTGGAACTCCAAGGGACCACGAAGAGTCGGCGGCCTGGTTCATTGAACTGCTAATTGTGGGCAAAAACTAAAAGAGAAGCGGGAACTCTAGGCGGTGTGAAAGGTGATTTTTCAAGGCTGCCTCCATGTCCGGCCCCATAAACTCTCCATTACTCCGATCCGATCCACTCACTTCTCTTTCTTCCTCAATACCTTTTCTTTACTTTTTGAAAGTTTTTCTCTCGCCGTAGCGCTTTGAAATTTATGAATTAGATTGTTTTTTGGGGCTGGCTCTGAGGCTTGAGGTGCTAATGAGTCCGCTCTAATTATTAATATGCCGTTAAACAAAAAAAATGGTTTCACTTTGAGGTACCGATAGAATGCAGTTCATATTAACACGTATTAACTTTTGATTGACTTGAAATTTTTTTTCATTTGGATGTTTTATTCCCGCACCATAGATGCCACTAAGAGATCACGGGTGGTATAGAAATTACCCCGTGAATTCTTCCAGTGCCATTAACTGTGCCGAGATGTAGTACACTTTAAAGATTGAGCATATCATTTTTGGATTCACTTCACTTTAATTTATATTAATTTATAATTTAATTTATATTATATACTTACATAAATACTGTAACATTGGCATTACATTGCTGCGCTTGGTAGTTCGTGTACGACATTTTTATTGTCGTTACAAATACATATCTTCATTTTAGCTGAAATGCTAGGGAGTAAAATAAATAAATAAAACAAGTTAAGGCATATAGTAGGTCTATAAAATCGTCAACACCGAAACTTAATCTTTAACCTTAAATCAGGCACAACTTCCGGCATTCTACGAACTCAACTTTAAAGTCTAAACTCTCCCACAAAGTTCCAGTTCTCCCATAGAGGGATATTTTCGTCCCACGTTGGTTAAAACGTTGCCTCCGACCAGTTCACCGACTTTGCCAACTTGTGATAAGGTGGCTTTGATCTATCCCACGATTTAATCAAAAACGCAAATTTGGTTTTCTTCTTTTACTTTTGCGGCAGGTTAACTCGCGGAAGTCGCTTCTGCGCTATAGACAAGTATATATATTTTCTGGCCCCCTTCATTTCCATTCATTGGGAGCATGCGTGGGAAATCCATGTTGCATGTTCCACGGATCCAACTGCGGTTGGCCGCATAATTTGCTGTGAAAATCATTTTGCGGCTGCGTGTTGCATAAAATTACAATTGAAATTTTTTTCACTTCTTCTTTATAGTATTTTGCTTCTTGTTTGCGGCGGGCAGAGCCAATTAAAAATTATAATGATAGATAAACTAATTAGGTAGCGAGAGATTAGGAACATTTCCATGCTCTACTTGGGAAATGTCTGGTATATATTAAAAAATTAATATGAAAAAAAATGAGCTCTTTGATGGGAAAGGTTTTAGTCTCTAAGCATGGCCTGTTAATTGTTAAATTTCTAAAAAATTTAATCAAGTTAATAAAGCTTGTGTTGTTTGACTGAAAGCTTTATAATACCATACTTTTTAAATAAAATGGAAATGTAATTTAAGGTTTAGTTCAAGCTTCTTGTTAGAAAAAACAACAGTCTGAAATAAAGGATTTCAAAATAAAGTAGTTATTTTAATCCGCTTGGAAGTGGATTAGTAGTGGTTGGAACGTTGACGTCTGCCCCTGAGGGCAAGTAACCCCAAATTGACTTGTCGTTGGCCAAACAAATTGTAACATCCAATTGCTCTGGACATCTGTGACCCCTGGGACCTCTCATTATAGGGGCACTCTCAACTCGGATCGCTGGGAAAACGTCGCCAGTCACGAAGAAAGCTCCGATTTCGTTGCCCGTTTCGTTTCGTTTCGTTTCATTTGGCTTTGTTTTTTCCTGCTTTTTCTGTTTTGTTTTAGGCCAATTTATGCAAATGCCAAATGCTGCTCCACTTGAGGTAATTGCCACTCGTTTTTTTTCGTCTCTCGATTTTGTTTTTGTTAGTTTGCTTATCAGGCAACGGTAAATCAGTACGTCAGTGGCATAGACATGCCGCGCATGCGCCGTGAGGCGACAGCCATCAATCAAATCGAGTGGCCCGCAATCAAAATACGAGAAACAAACTCGAAGCGAAACAGTTAAAAATCAACAGCTGCCTGTATTTCGGTTTTCGTATTTTATTTTTTCGATTTTCGCCTGTTTTTGTGGGCAATCGCGTGTGTCTCTGTGGCCGATCTCAAACATGATTTTTAACGACAAATTTACGCGCTTAATCTCGACAACAAAATATGCAAATGTGAGCGGGGCGAGGCAAAAGGAGCGACGGTGAAAAACAGAGGACGATCTTGGCTTTTTACGATTGGCCATGTTCATTAGCGCCAACACTTGCCAGCAACGGCCAACAAAACTGTTTAGTGTTTAAGTGCGTTTCATTAATTGAAATGGTCAATTTGTTGCCAGCGATAAGAGAGGAAGTTGCAGACCCTGTAGAATAAGCTGTTTATCGCAGCTTGCGATGCTGTTTCGCGGCCAGATGTTATTGCACTGATATTTCCACTTCGAGTTCGAGTCCCAGTCGATCAAGTTGCCCTAGATGGCCAGCCATCCGGAGGAGTTTGATAGTTCTGCTGTTCCCGGTGGCGCCAGCACCCTCCATTCATCAGCCAACTGCGACAGCACGCCATCGAGAGACTTTGCAACATGCATATTTATGGGATGTCAGTGAGACGAATAGGTAACACTCTATAGGCAGAGCATTTCCCACTAATAAATATATTAAGTCATATAATTTAATTAGAAATTGCTCAAGCTTAGTTACTTGTCAAACATTGAATTACTACTTTCCTAAATTTGAATTTCTGCAGTGAGTGGAAGAGCTCAATAAGTTCCGTATTACTTTCAACTAGTCTTCAATCAAAATGATTTGTTATATTTTTGAACAGTAAAAAGTTACACAATACTTGTTCTGTAATACAAAATTTATGTTGTTATTTATATTATTTACTGTTTTAAATCACTTGCATGAGTCTTTAATTTAAATGGTTTTGAATTTATTTGTACAGCTTTTTACATGTACAATGCTTTATCTGTTATACGAACAAACAAATTTTATTTACCGTATTAGATCATCTATATATTATAAACAATGATCTGATATACAAAATTAATGTTATATATATTTTCGATTGAATGGTTTCATAACTGCTTTTATTTATTGCAATGCATTATTTCTGTTGCTCTCTAATCCCAAAATCAGATGATCTCAAAATAGTTTAAAGTGCAATTAATTTTGGTTTAAAAAAAGCACAATGGCCAAATCGAAAGGGGGAACAGATACAATCGGACTGGAGTGGGTAATGTGACTCCCGCTTCCGTTAGGCTATGTATCCCGTCAAGAAATCGTGGTAACCCTCGTCAGAGCGTGTGACCCACATACGGACACCACAAGTCATGGTCATGGCGACAAAACCTCTCCCAACGGTAAGCGGTCAACGGGACGGAAACCTGCCCCGCCCCCTTTCCCCACGGACGCCCCTTTTGGCCGCGGCTCTAACTGTTTATCTAGCCATCTAGCGGATTGATTTTACTCTCTTCCTCTTTGTGATCTTCGGGCAATGCTGTCAGTCGGACAGACTCTTTCCTCCCACTTTTCTTTTCTTAGGCATATGAACCTCTGAAAAACAAGCACACAAAATAAATGTATCTTTGAGATCTCGGCTCGTTCTAATTGTCCAAGATGACAATGCAGATTGGGAGGGTAACGGTAACAGCACGCACACTCCAACCAGAAAGAGACGAGCCGACCGAGTCCAACTGGAAACCAATTGGCATTTCAATCACGCATCAATCTGGCACGTTTTTATGATGCAGATCACAAGGCGAAGCGAACGGGGCTAAATCATCATGATCATGTTTCTGTTTCTGTTTCTGTCTTTTTTTTTGCAGATCGAGGATGACGAACTGCAGACGCGGAGCTCGGACCTCGGACTCCTTTTTGAAAAATGAAATTTTTATTGGTCGGTTAAGTTTTCGTTACATTTCGTGGATTGTTATAAATTTCATTGATAATTGCCATATATTGATGGCATGATTATGTGCATGATTGTCTGATTGTTACTGTTTCGTTTGGTGTGGTTTCTACGTGCGTGGCATATGCACTGCAAAAATTTCTCATTTTCTGCTGATCTTTCCCCTCGCGTTTCGTGCTCTGAAAATTGTTTTCGGCGAAAATTGTTGCACGAACCCAAGCACAAGAGGTGGAGATATCAATATGGGGAATATGTAACGAGGATATTTGTATGGTCTGGCTACAAGCATTCCTACATACAAATGCAGGTATGCAAGTTGGTTCTTATTAACCATATATAGGTCAGCAGCCTCAGTTGCATGCCTCTTGATTGAGTTGCAAGAAATGAATTTCATCTGGGGGTAATTCGCATTTTTACGATAAAATTAAGTCGGGTCTTGCAATTGTTTTGGTTGCAACTGCTTAACTAGATCATCCATTCGTTGTTCAATAAATTAATAGTTGCTTTTCCCTACTTTTTCATTCTCTTAACATCAAACCAATAAACCTCTGAACATTTCACTTTACCATTGACTGGTCTTTTGGCTTTTTTTGTTTGCCAATCCCAGGTTCCCAAGCCTCTCCAATTCTTGTTAATCATTCTGTCTATCTTTCTATGTCTATTTGGCTCATAAATTCCAGCAAAAAAAATCCCATAGGGAACAACTGTCAGGGGACAATGTTTGGAAAGTCGAGCTCCACAAAACTGGCCTCCGAAAATGGCTTAATAGTTAAATTTAATGCTTGGCCATAACTAAAAGCTCAGGCTCAAGACAAACTGCCGTTCAATATGCAAATGTGGTTAAAACGGAGAGAGGCAGTAGTTGGATCCGCAGCCAAGATCCGATTGGGTCCTCTTTTCCTTCTTCTTTTCTCGGTTTGTTAAACAAGTCTTGGTTCTTATCAGCTGCCTGAGCCGGGCCTATCAAAAATAATTGACAACTAAATGGACCATACAAAAGTCAATGAATGGCGTGAAAAAGAGGCATTCAATGAGGCCGAGAAAATTGTCATTTGACAAAATCGTTAGCCCTGATAAGATACCACTCAACTGGGTTTTGTGTGGGTCTTTCTACGCTTCTTATGTTGCTCACTCTTCTGTGTGGGCTGCTGCTCTGCCCGATTTGGGCATAAGTGCTCGGTGCTCGAGGTTCGAGTTCGTTGCCTGAGTCTTTTGTTTCGACGCATTTCGTGTGCGCCCGTCCGTGATTCATTGACCAGGTCGAGAGAGGCGACTGGCACGACCACCGCAATTACATCCGGTAATTTAATGTAATTTTATATTTCATTTCAATCGCATGCGAGAGACAGCGACTAAAAATAAAGGCAAACCTGAATCAAATTGCTCAGCTCACCCCTGATTGTGAGATTTTGTCATCGTCCCCGACTAACGTGATTTCGTGAATTAACATTAGCATTTAAATAATGGCCCAGACGTGCATCATCGCTTGATAAGACTGGATTTGGCGGTCTAGCTAACTAAAAAGATCTTTAGAAGGCCGCTTGGCGGCGGCTTCGTTTGATAACCGATGATTGATTACTCAATTTCCCTGTCAATCTGACGGCAACTCACAAATTTGTCAACACACTCAAGTTCGCTTTGCCCCCAAACTCCACCGTCTGTGGAATCTTGGGCTATGATTGATTATAGTTTCGGAGTTTCGGGTAGTTGGAATGCCTAGACAATGCAAGCAAAAGGCCGAAAAATATTTCATTAATTAGAATTTCGTTTGTGAGACCATTAACCGAACCGAGATTAATAAGCGGCAATTAACCAAAGGAAAAATTCAAACAAAACTCAAGAAAGGCCATCTCGAAAACTCTCAAAAAATTAAACTGTTAGAAAGAGGCGTTGCGCAACGGTTTAAAAACGCATTTGGGTATCTTTCTGTTTCGTTTTTTTTTTTTTGTCTTGATTTAATTATGCGTAGAGTTATTTCAGTTTTTCTTTCCATTTTGATAAATTAGTCGCCTCCGTCAGCTATGAGGTCACCACGAGTCGGGGTCGTGTGGCTTCAGTCTTCAGTCGTGTGGCTAATTAAGCCCCAGCCCAGTCCGAGTATCAACTTACCCAAACAGGAAGCGCCCGCCGGTCATCCTTGGCCATTTCCAGTTCTAGGCCCCAGCTCGATCCCAATTGATTGACAAGACGAGACCAAATTGTAACCGAGTCCATGACATTTGTCTGCAAAGAGGCGAACGGAGAATGGTAATTGGCATAAGTATCGATGGACACAAAGCGAGGGTAGGTCGGTGAGTATTTAAGTTTAAAGCAATATTTTACACCAGCTCAGACATTTTGCATGATCTTTTGGTTGAAACCCGTTTTAAAGGGATTTTTAAACAATCCAGATTATCTAAAAAACTACCTAAGGGTTTTAATATAAACCTCTTCTATTCTGTTAATTTAAGCCATCTAATACTTTTAAAGCCAACAAAATATTAACATTTAAAACAATTTAATGGCTTTACTATATTTTTTGAGAAGTGAGATTTAAATTAAAAAAATAATATTAATTTTTGAACAGCCCTCGCATCCTATCCGCTTACAACTAACTGCTACTATAACGACAGGAAGCAGGAGCAACAAAAACTTGCCTCAATAAGTTGCAACAGCTGCCTTACTCCTTTTTACTCACAAACCATGAGCGTAGCTTATAACGTTTTGACTGGGATTGGACTCTGAACCTCCAGTTGAATTAAGGACCCCCTTTATGCTCCTGAACATACTTATTTAGTTTCACAGAAAATAAGCATAAGTTGTTTTAAAGAACTTCTTTTATAATATGTAAAAATGTTTGTTTTTTTTGTACATGTATTTTAATATTTTTAAAAACCATCAAGTATCTCAATCCAATTTTTTCAAGTGGATGTCTTGTAGGGTGGTGCAATTGACAATTGCTCTGCTACACTTCGCTTGGTTGACTCAATGGAATGCAGTCGGTTTCAGTTTTAAGTTTTGCAGTTTGCAGCTGCAGAGTTGTGGCAGCCACATGACAGTAATGAAATGCCTGGCATTTCGTCCGGATCTACCAGCTCCCAACGCGAAACTCCCAACACCCAACTTCAAACTGCCAACTCCCAAGTGGTGGTAAGTAAGTTGGCTACTTATTAAGTGTCATCTCCATGTCGCCAAAGGCGCCGCAATGCAAATGATAAACTGACAGCCTTATGACAGCATTAAGCAAATTGCTCACTGCTCGCCAGACGATCAGCAGACATCAGTGCATATGGGGATGCACATTTCGCGGAGATGGAGATGAAGATGCAGATGCACCGCCAACTGGACTTAACGATTGGCTTAATAAAATGAAATATTAAATGCGATTAAAAACGCGACGACGACGACAACAACGGCAAGAGCCACAAACCAGAGCAACGGCAAGGCGACGATGCAATAAATATATTGGAACAGGCCGGGCGGCTACCGGGATACACCACCGATCCCCCAGATCCCCTGATCCCTCCGATCCGCCATATACCCCACTTGCCCCGCCTCCCATTGGACATGATAAAAATGTGAAATGCATGCGTTCATTAAATTAATGCGCATGGGGCATGTGGAGCCGGGCAGATAATTAAATGCGTGTTTGTGGCATGGGCGCTGGGCAAGGTGCCCGTAATGACATTAAATATGTTTAAACATGCATAAATAAAAACAGCTCGATGGGATAAGGATGGGGCGGGGACCGGCCGGACAACTTTACTTTGGCCTGATGTTTTAATCAGGGCGATTCTTAGAGCGCCTCGAACCTGACCCATTGGCTGAGCTTAGCTTGTTGCAACAACTGGTTAAATTAATGACGCAACATGAGCCGGGGCACCAGTTCTTACACAGAGCTGCCTGCGTCGCCGAGATTAACGACGATTCAAATTGCTGGGCGATAAATTGTAAAGTTAATCGCTTGTCAAAGTTTTCGCGGTCGCATTTATCTTCGACTTCTGGCCGGTAGCAGCTGCATCGAAGGCATTAGATAGCAGATAGAAGATTAAGATATGGCCACGATTTATGCTCTACCCATGGAGCCATATTAATGTTTAGGGTTATACACATTGCGCTTTTATAATTTGCTTTGACTACGTGGCCGCCTAAAAACAGATAAACTAAAGGAAACCAACGAATTATTAGTTGGAAGTCAAAACTAGTTATATTCTGTATTTGCTTATTAAATTGGTTTATAGGCGCACAGTTGATCTAAAGACCTTCTAGCATGATTAATTTATAAAAGGTGATTGATAGGGAACCCAAATAGCCTATTTTGGACCTAGAATTCAATTAGACCAAGCAGTACTTAGAACCTAAATAATATTTTTTGTTTTATTTATATCTATGTTTTTATTAAGAGTCCAGAAACAATTATAATCGACTTTAATAGAGGTATATCTATTAGGTTAAGTTTTACGAAACCAATTTAGAAATCTCTATTCAAGACAAAGCGGCACAAATAACTATTTCCCATCAATGCCAAGCCAATTGACTCATCCGATTGCAATTTACTAGCTGATAAGACAGACTTGTGCAACTAACTGCGGCCTCAACTTCAACTTGGGCTGTCTTATCGCAGTCGGAGTAATTACAGTTGTTGACTGCTACCGTTCCTGCTGATGGCCAATATTGTTACCTGTTTCTGTGGGCCCGCTCAATTGAATCAACGGGCCGCGACAGCAATTGTCCATTTCATGAATTGAAAGCGCCGCAGCTGACTCAAGTTGTTCGCTGTTTGTCCATTGTTTGGATTTCCTTTGGGTGGTTTCCACTTGGCCGGGGGAGGGGGAAATTGGTTTGGAAAATGTCATTCAAGTTGCCAGGCAAGTTGACAAATTTGTCAACTGATATGGAAGCGCACCGGCCGAACAGCCTCAATTCGAGTGGCTAAGCCAATGTAAACATGTGTAGATTTATGGGTTAAGCCCGGTGATTGTTGTGGCAGCGGCTTTTGTTGTGTCTGCTGTTTTTTTCTTAAATGTTTTTTGTGTTTGTTGTCTTCTCCTGTTTGCATATGCATGAAAAAGTGGCCCACTTGGGTGAGGAGAACGTGAGGTGCGTGAGTCACGAGAAATGGTTTCGTGAGTAAAGTTTTGGGGTCAAGAGTTGAGGTTTTATCATAACCATTAATCGATTCTTGATTAATTATTTCAATGAAAATATCTTTTGTTTAGGAATGTGTATTCTATGAATACATTTTTGCAGCTACCTAAAGGAATTCGAATTTTATCATTTCTATTTATTTTTACAATATTTCCCATCACACTCTGTATGCACCAACTCCATGTATTTGTCACGCGTCCATTTGTCTGTCTCGTTATCTTTTTTCCTCACTTGTTTCCCTTGGAAAACCTCATGTTTATTTGCGGTTTTAGTTTAATTTATATGGCTCTGTCGGCTGTTGGTCTATGCGGTATATCTTTATCTGTGCCACGTCTCAAGTTCAGTTCACACGCTTTCACTGGCCGTAGCGTCAATTTGAATTTTATGCCCGCAACGCTTTGCTTTGATAGATAAGGCTAAGGCCCCGAGAAACACCGAAACCTAGAAACACCGAGAAACCCCGTGAGGCTGTCACAGCACACATGCATAATTAGCAGGTCCGTCGGCCGGGGACTGGAACTGGAGCTCCGGCTCAAACTTCGGTGTTAGCTTATCCAGTATCGGGTACTAGGTATTGGACACTGGATACTGGGTTATCTGGGGACCGCGTGGCTTCTGTGAAAAAGCTACCCGTTCGATTTGATGGCGGCATGCCCAACAAATTGCCGCTAATGAGGCGCACCAATGTTGCCCCCGTTTAATTAAAACCATAAACAGCATCGGGATGGCTTACCTTAGAGACGCCTGACTTCTGACTTCGGCGGGGGGTTCTGAATTTCTGTAATTCTGTACTCCGGTATTGCGGTTCCGCTGAAAGGACTCCTGGGAATCGGAGTCGCTCTCTGGCCTTTGATGATGTTGTTATGGAGTGCCGGGAATTTCGCTGCAAAGGAAATGCATTTTTTGTATAAACAGGGTGTGTAATACATATTAGCTATAAAATTACATTGCAAATAGATTTCTTTATTAAATAGACCCTAGCATTTTTTTTGCATTTTTCTTAATATAATAAAATGGCTTGTACTATAATCTTTATAATTAGCTTGCAAATATGATTTTAATCAATGCAATTACAAAAAGATTTTTTGGCGACTAAATAATATACTCCTCGTTGAAACTTCTCAATCCCAAAATTACCAGCAGAAATAACTAAATACCTATCCTACAAAATTCCACATCTATTTGCACTTTATCAACTTGACGCCCAATGAGTTGCCAAATATTTCTTAACCAAATCTTATCAAGCACCAATAGCAAATAGCTTGCAAATAATTTGCGTTGCATTTGGCCGCAGGTTCAGATAAATGTCATTCCCAGGCAAAATGCCAAAAGCAATCCCAGCATGGGCTTGTCAACAACTTTTTACTTATTGCCGGGCCAACACGGCCAACAATGAGTCGTAAATCAACGAAAGGTGTTTTGCCTTCTTTTTTTCCCTCACTGTTCTAGGCGGGCGGCTGGCTGGCTCATAAAACATTGAAAATTATGATTTAACGCAAATTTTTGTAATTAATCTTGACAAATAAAGCGGCCTGCGGGCGAGCAGTCGCGAGAAGTCGAGCTTGTTGCAAGTGGCAAGTGGCATCTTCATCTTGTGGATGCCCGGCTCCTCTTGGCCGCTTTGGGCATAAATCTTTTCTCCACTTCTAGTCGGGCCTGGACTGAAGTTTGAATCTCGGAATCTCTGGCTTGGAGCCTGGGCCGCGCATCGTCATCATCATCATCATTATCCTTCATTACGCCGGCCGAACCGGTTTCAAGTGGTTTCTTTTTTGAGTTTTGCAAAAATATTTCATAATTGTGCCAAGCTATGCAGTTTTTTTTCGGTTAAAATATGGCCTTTTAAGAGTCGAGTCAAGAGAGAGAGATAGTGACCTTTTTGGAGACTTCATCTTGAGCGGGAACGCAGCTCAATCTTAATTATATGTTTGCGCTGAGCTCACGACAAGCCCGATGACGACCAGTAGCAATTATTACCTGCAACTCAACACTCATCATTCACACAGACAACAACAACCATAACAACAACAACAGCAACAGCGGCGACGAGTCGAGTAACTATAGTGCCAGGGAATGATATACGACCATATTGCGTATACGCCACCTGGGACAGACTCTACACCACGCAAGCAACTAATTGCAGCTGGGGCAGATACAACCTGAAGCTGTCATTAAATCGACTGCAACATCATAATCCCTCCCCAAATAGCTCCCACTTCCTACTCCTTCTAACCGCCTTTTATTTCTGATTCCTACTATTTTTATCTTCTAATCAGATTTGTGGGATTCCTGATGGTCGGCTACCATTTTTCAATACATTTTTTTCCATGATATTTATGATTTGTTTGCTGGCACGATGCGTCAACTTTGGGCGCGAGCTCTGCTCGATTTTCGTTTTTTTCTCGGCTGGGCTCTTATTTTTTTTTTTGGCCAGTACTTTTCTTGTTTTGTCAGCAAAGTAAATAAATGAAATAAAAAACGTGACTGTTACGAAAAAGTCGTGTATGTGATTTTTGTTGGGTCTGTTATATCGTTTATTTTTGTTCGCCTCCTGCCTTTCTGGTTTCAAGTAGTTGACAGTGAGAGAGCAACCAAGCACATTGTATAGTCATCCGAACAATGCGCACAATTTTCAATGCGTTGGCAAAGCAGCTTGGCACGGTTAGGGCCATTGTCTGACTGGCTCTAATTTTTTTTTCCTACCCATCTACCCGATTTTTCGTATAACTTTTCTGTATCTGTTTTGAGCCGTGTGTCGTGTCGGATTTGTTGAAATTTTTATTAATTACCAAGGCACACAAAAACAGTCATCCCGCTTTTGGCCATTCTGATCTTCATTAGCGACTCAACAAAGCTGATGAGCAGCTTACGGCCTACAGCGCCCTGAGGTGAGGAAATATAAATAGTGTAGTTGGGCCAAAACAAAGACACCTCTCAGTCCGCAGAGTTACGTGTTGGCTGGCACGATCTTCACGAGTTAATCGAAACGGAACCTGCCGCTCACCAGCGTTCTAGTCGTATCGATTCTTTATACTACTCGTAAAACGTTTCAGCACATTGATGGCTTTCATAGTCTAAGCCACTTTATCTACGAGATCTGCCATTCTCTGGCCCTCTCCTCCGGCACCATATAGCACAATAGTTCGATTTGCGGCCCAGCTTGGAACATTCTCTTTTCATTCGCATTTCAAAAGCTTGGTTTCAGTTATACAGTTTATATTATTTCATCATCTGATCTTTGCCCTCTGATCTAGGTTTGCTTTAACTTTTAGGATTTTTAAGCTAACTTATTTACTTGAATTATTTTGTATATTTTTAACAATTCTTAAGCATTTCCGAAAAGAGCATAATAATTCTTTGATGCATTTCATTTTTTCATCTTTACCATTCCCTTTTTACTTGTTGTAATGTCTCATATTTAATAGCAATACAAAATATCATCTCCATATTATTTACTTTTCAATTTTGATGTTGAAATGTTAAAATTTCTATTGGCTGATGACCCTTTTCTCATAGGGTTTTTCATTCCCTACCATTAGTAACCAATTTCTGGGCAAACTCCTTCTACCAAAAAGAAAAACTATTTCACCTCCGAAGAGGGGCAATCATGGGGCTCAAGATCGGCTTCTGCTTGGCGCGGATCAGCGACTCCCCGCCGGTGGACCAGTCCATGGCTGGTTACTCCTCCACAGCGATCGCGATGACTGGGTTCGGTGTTCGGCCCCTCGAAATTTCAGGCCGCCCATGTCCATATTTAGACAGCGCACAACCCAGCGGTCTCGACTAGCCTGGATTTTGCGGTTTTCGGATCTCTTGCGTGGGTGCAGCCGGCCCAGAGATCGCGGTCCGGACTCCTCGCAAAAATCAAAAAGAAAAAAGAGCAGAGAGAAAACACAGCAATTTATATTCGCTGGCTTTTAAGGCAGGGCCTTTAAGCCTGGCCAACCGACCGACCGACCGCCCGACCAGATCGATCTCTGGCTGAACCTGTGCCTGTGCCGGTGCCCCTCTTCAGTGCTCGATAGTTAATCAATTAACTAACATAATTTCGTGCAAAACTAATTAACTACCTCTGTTGCGGACAAATGTTTGCTGTCAAGAGCGTTTAGTGTCATTCATTTTGTGGCCAAGCGGCGCCCACTTTGTGGGGAAACTCGTTTCCAGCTCTAAGACATTACACATCCGTCGATAGATGTTCAATGGGCCGCTGGCACCGGGCCCCGGATTTTAATTTGTTTGAATTTAATAAGTTTTCGTGTTCGGGGCGGGCAGAGCACTGCACACACAGGCAGTGAGAGAGAAACTTCCGCTTTTAGGGAGAAATCAAAAATCAATACATAATTCTTTTGACATGCCAATCGCACATTTGTGGCATGCAACCAGCAACAACAACATGTTCGCCCGACTCATTGAGATAAAAATGTGCAATGTGCAGAGATCCAGGAATCCGGGGAGGCTGGCAACAAAACGACGACAAGGCAGGCAACACACGGCACCAGCACTCCAGCAAATGTTGCAACCGTTCAGGCTGCACCTTCCACACACACTGCCAACTGAGAAAATACAGGAAAAAAAAAACCAAAAACTGACATCCCAACTTTGAGCCGGGCCAAGGAAAAAGTGAAATCTGCTAGAATTGATCTTGTGGGGAGTCGAAGTCGTCGTCGTCGGCGGCGGCTGTGGTTGCTGGATCGCTCGATTCGAATGGGCACCCAAAAAACTGGTTTACACATCTGGCGAGGAAGTTAGCCCAACGGCAGAGCAGCTTAGCCAGGAACAGTGTCCCGGGGAAACCCATAAAACCATTGGGGTACAAGCTAACAACCTGCGATTGTTAAAAAATCCATTTCCAACACCATTAAATCTTATTTTATGATTTTGAAACCAGACGTATTTACTCATCTTTGATACTGGGCTGGTTAATTAATTCACATCAATTCTAGAATTTATCAGATGATAAATAAAGGAAAACCATGTTTTTCAAAACATTTTTTATAACTTTTTAAATTATCCTTATTATCCCATATGCATTTAATAAGGCAAGATCAAGTACGTTTAAAAAAAAAGGAAAAATTCTTCAATCAAACAAGAACAAAAACCTAAATAGAATAGTTTAGAAAAATCTGGAAAATTTGTATTGTTTTCTTTGTAATAAAAACTTTGTAAGTTTTAATAAAGGTCCATTCCAATAAAATACATTTTGCCTGATCACCAAAAAACATATTTAGATATACATTTTGAAGGATCTTCGGCTATTTCACACCACTGTGCCCTGGGTTTTGCTGTTCTGGCCGAGGTCTCAGTTGCAGACTCTCAGCCAGAGCCTTTCATTCGCTGTCAGCATCAATTGAGCCAGCTCCACACCGCAAAAGCCAATCCCCGATGGCTCCCAAGATCTGCTCTCCTCTGGCGAGCCATTCAGGCCCAAGATATATGAGCCAGAGCTATGTTGTGACTGCTGCCCGCTGTGCACCTGTGCCCGGAGACTTGGATGTGGATGTGGATGTGGACGTGGACGAGGATGAAGATGAGCCCAGCTGAAGTGAGGCCGAAACTGGGGAGATGAGCAGGCGAAATGGACTTTTAAATGTTGCCATTTGTTGCGTGAAAACGCAACCGGTAGCCCAAAAACGTTCAGCATTGCGATTTCGTTGGGTTGAGGAGGGTTCGGGTTTCGGGTTTCGGTTCCTTTCAGCTATTAGGAATCATTTTCTGCTCCTCATCCTCGTCGCATGCCCAGCGGCGATCATTAACGCCAACGGTTTCTGCGGCGCTTTGAGCAACATTTTACAACTTCAGCTGAAAAGAGCAGCAAGCAGCAAGTAGCAAACAGCAACTTCGGCAACCGCAGCAGCTACAAAAAGGTCAGCTACCGTCAGCCCAAGCAAACATATAAAAAGTACAGAACAAAAAATAACATAAAATAAGACGGGGACAGCCCGAGAGATTGTCTGAGCTGGGGCCATTCCAGGAAACCCAACCACTTTTTTAGAAGTGCCCAACAAAACATAAAACAGAACAAGTGACAAGCCACTTGAATGGGAACCTTTGGCCAGTCAGCCTAATAAAAATGTTGTAGCTGCCGTTGGGAACTCTGAGTTGAGTTCTTATATGGGCGGGGTGAGATTTAAGCGGAAGCGGAGCCAGGCCAGCCACTATTCTGGTTTTGTTCACTTCCCAAAATCTCCGACAGGCGATTAGCTTGAAAATAATGATGTAAGCGAATCAAAGCTCGAATCTTTCATTTGTCAACTGTCACACAGGGCAAAACCAAATGTTGATATTCTTATTGAAATAAAAAAATAGTAGATCTTGAAAAGTATTGTGAAAAAATGTGTGTTTCTTTGACAGGTGGTATCAAAGTTAGCTTTCATATTTTCTACCAAACATATTAGTTTTTATGATAGTTAAAAGTGGAATCAATGTCAGCTGTTTGTCCCTACATTAAACAACTTCTATTCCCCGGTGCACTTCTAAGTAGAATCTATGTCGGATTCGAGTGCTGAAGACTCTGGTCGAGCGCTCTTCAAGTCTTCAAGTTACCAGTTGATGTTGCTGCCGTAAATACTGTTGCTGCTGCTGTTGCTGCTGGTGCTGCTGCCTGACCCGCTGGCAATTATCGCTGGCTGACAGGTGGCAAATTCTCACGGACCCCGGGACGTGAACCCTGAGAGCCTCTCACTACCAACTTGACTGCAATTAGACATGCGCAACTGCTGTTGCCGGGCCAAGAAGAGCACTCAGGGGTCAACAGACCTCCGGCAAACTGTCGGCCCTGACTGCCCTGATGGATTGCCAGGGACTCGAAAGACTCAAGACTCTAGACCAGAGACCCGAGAACGGAGAACGGCGACTCTCTTCTCTCTGGTGGCTTGGCACATCACACAAATCACGCACTTTTTATTTGCCCGAGCGGATGAGGCGGCCTTTTAAGGCTGCATCATGAGTTTGCAAATTGTTGCTGCTGCTGCTGCTGCTGCCGGTTTGACTCGGTTTCCTGCTGCAACTTTATGGCAATGGGTATTGGGCACGTCGCTGGCAGCGGTTCTTATTTTAGCAGTGGTAGGTACTGGTGCTGGTACTGGTCGTGGCGATAGCTCTGGGTCATTTTCTGAGAGGATGCAGTCAAGGCAAATGCAACATGAAACCTCTGAGCACAAGGAGCATAAGGTGTCCCAGTGTTTGCGACTGCCAGATTGCGAGGGCAACTGATCGACCTACCAGTGCTCTATCTCATGAATACAAAAATAAATGTATAGAACTATACAAAACACTATCTCTAAATTGTAAGGCTGTTTGGGATGTTTATAGAATTTCATAAGTATTAAAATACTCTGAATATTAAAGGTTTAAGTTTATACACTTATATTCCTTTAACTTTTCATTGAAACATAAAACATAAAATTCTTCAACTGAAGAATTATATAAAGGATTCATTAATATAAGTTAGACATTAACGAATCATTTATTTGTGATTTGAAAAGATCACTTCAAGCTGAAACAAGTCGAAAGAATCGTTAAAGATCTCACGTAATACTTCCATGAAGTGTGCATCAAATATAATCATATTCAGAGGTATGCAATTAAGCATTCAATATAGCCGATATGCCCCGGCATTATCTACCCTAACCGAAACCAGTTACTGCTCACTGCTTACTGCTCCTGTGGCATGCTGTAATTGATATTGCAACTGTGTGTGTTGAGCGGGACAGATGGAGGACGTGCGAGTGGGACGACGGACGGGGAGAGCGAGAGGGGGCGATAGTGGGTTCTTTCGCTGGCCATTCTTCCAGCACTCGTCTTCGATCCGGCTGCGGCTCACACGTGTTGCTAATGAGACATAACTCAGGCATCAAGATCGGCTTTAGCCCGACGCTGCTCGGTGGCTCTGATAACCTAATAAAGTCATAGCAATTAAAGCTCTCGGAAATATACACACTCCCGCCGAGTGTCCGTACAACTTGTTTGGCAATATCTCTGGCCTGAAACTGCTCGCAGACACTCGAAATATTATAAAACAAAATAAAAGTTGCCCAAAAATGATGTCACTCGATGGCCCAAACTCGAACTCGCAATTATAGCCAACACTCCGAGCACTGAGCTCACTGAGGTTGCCTTTTATTATATCATTTTTGTTGGTTATAAACATTTTCGTTCCTTTTTCTTTTTCTTTTTGTTTTTTTTTTTCTGAGAGTGCTTTTGTAATATATTTTTGTGGGCCGCTTTGCCTTTTGTGAGTGTGTTGTTGTTGTGTGTGTGTGGGATCTCGACTTCTTTTAGGGGGTTTTGAAAAATCATTATTTTAATCGTTTATTGACTTGTTTAAAGCGCCGCTAAATGTTTTCCATGCCATTCGAATGCTATGCTACAAATTATGTGAAATGATTGAGCACAAAACCGGGGTATTTTTTCCCCATCCATTTCTATTTTTCGGTTCTTTGGAGCTTTGACAGCTCGAATTATGGCCAGAAAATTTGTAGCAGATTGGTAAGCCCTGATTTTGAGATTTGAGGAGAAAGAAAAGGCGTTCTATAAATGGAATTGGGGATTTGAAATGTGTTAAAAATTTAAAGAAGATTTTTGGTTGTCTAATCTCCTACAAGGCTTTGTAATAATCTATCCAAATATCTCGTTATTTAGACTGATAAAAGTATCTAGTAATCTATTGGAAATAGTTTTACCAAAAAAGCGTTATTATAACAACAAACCGTATTTTTTTTTACCTTGCCCCTTTAATTTTATCTTGTTTCCAAGACTAAAAAACCCAGGCATCCTCTCATAAGAAACCCATCCTAGCCAAGGTAAACTTTCGAAACCATTCATCCGGACCAGCCCAATGAATGGAATCGACTGTGGCCAGATCAATTAGTTTTCAATTTTCTCGGCGAACAATCGTTTTCAATAGATTTTCTTCGCTCGGACCGGAGATCCATTAGGTTTTCCAGCCTGTGGCTGCTCCGCTCTGCGGAGGTGATTAATGATGATGCACCCCAATAATCGTAAAAACAAAACCACAAAAAAAAACAGCACCTAGATATATAAAAACTTTGTTAATTTTGAACTCACCTGCCCTTTTACAGGCCAAGGACATGGCGGCAGCCTCGTCTGGTTTTTGTGGCGTTTTTTGTTGTTGATGTATGTAGTTTTTACGATCATGGCTTTCGGGTCTCGGCGAGGTGTATACGGGCATATCTACCCGTTTACACGCGCTTCTATTAGACCTTTTGACTGTTGGCCACGCTAATTTGTGTCTAGTCCCCTCTCCTTTTATCTCTCATTCCGTCTCCGGCTCCGTCTCGCTCTCCGTTCAACTTTAGCTTTTCCTCCGCTTTTTTTGTTTGGTCGAAATTTGCAAGTGCTTACTAATAGAACGTTTTGAGTTGTGTTAATGAATTCGAGAGTTTTATTGACACTTTGCCGCTGACTCGTTTTGTTTTACTTGGGTTATTGTCTTTACTGCCGTTTAGCTTTTCGTTGTTATTGGTGTGCGTGAGTGTGTGTGTGTGAACTTTAGTTAATAGAGTTAACGCCACGTTAGTGCTTTTGTTGGCTCCGTAGTATTATCAGTTTATCTAACACTTCTGTTGATAGTGGTGAGGTGCTGGTTTCCAGAGTGGTTCGGTGTGTGCGCGTCGCTGGCTGACGGAGCACTGATCGGATCGCCACAAACGTGGCCAACACGACAGGTAGGCAAGGGTAAGTTAGTGCCCCTGCCAGAGGCCCTCTCTACAAAAGTGACTGGCACTGGCACCGCGTTTTAACTGTTTTCCACTGGCTCTCTGAGCTCGATCGCCTCTGCGTTCCACTTTGCGACTTGCCAGGTTTCGACGACTACACGGGGTTTTTGTAACCTCGCGGCGGTGCGAACTCTCCAAACCTATAACGCACTAGCCGTCCCGCTTGCACTCAGGGGAACCAGCGAACCGTATTAGCACAGGTGTAATTACCTGCCGTGGCTATATAGCTATCCATCTCGCTCGTGCTCTCCCAGCCACTCGTTCTCTTCGCCTGTCTCACCTCTCGCTTGCACGGGCCTAAGAGAGCCGCGCTCTTCGATCGCAATGATCATTAGGCCTCTGAGTCACGTCACCTGGAAATAAGTCGTTCTTGGATCGACTCTTCCGATGCATCTCGCATAGCACTGCATTGCACACAGGAAAGGCATCATATTATGATATTACAATGGCCAATGGATAATTTGCGTAACGCTTCTTTGATTATAATTTAATGGCCCAAAGAAAATAGTTTTATAATATTCAAATTTTCGATTTCTTCTTACGGTTCTTTAAGCATTGACATTATTCATACACGATCTACAACATTATCTAACACTTCTAAATAATTAAAAATTTTTGGTATTTCAAAAGTTATACTTTAGGCAAAAGAGCAATATTTAGCAAAATTTTAAGATTTACATAAATGCAAGATTATTTTTTAATATCCATGAATAAATAACGATAACTTTTCATTTATTATTAATAATTTGGAATCGCTACGATCAAGTATTAATGTTGACATGTAATTTTGTAGTTTTTCTATGTTGCTTAAATATTTTGTTGCAGTGCGCTGTCAATGACATTTTCGCTGATCAATACTTCCGCTGGACGATCAAACATAATTTTATTGGCCATTACCGAACCGTTTAGAGCAATATTCCTAGCAGCCTCCATACGCACTCCTTATCATTATGCGCAATTCCAACCGGAACTAGTTTCCTTTGGGCGCATCGGAAGTCCCAGCACGAGGCCTTAATCGATCCCTATTATCATTAAAAAAGGTTCCAACTAGCGATGGTTACTTTGTAATAAGTTCAAACTTCCGCTCGCCACTGCATTGAAAAATTAACAGGACAATACAAGTTAAGTATTACCTGTTCAATTTCCACATTCCTTGATTTTTCACAGAGAAAAATATATTGCACAAAAGTAACCAAATCTAAGCCCCTAATATTATGCCCTTTATTTTATTCCTGCTCAAACGAACTCATAGTTATTAGAATATTTTGTACAAATAAAGACCTTTGAGATGCCTTAATATTGCAAAGAAAAAATTACGTTTTGCAGAAGTAACCAAATCTAAGTTCCTAAAAATTATGACTCTAATATTATTCCTCCTTAAATTAAGTCTTTTAATATTGTTTCACAGCCCAAATTTTAATAGAAAGTTATATAACCCTTTGTGTAAATTTAAAAAGGCTAAAAAAAATACTAGCCGAATACGTTCAAGCCGTTATGAATCTATTTAAAATTGCAAATGTTGGCTATTTTATAAATATTAAATAAATAAGCGAATATTGTTGAGACTTTTCAATAAGGGTTATTTGTCTCTTCCGTATTATTAGCAAACGTTATGTTTGATTTTTTGGAAAGGTAAACATTTAGAATTTAAAGATACTAAATTACTGGGCGTTTTTGGGGTTTTATTTATTTTCCACCTGTGTGCATTGAAGTGGAAATTTTCGCGCTACTGTTAGTTCTGCGATGGGGTGTTCGATGCTTTGATTTCGCTGCAAACAACAGAACATCAGCGGCAGAACATGCTGAGAAATAAAGAAAAACTTCAAATGTCGTTTTTCATGCTGCTTAACGGAAGCGGTCGCAACCGTTAGACGCTGGATCCGAAGCTATATGAAGCTATAGCTGGATCTGAATCCAAGCTGTTGCCGGCGATCCCAACCAAATGCAATTAGTTGCAGCAACAAACTGCAGCTGCTGCTGCATTTGCAGTTGCTGTGGGGCGAGGATGCAACTGCAGCAACCATTGCCAGAAGCTCGGCGGTCCGCTTTCCATTTGGCTAAGCAGCAGCCTAAATGCGAGCGTTCTGCAAATGATCTCTGGCAAAATATAATAAAGGAAGTTGGCGAAACACATTTATCCGTCTAATGATGTGATTCCACCCAGATGTCTGAAGAGGAGCCGTCTTAAGTGCATTTTATATTTATATGTGAACTCGATCGCTTACTTGGAAGAACTGTATTGATTTGCCCGTAAAATGGAAAAAGTGTTCTTTAAAACTAATCAGTTTTCTTTGGCAGTTTTAATGATTCTGATTATCTGATTCTTATAATTTAAGACTATAATTAAATAGGTTGTAACTTTCGCAAATTACTTATAAAACTGTTTAATAAAGTTAATTTGATTCATTTATTTTAGGAAAGAAAAAAAAAAGGGCAATACACGAGTTTAAAATTTTTTTAGTTCTATAAATAAGATTAATAAACATTTTTTTCTGGCTAATTGTCGATGTTTACTTAACTAATTTACCAATTTTAACGATAAAAACATTAACAAAAAAAAATCATGGATGAACAAATTGTGCTGATGACTTCTTAAAAAAATATACTTTCAAATTGTATTGAACCACTTTTTGAACCAATAAAATCTTGTTAATATCTTCATAGTTCTTTAAATAAATTTTAAGTAGTCATAATTTTAGTTTGTTAAATTTTAGATTAAATTCTTATTTAAGTACTACGCTTTAGTAAATAATTTTGTATGTGTTTTCAAAAATGTTTGTCTGCATTACAATACTTTTATTTTAAAGTTGTCGTTAAGCAAAGTACTTATGAATATCAGTTGTTTTAAGTTTAAGCAAGGCTGGTATTAAACACTTTTAGCTTACAAGTTTAAAGACTTCCAACATATTTTTATATATGAATTAAAAGTTATTAGGATAAGTATTTTGACAAACAAAGGAGTAACTACAATAAAATGAAATACTTGACATGATTTTCGTGTATAAAACACCAGCGAGGTATTTGTTGATATTTATTTTTCTAAAAAACCCTACACATTTATTTTTAGAAATCCATATTATATAGACAGCTAGCGTGGTGAACGAACGCAACTATCATTTTGGCCAGACAACAGCCCACAAAACTCGAGCTATTCGCAGCTCATGTGTTTCATTTGTATTTGAAATGCTCATTTTCGTTTTATTTTATTTTTCACATTGTCATCGAACCGTGACGATGCGCTGCTGTTGTTGTTGCGATGTACCTGTGCCTACCAATACTATATTCCGTATAGGCTGGCAGTATAACCCCCGCAGAAACTGATGATCTAAGTGTAGAACATGCGATAATGTTTATGGCCGTCGGTTCTTGGCTGGCATTTAGTACAGAACTCGATTATATAGGGGTGCACATCGGTGCCCGATCCCGATCCCAACTTTGAAAACGAGCGCCTGCATGACATCGAAAATGTATCGGAACGGTAGCCTCGAAAAAGGGATAATTAATTATGCCGCGGCTGCTGCTGGTGACATTTTTCTTTTCACCTTACGATAAGGAAATGACGAGGCGCAAAACGCAGAAAATTTCATGGGTTCCCCCATAGAAACCATCGCCAACTCGCCTGCGGAAGTTCTAGTTTGGAAAATAACGAAATTTCCGCTTGTGATATTATTTTTCCCTTTTTTTGTTGTCTAAGCATATGGGGTGTCTGTGCCGTAGATGATATAGTTTTTCCACGAAAATGAGTCAGCTGAGCCAGCGTCGGTTGCTTTCGGCCAATTGTGCAATTTGCTGATTTCGTTATTGTTTTTAGCTGGCTTTCGTTGTTGCCTTGTTGCAATCATTGGCAAAGACATTTGGCAAATTGCATTTTGGAAAGCTTTTCGGGTACTGCGAAAGTATCTCCAAACTTTCACCTAATGAATCCAAATCAGTCAATCCTGCAAAAGAAGTTCTCCCCCCGCCATTGTTTCTCACTGCAATTAACAGTCTAACGAACTTTCATCGAAATTTACAAAACAGGAAAAATCATTTCCAGAACCTAACGGATGTGCAAAGTGGGGAAACTGGAGTTCGGGTCAAAAGCAATTGGCCGACCAGCAAGAACAACCAACTCGAAAAAAGGGCCTAAAGCTTAATTCCGAATCAACACGACACAGAAAAGGAACAGAAGTCGGGTTAAGGTTCCACTGACCAGTCGTGGGGTTATCGTGAGCCAGATGTTGACTTTTTAATACCCTGTAGGGTATTTTCTTATAAAAGTTGAAAATATCCTATAATTAATACAAATGATTGTATTATCATTTGCTTTATTTTTAATTATACAAAGCTTTAATTATTGTTTCTATACATTTTTTTCTCATAAAATTTTATTTCAAACTCATCTACCCAGGTATCCCATGTTAGTTAGTAAACCTACCCTGCGGCAGCCCAAAGTAGAACCTTCATTTATTTTCGTAACGTAAAAACAGACTACTTGTGGTACCGAAATACTAGAAATAATAATAATAACCCACATGTACCGGTATGTAAGACCATTTGACTTTAAGTGAAGTCATCAAAACAGGCCGCATCAGCGACAAAACGAACCGAGTTCTGTGAAACTTTTTGCCACAGCCCCGGACATAAAACCCAAAAAAAGAAAAAATATTACGGAAAGAGGGAGAGAGACTGAACCGTAAAGAGGATTTCTTAATTACTCAAAAAAAGGGGGCGGAGAAGCGGCGGGGAGACAACAACAATCGCCGCGTTTAGGGTCGCTTCTTGTATTGGCCTCATCGTAATTACAGAGCACTTCTTCTGTTTCTGTCTCTGTTTCTGATCCCAGGTCCAAGTCCGTTCATCAGGCCAATGATATGTGTCGCGCTCTATCGCAGCTCCAGTAGTCGGCAATTATTTTACGACCTAACTGAAACCAGAATTACCAACTCATAACTATTCAGGGCTCTCTTTTAGTTGCACACAGAGAGAAATAGGAGAAAGTATACATTTATATAATCTTTATAAACTATATTGTTGATGATTACATAATTTGTAATCAAAAGTAAGTAAGTAATAAATTAAGAAAAAAGCTAGCTCGGTTTACAAGATAGCAGCACTATCCCGGATTGCAACCAAGCATCATAATCTCAATCAGTTTATGTACAAAAAAGACAGAGATAAGGAAAATCAAACCACACTTAAACATACATTTCATATTTCGTAAAGTATGAGATCGACCCTAATTTGAAATAATTTTTAAAGTGTACTTTTATATGAAATTCTGGTTACGGACGGCTGCCTTTGACAGATCTACGATAGCGAAATAAAAAAGAAAATTTTTTCGACCATTTCCAGGCCGAGCCAAGTGTCGCACGTGTTTTCCTTCAGGGTGTTTGCCGCAAGTACTTCCAAGTCGTTATAGTTTTTCATATTTCAATGGGGATCCACTAACCCAACCTCTGGGGGTACAGTTGAGTTAAGCGGAGGATGCAAGCGGAGCCAAATGTTTCATGCAACATATCAAAGTCAACGGAGCAGAAAATCAAAAAAGTGCAAAAGGCAGAACATATCAACAGGTTGCCAAAGTCAGGGAGTGCAAAAGGGATGGCTGCAAAGAGGGAGGCAGCTAGACAAAGCTAGCGAACCTACAAGTATGATAATAATTTAGACTGTTATCTCTTCATAGAGCCGACCAACATGCGATACTATAGTACGGATCTGAGTCCAACTCCTCTGTAAAATGCAAACAGTTTTTCGCTGCTCTGTGCTAAACACGCAGTCTGAATGAGTACAGTTAGCACAAAATATAAAGCACATTCTTTGCTAATGCCTGTCTACACTAGGAAACAAAATCCTTGGCCAAACGAAATATTTAAAAAAATTTTAAAGGTTTTCAGATTA
This sequence comes from Drosophila kurseongensis, assembly GCA_018153305.1. Classification (NCBI taxonomy): domain Eukaryota; kingdom Metazoa; phylum Arthropoda; class Insecta; order Diptera; family Drosophilidae; genus Drosophila; species Drosophila kurseongensis. The sequence goes on along the minus strand of JAECXX010000210.1, from coordinate 7,960,724 downwards.
GGGAAATAAAACTCAATTAAGGTATTACCTTGCCTTGTATTTTTTAGTTTTACAAAATCTCTAAAAGTTTATATAACAAGTTTAACTAATTTGAATAAGCTTCTAAACTCACACTCAATAATTTTTTATTTTCAACCTTCTGTAATTTTATAGAGTTGGTGAAATATTCGTAACAAATAATAACTTAACTAATTTAATCGAAACACTCTTAAATGTATATAAATTCTATTTTAACAATAAAGAATTTAAACGAAAAACCGAATTATTCTAAATATTATTATTATATTTTTCTACCTAGAATTTTCCAGACTAGCTGCCAGGTGTTGGGAAGTGACGACGGCGCCTTAGACATGACTTCAATTAAAGTGCAATAACAACTCTATTATTGGCCAATGGCTGTATCAATAAGCGTCGTCCACTCGCTGAGATGACGTGAGATATGAAGCGCTCTAAAACAATAAAAATCTGAAATCAATTTCCACAAAGTCCGTCTGGCAGAAGCGGCAGTGATGCGTAAACGTGTTGAGGTTGAGGCCAATCGAGGGACCTGGGCTACCGGTTGAAGTTGAAGTCGGAGTCGCGGTCGAAGTAGATGTCGATTCATGTTCCATTCTAGCCCGATCACACCTTAAATGGCGACTGGTAACTCGAGAGCCTGTGATTACCTGAGAAAGAAGCGAGAAATATTTATGAACCGATGGCCCCAGCAGATCCTCATCAATGGATGCTGCTGGCCAGCTGAATGGACTATCGCGGGGCCATCTAGGGGGAGTTCCTCTCACTCTATCAGCACTCCATCCACAAAAGGCCACAGAAAAACGCTGATAGATAGTACACTTAAAAAAATAAACAATCCCGCCCTCAAAAATGTGCAAAAGCCTTGGAGTTATAGTAAGTCTTGACATTGATTTAATTCAGTCTTTTGAAATAGTGATTATTTGAATAAAGGGAATGTTCTAGTCAATATTGTTCATTTTGCAGTCCGACTTTCTTCTTATCGGTTTTTGTAACAACACATCATGTAAAAATTTGTCATTTGAAAAATTAACATCACATTGAGAGATCAAATTTGTGTTTCCGAACAATAAGACATTTCGACTTTCTACCACAGATTACAAGCTTAAACTTTAACATGACATTTAGAAATCGATCCTTAGTCGTTTTTCCTAAATATTAAGACAGAAAATTGTACAAATAGTTCACAAATTAGTCATTAATATTATTTTATACTTAAATATGTTTAAAATTCAGTTTTATTTACAAGGAATTTTTCGTTACATTTCTCTATAAGGTTTTTCTCAATTTTAGTTCAATTTTTCTTAGTATACATTTGCGTAGCAGGAAGCACGCTCCAGGTAACTTATGAAAATGTAGAAAAAAGCGGGCAGAGATATAAGCCAAGAAGTTGGAAATCTTTGGAGGGGTTTCGGTGACCGAGCAACAACAGGTGTAATAATTGAAATCTGCTTTTTCTACAAAACCCTAATCACGGTGAGTGAGCGCGCGAGCCAAGATATATTCTGCAGATACTTTTGGCCTGCGGTTACGCTTGGCGGTTGTCTAAGCATTAACTCAACCAGCAGCTGTAAAATTACAGCAAATGTTTAACCAACCCCTTGGGAGGAAATTGGGAAGGTGGGCCGTGCCCGGATGGAAGTCCACCGCCCCAGCCTCAAAAGCATAGCGCATACGCCATGTTGTTTGGTGAGGAGTCCTTCAGGAGACCGGGACACCGATACCGAGAGACCTTTCCCACGATCCCGCGACTCCTGACCTGCCTTAATTAGGCAGCCAACCAAGCGTTTCCACATGTCGCACCCAGTTGCATTTGCAGCTCTTCTCCTTTTATTTTTCCTTTTTTTTGGTGGATGACTTACGCATTACAAATGAAGCAAATTAAAATTTACATATCAATCCCCGAAACCTGCGCCTCATGCAGATAATTATCTTTGCACACCATGGTCCCCTCTCTTTCACCATTTCTCCACCTGTCTCTCTCTGTTTTCCATTGCTGCTGGTAATTGAATTGGAGTGCAGCCGCGAAAAGGTCACAGACACTGCACATGGCGAGCACAGTCAGCGAAAAACGCAACACCAAGCTGCAAAATATTGAAAGATACCCAGTTAACAAGAAGCAGCATTTTATTTAAAATTGTTTTTAATAAACCAAACCTTTCTCAAATAAAAACTTTAAATTGTAAATCCATGAAATTTCTTTAAATTAACAAAATATTGTTTAATGCGTAATGGAATATTTTATTACGATATAACTCAGCTCCATGACTTTGCAGCACTGTTTTGATTTTGTTGTGAATGTATTTTTACAGCAAACAATTTGTATTTTTTAGAAAGTCAGCACTTTAAGTTGATCACCGTCTTATAAGACAACTATCTTTAATCTGACAGATCATCGGATTATTGGAAACTTTGTTACTTAAAGGTTTTTAGTAAGTTAGGAATAAAATTGTAAGCTAACCGAAATTAAATAAATATATACAACATGTTATATGTATATTAATACATTTTTATTTAATTTACTTTTATACCGATAACAACTGGGATTTGCTGACGAATACTGTTATTTATTTATGTTTACACAAAAAACTAACATATTTTAAATAAATAAATATATACCTAATAAAACACTTTTTTCTTGTTAGTTGATACATTCTCCACCATAGTTTCTAAAAAATATTGTGGCCTGAATCAAGCTATGCTAATATTTAAAACGCAGAAGTTGTCTCATTATTAATGTTATAAAAATATACAGAGATTTAGAATTTAATATAGACTTTTTGACAGGTTGTGGTTAGCGATGCTCATAATGAACCTTATTATAACTAATTGTTTTTTTGTTGAGCTCAGTTTGAGCTTAGTTTACCAAAAATCTGCTCACAAGATACAGCCTTTTATGGTTTTTAGTATTATAAGATTTGAAATAAAATTATGAAATTATGAAACCAGTTAAAAATATCCCTTCTGTGCAGTGTAATTAAAGCGAGTGCTCAACGCGTGAGATCATCCATGAATAAGGCAGAAGCCGTAGCCGTGGATGTTGGTGCTCCGACTGCAGCCACCTGGGCGCACAAAATAATGCAAATTATCAGCTAGAAATTGCACGAGTGGTCAGGTGCATAATGAAGCAGCCGCAGCTGGGGAAGATGAGCCAGAAGCCGCTGCTCGCCCATAATTGAGTTGCAAATGCTCGGTGGGGTTGGCTCTCAGCTCTTTTCGGCCTTTGGTTCCCAGGCCAGCGGAAAACGTTTTAAACACTCCGTTTCATAGATAATCATCATAATTATCTGAACAATAAATATAATATCTAGGCAAATTACAACAATTAGGCGGCTCCCGACTCACAGTTGGAAAACACCCAAAACTTGGTCCCAAAAACCAAAAAAATAAAGCCAAGCCGTGCCAGGGGAAAGCAAATGATTGCCGGCTGCCTGTATTAATGTGTCCCTCCTCTTGGCACATTGTATGTAACAAAGGCTGGGTGGCCGCACAATAAACATGATTTTCACACGCGTTTCATTTTCGGTTCACAAATTAAGCAGAAAAACACTAGGCCCAAAAAACTTTAAAACGCGAGCAATGGTTTAAGCCACAGCGGGTACCGAGGGCTGGGGGAAAAAACTTTTTAAAAGTTCAAAATTATTTCGTAATTTCGTTTCGATTAGAAAGTAGTGTGAAGAATGAACTGGATAGCTGGCCTTGCTATTATGCCGAAAATATAAAATACTTGATGTGATTTTCAAACATAATTTCAACATTTTTTATACATTCCAATATATCATTTTGTACTTTTTATATTCTGTCACTTTCGATTTCACTTTATACATAAACATACTTTACTGAGAATAAAGACGAAAGTTTACCGAAAATTAGTTTATTTTGATATTTATAGCACATTCTTAATTATAAAGTATAGTTCCACCTAAAAATTAAAAATCTAAGCACGGAAACAGGAATAATCCATTCCTTTCACTTTGAGTATTTTGTAAAATTCTTATTCGATTTTATATTTAACTCATTTTAAACTAATGTAAAATTAATTCATTCCAATCATTATTTTTAAAGGTTTTAATGTTATGACACCCCATGGTCTTAGAAATCTCTTTTAACCAAATCCGACTGCAATTTTTATGTATTTGATTAAAACAGTTTTTAGTGTTACAACTTTAAGTTCATAAATAATGGAGTAAGTTACTTTATCTTTAAGTTGGGCTCTTAAAAACGTAAAATCGGCTCGGTTTAACTACATTTATATTTTGTTTTTGTAACTTCTGGGCATCGCATGGCATTACAAACATCGGATGGCAACAACTAAGCCCAATGCCTCCAAAAGCGGAAACTCATTGGTAACGCTTCGTTGCGTAAATTTCTCGACGCGACTTTTTGGCCAACAGGTTGGCGAAAAAACAACAACGAAAAACACGTCAAATAAAACACGAAAGAAAACAAAAATCTGACGCCAAACCAAACCAAAACCGCCAACAAAATGGCCGACAATACCAATAACAAAAGCCAAAACAACAAAAAGACAAAAAACGGAAAAATTGTTTTTAATATTTCAGTTACGCTTCGGCAAGCGAGAACATCGCGATAGAGCCCCGACTTTGACTTCTTTAACAGCACCACATAGCACACACATATGTGGCGGGGGATGATACGCTGGAAAAGGGTAAATCACGGAGGAGCCCCACATACTCGTCGATGGAGATCTCGTGCCAACCCAAACCACAGCCGTAGAAGACTCACCGGGCCGAACACACCAACTGGGGACCGAACACCTGAGCATTTCTTTATGGATCTTGAGCAGAAAACCTATCGCGGCGTAACGCCATTAAAATTAGTGCCGAGCTCAGCTGAACCGAACTTCGGAGCACCGGAGAGAGAACTATAGCCCGGTAAGATTCAGATAAAGATACACTCGTAAAAACTATTATAAAATTATAATGCCAGCAAACTATGTTAAACTAGGGCTTACAAAAAGTCATACAGATCATAATATATTTTCTTTTTAAATTGTATAACAATGGCAATTTCGAAGTAATTGTAATGCGGAATTACGGTGGGTGTCTTATGAAAAGTGAAAAGCAAGACAGAGATATCAAATTTAACCCAATGCACGAGAAACTACAAAAAGTTGAAGTAGACGGTCCAGAAACTAAACCTAGTATAAAATATTTATTTTCTATGAATTATAATTAATTTAAATTAGGAAAGTGCCAAACCAATTAACGATTGTCCCTAATTAAAAACAACATTTCTGTAAATTACATTTTTAATATATATTCACTATCCCAGCAGCTAGTAATATTTGTTCCTATGCTATGTTTTGTAAATAATTCTAATATCAATTTCAATAAATTAGAAATATACCAAAGATTGGGAATAAGTAATCATCAAAGGCTTTTCAAAAAGTATTACTTAGATAAGATCTTTAAAAATGTAATGACTAAAATGTACCTATAATGAAATAAACTTAGATCAAATAAAAATGCAATTCAAGTGTATCGATACAGATATATACATTGGGGTAACAGAACCGTCAAATGGGGTTCCAGTCACGAACGCATATCGGTTATAGCTAGTCGGTTCTTTGCCTGGTTACGCTTGGTTGTCAGATACTAAGATGGCGTTGGATATTTCGGATACGTTCCGATCCAGCCAGATGTAAAGCTCAGTATGAACTACGGCCAACATCTGATGTGGGAAAGGGCAGACGTTGACTCCCAGGTAATTAGAGTCGACAACAAAGACCATAATTACCTTGTAACTAGGAATTATGAAAATATCATTAAAAAACTAAAAAAAAATAGTGAAAAGAATGTAGTCTAGGGCCACCCAGCCACAGAGATCAGGCCTTCGCCACCTGACAGTAGTCAATCTTTAATGACTTTTATTCTTATTTTATTTCGAGTTTTTCACGTACATTAGAAGATTTCCCATGATTGTGCCTCCATTCAGCACTCGCATCTTCTCTTTGGGTCACGTCTAATCTCCGTCTTGATAATCTTGGCCCATCCAAGTCGATTTCTTGTCTGCCCATTCAGATCTCTTAGTGCGATGCAATAAAAACTCAGCCACTTGTGTGTAGTTCTCTCCTCGTGTTTTAGTTTTTTATTGTTTTCAAGTGCTTGGGAAGAATGCCAATTGCCTTTGGACATGGGACAATATTATCGGCATTAAGGTAGAAAAACTTAGCTCAATGCCGAAAGACTTCCTTCTCCTTTGGACAATGTTTTTGCCAGGTTTTACGAGCAGCTGTAGAAAATGAGTCTGTAAAAAGAAAGAAATTTTGTTAGAATACAACTTTATTATAGTATTGTAACTATTAAATAATAAAGTAGAAATGTAACGATAGCCAAAACAAATTGGGAATAAAAAATCATAATTAAAATACATTGAAGGTAAAAATTGTATAAATATAGAAGTAACTGGTAGACTAGAAAGGGTATGTGTCAATAAGACACAAAAAATAATTTTAAGGAGAAAGCGTTCCGGGGCCAAGAAACTAATCGATTAGATACTGTAATCTCTTTTTGTAACAATTAATTAACCACATATTAAAGTAAAGTTCTATAAATTCTATAACATGTGAACTGATAAGAAGGCACTTAAGAGCTAGGGAAATCACCGAGGTACTAAGAAAAGCGTCCAACTCATTCGCTTCATTGCTCCAAGAGACTTGCAATTGTCTAAAGTGAGAAACGAAATCAGTATAGTTTGGACCTTGCCACATAGTAGATCGCGAAAATATGCTGAAAAGTATTTGGTTCATCGTAAATATAGCGCTTCTTAAGTGCTGCTTCGCTGAAACGCCAGAAACATATCTTTTAAAATCTCACAGGTAGGATTTTAATTATAATTTGTACAAAACTTAAAATGTCTAGGGAAAACAGTTTTGTAAGCTCTTGATATCAAAACAATGTAGGTTTTCATTACACGCATACATATTATTCTTTGTAATTATACAACTTATATAAGTAAGCGGAATAATTGCTTTTTACTCCCAATAACAATAATAAATAAATGCGATTTCACAGTCTTCCCCCGGACTTGAATTTTATGCCCACCCTCGGCAATGGCCACCTGGGCTATACGGTTTTCGGAGATGCCATCTTCATGAACGGAGTCTACAACGGAGCCGGAGGTAATAGCAAACGAGCTCGCATTCCCAACTGGCTAAACATCAGCTCGGAAGTTTGTGATCGGTTCGGATGTGCCTCTGGAGAGGATGTGGAAGTAAATGGAACAAGCTACGAGATGGATCTGCGAGATGGCTACTTTCGCGAACGCACAACCTACAGAAAACTAGGATTTTCAGTGGAACAGAGAACCTATCCACACAAGTTCTATAATCGTGCTTTGGTCTATGAAGTGGTAGTTACCAGACTTCCCAGCCGAAATACGAGAGCTAACGGTGGGTAAACTTAAAATTATTAAACGAAGAATTGGATATTGCCTATAACATATTTTAAAATAGTATTTTAAAAATTATCAAATTGTATGAAATTCAAATGTTGTAATAATGGTGAAGTTTAGTGATTATGAAAAGACCACATTTATTTCGTAAACCAATTTGGACTTTTTTAGACTCTCGTTCGTTAGTATTTTTTTATAATTATTTTAATTAGTTAAGTAAATTGCTAGATTTTGGATAAAAGCATTCACTGATTTCACAAAAAAATATTTTTAAATGTGGCGTTCAAAATAAATGACTGTAAGGGCGCATCTTTCAAAGCCCATATATTCGTTTGTATTGATCTTGATAGATTTAAATTTTTAATGTGGGTAAAAAAAAAAAATAAAAATTCTATAATAATTTACATAAAGAATATTTAATTTAACTTTAAATTAAATTTACCCTAGATTTTTTCTATTTGTCTTGAGCAAAGTTACTTACATTGCATACTTTTCAGCTCCAAAGTTCCTGAAGCTTACTCAGTATCCCGGTAACTCCAGCGATGCCTTTGATTTTGTACTTGTGAGCAATGGCAGCTCTTCCAGCGGAGATTATCGCACTCTTCGGGGTCGCACAAAGGTTCTTGAGTTTGAGAAATTTCAACCGGATCCCCAGGAGATCTTTGTCCTGTTCAGTGAATCTTTGGAGGAGCCCTTGCAACTGCAGTGGCCCACCTGGCAGGAACAGTTGAGTTATAGCATTATCATCACCATAGATAGAGACGAAAGTGTTGCCCGAAAGGAACTCCAAGATGTGCTCAAGTTAAGCCCCAGAACTCTTCTCCAAAAGCACACAGAATCGTGGAACAGCTTTTGGGACGACGAATTCTCCATTGAACTGAAGGGTGATGCTCTGGAGCTCTCCCAGATTGTTAACGCTGGCATCTTCTATTTAGTTAGTTCCCTACCGTCAATTAACACCAACCAGAAAAACGAACCCTTCTATGGATTGAGTCCCACTGGCTTGGGACGTGGCAACCTGGAGGCGGATTATCAGGGGCACAACTTTTGGGACACCGAGATCTGGATGCTGCCGGTAGTCACTCAATTCGGCTTCGAGTACGCAAAACAGGTGCTGGACTACCGACACAGGAAATTAGAGGCAGCTAAATACCATGCGAATGCCACTGGCTATAAGGGAGCCAGGTGAGATCCTAAATGGAGTTGAGTTAAAAATAAATTGTATTTCTTCTAATACTCTTCAGGTTTCCCTGGGAGAGTGCGTACACTGGGACTGAGGTTACCAATCCCTGCTGCCCCGAAGTGGCGCAACAGGAGATTCACATATCCCCCGATATATCCTTTGCTCTTCAAAGGTTTTACTCCCAATCATCGGATAAGGAGTGGGCCTGTAATACAGCTTGGCCCATAGCCGCAGAGGTGGCCGAGTTCCTGGTGAGTCGGGCATCGTGTGACGATTCCCAAAATGTGTGCCACTTCCTTAAGGTAATGGGACCCGATGAGGATCATCCGGACGTAAATGATAATGTTTACACAAATGCTGTTTCTAAAATTGCATTGAATTTTGCCGAGTGGTTGGGTCCAATGTGTGGTAACACCAGCACTGAACTCTTTGAAAGGTGGCGTGAGCTTAGCGACCGATTGGTGATTCTACAGGATGAGGTCCTTAACTACCATCCCCAGCACCAGGGTTATATCCTAAACACCACTGTCAAGCAGGCGGATACTATTCTACTTGGGTATCCGTTACGATTCGATATCAGGTAATAATACAAATTCATGGTTGGTATAATCCCAATACCTAATTTCAATTCCTTTTAAGCTCCACACACTTAAATGACCTTCGCTATTATGCAAACGCAACCCGAGAATCGGGTCCTGCGATGACCTGGTCCATGTTCTCCGCCAATTATCTTGCCTCCTGGCAGGATAAGCTGGCCAACGAGTATTTCGAGCGTGGCTACAAGAACTACGTTAGACCCGAATTCAAGGTGTGGAGTGAGACCCCGCTTGGCTACGAAGGATCGGCGAATTTCCTCACCGGCATCGGTGGCTTCCTGCAGGCCTTGATCTTTGGTTACGGCGGCCTGGACTTTGGCAGGGTTGGTGACCAGTTCATGATGCTTATAGGTCGAACTATAACGCCCCCAAACGTAGACGAGATCCATATCAATTCTATTTCATATGGAGATGCTAAGTGTAGCTTGACCATCAGGTTTCAATCCTGCGACATTGTCTGTTGGGACTGGTTTGGTCCGGGTTTCCAGAAGGTTCAAGATCAGAGGAGGACGTTGCTTGGTAGATCCTTTAACTGTAAGTTGCGGGCTTCTTACATATTCGTTCTTAAGTTACCTGTTTTTGTTTCTTTTTTAGTGACCCATAGGAGCGAGGATCCCCCCATCGAAATCAGTTTCTTGAGATAAATCCAAAGTGTATTTGAATAATTATGAAGAGAATTACATATTTGGGCCGGATGCATACGTAGAGTTCTGAACTTAATTATTTAGTACGCGGATTAGAAAGTATCTATTGCATTTGGTTATGGTATCTTGGTTATCTTGGTAGTTAAATCGATTTCTTGCTGCCTTCTCTACTTGAATTTGGCTATCGAGGAGCCGCTGACACCGGGCGCGTTTTTGTTGCTGCCACTGAGCACCACGTAAGCGGTTTTGGTCTCCTTTTGCTTTTGCTGCAACATGGTCAGAGTGCCCAATGGTGTGTCAGTCGAACTCATGGTTTTCATTAACTGCAAGGAAAGGATTCATCAATTAATGAACAACCTAAATGTATTTATTTAATGGCCAACTCACCCCATCCTGCTCCATTTTCTTCAGACGCTTTTCAATCTTATTCTTTCCCGGTCCCTTGCCGTGGAACTTATGTGACAAGTACCGGAAAGCCTCTTTCAGGTTCAATATGCGACCATTGTCGTCAATATAGTCCAGCTTGACATTAGGCTTGAAGGTCTCCTTGTCCTTGAAGTCCGTAATTGGCCCAAAGTGAAATCGATCACGACGTCCAACCTTGTCGTCCTCACTGCAAAGACAAGGCATACCATTAAAAGGTTTTCTGTCAAAATAAGTTTTTAACTTACCCAGCAGCTTTGTCTTCAATAGAGTAGTTCTTGGCCTGCAGATGGGCCATTTTCGTGTTGCTAGGCCTATTCTTTTCCTCTTTTTCGAGATAGCCCTTAGACAAAGCCAGGCGCAAAGCATTCGCTACACCAGCGCCCACATCAGGCTCCTCATCCAAAATGGCACGATCCTCTAGATCCTCTCCCAGATTGTCCAAGTCGGCGGGCTGCATGACTTCATCGGGATTGACTGAATTCCAGGTGCCATGACTCAGGGCAGGCTCATCGTCTTGCGTGTCCATGTGCTCCTCTGGCTGATCGGTCTTGTCAAAGTCCAACATGTCATTGGAGTCCTCGTTTCGGTTGCCCGCCATACCGTACGTGGGTATATCGCCCAATGTACGGCAAAACTCTGCAGTGGCGTTCAACACGATGTTGGCATCTACACCAGTAGAGGCTACTTCAGAACTGTTCTCCTCTATGGGTTCGGGTTTGATCTCCCGCTGAATGCTATCGAAATCGACGGGTAATGACTTCTTAATAATATTCTCCTTCTGTTTTAGTTTTCGAGCCTTTGCTAAAACCCTTTCTAAATCATCATCCTCAGCTTCCACCTTAACTTCAGTTTTAACGGCATCCAGCTCCATGTCCTCATCCTCGTGATCACGATAACGTCCACCACGACTACCAAAGTTTGAGGAAGCTGACGTTCCTGGCTCCATTAAAGACTCAAGATCGTCGGCTTTTAGTTTTTGGCGAAGTTTCTTAACCTTTTTCTTTGGCTTCTTGAACCTACAAGAAAATGTATATTATTAATAAGAACTAAATGGGTTTTAATAAAGAGTACTTGGCCAACTCTTCAGTACTGTATGTGTCCGATGCCAGCTGCAGATTGGTATCCTCCAAGGTTTCCAAGCGTTTGCCAGCTAATTTGGTTTTAATCTCAAGGAGCTTTCGTCTGTGCTCCCGCTCTTCATCCATATTTTCCCCGATCACAAAGTTCTTGCGCTTTTTTGGTTGACCCTCGATGTCATCATCGTACTTTTCTAACACAGAACGCTCGATGGGATTTCCCAACTCATCGTACTGCTCTTCGTACACATTGTAACCATAACTGAGCGGATTCAGCTTTTTGTTGGTCACATTCTTCTTGTAGCGCTCTTCGTCGAGCATGTTGACATTGACTAGAGTATCGCCCTCCTCTTCGTTTAGCACATCTTGATCCTTGAGTGTTAGGATGACGGTGCGTCCTTCGCCAAAATCATCCATGTCGTGATCCACTCGCAGGCCCTTTAAGTTGCTATCGCCATAGGCGCGTTGACGGGCTTTTGTTTTCTCTTTCTCAAGCAGCTCTGAAACGCCAAAGGCCTCATCCAGCTCCTCTAGCTCTTTGGCCTGAAATTAAGAAATGCATATTATATTAAATAATTAAAAGATATTAATGTAATTACCTTACGCCTCGCCTCTTCGCGTTCGTTAACCACTCGCTTGTTCTTGTCCACCCATTTGGATACATTGTCCGTTTCCTCGTCAGACTCTCCCAGCGTTTTAATGCGAGCAAGGCGCTCTTCCAAAAACCGTTTTTCTTTGCGCTGCTTGAGCTTCTCGCGCAACTTCTCTGCCTGCTTCTTCTCCTTCAGGTTGTCCGCCGGCTTGTGCAGGAATTCGCCCCATTCATCTTTGTACGATGAGAGATCGGCGTCGCCAGAGGATTTCTTGCTCTCGGCCTGGCTACCGTTTCCGGCGGTCGGCGTCACCTTGCTAGGACCATTTTCCATCTCGAGTGGCTTCAGGCCCAGCTTGGCACGAAGTTTATTAGTCTCCGTAATGGAGAGGACATCGCCGGCTCCGTTTTCAGGTATGGGCGAGTAGGAACGTGATGAGGCCTCGCGTTCCTTTGCGGCGGGTTTACGGGTGGCCGACGGAGGCGACTGGGATCGGGAACGTTCACGGTTTCGTTCCCGCTCACGCTCTCTACCCGAGCGCTTACGGGCCTCCCGCTCCCTCTCGATTTCTCGTTCCCTTCGGGATTCATATTCGGCATGCCTGGAGATTTGCGGAGGTGGAGGAGCGGTGAGCTCCCGTTCGCGTTCGCGTTCCCGCTCCCGTTCCCTTTCACGCTCCTTGAGGCGTTCCCTTTCGCGCTCCTTAAGGCGTTCCTTTTCGCGGTCCTTCTCGCGCTCCCTTTCACGTTCCTCCCGCTCCTTGAGGCGCTCCTTTTCGCGCTGATTTTCGCGCTCCTTTTCACGGTCTCTATCGCGTTCCCTCTCGCGTTCCCTCTCGCGTTCCCGCTCCTTTTCCCTTAAAAGATCACGCTCGCGTCCACAATCCCGCTCGCGATCAGGGGCTTCCCTGGCATCCCTGACCTTGCCCTGCTCCTGCACCGGAACCTCCACGCAGTCGGAACCTGTAAATAAGGAGTACCGGTTAGAACTGTCTAATCACCAGAAGGACAATCGCTTCAACCACTTCTGCTCGCCCACTCACAATCTGCTCCAGGAGCGAACCACCTGCAAGAAAAGGAGAAACGAGGAGAAACGCAACGATGGGTTTAGTACGTCCGTTAAAAGAAAAGTGCAGGACCAAGGCGGTTGCCGGGCATGGACGGTCCGTCAATCAGATTATCGCTTTTCTGCCGGATCCGCCGCCCACAGCAATCGCCCTTGAACCTGGCCTGCACTTGGAGAAAAGCGGGAAAAAACTTACTATCCGAGTCCGACTCCTCCAGGGAGATGACCTCGCTGGGCCGCTCGCGCTCCTTTTGCTTGTGATGCTTGTGGCGGTGCTCCTTGTGCTCCTTGTGCTTCTTGTGCTTGTGGTGTCTGTGACGCGACGATGAGTCGTCGGTCAGATCCATGGTCAAATCCTCGTCCTCCGTGGCTCGGTGCTGGCGCTCCGGCGATCGGGACCTATGCCGGTTCTTCTTGTCCTTTTTGTGCTTCTTTCCGGACGACGAGGAACCCATTTTTTTAAATAAGAAGAGAAATTTTCACAAAAAAAAGCAATAAACGACGCCGGTGTGACCGCAAACGGAAAGTGAATAATTCATTTAAAAATACTACATTATACACATAAAAAATACTGCATTCCCAGCTGCTATTCACAACCATGGCCGTACCAAATGGGCCCAGTAATACAAAATTATGAATATTATATAGCGCATTTTTTTTCCGGCAAAGTTTTAACCAAAATAAACTGAAGTAAAATTTATAAAACAACAACCCCTTAAAATACCAATCCAAATTCAAGGCACCAGATCTTCATCTTCAACTTTTGCCATTCACAACGCAGATAATAACAAAACACCACGCGTAAATCTTGGAATAAACAATGGAAGTAACTAAAGTAAGTAGATTAAGGAAAACTAAAAACGAAACTTTACCATTGAAACCCACAGAAGTCAAAGAAAGCAAAGAATTCGAAGACTCCTAAGGACTCGTCCGCTTCGATTAAATTGACGGCCCTGCGTCGCAAGCAAAAGGAAGTTGCCCGCGTGCTTACTCTCAAACAGGAAATATTAATGAGATCTGGGGTGTCCTACCTGGAATATCAGGAGATTCGTGCAGAAATCGAAAGACTCAATAGTTTGAAGGAGACATTTTCACGTCGTGTGGAAAAATTGAAACAACAAGACAAGTAGTTTAGAGTCGTTTCAATTTAAGTCATCATAATCATAGTCTTAACATTTGTAGCTTTCAACTTTCTGTTATTGACTTAATTTACAATAATAAATGCCTATACGTATATAGGATCATAAGGCGTTTAACTTAAAATTTAAGTATCTTTTTACATTATATTTCACCGAAAGAAAAATTATTGCATACTTCATTGCGTGCTATTTTTGGTAGAAATCTTTGCATTTCTTAGTGTAAATGGTGATGCCTAATTATTGTACGAATGTTTGACATCTGCAGACTGTACGAACTGAAAATTAAAGTATTATTAATTGTTTAGTTGTATGGTTCTGAAAGGAACGAATGCTAATTTGGTTAAGTGAAATTTCACTCATTTGGTAATGAGCTGCCGCTATCAAAATTTAAAGGATTTTTGATTTACTATTCCGGCTTTAAGTTATTCTCGGACTTCTCAAAAGCCTTCCACATGCGCGTGAAATCTGCCTGAAACATTCGTGCCAATTCCTTGTCCTCACTGAGGATGCAGTTCTCCCAGTTGCCTCCGAATCCCTGCCGTGTCCAGTTGACGGAACCACTGACCACGACGCTGCAGTATGGTCGCATCCACTTGCACTGCTTATGCCGCCGGATCTCCTCCACGCGCTCCACTCCGTCTATTACGCAATACTTGTTGTGCATCATGTTCGAGGTAATAGGCACGCGCACCGGAACTCCAAGGCAGGCCAGGACATTGATCTGAGATCCGGAGGAGAAGACCATCTCCCGGTCGCTGATGATCCTGACACTCACGCCGCGTTGTAGGGCCCTCTTAAAGGCGTCAGCCAGAATTAGAGAAGAAAAGGTGTAGATGGCTACGTCAAGGGAGTACACCGCACAATCGATCTGCTCCACGATCTTGCCCATATTCCTCAGGGTGCAGTGTATGTTTCGGCACTGCAACACAATCGGTTCCGGAGATTTTGTCGATTCCGGTGAACCCGGCATGCTCTTCCGGAGATGCTGCGCTGCACATATGTCGCCCAGCTCATTGAAGGAGAGCACTTCGTGCACGCGGAGTGGCCTTGTTCCCGAAAGTTGGCTATGAAGGAACTTAACCGCCTTCCAGATCACCTCTGATGCCAGGATGGTGCCAACGGCAATGCTGATGGTGGCCACAATGGGATGCTCTCGGATCGGCTGCATAACTAATTCGGTATTCAACATTTTATAATTATTTTATTTTTTTGAAAGTACTGCGCTTTAAATATTGCTCTAAGTGTGACCAGTATTTCAGTACTTAGTATTTTTCTAAATACACCAATCAATATTTTCTCTAAACTGGTCATTAGCCACACTTTCTTTGAGTGGTGTTGCCGTATCGCGGCCATGCGCTTGCCCATTCGAATTAAACAATACATTTCTGGACAACTAAAGCATTTATCCTATTAAATGGATGATCCATCCACGACGCTCTTGCCCGGCGAATCCGAAGATCTCCGCGAGGCGCGCAATACCGAGCTGAAGAAGGTGCTTAAGCTGAAATTAGTGCTGGACGAGCTGCGTCGCCTGGATTTGGGGCCAAATCAGAGTGCGGAAATCAAAAGAACGCTTAAATTGGTTTCCATTGGGAACTATGCGCGATTAGGCGAGAATGAAGGCAATAGTCAGGAGCAAGTGTTGGGTAGAAGGCCTTTAAAATCGTCGTTAAGACGTTTATTCATGTAATTTATCCCACAGGTCTGCAGAATGCCAGCAGTTTTCCGCCCTTGAGCTATACGGATCGCAAGACGGTGCGCAACAAACTATCCGCCCAACTACGGGCCACTCTACAACCCATTGCAGAACTGGGTGACAGGATGCGCGAGGAGTTTCCGGATGCCTTTGACCAGGAGGAGGATTTGAGTGCCGACCAAAAGGAAATCTTGCGGCTGGAGGAGGAGCATCGCAGCGGTCTGGAGCAGCTGGTGGCGCTTCTTGGGCGCAAGTGCTCGCTTCTTAACGACACCGCCGAACTGAAATTGGGTCCGCAATTGGCCAACGAACTGAAATTGCAGGAGGCGCAGGCGCAACTTGTTCAAACAAAAGCGGAACTCCTGCGGGATTTCTTTGTCCAAGAGGCCACTTCCCGCACTGAAAACAGTGTCAAGGCGCACAAGGAAGTGGAGGCGCACCTGGACGAGCTTATCGCCGCAAAAAATCCGACCGCCAAGAAGTAGATTAAGCAATTTATTACTATGTGAATTAGATTTAAATACATTAAATTTGTTAGTAAAGCAGGGTCGTTTGGCTATGTTTAATATTCAGAGTGGCAACGCTGGTTTTACATGGTTCATTTTTAGCAAGGCCACACTGGCGAACAAACAATTTGTAAACAAAAGGAAGTTTTAAAAACATCAAACATGACAGAAACCAATCCTGAAGAACGGGCTTCCCCCAGAGAAGAGCCCTCCTTGGAGGAGGATTCCCGAGCCCAGTCCCCACCAGAGGTATTGGCAGTCCTGAGCAACAGTTCCTCAAATGCCGGCAATGTTTTGGAACAAGAGGATGAGCACGAAGCCGATTCCGTGGATCGGGATGACTCTGCCAGCTTGTTCAGCACCACGACAACCACCACTAGGAGCAAATCGCCCAACACACGAAAACTGAACCGCCTATGCCGGCGTGTTAAGGCCCCAAAAATGGTTCAACCGCTTTACAAGTACAGGTGGGGTTTTTCAGTGTAACTATATAACTACTATATATATATTAATACCCGGATTCATTGCAGTTCTCATGTCCGAGAGGATCACAACCATCAGATCTTTGGGGTGCAGTTCAATCCGTTCCTGGACAGAAGCCATCCGCAGGTGTTTGCCACCGTTGGCAAGGATCGAGTTTCCATCTACGAATGCGAGAGGAGCAACGGCGAGGAGTCCAACGAAGGCATTCGACTGCTGCAGGTCTATGCGGATCCCGATGTAGGTACTCAAGCATTAAACACCATATCCGGATTTTGAAAGCGGATTCTAAACATGCATCTTATATTATAAGAGCTTATGTCTCTTTGACATTCAATTCAATTTTACATTTTCAATTCAATGTGTCCTCCATAAAAAAGATACTAAATCCTTCAAGGATTTTTTTAAAGTTATCTTTTATATAACTAAAGCTATGCTTTTCCTAACAAGGTGTCCTAAAATTTCAGTAATTTTATTTTATTTTTTTTATACAAAGCTAGCTTAAGGTTTTTAAACTAAAAGCATTAGCAACCTTGGCCTCCTGCTCGTCTAGGATAGCAATATTAATTTATTTTAAAGGAAATAGTACAATTTTAAAAATGTTCTTTGGTGTTGTCAGATGTTTTTTCTACTAAAATAGAAAAGTCGTTAAAAATTATAACTACATGTATTATGTATTATAACTATTGTATTAATAACTTCTATATACTTCCTCTTTTCAAGACCGATGAAAGTTTCTACACGTGCGCTTGGTCCTACGACTCAGAAACAGGCGATCCTGTCCTGGCTGCAGCTGGTTACCGCGGTGTCATCCGAATTTTTAATCCAGTAAAGCACCAATGCAGCAAGAACTACATTGGTCACGGGCACGCCATTAATGAGCTCAAGTTTCATCCGGTTAGGCCGCAGTTACTTCTGTCCGGCAGCAAGGATCACTCATTGCGGCTCTGGAACATCCAGTCGGACGTTTGTGTGGCTGTGTTCGGTGGAGTGGAAGGTCATCGCGATGAAGTGCTGTCCGTTGATTTTGATTTGCGCGGGGATCGCATCATGTCCAGTGGGATGGATCACTCTCTGAAGCTGTGGCGCTTGGACAAGCCGGATATAAAGGAGGCCATAGAGCTAAGTTCTGGCTTTAGCCCTAACAAGAACACGGCTCCATTTCCTACCATCAAGGAGCACTTTCCGGACTTCTCCACGAGAGACATTCATCGAAACTATGTGGATTGCGTTCAGTGGTTCGGGGACTTTGTCTTCTCGAAATCCTGCGAGAACTCCATTGTGTGCTGGAAGCCGGGAAAACTTTCAGCCCATTGGCACGAAATAAAGCCCCAGGAGTCGGCCACCACAGTGTTGCACCACTTCGACTACAAGATGTGTGAGATCTGGTTTGTGCGCTTCGCCTTCAACGCCTGGCAAAAGATTCTGGCCTTGGGCAACCAACAGGGCACCACCTTCGTGTGGGAACTCGACTGTAACGATCCCAATCTGACCAAGTGCAGTCAACTGGTTCATCCCAAGAGCAACTCCACCATCCGGCAGACTTCTTTCTCCAAAGACGGTTCTATTTTGGTCTGTGTCTGCGATGACAGCACCGTGTGGCGATGGGATCGCGTCAATTAGGTAACTTACGGATTATTGTAAGCTTTACCCAGCAAGGGTATATTTAATAAGAGAACGGTTTTCCCTTCAGAGTGGTGATCCCTTTCAAATATCTAGTTTGTATAAATATCTTATTAAGCTTATATATTATTTATTTGACGTGTGTTAGATCCATAGTTTTATAAATGTAACCCAACTTTTATAAACTATTGTTTTTTAAAAGATTTTTTTTTTTACTTTTTAAATCCTGTCCTGGCTGCGGCTGGTTACCGCGGTGTCATCCGGATTTTTAATCCAGTGAAGCACCAATGCAGCAAGAACTACATTGGTCGCATTTTAAATACATGTTTTTAATTTATTTAACTCTTATTTTATTCTAAAACTGTTAAGAACTAATACTAGAATTTTTTACAATACTTAATATATATATATTTAAATATTGATAGAGTATATTTATAACCATATTAAGCTACATACGTTAAATAAAAAATATATTTATAAAATGTGTTTTGTCAATTTAAATAGGGATAAGGAAATGTCTTTAAAAATTGTATCTCTTTAATTTCACAATATTTTAATTTATTACTTTATATAAAAATAAGAAACTTTTATTTTGAACAAACATTTTATAGTTAAACACATAATTAATAAAATTCGTGTTTCTTACAAAATTTATAAAATTGTTTATAGACAAGATAAACAATTAATTTCGGTTATTTTTTAAAACGTCGTTGGTATTTTATGCACGTCGCTAAATGGTCACTCTAAGCAGCTGCCAAAACTTGTTATCATTGCAAAACTCAAATTTCTTGTTTATTTGCGATTGATTTTGCATAAAATGCTGACCGACCGAGTGCTTGCCACCAAGGAGGCGCTAGTGGTGGCTTTGGGCGACAACTGGGAACGCTACCGGGCCAACATGAAGAACTGGTTTCGCAGCCGCTGGACCAAGGAGGAGTTCGATGCGGAGTCGCGGAAAATACTGTCTCCGGACAAACTGCACCTGCACAATCAATTTCTGCTGGCGCTGCTCAACAAGATAGACGCCTTCGCTCCCGTGGAGAATCCTCCAGCTGTCCAAACCAGCAGCAGCGGGAATCGGAGCAAGCGTCGCAAGAGGAGCTCCCGCACTTTCGCCGAACGCCTGAACTTCGAGCTCTGTGAGGTCCTAGAATTTGTGGGCGAGGACAACATGCATGTGATCAGGCCTCCGCCCACGATCGGCGGATCGTCGGAGCAGCAGCCCATGCAGCAGCAGCTCCCGTCGCAGCGCTACTGCGCCCAGGAACTCTTCCTACCCGACGCGGGATTCATTATGGGCCGCTTTCTAATAGGCGCTTGGGAAATTGGACTCGTCTCCGTGGACGACAACGTCGCCGAGTACGTGGCCATGGCCGTGCAGGTTCTACTAAAGGATCTGCTGTCGGCTATTATTAAGAAGCGAAAGCACTACAAGACCAGCGGCGAGGGAAACTTTTACTACGATGTGGGTGCTCCGCTTCGGGATCCTTCGCTGCGCAACACAGTCACCCGCCAGAAGGTGGATGATACGCCCCTGGAGCTGGACAAGGAGCTGAATACGGCTAACTTCATGCGGCGTCAGAACGACGATGTGACCTTCCTCTCTGCTTGTGAAGAAGTGTAAGTATTGTTTATTAATCGCCAATAAGACAACCAAGTAAACATTACACGATCTATTGTTATGTGTTAATATTTTATGCAAAATCCTTTGTCTTTCTAGTTTTATTTTAAAACTATTGCCCTTTTAACAAAAAAAAAATCAGTCTTTCACATATCAATCAATTGTAGTAGTCTTTTTGTCCACATCTGAACAAATCAAAGGATTTCTCTCTGTTTCGCCGTTGTTAGCTCAAAAGACAAGTCTTTTTAATAACTTTTATTTTTAAAAGAAAGGTTGAACGCGGACTTACAGCTGCCATAAGAATTACTTTTATTAGCTGCTTATAAATATACAATAACAATTTCTTACAATTTTCATACAGCCTCCCCAGCGAGCGTACAGTGATCACCCTTAAGGACTGCCAGCTTGCCTTCCGGGACCGCAACCTGATCGGTTCACATGCCGTTTACTCCATCAACATGGAACGACTCAACATGATGATGCATTAGTTTATTATAAGTACTTATTTAATATCAGCTCTAGGAAATATTTACATTATAAGCAAGTTTTTAGCTTAGCAAAGTTCTCTTGGCGGTGGTTTGTAGGGCAAAGCGCCTGGCAGAAACTGATCTGACTTGAAGGCTTCGATTTCCTGTTCATTAAGATCTTCCATGCGACTGTAAATCGAAGATTGAGCTTCGTTCGTCGACTGAGCTTGCTGCTGCTGCAACATCTGTTGTTGCTGCATCATCTGCTGCTGTTGTTGCTGCTGCATTTGCAATTGTTGCTGTTGTTGCATCTGCTGCTGTTGTTGCTGCTGCTGTTGTTGTTGCTGTTGTTGCTGTTGCTGCTGCTGCTGTTGTTGCTGCATTTGTTGCTGATGCATCTGTTGCTGCTGCAACTGTTGTTGTTGGTTTGGGAACCCAACTGCTGCTGCCTGCGCAAATAATCCGGATGGGGGTTGCTGCTGCTGCTGCTGAGCCGCCTGACCAAACATTCCTCCTACATTGGGATTAGGTACTTGGCCAAAAATTCCCGCCGCCTGAGGTTGTTGCTGCTGTTGAAAGCCACCGAAGGGATTGGTATTTCCGGGCTGAGCTTGCACCTGGACTTGTGCCTGGGCGAAAAGGTTGCCTCCTTGAAAGGCTTGAGTTGCAGGCTGTTGCTGCTGAGGTTGTCCAAAGACACTGGTTGCTCCTGCTGCCACTGGTCCTCCGCCAAAAATGCTGTTCCCTGGATTGGAATTCGCCATGGTTCCACCGAAAATGCTGTTGGTGTTGTTCGCTTGGTTGGCAGCATTGCCAAAAATATTACCCGCAGCCAAAGCGGGCTTTCCAAAGATGGAGGCAGATGGGTTGGCTGCTGGAGCAGATGCAGCAAAGGGATTATTGGGCTGCTGCGGGGCATCAGACACGCTCCCGCCCTCCGGCGTCTCGTGGATCTTGATCATCATGTCCAAAACATGAGGCGACATCTGCAGCATTGCCTTCATCTTGTTGGTCGCCTCGATCACCTCGCGATTAAACTGCTGCTGAAATTGTTCAAATCTATTCTGGCGCTTGGCCTCGTAGCCCATAAAGCGGACCTCCTCGAAGGATTGGTCCTCGATAAAGTTGGGAAAGTTGGCCTTGTCCTTGAAGGGCCCATAGGCAGAGAAAGGCCACATCTTGCCATTAAGACTGGACTCCATGTCTGCTTTCAGACACTGCCTGAAATAAAAGTAAGGGATTGTGTATAAGATTGGGATTACATCTATGTAAATGGTTTAACCTCCATTCACTCACTTGACATCGAAGTGCTCGTTGTGGCATTTTGTCCCATAGCGACAGGAGCCTTGTTGGAAGAATCGGCACACAACCATATTTCTCCAGATCTATATATCTATTACAAAATGGTAAATTAATTTTTGCTTTGATCTGACGACTTTGGGCTTCAAAAAAACATAGGAAATGCCGGTGCCGTTAAAATACTAGAATTTGGTATTCAATATTTTGATCTTCAAATATATACTGTGTTTATGCATGAAAACTTCAATACGTGAAATAAGATGAAAGAACAATAACAAATTCCATTAAATCGAAAAAGTTAATAGGCAAATAAAATCCTTTTGATAAATTTATTTAGACCAAAAAATATTTTTAAATTTTACATTACTAATTATTATGCTATGTTCATATTTAATTTGTGTAAAAGCAGAATGAATAAGCTTCTTGTACTGTTGACAGAAACAAGATAAATGTTTTCTGGTACACTGAGCACACTAAAAACTACACAATTTGGGTAGTCCAAGCACAATTTTATTGACTTAGCGGAGATTTTTGAAATTTGAATAACAAATTCAAATTCGATTTTCCCGCATAAACAAAGCCACTCATAATGACATTTTTGAGTATATTTTCGAGGGTCCTTTGGTATATTGCGTCCCTCCCAACGCGGTCCCACTGATTGTGAAATCCGCTTTGATAACATAACGAAAAACACAAGAACTTCTTGGATTCCATCACAATGCAGAAAGTGCTGGGAAGACTCCAGGCGCAGGTCCTGCGCTCCCGCGCTACAAATGCAGTAGCCACCGTGGTCAGACATGAGGCCACCTCCTCCAAGACAGCCACAAAGCCGGCCGCCACATCCAAAGGTAAACGAGTCCTCCAAAAAGTTCGATTATCCTTAATAAATCCCAAATATCCGCAGAGTTCCGGGAGAGGCAGGTGCGATTCAACATCAAGAACGAACAGACCGAGGGACGACCCTTGTACCTGGATGCCCAGGCCACCACGCCAATGGACCCACGTGTGCTGGACGCCATGCTCCCTTACCTGACCAACTACTACGGGAATCCCCACTCCCGCACCCACGCCTACGGTTGGGAAACGGAGCAGGCGGTGGAGAAGGCGCGCGAGCAGGTGGCCACTCTGATCGGCGCCGATCCCAAGGAGATCATCTTCACATCCGGCGCCACGGAGTCCAACAATATATCCGTTAAGGGGGTGGCCCGCTTCTACGGCACCAAGAAGCGGCATGTAATTACCACCCAGACAGAGCACAAGTGCGTCCTGGACTCATGCCGGGCATTGGAGAACGAGGGATTTAAAGTCACCTATCTCCCTGTGCTGGTCAACGGACTTATCGACCTCCAGCAGCTGGAGGAGACAATCACGCCGGAGACATCACTGGTGTCCATCATGACGGTGAACAACGAAATTGGCGTCAAGCAGCCTATTGATGAAATCGGAAAATTGTGTCGCTCCCGCCGCGTTTTCTTCCACACGGATGCCGCCCAGGCTGTTGGCAAGATCCCGCTGGACGTGAACAGCATGAACATCGACCTGATGTCCATATCCGGTCACAAGATCTACGGCCCGAAAGGCGTAGGTGCCCTCTACGTGCGTCGCAGGCCCAGGGTTCGTTTGGAGCCCATCCAAAGCGGAGGCGGTCAAGAGCGTGGCTTGAGGAGCGGCACAGTTCCAGCCCCGCTGGCCGTGGGATTGGGAGCTGCTGCGGAGCTGGCTCTCCAGGAGATGGACTACGACAAGAAGTGGGTGGACTTCCTCTCCAATCGCCTGCTGGACAGGATTTCGAGTGCCTTGCCGCATGTTATTAGAAATGGCGATGCCGTAGCCACATACAATGGATGCCTGAACTTGTCCTTTGCCTATGTTGAAGGTGAGTCCCTGCTGATGGCCCTTAAAGATGTGGCCCTGAGCAGCGGCTCCGCCTGTACCTCCGCCTCCCTGGAACCCTCCTACGTGCTGCGGGCCATCGGCACAGACGAGGACCTGGCCCACAGTTCCATTCGCTTCGGAATTGGCCGCTTTACCACTATCGAGGAGGTGGACTACACCGCCGACAAGTGCATCAAACATGTGGAGAGGCTGCGCGAGATGTCGCCGCTGTGGGAGATGGTCCAAGAGGGCATCGACCTAAAGACCATCCAGTGGTCGCAGCACTAATATACTAATATGTAAGCCGTTACTGTTACCCCACTCTTCGAAAGCGAAGGGAAAATAAATTAGTTGGAAGAGTATCTAGGTTTATTTGTACACAAAACCACTTAAAACTAAGCTTAGTCCGAACGAATGTGCTTGTGTAAGAGGTGAGTCAAGAGAGACCCCAAAAAGCGAAAACGACTCCAAAGTGCGACGGCCAAAGATATGCAAATGATGCAAAAATTTACATTTGCCACTGGTCAAGGTTCAGTTGGCCTTCTTTTTGGGTGCTTCGCTCGCTCCTCCCAGGATCTTGCGGCGCTGGGCGAACATGTGCAGGTACAGCTGCGGGAAGATGGGAATGTATCCCAGCATCACGATCCACAGGAATCCAAAGTAGGAGAAGGTGGCGTTCCACTTGTTGGGCATCACCACGCTCCACACGCTGTTCTCGCGGGCGTAGCTCTGGGCCCACCAGAAGCACAGTAGCTCACCGGTCACTCCAATGGGGTACAGGACGATGAAGGTGGTATACCGCAGGTACACCACGAAATGGGGCACCACCTTGACAATGTTCAGGGCGTAGTACCCATACCGGATGATCTCGGTGATGGCCCAGGCCAGCAGGGCGATGGGTAGACCGGGCGACACCTTTCCAGTGGGCGTGGCCATCACAACGCCGACAACCACCATCATTCGGCTGAACACCTGGAAGCCAGTGACCACTGGATTAGACTTTACCAGGCCGAAGGACGCATTCAGGATCTCCACGAAGGCGGCGTTCTGGAATATGATCACAGCCAGGCGCGTGTACTCCCACAGCGTAACCTTTGCCCGGAACTCGGGGCCCTGTAGCAGATAGTAGTTGACCAGCTGCCACAGGATGTAGCTCCATCCGACCACCTGTCCGGCATTGTATGCGAACAGGTAGAGCTTGGTGACCGTCGACGGCTCTTTAGAGGCGCTGGGTTTGCCTGACTTAACTGCCTTTGCTGACATTTTGGAGCTGCGTGAACTTTCACCTCGACGATCGCCACTAGTTAACTAATCAGTCGTTAAACTTATCGCTCTGTCGTGCGATAATTCCGAAGTCGCTTTCACCTGATTGGGTCAGTGTGACCGCACCACAAGCACCCAAATAATCCGAAGGTATACTGAAAATCGGGTAAGGAAACCGGCGTTTCTATACTCTCGAAGTTTATAAAAATGCTTTATTTATTTTATTTGATGTCTCGACTTTTGGCCAGCCAGCTTACATTTTAAAACATAAAAAATAAATAAAAATATAAAAATAATGTTGTTGGCCATTTATGTGATCTAGAATGATAAATATACATATATACATTTTTGCAGATATGTACCTACATGCATATTTTTTGTGTGGCTATGAATAAATTTTTATTGTTAAATTTTTTCTTGTACGATTGTTAATACCATCTTGGAAAGGGTATTAAAACTAGATCTGGCTCCTCAAACTTAATGGTTTATTTTGGTGGTTCCCCCATTGAAAGCCCCCGGGTACAAAAAGTGTACCCTTTACCCTTCAAAATATGTTCGTACATCTGTACATACATACATATGTACATACATTCACCATTTAAAACTTTGTGGTGTAATTACACAAAAGAGGTTAATGTAAAGGTGAGTTGATTCTCGAAGCGTCAGAATGAACTTGAGTGAAACAAAATAAACAAAATTGTATACAAAAATTTAAATTAATGTATGTTGAAATATCACACTCATAGTTGAGATGATATATTTCTGATATTGAAATATCGCATAAGTTGAAACAGAGTATTTCAAACAGAGTATTGCAAAAATGATATATACATATGATATCGTAATCGATTGTTTTGGCGAATACAGCCTTACTACAAAAGCTTACTTCCTCTTCCTCTTTCGTCCTGGACCTTCCAAGAGAATAAACGTCTCTCTCTGCAGTTGAAATCTACCAATGTGTTTATATTTATTTAACCTTTTAAGGTGATGATAAATTGGTGGGCAATGCCAAATAAAGCAAGGTTAAGATAACTTTTTAATCTCGCATGGGTACGTTATAATGTTCTAGAAATTAAGGAAATCAATAAAATAACTATTTATTATGTGCTGACTAGCCCATTGTACCCACCCAAATACATTTTAAATTTCCAGCGATATTTTCCGTAGCCTACCCCATTGTACTTTGCAGCTGATGTTTCTCGGCGAGCGACGGCCGGTTTGCGCAATGAGCCAGCATGCCGGTTGCTTTTCCTGATCGCCTGGTGGAAACCGAACCGAAAACCGAACGTGTCTGAAAAAGTCCGCCACCACCACGGGCCGGCGCACGTCCCCACCTGCCAAATCGCGTGTGTGGGGCGATTTCGTTCCCCAGCCGTGGAGCGAATCGCTTGTCGCCGTTGTCGAATTTCGTTGTGAATCGCAATCGGAATTGGAACTTCTGTTCCGAAAGCATGGCATCGCAGGCACGTGCTATTTGTTGTATGTGGGCGGAGGCCTGCAACCACGCCTACCGTGCGAATTAATTTGCTGCCTGTGCCGCTGCTGCTTGCTGCCCATTTAACGCAAATTACTAACTACTCCCCTAAAAGCCGACGCCTTATCAACTTGCCCGCCTTATCAGCAATCGCCGCCCGGACTCGTCGGACGGGCGGAGCGGCAATTCCGACAGAGCAGCGCCCACAAAGGCCGATTGGACAAAATTGGAAAAACGAGAACCCCGCCAAAAGTGAATTCCCTCTTTTTCACCAGGCGTCCAGAACGAACAGAGCGCCGAAATGGCAGCGAATTCGAACCGAGCTGTCTACGTGTGAGTGCGAGCGAGACGACGCTAGTGTCGCAATGGCAGGGGTTTTCAACGTGACTGGTCGCCGGTGTGTGTGTGTGTGTGTGTAACCAAAGAAATTGCCAAAGCTGACAAATTGCGGCAGTTTAAGGCCAAAACTAGTGATTATTGAAAGTCTTTAAGCTGAGCAAACAGTTGTCTTCTCTCTCTCTCTCTCGCTTGTTCCAAAGTACTTTTTTTGGGACCAAGGGCAATCGAAGCAAATTGTCTGGTTCAACGAGTGGCTTCCAGAGGGCGCCACCTCCTTGTGGGGGGACTATGATAAAACCCCAGGGCAAAAGGCAAGGCAAAAACCCCAATGCTACACGCCCACAAATGCGAGCCCTGCGCCCCTCTTGCCGTCTCGCTCTCGTTTTTACTGTGCAACACCGAGCGGAGAAAAAACAGAAAAAAAGCAAAACATTGTTTGTTTGAACCGCAATTTCTAATGCAAACACTCGCCCCTGCAATCGCTCGAACATTTTGCTCAATTTTGAGCAGTCATTTTGTTTGCTCACATCACAGGCCAACAGAAAACGGAAAATTGCCCCCAAACGCTCTCGCTTGTTCTACGACTATAAACTATATGGCCTGTGGCATATGGTGTGGTATATGGGTGGTATTCGCGATAAGATGGCGCTGGCCTAGAAACTGCATGATGGCGGCGGCGACGACAATGACGACGGCGTACCATGTAGAGCGCCCGTCGGCGGAAGTTGCGGGCGCCCACTCCGGCCGGACATTTTGTTTTGTGCCCGTCATTTTGCTTATTGCACAAATTTATACTGGGCCCGCAGCAATATCGGCAGCGGTCGCTGGGCATTAAGCGCCAAAACTATCGCCTAACACCGCCGATTAACTAACAGCTAAGGCAAAGAGCGGACTAAAAGCGTCCATTATTGTGGGCGTTCAACGTTTTCCCACATGAATCATAACAGGCAAGCAGCAGCGGGCCACAAAGAGCGTCTCCCCATCTGAAAAAAGCACAAAAAGATCCAACTATTTGCCTCGAGCGTGAGTGTGTGTGTGTGTGAGTGCCCCAAGGAAAAAGAAGAAGCATCTGAAAGGGGGCTAATGGGGGAAACCAGTTTGCGTGCGTGTGTGCTGGCGCTGCTCCAAGAGTCCGTTCTGCCTCTATGGTGGGACAGTGTGTGGTCAGCTTTTGATGTTTGCCCTGGCTTTTTTTACGGCCATCAACCCTACTGCTACATTTGGGAGCTGCTTAACAGGCGCAACTTAAGTGGGCAAAAAATTAAGCATCCACGTTGTGTGTATTTTATATGGAAGCACTTTGAATTTTATTATAACATCAAAAAGTTTGTTGTGTCGCTCTTTAATATTAACTTTTTCATTTAATTAAAAAAAATATTTTATTAATTCTTTCCACGTAAAAGACCTTATTTAGTGAGCCCAATTTGTATGTTTTCAATTAAGTTTTCGTCCAATTATTAAAAATTTTGACTTATTAGCTTAGAAAAAGGTCTTTTATAAAGTTGAACCACAATTAATAGAACTCAGATTCTTACTTTTAAACAATTAAATAGTTGTTTTAATAGACCGTTGTGTAAATTATTTGTTTTTAAAAACTATGCAACATTTTAAAGACTCATACTCGGGAAAGTAACTAATTAAATAAATACGTTTTGCTTACCTTTAATTGAAAATTCAATGAAAATTCCACTACAATTCTTGTTTTATTTTTTTTGCCTAAAAACATACGGTGCATTATAATTTGATTTGTACTTAAAAGTTAAACACCAATAACACAAATCAAATCAGTCTTACCTTGAACTTCACCAGTTCATGGGTGTTAGCCATGAGAACAGCCTTGAACTGAATACCCTCCAAGCTAAGGGCCAGTTCAGTGGCCCTGACACTGACGACGCTCTAGATTACTTCATGCCCGGCCTTTTTGGATGCTTGCCAAGTTGAGTCGGCGATGTGGAGAAGCCCCTTCCCCTGGAGAACCCCCAATCACCCGCCCCGTCGAACCCGAAACCAGACCCATTCCCCTGTGGAGAGCCACTGGCCAGTCGACTGGCAGACCACGCCCTGACCAAACACAAATGGTATGCTTGGGGAACTTCGAGTGGATGTGATTTGCGCCGGGGCGTCGTACACTTGTTGCTCGATCGTGCGCCCCTGTTACCGAAACTGGATTTTGGGGCCTGACTGACCGCACTATCGGTGCCGGGACGGACAAGCGAGGCGTTGACACTTGCCAATGCTCAATGTACCAATCAACCATCGAACCGCCGCGAACTGAACCGCACCACTGCACCACCGACCGCGGCAGCCACACCCACTCGGGTGGTTGACTGTGGTTAGTTACCGCTACGCGCCGACAATTAGCGAATAACCTTAACCTTAGCTTCCAAAAAAGCTCAAATCACAACCTGTGCTATGAGGCTCACAAAGTTCTTAGCTGGTGGCCGGGCCACCCGAAATACAGCGTCGAGGAAAACCCGGCGAGAGTTCATTTAACCCGCCACGCATCGAGTTAATATGGCCACCTCCCCGTTATTCCCCACCACCCCATCCACCCCCGAAAAACCAAACGCTCACAAAACGCGAGGAACTTGTTTCGGCACATCTCAATGCCACTTGGAGATTATATGAGTTGCTTATGTCATCGACAGTCGAGCAAAAACCCCCATATATTCCCCTACCAACTGCCAGCAGTTTGCCAAAATTCGCTTTGACCTACTGATTGCCGAAAAAGTTTGCGAAATTCGCGAAATTCGCAAAATCCTTGAGTTTCAAGGTGCGTCCTTCACTTGGCAATGGGAACGGCCCCGAAATTACGGTCAAGGCGAGCGCCGAAGGTTAATATTTGCAGGCGAGGCTAACGAGAACGAGAATGCCAGAAAGAGATCGAGTCGGGTGTCAGCAGAGGTATCGTTCGATCTCGTTCTCGCGGTGCGCTACAACGCTTGAGGCATATTTATTATTTTGCTATTAATTTTCAAACATATTTATATTTTGTTACTCGAACCAATACTACTAAAAATATAAGCGATGGAGGCGCCTCCAGTGGATTTTGATTTGTTGAAAACACTATGAAATAACACTGCAAAAATTTATGTAGGAATTTTAAATACTGATCAATTATGTACAAAATTGCTAAGGCAATAAACATATATTAGAGGAATTATTTTTTTTGGTTGTTAATACTTATCTTACTTAATAGGAACAGTCTAAATATTACCAATCAACAAAGTTATTTACCGTTCTATTCTTGAGAAGGGTGCACTGAGTACGCCTACCCTTGCCAGGGCTGCCAGTTTAGCTATTTAGTTGCTAGATCTTTTTTTTTTTTTTTATTATTTGTTTTCGCCGGAATCGTTCAATGCCATTTGAACATAACCGGACGTATGAGGACATATATACATATATAGTAGATATTATACTATTTAAACTAAATACAATTATTTACAATTATTTACAAATATTTACAAAATTTACAAAATTTTATATGTTTTACTGGATGACCCGGGAAGCGAGGTCACTGGGGTGTAACCTCTTCAGCCTTCGAAGAGGTTGCGGATTGCTAGATCTTAAATTAAGCTATATATAATTGATACTATTTTGAAATCCTTTTAATGTTATTTCGTATTTTTAGTTTCATATTTTTATTTTTAATTTTTGTTCTCTTTAAATATAATAATATATAATATAATCATATTTATTAAAACACAGAAGGCTTGTCATTTATTTGTATTTTAAATTTTTATCTTTTCCTTAAATATATGCATAATTAGTTTAAAAGTTAAATGTAACTGATCTAGCATTTTTTTGCCTATTTTCGACGAATTTTTAGCAATTTCTAGCAACTTTTTTTTCAAAACCTAGCAATTTCTGCTTGGGAGTTTCTGCCAGCACTGACCCTTGCACGATTTTTGATACGTGAGCGGTACACACACACAATCGTGCACAATAACCAGGAATTCCGCCTCGCAACAAAGGCGGAGCGAATCAAGTGTGGCTCGTTGTTGTTGCTTCTGTTTTTGTTGCTTTTGACTGGTTACCCGTGGGTTTTTCGACTTGCCATGTTGTTTCTGTTGGCGATGTGATGTTGTTGTCGGCTGTGTTCTTGTCGTCATGTGTACGATATTTTCTGGCCGCCTAATGAAAATGTTGCTGTTTTTGTTTTTTGTTGTTGATATAATAAAACACCGTCGCCGCCGCCGCACCGTTTTGTTGTACAAACACTTAACTCAAACGTCAGGCCGCAGCCACAAGAGCAGAACAGAAACGGCAGAAATTGCGCGAGGCGAAGCGTCGCGTCGCGACGCGTTTTTTGCCGTCGCTGTCAGTCGTGAAGGTGGGTCATTGTGAAATGACAGCGCCGAACCAACCAGGCGCACAGAAGGCGCGAGCAGGATGGCCTCTTTCCGGTGCCAGAGCGAGACAACCCCAGGAGTCATGCAATTCAGGGGTAAATTGTAGCCTAGTGCCATCTCTGTCTGACGCCCGTCTTCGCGTGCTGGGCGCCGGTGCGCATTTTTGCGTCTGAAAGAAACAGGTCGAAGCCGGCCAAAACCCGCGGAAACGAAGATTAATGTGAATGTCGCTCGCTCGAGGCGAATGCCGAACTCTGCTTTCTGATTTGTTATGGGCTCCGGTACCTCGATGTCGGAAAATGTCGTGCAAGTGTTCGCTCGCACCCGCATTTGTCGCTGCAAGCGCCAGAAAGAGACGTTACATTTCGAATTTGACTTCTTCGTGCTGGTCGTACAGTAAAATGGGCAATTCAAATTGTGTCAGCTTATGTAAAATGGAGAAACGTTTCGATTTTTACACTTATATATTTACATATCTGTGCCTCATTCTGGTGAAAATATGAATTTTAAAGTTTATAGTTGGTGTTGAAATATCACACTCACAGTTGAGATGATATATTTCCGATATTGAAATATCGCATAAGTTGAAACGGAGTATTTCAAACAGAGTATTGCAAAAATGATATATACATATGTATGAAATCGTAATCGATTGTTTTGGCGTATACGGCCTTACTACAAAAGCTTACTTCCTCTTCCTCTTTCGTTCTGGACCTTTCAAGAGAATACAAGTCTCTCTCTGCAGTTGAAATCTACCAATGTGTTTTTATTTATTTAACCTAACTGGCGAAGTAATTATTGAAACGTGGACTTGGATCTACAAAGGGACTTCACTGGGAAACGCTGCCAGCTTTAATTAGTTGGGGACTCCACTGATTAATCTGATTTATCTAGATTTTTCAACAGTTGGTTTCTTGCGTAAAATGCAGAAAAAATCAGTTTACGTGAATGAGTTATAAAAGAAATGAAATATGATCGATTTTTCGCTTTGATAGAATAAATATATATTACATTATAGAATTAAGATTTTAAGATCGAATTCAAATTATTTTTAGAAATGAATCTTTAAATTATTTAAATAAAGACCGTTTTATTTGGTGAAATATAATTTCGACGGGAAATTTGTACATTCTGAAAATTGCGCATTTTGGAAATTTTTTAATTTTATGTCTTTGCATAAATATTCATGCCTTATGTGATGCTTTGACTGTTTTGTTCTACAATATTTGCATTGCCTCATGTCTAAGGGAAGGCTGAAGTAAAACATTGTATCCCCTTCCTCCTCCATTACGGGCTCACCGAATTCATCTATTCCAAGTCGTAGGGAACTGTTAAAAAAAAGAAATTAGAAAATTAGATATTAAAATAAGTTAAAAAGTTAAGTTAAAAAATTTACCTTATGGGAATGAAATAGCATTAGAAAAAAAGTTTTCTCCTCCTCATTTTGGAGGGGAAATCCACACATTCTACAAATTGGGCATCGTCGTTTTCATTAATTTTGATGACTTTGTAGACTATTGCTTTTCCAATCGTCCACCTACTCCTCAACCGTGCCTCTGCGAATTTCAATTTAAATAAATATGTGCACATGTGCCTTTTACCTTTCACATGGCAGTTAGGACAATTTTTTAATTTTAGTTCTTTGCACAAGTATTCGTGCCTTATTAAATGCTTAGACTGCTTCGTTCGGCAATATTTGCATTGCCGAGAGTCTAGTGGCAGGCTGAAATAGAACATATTTTCCCCTTCCTCCTCCATTATTCGCTCACCGAATTCATCTTGGAAGAGGATAAGGAAGGGATTGGGGATGAGTTGGAGGATGCTGGGATTGATGAGTTTATGGAAGGGATTGGGGATGGGTTGGAGGTTGTTGGTATTGTTGAGGTTATGGAAGGGATTGGGGATGGGTTGGAGGTTGTTGGGATTGTTGAGGATAAGGAAGGGATTGGGGATGTTATTTTTAATAAATTTTCTGATGATGGTGGTGGTGTTATTGTTGTTGTTGGTGGTGGTGGGATTATTGTGATTTCTGTTATTATTGGTGTTCATCTTGGTCGTGCTATTGTTGTTGTTGTTGGTGGTGGTGGTATTATTGTTAATGTGGATGGAGTGGATTGTGGTGTTATTGTTCGAATGGTGTTAATGTTAATTTACCTTATGGGAATGAAATCGAATTCCTGAAATCCACCAGCCCAAAAAGTTTTCCCCTTTTCATTTTGGATGGGAAATTTGCACATTGTACAAATTGGGCATCGTCGTTTTCATTGATTTTTATGACCTTATATATTATGGATTTGCCAATGCTCCATCGGCTCCTTAACCTCGCCTCTGTAAATTTTAGTTTGAAAAGGTAACTGCACATGTGCCTCTTTCCCTTTACGTGGCAGTTTTGGCAATTTTTTTGTTTGAGGTCTTTACATAAATATTCATGCCTAATCAGATGTTTGGACTGTTTCGTCCTGCAATATTTACATTGCCTTGAGTCCAGTGGGAGGCTGAAGTAGAACATGTTTTCATTTTCTTCTTCCATTTTTGCCTCACCGAATTCATCTAATTCTATTGGGATTGATGAGGATAAGGAAGGGATTGGGGATGGGTTGGAGGATGCTGGGATTGATGAATTTATGGAAGGGATTGGGGATGGGTTGGAGGATGCTGGGATTGTAGAAGATAAGGAAGGGATTGGGGATTGGTTGGAGGATGTTGGGATTGTAGAGGATAAGGAAGGGATTGGGGAAGTTATTTTTAATAAATTATTAGATGTTGGTGGCGGTGTTATTGTAGTTGTTGGTGGCGGTGGAATTATTTTTATTTCAGTTATTATTGGTGTTGATCTAGCTATTGTTGTAGTTGGTGGTGGTGGTGGTGGTGGTGGGACTATTGTTAATGTTGATTGTGGTGTTATTGTTGGTATGTTGTTAATAGGTGTTAATGGTGCTAGAATTGTTATGGGTTTTAATTTACATGCTGGGATATTAATATATATTTATTTTTATACCCTTGCAGAGGGTATTATAATTTTGGTCAGAAGTTTGTAAAAGCTATAAAGTATATATATTCTTGATCGGGATCAATAGGGGAGTCGATATAGCCAAGGCTGTCTGTCCTAAAACATGTGTACTCAAATCTATATCCTATAGCTCCCATAGGAACAATAGGGTAAAATCGGTTCAAATTTGATGTTTTTCAGAATATTTCGCGCAGTGTAAAAGCTATTGTTATAATTTGCGGCTAAGTCTGCAAGGGTATTAAAACTTCGGCTTGCCGAAGTTAGCTTCCGTCCTCGTTTTAACCTAACTTACTTGTGGCTGCTGCAGAATGCTGGCGTAGAGCCGTAACAATGCCCGAAAGGTTTCCGGAAAAGGAATTAATCCTAATCACGGTATTCTCGTTGTTAAGGTGGATGGTAATTTCCTGGGCCTGGTCCATTTTTTAGAAATTTCACTTTAATTTAATTTTTTTTCAATTGAGGCACTGTCTAACTTTGTGGCTGACTGAAGAATGTAGATTTATGCAATTCATTCAGCTATTATCGATATATCGAATATTTGGGCTTACTGAAGAATCGAATAAATTTCTGCAATTCTGCGATATATCGCATTTTTACATCGTAACTAATCACAGAAGCATCTATATTGGTTTAATGATTTCTTTAAGAATTTGTTTTTTTAATATTATTAAAGAGTTAAAAAAAAATAATCATATCCATTTTTTAATGATTTCTTTATGAATTTGTTTTTTTAATATTATTATTAATTTTAACATTTATAAGAAACAGATTATTAATATTTTATATTTTTAAGAATTAGGGGAATCAACCTGAAAGTTTACAAGCTGAGATTTCTTTATTATTTTATACATTATCAAAGTCCTTACTTATATTATTGGAAAATAGTATTTTGGCAAGAGGTTACAAAGACACCAAAGGTACCAATGTGATCGATAATTTATCGAAAATGTAAGACTATATAAAAGCTAAGAAAAGTCTTCAAAGTGTTGAAATCGTTCAAAGTGTTCAAAGCTTATAAAAGTGTTCAAAGATAATAAAAGTGTTCAAAGTGATCAGTGAATTTATTTAAAAATGGGAAGCAGAATAATTTTAGAAAGTGGCATTTTTTCGGATCAAAGTCATTTTGATCTAGAAAACATTATTTTACATTTGAATGTTATTCATTGTTTGTTTTAGATTTTTTTTGTTAATTTATTTATGGCATTGGAAAATAGCGTAGGGAAGTGTTAAAAAAAAAATTAGAAAATTAGATATTAAAACAATTTTGTTAAGTTAAAAAATTTACCTTATGGGAATGAAATAGCATTTGCGAAATCCACCAATCCAAACAGTTTTCTCCTCCTCATTTTGGAGGGGAAATCCACACACTCTACAAATTGGGCATCGTCGTTATCGTTAATTCTGATGACTTTGTAGACAATGGATTTGCCAATGGTCCACCTAATCCTCAACCTCGCCTCTGTGAATTTCAGTTTAAAAAGGTAACTGCACATGTGCCTTTTACCTTTCACATGGCAGTTTTGGCAATTTTTTAGTTTAAGGTCTTTACATAAATATTCGTGCCTTATTAAATGCTTCGACTGCTTCGTTCGGCAATATTTACATTGCCGAGAGTCGAGTGGCAGGCAAAAATAGAACATATTGTCCCCTTCCTCCTCCATTACTCGCTCACCGAATTCATCCAAGGAAGGGGATAAGGAAGGGATTGGGGATGGGTTGGAGGATGCTGGGATTGATGAATTTATGGAAGGGATTGGGGATGGGTTGGAGGTTGTTGGTATTGATGAGGTTATGGAAGGGATTGGGGATGGGTTGGAGGTTGTTGGTACTGATGAGGTTATGGAAGGGATTGGGGATGGGTTGGAGGTTGTTGGTATTGTTGAGGTTATGGAAGGGATTGGATGTTATTTTTAATAAATTATTAGATGTTGGTGGCGGTGTTATTGTTGTTGTTGGTGGCGGTGGAATTATTTGTATTTCAGTTATTATTGGAGTTGATCTAGCTATTGTTGTTGTTGGTGGTGGTGGTGGTGGTATTATTGTTAAATTTGGTTGTGGTGTTATAGTCGGTATTGTGTTAATGGGTGTTAATGGTGCTAGAATTGTTATGGGTTTTAATTTACGTGCTGAGATATGAATATATATTTATTTGTATACCCTTGCATAAGTATTATAATTTTGGTCAGAAGTTTGTAACGCAGTGAAGGAGACGTTTCCGACCCTATAAAGTATATATATTCTTGATCAGGATCAATACGGGAGTCGATATAGCCATGGCTGTCTGTCCTAAAACGTGTGTACTCAGATCAAGTTTGAAAATATAGCTCCCATAGGAACAATAGGGTAAAATCGGTTTAAATTTGATGTTTTTCAGAATATTTCGCGCAGTGTAAAAGCTATTGTCATAAATTGCAGCTAAGTCTGCAAGGGTGTTAAAACTTCGGCTTGCCGAAGTTAGCTTCCGTCCTCGTTTAAACCTAACTTACTTGTGGCTGCTGCAGAATGCTGGCGTAGAACCGTAACAATGCCCGAAAGGTTTCCCGAAAAAGAATTAATTCTTATCACGGTATTCTCATTGTTAAGATGGATGGTTATTTCCTGGGCCTGGTCCATTTTGTAAATTTCACTTTAATTTTAATTTTAACAATTGAGGCACTGTCTCGCTATCGGGCTGACTGAAGAATGTAGATTTATGCAATTCATTCAGCTATTATCGATATATCGAATATTTGGGCTTACTGAAGAATCGAATAAATTTATGCAATTCTGCGAAATATCGCATTTTTACATCGTAACTAATCACAGAAGCATCTATATTGGTTTAATGATTTCTTTAAGAATTTGTTTTTTTAATATTATTAAAGAGTTAAAAAAAATATTACATATCCATTTTTTAATGATTTCTTTATGAATTTGTTTTTTTAATATTATTATTAATTTTAACATTTATAAGAAACAGATTATTAATATTTTATATACTTTTTAAGAATTAGGGGAATCAACCTGAAAGTTTACAAGCTGAGATTTCTTTATTATTTTATACATTATCAAAGTCCTTACTTATATTATTGGAAAATAGTATTTTGGCAAGAGGTTACAAAGACACCAAAGGTACCAATGTGATCGATAATTTATCGAAAATGTAAGACTATATAAAAGCTAATGCCCTCTTCCCATAGAGTCCATCCGTTCGAAACGGTTGGGATTTTTGACAAATGTGAAACACCGATTCCCACAGAGCACATCCACCATCCACCATCCAATAACAGCTGATCTGAACAGCTGTGGCTCATCATTTTAGCCCGTTGCATTTTGCACAACATTTAAAATGAGCACAACAGCTTTATAAATGATACTTGGTAACAGACTGCAAGTGATCTACGCGAACAACCAAATCGAACTAATCTGTCTGCAGTTTTTGCCAGCCTGCAAAAAAAAAATGAACCGCTTTTGCCTAATATTGTCTAACTGGTAACAAATCAAGTTCATTATATATAAAAGTTTGTTTTTTGGTTTATAATAATTATATATTTTATTTCATTTTTATTGTTCTGATCCATGTTGTGAGTACGGTATGCGCCTAGGAAAGAGTGGAGCAACTACCTAATGCTGCCCCACGGATGGATCAGTAATTTATTAATTATTAAAAGTAAAAACAGCATTTTTTAAATTGGCGCCTTCCTTTTCCCTTAAAGTTACTCAATTTTTTTAAATTTTCGTAGTGAATGTTTCAATTTTCACTGTCTAGAAGAAGAACTCAGAGTTGTACCGAAAAAACATCGCCTAACTATCGCATAAAAAAGTCCGTCAAATTTGGATGGGGAACTAACTGGGAATTTTCGGAACGGCAAAACCTTATGGACCATCCGTTCAACGGATGGTGGATGGTGGATGGATCTCTGTGGGAAGAGGGCATAAGAAAAGTCTTCAAAGTGTTGAAATCGTTCAAAGTGTTCAAAGCTTATAAAAGTGTTCAAAGATAATAAAAGTGTTCAAAGTGATCAGTGAATTTATTTAAAAATGGGAAGCAGAATAATTTTAGAAAGTGGCATTTTTTCGGATCAAAGTCATTTTGATCTAGAAAACATTATTTTACATTTGAATGTTATTCATTGTTTGTTTTAGATTTTTTTTTGTTAATTTATTTATGGCATTGGCAAAATCTAGGTCGTAGGGAACTGTTAAAAAAAAAAATTAGAAAATTAGATATTAAAACAATTTTGTTAAGTTAAAAAATTTACCTTATGGGAATGAAATAGCATTTGCGAAATCCACCAATCCAAACAATTTTCTCCTCCTCATTTTGGAGGGGAAATCCACACACTCTACGAATTGGGCATCGTCGTTATCGTTAATTCTGATGACTTTGTAGACAATGGATTTGCCAATGGTCCACCTACTCCTCAACCGTGCCTCTGCGAATTTCAATTTAAATAAATATGTGCACATGTGCCTTTTCCCTTTCACATGGCAGTTTGGGCAATTTTTTTGTTTTAAATCTTTACATAAATATTCATGCCTAATCAGATGTTTAGACTGTTTAGTCCTGCAATATTTACATTGCCTTGAGTCCAGTGGGAGGCTGAAGTAGAACATGTTTTCATTTTCTTCTTCCATTTTTGCCTCACCGAATTCATCTAATTCTATTGGGATTGATGAGGATAAGGAAGGGATTGGGGATGTGTTGGAGGATGTTGGGATTGATGAGGTTATGGAAGGGATTGGGGATGGGTTGGAGGATGTTGGGATTGATGAGGATAAGGAAGGGATTCGGGATGTTATTTTTATTAAATTTTCTGATGATGGTGGTGGTGTTATTGTTGTTGTAGGTGGTGGTGGGATTATTGTGATTTCTGTTATTATTGGTGTTGATCTTGGTCGTGCTATTGTTGTTGTTGTTGGTGGTGGTATTATTGTTAATGTGGGTGGAGTGGATTGTGGTGTTATTGTTGGAATGGTGTTAATGGGTGTTAATGGTGCTAAAATTGTTATGGTTATTAACTTACTTGTGGCTGCTGCAGAATGCTGGCGTAGAGCCGCAACAATGCCCGAAAGGTTTCCGGAAAAGGAATTAATCCTAATCACGGCATTCTCATTGTTTAGGTTGATGATTATTTCCTGGGCTGTGCCCATTTTTTATACAATTTCACTCTAGTTCACTTTTTATATTTATTGAGGCACTGAATCGAATAAATTTCTGCAATTCTGCGATATATCGCATTTTTACATCGTAACTAATCACAGAAGCATCTATATTATTATATTATATTATATTATTAAAGAGTTAATAAAAATAATACATATCCATTTTTTAATGATTTCTTTATGAATTTGTTTTTTTAATATTATTATTAATTTTAACATTTATAAGAATCAGATTATTAATATTTTATAAGAATTAGGGGAATCAACCTGAAAGTTTACAAGCTGAGATTTCTTTATTATTTTATACATTATCAAAGTCCTTACTTATATTATTGGAAAATAGTATTTTGTCAAGAGGTTACAAAGACACCAAAGGTACCAATGTGATCGATAATTTATCGAAAATGTAAGTCTATATAAAAGCTAAGAAAAGTGTTCAAAGTGTTGAAATCGTTCAAAGTGTTCAAAGCTTATAAAAGTGTTCAAAGATAATAAAAGTGTTCAAAGTGATCAGTGAATTTATTTAAAAATGGGAAGCAGAATAATTTTAGAAAGTGGCATTTTTTCGGATCAAAGTCATTTTGATCTAGAAAACATTATTTTACATTTGAATGTTATTCATTGTTTGTTTGAGATTTTTTTGTTAATTTATTTATGTTAAAAAAAAAAAAATTAGAAAATTAGATATTAAAATAATTTTGTTATGTTAAAAAATGTACCTTATGGGAATGAAATGGCATTAGAGAAATCTACCAGCCCAAAAAGTTTTTTCCTCCTCATTTTGGAGGGGAAATCTACACATTCAACAAATTGCGCATCGTCGTTTTCATTGATTTTTATGACTTTGTAGACTATGGATTTGCCAATGCTCCATCGGCTCCTTAACCTCGCCTCTGTAAATTTGAGTTTGAAAAGATAACTGCACATATTCCTTTTCCCTTTCACATGGCAGTTTGGGCAATTTTTTTGTTTTAAATCTTTACATAAATATTCATGCCTAATCAGATGTTTAGACTGTTTAGTCCTGCAATATTTACATTGCCTTGAGTCCAGTGGGAGGCTGAAGTAGAACATGTTTTCATTTTCTTCTTCCATTTTTGCCTCACCGAATTCATCTAATTCTATTGGTGATAAAAGGATTGGGGTGTGAGGATGTTGGGATTATGAGGTTATGGAAGGGATTGGGGATGGGTTGGAGGATGTTGGGATTGATGAGGATAAGGAAGGGATTGGGGATGTTGGAGGTTGTTGGTATTGAAATGAGGTTATGGAAGGGATTGGGGATGGGTTGGAGGTTGTTGGGATTGTTGAGGTTAAGGAAGGGATTGGGGATGTTATTTTTAGTAAATTTTCTTGATGTTGGTGGTGGTGTTATTGTTGTTGTTGGTGGTGGTGATTATTGTGATTTCAGTGTTATTATTGGAGTTGATCTTAGTGTTGCTATTGTTGTTGTTGGTGGTGGTATTATTGTTAATGTGGGTGGAAAGGTTGTGGTGTTAAAATTGGTTAATGGTTTTTTTTTTTTTTTTTTTTTTTTTTTTTTTTTGTTTTAATAATAATTTTTTTTTTTTTTTTTTTTTTTTATTTTTTGTTGCTGGGGAAGGGGGGGGGAGAGCCGAAAAAAAACCCCAAAGGTTTTTGGAAAAGGAAATAATCCTAATCACGGCATTCTCATTGTTTAGGTTGATGATTATTTCCTGGGCTGTGTCCATTTTTTATACAATTTCACTCTAGTTCACTTTTTATATTTATTGAGGCACTGTCTAACTTTCTGGCTGACTGAAGAATGTAGATTTATGCAATTCATTCAGCTATCGATATATCGAATATTTGGGCTTACTGAAGAATCGAATAAATTTCTGCAATTCTGCGATATATCGAATTTTTACATCGTAACTAATCACAGAAGCATCTATATTATTATATTAATAAAAATAATACATATCCATTTTTAAATGATTTCTTTATGAATTTGTTTTTTTAAAATTATTATTAATTTTAACATTTATAAGAAACAGATTATTAATATTTTATAAGAATTAGGGTAACCTGAATGTTTACAAGCTGAGATTTCTTTATTATTTTATATTCATTATAAAAGTCCCTATTGTTATATTATTGGAAATAGTAGTCTGTCAAGAGGTTACAAAAAGTATGAATTTATCGAAAATGTAAGTCTATATAAAAGCTAAGAAAAGTGTTCAAAGCTTATAAAAGTGTTCAAAGATAATAAAAGTGGTCAAAGTGATCAGTGAATTTATTTAAAAATGGGAAGCAGAATAATTTTAGAAAGTGATTTTTTCGGATCAAAGTCATTTTGATCCTAAAAACATTATTTTACATTTGAAGGTTAATCATTGTTTGTTTGAGATTTTTTTGTTAATTTATTTATGTTAAAAAAAAAATTAGAAAATTAGATATTAAAATAATTTTGTTATTGTTAAAGACTGTACCTTATGGGAATGAAATGGCTGACTGAAGAAATGTACCAGCCCAAAAAGTTTTTCCTCCTCATTTTGGAGGGAAATCTACACATTCAACAAATTGCGCATCGTCGTTTTCATTGATTTTTTGGGACTTCTGTAGACTATAGATTTCTGCCAATTCTGCGATTCCTTAACCTCGCCTCTGTAAATTTGAGTTTGAAAAGATAACTGCACATATTCCTTTTCCCTTTCACATGAGCAGTCTGGGCATTTTTTTGTTTTAAATCATTTCTTCCTAATAAAATCTATCCTAATCAGATGTTTAGACTGTTTAGTCCTGCAATATTTACATTGCCTTGAGTCCAGTGGGAAGATGAAGTAGATATCCATTTTTTAATGTTTCTTTTTGCATTTGTTTTTTTGAGATACATCAATTTATTGGGATTAGATGGATTTAGGATTATGAGGATAAGGAAGGGATTCGGGATGTAATATTTTATATAATTTTTGAGAGATGGTGGGGGTATTAATGATAGTTGTAGGAGGTGGTGGGATTATTGTGATTTCTGTTATTATTGGTGTTGATCATTGTCAAAGTGCTATTGTTGTTGTTGTTGGTGGATGGTATTATTGTTAATGTGGGTGGAGTGGATTGTGGTGTTATTAATGGCAAATGGTGTTAATGGGTGTTAATGGGCTATAATTGTTATGGTTATTAATGTACTGCTGGGATAATAATATATATTTATATTGTTAACAAAAGTTACTTGTGTTGAGAATGCGCGTAAAGCCGTTACCAAAGCTTATAAAAGTTTCAAAGATAATATAAAAGTGTTCAAAGTGATTAGTGAATTTCTATTTAAAAGGATGGGTATCAGAATAATTTTAGAAAGTGGTATTTTTATTGCGGATAAAAGTCATTAATTGATCTAGAAAACATATTTTACATTTGAATGTTATTCATTGTCTTGTTTTTTCTTCCCAGGGGAAAAAAAAAAAATAATAAAAACATTGTTTGTTTGCTTATTTATGGCATGGCAAAGTTCAGGTCGTAGGGAACTGTTAAAAAAAAAAATTAGAAAATTAGATATTAAAACAATTTTGTTAAGTTAAAAAATTTACCTTATGGGAATGAAATAGCATTTGCGAAATCCACCAATCCA
Source organism: Drosophila kurseongensis (assembly GCA_018153305.1). Lineage (NCBI taxonomy): Eukaryota > Metazoa > Arthropoda > Insecta > Diptera > Drosophilidae > Drosophila > Drosophila kurseongensis. Next base: position 7,917,832 of record JAECXX010000210.1, on the reverse strand, counting down.
AACAGTTTTCTCCTCCTCATTTTGGCGGGGAAATCCACACATTCTACAAATGTCGCATCGTCGTTATCGTTAACTTTAATTACTTTATATATAATTGCTTTCCCAATCGTCCACCTACTCCTCAACCTCGCCTCTGAGAATTTTAACTTGAACAGATAACTGCACATGTGCCTTTTACCTTTCACATGGCAGTTAGGACAATTTTTTAATTTTAGTTCTTTGCACAAGTATTCGTGCCTTATCAAATGTTTCGACTGTTTCGTCCTGCAATATTTGCATTGCCGAAAGTCTAGTGTCAGGCTAAAATAGAACATATTGTCCCCTTCCTCCTCCATTATTCGCTCACCGAATTCATCTAAGGAAGGGGATAAGGAAGGGATTGGGATGGGTTGGAGGTTGTTGGTATTGTTGAGGTTATGGAAGGGATTGGGGATGGGTTGGAGGTTGTTGGGATTGTTGAGGATAAGGAAGGGATTGGGGATGTTATTTTTAGTAAATTTTCTGATGATGGTGGTGGTGTTATTGTTGTTGGGGGTGGTGGAGGATTATTGTGATTTTGTTGAGGTTATTGGTATTGATCTTGGTCGTGCTATTGTTGTTGTTGGTGGAGTGGTATTATTGTTAATGTGGATGGAGTGGATTGTGGTGTTGTTGTTGGAATGGTGGTAATTGGTGTTATTGGTGCTAGTATTGTTATGGTGATCTAACTTACTTGTGGCTGCTGTATGTTGGTGGTGGAGCCGTAATATTACCCGTTAAATGGATTGACCAGAAAATGAATTAATGTGTTAATGGGTATTTATGGTGCTATTGTTTAAATGGATTGTTATTTCTTGGGCCTGGGATCCATTATGTATAAATTTCACTTTATTTGATTTAAAGGATTAAATTTTGGCACAATTTGCTATCGACCTGAAGAAGAATTTGACCCTATAAAGTATATATATTCAATTGATTCAGCTATGATCGAATATTTGGGCTTACTGAAGAGATGAATTTCTGCAATTCTGCGATATATCGCATTTTTACATCGTAACTAACTCACAGAAGCATCTATATTGGTTTAATGATTTCTTTAAGAATTTGATTTTTTAATATTATTAAAGAGTAAAAAAAATATTACATACCATATTTTTAATGATTTCTTTATGAATTTGTTTTTTTAATATTATTATTAATTTTAACATTTATAAGAATCAGATTATTAATATTTTATATATTTTTTTAAATATTTGGGGAATCAACCTGAAAGTTTACAAGCTGAGATTTCTTTATTATTTTATACATTATCAAAGTCCTTACTTATATTATTGGAAAATAGTATTTTGGCAAGAGGTTACAAAGACACCAAAGGTACCAATGTGATCGATAATTTATCGAAAATGTAAGTCTATATAAAAGCTAAGAAAAGTGTTCAAAGCCTTTAAAAGTGTTCAAAGATAATACAAGTTTTCAAAGTGATCAGTGAATTTATTTAAAAATGGGAAGCAGAATAATTTTAGAAAGTGGCATTTTTTCGGATCAATGTCATTTTAATCTAGAAAACATTATTTTACATTTGAATGCTATTCCTACTTTAAAAACTGGATGTGTTAGTTTTTATAAAAACTTGGAATTTTTCTCAGAACACATTTAATAGCTGACGAAATGCATTTTAATGTGCTTGAAATAGACATTCCAATTGGTTTTCGAAAGGCTTTAGTCTTTGTTGCGTGTGCGGTGGACGGAAGCATTGTTAAAGTACTTAAAATACGTTTGGTAAGTCAAATTTATTTATATGTATGTGTGTGTGTATGTCTTTCGACGAAACGGTCGTTTTTGTCGGTAAGTTGGCTTGCATGCATAGTAATACCCGTTACTCGTTGAGTAAAAGGGTATATTGTTTTCTTGCAAAAGTATGTAACAGGTAGAAGGAAGCGTTTCCGACCATATAAAGTATATATATTCTTGTTCAGGATCACTAGCCGAGTCGATCTAGCCATGTCCGTCTGTCCGTCTGACTGTATGTCCGTATGAACGCTGAGATCTCGGAAACTATAAAAGCTAGAAGATTGGCATTTTGCATGTAGATTTTAGGAGTTCCTAGTTTGTTTCAAAATGGTGCCACGCCCCCTCTGACGCGCCCACAAGCCACAAGCTGTGGCCCACAGTTTTGATGCTATTATGAAAATTTTAATTGATATGTATTTGTTTCGTCAATACCTATCGATTGGCCTAATAAAAGTTTGCCAAGCCCACTCTAACGCCCAAAAACCCATTAAACGCTTAAGCCTGGCTAGCGCCTACATTTCCGCCTTTCATGGCCCGTGGTACCAATGTCTTGGGGTAGATGGCGCAATACAATAGCGCCATCTAACGGATGACTTTAGCTGAGTAACGGGTATCTAATAATCGAGGCACTCGACTATAGCGTTCTCTCTTGTTTTTTTTTAACTTTGTCTCTTTTTATACCCTTGCAGAGGGTATTATAATTTCAGTCAAAAGTTTGCAACGCAGTGAAGGAGACATTTCCGACCCTATAAAGTATATATATTCTTGATCAGCATCACCAGGAGAGTCGATCTAGCCATGTTCGTCTGTCCGTTTCTACGCCATTGTGGGTAAGTTGTGGGATCAAGATATTAATTATAAATTATGTAATATTTTCTCTGGAGAGGGAGTCGAAGCACCGGAGACATTTGATCATAGACAGCAGCAATTTTCCAGATCACCCCACAAATGCTAATTTCAGTAGACGTGGCCGAGTGGAGTTGAGGGGCTACGAGCTGAAGTTAGGTGAGCCGTTTAGGACCTCTTTCAATCATAAAACTTTTAACTAATTGATTAATTTTTTCATCTAGGCATATATTCGAATGTGATCAAATTCCTCGGTAGCTGTTGTTTTCGTTGTTTTATATACCCAATACTTAGACAGAAGAAATAATGTTTTTATGATTTCTGATTTAATTATACCGCAACACTAGCACCACAACTTAGTTCAAGAAGATGTCACAAGAAAAGGGAAGAACAACGATCAGTGTGACCAAAGGCTACGCTTTCATTGATGCCTAAAATGGATAATTACTTAATGGTATTTCTGTATAGGAATTGGGGTATTCGATCAGATCACTCTTACATATACATATGTTAACAAAGAATTACATTTTGAATTTCAGTAACTTAATGCTTATACAAAAAAAAAAAACGAACAAAAGTATTTTAATGCGGCAGGCAATGGCTTTGTGAAGATATCAGCAAGTTGATTCTCTGTGGAAATATACTCAAGACAAATGGTGTTACTTTCAATTTGTTCTCTGGAAAAATGATATTTGATATCAATATGTTTGGCTCGTTTATGACATGAGGGATTATTTGATATACTGATACAGCCTTGGGTTTCTTCGTAAATTTTAATTGGATTTTTGATTTTAATATTAACACTACTAAGAAGAGATTTTAGCCACAACGCTTCTCTTACAGCTTCAAATAATGCCATGTACTCAGCTTCAGTTGATGAGGCTGCTACTGAGTTCTGCCTCTTTGTGTTCCAACAAATTAAATTTAAATCGAACATTTTGAATATTTAATAAATAATTATATATTTAATTATTATTTATTATATTTTGGTTTATTATGTGCCTTTTTAGTAAAAATACCAATATTTTTAGTTAATTTATTGTGTAATAGAAAACCTTGGAATGCTGTTTACTGTTTTTGTTAATTTTGATCATCAAACTTGAAAGAGTTGAAAAATAGTATTTTGGCCAGAGGTTACAAGGCTGGGTACCAATGTAAACGGAATATTAAAGTTATTTAAATAAAATGTGATCGATGATGTATCGAAAATGCAAGTCTATTTAAGCCTAGTACTCAGATCGAAGAAAACTGTACGCCAGTCATGAGAGAGAGCGAGAGGCAAACAGCTGGCGCTCACTTTTCGTCAACGTTTTTTTTCACCTCGGTCCTCAGATCGACGAAAAAATACCAGAAAATTGCATAGCGTTGCCAGTCTGCGGAAATGAACTTTGGGTGAACCCTAGCGAAAAGATTAAAAAATGTAATCTTTTGGCGTGCGCTTCTCACTGAACATTTTAAAAAATGGAGGGAAAAATGAAAAAACCGGCAAAAGTCGATTGCAGGAGTTTACATGTGAGGACAAAATAACATTAATACTATCTGGGGTAACAAAAGTGCAGCTATTAACTTTAAATTAGCAAATAATTATAGAGGCATAGAGCATAGAGTAAGAAACTATATAGAGGTTTCATTTGCTCTGCCCGCGTTCTCGAGTGACTTTGCCACGTAAAGGAAAAACGCAAAAAAAGAGAGTTTTTCATTTGTTCGAATCGAGCTTCATTCGAGTCACTCATATTCCTAAGGATAGGTGCGAGAACTCCCCATACTATTGCTTGTGCTTCGCACATGTAGTGAGAAACCGAAGTTAGAAGAAGTTAGCTTCAAACATGGCTCTCAGCAGAGCTTTGGCAGAGGCCCGGGTAGAGCAAATGAAACTTCTATATATATAGTTTCTTACTCTATGCTCTATGCCTCTATATAGTTTCTTAGTCTATGCTTACGGCTACCTTCTTTCCGCTGACGCTCACATTCGTAATTTGAGCGAGGCGAAAATGTCTTAAGTCTCAGATAAGACACTGGGATTATCCCCCTGAGGCATGCACACGCACCCCAAGGTCAAACTTGCACCTCTTAATCCGCCTTAATTAAATTCTTGGCCGGGCTATAAAAGCATTTTGATAGAACTTGGCCCAGGTCATAGGTGTCACAAGTCAACGGCCAGCATGTTGGGCCACAAAGGAATCTGAATTTTGGAGCGGATCAAGCAAAATGCACCTCAACGGCCCAAGTGGGCCGCAGGCCTATGTGAACGATAGCTCTGGAGATGGAGGAGTGTTTCCGATGGGACATGGTTATCCGGCGGAGTACCAACACCTGGTGCACTCCCATTGGCGGGGATTCAGAGAGGCACCCATCTACTATCACGCTGGATTCTACATTGCCTTTGTCGTCCTTATGTTATCAAATCTCTTTGGCAATGGATTGGTCGTCTGGATTTTTTCCACGTAAGTTGAAACTTTTAAATACATCGAATTAACAAAGTTTTAACAATGAAATGCTGCCTTTTCGTAGATCAAAATCCTTGCGGACTCCCTCCAACTTGCTGATCCTGAACCTGGCTATTTTCGATCTGTTCATGTGCACCAACATGCCCCATTATCTTCTCAACGCAACAGTGGGCTATCTAGTGGGAGGAGATCTGGGATGCGATATATACGCTTTAAACGGAGGCATCTCCGGAATGGGGGCTTCCATAACTAATGCCTTTATTGCATTTGATCGGTACAAGACAATATCAAACCCCATTGACGGACGATTGAGCTACGGACAGATTGTTCTGCTGATAATCTTCACCTGGTTTTGGGCCACGCCATTTTCGTTACTGCCCTTATTTCAGATTTGGGGACGTTATCAGCCAGGTGAGTGGTAAATTCACTTTGTTTTCTTTTTTCTTGCTTTTAGACATTTGAGTTATTTTAATTAAATTTCAAACTGGAATTGTATAGAAGCTTAGAGATTTCTGACTATTTGACTAAGAATTTTTCAACGCGTCTTATGCTAAGTAATATAAAACCAAAGAATAACATAAATTTTATTTTCAGAGGGCTTCCTGACCACCTGCTCCTTTGACTACCTGACCAACACGGACGATAACCGGCTGTTTGTGCGCACGATCTTCGTGTGGTCCTATGTGATTCCGATGGTAATGATCATGGTCTCCTACTACAAGCTGTTCACCCACGTCCGCGTTCACGAGAAGATGCTGGCAGAGCAGGCCAAGAAGATGAACGTCAAGTCGCTGTCGGCCAATGCCAATGCGGATAGCATGAGCGTGGAACTGCGGATCGCCAAGGCGGCCCTGATCATCTGCATGCTGTTCATCCTGGCCTGGACCCCGTACTCGGTGGTGGCGCTGATCGGATGCTTCGGGGAGCAGCAGCTCATCACGCCCTTCGTCTCGATGCTTCCGTGCCTGGCCTGCAAGTCGGTGTCCTGCCTAGATCCATGGGTCTATGCCGCCAGCCATCCCAAGTACCGTCTGGAGTTGGAGCGCCGCATGCCATGGCTGGGCATCCGCGAGAAACAGAACTCCAGCACATCTGGAGGGCAGGAGAGTGTGGCCAGTGTCAGCGGCGACACCTTGGCGCTCAGTGTGCAGAATTAATGGAACACGTAATGGATTAACGATGTGAAATCAAGCATGGAAGTGTATAGGCTAATTAGTTATAAGGCGCAATGAACTGAAAGAGTTCCAAAAAATACAAACCAAAAAAAGTTGGCATTGAAAAATAATACAAGGCATTTTTTTTTAAAGAATAGAACGGTAAGAAAGTTTATTTTTTACAATATTATCAATTATTCCTTGAATCAGGCCTACATTTGATGCGGTAAAACTAATGATTTCTTCTTATTTAAGTTTTTTTACATTCGTATTGCAAAATAAAAGAAAACGCAATTATCAATTCCAAACAAATTTATTATATTGTTATACATCTAAAATATTTACTTAAAGGTTTTCAAAGGCGTCGATAAATTTAGTTTATATGTACATAAAGGCGCTCGAAATTGTAAGACCTTACCCGCTTATACCATGTGCTTTGGTGAATGTAAGGCATGCCGAAAGAAATTGGTCGGAAAAAATGCCTTTTAAAGGTCTGCGCATTGGCTTCCAAGCTTATCACTCATACGTACTGTTGCCTTGGACCAAAAATAATATAATTGACATTAAGCGTATGAGTATGATTAATTTTTAAGGAAATGTGGAGCTCAATACGCAACTCCAAACTATTCAAATAACATGCTTGTAAAATACATTTTTTTAGTTTGTATAATAACTATATTTTACAGGTCTGAAATAATTAATTGGTTTTCGACTTAAGAAAATTTTAAAATTGAAATGCCTGAAAAAGAAAAGACCGTTGTATTCGGTTCGTAAACACTTACAGATATTTCCCTTAAATTGTGTTACTTAAAAAAAACAAGTGGTATAATGATGTTTAACCATAAACTTCAGCAATATTATTAAGGTTTTTTTTCAAAAAGTATTTTAGCAAGATAAGCGCCAAAACAAACAAAATTAATTTTGCAATGTTTTCGTTTAAGCACAGCACATCCAAATCATTTATTGTTGCTGGCGGATTGAGTTCTATATCCACACATCGAACTTGTTCCTTTTCTAGTTTTTCTATCCACAATATTAAACTAGAGTTCAGGGTTTCCCTAAGCCCTTCTTATCTCAAAAATCAAAGAGCGCACACTCGGGAAACGGAATCGGGAACAGAAACAGAAAAGCGGCGGCAATGGCAACGGCGATTTCAATAGGTGGTGGCAGTCCAGTCGGCCAGTCCAACCACCGGCAAGGTTGAAGAAGTTGTGCTTCTTTGTTGCTTGCGCACATCCAACCAATCCGAAAACGAAAAGCGGCGTTTCAATTCAGCGAATGTTCCACACGGTACCAGGTGAACAGAGCCGTTAGCAGCGGTTTACAACATTTAAACGCGGCCGTTGAAAGCGTGATTGGCTGGCCAAGTGGGAGTGGTGGGCCATCGAATCCGGAGCGAGGAGCATGGCAACAATGTTGCAGTTGTTCCCGCACCACGGGGAATAGGAATATAATATAGACCAAAACCACGACCACTACGGTGCGAGCGAGTGGCGCGAAGTGGGGCTTCTTCTTGCTCTTTAAGAAACAACAAACATTTTTACTAGGTCTCCAGGAGATTTAGCAGCATGCCGGGTGGCTGGCGAGCGATTAGATTTCCAATGGAAACTCAATAGAAACGCTGTTAGAAGCGGCGACCACAGGTGCGAGCGAGACGAGCGTAGAGAGTGTGGGATTAGAGAGATAGACCGATGTGCATTCAGCATCTGCCTGGTCTCGTACTGGTACTTTCCCCCGCCCCCATTCCCCTCCCACCACTTTCCACTCGATTCTCCGGATAATCCAATTTGCGCGTTCAATTGAAGTGCTGTCGCCTCGGAGCGATTCGATTCGTTTGCTTTGCCTGCGTCCGGTGCTTTCTGGTGTGTCGTTTTCGACATTCCTCTTATTGTGTGCCCGCCCGACTTGTTGCATGTAATAATAATAATAACGAACGAAACGGTATCGTAGCTGTTTAGTGGATGATTAAACTGAATTTAATCGTTTGCGAACAGGCGCTCAGCGCCGAAGAGGTGGTCGGCCAACCATTATTGCCGCTGCGTTTCTCGTACGAAATCCATACACGAGTTTAAATTGCCCACTGAATGGGCGGATCTCTACAGTCGTCTCGCTCCCACACTCGTTTGGTGAGCACCTTTAATCCCTGTTGCGAATTTGCTGCACAGAATTGTTCTCGACTCGATAGCTATGTGAAATTACCTAATAAAACCTAAGAACACGTGTAAAAGTATTATAGTATTAATGTGTTTTTAAAAATATTTTATATCCTCCTCTCCTTTAACTTTAATGTTATTCCCCAGAAACATCATCATAATTTTGACTGATGCCTTAATAACAACATTTTCCAATTAATTGTGTATTTATTTATTTTGACCGTTTGAATTACTAGAGAGGACAACATTAGTTAAAGGACATTGATATTAAGAACTCACTATTGTTTAAGTGTGAAAGAATGTACCTATTACATATTACCACTAACCATACAACATATGTTGTTTTAAGTACCAAAAAAAAACTGTTTTATGAGGTCTAGCTGTTTAATTTGGATTTTGTTGCCGCTAAAATTTTTAAAATTGTTCTGCAGCTGCAAGTCTTTTCGGAGAGGTTTTTTAGCCGACCCGGTTCCATACAAAATTTTAAGTTATTTTTAAACTTAACACATTTACCATTCTTGCCCGAGTATCCATCCCATTTTCCACAGAGCACCCACTTTACCCTCCTGTTATCTCGCTTGCTCTTGTTGCAGACAAGCGAAAACTGACAGCAGACCTTTCTATCTCCGTCTGGCGGCATTAATCGTCTTTCTATGATTTTGGCAATCCTAATAATGCCAATCATGGGGTGGGCGCCTGTTAACTAGCAGCAGGCTTACAGCATTAACATGACAGAAATCGATAACAGATGATGTTTGGGATTCCACCCACTTATCCTGCGGCTCTGTTATCATTTGAACGTTAAAAATTCGATTTTATAGAATTCCAGCAACGCCCCGAAGAGCGAGAAAAGAGCAGTGTGTTTGCCAGATAATTACAAAGGCAAACCCAAACCGAAACCGAAACCAACAAGAGGCCTTTGCTACGCATTCTGCGCGCCTCTTAGTTATTATGTCAGATCTGCAATGTGCGACTATAAAATACGTATGCGGCCGACGAGAATTTATTGACTCGACGCCCCCGGCTGGGGGTGTGAGTTATAAAATTGATGGCATAAACTGTCTTGAATTTATAAACACACACGGTCCGCTGCGCCCACGGCCTGCATTTGCATTTCCTGGGCGCCTAGGCGGTTTTTCGAGTGTATGGTAACATTTTGTAGTCATTTTATGCGCCACAGAGTGTGCGATGGACTTGTGGGGGGTGGATTTGCACTGGCCACGCTCCCAGTTTCTGGAGGCCTGGTAATAATTTTCGGTTGTATGTTGGTAACATTTTGTGGTCCCAAAATGTTCGTGCCCGGCAGCGGCAGCTCTGGCAACGCTTCTCGCACCATCCCGCTCCCACTTGGAATTTTGGGGCGGCATTCCCGACCGCATATTTCGAATCTCGTAACGCCCGGCATTCCGCAGTGGGCGAAGCCAGGGTTGTCAAGCCACCGGACTGTATTGAGGCGCGACAGGTGGTCGTCGGGCTGACGGCCGCGCGGCAACCCTGGTCGAGCGTTCCACGGGCCAATGGCATTCCTAGCATAACGAAGCGTCTGCTTTTTGCGCTGCTTGCCTGTTCGGGCAGCTGAGTGAAATTTCATGCAGCGCGATTCTCACAAATTTCGAATTCCCCACATATTTTTGTGGCGTGCCGTTGGCATTTGTGTTACTTTTGCCTCTGTTCTCACTGCTCGTGATTATGACGTTATGGCTGGGTGGTTGACTTCCCGCTTCCTCTTCCACTTCCACTTCCACTGCTTTTTCCCAAAGCTTTGCGACCTTGAGTGGGCGGGTTATGGAACTTTGGGGTGACTGACATACATTTTTGAGATGGAAAGAATTTATTTATTTTTTCCCTTGAAGAGATAAGCACAGGGACAATGTTAACTGTTTTTCATTTTCGGAAAGGGAACAGAAATGAGTTTGGACTTTGTCGGCGCCTATCGAGCCCAAAAAAATCGTATGGAATTTTGAAAACGGTTACAAAACGGCCTACATTATTCACAATATGAATACAACAAAAAATTTTACAATAAATACATTTTAGAGACGAGCAATACTTTTAAAAGGAAATGCTTGTGTCACTTAACATTTTTTGAAACTCTGCTACAGAGTAATACACTCAAAAAAAATTAGCGAAAGTTGTAGCACTTAAGTTTAATTGTTTTTGGTTTTCATAATAGCAGTGCTGCATAAAGTTATGTGCACAGCAAATCGAATAAAAAAGGCTTTTTAAATCTAATTTTTAGTAGCTTCTTTTAACTGACGACTAATGAAGAAAAATTTATTTTAAAACAGCCGACATTTGGTTTTTTTTTTGAGAATTATTTTATCCTTTTGTACCAAACCAAGTTTTCTAAAATACATATTAAATAAATTGTTACACGAATTTTATTTTTTGATAATAAGACTAGCATTAGACCATTGATGTATTAATAAACGGTTAATAAAAATAAATTTTAAAAAAATGATCATAAAATCTTCTACGGAAAAGTTTTTTTTTAAATTTATATAAATTGACGAGGTAAATTTATTTCACTAAGCTCCCAAAAGTGAACCAAAAAAGATTGGTGATCTTAAGGGGAGCACAGTGAAAATAAATTCGTAGGAGAACAAAATACAGTAGAATCCGGTTATAGCGACTTTCAAGGACGGACACTATAAGCGGAGTCGTTATAACCGGATTCTAATGTACTTAAAATTAATTTGGAAAACAATTTAAGAATAAAAAATATAAAAGTTTCATTAGAATATATTTAAATACACAAGTTGTAATTAAAATGAATTGTTGATCTTAAGTGCCGAGCACTGAAAATAATTTTCTCGGACCCTATAAGGAGAATCATTTAAACACTGCTTTGCGGAAAGAGCGTTGGCGAAAAAATCCCGACAGCCCAACTAGTTTGTACCATTGGAGTGGAAGGGAGATGGTGGGGAATCACCTCATTATCCCCTCCACAGATTACGCACTGCATCGACATCGACTCCTTAAATTCAAGGTGACATCGCTGAAGTTCCACCGAGCAACCCAAACCCGTCCAGTTCCGTAAAATGGAGCCACCTTGCCCGGTCCCACTCCCACTGGCCAAAAGTGGGTGGCAGTGGTGCTGCTGGAGTTAGACGCACTATTGTCCTCTGTAAATCCTCATTGTAACAAGCGCCCAGAATCATTGCCTTACGCATAAGTCGACCTGACTCCAAACTTCGGAAAGTGCAGCGACCACAGCAGCAGCACAACAGAAATGCCAATGCAAAAAAGTTGCCATAAAGAGACGACAACGTCCCCATCTCGGCATCGGCATCGCCCAAAAATAAATGCAACGCCTCCGAATGGACGATCCCCAGCTACTTGCACTCGCCCCACATCCCGCTCCGACCCTGGAGATCTCAACCCGTCGCATGCAATGTCCGTTGTTGCTGGGATATTGCTGCTGTGATATTGCTGCTGGGATGTTGCTGCTGTGCTGCGGTTGCTGCTGCTCCCAGCAAGTTCATTGGCCCAGCTCAAGGCAAGGCGATGCGATGCGAAAAGGAAATCAAGAAAAAGCACACAGCGAAAATTGAACGAGCAATCATTCTGATTGCGTCCCGCAAACTGGTTTCAGGGTTACGAATGCGGTCGAAAGTCGGATCGGGTATATGAATTTCACAGGGCACTGAGAATGAATCATCTGTGCAGTGCAATGAATATGTTTCCTTTTCGGCTACTTTAAAGTAATACAAAAAACCATTAGAATTATATTTTTGTGGACGGAAACTTATAATTTGTATACTTTACCAATTAAAAAAAAACCATCGAAAATATTAATCATTCCTTGTCCTACTCCAAACCTAAATAAATTTGTGAATTAAATAAAAGGAACACCAAACCATAACCGTGTAGTCGATAAAAATCTAAATTTATACAATTCTGGAACATATGGGAAATCGAAATAAACAAAATCAAAATAAATTAAAAAAATATAGACAGCATTTAAATTTACATTTTTGGTTGTGTTCGTATATTTCTATATAAATATTTTACCTCTTTCCAGCTTAAGTAATAACTTGTAAATACAATTTTGTCTTCTTTTGTACAGATACAAAGATAACTATACACACATTGTGGATCTGGAATGCTTACATTGTAAAATTATAGCTTTGAGTATAAGAACTAATTTCTTTATGCTTATAGAACGTCGCTAAAAGTGTTCCACTGTCCGGGTTAATTGGACGATGGTAAATTCAAGGGTTGCGTTGCAAGCACTACCTCAATACATAAATTAATCGGGTTAATATATTTCTAGCGACGTCCAGCCTGTGTTTCCTGCATTAACATATTTGGTGCAATTTGATATAAAATAAATTAGAATATAATATCGTATTATGGTACAAACATTAGCCGGTTTTTTAACAAAGCAAGGCAATGTTTCCGCTCTCGTTGCCAGCGAGGAAGGCTCGATTCAGGGGCAACACAGCCAGGGAGGTGAGCACACCGCGGAATGTCTCCGAGCGAAGTTTGGTGATCGTGTTGAAGGCGTGGGAATGGGCCACATCCGCATAGACTCCAACGCGGTTGCCAGTGGTAGCGTAGACCAAAGAAGAGCCAACACTCTGCAGGAAATGGGCGGGTTCTGGGGGAGGTCTGTAAAAAGCAAATAAATTAATAACCAATTAAGAATGATCCGGTCTCTTCTAAAACTCACTTCAGTTGGTAGTGCATGATGCCATCTAGGGCATGCCAAACGGCTAGGCTGTGATCCAAAGCGGAGCTCACCAGGAACTGATCACTCGGTGCCGCCAGCTGTAGCAGATCACATTCCATGGGTCGCCAGGAGTTGATCACCATACCAGTGCGCGTGTCCAGCTGAACAATACATCCGGAGGAGAGTCCTGCGGCCAGCCAATTTCCGGATGGAGCCACTGCCAGGCAACGGACTGTGGCATTGGGCAGGGTAGCATTGCATACCCGCCACTCGTTCACGTACTCCAAGCTTCTGGCGTCGACCATCTTCACCGTGGACTCTGCTGTGCCGGCTATTACCAGCGGGGAATGCGAGGGCAGGCATTTGACCACTGTTACAGCACTGTGACGAGGAGAATCTAGTATGCCAAGAGGTCTTCCAATAAACGGATCCCACAGATGAATTCCCGAGTCACATGATACTACATATCGCAGGGATTCCAGGAAACCCAGGGAATTTATGGACTTCTTGTGCGACGTGTAAGTGAACTGACAGGTGGTGGTCTTCCGGCCATCTCCTTCACTGCGCAGTGACCACAGCTTGACGGTTTTGTCCTTGGAGGCGGATATGAAGCTGTTCTCATTGTCCAGGGCATAAATAGCCCTCACTGAGTTGGTGTGACCCACAAAGGACTGCAGCCGGATCTGCTTGAGATTGAGCGTTTGATTATCCTTCTCACTGCGTGTTGTCTCATTGCGCCAGTAAGCCAACCAGTTGCCTTTCAGATGCCGCGTATTAGGCATTTGGTCCAGCTTGTATGCTACCATGTCGATGAGTTCCACGTTGTTCCTGGCCACTTGCAGCCGATTTCCAACGATCTGGGTGCCAAAGCTGTTGGCGGCTAATTCGCAACTGACATCTAGAGAGTCCACATCTTGGCCAGAACTCACACTGGTAGCCAGTTGAGTTTTGATCTGCTCGTTCCCACTAGGTTGCTCGTGTTCGTGACACAAGGTCAGGACGAATTCCATATTGCTCAGAGTCCTCTTCATGTTGGCCTCGCCCAGGAAACGAAGGAAGGAGAGATAAGCAGTATGCGCCAGCTCCGGCCCAAACACATCCCTCAACTCCACCAGGGCACGTTCCTGCTGCGATGGACCACCAACCAGCGAAAGATTAGCCAGATCGCAGGTAAAGTCATTTGGAAGACCAAAAGCCTTGTTGAAGATCAGGAAAAACGGACTTAGCAGCGACTGACAAAGGTGCTCGCGTGTCATATCCGATCCTAGGCGCACACTGAGAGCATAAATCGCATCGAGAAACTTTCGTGCCAACAAAGAGCGTCCCAGGTAACCACTTGGCATCAAAAGATTTGTGGAGCTTAATAGCCGCAGAATGGGCAGAAGAATGGCCTCCAGCAGGATGTGCTGCAGGTGCTCCATGATGCTGGCATCGGTCAGACATGGGACCATGTACTTGAGCAGCTGCAGGGAACTGATAATGGCTCCCTCCAGGCTGCCAGTTATCCGTTTCGAGCACAGTCCAATCAGTTCGCTTATGTGCGGGAAATACTGCAACAGGAGGAAGTTCTCGCCATAGAGAGCTGGAAGGAAATGAAAGCGAGTCAAGGATTAGACTTTAAACTTAAAGTGAAATGTACTGTAACTATAGGTTTAACTTACCCGCTATGGACATAAGGCACTCCAGAACTCTAGCCGCACTCCGATCGCCGACGACCCTCGCATTGGCAATGCTGAAGTAGTTGAGGTTCGCCGCCTCGGGGCTGGAAGTAAACGCACCATCGTCCACTTCCGGCAGCAGGTTTTCCTGGCCCACGTAGCACAGCGAGAGGAGCTTGAGAAGGTTCCTGGTGATAAACCGAGAGGTGAGCACTGGACCCAGTCTATGCGACAGCCACACCAGACTTTCGGCGCTCATTTCGCTGATTCGGTTGTTCTGCACGGCCTTGGCCTCCGACAACCGGGAGATGACCGATGCTTGCAGGGAGTCCGAGGCCTCCGCTTCAGTATCAACGGCCGGAGGAGGTAGCTGCTCCACCGCTTGGCTGATCAGGTCAAAGCTGTCCACACTCTTTCGGGAGCCAATGTCGCAATCGATGGCGCTTACCTGGAAACTGCGACGAATGCCACCGGCAGATGGACACACTGGAATCTCGATGGTGGGTGAGCGGGGTCCAAGGGGAGGTGGAACCAGTGTAGGCGGCGTTTGACTCTCTTTAAAAGAGAGCTTGTCTGGCGATATTCTGGCTCCATAAATAAGTTCATTGATCACCAGTTTATCAGGCGATCCGTCCGACTCCCGAGCCTCCTCTGCACTGGCGGCACTGGTGCTGGGACGCATGTCGAAGGAGTCGATGGATTTGCTGTCCTGAGTGGACGCCCTGTCATCCTCGAAGGTGAAAAGCTCTTCGATGTCGGGTTTGGATTCCGGTTCAGCTGTGTGATGCAGTTCTTCTTCCGTCGCAAAGTTGAGATTCTTACTCGTCCTTCTGCTCCCGCCACTGTGGTAGTGGTAGCCATTGCCCTGTTCCGGTTCCTTGTAGCCACCAACTGCTTCAATGAGAGGTGCTATAAAGTGATGCAGAAAGCACCGGAGTCCAAATCGAACGATCAAGCGAAGCAGGAAACTGTGGTGATAAAGCTTCACCGACTTCCGGGACTTGAACGAACTGCTGGCGGAGAAGCGCAGATGGCCACCACTGTTGTTTGAGCCATTGGAGCCACCATCCTCCGGAGAACTGACCCCCTCAACATCGTACAGCTTCAGCAGAGGCTGAAGCAGATGCTGTTGGGTTTGGGTCACGCCCAAAGCCTGGGCTATTGGGTCGAACAAGTTCCAAGCAGTCAAGATCGATGTACGTTCGTCTCTCAAGAGATCGATGATGTGGGGAAGCAGCAGCTCCACTGGAGTAAATTGCTCGTAGGCAAAAGCCACAGGTTCTAGAAGCCTCTTTACATGGGCGCAGCAGGACATGACCTTACACTCGGAGATTTTACGTTCAAAAAGCACTCTTTGGCGATCCATCTCTGTGTACCTGGCGCATTCCCTTCCTCCTTTGCAACTAAAGTGAGTGTGCAGCTCCAGGAGCACTGCATTGGCCTCGAAAGCATGTAGAGATCTGACAAGAGCATACACAGCAATGTAATGACTGGGGAACGGGAGTAACAGGTTGGCGAACATGGGCTCCACCAGCTGAGCAGGATTTGGTGGGTGTGGCAGACCTTGATCCTCGTCTCCGAAATCCTCCAATTGCAGCAGGAGACGTACCACTCGGCGCACTGGTTTAGGCAACTCTTGGCGATGCATCTGAGCCACCGTTCGACAAGCGGAGAGCCGAGCTTCAAAGGCGGCACTTAAACCATTTCCCATCAGAAGCGGACGCAAACGTTGCATAGCGAAGAGCTCCACAATAAGACATCCCAGGACCTGCAGATCTCGCTCTCTCTTATTACTTAGAAGTTGCTGCAAGGAACTCCTTTTCTCTCTGAGAAGATTCTTTGATTTTGTGGTAATTTCTTCACCACTGGCAAAGAGCTGATTGGTGAAGGAGTGCTCCGCTGAGTTCTGCTCAAAGAGAAGATCACTGCTGATCATTTTCTCTTCAGGATTGGCCGACGCCCGCTGCTGAGGGAAAGTGCGTGCGTAAAACGTCTCTAGAGTCTCCAGATTCTGAAGCAACAGCGCGGGATTGTAGTTCTCCGGCAATTCAATAAAGTTGTTAATCGCGTAAAAATTAGAAGCCGAAGCGGATGCGGAACTGCTATGAACAGAGCTGCTGGATCCATCATCGCCTAGGCGCAGAGAGAGGTGGGACGATCCAGTTCCAGTCTCGGCTTGCAGGTTCTCCGTGCTTTTGGCTAGACGCTTCGAGGGACTGGCGTACAGTTGACTTAGCCTGGGAGCGGCTTTACTGAACCAGGGCGTGGTGTAGCGACGCGGAGGATGAGCATTGGCAAATAGCTGGACAATACCGCGCTGGCTGAGATTCCTGTGCTGATCTACCAGCGTGAGGCAGACATTCTTAGATTTAACCGCCGCCTTACCACTTAATTTGTATCTAAAGGCAACAAGAAAATTATAATGGGTAAGTAAAGAGATGTACATTAATTTAATTTGTTTCAAGTGAATATTTCATGTACCGTTCATTTACTCTTTTATAACTTGCATATTATTTCAAAGAAAACTCACCCGAAGTTGAGATCAATCCAGTGATGAAGTCGTTCGCTGACGTACTGCGACTCCAGAGCCTCGCGGTGCTTGCAGATGAAGTCCTCCGGACAGGTGGCCCAGGCGGGCAGCTCAAGATCCGGCAGATCTTCGTGGATGCTCTTGAAGATCATCGGATCTGAGTAGAATTCGGGGATGCACTCGTCTGGCGTCCACTCCTGGAGACGCTGAATGGACACCGGATACTCTGCCGGCACCCAGATGGGACGCACGTGTGCGCATAGGACGGCCTGTGGCGTTCTCCTCGCCATGTACACAAAGTAAGTTATTTCGGAAAGAAAGTCGGAGACGTGGTGAGGCGCCTGGTCGCCGACAGGTTGATAAGTGCCGTCTGCGCCTCCATGCTGACTTGCATGGGCGTACATGAGATCCAGATGGACATCTCCCTTGTTCAGGCGATACTTGCTCTTGGTCAAATCTCGCCAGGTAGCTCCTCCGCGTCCATTGAAGTCTGTCACCCAGGGCATGATGTGGTGATGAGCGGCATTGGTCAGACTCCTGCCACACGCATTATTCAGGATGGTAAGATAGTCGAAGTTGGACAACTGGCCATTGCACCACATCTCGGCATACTCGCGTAGATTGAAGTGGGCGGGATCGTAGGCAAAACGCAGGTCAAACATGGTGCCACTGGAGGGCCGAGGCTGTTGCGGCTCCCCCGTTTCCCCCAAATCCTCGCTGGCCAGAGGAGACAGTGCCGATAGGTCCTCTCCCGCTGGATCATCCTCCAGCAAGTTGCACTGCAGCCGTGGGATCACTTGCAGCCAGAGATTCTCGCGCAGCACGATATGCTGAAGACGCAGATCGCCCAGAAAGATTCCCTGTCCTTGGAGATGCTTGGCCAGC
Source organism: Drosophila kurseongensis (assembly GCA_018153305.1). Lineage (NCBI taxonomy): Eukaryota > Metazoa > Arthropoda > Insecta > Diptera > Drosophilidae > Drosophila > Drosophila kurseongensis. The sequence goes on along the minus strand of JAECXX010000210.1, from coordinate 7,899,714 downwards.
TGCAGGATCTGGTAGATCACAAACAGCGTTTTGTTGTAGTTCTTTCCCAATAGTGCCGGACTGAAGGTGATGCAATCGTAGAGGTTGCATTCCAAAGCCGGTGGATAAAAAAAGACGCTAAAGTGCGTGGAGGACTCGATGGCCACAAGGGCGGGCAAGACGTTGGCGTGACAGTTGCCCGGCGAATTCGAGGTGGTAGTGGGAGAGTCGCCATTTCTCTCGCGATCCAACTGAGAATGTAGCACGGGGCATTGGTAGACGCGTTGAATGAGCTCCTTAAGCACCACATCATGCGGTTGGAGTTGTCCCTGGCCACTGGGTGGCTTTGCCGAGGGTGCCGAAGATGAAGACTTGCAGAGCTTGACATGGGCGCCATCGTACTTCCTGTAGGCATCCTCCCACAATTGTTTAAAGTTGCTGTGAGTCACGAATGACACTGCCTGCGAGTAGGAGAGGGGCAAGTTCACTGAAGATGCCTCTGAGGAGATCCTCGGCAGCGGGTACACCCTAGACTGGGGCTGTTTGCGGTAGGTCTGCACCAGAATCCGTGTCCAGGGGTGCTCCAGCTGTCCCGTGGGATAGGCCCTGCGATCCAACTGTGGCCAGCTGGGAAAGTGAGTCAGCCGCTTATCCCGCTCCAGCGATTGCAGCCATGCCTTGTCGCAGATCACTTGGAATCTCCCCTCGCCGCCCGCCTGGCACACATGCTGCGGATCCACTCTAATCTCGGGCCAAATCAGCTCGCTGTCGTCCATTTTCCTGCGGGGTGCTCCGACTGTAAACTTTCCAATCCTGCGGTTCTGCCTGCTGTCGCGGCCCAATCACATTTTTCGACTGGGCGAGGTTCGACCCGCTTCCGCCATAGGCTCTTTGAGCTTAAGCACTCCGATTAGTTGGGTGTTTTAAGGATTTTATGTTATCTTATCAAAGAAAGCTGCGAATTTTTTCGCGAATTTGAGAAAGAGCTATCAGCTGTTCAAAAAGTGTGACCAGTGTTTAATAAATAATTCAACAAAATACTGAATGGTATTTTAGTTCACTGATTACTAATTTTAAATTAAAATAAGAAATCGTAAATGTGAATGAATTAGATAATAAAAAGATCGATTTTCGCATATAGTTTTAAGCAGAATTAACCGCAAGGAGCAACAATTTTAATTGGCAAGTAGTCTCGAAAATGGTTTATGCAGCGACTTTCCATGCCGTTTCGTTTTAGAACATAAGCCGCGAAAATTCAAATTTAAGTTCAAATGGTTTTAAGATAATAGATCACATCATACAAATTTAAACATGAACACATGAATTTTTCGATTTTTATAAATTTAAAAACGCATTTAAAAGTTTGTTTTATATTTATTGATAAACAAAAAAAATTTTAAAGATTTTTACATAAAATGATTGATCATAGCAGCTCAGTTCTTCTTTATGTAGTACAGTTTTTATCAAATTAAAAATATATTCTTGAAACCGTGTAATTAAATATATAAATTTTAAATGCATACTAGCATTTATTGGCATATTATTGCCATTTGATATAGACGTTTGTTTTTAAAAATATTATTTTATTCAATTTCTGTAGCTTTTTTAGAATCTAACTTCTAACGACTGTTCTCTGCCAAAATGAATTTCCAATTTTGAGGTCAGGCTAATACGGATTAAGATCAATTGACAAGTATTTTGTTCAAAAAATTCCAGCACTCATAATGGACATCTTTATAAAATAATTTAGACATAAATGTAAAAGCTTAAAACAGTTGTTCATTTTTCCGGTGTAAGATTTATTTCTTTACTTACTACATATTATCTAGCTATTACAAATAAAACACACTTCAGACTTATTATGTTATTATAAAAATATTATTAAGAAAACCTTTTGTTTAATTTGTTAAGCGATATTTGTGTTTGCTACTGCTGAGCAAACATTTTATTTTCAACCGATGTCATTACCTTCATGCATGGCAGCTGTAAACGCTGGGAATGCGTCGCATCAGAGAAACACTTGACCGATAATAATCGCAAATGTAATCAAAGGGCGTGCTATCAGCAGTTCGCTTTGGGAATTTTGAAAACCCAATAAGTACAAAAATATATATGTATGTATATAGTTTTTTTTTTGTAAATTCCACAAGCCATTTTCATATATACATATGTACCATATCTAAAAATACTGACAGAATAAAATTTTCTTTAGAGAAATAAATTAATCTAATAAATTACAAAATAAAAAAGCAAAGAATAAAGTTTATTTAAGCTGTTATTTTTTTCGCTCGGCAACTAATTTGTTACCTATGGTCGTGGAAATTCCCACGCTCCCCTAACCCAGCATTTCGCATTCTCCTCCGAAATCCTAATCTTATCAATGAGGACGCCAGTTTTGTAATGTGGACCGCTTTTACCATCTCTCCCTACTTTTTCTGTTTGCGATCGGCACTTGAAAGAATTCCGAAACAGCGTCCAAGTTTAAGGTCATGCAGATGCCCATGGTCCTCTAGTGTTTTTTCACATCTGAAATGGTTTGGGGCCCGAATTTATTAGATTACTCTGTTGACTCGCGGTCGAAATACAGTAGCAATATTATTTATGTTTAAGCAGTGCAATCGTGGCAGCCAACTGGTTTTGCTGCCCCAAAGCGATCCGGTGAACCTTTGCCAATCCGATTCCGATGCACGGACTCACTTCCGTTTTGCACAAATTAGCGGGCTTAAATATTGTGTATAAATACCAGAATCACGTGTTAAAGGCTTGTCTCCGGTTCCAGGTTCACCTGTCCAGATGCTGTTAGGAAATTCACTCGGACTGGATATGGATATTTGCAAAGTGCCACAATTAAATGTTTTGTGTGGTCGGAGGGGGAAGATCGGCCGTATTTACCTGCTAAAAGTTCTTAGCAATTTTCACACTTCAAATGAGTTGTGCAAACAATTAAAAAGTGTGCTTATTTATTACATGTGTGGTATGGTATGTGGATTTATTTATCGAAGTAGATTGCCAGCCCCCGGCTTTGGGAATAATGGAATTTTTAAAAATACCCCTATATACGAGGGCAATTGATATTGGCACTTTCCTTGCCGAATCGGGAATTAAAACGCACTCATAAAGCGGCGCACACGACTGCCTGTGATCGGAGCTAAGCGAATGCTGGCAATTAAGTTATTAAACACCTTGCGGATGACGCACCCCAAATGGTCGCACTCCCACCCATAAATCTGTATCAATGGGACTCGCCCGACACGGTATATATATATGTGTTTATGTATATAGAAATATAGTGTTTTTTTAAACCGCAAATCACATGCTGAGCTTTATACCCTAGATTTGACGGCTCTATTTGTCCATAGTTGGAGCGGAGATTCCCGGCTGTCCTCCCCGGCCAATCTTATCTTTTCCTTGAAGACTTGGTACAAAAGTCGCACTATAAAGCCTCTGGCGGCTATAAAGATTAGGACCGATATTATGGTTAGTACCATTGTAAAAGACATATTTAAGATAGCCAACTTTGGCCGTTCCGTTCCGCAGTTTATTTAGTTTTATGGTCGCCTCGAATATGGCAATATTTCCCTTTCCCCGCAGACAGAACAGAAAAAACCCAGAACTCACATAACCCCGTGACCCAATGGTGGTCAGCCTTCGATCAGTGAACCCCCTCCATATCGCTTCGCTCCGATCACTCAATCCCAATCCACTCCAATTTAGCCAAGTAATTCGAATCTCGTGACGATTCGCGGTCTCGGTTTTATTTCTGTTAGCTCGAGTATTTTCTTGTCATCGATGACCCTCGAAATGTCAATTGTGTAGCAATTTCCTTGCCTCGATGATTCGTTTTATTTGTGGTAGCTATTTTAATTATTTAAGTGCTTATTTACTGCATTTAGCTTGAACTATTCTCGCCTTAACAGATGTCGATCACCTGTTCAGATTTCGCTTGAATGATTTGTGGTTGTTACTAAAACTTAACCAAACTCGTTTGAGACATGTGTCTAAAAATGTATGGGTTAAGCTTTAGTTATTTAAAAACAACAACATAGCTACACCAAAAAAAACTATTTAAAGTTTAAGCTGAATAACAGTTTCGAATCGTTTAAAATAAAAATTAACACATATTTTTACTGACTTTTTTAAAAAGTTTTGCTGTACATATTAAAATGTTTTAACCTCGTTTTTGTCCCTAATATATAGAGTTTTAGAGATATTTTTTCTCTGTGTATGGAAATTTATTTACCATTCTGAGGCTGACGATATACCTAAATGAGCTATAGATTCAATAGATGGGTAGTTAGTAACAAAAATGACCCCGTTTTTATCCCAAAAATGTAGAGTTTTGGAGATTTTTTTTTTCTGTATATAGAAATTTAATTATTATTTTGAGACTAGACAATATAACTATATGAGCTATAGATTTTATAGATGAGTAGTCTGTTATAGAACTGGCATCTATGGAATTTTTAAAACAGCTTAGCTAGAATAATCTGATGGGGATATCATATCTTATCTTGACGTATATAATTTATTTTTAGATTATAGGATCATTATTTTTGATCCCTTTAATAAAGATATGATATGATAATTTTAGCTATCTCTTATATTACTTTTTTAGACAAATGTTTTTTTTAACCAGCTTCAATTGCCTTTTCACTGAACCGGTGCCCAGAACGCAAATGGTCTTTAATAAACACATCAAAACTGTTTTTAAATAATTATTATTCTTATACATATATTCATGATTGATACACTCCCCACGATTCGAGGTCCCTGGCTTTTGTCCTTCTACAGACACTTTTTTCAATGCAGAGATGAAATTTCCACTTGACTTCGTGGCTTTAATTGGCCGAGACATGCCGACTCTTGGGTTCTTCATCATATGCTGCTCGCCCATTGAATTAAAGGTCTTTGGAGTAATGTTGACAGGAAAAATTGTGCTTTAAGGCAAGGCGGTGTCTCAAATACCCTTGAAACTTAGGAAATATTTTAGTTTTGAATTCAAATTTTTGAAAGAAAAGAATAATTTATAGTATGATTTTATTTAAATGTTTACTTATTTAAATCTATGAGCATTTGAAAATTGTCTTCGCAACAGTTCAATTATTTCCCAAGGTAAATATACCATCATTGAACAATTATCTTCCATTTTTTCCGCAATTTAATATATCACATGTTAAATACCCGCTGCCAGAGTATTATGTTGTGTTGATATAAATATTTTGGCGCCCGTCGCATCCCATTAATGGACATCAAATATACAAGACTTTCAGGCCGCTTCAATTAATTTGCCGTATAGTATACATATAACGCAAAATATTTGGTATGCGAGTTAAATATTGAGTGCTATTCGTCTGTCTGCCGCGACTTCTGTCCGTCCTATTGTCTGACTGTCCGATTACCAGTTCAAGCTGGTAGCGTTTTCGGTCATGGACGTTGGAGCCAGTTTTAGCTAGATTCTAGACCCAGTCGGACAAACATACGAAAATTTACATTTCGGTTTATATTTTCTGAATATTTAATATTTATTTAAACAAACATTCAAATTGCAGAGTCTCATTTTGCGCCGCATGGTTCGCTGACTTGGTAATGTCAACTCGAAATGACAACGCAAAAAAACGAGTTTGAAGATCGGTTTAGTTTCGCATAGCCCAGTGCTTGGATCCTATCGGATTGCATGGATCGTCCGAAATGGATTGGATCATATGTGCGTGCGGCTAATTGATGGGGTGCGCATTAATTGAAGTTTGTCACTTTTCATTAACCAAGAGATGGAATATTCCCAGTCCATGCAAGCTTTTAATTCTTAATAAATTATCTAGCCAAGGTGTGCATACGTAGATATATGCGGTTGTCATCTAGATGATCTTAAGTTCGGGCAAAGTGTGCCATCGATAAGAATGGCAAAGTTTGACTGATAAACATGGCATACTTCTCTTGCATTTTCTTTGAAGGGTCCTCGGTAGTGGATTAGATTTCCGGCGATAATAGACTGATTCCAGTCTAGATAATGCATGTGTCCAATCTTAAGCCAACTTCACTTGAAAACGCACGTGCGAAAACCCCTTATAAGTACATTCATTGAGACACCTAATAAGTACTTAGCTGGGGAAACAGAACTATATCGTATCACCTGTACACCTCAGTCAATATAATAATTCGCAAAGCAGTCACTTCCTAAACAATATACATATAAATAGACTGATATAAATATGAACGAAATTATGAATGTATATTTAAGCAGCAGCTTAGCTGCATTGAACCGCATCTGTAACTGGTTAAATCATATGTCAATATTTGTGTGTGCACCAAGTTATGCAGATATACAAATGTAGTTGTAAAAGTCAAGCGAAATTAAACTGAAATCGAAACTGAGTCTAAAATGGCATTCAAGTGGCCTGCAATGAATACGGATCGTACAATAGAAGTGTCAGGGGCGGTTTGAGGTGGTTCACCCGACTAAAACGATAAGCGTTCCCTATTCTCGCGACCGCCAGCCTCCCACCACCCACCTCCCTCCGCCGCCTTCTGTTTCGTAGTTAATTGCATTGCATAAAGTCGAAACCCGCCTCTAACCGGTAAACGCTGCTGACTTACTAAACGTGCAACAAAAACAGCAATAACTACTGCAACAGCTAGTCGCACAGCGACTAACTAATTCTATTGGAGACACAACAAGTTGTCGCTCTCTACTGAAAAGTACCCTACACATCGGACTGCAGGGTACCATCGCTGTAATATATCTTTAAGATGAAATATACATAGTTTCAGCAGTCTTTGAAGATCAAAGTCCCATTTAATATCTATACATATACGTATCGCACGATTGAATGGGAAAACAAAAAGATGTGTTTTTGTTCTTTAGAATAATCTGTATGCTTATGTAAATTAATATAGTTTTTATATCCAGACGGAAAACCTTGTCGCGTGTATAAAAAAATGTAAATCGTCTTGAAATTGTATTTATAAAAAACATACATATACTAAGAAAAGTCTGTTGGTGACAAGTTTTCTTGTGTCCTATTGTTTTGCTAAAGTTAATCAGGGTGGACCGTAATATTGTCTGAAATTATGAAAAATGTATAAATAAAACCAGATTAATTTATTGGTCAACTTGTGAACAATGCTGATTTTTATTGATTTTATATGTACATATACTGATTTGATAAGCATTAACCAGGGGGTTACCTCTTTTGTTAGACCGAACTGGTCTTAATCCTTATTAACTTTGATTTGCAGAATCTAATCTATGTTTCTACAGTAGTAATGCCAAAAACAAAGTTTAAAGTGGAAAATTCTGAGAAAAATTATATCTTGGGAGAAATCGGTAATAAAGGCCATTTCTCTAGGTGCAGCTACCAATATTGGTGAATGGCGTTTCTGTCTGGGCCATTGTTGGCAAAAGTTTCGTGTATTCCGGTTTCGCTAGTTCTAAACTAGAGCAGGGTGCACGGTTTGGCACATAGTCTGGTGGGTTTTTTAGATTTAGCCGTTTATAATGCCACATAAAGTGAGCGCGTGCAAGTGCGACTGAGAATGCGACTGCGACGGCGGAAAACCGTTAATTATTCGGCGTTGATACCAACTGAAATCGAAATCGGGCTTGAAATGGCCACATAAACCAAAGTTCCTTGGCGGCGTAGCTGAAAGTTTAGGTAGTTGTTGCATTTGTTAAAATGCTCTACGTATGCGGAGGCTCGATGGCCGATCGGATCGGATCGGCCAAGATAGCGAGAGTTTTTATGAGGTGCTAGTGCTACAAACATTCATCCGTATATGCACAGAGAAAAAAGTAGTAGTTCATAGTTATATATTTTAGATGAGGTATTCACATGATGTTTCATATTTTACTATTTTATTTGTATCATCTTTATCTGGGGTGTTTGAAAATTAACTGAATTGCTTTAGAAATGTCTTTTACATGCATTGGTTTCATATAGTAAAGATTTCATAAAGTTTTAAAAAGGTCCGGTACATTATTTTTGCCAATAATCCAAACGAGCTTTTTTTATAAAGCAAAGTTTTTTATAACTCTAAGTTTAAAATATGGGACTTTAGTTAGCACTTTTTTTATATGAACAAATTCATATATTTTAGTATCAGGCCTTGCAGCTCTGCTGATTTTAAATTTGCCTGTATATTTTACATTGCAGTCGAAAAGAATATAATAATAAAAACAAAAGAACAACGAAACAGAAGAAAATATTCCCAAAATTATCATAGATGCATCTTAATACTCATAAAAACCCAATTCCAACTTAAAAAACCAAAGTTATGGCATTTCCAATCGTTAGTTATATGGCAGCTATAGGAAAGTCGGCCGATCCTATTGGTAGGTCGGATTGATTGGCCAAAATAAAACCCAAAAAACCCAACTTCCAACTTAACAAACACCAAAGTTATGGCATTCCGATTAATCAGTTATATAGCGGCTATAGGATCTGGTCGTCCGATCTAATGAAATTTGGAAGGTCGGATGATGGCCAAATATAAATCCCAACTTCCAACTTACAAACACGAAAGTTAGGCATGTCCGATCAACAGTTATATGGCAGCTATAGGATAAGTCGGCCGATCCCGGCCGTCCGACTTATAACTACGCAAAGGAAAGAAGGGTGCAAAGTTCAATCGATAGCTTTAAAACGAGAACAGATTGCGTAGAAAGGACGGACGGACAGACGGACAGACGGACAGACGGACAGGCTAGATCGACTCTCCTGGTGATGCTGATCAAGAATATATATACTTTATAGGGTCGGAAATGTCTCCTTCACTGCGTTGCAAACTTTTGACTGAAATTATAATACCCTCTGCAAGGGTATAATAACAAATTTGATCATTTGTTTTAGACCTTTAAAATTTGTACCAAAATTTAAATTAACAACAGGTGATTTAAAGAGCTGAACCTTTGGTCTCTTGCTATATTATAACTATTTTTTCTCCGTGCACAATTGTGGCAGTATGTACAACAAGTATAACGAGTCAACTCCTTGTCAATATAGCGATACACGATCGTTGGCCGGCGGCTAATAAAAAAAACTCCCGCGGCGGCAGAGGAGCTGGCAGCGCAGCAGCAGCGGATCGGCGCTTATCTGCTCTCATATAAACTAAAGTCGGCGGGAATAATTTCTCATTTGTAATTTGGCAGGCGGCGTGCGCGGATCGGAGAATTAGAACCCAGAGCATTAGCGATCGAGATCGGGAAATCACTTGCTCTTGCTTTACAGTTGTTTTTGCCAGGGGAGCGAAGAAGAGAGACGCCAAAGTGTCACCCACTGTGTCCACATCTCTCCATCTCCGTTTTCGTAATTGCGCGTGCGCCAAGTGCAAGGAATAAAGAAACCGACATAGAAATCGGGAAAATCGAGGAAAATCGGGGAAAAGCGAAGAGCAGTTAAGTGCGTGCGTGATCATACGATATAAGGATCCGCCGTTGTGCTTTAACCCGTAACCGTGGCGAAGGAACTGGCCAACTTGTTGACACAGCAGAACAACAGTCCCGAGATGACTCAACAACCACAATGGGGCATAAACCTATCGAGGTGTAAGTGTTACCAATAAAAAACAAAAAGAATCCTATCGGGTGTTAACTTATTAGGAAGTGCGGAATCCAAAATGTGAAATGTTCGGATCGTTGAACTGCGATGCGATGCGATCGAAGGGGCATTCTTGAGGCGGTTACGCAAATATTTCAGTGGTTAACCGACATTGACCGACAGCAATATAAAATCCTAAATGTATACTCGTTTGTGTATGCTGTATAATGCATAAATGAAAACAATGACAAAACGCTTTTGCCACTTCCGATTTTTTGTGTTTCGTGTCTCGCATTTCACGTTTGTTTGGGTTTTGTTTGTTGGTGCTTCTCATTTCTGCGGTCTCTTAATATTCCCGGCATGCGTCCCCATACATAATTGGTAAATATTTTGCATACGATTTGCATGTGAATCGGTGGGTTGGGCTATCAGCTAGAAGCTAGACGATAGAGAGGGTATCATCGCTTTTCGGTTCTCGAACTCAACTCCACGATTACGACCATTAAAACGTTAACAGTTATTATGGACTTGTAGAAACGTTTATGGCCCTCCCCATTTCCTCACCCCATCTCGCTCTTTTTTCTTTTTTGGGCAAGGTCAATGCAATAAAGAATTCTGTCCCTTGAAATTTTTCGTCCGATTGGGCAACCATTTCTTCTGTAAGAGCTTTACGAAAATACAATTTGTAATATATATAAATTAAAAACGCAAATATCACGTAAGCGTTAAAACGCGCATTTTACGAACAAAACAGTAGTTTTTTATTACAACCAATTTTAAAGTCCAATATACTACTTGCTGATCTATATGAAATTCAATTTTTTATCTAAAAAAAAGTTGATAAAAAGTGTAAGTTTATTTAACTAGCTAGCGAAAATAAATATAATGCATACACATGTAATAAACAGAGAACAGTTGTGTAAATTAAAGGGCTCATTTGAGCCCTTCGAACTAACTTTTTGTTCGCCTAATGAGCCGAAACTTTACAAGTTGGCCATAAATCAGCCGATCGGCAGTCAGCATTACGCATTAGTTCTGAGTTATGATGATTTGATTATTTCTTGCGGGCACCGTAACCCTCGACTAATCGCCTTGTTCTATTGCCCCTCCGAGTTGCTCCAAGTCTCATTATCATATGGAAAGGGCCTCGCATAGGCCTATCTTGCATTCGTATGCAGCAATCGCACTTTACGGCCGATCCGACCCTCTGCCCCCCCCCACCAATTGACATAATTTTCGCAAGACCGCAGAAATGCAAGCAAAAGAAATGGTGTTTATTCGTGCCGTCCTATCACTTGGACACTACCGATTGCCGGACAAAGAGCCACAGACCCAGAAATGTCAACAGACTACAGACAGACAGAAGAAATTGTTTTTATTTTCACATTACTGAACGGATATGAATGACTATGACTGGACAGTGGTCCCGCAATCGACTTTTGTTAATCTCTTAGTATAGCTCTGACTAAATTACTTTACCTACAAATAATATTAATTTGTTAAATATAAAATTAAACCCGTTTTCTGTATATGTATATATAGAACACCTAAAGGTTTTTTATTTTTACCGCATATTAAACGATGAGATATTGGTTTAGGATGAATAGTGCCAACATCCATATTTCAATAGATTATTCATAAAATAAATAAATTATATTATATGAATTATAATTATATTATATAACAAAAGAAAGCTGTCTGAAATGGTTTGAGAGAAAAACCACAAAAAGTAATAAAACTAACTTTAATTATTTCACACAGTTTAAAATAGTACAATTGTATTATCTAGCTAATTAGAAAGTTTCTCTAGGGTTCATTAAAAATACTATAGTTTTATGAGTCATATATAATTAAAAATTTAGATCGTGGTTTACCTTTATGCTCAACCTAATTGCTATATTTCTGAAAATTTAATATGACAAATAGGTAATAATGATTAAATCTCATTGAAAAGTGAGTTTCCCTTCACCCAGAAAGGGGAATAAGTTTTCTTTTTTTTTAAGCGATAAGCTTGCGTTACTAAACTCTGATTAAATCTGAAAAGGCTTATCGTGTGTGATGGGTCCTAGCTCGAGAGCGGTCATATATTAACGCCACTAAGCGTGATTGGTCAGGTGAAATATTGCCATACTTGGCGGGCGGCGATATGATTAGCACCCATTTACATACATATATGGCCTTATCAACTTATCACATGGTAATCATATTAGGCGAATTGTTTTTTATTTGACACTCGTGGAGCGAGCTCGAATAAATTTTCTTCTCGAATTTCGTTAAATAACCTGTCAAATATTGACATACTGTTAATTTTGCCAGCTCCGGCCACTGCTTTACTGCAATTTGCCAGCAGCAAGAGATTTATTAATGTTAATTTATAGGAAAAATAAACTTGTCAGTAAGTGACGTCGATGGGTTTTGCGAAACAGTCCCTCATAAAGAAAGGGAGATCCATTAAAAAGACAAACATGTTTGTTTGGCTTTTATAGGTGCGGGTGGTTGGATCTGACGTAGGTGGAGTTGTGGCTAAATGTCAACAACAACAGCAGTCGGTGGCTGGTGATCTAATAATATTGTCATGAATTGGATTCTGATTGTGTTTACCCAAGAACCCGCGCTGTTTGCTCATTTCGAATGCAGAGATCCAGTCCGTATTATTAGCCCAGCGCTTTGCGTGCCGTTCTTGTTAGATCTTTTTTCGATGAAATGGGTCAATGTTAACCCAGCGTGTCCGAGAACTTGATCAATTCAACCTTCAAAATATCACCTTAGACGTTTATTCCCCTTTAGCCCTATAAATTTATAAAACATAACATAATTGGCTCTGCCACCCGCCATTTTATGGTTTATGGTCATTGGTATCGGTTACCAATTTGAAATACTTGAGATTGCGCGAGCTGCACTCCAATTATTTATCGCAGATCTAGTACACTTGGCGTTATCTGGGCGTAATTCCGCTTAACAATTTGATTGTGGTATAGCGGCCATATAAACTACGCCCGCTGATCGGTGCCTGGTGATTGATAGAGGGACTTGTGAGCACAATTGCATAGCGCCGTTTATATAGCCCCTAATCTATTGGCCAGGGTGCTCACACTTTACTTTAACACGAGCCATAAACCTCACGAGACAGGAAGTTGGTACAAAAGCGGGGATAGAATTTTTAGAATTCTTCAAATGCCATTCAGTTACTAAGTTAACAATAAAATTCTTTGTTAATTAACTCCACGAATAAGAGCAAATAAATTTCCAATGAGATTAAGGTTCAAGAGGATTGCAAACGACCATATATCAGCAAATGACTTATAAAATATTTATTTAATCATAATATTTAATCAACATACGTAAAGATTGTTATTTATTGAGTTTGAAAATATCCGTTGATTGGAATTATAACCATTAATCAATGGTTTGTTCATATAATTTTGTTATTGATTTATTACAAGTATTAGAAGTGTACACTTTTACATATTCCCGTTTATTGTTTTATTCAAGAACTCAAATTTCAAATTTTTTTAGTATTCTATGAAAATATAGTTTCTTTGAAAATATAAAGAGGCTAAAATATTCTTTAAATGAGTAACACAATTAATTAAAAACTGGTTTCAAACTAGAAGATATGAAATCTCCCCTTTACAATTACATATGTGTTATCTATTTTAAATATCTATTGAAAATTTAAATTCAATTTTTTTTTGTTGGAAGCAAAAATCTGCTGAATCGGCTATGTAAATGGTTTTGTTAAATCGTAATAAAAGAAAAATGCACTTCACGGTGTCTCGATTAGTAATTACTAAGTAAAGGTTACTAAGCTGAAGGCGAACAACAATTTGTTTTTTTAATTAGTTTTAAATAACAACTCAACTTTTTAAAGTAAAACTTTATAAAACTCTGCCCACTAAAAATAAAATGGGGTATAATTATTTAACGAAAACCTTTTTTAAGATATTCTAATCTTTTATATTAAAACATTACCGTAATTGGTCCAGCAGCTTCGCTAATTGATATAGTGCCACAGCAATCAAATGCAATTTGAAGTTTATCAGCGCAAATTGATTTGTACCCAATTGGGCCACCCGTCAAACTATTTATTCGCACGCTAACAAAATTAAATAGGTAAATTGCTTAAACAATATGTGAGACGCAAATCCATTCCGCTCGTAAAATGCTTGACGCAGTGGCTGACAAATGTTGCCCAGCCAGTTAATTAATGCCCGAAAAGAAACCCACTGACGTCAATTCTGAACTCGATCTTCTCGCTCCCAGATTTCGTGATACCGCAGCGAGTGATCCTGGCCATTATGGGCTTCTTGGCCATCCTAAATGCCTACACGATGCGCGTCTGTCTTTCGCAGGCCATCACAGTTCTGGTCATAAAAAAGAATTCTACGGACGATGACTCTCAAGCTATTTGCGAACCGGATGACCTGGACTCGGGCAGCAGCGTAAGTAAAGATTAATTCAGTTAATTTATAGACAGATTTAATAATCAATACATTAAAATCTATAAATTTCTCTAAGTTTTCTTTTATTCAATAAAAACCAATAAATATTTGTTTAAAATTATTTTAAAAATAGGTTATATGACTAATACATGTCTTAAAAACTAATAAAAAATACATATGGTTTATTTCTTGCAGAGTGGTGGCCAATTCGAATGGTCAGAGGAATTACAAGGCTTGATCCTGTCTTCCTTCTACATCGGTTACATTGTTACCCATATTCCCGGCGGCCTTCTGGCCGAAAAGTTCGGTGGTAAATGGACCCTGGGTCTCGGAATCCTTTCAACTGCCGTGTTCACCCTGCTGACACCCCTGGCCATCGATAAAGGTGGCTCCGACTGGCTGATCGTGACCCGTGTCCTGATGGGTCTGGGCGAGGGTACCACCTTCCCCGCCCTGAGTGTCCTGCTGGCTGCCTGGGTTCCAGCCAACGAACGTGGAAAGCTTGGTGCTCTAGTGCTGGGTGGTGGTCAAGTGGGCACCATCATGGGAAACCTTTTGTCGGGAGTGCTCATTGACGCCGCTGACGACTATTCAATTGTGTTCTACTTCTTTGGCGGCCTTGGTCTTATTTGGTTTGCCATATTTGTAAGTTTAGCTTTGCACTGCCAACGGAACAAATATTAGTTCATGCTACATGAAATACCCTTTTGTAGGTCTTTCTCTGCTACAGCGACCCCACTTCGCATCCCTTTATCAAGCCCAGCGAGCGCGAATACCTGATCAAGGAGATCGGCACCATTAACCGCAACGAGGACCTGCCCCCCACCCCGTGGAAGGCCATCCTTACGAACCTGCCTATGTTTGCCCTGGTGGCTGCCCAGATTGGCCACGATTGGGGCTTCTACATCATGGTGACGGATCTGCCGAAGTACATGTCTGACGTGCTGCAGTTCTCGATCAAGGCCAACGGACTGTACTCGTCGCTGCCCTACATCATGATGTGGATCGTGTCCGTGGGCAGTGGCTTTGTGGCCGACTGGATGATCCGCCGTGGAGTGATGACCACGACCAACACCCGAAAGGTGATGACGGGTCTGGCCGCTTTCGGTCCGGCCATCTTCATGGTGGGCGCCTCCTACGCCGGCTGCGATCGAGTCCTCGTCGTGGTGCTCTTCACTATCTGTATGGGCCTAATGGGTGCCTACTACGCTGGCATGAAGCTGAGTCCCCTGGACATGAGTCCGAACTATGCCGGCACCTTGATGGCCATCACCAACGGAATTGGTGCAATTACTGGAGTGATAACGCCTTATCTGGTGGGCGTTATGACACCGAATGTGAGTATAAGTCGGCT
Organism: Drosophila kurseongensis; assembly: GCA_018153305.1. Lineage (NCBI taxonomy): Eukaryota > Metazoa > Arthropoda > Insecta > Diptera > Drosophilidae > Drosophila > Drosophila kurseongensis. Next base: position 7,884,406 of record JAECXX010000210.1, on the reverse strand, counting down.
TGCAGAAAAGGCGTTAAAACAGTTGGATGATTTGATAATGTGTTGGTCTTAAAGTTAACAAAAATCTACCTTTAGGCATTTAAAGCTTATGCTTCTCCAGTTCGTTGATGTGTGCTGAACCAGTACTGAACCGATATATTTCAGAACTTTTAGTCATTGCTCAATGAATAATGTATTAATTAAATCAAATTGATGTATATATGATAGGAAACAATTATTTTTATACAATCAACTCTCACATAAATCTAAAATTGGTTTGAAACTGGGTTTTCGTTTGAGTAATTAGCTGATTATAACAAATTAAATCACCCTAAACACACAATAATTAACTTAACCTTAAAGTAATAACTAGAACTGAATAATTATTTATATATAGACTACAATTTTTTTAATTCAAAATTTAAGAAGCACTGTGTTGACATAATAAATCAAGATGAAGTTAACAATTACCATCTTAGTCCTAATATGTCACAGTTAGAGGGAATTCCCTTAAGACATTTAAAGAGTTATGTTTAGGACTTGAAATTTATTCATAATTGTTTTATATTTTGAATTAACCCACTTTTCTCTTATCTTCAGGCCTCGCTGCTGGAGTGGCGCCTCGTGTTCTGGGTTGCCTTTGGTGTGCTCTGCGTTACGGCTGTGGTCTACTGCATCTGGGCATCCGGAGAGGTGCAGCCGTTCAACAACGCACCCATTCAGCCGCGCACCGTGGACTTCGAGGCGCAGGAGCGCAAGCCCAATGCCAGGGGTCTGGAGAAGAGCTCTTAGGGCGGATCGCCAACGAAAGTGCCATATATACATTGTAATCTAGTTAAAATGCTGGCTACGTGGATTCGTGATCCGGAAACGGGCGATCCACCGGGCATTGTCATACTGTATACGCCGTGGCTGCTGTTCATATTGCTAGTTTTATAGTATTCCCGATCTGGCCGATCCCTGGCACAGGTGCCAACTAACTAATTTAAGCGAATTTACTTACACTCCCGAACGTGCGCAGTGTACTTTTATGTGTATTCCTGTTTTAGCTAGGATAACCCCTTTCCCCATCCAACAGAACCCGTACCCGTACCCCCAATCGCCGCGCACGCCACTTACTCTCTTAATTATTATTTAGTATTTAAATGAAAAGCGATTTCACGTTTAAGATTTAGTGTACACAGAGCTCGTATTGCCGTATTGTAAATCAAATGATGAAATAATTTGTACATTTTAGATTGTTGATCAATGTGTAAAATGAAACGTGTTTTTAACTGTTCCGTTAAGACATTACTGTTTTTATGACGTTAGTCAAATAAAGTGTATAAAGCAAATTAAAATATTATTCCTTGTTGTCATTGAATGTTTTACACAAACAAACTTTTGGTACAACGACGTTTTATCTTTTTAAAACCTTATAGGGACTCATTTTAATTCATGTATGGAGTAACTTTATTCTAAAATGGTTTGTAGAACATAATTTATAAAAGAAAGAAACGACAATCCATCGATTTTAAAATCAATCCAGGGAGTTTAACTGATTGAGAAAATTTAATTCAAAATTCGTAAATAGGTTCTTTTGTTCAATATTTATTATATATTTATATTATATTTCGACATTAAAATGTAAGCTATTTAAGCTTTTTTTTCACTTACGATGAGTATAACAATGAGAAGGAAACTCAATCCATGAGATCTGGATTTCGATGATGTTATTATAGCAACACAACTAAGTAGGCTTGCTACGTTTGCTTAAAATTCAAAAAAAAAGTGGCCAAAATGCTGACCGTTGTGAAGCAGCAACTGAGCTTTATGTTTATATGTAAGCCATATCCAGGAATTTTCGATGCCATCTGTGACAACTAGGTGATACCCAATCCATTTCCACAGATCTGGAGGTGAGACAGCGCCTGGTGCTCTGCTGCTTCACTTTCTTAGCCATTATCAATGCCTACACCATGCGGCTATGTCTGGACTTTTCGCTGAACCGGATCGTTTCGGAATGTGGTGTTGACAACGAGTACCAGAATTCCAAAGTTCCTCAGGTGATTAGTCCAAAGGCTCTGCCCAATTGGCGTTTGGAACTGGCCATGAAACTCAATCAGTCAGATAACCATTTAAGAAGAAGGCTAAAAGCTGGCAAGGAAACGGAAGATCAAGTGCAGATGAAAGGAATCCAAAAGAAGCATTTAAAGAGCACGGAAACAGTCATAGTAAATCCTCCTGTACAGCAGACTCCTCATGAACCAATCAGCTGCGCCGAGCTGTGGTCTCGTCAAACCCAATCCCTGGTGGTGATGGCCTTCTATGCCGGCTATGTGCTCACCCATGTCCCAGGTGGTCGACTGGCGGAGCAATATGGCGGAAAGTGGGTCCTCGGAGTTGCCATTTTAACATCGGCGGTGCTGACTCTTCTAACCCCCGCTGCAGTTCGTCGGGGAGGTCCTTATGCCCTAGTAGGCGTCCGTCTCCTGGTCGGCCTCTGCGAGGGACCGTGCTTTCCGGCCGTGTGTGCCCTCCTGGCTCAGTGGGTTCCCGAACAGGAACGCGGAATGCTTGCTAGCTGCGTCCTCAGTGGCGGCGAAATCGGAATAACAATGGTCCAGCTGGTCAGCGGACTAGTGATGACGGAGCAGGACTGGCCGGTGGTCTTCTACTTGGTTGGCGGAGGTGCAGTGGTCTGGTTCTTGGGATTCGTGAGTTTGTCATACCTGTTTCCGATTTCACTTTCGAAGGAATTACATTAATTCGAAAGTCAAAAATGTTTGTTTAAGGGGTGCTATCGAAATCCCTCCCAACCAAATTTAAAACAAGTTTAAATGGGCTTTTGGTTGGGAGGGTTTTCTTCACCTCTCCGGGCTAACATATCATTGAGTTTAATATCCACAGTGTTCTCTAAAGCGTTTAATTCTAATCCGAACTAAAATCAATTTTTTTTATTATATCCTTGCAAAAGGATATCATAACTTTGGTTAGTTGTTTGTAACGCAGAGAATATCCCCTTCTCTGTAACCGTATATATGGTTATATATTATTGATCTGGATAAACAGGAAAGTCAAAGTCCGTCTGTCCGCATGTCTGTTTCAGTACATCGAGTAACCGTCGGTTGAAAAGCTATAGACTTCAATTTTTCGCACCCGACTTATTTCCTTAGGCAGATTATTTATATATCTCCCATAGATATAATCGAAAAATGTATTTTAAAATTATAGCTTGGATGTCTTTAAACATATAAAAACTCCTAGACATAGTCGTTTTTAACCATTTCAGTAATGCGGTTTTAAAAATTGTTTTTGGTTTATTAATAGAGATATATATAGAGACACTGGCTTTCCGTAAAATGATTAGATATTTCCTATTTTTTGTTTTTAATAGATCCTGGTTTGCTATAGCACGCCGGACCACTGTCCATTTATCCAAAGCGAAGAGCGGGATTATATTAGGTGCAATACCAGTGCCTCCCTGCTGTTGGCCTCCAGCAGAGAAATAGAAATGAGGGAACGGCCAGATGGAGGAGAAGCTGATGAAGGGGAATCCAGCAGAGAAATAGAAGCCGTAGAGGTCCCACCATCTACTGCAGCTCCATGGAGGAGCATGCTGACCAGCACTCCGCTTTGGGCACTTGTTTCCGCCTCCATGCATCAGGAATTCCACCAAAAGTTGCCCCAGGAGCTGCAGAAACTGTTGGAGGAAGTCAATTCCCGTGGCAGCAGTTTGTGGGAAGATCTCCCCGCCACAATTGCGTTGATCGCCCCCCACATTGGCAATTGGGTGGCTTCGCTAACCACCGGGAGTCTTAGCGACCACCTAATCGCTCAGCAGATCCTCACTCGCACCCAGTGTCGCCGCCTTATGTCCTGGCTGGTCGTCATTTGCGGGTCCATGTACATGCTGCAGATCAAGGAAAACGGAGCACAGATCTGGAGTGTTCTGGCCGTGGGCGCCTACTATGCTGGCATCAAACTGCTTCCGCTGGATATGAGCCCGAACTATGCAGGTACTTTGATGGGCATTTCTGGCGGAGTGGGCGCCCTGCCTGCACTTGTAATGCCCTATCTGGAGCAGCTGGAGACCGATTACTCTCTGGTGAGCAGTGTGAGGGCCGCCCTGTGGGTAATCGGTGCCAGCTACATTTCCGGCGATGTGCAAGCATTCAACCAACCGGAACCGGTGCTACAATAAGGACACTTGCTTGTTATTAGTTTAATCTTACGCTAAAACATAAGTTACGGGTTTTGTCTTACTGGATTCCTTAGGCAACAGATTCTAGATTACATGTGTAGCATAATACAAGACAATTTCTATGCTATAGCTAGGAGCATAAACGTAAACAAGCTTTATATATATATAAATAACAGGTATGGTCGATATTAACTTAATTAGAGTAGGTCTGCTGGTGATGGTCTAGCTAAATGCTCCGCTCTCGCTCTCTTCGGTCTTCAATTCCAACCCACGTGTTGCACACTTTACACGACGCCCTGGGGCATTAAACCTGACTGTGCCATGGCTGAAACCGAGTTCATGTCGATGCCCAGCTTCTTGGTAACATTGATCTGGGCCACCGCCGCGTTACGCAACGAGTAGACGTGCACAAGCTCTGCCTGGCTTTTGGCATAGAGCAGCGCCTTTTCGAATAGTTCAACGGCCCGCTTGAGCTGCGCGCGCTGCACCTCCACGGTTCCTAGTGTCTCGTACGCCAGTTCGCATTTGGGATCCACTTCGATGGCCTTGTTGAGCAGCTGAACGGCTGCCTCAATATCTCCGCGCCACTGCAACACCATGATAGCCTGGTGAACAATAAGGGCCGGATTCTTGGGCGCAAGCTTCATGGCTTTCTCGTAATACTGCTGCGCCTCGTTGTACTGCTGCTGGTCGGCCAGAACCTGAGCCATTAGGCTGTAGCACTCAACGCAGCTGGGGAACCGCTCAATGGCCTCAGCGAATGTGTGCATCACGCCCTCCAGTCGCCTCTGGTCGCCGGCCAAAAGCGACAGGCGGTACTCGGCATAGCACTTCTGGACGAGGGCGATGGCGTGGTTGGGCGCAATGCGCACCGCCTTGGCAAACTCGGTCAAAGCGGGCTCAATCTGTTCCAGCAGAAGAAGGATTTGAGCACGCTGGTGGTACACATCCGGGTTGTCTGGATTCAGCTTTTCCGCCTCGTCAAAGTCAGCCAGGCCCTTTTCCCGCTGGTCCAGCTGGATGTAGAGGGCAGCTCGTTTTATATATGCGTAAGCACGCAGATTGGGATCAGCATCAGCTGTGAACAGTACAAGGAAAAAAAAGAAGAAATTTTGAAATCAATTGGTAATAGAGTTTAAATTATATGGTATTCTGAAATTCTGAACTTTGCTACAAAAATGCTTTGGTACCACTCTTTTATACTATAAAATAATTTAAAATCAAATGTAACTAATGTTAGGAATAAAGTTAGGAGTTAAGAAAGTTATTATTTTGGAAGAAAAGGTCCAAACTTTAGACCTAACTCCACCGAAGAGTTATATTAAACAGACAACAACAAAAAAAGAGAGTATTGAAAGGAGCCACACAAAAAAGATCTTACCGTTTCCTAAGATAGCATCAAAGTCCTGCTGGCTCTCTAAATAGGAGCCGCACAGGAGGTGAAAGGTGCCTCGCATGAGCAGAGCCTCAACTTTGTACTGCGCGTCGGCTTCGGAGGATTCAATCTCTTCAGTGCAGGCGGGAATTATGTCCTCAAACTTTTCCTCGAGGAAAGCGCGGTGGGCCCGCACAAAACCTTTTGCAAGTGCGTCCGACTCCGGGGCGGGTAGTTCCAAGGTCTGCAGCGGATCCGCGATGAAGGAGCGCATGTATGTGTTCACGAAGCAGGCGGACGGCACAACAGGCACCCTACTACGCATACCCTTCTCGGCGTCCACACGGCCAGTCTCCTTAAGCACTCGGTCCGCGAACATGATGGTCTGGTTGTTCTGGAACATCTCCAGGATGCAGGTAGCGGTGACATCGTCCAGGCACTCCACCATATCCTTGGTGGCCTCGTGAGCGCGTGCACGTCGGTAGTATGCCTTGGCGTAGCGCGGATTAAACTCCAGCGAGGCAGAACAGTCCTCCTTCACCTTGGCCCACTTCTTGAGCATCTCGTAGGAGGCGGCGCGGTTCTGGTAGAAAATAGCCATGTCAGTGCGATGCTCCTTGGGGCACTTGTCGATGGCCTTGTCGTAGAAGTTAATGGCTTCGTCGTATTTTCCATTCCGGTAGCAGTTGTTGCCCTCCGTCTTGTAGTTGTTGGCCTCCTTAAGCGGCGACAGCTTCTCGCCCAGCTCGGCGGACTTCTTCTTGCGCTCCAGCTCCTTGTCCGGTGCGGTGCCGTCCAGGGAGATGGGTTGCTTCTCGAACTTGGCCTTCGGCCGTTTCTTCTCCCCGTCCGCCTCCTTGGGGGCAGCGTTCCATCGCTTAACCGCATAGGTGCCCAGTCCGATGGCCAAAGGAGTTCCCAGGATAAGCGCCAGCTGCCACTTGTTTAGCTTCACCGAGCCAATGTTCAGAGTCATCGCCATCGTGCCGGACTCCCTGCGGTTGTATGTCTTGTATGGACTGCAAGAAAAGAATTTTGTCAATGCCGGTATCGCCACAAATTGTGTAATACTCCGCTGGCTTATCGCTCGGCGCCTTTTGAGCCCGCTAAACACCGGGCGGGGGGCACGTTTCTCCATCGCCTAACCCCAACCCCATTGATTTTTCGCACCCCAACCGCCGGGCAACGGGCCCAGTGCATCCCGCGAACGGAACTTACACTTTTTGAAACTTAACACTGCTGTGAATTTGGCAAATATGAAACGGTGTTTGGCCTACTTTCAGTTAGAATTCGAGAAACTTATATTCTATTGTACATCAGCCTGCTGAGCACACCAAATGTGGAATAGTGTGGCCGAGCTTTGCAACACTGGATATGCTCAGTGTTCCCATTGACCCGTTATAGCGGAATTTAATTCTATCCCTCAAATGGTCACACGCCGCATAGAAGGATTAAACTTTAAAGACTATACTTACATATTTCAGTAAATTACCAAAAACTCTCCGCACACCACGATGGTGCACTATATGTAGTACCCCCACGCAAGGATGAGTAAAATCATGTAATTTCGAAAAAATGTGGGTTCCTAAATATTTATATTTAAGAGCATAAGTGTAGACACAAATTCCACAGTTAAATATGAATACTTTTTTATGAAAGGTTTTGTCGTATATTTGAATTTAAAACTTAAACCGAACTTGTACTTTTTATTTCAGTTTTTAATTTTAATATACGACAAAACTTAAAACTAATTAAATAATAAACTTTTCTTAAATATTACTACCAGTATTTTTAAGTAAAAGTCGAAGTTATTATTATTACATTAATAGTTTTCAAGCACTGGTTGTCAGCTGCTTTTGGCCACTCGCACAAAAACGTATCCCCTAAAAGCTCGCTACCAATAGGATTCTTCATAAATCAAAGATTTAAAACTACAATCAATGTATTTATATGTATTTCACTAGAGTTGGAATACCAGGACAGCCTAAGAGCGGATCTCCTCCTCCGGGCTGGGAATAGGCGCGGGGGCCGATGTTGTAGCCGACTTCTCAGTGCCGGATAGCAGGGCCTTTTGCAGATCCTCTGACTTTACAAGGCCATGGGAGTCCGCGTATTGCATGAGATCACAAATGGTGGGCGACTCCACAACCAGGATATACTGGCACGTCTTCGGCTCCAGCAGATACATGGACACGGCAGTTCCACTGTTGGTAACAGGCGTGCAGGTCAGTTTTACATCCACTTCGCGGGCCAAACCAGTGCGGTCGCAGTGGGTGCCCTTCCCGTAATGGTGCCAGATGGATGACGAGAACCCGGTACGACGGGCTCCCTTATCTGGATTGGAGTTGGCCCAGGCACGATGAGCTTCTTCTGAGAAATATCCCAGAAACAGTTCCACTTCGCTGTTCTTGTCCTTGTGAAACTGACGTACATGTCGCCCGTAACAAAATTCGTACTTCCACCATCCGTTTCCCTAAAACAAAAATAATGAGTCTTATTAACCAAGGATTTTTCAAAGGAAATACCTACCCCAGTTAGGCAGTTTTTTCCCGAAATGAAGTCCCTTATGGGGGTTAGATCGGTTATGGGTGTGGGCCCTGTTCCAGCTCTGGCCAGCAGAAGCTGCTGATAATTTCGGTCATCCTCGATGTCTCCATTACTAACGAGCTCCAGTATGGTTTTGTCTATATCCCCGCTGTACTTGAAGGTGATCATGTCCACATCCGCCTTAAGCCACAGTTTGGCTGGGTCTTTGCTCTCCTTTTCCTTTGAAACCAGCAAATCCGCCTCAGATTCAGCCCACTCACTTAACTCCGACCGCAGCATGCTCAGCGGTCTGTGTGGCTCCGAATCGGAGTTAAAGCATTGTATGGACAGTTCCTTGGTTTCCTCAGCGTGAAAGCCAGGAATAACGCACAGCGTCGATGAGAGAATGATGGCCTCGTAATTGCAGGAGGAGGTCTCTTTAAAGGAGTAGATGTCATCCTTGCCGTGGGGGTAGCACACATAGCGCACCATCGTGGTGCGCGGGGAGTCAATAATGTCGCACATGGTGCCATCGCTGTATTCCATCTCGAAATAGGGATACCGTGTGTTGTCGATCTTCAGGCTCTTGTACTTTGGTTTAACGCCCGCTTTAAGGTCAGTCTCCCAGGCTTTGGTCAGCAACTCCGTCTTGTCATCAGTCCATTTTCCCAGGTAGTACTCCTGGAACTTGACGTTCTTTCCCTCGCGTTCCTCGTGATACTGTCGCACATGGTGACCATGGCAGATCTCATAAGCCCAATAAGCTTCGATGCGGTAAGTGCAGGTCAAGGCTGAGAAAGTGGGCTGCAGCAGGCTAATAGGGGCTGCAAAACAACAAATTATATATAACCAAAAAGGTTATAAGAAAAATCATAAATATCTTACAAAACTCCGGCTTGTCTGACTTTTCCTCTTCTTTCTGGCGCTCCAATGTCGGAATCAAACAATCATATTTCTCTTTGTCCGGTGTGTAGAAAGTTCGAAGCTGATTGCCAAAGTCCTGTTCCGAATATAAGTAAAGTTATATGTAACCAATTCAATAACAACACGATTTAATACTTACTGGCTGTCCAATCAATTCGGGCACTTCGAAATCAATTTTGTACAAAATTGAATCGTCAAAATCTTTGGCTTCATGGGAATCAGCCGCAAGTATAAGGATCAGCAGCAAAGCTATTTTTGTAATTATCACGTAGGGGCTTGCCATTTTCGTGGTTTATATCGCAATTCCTTTACATGAGTTTTTCCGTGACAAATATTGAAATATTTATAAATGATACGTGTTGTTTTCGTCCAAAAATTGTGAACAGATGTTGACTGTTACCGTGGCACTGTGAATGACGGCGGAAAAGAAGAAAAGATAATTTCGTTGTGAATGGTTATTTTTCTTCATGAAAAAACAACCTTTTGAATTTATAACCGTTATACTACCAACTGAGTTCATGAATATTATTTATTTTCAATATCCATTGTCCTTAAGGTTGAATCCGTATAGTCGTAATCGCTGATCAAAGGATTTACCTTGGAGCAGTAAATGGCAGCGAACGCCGAGTAGATAATCAGCAGTGCTGTGCCCACCTGTGGATAAGGGATTATGAAACCTATTGACACAATAAGGCCGAATTAATTGACTTAATGGTAAGCTAATAGAAGAATTTTTAACTCAAAAAAATCGAAATCGGGGCATAATCTCGAACTTTCAATACCAATTTAAAACACCCAATATGCCTAAACTTTAACCCAAAACATGTCAGAAGCAACTCAAAATTTCCAAAGCAAGGGTCAAAATACTCCCCCCCAAAAACATTAAAATCAGACTAAGTTTATCTTCAACATTATTATATTTTCTTTAACAAATATCGCATATAGTATCAGTTCCTTATCTCATGGCCGTTGCCGTGTCCGTTTTCCCCGTGGGCCAGCCGGGCTCCTTGTCCTTGTCAAGGTCCAGTGGCACCTTGTCGATGGCATCTAGGATGAACTTAATGGAGTGCGCCGTCCGTGGCAGCCACTCCATGATGCGGGAGGTGCTCGAAACTGGCGGAGTCGAGGCATCGCCGTCGTCTACAAAATCGGCATCGCCTCCAGAGAGAGAACGAACTCCGCCCAGGTAATCCGTATAGTCGTAATCGCTGGTCAGCGGATTTACCTTGGAGTAGTAAATGGCAGCGAACGTCGAGTAGATAATCAGCAGTGCTGTGCCCACCTGTGGATTAGGGATTATAGGTAAATATAAATTGAATAAATAAATATATATACATTTCACAATTTATTAAAATCGTTTTTAACTCTTATTTTCTCAATTACATATCCACGAATACTTTTCCTAGCTTCAGTTTCATTCCCCCAAATTTTCACATTAAGCAATCAATATGATCAGGAATTATTATATAAAATGAAATAAACTTTTTATTTTACCCGAATTTTCTTAATAACTAGGCTTTGAAAATCTAAGTTTCGATTAAAAAATTAGTATTAAATGGAAAGAATTCTTGGTATATATGTAAAAATGTTGAGTTATACATTTTCTGTTATCCTTAAGAGTCGTTAGTTTCCATTCCGTTATTATTCCATTATATTGAGAGCTTACTAGTGGTCAATAAAACCCCTTTTGGCGACTAAGGTCTCCAAATTCTGACCCCTTATCATTTTTATAGTCTGTATTGACAGGTTAATTTTTGCAAGCTCTCTTTTTAAAGAAGTTAAAAGAAAAAAGAGTTTGTGGTTCGGTGATAAACACTTACCTGAAAAACGGCCCAGAATTTATAGGAGCCCTCCGTGATGACGAAATCGTAGTATCCCTTGAGAGGATCGCCCTTGATATAGCGACCCTCACCCACATCCGAGTCAGCTTTCTCCTCGGCCTCAACATCGCGTCTGTGGCGCAATCCCCTCACAGATCTCAGATTGCCCTTCTCCCCCTTGCTAGTCTCCACTTTGGTGGATGTAGCCGATGGTGTTACTGTCGCAACTTTCTCCACCTTCTTCTTCGGCTGCTCCACTTCCTCCGCCTCCTCCTCTGAGCTATCTGGGGCTGGAGGTGTCGTCGTGGTCGTGGTGGTCGACTTAGTTGTCGTTGTGGTTGGCTTCTTGTTCTGACTCTTTTTGTTTCCCTCCACCCGTGGGGGTTTCTTGGAGTTAATCCTCGTCTTCTGCTGCTGCTGCTGACGCAGTCGCTCCTTCTCAGCCTGCTTCGCCGCCTGCTCCTGTCGGAACTTCTCCGTACTCTGTTGATGGCGCTCGCTCACTGCGTTCCAGGCACCCATGAGGGCCTGGTAGAGATCCCAGATCTGCTTGAGACTCTTCAGCACGGTGACCAGAGTGGATTCGCTCTGGACCTGCACCACTGCATTTTCAGAGGAAGGCTGGGATTGCTTAGCCAGCGCAGCTTCCGTATGTGGACGTGGCTGGAAGCCCATGGGATAATCATATACCTCATCGTAGGCGGGATATGGGGGTGATCTGCAAATATACAAAAACAAGTATTAAAATTGTGTTATTAAGAAGCCGAACTTTATGTTCATTATAAGCTGCGATAGTGTTATAGTTATTGACAGTCTTTTAATATTTGCAAAACTTTGAATACTTGGTATTTGCTTATTATCTTCAATATGGTGAAATTGTGTCACATCATATACCTATCATTGTTTATTAAAATGTATGGTATATACATATACAATAAATGTGTTCCAAGTTATATATAAATACGTTCTTGCATATGTATGTACCTGACCTTTAATTAATCTTCGAAAGGCGTCTTTGAGTTTACTTTTTTATAATATTGTTTATAAGTATAGTATTGGAAATTAACTGATATGAAATATATATGTATGTACAATTCTTCTTGCTCAATGCAATGTGAAAGCGCTGGATTCTGTCAGGAATGAGCCCTTATAAATACTCAATGCTTCGATGTTAGCCAAAGATTAATTAAAGCTTTAAATAAGGATTTCGTAAGTAAGTAAGTATTTGTGTTTTTTCTGAAAGTTAAACCTAGGTCCACAATTTTTAAAATGTTCACCTATTGGGGGCTGTCTGTAGCTTCCTGTTGTTGCCCTCCGCTGCGGGATGAGTAGCCACTGGAGCTGGATTTCTTGCACTAGACCAAGGGGCGTAGAAGGAATCGTAGGGACGTGCCTGCGAAGCCCTTCCCTCATCCGTATCCGCCGACGAATCATCCTTATCATAGAAGCTTTCCTCCTCCGCCGTTTGCTGTTTGGACTCCGGATACGGATATCTGCCTGGCCCATAGTCATCGGCGACATCATAGTACGGATCCTGGTCGTAGGAGTCCTCCCTGCGCTGGGGTGGACCGTAAGCATTTTGACGTTGGCCCATCACGGGATCCATACTCTGCTCATTCACCACCACCGCCTGCTGCTCCTCGTAGTATCTTTCTTGCTCCGGCTGATTTGGATTTGGATTAGTTGCATTTCCGGTTTCCCTTGCGACGCGTTCCACGGTGGCGTTTTCGGTATCGTTTCCGGCCCCAGTTTTGAAGTGATTCCACATGCGAGTGAGGATCAAGAGATCGCTTTCTCCGGCGGAACTGCTCTGGGCCCGTCCAGCTTCGATAATAGCCACCGCCGTAAGAGTGGTCGCAAATAGAAACAGGGTGATCACTAGAAACCAAATGGGGGACAATCGCCGTGGCGTCTTCGCCGACATCTCCTCGTAGGATGACATTACTCGTTTGGCAACTGTTTACTTTTGTTCCGAATCCTTTTTTTGCACAAGCCGCACTGCCAGTCGGCTCGGAGTTTAATCATCAACTAACCGAAGAGTCCCAAATGCTGCTCCAGAAAAACTCCGTCATGCGATGGTGCTAATGGCGGGCCCGAGTATCTAGAACATCTATCCGTAGTGGCTCGTTGAAAGGTGCTAATCCGTGGGCCGCGTGCATCATCGTTATTGGGCCAGTGCTCCAGTTTCGATTTAACGGTTCATCCGCCACCGAGTGCCGCAGCAATTAGCACCATCCATATCTTCATATAGCAGGTACTTCGATCCCGATCCATCTCCATTCATTTATGCATAATCCCCGACTTTGTTGTTTGCCACAAATTCGTTTTTTTTCGCGGTGAAAGTGTGCAATATGGTTCTCTACCTAGAAGATGGGAGAGTTAGACCTGGGACCGAGGAATTTAGGAAGTCGTAATTGGTCGCATTTGCTATAGGTCTGTAGTTCTGTGGTACATCGTCTGTCGTGTGCCAGGCGTAACTCACGATCTAGGAAGCTAGCATATTTGCCTACACATGCTCATGGATCGTGGCGAGCGTGCGACTTTCATTATGGGCTGATAAGAAAGAAATCTATTAAGATCTTTTAGACAATTACAATGGGATGACATCCTAAGCGAATTTAGGAACAATCACATACTTATTTAAGAGAAACTGCAATGAATATGGATGTTAAACTATATTACATAAATAAAGTAAGCAGAAAGAGTATTTTATACCATAAATTGGCAAACTAACTAGTGCGATTACTGGTTGAAATTGTTTGAAACTTTTATTTGGAATGTATCAAACTAGGAAAACACTAACGGCCATAAACAATTGATTTATTTTATTTATTCTGACTTATTTTTAAGTTGCAAATTTTTTTTTATTTATGCGTCTTACAATAAATTACAAATTAAATTGGTTGAAAAATCTATTTTTCTTTTAGCAGACGTCCCACAGGAGTGGAGCTGTGTTTTTTAAAAACAATTTTCTTTTCTTAATTTTAACTTATATTCTTTTTTTTCAAAAAATTAGAAAATGTTCTTTTTATTATTCTTATTCGGATTAAGTTAGGCAATTGCTATACAAGTATCCAGGTAAGCGTACAGTCCTCATTTTGAAAATTTATTAATGTAAGAAAATAAATACAAAGAAAACATCTGTTTTAGCTATACTTTTATATATAATGTCGTGACAACAGACTGGGTTTTACGTCGTAGTTTATATTTGAGTATTCAATTAAAATGCGCGAAAAGGTCAAAATATTGACCATCAACTCAGATAAGATCATATCTTATAATTTTTTCCTGACACATTATTGATATTTTTCCGAATCAATAAAAGTGCATATGTAATTGTGTGTAGTATATTCATGTAGATAAGTATTTATTAAAGTTTAATTCCAAAGTAAACAAAAGGTAAGGCAAAAGGTAGTTATTTATTTATTTGTAAGGTAACAAGTACAACCAAATTTTATCAAGGGACGTCCCAGATACCAGTAATTACATTTGTACTTCTCAATTTTATTTTTATTTTAATTTTAATTTAATGGGAAACTTCTAGCGATTTCTCGATCTCACTGATTTGGTGCGTCATTTGTTTACCGGCGAAGCGCACCTTGGCAAACTAGTTTCGTTACCCCCAAAATTGTTTACATTATGGTTTAGACTTTCCCACTTGTTTTCCTCCAAAAAGCTCTAGTCGTAAACTTGATTTGTTTGAAACCTTTGCGATAGTGTTTATGGCTCGATTTCGTTTTATTTTTCGTGCAGCGAGATTTTAAACCAAACTTTCTTGTATTTGAAAAGGTTTATTTGCGATCTTCTCGCAGTTCGGCCACATCCTGGACATTGTGCCACTGAAATCCCTAAAAGGCCAGGCGTTTGTGATATTGACATTGGGAGCGCCTCGTATTCTCTGCACAAAATGCAGGGATTCTCCTTCTATGAAAAACAGTTGAATATATTAATAAAAATTGTATTTTTTTTATAGTCAAAATGCACGACCAATAAAAATACAAAAATGAAACGAACAGACGCGTCATGAAATTCGATTGCCCAAATATTTGTCACTTGTTGATGATTAATATTCAGCGTACATATGTACATATAAATATGTAAATACAGCATATAGAAAACCACCTGATCGAGAGTCTGTTTTATTGTTTACCAAATATCAACAACGCAATTTAAAAAGCCGGCAAATGGCGCAAAGAGAACGAGAGAATGGCATTAGAGTGGACCTTTCTGGAAAGTTTGTTGGATCTATTTA
Organism: Drosophila kurseongensis; assembly: GCA_018153305.1. NCBI lineage: Eukaryota > Metazoa > Arthropoda > Insecta > Diptera > Drosophilidae > Drosophila > Drosophila kurseongensis. The sequence continues at coordinate 7,869,347 of JAECXX010000210.1, read as the reverse complement.
TGTTTGAGCGTTTGGATGTTTGCCTGATTGTGAGTGGAAAATAACATGGCTTTTGTAATTTTCCACATGTAATGTAAAAATACTTTTAAATATGGAAATCCTATAAAAAGTTAATCTTTATGCATTATTGCACCCACACACGCTAACGAAAACCGGAAGAAATGCTTATGTGTTTGCAGGTTTATTTACCTGTGTGAGCTGCGAACTTTGAATGGAAGGTTGCGGGAATATTTCCGTATCGAAACTAAATGTCAAGCTGCATGTGGGAATACATATTTTTTTATGGACTCAAGTCAATCGCTCTAAACAAAGAAATACTCTGGTGCTATTGCATTGGCGATAATCGAGGAGCTGAGTGCAAATGAGTTCAACTAAAAGGCTATAAATATGCACTCGCAGGGACAGCACACAGACTGCATGGGAAAGCATTGGAAAAGCTCTCTTGCCTGACTTTGTGTGCTTGGAAAGGCGCTGTAAAAGAAAAGGAAAATAAAACACAATTGCAAATATAATTCAGTTTTGGTTTTTTGTTTATTTTATAAGTAATACCTAAATCAAACTTCATAATTTGAAACGCACTAAGGCTTAGCAACTAAAACGTGTAAGTCTGAATTAGTTTAGGAATATTTAGAAGCTAAGTTTTTTTTTGTTTGTGAAAATATAAGCGAAATAAAATTATTACAAGTTCACAAAGTTTTGCGCCGCATGAAAACCCAATGCACAATACAAATGCAAAGTGTATTTCCAGGTGGCTTTTGATGTTCTCTCTCGTTCTCTCTTTTCTTTGCTTCCAGCGACTGCTGCGATTTGATTTCAACTGCTTTTTCTCTTCTTTCCGTTCCTTTCTTTTCCTTTAAATTCGAATATTTTTTCCTTCTTTCCCCGTTACTTCTTTCTTTTTCTGTACCGCTCCTCCGCCTCCGATGCCCTGCATCAGTTCTTGCAGGCGGCGGCCTTTTTGTTGTTGTTGGTGTTCATCAACTTGGTGAGAATCTTTCGGGAATGGCCTGAGGGATCGAAGTGGTTGGTGTGTTCGGTGGCCTCCTTCTTGGAGCGTTGCTTGCCGCTGTGGCCGGAGAAAATGTGCTTGTCATGGTCGAAGTTGTAGTGCTCGTACTCATCAAAGTGCGCCTCGGACATAATGATTATTTTAAGTTGCACAAACTAACTGCGTTGCGATTTGTCTTTTTTTTATATTCTTCTCTGCAAATTCGCAGACTGGAATTGAATTTTTTTCGGTCGAGCAGCTGCTTTTTATAGCCAGCCGAGCTTTTTGCGCGCGTAAAAGCCCTCTCTCTGTCAGAGCTGCCAGACTTTTAAATTTAAATTAGTTAAATGGAATTTAAACCTTCAAAAACAACAGTTTGTTGAAAATCTAAGTTAGATTCTTCATTTACAAGTTGATGCGCATCTACTAACTTAGTTTTTGGTCAAGTTTAAGCCTTTGAAATAAATAAAAAATATTTTCTTTTGCCCTGACAACCCTTTAGCTCTCTTTGAGAAAGAGAGCGCCAGCTTTTTGGCCATTTTTGCTGCGCAATTTAATTTTTTGTTGTTTACAAAGTGCGCGGTAAACAAAAAGAAAAGACACACATCGTCAAACATATTATTTTGCCTTGTCCATTTTTTTAATTATTTAAGAACTTTTCATAATACATACGTTTTAAAAGTGTTATGTAACGCCCGTCCGGCTTGGCCCCCACACATGTACATACGACCCCCAAAGTGCATTTACCCAGCATTTATTTCCCCACATTTTAAATATAGAATTAAATGCAACATAAAGTCTGGCTGATACACCACTACACTGAAACATTTTTGCTTTTCTTCCACCCAAAAAAAAAAGAGTATTACCATCTTTAAATACTTTTAAAAATATATTATTAATTAAAAACTTACATATTTAAAAATCGTTATATTGCAGGAATCTAAGGCCAAAAAAAATTACTTTATCAATTACCAATGCATAATTTTTAGTTGGGTGCTTTAGAACTTGATCGGCTGACCCAGTTCCCTCCCACTCGAATAGCATTTGTTTATTTCTAAAAACCGAAAAGCTTTAAGTTTGTTTTGGTCTAATCGTTTTTATATACATACATACATAAACAACAGATGTTACGTAGCGTTCTTGCGGTGATAAGGAGCGAACTATCGTGCTTCTTAGTCATTTAGCAGCTATTCGTTCTAAAAGTTCCTCTGGAACTCTCGGAACGACGCAATAGATCGTATCACATTCTTTGATAAGATAGAGCGGACTCAACAATGTTGTTCAAGAACCTTCCACAATATATCACAACTTTGTTTACAATTCATAGGTATCAAACCATTTATGAATGCTTTGGGTGGTTCCTCTTTTGTCTCCAAAGGGAAACTGGCTCTATTAATTACGATACTAAATTGGTCTTTTGTAAGTTCTGTTGTAAGTTCAGTGATCACTATGAAAACTTACTTAAGTTCTGATATCAGTACTTGTTTGGTTATCATGTGTTAGTAAACATGATGCATTTTAAGAAAAGTTTCTTCTTTTATCATAAAATTTACCATTTTCAATGTGATAATTCACTTTTCATAAATCTCTGTTTGGTAGGCATTATTAATAACGCCTAGTTTTATTTCTATTTAACCGTCTCCTTGGGCAGTAGAGTTTTCAGTCGCATTAAATAATAACGCCTAGTTTTATTTCTATTTAACCGTCTCCTTGGGCAGTAAAGTTTTCAGTCGCTTGTCAGAATTGGTATCCCTTTTCGCTGTTCTCAGGACTTTCTTGGGTTTCTTTTTAGGCGACGACAAAGTCTCGATTACAGGCAGATCAAAGTCGTCGGGAAAGGAACTATCCACCGTCTCAGAGAGCTCCAACTGCACCGCTTTTTCCGTGTGCACTCGCTGCACGTGCTCTTTCATCTTGTCGGAACGATGGCTACTAAACCCACACAGCTGGCATTTGTACCGATTCGGACCGTTCTCCGTGTGCTTCAAGGCGTGTCGCTTGAGGTTCTTGCTCTGGCTGAACTTGCAGCCGCAGATCTCGCATATAAAATCCCGTCCCTGCTTGTGTGTTTCGATGTGTAGCTTGAGGTTCTCCTTGCGATTGGCTCGATGCTTACAGCCCGAAACTGTGCAAGCGAAGAATTCCCCGGTGTGAAGCAGTTTGTGGGATTTTAAGGCCTTCATGTGGGTGGTGCTGTACCCGCAGACGTCGCAAAGCATCTGCTTCTCGGGATTGTGCACCAGAATGTGGTTGCTCAGGCCCTGCTTCCACTTGAAACCTTTGCCACAATGGGGACAGATGTGCGGCGTTTCTGTGGAGTGCTTGGGCTGATGGACGAGCAGGGCAGCTCGAGTGGTGAAGCGAATGCCGCATTGCAGGCAGAAGAATGGTTTCCGAAGGTCACTTGAGTGCCTGCGAAGGTGTGTGTCGTACTCTCGCCAGTCCAGGAATCCCACTTCGCACAGGGAACAGGTCAAATGCGAGGGTTCACAACTGCCCATGTGCTCGATCATCTTCTGCACCTGGTAGCATTTGTAGTCGCAGCCAATGCAGTAGTTCACCTTGCTGCTGGATTTTACGGCCCTAGGGTTCTTTAACTGTAATAAAAGGGTGATATGAAAACAGGAAAAGGAAATGGATATATATAGTTCTCACTTTAAAGTAACTTTGTCGATTTTCAAACAAATCATCTACTTTCCTTGCTGGCTCCAGATTTTGTTCCACCTCTCCAGGAGCCGTAATCTCTGAAGTTTCCTTCACCTCTCCCAAAGGCTGCAACTGGTAGAGATTTAGCAGTTCTGTGACAGACAGGATTTGCGCCAACTCTCGGAAGTGCAGCTCGTGCTCCTTGGACACGGAGACTATGTCCTCGTAAAAGAAGTCCACAATTGTGTGCAGGCACTGAGTGCAGCTGAAATTCCGGATGGTGATTTTTAGGGGATTGTGGATGGAAAACTGTTGCTGCTTTTGGTTGGTGTTTATCAACTGGCTCTGTGCGGCCAGCACGCAGAAATGGACACTCAGGCTAAGGGAGTCATCCGAATCCAGTTCCAGGAGCAGGTCACAAAACTGTCCGGTTCTCCGCTGGTTGTTCAGGTAATTCGACACCTTGGAGTGCAGCGGCTGGTGTAGAGTGGGTACGGATTGCATCGCCTGTGAATGGAGCATTTCCATAGCTTGTATTTGGATATTGTCCTAGTCCCCAATAAAAACCAAATGTTAATGTTTTCGATAGGACGCCAAAACAGCTGTTAAACAGTGTGGTAAGCAGCGGTTTGCCGAAAATACTGTCAAGTATATTTCAAATACTGACTAGTATTTATGTCCGTTAGAAATAATAATTTTGAATTTAATAATTGGTATATAGTGCCAGCATCAATTTCTGATCTTCGCCTATAAGCTTTTTAAATGAATACTAAGAAATTAAAATACTTACTTGTTTTGTTTTATTTGGCAATTATCTTTTATAATTAATGAAATGTTTTGCAATTTGAGTTGCAATTTTTTATTTTCGTTTTCTCAATTAAGAGAAAGTTTGATAGCGGAACCGACCTTTCGTCATTTATTGATAATCAGCATACAATTCCGATCGTACCAAATAACTAAAAAAAAACTAATCGAATTAAAAGGATAAACCAATTTGATTTATTTAAATGTAAATTAATTTTTAGAAATTTTCGAACTAGAAACGCGCACAAGGGAAACTCTGGGTTCAAGTTAAAAAGAAATTCGACTTTTAAAAGTTTGTTTGCAGTTTCACGACCCTTTATTTGCTATAAAAAATAAATCAGGGAAGGGAAGGTTTCTCTTTTTAAAAATATAAATGTGAAATAAAACCAATAATCAGTAAAACAATCGTTTTAAAAGGCGGACTTGTAAGCCCTATATCAAATAAATACACTTTACAAAATAAGTAGCACACTTAATTTATCTCGAAATGTTTGTTCAACAATTGGCACTTAAATATCAACCGCTTACATGGAAAGTGGGAAAGTTAAATAAATAAATAAACCCATTCCATAAGCTCTTCTCGGTTTGATTCTCGCATTTGAGCTTCAGTTGAGAACCGACGCTGGGTTCGGGATGTCACAGATCGCTTGCTTTTTATAATAATTTTTAGTCGGTGCGAAGTTGAATTAAATCATAACGCCTCTATTGTTTCGTTTCCTAGAGGAAATTCGAGTATTTAACCTCCAATGCTCTTTGTGTTCTCAAAATACTAGAATATTACACTGCCAATTAAAACTGAGTGCGAACAAATAAGTGCTGATAATTTGCACATTGCTGAGAATTTGCCTGCCCCTATTGTTCGGAATCTGATCCCAGTCAAATGTTCTATTTACACAGCCATTGAGAATTTAGACCAGCAAAAATAGTGTATGTAAACCCATTATAATCCTTCAATTAGCTTTAGGCCTAATTACTGGGAATCCCAAGGTAAATAGAGATTTCAATGAACGGCACGCCACTGCCGAGAAAGTCTAAACATCTAAGCTAATTTACACAGAGTTTTCTTGCTAATCTCAAGTGTCGGGTTCCAATTTGTTTTACAACTGCCACCCCTACAAGGCATACAGATAAAGATCTGAATTGGTCACTGGATTTGGGGCCTGGGTCTCAGTTCATTAAGTCCGGAGCTCTTGGTGCGAGCGGTTGATCTGCAGTGATCTCTCGGGGTGTCGTGTTTATATTACTGCTCTGATTCCGAACCGCTGATTAACGTCAGTTGCAATCAGCTCGAATCAGTAGTAATTCAATCAGAGAAATGGTGGGAAAAATTATACAGCTTGCGCTGGTGGTTCTCCTCGTCTCCTGGACGGAAGCGCAAACCGAATCCTATGAGGATCCGAACAATCTCAAGGTATGGCTGACCATCAGTGCCCGCAAGAGATTCCTGGAGGTTTCCTGGAGCAATGCTCCAGCTAGGGAGGGTGACCAAGTCCTCGTGACAAAACAGGATGCCCTCAGCTTCGAGACAAAACTCCTACCCAAACGGACTCCTCTGGCGGCCTTCCACAGCGAGGAGGGAAGTGGTTCCGGCGAAGGATCCCACAGCTACGTGCCGATCAGTGGGTTCACAGTCCGACCGGAAACTAAATCGGACTCAAACGAGGTGGAGCAAAAGTACTGGGTGGCCAATGGAGGAGCCACTGAGGTTGTGGCGGCAATTCAACCAAGTCAGGGTCTCACCACCCAGTGGTTCACCACCGGACTGCCCTTTGACTACGCCTTGTCCAGGAATGTGACAGTTCAGACTTCCTGCTATGGCTTTTGGGCCAGCTACATCGACGCACAGGGGAACATCCTGGCCAAAACCTGCCTCAAAGTATTTCCTCGGTGGATGAATGATCTGAAGTCCAAAATAGGGGAGATGCGCCTGCGAGATCTCTTCATTCCCGGTTCCCACGACTCCGGTTCATATCGGCCCAACTTCGATCCTCTGCTCAGGGAAAGTCTGGTGACCAAATACGCTCTTACCCAGGACGACGATATTAGGGGGCAGCTGATGCATGGAGTGCGCTACCTGGATATTCGGGTGGGCTATTACCGGAACTCCCCGGAGCCGTTCTTCATCTATCATGGGATCACCAAGCAGCGGCCCCTTCAGGAAGTCATTAACCAGGTCCGGGACTTTGTCTACGAAACCAATGAGATTATTATCTTCGGAATTAAGGAGTTTCCAGTGGGTAAGGAATAAAATACAATTTCAATAAAATCCTTGAGCTACAAAAAAATACATATTTCTATTTTCTTAAAACAACATAAAAAAGAGGAATATTAGTGTTATTTCTTTTAAAATTTGAAAAACAAAATCAAATCCCTTCGGATTAAAAAATCCCAATTCCTGTTTCAATTAGGCTTTGGAAAAGGACTCGGCGTGCATCGCCTGCTGATCAGCTACTTGCGTGAGCAGTTCCAGGACCTCATAGCTCATCCTTCGTTGTCCTGGCGCGCATCCTTGCGGGACATTTGGGCCCGTAAGCAGAACGTGTTCCTAGCTTACGATCACGAGGCTATAGTGGATGAGTTCCCAGAGGTCTTGTTCGGATCCGTGGAACAGCGTTGGGGAAACAAGCAGACGTGGGCCCAACTTGAGACATATTTGCGAAACGTTAATGACTTCGACGTGTCGTGAGTTCATCTACAAGTTATTGATTAGATAAGATACATTTATTGCATTTTACTGTTGCAGACGGTTCTCTAGTCGCCCGGTGTCCGATATGGCGGAGTTGACCCCGGAGACCTGGGACGTCATTTTGGACAAGCATGGTGGACTGCGCAAGATGGCCGATAACGTGAACTGGCGGATCTCTAAGCTATATCGGAATGAATTGGGAACGAACGCCAACATCGTGTCTGCGGATTTTATACGGGGCACCACACTCGTGGAAACGGCTATAGAATATAATACTCGAAAGATTTATATGTAGATTTATACCACTCTATTTGGGACCATAGGTCTTTCAGAATTTAAACTAAAACTTCCGAGTTTGCAATAATATATTTATTTGCCAAGCGGTAAGTAAAACATCAATATGTTGTTTATTATACTGCCGTGTGGCTTCCCTAAACATGTCACATTTTACAGTTTGTTCCCATTAAAGCGTATTCAATTACTTCCTGATTGTGTTAAAAAAGGAATTAGGATTGTAGCACCTATCCATAAACTCTATAGTAAACTTTAGTGGGAAGTAAGCCTAAAAGGCCTTGGGTTGTGTAAAACCTGTTAACCGAGGAGCTTGCTCAAATAAATACATACGTTAAACCAGGGATTGACAATAAGTGTTGAGTTTTAAAAATTGTAACCAAAAAAATGTAGGGAGTGCGAAATTTGTACATAAGGTATTTTTGGAAGGCGAATCCAGGAAAAGTATACATTTTTTTTATCATATATGCTTAATTTTGTAAGTTTTTAAATAAAAATTAAACAATAACTCTCATACTTTCTTTTTAGTAAAAATTCTCTAAAAATAAGAGTTATTTTTCAATTTTTATAATAAAAATTAAATTTAAATATCTTTTGTACGGCTGGGTCTATTTTAAAAAGAGACTTATTCATTTAATCTTCTCTTTAATACCTTTTTTGTTCATAAACTTATTGTTCCCTGTACTAAAAGGGAGTAAGATATGGTTTAAATCAAAAAAGTTTTTTCATCTTTAAGATAAAAATTATAATTGGTACGATCCCTGGTTAAAACTAAAATCTAATCGATGCCGATTGTGCTGTGAGGAATGCCAATTGTCTATCGAAAATATCATACAAATGGGGCAGGGTTTGCTTAAGACTGTTTACAATTTAACAAGTTTTTAGTGTTTTTAAATATCATTTACGAGTGTTTTCGAACTAAATGCACTAAGCCATGTTCTAGAAATAATTCTACTGGTGCGGTATATAGATCTAGTTTATCTTTTCGTTCGATTCGATTACGGTGGTGTTAAAGATGGCCCGACAAATCTCTACAACGGAGTTGGACAATCGCCCGTAGCACTTGGGCTTATTACTCCAGGCGATGAAGCCGTAGTAAAATGGAATGCCGGCCAGGGTGATACCGATACCAATCAAGAGATTACCTGGCTCCTCCAAATTCGGGAGCAGGACCAACGTCACGCAGCTTACCATGAAGATAATGGGCAGCGCGAGATTGACTTTAATGGGTCGTGGCAAGTCAGGCCTGAAAAATAATAAAACGGTGAGTTATAACGACTTCTAAATGTATTTGCCAAAACTAATTTCCCTATATTAATATATACTAAAATGTTAAATGCATTGTAAGCAATAAAATGTATTTTTAGCGGAAGTGTCTTGAGGGTTTATATTTATTTTAAATATTCTCAACTTTGGAACTTCCGGGTTTCAAATATATATTTGAATAACTTTGTTCATAATCAACAGTAACGTTAATTTTAATTATTCTTGAAAAGGGGACTATCCGAAATAGACCAATAGTTTTAAACCAAATCATTTCCGTATTTATGACAAAGTATTATGTAAATATAATAGTGATCACAATACCTCTTATGGCGAAGCCACAACATTCCAGCTATGCTGGCCACCACTGAAAGCCATAGCACCGAACTGAAATAGTTGATCAACTGGTAAACATTATCCGTGAGCAGCATTAGCAGCGACATCAGACACTAAGGATATATATGCAAATATCAGATCGCAATTCTCAGGTAAAATGTAAATAGCCATTGCCAACTTACTGTGAAAATCAGGGAGGGAATTGGAGTCTGTTGCTTCACGTGGAACAGCTGGAAAAACTTGGGCAAATGCCCCTCCTGAGCTCCAGTTGCAAACAATCGCGCCGACGTGAAGAGCACCCCGTTCACTCCTCCAAAGGTGCTCAAAGCCACGAAAATTGGCACCATGAAAGCCAAAGGTCCAAACACACGGTTTCCAAAGGTCACCGCCACGGCCAAAGAACTAAGCATCTCCGGTTTGCTGACCACTGCAAAATAGGCTAAATTAACCAGAACATAGATGCCTGTGACCAGGGGCATGGCAATCCAAATGGCGCGTGGAAGATTTCTGCACAAAGAAAAAATAAAAATGTTAATCTCCTTTTTATTTAATATTTATTAAAAAAAAAACATTTTTGTAAATAAACATGGGCATGATGATTTGCATTCTTTATCGTGTTTATGTATTTGTATAGAAAAGCTATTTTGTATTTATATTTATTACCTTTTCAGGAATACCAAAAGTTGAAAAGTGAGTTTGTTGCGGTTGGACGGAAATATACAAGTACAATTGCAAATACGACAACTAAAAGGTTTCTGAAAGTTTCGGTAGTGTAACTTTTAAGCCAAGCTCGTAAGCAGTATAGAAACAGAAAAACATGGCTACATCAACTCAAAATATATAATTTGCAGGGTAAGATGTGTATTCTTTACTGCGCAACAAAATTTAATTTATATCTCCTTAGGGCGTTTAATACTTTAAACCAAATTTTTAACACCCTTTGTGAGGGTATAAACTTTAAAATTTCATGGTATAATTAATTTAGAAAATAAATCACGGTTATTTTGCATGTTTTTTTTGTCCAATCAGAACTTCACTTGTTAGTTAAGAAATATCATTTAAAAATGGTAAATTTATGGTAATTTAATTTATGGTTATATATATTAAATTTAAAAGGTAAATATTTATCGGGCCGATATCCAAACAAGTTAACATTTGTCTCTGTGTGAATAGGAACGTGCTGTTTAACGAGAATTCCACTTGGTCCGGGAGGAGTGGAGCACTTAAATTGATTGCTGCGCTTCGAGAGCAAATTGAATTCGTTAGGGAGCAGGCAGCATCCCACACACTTAGACCCATGACATCAAGGACGTTCAACAAGTTTCAACTTGTTGCTGCCTGCGCATGACGCATAAGGCATGAATAGGACAAATAATCCCGACTCATTCCACTTGTGCAGCCATTTGTCATGTTGGCCTGATAGAGCCCTGCCCTGAACCCCACTACTCACTTGTATGGATCCTGCAGCTCCTCCGTGACAAAGTTCAAGTAATTCCACCCGCCGAAGGCAAACAGACCAGAGTAAAAGGCGTAGCCAATGTTGCGGGAGGAGTAAGTGCCCTCCCAAGGGTTGCTAAAGTTCTCCAACTTGCCCGTGGCCATATAGTACAATCCGGCCAGGATAATCATGATGAGGGCCAACAGCTTGCCCACTGTGAACACATCCTGCACCTTCATGGACACCTTCACAGACATGCAATTGATGGAGGTGAGCAAAGCTGGGAAAAGGATAATAATTAAGGTTTCTCATTGCCCTGTAGTAGTTAGTTTACTTACTTAAGCAAACGGCAGCCAGTAGTTTCACTGCGTTCTCTGGTGGGTCACAGTCCGGAAAGAATGGTTTGGCGGCATAGTGGGCGAAGGTTAGGGCCACTATGGTCTGTAAGCAAAACCATATTATAAGATTTTAATACTTTTAACTATTTAAAATTTTATGTTGGAGAAAGTTGTTGTTTCGTAATTGAATTCAATTCCGGTCGAAGGTAGCCGCCACTTAATAAATTTCTATTTATTTGCAGCAACAATCAATTCGAAGCGCTGCCCATCAATCAAGACAAATAAACATTCCGTAATTCAATTGACGGGACTCAGGCACTGACCTGCGTGGTTGGCCGGATGATGAGTAGCGCTATCCAGAGCCGCAGGAAGCCCACCAGCGGTCCGAAGGACACCAACAAATAGGCGTAATCCCCTCCAGATCTAGTGATACTCGTTCCCAGTTCGGCGTAGCAAAGTGCTCCGATTGTTGATAGAATCCCACATGCCGACCAAATCAAAAGGGAGCTTCCCACGGATCTGGAAAATGAATATGAGGGTGGAATAAATAAATAAACCAATTTCGTAAGGAAATATACACAAATAGAAGGCAGATACATTACTATTATGGTGTAATGCTATTTCAGAATTTCAATTAGAGTTTCAAGCTTAAGATGTTAGTTAGATAATATTAATTTATTATCTTATCCCAAATAAATCACTTAAAAAACATATTTAAAACAAAAATTAACAAACATTAATTTATAAACATAGTTGTCATAAATAATTTCCGGGAAATTTTTCCAACTGCCTTACGTATATGGCGCACACCTTTTTTGTGCATCTTATCAATAACTTAAATGTTGGCACTCCTCATTGACGTTATTCTTGTAACTGGAGACAACTCGTTTTAAAACACTTTAAAGCTGACGCAATATTTGTGCATAATTTCAGGGGAGAATCTTCGAGGGAAAATCGTCAACTAATAAATTTATCTTAATTGGCGCTAAAGGAATGTTTGCGACAATTTATTAATTAATTAACAGTTAAATTGACCTTTTTGTGAATAAATTGAATTAAGGATGATACTATATGTGCACATAATTCCACTCACTCGGTGTACAAAAAGACTCCAGTGGGTGCAATAAAGATGCCCGATCCAATGATGGTCCCCACAATAATAGCCACTCCATTGATGAGGGTTAGCTTCCGTTTCAGGACAATTTTCTCCTCTACCTCAATTGGATTTCCTGAGGCAGTGCGTCCATTTGTGGGCTCAACCAGACTGGTGGTGACTCCGTTGGCATATCTGTCCGTCATGATGAAGTGCTGAAACCTTTTTCTCTTCTACTGCTGAGTAGCTGACATTGCCCCTGAAATGTAAAGGCAATTTAAATTTTAAATTTTGTAGGCAAGCTTTTGCTATTAGTATGGTTTCACCACGTGTTGCACAAATTGTAAACAAACATTTCCATTTTTTGTCTAAGACTAGTTACTAATTGCTTTGTTGGCATTGAACTAATCTCCACTGACAGACATAAACTTTAATTATGATTTCTGACACCGCTATCTTCAGTACACAAATTGAAGCTTTAAACTAAGGGTTTTAGGGTTGGCGTATATTTTCTCATAGAGGTAGTGCGTGGGTTTCGTAGTGACGCCTTAGCCGCGTGCCAATTTTCACGATTTCGTCATCACCGCCACTGCATTTTCGACGCGTGGCAATGAAAATTGCAGTTGCGATGCAGTTGTACTTTCTGGCATTTGCCTCTTTGCATTTTCGCAACGTTTGGAATGCAGTTTAGCTGATTATTTCGATTTATCTAGTCCAACTTGGACTGCGTAAACACGATTTATTACCTCGAGCGCGACACAACAAAACGGCTTCGACTGAGAACAGCGACTGTGCGTTGGCATCGAGACCGGCATTTTCATACTAAAATTAACGCAATTTCCACCCCAAAATCAGAGGGAGAGAAAAAGAGAGAGAGAGAGACAGAGAACGATTCGCGAGCGTGCGTCATAAGAGAGAGCGAGAGTCAAACAGCTGGCGTTCATTTTTCGTCAGGTTTTTTTTTCCTCGGTACTCAGATCGACGAAAAAATACCAGAAAATTTCAAAGCGTTGCCAGTCTGCTGAAATGAACTTTGGGTGAACCCTAGCGAAAAGAATAAAGCCTAGTGCTCAGATCGACAAACGAGTACGCTAGCGTAAAAACTTTAATCTTTCCAGTGTGACCAAAATTTCGAGAGTTCATCCGATTTAAGCGTGCTACGGTCGTACTGTCAATCAGCTGGGTTTGTTGACAAGCAGTTAACATTCAAATATCGTATTTGCGGGAAAGAGCCTTTACACAGATATTATCAACTACCTTGGCAAGACAAGTCCGCCGCTGTACAAAGAAATTAAAAAACAATACAATTTAAATGTAACAGTTGTTTTTTTTAATTCACTGATAATTATTTGCTAATTGAAAGTTCATAGCTGCACTTTTATTGTGTTTTTCGTACATTTTTGACCTAAGAAACATTTTGCTCTGACAAGAAGCACCCCAGATAGAATTAATGTTAGTTTGTCCTCACATGTAGACTCCTGCAATCGACTTTTGCGGGTTTTTTGATTTTTTCCCTCAATTTCGTAATATATTCAGTAAGAAGCGCACGCCAAAAGATTAAATTTTGTAATCTTTTCGCTAGGGTTCACCCAAAGTTCATTTCCGCAGACTGGCAACGCTATGCAATTTTCTGGTATTTTTTTCGTCGATCTGAGGACCGAGGTGAAAAAATGCGTTGACGAAAAGTGAACGCCAGCTGTTTGCCTCTCGCTCTCTCTCATGACTGGCTTATAGTTTTCGTCGATCTGAGTACTAGGCTTAAGAAATTTAATATTTTGGCGTGCGCACTGAACATATTAAAAAATGAAGGGCCGCACATGAATCGCTCACAGAATTTAGTAGTGTCTGTTAGACACACTTTCCGGGATGAGCTGGATCACTGAATTTCCCGGTCAATTCAGCCGCCTCGGAGTCTTAAATCAGAAATACGGCGATTACCATAAATATTCCGAGGCTTATTTATGCCTCTACAATACAGTTACATACATACTTCAAAAAATGTTCCAATTTTTCCTTCCTAATATACGATGCCAATGATAGAACCTTGCTCAGTTAAATTCTCAAAAGAATCATTTTTCCGGAGCCAAATGAATACATAAGTACAAAATATTACATTGTTAAATAAATAAATACGGAATAGATATTTGTTTGTAATAATAAAATTGATCCTACTCTGAACAGCAGTCTGGATACTTAGCTTTCGGTGCCTTGTTTTTTCCGGACGTTAAGAAGTGGGGAGGGCAGCTAAATTTATTAAATATTTTAAAATTTGTTAGATATAATCTAAAACACACAAACTTACTTTCGCCTCATTATTGCACTGTTAAATGTGCACAACAGCTCTTCACACCTTTTTGGATGGGTTATACTTCGACCACGCCACATGACTATCCCATCGACGACACAATGGTAGTAGTGGCTTGGATCCTTATAGACACCCACGGAAACGGAAGCCCGAGATCCTGAACTCATGATAACAATGACCACTAAAAAGACGACGGTATGAGGACCCATCTAAATGCCTTTAAAATAGAACTCGGTCTGAAAAGGCAGGCAGTTCTGAAATTAAACAAGCTTTCTTTATGGACGGCTGGTGCTAAAAAGCTTTCTTTATATTGCAGCTGTTCGTTATTAATAAAAACAGTCAGCTATGTAACTCTCCAGTATATATTTTATGAATCTTCAAATATGACGTAAAATGAGGGAGGTGGGGTTTTAAATGCCTCGTTAAATCTGAGGTAATAGCATTACCTAGGCCATTGACATAAGCATCACGTTTTCTTTATTGTGTACTAAGTTTTAAAATAATTTTCTTGAAATTCTTTTATTTAAAGAGTTATTAGAAAAAGCTCTACATTTTGCAAGTTATAAGAAAGTTATAAAATTATAAAGGAAGCAGTCTTGGGCTGCGGTGCCTTGCAAATATAGGGATTCAGAACAGAGCAGTCCTTGTCATTCAATCCAAAAGCCACTTCCCGATGGATGTTTAGTTCATCGCAGTGCTCTTTTTTTCCAGCATTATTTGGCTCTTTTGGAAACCACAGATCTGAAGACACTGGTTGTCCATTCGAAAACCACACATGGTTATCTTGCTTAACCAAGTCTGTGCCAGCGGTCCAATATATAATAATAAATTTATTTATATGCGTGTCTGTTAAATATTGACTTATCAATTTCAGTTCCGCTGAGCTTCCAAACGAGATTAACTCTGCATCCAATCGTCGACAAGATTCGTAGGCATCGTACCAATTCTTTTCTTGACTGTTTTCGAATATGTAATAACCTGATCCGATCTTCACGAATGGAGCTGTACTTATATTTAGGAATTTAAAATCTTACCATCAGCAACATTTGATGTTATTTTAAAGGCCGTAGACAGGGAAAGTATCCCGAAAAAAAAAACACTCAGTGCAGTAAACTTTTCCAACATTTTGACAAGACTGAAACAATTTTGGCTAAACTCGGCTCTTTTATAGGGTTTTCGCGAAATAAGATGTACTTATTTCAGGCGATAAGTTAAATGATAAGATAAAAGTATAAATATATTTTAATTGTTTATGTTTCGAGGCGTGGTTTCGATTTATACAAGATAGCAATTAGATTATATTTGCATACACTAGATCCGGTGAAACTTTATTTACATTTAGCTTTTTGCCGTTTTAACCTGTAATATCGAGAAAATCGGATGAAAACTATTATGAGTAATTTAAATAGTTAAAGTTATCATTTTAATTAACTTAGTACTGGATAAGTAATCGATCAACAGTCTTGACTCGTCGGGATATTAAAATAAAATAAATCTAAGGCTATAAACTTTATAACCCTTATTCATTTATACGTAAAGTATCAAATCAGACGTTTATATAACGGAAATATAATTTCATATCGAAAATTTCTCACAGCGTTTCCAACTTTTGACTGAAATGATAATACCCTCTGCAAGGAAAATATTAAATATGTCTTAATATTCTGTTGCCGATAACTAAGCCTGAAGTGAAAGATAAGTCGATGATTATTTATACAATGATCACATAACGCCCTTTATTTACATAAATAAATTGCGCAAGTTATTCTCCAGTATTTCCCGTTTAGGTTTCACGGTTTTAATTTATTAACTAGTGTTAAAATGTCCAATATCCAATATCATTGCATCTAAATAAGATTAAAATGAATTATTTCCATAAGTTATATTTACTTAAAAATGTGAAACTCACTCAGCCAATTCTGAGACTTATAAAGCCTTATCGGCTGATCAAAAAGGTCAGGCACAGCTCAAATCTTAGCTTCGAAAAAAATGTTATTGCTTCGGTCAGTCAACAAATAATAATATTTGTATGATAATTAAGCGAAACGGGAGAGACCTTCGGTTGTCAGACTGCTAATAAAATATTGAAAAATGTCAAAACATTTTAAAGCCATTTCTAGCCATGTCCGTCTGTCAGCCCGTCCGTCCGTCCGATTCTACGCAAACTACTCCTTCAGTTTGAAACTATTTGGATACAACTTTTTAAAAAGTCTTCTTTCTGTTAGAGTTATTATATAAGTCGGAACTTCCACATCCCCAAGGTGTCCTGGGCGAAGTGAGGCGCCAGCACTCGTAACCTATTAAATGTGTCTTGATATTCTTTTGCTGATAACTAAACCTGAAGTGAAAAATAAGACGATGATATATTTTATGATGATTGCATAACGCCCTTTATTTTCATAAATACATTTTTAAATTGTTAAAGTTATTCACCAGTATTTCCCGTCTAGATTTCACGGTTCACATTTATTAACTTGTGTGAAAATTTGAACATATCAAAATCCCCATTACCCGCTTATAATTTCACGTTCACAGCAGGCGGGATAATCACCGTTTGGAGCTAAGTACTTTCCGAATTTTTGGCCTGGTAAGAGTCCATAGGCACCGCACCTAAATAAGATTAAAATAAATTATTTCCATATCTTATATTAACTTAAAGAGTTGAAACTCACGAATGGATCTGAGCTGAGCTATTTTCTCCGCACACTATTCGCTCGCATTTTTTCGGGTTGCGGGCACTTTTACCGGCGTCCAAAATAAGGCCCTCCAGGACACACTTTCCAGGATGGGCAGGGTCCTTGAAGATTCCAATAGAAACCGCTGCCTCGCTTTCCGAAATCAGGAAAACCGCGACGATCAAAAATACTCCGATGGCTAGACGCATCTTGATGCCTTCAAATGACAAGTTTGACTGACAGTCTCAAGCCTTATCGGCTGATCAAAAAGGTCGGGCACAGCTCAAATCTTAGCTTCGGAAAAAATGTTATTGCTACGGTCAGTCAACAAATAATGGTATTAGTACGCTAATTAAGCGAAACGGAAGAAGCATTCGGATTGCTAATGAAATATTGAACAATTTCAAACATTTCAAAGTAATAAAAAATATTTTATAATTTAACGATCTGTTTGGTCTTCTACACATTTATGTGAAATCGTATGTATTGTTTGACGATCAGTTTTCTAATGTCTATGTAATAGACATAATAAGTAAAAAAAGTGTGATTACAATAAGGAGCCATTAAATATAATTAAACGCTGATTAACATTAAAGTCATTTCTCAATATATACAAAATTCCATCAAACAAATAGTCAAAAGTAAGCAAAAGTTAAGATTAAAAACAGTAGGAACTTTCTACATTGGAAATGAGACAGAAATCAGATTTTGATAAATATAATTGAATGATTAATACTGATAAATAAAACAAAACCATTTAAATAAAACAAATAACGTACCTGTGCGATTTGCATTTTTGAAAATAGGGATATCGATAGTCGCAACCATGCCTTGGTGTCACCTCTAGTTCTCACTGGTTGTAAACAGAAACAGGGAACGATTCGGACCAATTCAGTAGTATCATTCGTCCCGAAGGATCACCGTAACTATGTCCGACGAGTACGCGTGCGTGGCTAAGGGCAAACTCAAGCTTAAAAACGACTCGGACCTCAAGAAGAAAAAAAAGAAGCACAAGACCAAGGACAAGGAGATTCAAAAGTCGTACGTAGAGCAGCAACTGGCGGAGACGGCCGCCACCACGTCCTCCGGCGTTAGTGGCTACGAACGCAAGCTCACCAAGGCAGAGCTGGCCAGCAAGAAACAGCAGGAGAAGATGCGCAACAAGCGGATCATGGACAAGGCGCAGACTACTCACAAAGAGCGCGTGGAGAAGTTCAATGAGCATTTGGACACCCTAACCGAGCACTTCGACATCCCCAAGGTGTCCTGGACGAAGTGAGGAGACAGCACTCGTATCTTAAAGCATACATTTATTATTAGGTTAAGTAATTTCGACTATGTTGTGACCTGGGGCGCGGGAAAAGTGAGAGGGAGGCCAAAATAAACAATCCGGATGGCACAACTAAGCTAAATACACACGACATATGTAGTTACAACGTATAGAGGGGTAGTTTCCAACTTTCAGTCCAGTGTCCTCGGAGAACTTTTGATCAATCTCCTAGCGTAGTGCAATCAACTCAAACATGGCGTACTTCCAGGTCCAAGAGCGCACTAGCTGTTCAAATCTATCTCGCTCGTGCTCGTAGATGTAGCCCAACTCAGGTTCCATGCAGACCTCGGTGTAGGGATCGGTTAAAAGGCTCTGTACCGAAAGCAGCACCTTGGCCACGTTCAGCGCCAGCGACCAGTTGTGCTGCTGGAAGATGTCGATGCCCACGTCGCCATGTCGCGACACATTCGGGTGCAGGATTTTGGTAAGGAAGCGCACGGTGGGCGGCGTCATCGGATAGCGCTCCGGAAAGTAGATAAACAGGAAGAATTTGCCGCCCTCGTAGGGACTGCCCGGTGGCCCCAGGATCGTGGCTTGCCAATAGTTGTTCTGTCGATCCAGCGGTATGGCCGAAATGCCCTCTGAATCGTAGCTGTTCAGCAAATTAGCTTCGCCGCGCAGAAAGTTGTTGCGCATCGCGTTTCCCGGCTCCCGCTCGACCAGTTGTTGATCTGCCTGCTGCGCCCCCTGACCCCGTCCACCCATCTCAATCAGGCAGGTGCGACAGAAGCAGGAGGACATCAGCGCCCCGTACAGCCGGTACCAGTTGGGATTGTCCGCCAAACTCTCGAACAGCGGCCAGCGCTGCTTGATATATGCCTTCCACATGCTCTGGGCCGTGTTCTTCCCGACGATGTCGTGCCACTGCTTGCATACCTCACTGGCCATCCACAGCGACATGTCGTCCAGATAGGCGAATATCTTCAGCATCACCTCGACAGGTATTATGTTTACGATGCTTCTGCTACTGCCGCTTGCTCCGCTTCCGCCGGCGGCGTTGTATTCATGGACTCGCGCCCGTCCATCGGCCAATTCATGCATATAATGGGGTAGGGCCAATGGTGCCGTGGCCCGGGGTCTCTTAATGGGCAGCAAAAACGGATTGACAGCCCGCTCTTGCTCAAAATCGCGCTCCGGAGACTCCCGTCGTGGTGGCGCAGCTTCGTGCGCCTGCTGGGGCAGATCAAGGACTGGCTGGGCTGGCTGTTGCTCCTGTGGTTCCATGGGTGGCTCAGGAATCGGGTTTTGTGGGTTGGCCAGCGGTGGTTGGGGGTCCTCTAGATCCTCAAAACCCATGATGTCCACGTCGTTTTCGGTCTCCTCGTCCTCCTGCTTGTCCTTGAACGGAGGCTCGTCGTTCCCAGAATCCTCGTCGTCTGATAGCTCGGTCAGGAGCTCCTCGGCTCGCTGGGCGTTGTAGAGGAAGGCGTGGCAGGCGCCGCACAAGGGCTCCCCGAAGTTGGGCCCATAGTAGCCGTTACACACCCAGCAGGTGTTGCTATTCTGTAAATTTGAAAGGCAAAGTCGCAACATTCATTTATTCACAGAAAAAAGGGGCTTCTTGTATACACACCGAAAAAGAGAACGTCGGCTCTGGCAGCTGCAATTTGTCCTGGTCTGGATCGTCCGGGTCGTCCATCTCGTCGCCGCTGCTGCTGGCCAGTTCCCTCGCCAATTGCTCCTGGTCCTTTTGCTGCTGCGCTGGCACGCAGCTAGTCATTTTTATCAAGAACTCCCGAGAAACTGGTGCGAAAACAAAAACTTTGTGGGTGCTAGTGTGACCGGCGCGTACTGGTTATAAAAAACCAGCCCATAGCGCTGGTACCCAGATTCGGGCTTCCATCTCTAAGAGTATCGGTCGATAACCAAAACAAAACAGCTGCGACGTCACACGTGCAATTTATGTGAAATTCATTTAGAAAATGAAGCCAAAAAAGAAGCTGGGCAAGTTAGAAGCTGGAAAACTCTTATCTCGACACTTTCTAAACTGTCCTTTTATTTCAGGTGTGGGCCTGAGCCGGGAGGAGCGTCAGGTGCTTGTTATCGGGGAGATTATCCAGGAGCTGCTTCGGGCGCATGAAGCCAAGAAGGATGTAAACCTCAACAGGATGAAGTCCTTGGTGTCCTCCAAATACGGACTGGACAGCTCGCCCCGACTGGTGGACATTATTGCAGCCGTGCCGCAGGACGCCAAAAAGATCCTGCTCCCGAAGCTGAGGGCAAAGCCCATTCGTACAGCTAGTGGCGTAAGTCGAGTCTTTAATATCAAAGTTAATTATAAAAATATTCTTAGAAAAAAGTCCTGTTACTCTTGGTTTATCGGGTTATTCAGATTAAATCATATTGCAGTATTTAATTTTTTCATTTCCTAATCCTTGACTTCCTTATAAGCACATTTAGTGGTCTCACCGCCATAATAAGCTATTCAATAAGAACACCTTGCTGGTGTATCCTATGACATACAGCACAATCCATTCCTTACTAATAACCATGTTCAATCGCATTACCTTAGATCGCGGTAGTGGCCGTCATGTGTAAGCCGCATCGCTGTCCGCACATCAACATGACGGGCAACATCTGCGTCTACTGTCCCGGCGGACCGGACAGCGACTTCGAGTACTCCACGCAGTCGTACACGGGGTATGAGCCTACCTCGATGCGGGCGATTCGGGCGCGATACGATCCCTTTCTGCAGACCCGCCACCGCGTCGAGCAGCTTAAGCAATTGGGCCACAGCGTTGACAAGGTGGAGTTCATCGTAATGGGCGGCACGTTTATGTGCCTGCCGGAAGAGTACCGCGACTACTTCATCCGCAACCTGCACGATGCCCTTTCCGGACACAGCAGCGCCAATGTGGCGGAGGCCGTGCGCTACTCGGAGAAGTCACGCACCAAGTGCATCGGCATCACCATAGAGACACGGCCTGATTACTGTCTCAAACGGCATATATCAGACATGCTCAACTATGGCTGCACCCGTCTGGAGATCGGCGTGCAATCGGTTTACGAGGACGTGGCCAGGGACACGAATCGGGGGCACACGGTGCGGGCGGTGTGCGAAAGCTTCCAGCTGGGCAAGGATGCCGGCTATAAGATTGTGGCGCACATGATGCCTGACCTGCCAAACGTGGACTTTGAGCGCGACATCGAGCAGTTCATCGAGTACTTCGAAAATCCGGCCTTCCGCTCTGACGGCCTTAAGATCTATCCGACACTCGTCATACGCGGTACCGGCCTCTATGAGCTGTGGAAGACCGGACGCTACAAGTCCTATCCGCCTTCGATGCTTGTGGACCTGGTAGCCAAGATTCTAGCCCTTGTTCCACCTTGGACCCGAGTCTACCGCGTACAGCGCGACATTCCCATGCCGCTGGTTAGGTGAGTTGACCAGATTGGATTAATTTTATGAGTCTAATATGTTTATTTCTTTTAGTTCCGGCGTAGAGCACGGCAATCTCCGCGAGCTGGCTTTGGCCCGCATGAAGGATCTGGGGACTACGTGTCGAGACGTTAGGACACGCGAGGTTGGCATTCAGGAAATTCACAACAAGGTGCGCCCTTACGAAATCGAGCTTATACGCCGGGACTATGTGGCAAATGGCGGCTGGGAAACGTTCCTCTCATATGAAGATCCCGAGCAGGACATCCTCGTCGGACTTCTCAGGCTGCGCAAGTGCTCGCCGGACACCTTCCGTGCGGAGTTAAAGGGTGCTTGCTCTATTGTGCGCGAACTTCACGTATATGGCTCTGTGGTGCCGGTTAATGCGCGTGATCCCACAAAGTTCCAGCACCAGGGCTTTGGTATGCTGCTGATGGAGGAAGCTGAGCGGATTTCTCGCGAGGAGCACGGCAGCACCAAGTTGGCAGTCATATCGGGAGTAGGGACCAGAAACTACTACCGCAAGCTAGGATACGAGCTGGACGGGCCCTACATGTCCAAAAGCATAGCCTAATAGGATTGCAGTATCTTTTCGTATGGGCTTTAAATAAATAAATTAAATATAAAATTGACTACGTTGATATTGCTTGATGGATTAAACATTTGTATTTTATCACGCTAGGAGCAGTAAGATTTCGCTACTTAAAACTACGTCCTTAAATATATACATTAATATATTTAGAGTGAATCGATTTATTGGTTAAAAATCAAAGTTTTTGGCTTTATCATTTCTAGGTCGTCAATCGTAAATAAGAAACAAAATGTCTAAATAATTAATGCTTAGCAAACAAAATAATCTAATTTTGTCTAAAGTCAGATCAGTTTAAATCGACCCACTCTTATATACACACACACAAATAAATAAGTTAGTTTTGACTGAGGAAAGTGTGCAATGTTAAACAATGGCCTCCGCTGAACCGAAGACCATGAATATAATCCAGCCGACAAGATTGATGCCAGCCGCCGCGCTGAACACCATCGGCCAACTCTGTGTGAGCTCCAGAATGTGTCCAGCCAAATAAACACCGAGGAAGCCAGGAATTGCGCCCACTGTGTTCATCAGGCCAAAGACGCTGCCCGAGTGCAGTGGAGCCAGATCTTGGGGATTTACTGTCACCGCGTTGTTGTGGAAGCCAGTGCCGCCAATGATAATGGTCATGCAGATGAGGGCCGTGTGGAAGTCCGAGGTGCGGCTCATAACGAACAGGGCCACGTTCTGAGCGGCGAAGCAGCAGCTTTGGATGAACTTTCGCACCGTCGTCGTCTGCCACTCGCGGGCGAGCAACCTAGTGGTCAAGTACTTGGCGAAAAGTGTGCACGGCGGAAGGGCCAGCCACGGTATCATGTTGACCACCCAGCCCTTGGCATGCGGGAATCCGTCGTGGAAGTATGTGGGCAGCCACGACAGCAGCACAAAAAAGCAGTTCATCTCGCAGGCATGTGTCAGCACACAGGCCCAGAAGGACGGTCGGCTGAAGTAGCGTAGCCAGGGCACTGCCGTCGTCTCCGCAGGACTTTTGTTTGCATACAGACGCGAAGGCGTGGCAATGTTTATGATCCTATTGCGCTCTCCGGCCATTGCATAGTAGCGCAGGACGAGCGCCCAGGCAATGCCCATCAGTCCAATCACCCGAAAGACGTACGACCAGCCAAAGTAATCCAGCAGGAACGAGCCCATGATTCCGGTGAGTAGGGTTCCCAAAGCTGAGCCAGCTGTGAGCAAGCCAAAGAAGCTACTCCTCTCATTGGGGCAAAGATTCTGAAGAGGATTAGATTAGAATTTATGTGTGAATTATAATTATATCTGCTCACCTGACTGGTCAGACTGATCATGCTGGGGAAGTGGACGCCCTGGAGGGCTCCGTTTAGGATTCGAATAGCTACGATAAAGGGAATGGCATAGCTCTTAATGGAACCTGCCGACCATATGATCGTAGGCATCAGGAATGTGATGAGCGACCATCCGATGGCGGCGGCCAGGATGACCCGCTGGCCTCCAAAGCGGTCGCTGAAGTAGCCACCCACCACCTGCGTAAGGGTGTAGCCCCAGAAGAAGGAGCTGAGCACTGTGCCCGAGTCGGTTTTACTCCACTTTTGGGCGGATGCCACGGCCGGCACAAGGAGGGGCATGGTGGTGCGGGTGGAGTAGAGCATGCAGGTGCCCGTTATCAGTGTAATGAACCACACGCGCTTTTCGTGCCTGCAAAGAATCGGTGGAGAAACTTAGTGAGATGACGAATTGAAGAGATGTATGTTAGGAATCCCACCTGGTCCATATGCTCTGCGTGTCCACCAGCTCCCCCCGCAGCAGCGAATATTTGAGCTTTTCGTCCATGGTCAATTTTGTAGGTCCGGATCTATTCCAACTGCTTCACGGCACATATTAACTCCAACTGCTGCGTCGCTTGCCGCTGTGGCATATTCTAATGGCCTTTGTTTACTCTCATCCAGTTTTCTTCGTTCGAGCAAGCCAAGTATATGCGCAAGTTGAAATTATGTTTTTACGTGGCTGATTTTCCAGCATTTGCTGTATTAGAGCATGTTGCAAACTGGTCGACTGGCCTATGCACTTCACACTAGAATTAAGGTACACCGGAGTAGCAAAATATATATTCCTTTATAAACATAGAAGTAAACCTAGATCTAGATATAAAAGATGGCATTATAGGCTATTAATATTTTTTAATTTAATATAAAAGTTTAAAATTATAACTTGTATACAAAATTGCATTACTTTCTAAAACTCCCAATTGCTGCCGGTGTAGTGTGCAGAAAACAGTGTACCCAGTTTATGATTTCCGTGTTGTTGTTAGGTCGATATGACTTAAATCGATATTTTTCGATAGCGCAACATGTGTTTCTGCGCTTAACAGCACATTTTGTTGTGCAAATATTACTGTTAATAAATAACCGAGGAGGTAAACAAACTATCTAAGGAATTATCCATAAGCATTTAAGAACAAACCAATAAAGCGTAAGAATTGTAAATATCTGTTAATTGGCAATTGCCTTTAACTCTAATTAGCTGATTTTAGAAAAATGAAGAAAATATGCAGAGTTTGTTTACGGAAGCAACAAAATATGGTAAATATATTTACTGAAACACAGGATGAATTTGTCATAGCGGACATGATTTCGGAATCCACTGGCTTTCCTGTTAAAAAAGGCGACTCACTTCCTGAGTCCATTTGTCCACCTTGCCTACAGGATACGCAAAACGCTTTCAGGATTAAAGAAACCTACGAGAGGAGCCAGCAGTTCATATGTCAAATCAAGGAGGAAATCATAGAGCAAGATTTTCTGGAGGAAGAAGGTCAGCACTGCGATACGGACGGATCACATTTTGACGGGGAAACGGATCAGTTCGTTTGCCACGTGAAAAACGAGCCACTCGAAGAAGACCTTCCGGAAGAAGACGTTTCCAAGGCATCAGACACCAAATTAGAGCAATACAATTGTCAAATAAAAACCGAAAGAAGCGAAGATATTGATGAAGAAGATCCAACTACAGATGCTCTTTCGTTTAAATGTCTGCTTTGTCCCAGGAGATTTCGGAGCCAATACATTCTTAATCTTCACAAACCTGATCACATGAAGGAACAACAGTACAAATGTGCCCACTGCTCCAAGACTTTTCGCACTAAAACACAACACAGAAACCACATGCAGACTCACACTGGGGAACGATCGTACCAATGCTTGCAATGTTCCAAAACCTTTCTCAATAGTTCCAATCTTCAATCCCACGTTCGAATTCACACTGGAGAACGACCGTTTAAGTGCCTCAAATGTCCAAAGACTTTTATCCAAAAAACCCATCTTATCAATCATGATCGAACTCACACCGGGGAACGTCCATTCAAGTGCCTACAATGTGGCAAGACTTTTATACAACCAGCTAATCTTCAGACGCACATCCAGAGTCACTGTAAGATGGGTGTAAAATTTCGGAAAAATAGTAAATCTCACATCCAAACACGCACTGAGGAGCCATATTTCAAGTGCTCCCACTGCTCATTATCCTTTGATGACCAAGATGCCCTCACAGACCACATTCACACTCATAACGCCTTGTTTGAGGAAGAAGTTTGCCAAATGTCAGACAATGAAATCGATCCATTCAGCCATATTGAAGTGGATATATTTGAAGACAATGATAAGCAAGATGATGAATGCGAGGATCACGGCGATGATGTTACTTTGTTTGAATGCCCTCATTGCCCAAAGGTATGCAAGCGCAGTCATGACCTTAGAGCCCACTTAAAAAATCATTTTGAGCAACTGCAAAAGTGTCCCCACTGCTCAAAGTCTTTCAGTATCATATCCAATTATAAGAGACATCTTCGGATTCACACGAGGGAAAGGTCGTATTCCTGCTCTTATTGTCCAAAGAATTTCAGAAATCCAGCGCAGCTTAGGGAGCATACGCGAACTCACACTGGAGAACGTCCTTTCAAGTGTTCTGAATGCCCTAAGTCATTTACCCATAACTCCGTTTTAACAAAACACATGCGATCCCACACTGGCGAAAGACCATACAAGTGCAACCAGTGCCCCAAAGATTATGCACAATTGGATCACCTTAAGGAACACATTTTAAGGCACAATAAGGAAAAAATCAACCCTAAAGAGGAGGCTCGTAAGTGTAGCCAGTGCTTTAAGATATTTAAAAATCCAAGAACACTTAGGAGACACATTCTGATTCACAAAACGCAAAAAAAATACCCATGTTCGGATTGCTCAGAGAGCTTCAAAGATAAAGATTCCTTAACAAATCACATATTACAAGTTCACTCAATTGACGAACCCTTGAACTGTCTTGAACAACCCTTTAAATGTGAACACTGCCCAAGATCGTTTTTAAATGATGATAATCTTAAAGTTCATACGCTTACTCACTCCGAAAAACCACGTCTTAAATGTTCTTATTGTAAAGAAACTTTTGCAAACAGTCAAACTCTTAGATTGCACGTACGCATTCACACGGGGGAAAAGCCGTATGGCTGTCCCCATTGCTCAAAATCTTTTTCGAGAAGCGACTATCGTTTGAAGCACATCAAAAGCCGTCACGGAAAAAAATCATCTTCAAAATCCACGTGTGAGCCTTCAATAAAGGAAGCGAATGTCCCTACTGTTGAAGAACTTTAGTAATCAACTGGTTTTGGACCTAACTTAATTCTTGTAAATAAATATGTTACTATGTTTTAATACGTTTGTTTGCTTAGCGTTAGTAAGTAATTAGACCGGGTCGGTTAATATTCTATGTAATGCCTGGAGAATAATTTATAGTTTTTCAAAGCCGTTCTGTATTTGCTTAAAAAATAATTTTATTATTCTTGGTCTTATTTCAAAAGACCTCTAAAATATAGTTTCAAATTTATAATAATATTTCACGTTATTATTTCTTACTAGCAAAAATACAGAAGGAAGTCAAGTCTTTAATCACTTGCCTCATAAAATAAATACTTTAAATTTATGAATCTAGTTCAATTCCATTTCTAAATAATTTCTGTTATTAGTCATGTCATTATAAAGGAAAGACTTATATTCATAAATATCCAATCTTACAATTTTAAAAGGTTTTTAAAAGCAATTCGTTGTTGTTATAAATATATTAAAGAAAGATGCCATTTGGATATTTCTAATGTACAAAAGGTAAGGATGTCCTTGTGAATTCCTATCCCTAAATGCCTCTTGGCAGTGGGGTTATTGGGATGACAATCACTTTTCTGTACTATGAGTTCGAAGGTGCTTATTAAGGTAGCGCTTCAGAATAAAGGACTTGGAGCACAGGGAGCACTTATGGGACTTACTCGTCGAATGAGTGAGGATATGGGCTTGAAGAGCATGCCGATAAGTAAATTGCTTCAAGCATTGAGGACATTTGAACAGAGTATTTTTACAGTGAATTCTAATATGCTCGTTAAGAAATTTCTTTCTTGCAAACGATTTCGGGCACTGGGAACATTGAAACGATCCTGCATCCGAATGGGAAGTCATATGTCCCCGAAGTTGTTGTTTCAAGGGATACGAATTGGGACACTGGGTACATTGAAAGGGTCGTTCTCCTGTGTGAGTGCGAATATGATCCCGCAGATGGGATTTTCTGGCAAAGAATTTCTTGCAATAAGAGCACTTGTGCGGGCGAATTCCCTCGTGGATTCGTTGGTGGCGCAGGAGATCGGAACTCTTCACAAAGGACTTGGAGCACTCGGAGCACTTGAAGGGTCGCTCGCCCGTGTGGATGCGGATGTGCGACTGAAGTGTGGGTTGCTGTGCAAAGGAATTGGGGCAATGTGGGCATTTATAAGGTTTTTCACCTGTATGACAGCGAATGTGAATTTTAAGAACTGCTCTATTAACAAGGGACCTCGAACAATGGGGACATTGAAAAATTTCTTTATCCAAGTTTCTTCTCCTTCGTCGTCGTTTCTTGTGTATCGGGGATTTTGGATCCTGGCCAGCTCCTTCACCAGGATTAGGGGCAATTTCCTCACATTCCTTGTCAGAAATTTCCCAGTCTTCTTCTTCGAGCAACGCGCAAATGGCTTCTTCGATGCCTTCATCTCTGACCTGGCAGAAGAACTGGTAGCTCCTCTCGCAAGTCTTTCGGATCTTGAATGCAGTCTGCGCGTCCACCAGACAAGGTGGGCAAATTGTCTTGGGAAGCGAATCGGCACGATTGACCTCGAATCCGGTGCACTCGGTGATCATTTCTGCTATGGAGGTGTCCAGTTTCGGCATCCGGTCGAAAATGTTGACCAGGTTTTCGGAATTTCCCAGACAAGCCCGGCAAATTTTCTCCATGGTCCTGAATAATATAAATAATATATATCAACCAACTTAAAGAATATATTCGGTTGAACTTACCAAGCTTATATAATATCCAAAAAAAACCCAAATCGTTTGTTGTATGAGTTTCTGTCTATGAATTCGCGAGAGTCCCCAGCTAAAAACACATGCAAATATGCAATCTGATATCAATATCATATGATCATAACACAACAATAAGAGCTGTTATACGCGTTGGATAATTAGTTAAAATGATCTGATATTATCAAGGAATTATAAAATTTCTTTCATAAAAATAGATTCAAATTGATAGAAAATAATATTTTTATCTTGTTAGCAAAACCTTTAATTCTAGAGAATTTATAACCCAAAAAGTTTTGACTTTAATATAAATTAATTAAAAGAATTAATTTCGTTTTGTACCATAACATGCAAATATCTAATGACTTTGAGTAAAGTACAGATATTTATTAACAATTTATAGTTTGCTTTTATATAAACAAGATATAAGTAAACATGGTTCAACAAGGGATTGTATCATTTTAAGGCTGCTCCCCAAAGAAAAAAGACATTCTATCGAGTGTCCCTAAAATTTAATCCTCGTGCGTTTTCATGTGCAACCGCAAGCTCTGCTTGATGCTGAAGGACCTCTGGCACTGAGGACACTCGTAGGGTTGCTCTCCCGTGTGGGTTCGCATGTGATTTTGTAGTGTAGATCGGGCTGAGAATGCCTTCGAGCATTGGGAGCACTTAAAGGGGCGCTCCCCGGTGTGACTGCGAAGGTGGATGGTTAGGAGCTTCTGCCATCTAAAGGACGTCGAGCAGTGCGGACACTTGTGGGGACGCTCACCGGAGTGGCCAAGCATGTGGTCCCTCAGAGAGCCGGAGTAGGAAAAGGATTGCGGGCACTCAGGGCACTTAAAAGGGCGCTCGCCCGTATGGATGCGGATGTGCCTTTGCAGGGCACTGCTATCCTTGAACGACTTCTGGCACTGGTCACACTTATATGGTCTTTCGTCCGAGTGGAGTCTTATGTGCTTCGTTAGATTGCACTTCAGCCTGCATCGCTTTGGACAATGTGGACACTTAAAGGGAAGCTCCAGATCACCAGCATCGCTGTCATCTGTCAAGGACTCAATTTTGTTGGACTGCTCCTGACTCTTGACCTTCTTCTTCAATTGGCAGAAGAAGTAATGGCTCTTCTCGTACGTTTTTCTAATATCGAATGAATTTTGGACATCCTCTCGGCAGGACAGACAAATAAGTTCAGGCAGTGAGTCTCCTTTTTTCACGGTTAAGCCGGTAGATTCCGAAATCATTTTCGCAATTGAAATGCCAAACTCCTGCGTCCCTTGATATATGTTTACCATGATCTCAGACCTATTCAAGCAAACTCGGCATATTTCTTCCATTTTACTGAAATGGGCAGAAAATGTAATATATTAGCTTACGTTTTTTAAAGTTTCTTTATAAATACAATTGCTAAACTAACGCGGTTTGCTTGGTTTGTTTTGATTACTGAATATTGTTGCTCTAGTCACCCTGTATCTGTACAATGTACTGTTAAAAATAATCGGATTATTTAAAAACAAGTTATCGAAAAATGTGATGAACATTAATCAAAATTTTAAATTAACAACTGGATTCAAATAAATTACAATTTATAATTTCCTACAAAAGAAAAAATAATATCTAAAATAATATTGTAGCTGACCCTGCCAATTCAAAAACAAGAACAGCAAATGCATTTGCCATTTTTCAATATATAAAGTATTTTAATGTTTTTATATTTGAGAAATTGTATGTGTGATATTCAATTTTATCTGTTGTAAATATCGCAAGGTCTATCAAGATATTTAGTCTTAAAATAGTAAAAAACCTATGCTAAGTAGTATTAGTTTCTATTTCTTGGGCAGTGCATCCTCGTCCGTGGGATCGCAGTCGGCGCAGTGCCAGGAGTAGCCACGTATCTTGGGAGACTTCTTGAGCGGCGGCTCCAGGCAGGCAAAGTGGTAGTGCCGGTGGCATTCGTCGCAGGTCACTACCTGGTTGGACTTCCCAGTCTGGCTGCACACACAGCAACTAATCTCCACATTCGGCTTGCTGTTCGACACTCGGGGGCGTCCCACGCGCGGCTTCCGGGGACTTTGCTTTCGCGGGCTGACCTTTCTCTTGGGCGACGGGGTGGCGGTGGCAGTGACGGTGGCGGGTGTGGCAGGCGCCTCCTTGGGCTCCCGAACCTTTTGCGGCGACGTTGCCGGTAGCACAATGGGGGCCAAGGCCTGCTCCGCTCCCTGGACACTGTCCTCCACAGTTTCGACCGAAGTGGGACGCGAAGCCTCGTCCACAGAGCGCACAGCATTGGCCGGAACATAAAAGTACTGAGATTCAGGCGCATCCTCGCCCGGCAATCGCAGTGCCTTGAAGATGATCTTGATGGTGCTGCCCGAGGAGTTGGCCACGTTGTCTAGGTGAGACGACGACTCATCGAGATGTGCTCGCTTTTTCCTCTTCCGCTTGTGCTCCTTGCCGATGGATTTCTCCGTGTCCGACGAAAGGTTGTGCTTGTTCTTGTGCTTGTCCTTGCGTTTCCCCTTGCGGGATAGTTTTCCGCTGGAGTCGTCGATGGAGTCCTCGCAGCCGGAAAGATTCAAGGTGCCAGCATTGGGCGTGGGCAACGCAGGAACAGCCGCTGGGGTGGGCGTGGCATTAGCAGTAGGAACTGGCGGAAAAAGATCCATGACATTAGTTTTGGTTTAAAATAAGTAATAAATTTACAAACGCTTAGCCCAACTATAGAATACCCAGATACTCACCAAGCTAAATATCTTATTTTGCAACGTTGAGTACCAATAAGTTTTCGTTATGATCCGATGAAAAATAATTATGCTATGGTTTATATGCTCGTAACATTAATTTGTAGTACAGTCCAAACAAATCCAATTGTAAGAAAATTAAAATTTTAAATGAAAACGTATTCCTTCTTATTTCACTAAGCAAACATTCATTTTGTAACAATTTTTGTAAGCGAATAATCCTGGATATTCGCAAGTACAATAAACCAATATGTCTAGATTCTGGTATTACTTTCAAAGTAAAGATTAACATATTTACATTTTTAAAAACTAAAACAAAACTCAAAATTAAGCATTATTTTCTTAGCAAGAATAGTGCAAAGTCGAAATCTTCACATCAAACTCACCATTGGTAGGTGTTTTATATGGCGATTGCAGTTTTGAACGTTTCGGCGACTTCGTCAGATCCTCGATAAACTCTGAGGCAGTGGCTGGCAGGGATTTGTTCAGCGCCCGCTTGGCCGGCACCTCTTTGGGACCGAAGGCAGCGGCAACTGGTACATCGTCCAGCGAATATCGATCCACATAGACCAGGTGGCCATCCTTGTTGAAGCGAGTGCGAGACTTTCTTGGGCCCGAGGAGATCTCCGTGACGGCATCCGAGCCTTCCGACTTGTCGCAACACTCCGAGCACTGCCAGCCATACAGTTTAGATTTCTTTGGCGGACGCGTAAGCGGCGGATTCAGGCAGCCCAGATGGTAGTGCAGGTTGCAGGTGTCGCATTTGACCAGCAAGTGCTGATCCTTGCTCCGCTTGCAGATGCCGCAAGCCACCGAAGGAGCGGCATCCACAGTAGTCGAAGAACTGCTGTGCTTTCCCTGTTTCGCGTGAGTGCTGAGCATGCGCGAGGAGTCCAGTTTACTGCCCGGCGGACCCAGATGGCCCAACGGAAAGCCCACGCCCATTTTTAAGGCAGCTGCTGTGGGCACCGAGATGGGTCGCTGGGGCGGAGTGGGTGTGCTCGTCTTGGGCGGCGCCTCGGGCAGTGGACGTGCTATGAGCTCCACGCTGGGTAACGTCATATTGGGTGCAATTTGCGCCAAAGTAGAGTGCAAACTCTTAATGCTTGTTAGTAGGGAATCCTTAGTGGCCTTCACCGCCTTCCGCTCCTCCAAAGCAGTGTCATATTGAGCCCTTAGTACGTCCTGGTCCTTGGACAGGACAGCATTGTGCGAGATAAGCTGCCGCTGCTGCAGGCGAAAGTCTTCCATTCGAACTATGCGGTCCATGTAGTAGGCAGTGAACTCAACACTGAACGCTGGCGCAATGTGCCACTTTTTCCGGATGTCTGTCAATGCGTTGATATGCGCCTCTCTCTGCTCCAGATGCTGCACATCCACGGACATGATCTCTGCCTTGGCCAACAGGCGACGGCAGGCGGAGGCCGAAGTGGTCAGAAGGCGAGACATTTTCTGAGTCGGCACCCAAGGCGTCGGCTTAAGCTCCTTGTGCCGGGCGTACTTGTGCTGGATCTTGAGAAGTTTGCGCTGAATGCGCGCCTGGGCTGGATTCGGATGAGGGGTCGAGGCCTCGGTGTCGCCTGATGTTGCCTCCTTTTCCCTGGCCCGCTGGAACATGTTGAGCCGCAATGTATGGTAGTTGCGTCGCCGCTTTTTAATCATTTCCTTCTCGGAGTGGACCTTGCAGTGAGCGTAGAAGGGATCGGCAGCGTCGTCCTCGTGGTGCGCCTCGATGAGGAAGCCGGCCACCTGGGCGCAGGTCACGTGGAAGTAGGTCTTGCACATGCCTGCATCGCAGCCAATGCAAACACCCGATCGAGCGAACAGAGAATTCTCACAGAGCGAACAGACCTTGGCGCCCCACTTGCTGTACTGCATCTCGAACAGCGTCACCGATGACAGCTGCTCCACTTCACCGAAGGCCACGCCGGGTACATACAGGGCGCAGATCAGGTGCACCCACTTGCCCACGTCAGTCTCCTTGTAGATGCCGCCCTTGTTGGGGCACAACTCGCAGTCAGGCTCCGAGACTCCGGCGCGGCAGGCCTCGCAGAACCACGGTTCCGTAGAGCAGGTGGAGTTGGTACTGGAGATGCTCACGTTGTCACTGACCCCGTAGCATCCCTCGTGCACTGAGACGCCGCAGGAGTCGCACTCCACGATTTCGTTGACGTCGTCGCTTCGCTCGCCCAGGCAGACGCAGCACATCCTCTTGGCCGGAGCACTGGACAGCTGAAGCGGGGGTCGAATGACGCCCCCAACCGGTGCAGGTGGTCCTTCGTGGTCTACTCCGTTGATCCCGTTTTCCAGGGGCGACGGCTCTGTTTCAGCTAGCAATTGGCGTAGCTGTAGCGTCGAGTCTTCGCTCTCTGCATCCGAATCCGACCCAGAATCCGAGCTGCTGCTCGCGTCGCTGCTGGCGTCGCCATCGCTCTCGTCCTTCGAACCGTCCGAACAATTGTCGATGTCCGGCAGGAAATCACTGTCCGAGGAACTCTCGCCTAGGTCAAAATCGAGCAGAGCCTGGGTGGTGATCTTCGGCTGGCGCGCTCGCTTCATGATTCAGCAGCAATCTCGGGTTTATCTGCAATTATTTTTGCAATTCGCTTGGCACCCGAGCCTGAAAAATATCGACTAGTCGATAGGTCGCCACTAGAGGTGGTATGTGCTTTATTGTAATAAGCAACCGATGTATCGATAAAATAAAGTTTACCAGCCGTATTTTAAATATATATTTGCATATACTTAAAATTTTTTTTTTAATTTTATTGTTAAAAAATAACTTTTGATTGTTGATATGATTGAAGTAAACAAAAACGACGATATAGATTATTTTTAGCGAATCAATTGCAATGTTTACATGGATTATTTTAAAAACATAAAGAAGTGATGGTGATATATAGCCCAGGGTGAACACAGATTAAAGAATTAATGCTAAAGGACAGGCTTTGTATTTTCCGATATAAACTAAGCTATATTATAGTAGGTACAGTTCAGATCAGTGGCCTAAAAGACCTCCAGCTGCTCGATGGGCAGCCATTTGGAGCTCTCTAGAGCGTCGTACAGACGGCGGTCCGCGTCGATGGCCTCGCGATTGAGCTTGTCCGTGTCCAGGACAAATTTGTGCTCCACGAGTCCGTATTCTTCATCAGCTCCGTTCGCAGCGGAGGCAGTTTGCTGCTGCTGCTCGTACTGGGCGCTGCGCTGGGCACTCCATGCTTCGGCGTGCTGGGCAAGGGTCTGTGGATTGGAGTGCGACTGCGACATTGCCTGCTGGTAGTAGGCAGCTGCATCTGTGATCGAGGGTCCCGCCTGCTCGTAGTAACCTTGCCAGGCCTGGTATCCCTGCCAGTAGGTGCTAGTAGGGTCGTAATACTGCGAGTAGTCCGTTCCCCCCCCGGTGGATGCATTGCTTCCAGAGCCACCATAGCCATAGTTAGTGCTTCCTTCTCCTGCTGCAGCGCCCAGCTCAGACTTAGGCTTGGGCACAGCATTGCAGATCTTTATCGGCTTGCTGCCCAAACCAATGAAGCCGTTCATGTCGTACAGCGCTGACTTCTGCTCATCCTCAATGCCGAACCGCACAAAGCCGTAACCCTTCGAGAAACCGAGGCTGTCCAAGATAACTTTGGCCGTCTTGATCGAGGTAAACTTGCTGGAGAAAACCTTGTACAGCTGGTAGTCGTCCACGTCTGAGCTGAGATCACCCACCCAGACGCTGAATTCGCGTTCGTTTCCGGGCAGCTTGTACGAGTTGCTAGCTGAATTGAGCCGGAATCGCACGATGGGATTGGTGCCGGGAATCGGCTTGCCATTCAGCTTGTGCATTGCGTCCAGCGCATGGTCATCGGATATAAAGTTGACGAAGCAGTAGCCGGCCGGTTCGCCGGTGTATTTGTTTCGCATCAGGCGCACCGTCGTGGGATCCTCGCCCATTTTCCGGAATGCGGCAATTATGAAGTTCTCGGTCATGTAGGACTCCAACTGAAATGGCAGTGGAATGATCATGTTTCTTAACCAAAACACAGTGCTACTTACGCTTCCCATCCACAGTTGACAATGTACGGACGCCATATTTGCTGAAATACGAATAAAAATCTCACTTCTGAATAACAAATCAATGTGTTTACTAAATATAGCTAGCGATGGCAAATTAGTACTGCGAGCTGTCATAATATATCGATACTAATCGATAAAGAGATGTACAAAAATGTGTGTAGCCCTGGAATAAGCCAAGTTATGACTCATGGTGCTATTATTTTTGAAGTGGCTTGGGTCTTCGGTAAACATTAGTTAATTTTTAAAATATTTTCAAAATTATAATGTTTACCTAATGACAGTTACTTTTGGAATGCGGAACATTTAAAGATTCTCATTTAAGTCTTGCAAATAAAACAGGTTTTTGAATTGAAATTCACAGCAAAAGCACTGCTATGTCCGATATGGTAAATCTTTAAACGATCTTTTCAACCTTTTTTTTTAATAGCAATAATACCAATATATAATCAAAGGTTATTTGACAACCCTATACAGTAACGACATTTACGTTTAGATCATTTTGTATAATTTCAAAATCGAAGCAGTTTAACAGAAAATGCGTATTACTCTTTCCCGGTTGGCCAGCTTTACTCCAAAATTAAAGGAGTTGCGGATCATACTTGACCCCAGCGGAGATGCCTCCAAGGGAGCCAGGTAAAATTGGCGTTTACCCCATTTTAGTTATATAATTTACCCCTAGCAATATTTATTTAAAGGGAATACGTCCAGAGATTCTATCCGAATCTAAAGAAAAATAATCCCGATCTGCCGATCCTGGTGCGCGAATGCTCTGGCGTCCAGCCGCGACTTTACGCTCGCTATGGTGAGTAGATGATAAAAAATATGAGTTTAAAACCGCCATATCTCCAAAGTTATCTCCTCTAGGCAACGGCAAGGAGGTCTCCCTGTCCCTGGCCAACCAGGAAGCCCCAGACATACACAAAAATATGGAGGCAGTAGGAAAATAGACCTTAACGCTTAGGAAACCTATCTAAAAATTTAAAATAAAGGCCAAACCAGAAACTACGTACACAAATGCGTGTATATTAAGTAACACTTTACACTTAAAATCGTTTGCTTGGTAGGTACATCAATTTTCAATTATAGCGTCGCCCGGCTACAAAAAGTACATCGGCCATTAAGATCCTGCTCAATCCGTGAACGGGGGCAGTCCGAACTGCTCTGGCTTAAAGTCCTCCAGGGACCGCAGCACCTGTGTGGCATGAGAGGTCCTCTCCTGGGACAGCCGTGGATCCGGCACCATGACCACCTGCATTCCGGCGCTATTCGCTGCCGTCACGCCGTTCGGAGAGTCCTCGAAGACCAGGCAGTCGGAGGCTGCTGGAGGCACTCCAAATCTGCTGGCGGCCACCAGAAAAATGTCGGGCGCAGGCTTTCCGTTTGCCACCTCCTTATCTGTGGACCCGCACACCTTGTGGTTGAACAGACCGAACAGCTCCCGGTGTTCGTTGGTCTTCAGCTCGACCATGTCGGCGCCGGAACTGGTGGCCAGACAGAACGGCACCTTGCTGGCGTGCAAGTGACGCAACAGGCGCTCAGCACCTAAAATGGGCGGGAAAAGAAATGATTAATAACCAGCTTTGAACAGTGCGAAGTCATAGTAATGGGATAGGGAATGCGGTACTATTTATAGGGAAATGAAGCCTCTCTTAGTGTTCTGGTCGTGGTGCTAACCTTCCAGCAGAGGAACGTTGTGGAGCCGCTCGTGGCACAGTTGGGAGTATCGCTTGAGGAAGTCTTTCGGCGAGATGGGCAGCTGGCACTCGGTGATGGCTATCTCCGCCGAGCGCTGCTCCGTGGTGCCCATGACCCGGAATCGCACGGCCTCCGGATAGGGACGGCCGAAGGAGGCGGCTATTTGCCGGGTGACCTCCTCGTATATCCGCTCCGTGTCTGAAACGTGACGGCAAAGCGAGAACGGGGATTAGTACCTGGCATCAACTGGGCGTTCCGCATCAGTTTCTCGGCGTTGGCGCGCTGCTGGCGGGCGTACTCCTCCCACGAAATGGGCAGGTCAAAGTGCTCGACCATGAACCTAGCCAGCGGCTCTGTCTGGAGACCCATGATACGCTCTTTCACCTCGAATGGATAGGCCTTGCCGTAGGGCTCGAGAATCATTTCCGTGGCCACCGTATAGAGTCGTTCGGTGTCTGTTCGGCAAACAGTTAACATATAAAGCAGGCTGAAGCAGGAGAACACTCACCCAGCAGCAAACCGTCCATGTCAAAGATGCAGTGCGTCACCTTTCGCAATACTTTGTTGGCCATTTCCTAGTGGATCTCCTCTGTGGGCTCTCAGTTATGTAATAGTGGGGTAGGCAAGGTCGCGCCTGTAACACAGAGATCATAATTAAGTTACGGCTTGAACTGGAACCACCCCCTCCCACTTTATCACTTCCTGTATTAATTGCCTCTTATTCGGTCATGTCCTTGACCCAAGGTCGTCGCATCCCCCAAAGCCAGGTCATAGATAAGGGTTGTCTGTAAACATTCGGCCTTGACCTACACGTACTTTTCTTCCGCCTGTTGTAATCGCAGCGAATAGTATTTTTCCGCTTTCTTACGAATTTTTCCGCGAGCTTTCTGGTTGTGAATGTGACCGTGGCTGGGGAGGCAAAATAAAGAACGCTGCAAAAATCGTACTAAAAAAGGAATGCTCTTCCTCAGCCTTCACCGACGAATTCACACTCTTTTTTAAATTTATAAGATATGCACACGCTATAAAATAGACTAAAACTAGTAGTTGAAAAATATAAAAAATATCTATATTTTACAAATATTTGTAGATCTTATTTAAACCAAAATGATTTGTGTAGCCCGATATTTAAAACTAAAAATGGGCTGACATTTTAATAATATAACTTTTGTCAACAAAAACCAGTTTCAGTTGTTCTCGTAAGCGTTGCAAGAAAGCCGAATTAAATGATTGTGACCTACAATAGAATAAATCAAATAAAATACCTCCCTACTTTATATATAAAGGGATTTTTGCGGCATTTCCTTAAATATTTATTTATGCCCTCGATACTTTCCATCCAGCTAAAGGCAGAGATCTCAAAATTCCCAACACCTCTATTCCAGAAATCTTTCATGAGCTATCTGAACTTCTAAATGATATTTAGTTTTGTTTATTCTCTAAAAGTATCTGCCCAAAACTCGCTAAAAGTATAAAGCTAAGCACGCCCAAAAGCCTTCAGTAAACAGCACATTTTTTAGGAATAGCAGATACTTGTTTTTCTTTTAAATTTATTAAAAAACAAATACATTTTTGATGGTCGAATGTAGTCCACGTGCCTTTTTTTCTGTAGAAGAGGAATCTGCAATGGAAAAGCAGGCAATTAGCTACTGGAAGAGGCTAACTTTGATAGCAGATGGGCTTGGACTTGCTAGGAACACAATCTCACCTTAACTTAGGCGCTCAGCAAGCACACACCACCGGCCTTCTTGATCTTGTCCTCAGCCTTCTTGGAGAAGTACTTGGCCTTCACGATGACGGGGCGGGCGGGCAGGTGACCACGGCCCAGCAGCTTGTAGTAGCCCTGTGGGGAGATATTCTTATTAGTTGTGGGTCACAGACGCTGGAAAACACAGCATCCACTGTTTCTACTGGCTGACTTTGATCTGAAAGGCTGTTCTCTACACGGGGAGAGCAATTGTACGGTCGCATTCTGTCCGCCCATCGCCTTGGGAGTCTCTTCATGTTCAAAGCAGCAGCAGCAGCACGCAGCAGGCTGCCAAATCCAGTAAAGAACTTACGAATTTAACCAAGTCGATGACGGGAGCCTTGGTGCTCTTCTCCTTCTCCAACTCGGCGAACTTCTCGGGTCCGACCAGGGACCATAGCTTGTCCAGGTTGATCTCGGGCCTGAACTTGTGCTGGCGGCGCAGATGGAAGTTCCTCATGCCGACCTTGCCGAAGTAACCAGGATGGTATTTGTCGAAGTTGATGCGGTGGTGGTGCATGCCACCAGCGTTACCGCGACCTCCGGGATGCTTGCGGTGCTTGCCGATACGGCCGTGACCGTGGCTCACATGACCACGCAGCTTCCTGGTCTTCTTCCGCTTGATATTCGACTGAAAAACAGAACAGAAACGTGTTTTCATTCACCATTCCTTACATTTTCCGCACACGTGCTGGAGGTTATGTTTACGTGCAGCATTCGCTCCAGCCGTTTTGCTCACTTTCACATTGTAGTTGGTGGGCAGGCGAATTGTGCCACTTTTGGCCAACTTATCTTTTCATCTTGCATCGTTTACCTGCCCACAAACCTCATTTTAAGTGCACCACATTTACCGACGTCCACTCACCATCTTTAAAATTTTTGGAAAGAAAGAAGCGAAGTTGGCTGCGCTTCAGCCAGTGTAACCCCAGCTGAGTCTATAAGTGTACCTAAATATGCCATTAGCGTTGGCTCAAACCATAGTGGAGATCATAGCGAAAGTATTGGGTGCGTTCAGCAAAGCAACATTATCACTAATATCACATGTCGGAGTTTTTGGAAGTACATCCAAAATAAAAATTAACATCGCTTATGAAAAACATTTTGCTCTTTATATGGCCACGAGTACTACTCCTCATCCAAATCTGCGTCAACTGTGATTTTTTTTAATTATCACCCCAAATACATAAAACGAAAGTTGGAACAAATTCTGATGATAGGGCTGTTTTGGATGTTCATACCGGAAACTATTTGACAACCTTTAATTTAAACTAATAAACGACCTATTTCAAATAGAAATTAGGGTCTAGATAAATAGATATGCATAGGCACAGGGAAAATTGTTGATAGCTCCACACTACATTGCGTTGGCGTTTAGCTCTGGAAATCGTTCAAAACTTCAAGTCTGTTCAATTTCAAATTAGGTATTATTTAATATATAACAATTTAGATTTCCTCCACTAACCGAAAACGCTGATGTTGGTTTTCGGGTATAACATTAAAAAACTTCTTATAAATTGTTTGGTCTTGGCGACCGGCGTAGTTTCGCTGAATCCAGGTGTGATCCCAGTTGGGATCGATCGGTTCGCAGGTGACGTAAACCTTGCCGTGCTCCATGGCGAAGAGGGTTCCATTGCGACCAAAGCCCACCTGACAAAGGGATTATTAAAATAATTATTAGAGCACATCAAACTCCTCTGTTCGCTACTTACATTCAGACCCGGATGGAAGCGCGTAGTAAGCTGGGTAGCCAGTATGGTGCCCTCGGAGACATGGTGTCCATCCTGGACGCGCCATCCTCGATGTTTTGGCCTGGCGTGACCCTTCTTGTTCCGCGTACTGCCGCCGGTTTTCTTGCTGGCATTCCGTACAGTGGCTAAAAACGAAAGACATTAGATTCTATCACATATTATGGGCTGATCCTTACTCATCAGTGGCTGATCCGCTTTCAGGCACTGCAGGGTGAGCTTCTGCATTATATTAAATGACATTTTAAAGAATAAATATAATAACGAGGTTTGTTTATGCAATTCCTGAATATTAAGGCAAGTGTGGCCAGCAGAAGAGGAGTTTAAAATCAACAAGAACTGCGACTTAACAGCGCTGTTAAGTCTGCTCTAAAAAAATAATATCTAAGTCTGCTATAGCTACTAGCTATATTTACCAGTACTTAATGTCCTTACTTGTATGTGAAAACACAAATGTATTCTTCTTAAAATGTATACTTTTGTAATAATTTAATTATGAGGTTATTTATCTTTAATCAAGGCATTTGTAACTTTCAACAATTTGCTGCTGACAAACTTGTAATATAAATATATAGCTAGCGAAAAGCTGGCGCGTCAACACTGATGTTAACGGCGATGTGGATTTTAAACCTTCGTTGGTAGAGCCACACTCGCTGGCGTCGAAAATTGTAATTGTTTTTTTTTCCGGCATTAGCATTAAGTTTAAAGTTTAAAATTAGTATGACGACGTGGGGCAATATTTGCAGAATCTGCAGCAGCCCCGCAGACTATGAGATTTTTGCCAAGATTCCCATTTACTTGCATGGCTCCACAAACGAGTTTCTCAACTGGCAGAAGCCCATAAGCATTCTGCTTGAGGAGACGACGGGCCTGAAAGTAAGTGTCTTGTATTGGGATGAATATATGTATGTATATATAGCCTTTTGACTTTCCCTAGAATTCCACGGACGACGGCCTGCCGCGCAACATATGTGCTCCGTGCATCTCGTATCTTAAGCATGCCGTCACATTCCGGGAGCAGTGCATCAAGAATGCCCTGAGTCTGAAGCTGGCGGAGCTCTACCAGCAGAAAAGGGTCAACATCTCTGATGCGAACAAGATTGACAAAGAGAGCGCCCTCTTTACGGCGGAGGATCTGCGCTTCGTGGAGCAGCGACCCGTGCACAATCTGCTCCTGAACAACAGCTCCAAGGTGGAAGCCTCCAAGGACAAGGTGCACAAACGGCTGCTCAACCAGACGGCTCCTCAACTGGACGGTAGCTCTGAGCACAGGATCCAGTACCTCAACGTACTGTTTAACAAGCAGCAACATCACAATACCTTGCCAAGGCATTCGCGGGATGCGGAACTGCCAACGAGCAGTGGCCAAAACGAAGACGAGGAATATGACTATGCCGTGGCCAGTTCCAGTGACGACAACGAGGAGACCGCCCTGCTGCGCAAACACAAGAACTGCTACAACTACAGCGAGACCAACTTCGAGGAGGACGATCCTATGGAGCAAGACCAGCTGCAACTACGTGACATCAAGGTCAACATACCCGAACCCATGTGGAAGGAGCGGAAGTGCCCGGCATGCTCCAAACGCTTCATGTTTGAGGAGTCACAGCAGTCGCATCTGGACAACTGCGTTGAGTACCAGTTCGTCACTTTTGTAGCCGAGGTGACCAAACTGCTGGAGATTAGACGGCAGAAGATGGTTTCGCCACACGAGTTCATCCGTCGCATAATATTTGCCCTGCACAAAACCTGCACCTGGCTGCAGGAACATTCCATAGACTCGCTTCTGGCCGAGAAGCTTAATCAGGTTAAGGTTTCCAATGGAGAGAAGTCGACCGAGGTGACAAATTCCGCAGAGATTCCCGACCCTCATCCGGTGGAGGAAACGCCCTTTGCCTTGTTCGACTTTGTTAGCGGCACAACGACTCCTATTACTGAGGAGAATAATGTTCTGTATGCCATTGCCCGCTCAGAAAGTCGCAATTCGCAGTGCACACCCACGGTAAAGAAACCCATTCCGATTCGCGGTAAGGCCACGAGGTCATCGCTGGGACTGGGACTCGGACCGGACAAGCACAAGGAGCGGGCTACGTTTCTGGAGAAACTACAACGGGCTGTAGTCTCTCCCGGCACGGTCGCAGCCCAGGGACAAGCCCCCATATTCTCAGCTCGTTGCGGGCTCTGCAATTTAGTATTTGACTCGGTCTCCGACCTGGAAGTCCACAATCACAATGCCCACAGGGGCACCGAACTGAACGCTGACGACGAAGCCAACCGTCGTCACATAATTGCCCTTTTCGAAGATGACATCTAAGTTTTCCAAAGACTTGTTTTGATGCATTATGGCTGCATATATTTATGTTATTTAACCTAATTATCTAACCAGCCACTTTGCGTCTCTGTTTTCGTCAAATTATGTTAATTTATTACTTTGTTTTTATTTATTTTATTTTGTTTACTCAAGCTTAGCCTTAATCCATGTTCTTTCGATTTCACAAGTACTCAAAGCCCATGGCTTGATTTTTATATGTACACTCAAACCAATAAAGAGATTCACAGGACTTATTCTTAATCGTAGACTATGCGTATATATGCAAGCTATCCAATAGCAGTTGTGAGTCCAATATGTTTAGGAGCAGAAAATTCTTGAGCAACCGCATCAAGTCACTGTAAAGTTGGGGAGATCGCAAGGCGAAGAGCTTATTTAGGGCATTTATAAAGTTTTGAGGGTCTGCTAATCTGCCGATTAGTTTTGAGTCACCTAGGGCCATCAGATTAGCCATCACACGCACTCCGTAAATAAGGCCAGGACTGTCGACTGGAGACGATAAAGTCTCATCAAAGAAATGCAAAAGGCATTCGGCCTGTTGGGCACCTAGTTCATGATCCTGTCCAACAATGTCCAGTTGGTGTACTATGTACATGAAGTACTCGCTGCCGGAATCCTTGGGGTTTTTACCGTGCAAGTTATCTGCTATGTACCTTCGATCTTCAGCGCTCACATGGTGCAAGCAGTGAGTGGCCACTAGGAACAGGCAGGTGCCTGCGTCCTCTTGGCAACCACTGGGATTGTTGTACAGCCTCCAACATTTGGGCACAAGTTGCATTTGCAGCAATGTCTTGCCAGCCTTGTCACAGGTGGCCAGAATGTTGGCCAGGGTCCACAGGCAGCTACGCTTGAGGCGCTCCTCCTTATTATCCAGATAGGTGACCATGTAGCTCCCCGCCAAACTGGCAATCTTCTCGGAGACATGGGCCTCGCCTAGGGAAAGATTACATAGGGACTCGACGGCATTAATCTGTTGTTGAATGTGGGGTCCTGCCAAGCAATTTTTTTATAAGATAACAATACAACTCCAGGGGGATCAGATGCATACCAGTGAGTTCTTTAACCAGAACCTGAATGGCGCCAGGAATGGCAGCAAAAGCGTTGATGTTTTCGTTGCCCTGAAGGAAGGCCAGGGAAAGGCGGCACAAGTCCTCAGAGGTGGCGTGTTTCCGTCGTTTGATCCTGCCGGCCAGACCTACAACGTCCTTGGTGTCGAGGCTCTCTAATGCAGCCACTTCCTTCTTAACCTGTCCTAGG
The DNA here is from genome assembly GCA_018153305.1 of Drosophila kurseongensis. NCBI lineage: Eukaryota > Metazoa > Arthropoda > Insecta > Diptera > Drosophilidae > Drosophila > Drosophila kurseongensis. The sequence goes on along the minus strand of JAECXX010000210.1, from coordinate 7,825,275 downwards.
CCAATGCGCAAAGAGTCCTTTGCCTTGGCACGGCATTCCAGACGCTGATGCCGTGCATTTTCTCGAATCTTGCTTCGAAGGACGGTATTCTCTAAAGGAGAAGTCGGATTGGAAGCCATTTATTGAAAAGATTTCTTTGCACAAAAGAATTAATTCCAAAATCGTAAGGCCTGGTATATCGATATCAATAACATTTAACATCACTTTGGGATAACCACAGGGTGGCTAATGCATTACTGGCTTTCCTCAGCTGTAAAACTTGTAAACAAAACAATTAGGTGAACATAATTTGTTTTGTTTTTTTTATCATTGACGTCATGTGTTGTGTATTCAATTTTAGGACAATGAAGACCGTGTGTCGTATTTGTAGTCTTAATCGAGGATTCATGATAAACATATTCGATGGGACGTCAGAAGAGGGTGTTTCAATTGTGGATGTGGTGTCCAATTATACTGGCTTAGAAATTAAACGAGGAGATTTATTTCCTGAAACCATTTGCGGTCTGTGCTTGGAGGATGCGCGGAATTCATATGGGATACATCTTGGTAGCAAGGAAAATGACCCGGTCTATATTGAGGAACAAGAAATCAAAGAATTGCACGTAAAGGAAGAGCTTTTTGAAGACGATCTAACAGAGGAAGTCCATCTAATTTCAGACTACCAATTGAAAAATGAGGTTATTGAGGACGATTTACTAGAGGAGGAAGTGTGCAAAATACCAGACTGCGAGAGGGAAGAATCAAATAGTAACGAGAAAACTTATTTCCAAGAAAAGAAAGAAAAATTTGAATGGGAGGAATCGAATATAGACAGGACCCAACTGTTCCGTGTGCAAATAAAGAACGAGCCAATTGATGATGAGCTTTTTGAAAAAGAATCGTCAGGTGATAATGATCTACCAAGCTGCCAAGTAAAAAACGAACCAATAGAAGATAACCCATTCGAGGAAGTAGTCTGTGCGAATACAGTGGAACAGCCAAATGTCCCAAAGTTTTGTTTGTTTAAATCAGATCTTCAGAACAGCACAAGAAATTACAAAAATCTTTTCAAATGCGGTCTTTGCGCTGGGCTTTTTTCAACAAAAACTGCTCTGGAGTCACACGCCCGGACTCATGAGGATCGACCGAAAAGCTGTTGTTATTGCCCCAAGTATTTTCTGGAGGAGTCCCTACTGAAGGAGCACATTCTGACCCACAGGCGACCGCACAAGTGCTGCCACTGCCCGAAGTCCTTTCTATCGGCCTACGATCTCAAGCGACACACGAGGATCCACACCGGCGAACGACCGTATAGCTGTGACCAGTGTCCAAAATCATTTTCGGATAAGACTTCTTTAACATCGCACATAAGGACTCACAAGGGAGAGAGGCCCTACAAGTGCTCCGAATTCCCCATGTCCTTTACGCAGCAATGCAATCTTCAGAGACACATACGCTGCCACACGGGAGAAAGACCCTTTAAGTGTCTATACTGCTCCAAGACCTTTACGCAACAGTCTAATCTGGGCTTGCACATGCGGGCTCACTCTGGAGAACGGTTCGATTGCTCCCTCTGCTCCAAGTCCTTTGCCTATAATAACGATCTAAAACGACACATACGAACTCATACTGAGGAAAGACTCCAGTGTTCCCTCTGTCCAAAGTTGTTTGCAACCAAGTGGAGTCTTAAAAAACACTTTCATTCTCACAAGGAAGAAATTCATTCCGCATAAGAATGACTTCATGTTAAAAAAAAAAAGTATTGGCAATTTATTACTAGAAAAATAACATTTGAAGAGATAGAAATTGTAATTAAGATATTTAAAGTAGCAACAAACTAAAAAAATTTGTTTTTTTCTGAGTTTGGTCAATAAGAATTTAAATAAATTAAGTATTTAGTTCGAACTTGAAATACATATGTCTTAAAGCTGTTGATAAATATATTTTTCTGGAAAATAATTTAAATACTTTCGATAATAAATCGATTGTGGTGCAAAACACAGGGTGGGTAGTGTCATGTGCACTTTATAAATAAACTGTTTGTCGAAGGTTTTGTTTTTTTTTTATAAAAAACAAATGAGCAGGTAAGTTCGAAAACTGCAGAGATTTTTTTGATTACTGATCTTTGAGCTTTGTAGGAGACATGGAGCAAATCTGTCGTGTTTGCCTGGGAAGATCCGAGGGTTTGATCAACATCTTTGATGCCAGGCGAAAGACCAGAGTTTCAATCGCCGAGATGATCGAGCAATGTACTGGCTTTAACGTAAGGCGAGGCGATCGTTTTCCGGAAACCATTTGCCCGGCTTGTTCGGAGGATGCCAAGAAGGCATTTTCTTTAAGACAGACCTGTGAGAGGAGCCACCAGTTCTACTGCCAAGTCCGGGATGAAGGTATTGAGGAGGCTCTATGCACTTTGCTCGAAGAAGAGGATTGGGAGTTTTCGGAAGATGAAGACAAGTGGAATGGACCTGTTACCGATGATGATGATGATGAAGATGATGATATTGAAGGTGATGACAATAATGAGGTCGACACGTTGGCTACATTTGAATGTCGAGACTGTTCGAAGAGGTACAAGTCAAAGGGCGCCTGGTTGAGGCACATGAGAACCCACTTGGATGGAGAATCCTTTCCTTGCCAGTACTGTTCAAAGAACTTTAGATTTAAGGCTACTCTTAAGGCGCACATAAGAACCCATAACGCTGAAAAGCCCTATGAGTGTTCCCACTGCTCGAAGTCTTTTGCTCAGCAGTCCACACTGCAATCGCACGAAAGGACGCACACTGGCGAACGCCCCTTCAAGTGCTCCCAGTGCGCCAAGACCTTTATTAAATCATCTGATCTTAAGCGACATATTCGGACACATGGAGGACAACGACCTTACAAGTGCACCAAGTGCTCGAAAACCTTCACGAGAAAATTTCATCTGGAAAACCATCTTCGCTCTCACACGGGTGAACGACCCTTTCAGTGTTCCCAGTGTTCAAAGTCCTTTGCTTTAAAGCAGCATCTCAAAGAACACGTCCGCATTCATTCGGGGGAACGTCCTTTTCAGTGTTCTCAGTGTTCCAAGTCTTTTGGTACCAGGACCACCCTACGAGAACACAACCTGGTGCACAGTAAGGAGAGGTCCTTCAAGTGCCCCCACTGTTTTAGTTCCTTTAAGCAAAGAAGAACTCTTGGAAGACATATCCTCCAGCGTCATCAATAAGAATTAGTTTAAGATCAACTTAATTTTTGTTTTCAATATATACAGTTTTGTATTCTTATGTAATAATAGGATTTAAAAACGAATTTTTTAAATACATATATGTATACATTTCTAAAATTTGTACTTTGAAAGTGTTTTGATTACTTATTGCTTATATTCTAATAAAAGCTACTGGATTAATTGAATCCAGACTTTTCGTTCTCACGCTGTCATCACTGGCGGTTGCTCGCATCTCTATAGCCCAGCTGTTCAGCTGTCAGCTGATGAATGTTTGGGTGGAATCGGCCTACAGAATTCTAGCAAAACAAAGCCACGGAAAACCGAAGTAAGATGAACAATGATAACCCGAATATAATTTTCAATCCCCTGATCAGCTGCATCCAGAAGGTGGTGCTTTATGAGACGCGAGCGGTGAGTAATCCCCGCCAGCAGAATTTTTCCGTGACTAAACTTGTGCTATTCAGCGCCTGTATTTGGTGGGCAGCAACAACCGGGAGACACGGTTTCGTTTGCTCACCATCGACCGACTGGCCCACAACCGGCTGAGTATCGAGGAGAATGCTAACGAGTTCAACAGCCTGGAGATCCGGCGCTTTGTGGCCTCCCTCACGGGTTCGCCCAAGGTAACATCCGCCTACGGAGTCCTGGGATTCGTGCGTTTCCTCGAGGGATATTACTTGCTACTGGTGACCAAACGCAAATGCTGCGCCCACATCGGCCGTCACCTGGTGTACACCATAAAGGACACGGTGATGGTGCGCGTGAACGAGGTCACCTCGCAGCGTCCACCGCACCCGCACGAGGATCGTTACAAGCGGATGTTCCAGAACATCGACCTGCGCAGCAACTTTTATTTTTCCTACTCTTATGACCTGACCCGAACGCTGCAGTACAATGAGTCGGCGCCTCGTTTCGTGGGCGCCAAGGTGGACTTGGATCGTGACGAACCCCTGCCCGACTGGAACAAGCTAACCAACAACGTAGCCAAGGCCCATGAGCGAGTGGATTACGCCTTTCGCAGCGATTCCCGCAAACGATTCGTGTGGAACGCCTACCTGCTGCAGCCCATGGAAGGTATCATGTTGAAGGATTGGCTTCTGGAGATCACGCATGGCTTTGTCAGCCAATCTTGCATTAGCATCTTTGGGCGTCACGTTAACGTCTGCCTGGTAGCCCGACGAAGTTCACGATTTGCAGGCACACGGTTCCTAAAGCGCGGAGCCAACTTTCAGGGTGACGTGGCCAACGAGGTGGAGACGGAGCAGATCGTCAGCGATGGGCAAAGGATGTGCGCGTTCACCCAGATGCGGGGCTCTATACCGTCGCACTGGTCTCAAGATATCAGTAAGATGGTGCCCAAGCCGCAGATTCAGCTGGATATATTTGATCCATATGCACAGACCCCGTCGCTCCACTTCGAACGCTTGCTATTTCACTATGGTGCCCCGCTTATCATGCTCAATCTGGTGAAGAAGCGGGAGCGCCGTAAGCACGAGTCGATTATCTCCAAGGAGCTGGAGTACAGCATTCGCTATCTCAACCAGTTCCTGCCGCCGGCCCACCGTATGAAGCACATACACTTCGATATGGCGCGGCAGAGTCGACTCAGTGGCGGCAACGTCATGGAGCAACTCGCCATACACGCAGAGAGCATTGTCCAGATGACGGGAATGTTCTTCAAGGCGGCGGGCAGTGATCCGGGCTTGCAGACTGGGATTGTGCGCACCAACTGTGTGGACTGCCTGGATCGCACCAATTCTGCGCAGTTTGCTATTGGAAAATGCGCTTTGGGACATCAACTGGAACGTTTGGGCTTCGTTAAATCCGCCAAGCTGGAGTTCGACTCGGATTGCGTAACAATGCTGGAAAACCTGTATGAGGAGCACGGCGACACACTAGCCCTGCAGTACGGCGGCTCGCAACTGGTCCACAGGATCAAGACCTACCGAAAGACAGCTCCATGGGGCTCCCAGGGCAGCGATGTGATGCAGACCCTTAGCCGCTACTACAGCAACACGTTCAGCGATACCGAAAAGCAGCACAGCATTAATATTTTTTTGGGCATTTACAAGCCCAGTCTAACAAAGCGTGAGTGTTAATCCCCTTTTGAACCTTTATAGTACTATAATAATTTTTCTCTTAGAGGGCCAACCCATCTGGGAGCTGCAGACGGACTACGATATGCACAACGCGTTCGTGCCCAGAACGAACAGCAAACCCCTCACCGACTGGGTGCGCCACAAGGTCCGCGAATGCCTGCCCCACTCGTGTGCCGACTCCAACAAACTGGTCAGGGAGCTGTTTCGCGTGCATAGCAGCGGCCTGGAAATGATCGATGCCTACTCCAACTACCACCTGTCGTTTAAGTGGACTGACCTCAGCGAGCACATCTCTTTCGAGATCAGTCAACTGGCACTGCGATATATGCCCACATTCCGAACGAATTATAGTCCATTCCAGCGTCAGATCCAGAACTCGAGAAAGGCTCGTCAGAATCCTTCGATGACCGGGCAGAGCTCAACGGGATCCATGAACAGTAACTCCTCCAGTTCCAGCGAGGGCGATGACAGCTCCAGCGATGAGGAATTGAGTGCTAGCTTTGCCGAAAAGGAGGCCAACCAGACGGAATCGGCGGAGCCGGCCGCCTTTACTCTGGCTTCCGGACTGCCGTCAATGGAGGAAATTTACGGGGTTACCATCAGTCCGCCCTCCAAGCAGAGTATGGCAGTATACAAAAAGTACGTCCAGATGGGCAAGCTGTCCAGCGGGGGCACTAGACCCGCCCAGACAGCCGTAGCTCAGCGGGATCAGGAACTGGCGAAGATCATGAGAGGCATAACGCTGCGTCCCCTTAGTGACTATGGCACTGACTCCTATCTCAGCGTGCGTCCTCCAGTCGTCCCTCGCAAGAGTCAGCTCATCTATGCCGAGTACTGCCGCTCTAGAAGCACCTTCAACGCCGTGCCCAAGTTAGAAGAATTCGATGTACTCTATCAATATGTGCAAAAGCTATAGATTATTGTCATAGATATTTATTGTCACCAGATATTTTGTTTATTGTTCTCAACATGTATTACAGATATTATTAAACATTATAATATAAAACAAGAACGGACTACCCGAAAATTGATGACAGAGCTTTAAAGCTAAACTCACAAGCGGTACAGAATCAGACGGACAGACGAAAATAGCTATAACAACTCGCCTGGTGATGCTGATCAGAATGGCAATACCCTCTGGAAGGGTATAATAAAATGAATCACTTTCTAATGAGGTAATAAACCTTAAACTAAACCTATATTAAACAGTTTAAGATTCTAAAAGGTTAAAACCAAAGACCAATATAATATATTATATATTGGTCTTTGTTAAAACCAAGTCAAATGCGTTTTGACAAAGAAAATCATATATTTCCAGAGTTCCTAGACTTTAGTTATTTTTAAATGATGTATTATTTATTATTATTTGAATTTCAATCTTAATTGATGAATTAAGATATTTAGAAATGAACCAATAGATAGAAAAAACAATTTTTATCCATCGACTCGTACTACAATTTATTTAAATACTTTAATTTCTGCTGGTAACTTACAAAAATGATTCGTTAAAAATACTCAAAAAAGGCTATTGCTGGAAGAGGTTTCCAAGTAACAGCTATTGGCCACTCGGTCCACTTGCCTCCCCATGGGGCTTTGAGTGATAATGGTCCGCGGAGGAGGAGGCGTGCATGGCATTGTACCCGGACTTCTGTCCGAGATGGAGCATGTGGCTGTTGGTCGGCTTGTAGACTGTGGCTAGTTCCTGGGCCAACATGAACTGCTCCTGCTCTGGAAAGTCGTGTTCGCAGTGGTGTTCGCCGCAGATCTTGCACTCGTAGATGTTCGGCCTCAGCGTGTTCCGGATGCGCTGGAGAAGGAGGTGTATATAAATATACCATTAATAAAAGGCCAGCTCCAACTTACTTCCCAAAAGGTGTCACCACTGGACCGCAGGAAGTTGATCACCGCATAGCCTGGGATGCAGATTAGCGAGAAGGAGGCGAACATCCAGCCTATTCCATAGGCCCAGTCCGGATATGTATAGCGTCCATTGTGGTAGGTGGGCTCGTGGTAGTTGATCAGACTCAGCACCCAGATGGCCTGCAATTATGCAATCCCATTTTTAGGATTATGATTTAACGTACAAAAGCCTTAAGATCACTTACGAAGAGGAGACAAGGTCCCAGCACGAGCCAGCAGGACCTGAGATATAGCGAAGGCGCCTTTCCGGTCATCTGCTTGACATTCTTCGACAGTCTTCCGGTGCCGTAGAACCAGGCAATGGCGATCATTTGGCAGAAGGCCAGGAACATGATCGTTACGGAGGCGGCATAGTGATCCATCAGCTGGAAGTAGTAGATGCCGCCTTGGATGATATTTGGCATCCCGAACAGACACGAGATAACGCACACGAACAGGACCACGATTTCGTGATAGCCCAAATGGCGTTTGATCCATCGCGGGAACCCATCCTGTATGGACGTCACCACCACCTCCACGATGGCAAACTGTGAGTTAAGACCCAGGCAGAGGAGCATGAAGAAGAACATGACCGCCCAGAGCTGAGCATATGGCATCTTGGCCATCGCCTGGGGATACACCACGAAGATCATGCCCGGTCCATCACCGATGACGTCTCGCACATTGGTGTTCTGCTCCAGCGCCAGGTTTCCCAGCGTGGAGAAGGCAAAGATGCCCACCAGCAGGCTAGTGATCATATTCACCGCACTCACCGCCACCGTATCTCGCAGTATATTATTGTTGTACTTGTTGTAGCTGGCAAAGGAGATCATGGATCCAAAGGTGATGCCCAGCGAGTTGAAATTCTGCGAGGCGGCATTGATCCACACGTTGGCGTTTTTCAGCTCCGACCACTTGGGCCGGAAGAAGAAGCGCAGACCCTCGGCTGCTCCGTCCAGGGTCACCGCCCGCACCATTAGGATGATGATCAGCACGAACGGAAAAGTGGCCGTGAAGTAGCGCACCTTCGCCGACGACTTGATAGACTTCCACGTGGCGAAGTAGACCATCAGCCAGGCGCAGATCAGGCAGGCGAACAGCTCCCAGCGCATCATGCCCGGATATTCCAGACCACCGCTTATCTGAAGCACCTTGTTTCTGGATAAGAAGAGTATTGACAACGATTTCAATATAATTGATTATACCAGTTTTGTTTAAAGGCTTACAAAGACTCCAGAAAATTGTATTGAGAGTAATCATTAGAGATATAAAATTGAACTTACTCGAAGAATTCCTCAGAGGGAGTGCGGGATGTGTCCGGTGCACTGGCATTGCGCTGCGGCACCCAGCAATCTGGTGTGTTCCATCTGAAAAAGACCACCTCACGTTAGCGGGAACCAAATTTTTATATATTTCTAGTCACACCTATTGCTGCAGTCGACCCAGGGCATCTCCGTCTTGAACGACGTGAAGAAGTAGTAGATGGAGTAGCCTATGATGACGCTGTAGTAGGTGGACATGAGAAACGAGACGACCACGCTGGCGAGTCCAGCTCCTGCAGAGGAGACAATAATTATTGATAAGTAATCTGACTCATCTAAACCAAAACCAGATATGTCGGGGAACTCTAGTTGCAGCTCTACATTAAGGAGATACATGGCAGTTGCATTGAGTTGAGCATACAACAAATTAGCCTTAATTAGGCCAGATGAAAGTCGGACCGGTTTTGGAATGGAATCACATGTCTAGACTGGCACTCATCTGCATAATTGGCCATGTGTCGGCCACATACGGCGACAATTGGATCCGTTCGAAGTCGCCCGCGAATCTTGGTTAAATAGTTTTACACGTTATTAATATTTATTAGCTTGGTCGCGTGGGCGTGGCTTGTTTGCAAAATATTGACAATAATTAAGCGTTTGGCAATGGCAAAAACAGCGAAATGCATTGTAAAGTTTTGTTTTTGCTAGATTCACGGTTGTAATGACAGCCCTAGCCTACGAACCAGGGGAGGGGGTCGAGATAGTGGTGGTTGGATGGGGGAATTTTTCCCGGCGTTGCCTTCGGGTTTTCACGCCACCTCCATAACAATGACCCAGCTAATTAGCTTCCGCCCGTATGCAAGTGGAGCATCGCACGGTTTACGGGTTCTAGACGCACACTCGGTGTAAATCAGAACGCAAAATAGAGCTCGTCAAGCTGGCTAAATATTTGCCCGACCTTGGCCATGGACTTGGCCAAAACAGCGAAACTATTTTCTGTTTGTCATGGTAGTTGGGCAAGCCATGTTTCCCATTGTTTGACTTGGGGGGTTTCTAAAGTTATGGAAAGCGTGACACATTTACACAAGTGACGCAATAAATTTTATTTAAAAAGGGCAGTTTTGAACATAGAGAATAAACTTACTCATTCTATTATATTTTATTAGTTTTGATTTATATGGCTTTTTAATCAAACTCATATATAATAGGTCGTATGAGCAATAATAAGGCGCATACGACCTGTTGTCAATTTATAGATTTTAAGGAATACTTAACATATTCTAAAAAACCCTAATTTTATTTAGTTTTAAGATTTATAAATTTGATTTAGATCCCAATATACGTTCTTTTGGAACTTACCCTTAAACAGCGGACACAGTTGACCCAATGCCCCGATGGGTCCTCGACCGGTGTACTGGCCCACAGACAGCTCCATGAACAGCAGCGGAATGCTGCATATGAACAGTATTATGCAATAAGGTACTAGAAAAACACCTGTAAACGAGGAACAGCAAAAAATGTATGTACGTGTAGCCATGGACGAGAGCAGCTAGGCAAATAAATTAAATTAATTATAAATATTTGACATAAACAAATGCAAATTGCATAAGGCTTCTGTCTATCGCTCCGCGCGTCATTACCAGGAGGTCGTGTGCCAGTTTTCCCCAGCCAGCAACCAGCTCATTACGATTCCCATTCCCCCCGAGAAAAATGAGGAATGTAAATGGGGGCCCCAGCTCCGAGTCTCCAAGTCTCCAAGTGCAAATGAAGATGGACGCAGGCCTCCGAGCTCGCGTGATAGAGACACCGTCGAAATGATGACACTGACCGCTCTATTCTGTGTCGCTGCTCTGAGCTCAAACAAATTTTAATTTATGACTTTTAAACGCTTCAGCGGAAATGCCGCTTAAAGCGCAAAATTGTCAAATGTTTTTAGAGCACATAAAACAAACAAAAATATCTTCCCGGTGCCGTCGCACGAAATCAAAGTAACTATCTCTATATCTGCCTTATCGCATGTGCAGGCTTTTGGCGGCACTCTTAGTCACTTGTTGGACTCTCACGAGGGACTTCCGTTAAGCCTTCCCCGGGGAAGGCCTGACATTCTGTGGGAATCTAGCGATTGCCTACGACTGACCTCTATTTTTAATTTTCAATTGAATCGAAGATCTTTTTTAAAGGCTCTGATAAAGGTAAAAATAGTTTTCGTGTAGGTTTAAGTTGGGTTAATTTATTACTTCTTACTCTATTGGCTAACAGTATTATTAAAATTGGAAACATTTCTCACCTCGACACGGCAATAAAGCAACAAATAAAATTTCCCATTTAGTCGTTCTTTGAAATCGATGAAAACCATCCCAATTAACTTTCTTATCTTAAATGTTTCTTATTTTAAGTAATTATAAAAAATTCCCCACTTACCACCGCCACTTTTGTAGCACATGTAGGGAAAACGCCAGACATTTCCCAGGCCCACCGAGTATCCTATGCAGGCCAGGACGAACTGCATCTTGTTGGCCCAGTGCTGCTGGCGCGGCTTCAGGTGAGCAGTCTCGTCGGACATGTCCAAGTAGCTGTCATCGTCATCGATGCCCAAAGGCCTGAAAAGGGGAAAGAGTTTAAAAATAACAAAAGCACACAATCTGATTCTCCCCCCAGAGGCACTGCATCACGATTAGTTGATGCGTCAAATGGCTTAATTGCAGTAATCACATGGTGGGACGAGATCAAAAGTGGGGGCTGGCCATTCCATTGGAGGTGCCAACTGGCGGTGCATTGTGCCGGAGAATCTGATCTGGGGCTGTCATGTCATGGGTGGCTGCCGAATGGGGTGCGACGTGGTGGAGGTGTCACGTATTAAACAGCCGTTCGTGTCGCCTTTTCCCCATTTCCCATTTGTTTGTTTTGATTAAATCAGGGAAATATTAAAAATATACAGCTTATGTCGCATGTCGAATTAATCCGTAAGGACCAGGTGCTTTTAAAAATATATGATGAAAATTCAGGGCAGTGCCCTTGAATTTTACTCAACGTGCATTATAGCATTGTCAAATTTAATAAGGTTTGAAGTAATACCTTTAAAGTCAATTAAATTTTCTATATTAGTTTCGTTGGCTAAACTATTTAAGCTTGGATATGAATATCGCAAAAAAAAAGAATGTAAGAAATGTCATCTAGCTTTTAAATTTTCTGTATAGAATGACTAGCGGATTAAATAATAAGTTTTATTTTGTAATTGCAACGTTTGGAAGAGATGAAAACTAAATAAATAAAAAAATAATAACTATTTCGCAGAAATTCATGGCATATCAACACTTTCTAGGTAGCACAGCAGCACTATATATAGGTAAGTATTAAAAATATTGATATATTTACTATCCTTTATGGAGTGGTGCTAAGTCGGGTATAAACAGTCCATTTAACCATTAAATAATCGTTCATGTTTAATCAGCGTTCGACCGCTAATGTTCAGTGCAAATAAGTCATTCGATCATACTCAAATTGAACAGACATGGCCTGATTCGAGAAGTTATGCAATTGAAGTTTTTCAGACAGATTCTTACACTTTGGCCACCCGATTGAAACGGTAAAAGGACTGCTCCGAGTGCTTCGAGGACTGGGCATCGTAATCCTGGCGGTTCGGCATCTCGAATATCGCAAACTCCTTCGGTCTAAACTACAGTTACTAGAGTTACTTATGATGCTTCCTTATATCAAGTTATCCAAGCGGCCATCACTGGATGCCAATGATACGTGGGACAGGATTCTGGGAGGAAGACACTGGGAATGGGAACTGAACAGCTTGTGGGCTAGCGCGCTACTGAATACGGATTCGGCTATTTTCCGCTGGGTTTCGGCCTGCAATCTCGCCGTTTATGGAGCGCACAATGGGGAGTGGTAATTGCTCTGGTCAACACAAACACTACTTTTCAAATCTATCTATTGATCTCGTTAAGGAACGCTGCTTAAAAATAGCTGATCCGCGATCGGCACGTTTCGGGCCCGTTGGCAATCATGTGGCCCCCGCTCCCAAAGATGCCACAAGGGTGTTAAAATCGCCTGTTTGCCAAATCCCCAACACTGGCTTTCTATGCTTAGGTGCCAAATGCTGGCCAAATTTGCCACATATGTTAGACCGTTTTATCGGCACCCCTTTGTCAAGCTAATGGCCCTAAGTATACACAGAGAAAATTTGATTTAAAATTAGTTATCAGTGAAAATTCTCTGATGCTCAGTTTTGGTTTCTGAATAGGCACTTAAAAGGTTGTTGATCTTTTTAAAAAAAATGTACAATATTTTCGTCTTAAGTTAAATTATTCTCAGCAACATCATCGACTTATTCTTAAAATTTTGCGGTTACGTTTTTATAATTCTATAATTTTTAGATATTACTTACGGCGGAGTCTGCGGGTTGACCATGTCGAACAGTTCGTTGGCGGTGGTGGGCACTCGCCGGATGACCAGCTTGCGTCCGTCCGTGGAGCCAATGCCTATGGAGGCCAGCGAGCGAACGGAGGTCACATCGGAGTAGATCTGGTTGCCGGCCAGGTCGTGAAACTGATAGGAACTGCCGCTCAGCGAGGCCTGTGGTTGCATGTAGAGCGGATTGGGGGCCTGTAATCCGGAAGTAGCCATCGATATGCCTCCGACCAGATTGCCGCTGCTGTCGCTCAGACCCGGAAGGTAACCTGCATGGGATTTCGCAAAACATTTCAATAATAATTACAGGTGAAAAGATAATCCCAAAGACAATTAGGTTGCAATAAGACAAAAGATTTAGATAAAGGTAATGAGCCAATAAATAAATTGAATTTCTATACCTACTGAATTTATTACAGAAATAATAGATTTAATGGGACACTAATTAGTTAATCTCTTTTTTTTTTTAACCAGCATTATAAGTAATTCGGCATTTTTTTAAATTTTTCCTAAGTGTTTTGGATTTAAAATTTGCAATACCCTGCTAAAGAGTATAACAATTATTCATGTCAATATTTGAAAACCGCCAAGCAAAATAGATTTGGACAAGTTTTTACTCTACATTGATAGGTTTTTAAGTTAGTTATTATGGGCATTAAAAGTGGTACAACCGCTCAGATAATCATAAAAAAAAACTTTTCATGAAATTAAGTGTTATTCATGAAATTTGTTTTATAACAATATTATTATGAATAGATAAACTACCGTTTTAGTTTATGGGAATAAATCACCAACAGAGTTGAAAAATAAATATATTAAAGCACTTGTCTATTTTTGTTATGGGCTTAGATCTTTTATGTTTACTGAACTTACTTTGTTTTTTTAGTCACTTTCCATATTAAACATTCGCTATAAAGTAATGATGTACTTAAGAGCTAGACATTTAATTATATGTAGGACAACATTTTCAAAAGCCTTTTCAAGTGCAAGTAATTAAAAGATTTAGAGGGGCTTCCAAAGCAAAGCAATTGAGTACGAGCAATTACATATAAGTATTTGTAAACTAAATATGCGCTTGCGGGGAGTGGAAAGTGGGTTGTGAGGGTCACCAACCTGAGACCACGGAGCGCATGCTGCTGTGGTGACTGCCAATCCGAGATCGCAGCTCCATGCTGAGCGGCGAGATGGCCACCGAATCTCCGGACATGGTGGTGGTGGTGGTGCAGGTCAATGTGGCGGGTGTGGGTGAGATGGCGGGCACGGGAGCAGGAGTAGGATTCTGAGCGGCCTGACCATCGCAGTCATCGATGGTGAAGGTCACCGTGGAGGTGGATCCCGCCGCTGTTGGTGGCTGCGTCTGCACCTGTCCTGGTAGTAATACCTCCGAACTGGGCCGGGACTTCACCGAGGTCTGACGATTGGGCGGTTGCTTGTGCAAAGCCGCCATGGCCGTCAACGCGGTAGTCGAGCTGGTCTGGCGGAAGGGCAGTGGTCCTGGTCCTGCACCCGTTCCCGGCGGTGTTCCCGGCGTGGCCGGGATGATGATAAACTTGTGAGTCCGCGACGAAGGCGATCGGATGAGCCGCGACTGCTCATCGCCTTCGTAGCAACTCTCGGCACCACTGTCAGAAAGTTGGCTGTGCCGCAATGGAGCCAATCCACTGGGCGGTGGAGCACGACTGGTAACCACCTGGTCAGGTGTGGTGGTCGGCATCTGCCTGGCATTTTTATTGTCCGTCATTTGGAAGTCTGAGAGGGAAGGCCTCTCTGCGGAAAATTCGTGTTGCTGTTGTCACTGTGTTGCAGGTTGCTAGTTGCTGGTTGCTAGTTGATGGTTGCTGGTTGCTATTTGCAGGTCGCTCTATCATAACATCATGTTTAATGCGATCTGTTGTTGGTTTTTGCACGGGTTCGCTGAGGCTGGGACTGCTTTCATATCTATCATTTTTAATGTTCGCAATCTGCGATTGCGAGTACTGGCTGACACAATTTTAAATCACATTTAAACCTTGAATTGCACAATGTTGTTATTGTTTGCCGCGTGAGTTTAAGCTTTTAAATTTAAATAAACTAAATCATGTGAAAGCCAGCACGAGTTATCTTTATTTGACTTAATAGGGCTGATTACTTTCTTGAAGTTTCGCTTTAAAACTTAACAAAATAAGGGACACTATTTGTACCGATTTTAAAATATTTTTCATTGTTTTAGTTGTACTCTAATTATTTTGTTTTGTAATGTACTAAGTCTTGTTGTTTTATTTCCCTAGAAAATTGTTATCACTTTCTCGAGAATTCACTTTCGCAACTTATTGTGGTTCCATATAAAAAGTACGAGATTTATTTTTTAAGTGGAGAATTTTTATGACAACTTAATATATTTTTTCATATTTGTTTATATAAATAAACAAACTGAAGTTTTGTCCCATTTTTATTTTATTTTATCACCGACGCAGATAAACCCGCGCACGAGCTTTTCAGGCACACACTGGTACTCAGGTACAGATACCACTTGACTCGACAGAAACAAATTTGTATCTTATCGGCGGACTGGTCCTAAAAGGTTGCCCCGCCCCCCTCCGCCCCTCTCTTGGCCACCTTCTTGGACAACGTTTCTCGAACTGCTTTCGTTTTGATGACTACGAATGACGCTTTTACCCATTTTGGGCTCTTTTCCAACAATATGGATTTGAAAGTTTTCGCGTATACAAAAAAGCGGAGGCACTACGTCATATTCATGCGATTTGCTCCAGTGACTTTTCGGTCACGACCGGGCACCAAGGGTCAACGAGTTCGCAGAGAATGGCTCAGCTATGCAGTAATTAATAATTACGCATCTTGGCGTATATCTATATCATATATCAAGTGTTCGGCACGCTAGGAGGTTTCGTTGTAATATGAAAATCAGCCAGACTCAAGTAGTAAAAATGTAAATTTCTTACACAGCGCGAGGCACGAATAAAAACCGATTTAACTAAGCTTGAGCAAATATTCCAATAGCGATGGGGTACATGTTTGATAATAATATTTACATAACTAAGTATGAGTAGTAAGCTTCTTAAAATATCATCTATTGGCTTTTTGAGGCTATTACTGAATTTCTCCAAAAACCTGATTGATTACTTTTACCGGTCAATAAATCATTCATGGTGCGATGTGTTTACTTAATTGGTTTCCCTGTTGGAAATAGCCATGAGAAATGTTTTGGTAATTGCTTACTTGAGCTCTAACAATGGGAGTCACAGAGTGACATCGTATAAGACACTTATACTTTATTGTAAGTCGTAAACTGTATATACAAAGCTGCGGCACCATTAAACAGGTGTTTTATTCCGGGCTCAATTCTCCCCTTGTAGCGGACTGGACTATAAAACAAAATTAGCACTCCAACTTGTTAATGAAAGCTGTGCCCATCTAGTGCGAATTATTCCATTATACAATATTTATGTTTGCCCAGTTGCTGCCCCAAACAAACAGCCATTAAATGCTGATTTTATTGATTCTCTTTGATGCACTAAAAAACCAAACAAAACAAAAATATTTATGGCCAGCGATAATATTTAACGTCTAAACCGAAAGATAATCACACACTTTAATTATGATAATCAGGGCGACAGCAATTGACGCTAATAATGGTAATTTCATTCATTTTGCCAGCTTTGCATGGCATTTGATTCACTTTTTCCTGCAGTTTAATTTAATTTTGTGTGTGGCACTTTATTCATGTGCCGAACAAAGCCTTATTTCAATCATAATACTCATAATAACATAATCAACGCACATTAAATTACCCGACAACGGCAATCGGCCGGATCAAGATAACGCCGCGTATACTTGATACGCGATGCGAGTGCCAGCGATTGCAGGTCGGGGTGTTCAACTTTCCGTATTTCACCGGGAAGACCGTAGACGACACGCCGCACTTTCGACAACTTAATGGCCCCGGCGTAGTCGCGTTGAATTTTGGATTAGCCGTCGATCCATGCAAGAAAATGCCCCGAAAACGTGCCAACACGCGCGCTGTCAAATGTCAACTGATCCAATCCACGTTCGCGAATATCGTTTACACTTGCGACTGCTGCGGCACACCACAAACCCGATCCGCTCTCGCTCTCTATGGGCTTACCTATAGATATATTTCTTCGCTCTCCCCATATCTGGCCCGACCACTCGCCTGGAGAGCCAGTGCTATTAGTGGGGACTGTGGTGGATGGATGGCGGGCAAGAAGTACTACGGCTTGGGGCAAGCGGGTTGGGCTTGTTTTCCGTCCCAAAAATGCTGGGATATTAATTCAGATTATATGATCAGCACCAAGAAGAAGCTACAATTTTCGTATATAAGTATGCCTGCTTGATGAGCTAAATGGCCAGATTCAAGTCAAGTCCAATTGAAATGCTGGAGGAATATTTAATTTAATTATCAAGTGACACCCGCCATGCACAATCAACCTGTATTTGTTTATTTATATTTATTTATTTATTAGTTTACATAAGCGATTACAATTATTTTCGTTTCTCGTTTTTCCTTTTTAAATACATTTCTTTATAAGTACAATTTAACTATTGTTTTCTTTTTACAATAAGATCGGTTCTTATTCTTTATTATTTCCCCTTTTATATTTGCTGCCAGTGCAAAAAGTTTTGTCTATGTTCATTGTAACTCTAGTTAGGGTCAGATTTCTAAAGCGGCTTTTGTAAAGAAAAATAAAAGTGTTTGGTAATTGTGAACGAGGCGGTTGCTGAATTTGTGCACTTCTTTAAGTATTCTATGGTTATGGAATTAAGAAAATAATTTTATGCCTGGCTTGGTTAAGGTTAGGCTGTGATTTAGTTCGGATTTGAGAGTCAACGTGTAGAAACCTATACACAATAATGCGCTACTAAAAATACCATAGAGTTTGCCTGTGTATTATTTACAAATTCTGTCTCTTTGTGTACGTGTCTGAGTGCGAGTTTATTTTGTATGGTATTTTACTATAAAGAAAATTCTGTTTCTTCTTAAAGTAGTGACTATACATTTTGTTTACGTTTAATAATATTAATTTAAAACTTCATTTTTAATAATTTATTTATCCAGGCCCGATCCCGCAAACCCCCAACTATCATCGCATCAGGAAAAGACAGGCTCTGTAAAACAGGCGCCGGAAACGGAAATTCGCTGCATAGTTTCCGGCGCGTTGACAGTGACAAGCTGTTCCCCATGGAGAAGGAAAGGGGCGGTGCTGGGGCGCTGGTTCGTTGCCTTTTTAAGTACTCTCTATACTTTTGTCTCTACATATTAGTAAGTTAGTGGAAGTATCTCTTTTGCATTAAAAACAATCACAACAATTTAATATTAATTGACTAAAAAACTACAAAAATAATGGTTAATCATAGTAGAGTGTAGTACAAGTAAGTGGTCGAGGGACAGTGGTCAAAATCAAATCCTCCATTAGTCGTTGTCGATTAAAATTAAAACAAACCTAGTATTTCCTATGCAATAGATAAGTATCTTTTGTGCGCTGATGACGCCTCAGTGGCAGTTATAGTTCTGTTCCCTCTTCTTCCGATTGAGTTGGTGCCTGAATCTGGCTGGGACTGTTCCCACGTGCTAAAAGCTGGTTAGAGTATCTATGTTCTTCGGTGTGTGTGTGTGTGTTTTAACTCTTGAGCTTGTGTACAATCCAACTGAGACAATCGTTGGCATATTGTCCAGTGGTTATATATGATGCACGCGGACTAAAGTCCCATCGATGGGGCCCAACGATCTCTTACATACTGCTGGAGAGTATTCTGGGGTGCATTGTTCGGTCTTGTTGGAAATTAAAGGCAGTTTTCAATTTTAACGGGCGAGTTGAGTTCTAAATTACAGGAAGTAGTTGCAGTTGCGTGTGCGTGTGTCTGTGCTATAATACAAAGTGTCGTTGCTACTACCCACACCCTAAATATTTATAGGAAGTCTTTAGTTTAATATATAACAGTATTAATATTGATACGCGACTAATGAAGAAGTTGTCGTTAAAGGACGAGAATTCGTTTGTAGCTGCACTCTCTATGTGTGAGTTCCCTCACATCTGTTTGGCAGTTTGTGGACCCTATGTGGCAGCGAAACGTACAAACACTACGCGGAATTCTCATGTTAGTAGAAAGGAGAATACTAAACGTTAATACAATTAATAAAATTATTTTCTTACAATGCTACTAAATTACTTTCAAGCATTGTTCATGCGATTTTCGCTTCATTTTTAGCTTTTTACAATAATTCAATAATTCAATAATTCAATCTTTCATAGTTTCGTTTTACGGCCGACATTGTCGAATATACTTTCAGCTCACAAATGTACTTTTGTTTTTCTTTTCTTTTCTTCAATCTTGATTATCTTTCGCGATTTTATCTGTTTTGCATTTTTGCAGAACTTTTTGCACTTGCCTTTCAAATATTCACATAATTTTCATATTCATTCGTTTTTCTTATAGACTAAAGATATAGCTAGGTGTGTTTGTTATGTCAGTGTATCGTTACGTTACGTTTAGGAGATGTAATCCGGCGTTGGCTCGGGCACAGCGTCGGGATTGGCGAACAGCGGGTTGGGGAACTCTGGCGGATGTGGCAGGGGCGCAATGGTCTTGGGCCTCCTCCTGTAGGCCATCAGCCAGCAGGAAACAGCCACGGCCACGGCTACAAGAGCCAGCAGGGCCGTGATGACCAGGGCAATGATCAGTCCCACCATCGACACGCAAATATCCTCGACTCTCTGAGCCGCCGGTTTGACTGTGGATATTACAGAATTTAAAGTTAGTTCGGCTTTTGGGTATTCCTTTTTCATCAAGGAGTACTCACTGTTGGCATCATTCAGGCCTTGACCGCTACGCTTCTCGAATGTCAGAATGGCATTCGACGAAATGGTGATTTCCTCGCGCAGTTGACCCTCCACACCCGAATTCGTGGCAATGGCGGTCGTATCGGTGGAGTTGTCCGCAATGGCGCGGCGACGTCGCCCGAAGGCGTTGTAGCCACCACAGTTGACAGGCTGGCAGCGTCCAAAGCAGACTCGTATGTTGCACTGGAAGCGGATGTTGTCGCTCGATGGGAACTTAAAAGCATTGAAACTGGCCAGCAAGCTGTTTGTATCCGGATTGTACTCCCAGTTTCCGAAAATACTGGTATCCGTGGCACAGCCATTCTCATCCGTGACCAGATATTCGTTCTGCACATTGTCCTCCATCGTTTTGGCAATGCAAGAGCGGGCAAAGCCTCCATAAATGGCTGTTAATAAATTATAGAGATTAATGTATAATACATTAATAAAAGATAATATTCTTACTGGCTGGCTCCACATCCACTTGCAATTTGAGATTGTCACCGATCTCAGCCGAATTGATCTCCTCGCCCTCGTTGGTAATGATGCGCATCTGGCAGATGGGCGGTGGTCCTGTGTTGGCAATTGTTCCGGCCGTTGTCAGCATGGATACGTTGAATCCTAAGGTCACATTCTTCTCGCCAGTCTGGTAGACACACTTGATGTTGTACGCCTGGGCCTTGTAGGTGACCAGCTTGGGATGCTTTTGGATGACCAGTACGAAACTGGCCACATCCTTCACCGCCTGCATGCCGCAGCTGCCGAAGTGGACGCGGAAGATCTCGGTACGGGGAACAGTCTCCCCAGCAAGGTTGACCACCCGCCGGCACTCCTCGTCCTTGCTGTGGCCCTTCACGTACAGAACTCCATTGAATCCTGGCTCCGTGATGTGGATCTCCACTTGGACGCCATCAGCAAGACAACTGACCACCATATCGGGTCGTGGGAAATCGGTCCGGAAGTTGGTGTGGTTGCAGTGCAGCTCCGGATTGCCCGTGTAACCAGTGATGCACTGGCACTGGGCTCGGTGATTCACCGCGTTACAGAAGGCATTCACTCCACACACCTTGGTCAGGCAGGGATCCTCGCAGGTCTTGGTGTCCAGATTACAGAATCGGTTATCGGCGCACTGATCGTTGCTCGTGCACTCTGGCGGCTCCTCCGGTTGGCATTCACCACGGGGAGTAAGGCGGTAGCCTAGCTCAATGGGACAAGTGCAGCGACCACGCTCGTCGATCACCATTCCACGCTCCAAGGCGCACACACAGTGACCACTCTCGTCGATGCGGAAACCCTGCTCCTCTCGGCATGGGGTGCAGTATTCGTAGATGTCCAAAGCGGTGCCAGGTGGGCAGACACATTGTCCGTCCACATCCCGCACGAAGCCCTTCTCGATGACGCACAGCGATCGCTTGTCGCACTGCACGGCTGGGTTGCCGGTGTACCCCTCAAGGCACTCGCAGATCATGGTCCTTACGGGCAAAGTGTCTCGGACGCTGCAGAAGGCATTGACTCCGCACGGCTGGGTGGCATTGCAGGGATTTACACATTCGCCTCGCAAGCAGGCCCGCTGACTAGGACAATCCGCATCGCTGATGCAAATGGGCACCTGGCGCTCCGTCTCACAGCCGTTTCTTCCGGGCACGGTTCCTGGTGGGCAGGCACACTGTGGTCGGTGCTGGTACACCTTGCACAGCTCGTCCTGGGCACAAATCGCAGTCGTTGTGCAAGGATTATTGCACTTTCCGTTGACGCACGCCTTGTCCGTGGGACATTCATCGTCAGAGCGGCATCCCAATGGAGTACAAGCAATCCTGGCGTTTCCGCCATGTCCTGGGATACATTCGCATACCGCACGATGATCAATGGCTAAGCACTGGGCATTCGATCCGCACTGTTCACCCTGGCAGGCAGGGATGCAAAGCTGATTTCGGCATAGATGGGTTCCCGGGCAGTCGGAGTTAATGCTGCACTCGATCTTGGTGCACTCGAACTCTGCGTTTCCTTCGAATCCTTGGCGACATGTGCACACAGGCTTGTGATCCTTAATTCGGCACTCGGCATTCAAACCGCAGTTGCACGGATTTCGGCAGACACTATTCAGGCAGGACTTATCCGCTGGACAGTCTGAGTCCGAGATGCATCCTCCAACGTCCTTGACTCCCTGTGAAGGTTTGCAGCCTCCCTTTCCTTGGCTGACGTAGCCATCCGGACAGATGCAGAGCATCGTGCGCACCGGGGATGTGGGAGTCACCTCGCAGAGGGCTGGTCGTTGGCATGGTTCCAGCACCAGGCAGGGATCCACACATTGTTCGTTTATGCAGGCCTGGCGGCCAGGACAATCGGTATCCAACTGGCAGATGGGCTGCGGCGGCGGTCGGCAATCCACATATGGATTTCCGAGGAAATCGGCTGGACAACGGCAAACGGCAAGATGATTCTGCGCCCTGCACTCCGCACGCGGGGCACAAGGATTGTGGTACACGCAGGGATTCACGCACTGCTCGTTCTGGCAGGTCTTGTCCGTGGGACAGTCGTTGTTGCTACTGCATCCGATGACGCGGCAACGCTCATAGGGATTTCCTCGATAGCCACTCAAGCAGCGGCACTGCGCCCGGTTCGATTGCACATAGCACTCGGCATTGGGTCCACAGGGATCGTTGATCAGGCACGGGTTGATGCAGTCGCCATTGATGCAGGCCTTGCCCGAATCGCACTCGCCATCCACGCGGCATCCGATGGAGCGGCAGGAGGCATAGGGATTGCCCTCGAATCCATCCTGGCAGCTGCATACGGCGCGATGTTGGGTCACCAGGCAGACGGCGTTGGTTCCGCAGTTGCACGGGTTGCGGCACTGGGCGTGGATGCAAGCCTCCTGGTCGGGACAGTCCTGGTCGCTCTCGCAGCCCGGTTGTCTGGGCGGCACCAGCTTGCGGCACGCTCCACTAGCATCGGGTACCTCGTATTCCGCGCACTCACAGACCATCGTTCTCACTGGAACGCTGTCCAGGGCACTGCACTGGGCAGTTGGGTGGCAGGGCGAGAGCACAGTACATGGGTTCTGGCACTTGTCGTCGATGCAGGCCAGCCCACTGGGGCAATCTCCATCATCTCGGCACACTGGCTCCACAGGTCTGGGCTCACAGTAGCCGTACGGGTTACCCAAGGGCAGTTGGTCCGGACAACGGCAAACAGCGCGATGCTGTAGCGCCTGGCAGATGGCATTCTGGGCACAGGGATTCCTCTGATCACATGGGCTCACACATTCATTGGAGACGCATGCCAGGTTCGAGGCGCAGTCATAGTCCGAGTGGCATTCCAATCGCAGGCAACGCACAAACGGATCACCCTCCAATCCCACGGGACAGCGGCAATTGGCACGATGGTTGCGTCCGAAGCACTCCGCATTCAGGGCACAGGGATCACTTGCCAGGCAGGGATTGATGCACTCACGGTTCAAGCACTGCTTGTCTCCGCTGCACTCGTCATCCGACTGGCAGCCAATCGGCGAGCATCCAAACTGGGCGTTTCCGGAGAATCCGGGCTTGCAGTAGCAGATCGGATGGTGGTTCTTCACCGTGCACTCGGCATTCGGTCCGCAGTTGCAAGGACTCGTGCACTGGGTGTTGATGCAGGCCTCGGTCGCGGGGCAATCGGTGCTGGACTTACAGCCCACGGTTATCACATCGGATGCTGCGAAGATAAAGAACAGATAAGTATTGCAATATTTTAAAGGTGATTTAGCAAGAAAATATATTCCAAATTGAATTCTTAATTACAAAAGATTTTTAAATCTACGTTAATGTTAAGTAGTAACAATGGTTTACAAGCTCAAAACAATTAAAAATATATTTCAAATCACTGAAGGCAATGAGAGGTATTTTAATTTTTACACTTACGTGGCAGGCAGCGTTCTTGTGGGTTGCCGGAATAGCCAGGTGGACAGCGGCAGATAGCCTTGCGCTGCTGCACATGACAGTATGCGCCGATTCCACAGGCATCCGAGGCACAGGGACTCTCGCAGATCTCGTTGCGGCAGATTTGATCTCTAGGACAATCGTCGTTGCGGGAGCAGCCCGGATTGGGAATCCTTGGCCTATCGACTTCCGTCGTGTAGCATTCGATGCGAGCGTTACCTTGGTAGCCCTTGGGGCAATTGCACTGGGCATAGTGATCCCTAGCCGTACACTGGGCATTTACACCACATCTCTCCAATCGACAGGCATCCAGGCAATTTCCATTCATGCAGACCTCGGGATTGGCACACTCTGAGTTGTGCTGACAGCCGGAGACGACCTTGGGTACATTTATGGGCACGCAGTTGCGGGAGATGTCCGTCACCGTATCCCCGGGACACTTGCAGGCCATGGCACGCTTTGGCAAGGTGTCCAACACCGTGCAAGTCTGTTGCGAAGTGCAAACATGGGGAGTGTCACAAGGATTTGCACAACGTTCATTGATGCAGGCCAATTTGGATGGACAATCGGCATCCTGGGTGCACTGAGGCTTGGGCGTCTTCACTAGTATATCGCACTGCACGTGCGGATTGCCCTGGTATCCAGGTCGGCACTCGCACTGCGGCTGATGGCGACGACCCACACAGATGGCATTGAGAGCACAGGTCTCCTGATCGCAAACAGGTCGGCATACGCGATTCAATCGATCGCAGGCCTCGTGATCCGCACAATCCTCATTGTACTGACAATGTCCGGTGATACAGGAGATGAAGGGATTGCCCTGTGTTCCTGTTGGACAGATGCACACAGCCTGGTGGTTCTGCGCCAGGCACTGGGCTCCACTGCCGCAGCGCACTTGTCCGTGGGTGCAGGGATCCACGCAGTTCTCATTCAAGCAGGTCTTGTCATACGGGCAGTCAGCATTGATCTTGCACTCGGCTGGAGGATGGAAGATTATATTGTAATATGCCATTTCAGGGGTGTTGTAAGTACTTACGATTGTAGCATTGAACTTGTGGATCACCACCCCAACCAGCTGGACAGTAGCAAATCGGTCGGGAGTTCTGCACGCGACACTCAGCATTTCCGGCACAAGGATTGGCCTCGGCACAAGGATTCTCGCAGCGTTTATTGATGCAGGCCGTGTTGGGCTCACACTCCGAATCGTGCGTGCAGCCAGTCTTGATTTCAGCTAAAATCATAGTTAATTGTTAGTCGATGTTATCCCATTATAATAATAATAATAAAGATCTATCTTACGTGGCTCGTAGCAGTTGGTGAATGGATCTCCCTGAGTTCTCTCAGGACAGCTGCAAATGGCACGATGGTGTTGGGCCAAACACTGGGCGGTACGGGCACAAGGCGAGAAATCCAGGCAGGGATTGACACAGTTTCCGCCACGACAGGCTTCCGTATCCTGGCACTGATCATGCGACGTACAGCCTTGATCACGCGGGGGTTCTGAGCAATACAATTTTATATTAGCATTGTATTTTTAATAAGAAAATGGTTGCTAAGTGTTTGTGTGCAACAGTTAAGAGTTATAGAGTGCAGTCAAAATATATATATAGGTGCCACTGCTGAGGAGGTGCATCACTATATATGGATTTGTAATTGAAAATATATATTTGTATAAGCACTTTATACATAAACTGATGCTGCAATGAAAAAAGCAAACTCAAAAATAAAGCGTATTTAAATAAGCTGGTTTGAAAAAACTCTTCGGGTTGATTTATTTGATCCGGATGTGTCTTACCTTTGTGACATCCAATGTCGGCCTCACCCACATAACCACGAATACAGCTGCACATCATGGTGCGCAGAGGCAGGGTGTCCACCACTTCGCAGATGGCATTGGCGCCACATGGATGCGATACATCGCACGGGTTCTTGCACTCGCCGCCGAAGCAGGCCAGTTTGCTAGGACACTCGGCATCCATAGTGCAGCCCTCCGGTTGTGTTGGCACTAGGTCACATCTTACGGCCGGGTTTCCACTGAAACCAGCTGGACAACGGCATTGAGCACGATGGTTTTCCACGCGGCACTGGGCTCCAAGGCCGCAGTTGCACGGATCCTCGCATCGTTCATTTCGGCAGGCCAAGTGGAAGGCGCATTCGTCATCCGAACTACACTCTAGACGTTCGCAACGCACCAGAGGATTGCCGCGGTATCCGTCCAGACAATGGCACCTGGCACGGTGATTGAAGTCAGCTCGACAGATGGCTCCCGTTCCACACTGAGTGAATCCGCAAGGATCCACACACTGCTGGTTAACGCAGGCCTCATTGGCGGCACATTCTCCGTCAGATCGGCAGCCTAGAAGGTAGCAGTTCTGCAATGCGTTTCCGGTGTATCCCTCATTGCAGACACACAGTGGTCGGTGGAGCTGGACATGGCAACGCGCCTGTTGGGCGCAGAGGTTCGATTGCTCGCAAGGATTGCGGCAAACCTGGTTGATGCAGGCCTTGTCATTGGTGCAATCTCCATCGCTGATGCACTCTGGCTTGGGCGGTTCCTCCTGTATTTGCCTCAGACATTGGGCGTACGGGGAACCGTAGAACTCCGGCGGACAGCTGCACACAGCCTTGTGGTTGATGGCCCGACAGATCGCGTTGATGCCGCAGGCATTCAGACACGGGTTGCGGCACTTCTGGCTGACACAGGCTCTGTCCCGGGAACAGTCCTCGTTGATCACGCACTCCGGATAACTGCAGGTGGCGGCTCCGTTGTAAACGCGGCAGATTCCATTGCTGCGGCACGGAGACGGCTGGCACGGGTCGACAACCTCAATCTGGCGTAGTTCTTCGCACTGGACGAACGGATTGCCAACCATATTGGCCGGACAACTGCACACCGGGCTGTGGTTGATTGTTTGGCAAACAGCTCCGAACCCACACTCTCCCACGCAGGCATCCCCGCACTTGGAGTTGATGCAGGCTCGATCCTTGGCGCAATCCGAGCTGAGTGTGCACTCGGGGCGACAGCCCTGTGTCTGCGGATTACCAAAGAATCCGGGCAAGCACTCGCACACCGCCTTCTCGTTCTGAACTCGGCAAAGGGAATTGGGTCCACAGGGCGATGGATAGCAAGGTTCCGGGGAAGGAGGTGGAGTCAGCTGACGGGTACACTGGGCAAACGCGTTGCCAATGTATCCCGGCGGACAGGAGCAGATCGGTATATGGTTGTTCATGGTGCAAATGGCCTCCAGACCACAAACTCCCGGACAAGGATCCTGGCACTTGCTGCGGATGCAGGCCTGGTTCGCCGGGCACTCGGAGTTACCCACGCATTCGGGGCGACATCCCTCGTAGGGATTGCCGATGTACTCCAGTTGGCTGCACTCGCAAACGTAGTTCTCGCCTTGGACGCGACACATGGCATTTGTGCCGCATGGCGACGGGTAGCAAGGATTCTTAGGAGTCGGTATGGGCTTGGGTTCATCTGAAATTTAAGTGTTTATATGTTAGGATATAATATGTAAAGGAGAATTCTTAACAGAGGCCCTGCCTATTTACAATATGCAAACTTGTTAGGGGGTGTTTAAATATAAACAGGGAAAACCGGTAAAAGGAGAAGGGGAACTCAGGTAATTATGACCATTTGGGACAGTTCCCATCCTCAATAAGTTTACAACCCCAAAGTTACAGGGGTAAAATGATAAAGAAACACAAGTGAGATTCCTAATTGTAGCGAAATCTTTAAATACCTCTACCTCTTTGTAAGAAATAGTATTAATATAAGTTTAACTTTTATTCAGGAGATCTTACCACGTGGAATGGGCCGGCAAAGTCGGAACGGATCACCAGTCATGCCCACGGGGCACTGACAGTTGGGTGTGTGAAGGATAACCGTACACAGGGCACTCTGGCCACAGCTTCCGGGACAGGGATTGCGACACTTTTGATTCATGCAGACAAGGGTATTGGCACATTCATCGTGGCTATCACACTCAGGTCGACAGTTCGGCGGTGTTCCCTGGAACTCCGGCAGACAGCGGCACTCCGCCTGGTCATTCACATTTCTGCACTGAGAGTTGGGGCCACACGGCGATAGCTGACAAGTATCGCGAACTATTTCGGGTGTCCTGGGAATGGGATTGCACAGAACATAGGCATTTCCAGTGTATCTCGGGATGCACTCGCAATGTGCCCTATGCTGGATTGCTTGGCACACGGCATTTAGGCCACATTTGCCCGGACACGGGTCCACGCACTTGTTGTTGATGCAGGTGTGCACTTGGGCGCAATCGGAGCTGGAGTAGCACTCCAGTCGGCAATTGGGCGGCTGACCGAAGTATCCGGCCAGGCAGGAGCAGATGGCATTGCCATTCCTTTCCTGGCACTGGGCATTGGAGCCGCACGGCGAGGTCTGGCAGGGATTGGGCGTCAGTGGTGGAGGATCATCGCGTATTGGCAAGCATGAGACAAACGCATTGCCCGTCATCCGCTCGGGACAGTGACACATGGCGATGTGATTGACGGCATCGCAGAGGGCATTGGCTGCACAGTGTCCTGGACAAGGATCGATGCACTTCTGGTTCACACACGCTCTATTCCTGGGACAATCCGAGTTCAAAACGCACTCGGGACGGCATCCGGTGTAGGGATCACCCTGATACTCCTGCAGGCAAGAGCACTGACCATTGTTACACAGAGCATTAGCTCCGCAGGGTGATGGCTGGCAGGGATCGGGGGTAGCTGCAAGATAAATAGGGCCTAACTTAGGGGAATCTTCTTGGGATTTAAGAAAATGGTCGTGCATACTTTTCGGGGGCGGAGGTGGTGGCAGAAGTCGGCAGCTGGTGAACGGATCTCCAGTATAACCAGCGGGACACGCGCAACTGGGCGTATGATTGATGACATTACACTGGGCGGCAAAGCCGCAGGCTCCCGGACAAGGATCGCGGCACTTCTCGTTGAAGCAGGCCAGATTGCTGGGACACTCCGCATTGATGGTGCACTCCGGTCGGCAGTAGGGCGCCGCTCCCACATAATTGGGAAGGCAGCTGCAACTAGCTCCGCCATTAACCACCCGACATTGAGAGTACGGTCCACAGGTTGATGGCACGCAAGGATCGCTGATGTCATTAGATTTCGGTGGCTTCGGTGGCGGAACTGGCAGACAGCGGGTCAGGGCATCTCCGGTGAATCCGGGCTGACACGAGCACAACGGACTGTGGTTGCGCACATGGCACTGGGCATTCAAGCCGCAAGCTCCGGGACAAGGATCCTGGCACTTTTGGTTAATGCATGCCCTGTTCGCCGGACACTCGGCACTGATCACACACTCCGGACGACACGATGGCGGTGTGCCCACAAATTCTGGCAGGCAGGAGCAGATGGCCTCCCCCTGGGACTCGCGACACTGGGAATTGGCGCCGCAGCGCGATGGCTGACAAGGATTCACATACTCCGGCGCGGGGGCTAAAGGAAGTCAGAGGTGGGAATTTTAATATTTGGACAATAGCGGGCCAAAAGCGAAGCATTGATTTAAACCGAACCAAAAGCATTGTTAATTATTTCTAGTGCTAGCATATTGTCACTGAGCATAGTCGATGGAGGAACCCAACGAACACTCCATGGGTCTGAGATTATTCAAATGAGGTAGCTGGAAGATAATAGGCTTATGGCAAAGACATGAGAACTGCGTTGTTGTCTATGGTATCTTGGGGAGATCATTATGTCAAAATATCACAGAATATTATCGGCGAGGAAAGATATATTAAGAGTAAATCTTCAAAAAAAAATGTATAAGACTTAATGACTATAAGAGTTCGATTATTTTAGGCGTAAGAATAATTTAAATCATCTTCAATATCACAGAACACGTAAACATGAATTTTTTGGTCAATAATTAAGTATGGGATTTAAGGATGGGCTTAAGATATGGGCAGATAAGATTAGGGCACTTAAAGAGAGATGACGCAAATAAACCCGAGGCGAAGAATGGAGTACAGCGTTGTTGTTTAGGGCATTAAAAGGTGTCGGCCTTAAATATATCAAATAATATTATCGATGTTTTTAGGGGTTCAACGATGTAAGGCAGAGCAGCAAAAACATTAAGTACAGCATTTTTTTTGTATTAAAAAAATCGCATTAGGGTCGGTTTTAAATAGCACGAAATAAGGCATAGTCTAGGAGATCTTTTCTTACGTTCATGCTGCGGAATTCGACAGCTATGGTAGGGATTTCCCACATAACCCGGGTGGCATTCGCAAACGGGGTTATGGTTAATGACCTGACAGAGGGCATTGATTCCACAAACCCCGGGACAGGGATCGTGACACTTTTCGCTCATGCAAGCCCTGTGGCTTGGACAGTCCGAGTTGACGGTGCATTCGGGTCGGCAGATCTCTGACGGATTGCCATAGTAACCCGGCAAACACCGGCAAACGCTAAAGTCGTACTGGGGCTGACAAAAAGCGTTGACTCCACAGGGATTGGGACTGCAAGGCAGGATCACCACGGCAGGTGGACTCGGCTCTGGTCGTGTGCAAAGGCTGTAGGCATTGCCTACATAGCCTTCGGGGCAGTAGCACAGAGGACTGTGGGCCACCACTCGACAGAGAGCATATTGTCCACAGCTGCCGGGGCAGGGATCGATGCACTTGTAATTTCTGCATGCCTTGTCCACTGGACAATCGGCGCTGTTTACACACTCCGGCCGACAGAATGGCGGTGTGCCGTGGTACTGGGGCCGGCAGGAGCAGCGAGCTCCGCCGGACTCGGCTTGGCACTCGGAGTTCGGGCCGCAGGGTGAGGGCTGACAGGGATTCACTTCATCGCGTTCTACGGGGGGAATAACTAAAATATTGGTATTAGCAACGTATTTGGATTTTGGGGTACTTTCTGGTATACCTATAGGTTGGCAAGCCAGCACCGGATTACCCGTAAGCTGGGTTGGGCAAATGCACAAGGGCCTATGGTTCTGCACATGGCAAATGGAACGAATGCCACAAGCTCCCGGACACGGATCGCGACACCTAAGATTCAGACAGTATTTGTCGAGGGGGCAGTCTGAGTTCGAGGTACACTCCGGACGGCAAGCTGGTGGAGTTCCAATAAAATCGGGCAAGCAGTAGCAAATCGCCTGCTCATGATAAGCTCGGCACTGGGCATTAGGTCCACAAGTCGATGGCTGGCAGGGATTAATCGGAGTGCGTTGCGGAACGAGAGCAGGCAAAGTCGTAGGTGGTGCCGGGACAGTTGGTTTGGGCTTGGGTATCGGGTCACATCTCACAACGGCATCGCCCTGCATTCGCTCCGGACATATACAGGTGGCCACGTGATTGTACACATGGCATAAGGCATTTATTCCACAAGTGCCTGGACAGGGATTCTGGCACTTCTGACGCATGCAAGCCTTATCCCTGGGACAGTCCGTATTGAGAACACATTCTGGTCGACAACCAACATAGGGATCTCCATGATACTCCGATATGCAGCTGCACTTTCCATTGTTGCACACGGCGTTCGGTCCGCAAATCGATGGATAGCACGGATCCTTCACCTCAATGGGATCACGTTGAATAGGAACTATCGGTGTGGGTTGACATGAAACAAATGGATTTCCGGTGTAGCCAGTTTGGCAGAAGCAGTTCGGTTCATGATCGTGGACACGGCACACTGCGTTAAACGCACAAGACCCGGGACACGGATCGCGACACATTTCGTTAATACAGGCCAAAGCTGATGGGCAATCGGAGTTTATAACGCACTCAGGCCTGCAATTGGGTGGAGTTCCTCGGTAGTTTGGCAGGCAAACGCAGGCAGCCACTCCAAATCTATTGTGACAATGCGAGTGGGGCCCACAAGGCGATGGATAGCACGGGTTGAACTCGAAAACGGGCTTTGCCACATCATAGTTGGGACGAGCTGGAGTTGGCTGCGTTACAGATGGAACGTTGATTACACCAGGAATGGGTTGTGGTCTCTGATTATCATAATGGACCTCTTGAATAGGACTTTGCGGATTTGACGGTATAGGTTGCGGTACCGAGGGGATGTTGACAATTCCAGGTCTTTGTGTTGGTACCGGCTGAGATGGTTGTGAGGGTACATTGATGACTCCAGGAGTTGATGAAGGCACAGGCTGGGGCAACGAAGGAACGTTAATAATTCCCGGTATCGGTGGATTAGATTGTGGATTTGGGTAACTGACATGCTGGTAAGATGGCTTTTGAGTTGGATAAGTCGGTTGGGGCACGGATGGTATGTTGACCACTCCTGGAGTAGGTTGTGGTCTTGAGGTCTCATATTGAACATTCTGAACCGGATGTTGAGATATTGGAGTTGTAGGTTGTGGTACCGAGGGAATGTTAATTATTCCAGGCTTTTGAACAGAGATTGTTGTAGTTGGATTTGAGGGAATATTGATCGCACCAGGAGCTGGCGACGGCACCGCCTGAGGTAACGAGGGAATATTGATAATTCCAGGTGCTGGAGGAGTTGGCTGTGCCGTTGGATAGCTGACATCGTAAATAGGTGAATTTTGATGTGGATACGTCGGTTGTGGAACCGAGGGGATGTTAACAATTGCAGGAGTCGGTAGTGTGATTGGTGGGGATGGTTGTGAAGGAATATTTATTACTCCAGGTGTCGGTAATGGCACAGGTTGTGGCACTGATGGGATATTTATTATTCCTGGTGCCGGAGGAGTTTGCTGTGGAGTAGGATAGCTGACATCGTGAACAGGTGGGTTTTGATGCGGGTAAGTCGGTTGTGGAACCGAGGGAATGTTTATGATTCCTGGAGTTGGCACTAAGATCGGAGGTGATGGCTGCGACGGAATATTGATCACACCAGGACTGGCTGATGGCAGAGGTTGAGGCACTGAAGGAATATTGATTATTCCTTGTGCTGGAGGTGTTGGTTGTGGAGCTGGATAAGTAACATCCTGGATAGGCGGATTATAATGTGGGTACGTCGGTTGCGGTACTGATGGAATGTTAAGAATGCCTGGTCTTGGTGCAGGTATATTCAAAACTGGTGCTGGTACGTAGATTGGTTGTTGGGGCACCGGGTATACGGGCCGTGGAGGCGAAGGAATATTGATCACACCCGGTCTTGACGGAGGTGGTGGATAATACACATCGTATATAGCCGGTCGTTGCACAATCGGAGGTTGATATGTTGGATGCACTGGCTGTGCTACTGAAGGTATATTTACAACTCCTGGTTGAGGTGCAGGTGTCGTGTTTACAGGTGACGGTATAAACACTGGACGTTGAGAAACCGGAGGCACAGGCTGCGGCACCGATGGAATATTAACGACTCCAGGTTGGTGCGGTATCACTGGTGGTGGCGTTGGATAGTTTACGTCGTAAACAGGTGCCTGTGGCGTAGGGTAAACAGGTTGCGGTACCGAAGGAATGTTGATAACTCCAGGTTGGGGTGGAGGCGACGGAGTCTCATGGGATGGTATAAATATAGGAGGTTGGGGAGACGCTGGTACTGGCTGTGGGTACGATGGGATATTAAGAACTCCTGGTTGTTGAGGAACTGGAGGTGGCGTTGGATAGTTAACATCGTAAACTGGTGGATTTGTTGCAGGATGCACTGGTTTGGGTGCTGAGGCAATATTAATCACTCCAGGCTTTTGAGGAATGGGAGACGGTGTCGTTGGATAATTCACATCATAAACCGGATGCTGTGGTGTTGGATGCACAGGTTGCGGTTCAGAAGGAATATTAATTACTCCTGGCTGAGGAGCTGGGGTGGGTCTCTCAGGTGATGGTATAAAAACGGGAGGTAGTTGTGATGGTGAAGTCGGCTGCTGCACAGAAGGAATATTGATTATTCCAGGTTGTACTGGTATCTGAGTTGGTGGTGGCGTTGGAGAGTAGACCGGCGGATTCGGGGAAGGATATGATGGGTGTGGCACAGATGGAATATTGACAACGCCAGGTTGTTGTGATGGACTCGGTGTAGTTGGGTAGTTTACATCATAAACTGGGGTCTGTGGCGTTGGATATCCTGGTTGCGGCACTGAAGGAATGTTAATTACTCCAGGCTGAGGTGAAGATGGTGGGTTCACGGGCGATGGTATAAAGACAGGTCTTTGAGTTGTTGAGATTGCTTGAGGTACCGATGGAATATTCACAACACCGGGCTGCTGGGGCGTTGTTGGGTAGTTGACGTCGTAAACAGGAGGCTGAGGCGATGGGTAGACTGGCTGTGACACGGAAGGTATATTCACAACTCCAGGCTTTTGGGGATACGCTGATTGTGGTGTTGGATAGTTCACATTGTAAACTGGTGGCTGAGATGAGGGATATTCTGGTTGAGTTGCTGAGGGAATATTTACAATTCCCGGTTGTTGTTGTTGTATGTACACCAGATCCGGTATAGCAACCGGATAGGGAGGAGAAGGTGTGTTGTATATTAGGGGTCGCACAGCTGTTTCGATTAGAATTTGAAAATGTTCTTTGTTAACCGATTCGATTATGGCATAAGATGGTTTAACTATGCTCTTACGTTTTGGGGTCTCGTAGCAACGAGTGAACGGATCGCCAGTATGCGAGGAGATGCAGTAACATATGGGACTGTGATAGTGGACGCGACATTCGGCATTAATACCGCAAATTCCAGGACAGGGGTCAACACACTTGTGATGGTCGCACGCCTTATCATAAGCACACTCTGAGTTAAGAGTACACTCTGGTCTACAGTTAGGAGGGGTTCCATAGAATTCGGGCAAACAGGAGCATACGGCTTCATTATTTGACGGGTGACACTGGGCATTGGGTCCACAAGGTGAGGGATCGCAGGGAGTCAAAGGTGCTAAAGGGGTTGATGCAAACGGATAAAATGGATTATCTAAATTCAGTAGGGACATTTGAATGCATGGATGCTTACATTGTTGGACTATAGGAACGGGTGTGCAGTACGCCAAGGGGTTTCCAGTGTAACCACCGAAACACCTGCACTGAGGCAAATGATCCAGAACATAGCACTCGGCATTCAAGCCACATGTGCCGGGACACGGATCGTTACACTTTTGCTGCACACACGCTCTATTAGAAGGACAATCGGAGTTCAAAATGCACTCTGGTCGACAGGCTTCGTAGGGATTTCCAAAATAGTCCGGCAAACAGACGCAAGAGACTGCTCCTCTACGCTGGTTGCATTGAGCATTTGCTCCACAGGGATTGGGTTCACAGCCATTGATAAAATGTTCCTCATACTGAAGCACCTGTATGGCTGTTGTCGGTGCTGCTGGCGAAGCCTCAATTCGTGTTGGAGGCAGGCAGGAGTTGAAGGGATTGCCCACCAGTCCAGGAGCACAAACACAGTTTGGCTGGTGGTTGTACGTTCGACAGATGGCATTGTAACCGCACAGGCCCGGGCATGGATCCTGGCACTTCCGATTGATACAGGCTCTGTCGCTGGGACACTCACTGTTGGCAATGCACTCGGGTCGACAATAGGGTGGTACACCCAAATACTCCGGAAGACAGCGGCAAACCGCATTACCTGCCTCATTGCTGCACTGAGCATGAGCACCACAGGGAGTCGGCGAGCAAGGATCAATGGGTTCGCGCTGCACTGGTGTATAATATGTCCTGATCAACTGGCACTGGGAGTAAGGACTTCCAGTGTAACCAGCAGGGCAAACACACTGCGGAACGTGGTTAATCACATGGCACTCGGCCATGTAAGCACAAGTACCAGGGCAGGGATCGCGGCACCTCTGATTCACACAAGCCAGACTGGGTGGACACTCTGAGTCGCTGACACATTCGGGTCGACAGGCTGGAGGATTTCCGTAATAGCCAGGCAGGCAAGTGCAAATTGCTTGCGTGCCAACTTCCCGACATTGTCCATGGGGTCCGCAAGGCGAAGACTGGCAGGGATGCAGCTCTATGGGTATCTGTAGTGGTGTCGGCTGGCACAGCACGTACGGATTGCCCTGATAACCAGCCGGACACTGGCACATGGCCACATGATTATGCACCTGGCATGTGGCTCCTGATCCGCAAGTTCCCGGGCACGGATCTAGGCAACGATTGCGGACACAGGCCTTGTTCCACGGACACTCCGTACTCAACACGCACTCTGGGCGACATCCCACGTATGGATCACCTTGGTACAAGGGCAGGCAACTGCAGACACCGTTCGAACACTGGGCATTAGAACCGCAGGGCGAGGGCTGACAAGGATCATCCGCAATGATAGTAATAGGCGTTTGAGGAGGCGTTGGAGCTGGATAGCAGCGGTAGAAGGGATCTCCCAAAAAACCGCTAAGACATGAACAGCTGGGCACATGATTGAGCACATCACAATGGGCGTTCAGACCACAAGCCCCGGGGCAAGGATCTGCGCACCTTTGATTGACACAAGCTCTATGGCTGGGACAATCAGAGTTCTGGGTGCACTCGGGTCGACAGTAAGGAGGAGTACCGTAGTAGGAGGTTTGGCAGGAGCACACGGCTTGCCCGTACTCCACTCGACACTGGGCAAACTGTCCACAGGGCGAGGGTACACAGGGGTCCCTGTGGATCACGGGCGAATCCCTAATAGGTTGAGGCGGAGGCAAGGGCAGGCAACGCATAAAGGCATCTCCTGTGTAACCAGGATGACATGAGCAATGAGCCCTATGTTGATGGGCTCGACATATGGCATTCTGTCCACAAGCATCTACACAAGGGTCAGCACATCTTCTGACCACGCAAGCTCTATCATTGGGACATTCGGGATTAGTGGTGCACTCAGGTCGACAAGCTGGTGGGGAACCAAAGTAATCGGGTAGGCAGCGACACACCGCCTGACCCTGGGACTCGGTGCACTGAGAGTTGGGACCACACTGTGAGGGTTGGCAGGGATTAAAGTGAACAACATCGACGGCTGAAGTGGGACATAAAAGTGCAGATTGGGGGTAATGGTAAATTTGAGTGTTAGTGCAAGGGTTAAACGATTGACTGGGTGACTGCTTACGTTCCGCCTGGACCACATGGCAGTAGCGATAGGGGTCACCACTATATCCGGGATAGCAACTACAGCTGGGCACGTGATTAACGACTTGACATTGGGCATTGGGGGCACAGCTTCCTGGGCAGGGATCGCGGCAATGTTGATTAAGGCAAGCCAAATGGCTCGAACAGTCTGAATTAAGGACACATTCGGGCCGACAGCCCTCGTAGGGGTTGCCGTAATATTCCGGCAAACACTGGCAGGAACCGGCTCCACCTCGCTGTCGGCACACGGCATTACTTCCGCAAGGGTTCTGGAAGCAGGGGTTGATCTGCTCGCGTTGAATCTGTGGCCGTGCATAGCATCCAGTGTAGGGGTCACCAATGTAGTCCGCAATGCAGATGCACGAGGGTACGTGGCTGACAACTTGACAGCTGGCTGCGTTGCCACAAAGCCCAGGACAAGGATCCTTGCATTTCTGAGCAATGCAAGCCAGCTGATTCGGACACTCCGATGATGTTATGCACTCCGGTCGACAATTGGGAGGTGTTCCTACGTAATCCTTCAAGCACTTGCAAATTGCCTTGTCATTTTGATTAGTACACTCTGCATTGGCTCCACATGGTGATGATGAGCATGGGTTGAGCGGTTCTCTTTGGATTGGTGGTGGAGGCGGTACACGATGACAAAGGTAGAAGGCATTGCCTGAGTATCCTGGGGGACAACTGCAGTGCGGCACATGCCGAATGACTTGGCACTGAGCAAACTGGCCACATGCTCCAGGGCAAGGATCGCGGCACTGCTGATTCAAGCAGCCCAGATGTGGGGCACAGTCCGAGTTAACGGTGCACTCGGGGCGACACTTTGGTGGAACACCAAAGTAGCCGGGTAAGCAAGAGCAGATGGCCTGATTGTTGGCCACTCGGCATTGGGCATTGTTTCCACACTGGGATGGCTGACAAGGATTCAAAGGCTCCACGGGAGAAGCTAAACAGAACAAGGAATAGTTTAATGGGGTCTCTAAAGTTGGTTGATTTTTAGTTTGAAACCTACATTGCACAACAGTACACTGGACGAAAGCGTTGCCCGAAGTTCCGGGCGGACAATTACATGTGGGTATGTGGTTGCGCACCTCGCAAACTGCTCCAACGCCACAAGCTGCTGGACATGGATCCGTGCATTTGCTGCGCTGGCAAGCCCTGTCTCTCGCGCAGTCCGTGTTGAGGACGCACTCCGGACGACAACCCACATAGGGATTGCCATCGAAGTCGGGCAGGCAAGAACACTGACCTCCAGCGCTGCAGATTGCATTGGAGCCACAAGGCGAAGGATTACAGGCATCGCGAAGGGGCGGAGTTGGTTGAGGAGGAGTTCGTTGACAGCTTACGAAGGGATTGCCCTGATAACCTGAAGGACAGCTGCAAATGGGTGTGTGGTTGATGACGTTGCAATGGGTTTGGAGCCCACAAGAACCGGGACACGGATCACGGCACTTTTCACTGATGCAGGCCAAATGGGAGGGGCAGTCCGGATTAATCACACACTCTGGTTGGCAGTTGGGAGGAGCTCCAAAGTAACCAGGCAGGCATGAGCATATAGCCTGGTTGCCCTGAGCACGGCATTGGCCAAAGGTACCACAGGGAGAGGGCGCACAGGGATCGCGGTAGGTTTCCTTGGGGGCATCATAGCTTATTGCTGGTGCTGTAAAGGGTTGAGGGTTATAGAGGCTCCCGGGGTTGGTAGTATAAGTCTGAGTCTTACGAATGCGCTGGCAACCACTTATGGCATCACCCGTGTAACCAGGCAGGCAGCTACAGTGCGGACTGTGGTTAATAACCCGACACTGGGCACTGCTGCCGCAAACACCTGGACAAGGATCGACACAGTGTTGTTGGACACACGCCAGGGTCAAATCACACTCGCTGGATATAGTACATTCGGGCCTGCAGGCTGGTGGGGATCCAATAAAATCGGGCAGGCACTTGCAAATGGCCTGGTTATTCGACTCCCGACACTGAGAGTTCGGACCGCAAGGTGAGGGTTGACAGGGGCGAGAGGGAATCGGTTCAGGCAGGGCTGTCGGGAAAGAGACAGGGTAAGTTTTGGGGCTGCTAAGTCTTTCAACGGGGATCGGCTTACGTTCACGCAGGACACTACAGTAAACGTAGGGGTTTCCATTGTAGCCTGCAAGGCAATTGCATTGTGGCAGGTGATCGCGCACTTGACACTGGGCATTTGGACCACAGGTTCCGGGACAGGGATCGCGGCAATGTTGATTGAGACAAGCCAGGTGGCTTGGGCAGTCCGAGTTAAGCACACACTCCGGTCGACAGCCTTCGTAGGGATTACCAAAGAACTCCGAAAGACACTGACAAGCTCCGGCTCCATTTCTCTCCGTACAGAGAGCGTTGGCTCCGCACGGACTGGGCACACATGGTGTAAGCAGGTCGGGCCCATCTCGTACCACTTGACATCCCACGAACGGATTGCCAGTTTGTCCTCCAATACAAGTACACATAGGAGTATGATTAATCACATAACACTCAGCATTAGAGCCACAGACACCTGGGCAGGGATCGCGGCACTTTTGATTGAGGCAAGCCAGATTCGTGGGGCAATCCGAGTTCGACACGCACTCTGGTCGGCAGTTGGGTGGTGTTCCAAAGAAGCCGGTAAGACAACTACATTGAGCATTGCTTCCCTGGGCACGGCATTCCGCATTAGCTCCACACGGCGACGGCTGACAAGGATCAATAGGGTCCTGCCTAGGTGGTGGTGGTGGTTGCCGGTGACAAGCCACGAATGGATTACCCGTAAAGGAACCAATGCAGTGGCAATTCGGGCTGTGATTAATTACGCGACATTCAGCGTTCAAGCCACAAACTCCGGGACAGGGATCTCGACAATGTTGCTGAAGACAAGCCAAGTGCAGCGGACACTCCGCATTACTAACGCACTCTGGTCGACATGAAGGTGGGACTCCAACGAAATCGCGAAGACACGAGCACACAGCCTGTCCGTTAATGTTGCGACACTGGGCATTTGGTCCGCACTGTGAGGGCTGGCAGGGATCGATGTCATCGCGTATTGGAGCTGGCGGTATGGGTCGGCATTGGCTGAATGCATTTCCAGTCATTCCCGGTGGACAGTGACACATGGCCACGTGTCTATGCACCTCACAGATGGCATTGGATCCGCAGGTTCCATGGCAGGGATCGATACACTTGTTTCTCACACACGCCTTGTTCCAGTCGCATTCCGTGCTTAGCACACATTCTGGTCGACAGCCCACTAATGGATTACCCACAAACTCAGGCAGACAGCTGCATTGTCCTTGATTGCAAACTGCATTAGCGCCACAAGTTATTAATGAACAGGGATCACTTATTTGAGGGGGATCCCGAGCGACTGGTGGTGGAGCATTACAGGATGTGAAGGCGTTGCCAATTAGTCCAGGCGCACACTGGCATGTGGGATTGTGATTAATAACCGTGCACAGGGCATTGAATCCACAGGCTCCTGGGCAAGAATCGCGACAACGCTGCTGTTGGCAGGACAGATGAGCGGGACAGTCGGGGTTGATCGTACACTCGGGGCGACAGTTGGGCGGAGTGCCAAAGTAAGAGGGCAGACAACTGCAGGTGGCAGTTCCCTGGTTATCCCGACACTCTGCAAACTGGCCACAAGGTGAGGATACACAAGGATTACGATATACGTCCAACTGTGGTGGTCTTGGGGCTGTAAGTTAAAGGACGGGTAAACAAGAATGTTTGGTATACCCTAGTGGAAATATCTTACGTGGCAGGGCTAAGCAGCGAGTAAAGGCATCGCCTGTGAAACCAGGACGACAACTGCAAATAGGGGCATGCTGGATGACACGACAGTCGGCATTGGAGCCGCACACACCGGGGCAGGGATCACTACACTTTTGCCTAATGCAAGCCTTGTCTTGAGGACACTCTGCACCGGTCACACACTCGGGTCGACAATTGGGCGGAGCGCCCACATACTCGGGCAGACATGTGCAGATGGCCTGCTCATTGTTTTCACGGCACTGGGAGTTGGGACCACACGGTGATGGTTGGCAGGGATTGACATATTCTTTGAGAACAGCTAAAGGTATGAAAATGGATTGGTTAACAGCGGACCGCAGAACGCACACATCGCAGAACTCACGTTTCTCAGGAACTTGGCAATAGCGGTAGGGGTCACCAACAAAGCCGTTCTGACAATGACAAGTTGGCAAGTGATTGATCACTCGACACAGAGCATTCAGGGCACAGACTCCTGGGCAGGGATCCCTACACTTCATCTGCTGGCATGATTTGTGGGCCGGGCAGTCGTTATTCGTAACACACTCTGGACGACAGATCTCGTATGGATTTCCGTAGTATTCGGGCAGGCATTGGCAGGAACCGACATTGCCTTCATGGCGACACACAGCATTTGCTCCACAAGGATTGGGAGAGCAAGGTTGTACGATCTCGACTTGCTGGATCAAAGGTACTTGCAGGCACGACGTGAATGGGTCACCGGTATAGCCTGGTAGGCAGTAACACATAGCAGCATGGCTTATCACGTGGCAATTGGCATTGGAGCCACAAGTTCCAGGGCAGGGATCGCGGCATTGTTGGTTTAAGCAGGCCTGGTTAAAGGAGCACTCCGAATTGGTTACACACTCCGGCCGACAGTTGGGCGGTGTTCCAATATATTCAGGCAGGCAGCTGCACTGCGCCTGATCTCCAACAGACAAGCACTTGGCATACGGACCACATGGCGAAGGTTGGCACGGATTCTTTGGTATAATCTCATCACGTCGCACTGGTTCTGGGAAGCAGCCCAGGAAGGGGTTTCCATTCTGCCTTGGTGGACAACTGCAAATCGGTGCATGGTTTACCACATGGCAAAGGGCATTAAAACCACAAGTTCCAGGGCACGGATCCATGCAATGCTGCCTCTGGCAAGCCAGACTAGGCAAGCAATCCGAGTTATGCGTACACTCTGGTCGACAATTTGGTGGCGTTCCAACGAAATCCTCAATGCAGGAACATACAGCATTGTCATTAAACACGCGACAGCGACTATTCGGACCGCAGGGCGAGGGGTAGCACGGATCGGGTGGTGCCAGCAACTTGGGCGGAGTTTCACACTGGATGAAGGCATTGCCTGTCATCTGTTCCGGACAGCGACACATGGCAATGTGGTTTAGAACATCACAGATGGCGTTGGGGGCACACGTTCCTGGACAGGGATCCACACACTTATGACGAACACAAGCCCGATTTCGCGCGCAATCTGCATTCAGTACACACTCTGGACGACAGCCGGTATACGGATCTCCTTGGTACTCGGCAATACATGAACATTGACCTTTACGGCACAGGGCATTTGCTCCACAGGGGGAAGGAGAGCACGGGTCGTCAAAAACAATTGGTACGGCTAAGGGTAAGGGCAAGGAGTTACACTTGGACAAAAAACATGAACACTTTATAATTCTTACGTGGTGGCTGGGGCTTAGGGTGGCAATAGGTGAACGGATCACCCACATAGCCCACTGGGCACTGACAACTGGGCACGTGGTTACGCACGTGACAAATGGCGTTGTAGGCACAGGAGCCAGGACAGGGATCCGCGCACCGTTGATTGATGCAGGCCAGACTGGACAGACACTCTGAACTTTGAGTGCACTCGGGTCGACAATTGGGCGGTACACCAAAGTAGTTGGACAAACAGGAGCAGATGGCTTGACCCTGGGACTGCCTACATTGTGCATTGGCCCCACAGGGAGATGGTTGGCAAGGATCGCGCACTATATCGTGGATGATATGCGATGGTGGAGCTAAACGGGAAAGGGGAAGAATAAGAAGGGGAAACGTGACCACCCCTAAAGGCTTCTCAACTTACGAGGAATTGGGTAACAACGCGTGAAGGGATCTCCTGTGTAACCCGCTTGACAAGAGCAGAGCGGAGCATGGTTCACCACCTGGCAATTGGCAGAACTGCCGCAGGCACCAGGACAAGGGTCAATGCACTTGTGACGAACGCAGGCCTTATCAAGATTGCACTCCGAGGAGACCGTACACTCAGGCCGGCAACCTGGTGGCGTGCCCACATACTCCGGTAGACAGGAACAAGTGGCCACACCATTTTGCTCGCGACACTGAGAGTTGGGCCCGCAAGGAGAGGGCTGACAGGGGTTGACATATTCCCGGATAGCTGTAAAAGAATTCAAGATGTCTAGATACGCGTTTGAGGGAGATGTTCGGGGGTCTGCTTACGTTTCGGTTCGATGTTGCAATAGCGATAGGGATCACCCACAAAGCCGCTGAGACAGTTGCAAGTTGGCAAGTGATTACGCACAAAGCATTCGGCATTTTGGCCACAACTTCCGGGACAGGGATCGCGGCATTTCTGATTGACACAGGCCAGCTGAGAAGGGCAATCGGAGTCGAGCGAACACTCAGGTCGACAACCCTCGTAGGGATTGCCGAAATACTCCGGCAGACACTGGCAGGAACCGACTCCATTCTGCTGGCGACACTCGGCAAAGGAGCCGCAAGGATTCGGGTTGCAGGGTTGCACGATCTCAACCGGTTCCCTTTGAATACCTGGTGCGCAACGAACGAATGGATCGCCACTATAGCCCGGCTGGCAGTAGCACATGGCACTGTGACTGATCACCCGGCATACGGCATCAGTGCCGCAGAGGCCCGGACACGGATCCTTGCAGCGGTTATTTGTACACACATGCAACTGACTGCACTCGGAGTTGGAGACACATTCAGGACGGCAGTTGGGCGGGGTGCCAAAGAAGTTAGACAGGCAAGAGCAGGAGGGTGTGTCGCCCACGCGGCGACATTCGCTATTCGGTCCACAGGGTGAGGGCTGGCAAGGATCTTGCTGCTCAAGATCTCGTTGAGGTTCAACTAGAGGCGGTACATTAGCTATATGGTCTTCATTCCAATTGGACGTCCTTTCAAACTTACTGATCACATGACACTGGACAATGGGATTGCCAGTGTAGCCGGGTCTGCAACTACAGAAAGGACTGTGGCTCACAGTTCGGCACTCGGCATAGACTCCACATGATCCTGGACAAGGGTCGACGCACCGTTGATTTTGACACGCCAAACTTGGGGAACAATCGTAGTTGGTGCTACATTCGGGTCGACAAGAGGGAGGCACACCAAAATAGTTGCGAAGACAGCTGCACACTGCTTGACCAT
Source organism: Drosophila kurseongensis (assembly GCA_018153305.1). Lineage (NCBI taxonomy): Eukaryota > Metazoa > Arthropoda > Insecta > Diptera > Drosophilidae > Drosophila > Drosophila kurseongensis. Next base: position 7,781,476 of record JAECXX010000210.1, on the reverse strand, counting down.
TCTGCTCCCTACACTCTGCATTGGAGCCACATGGCGAGGGATTACAAGGGTTGCGGTATACATCCACTGGAGAACAGGCAAGGAATGAATTGGGAGACATAAAAAGACAGAACATAACCTACATTGTACTGAGGAACACTGCACAAAAGCATTTCCCGTCATTCGCTCGGGACAATGGCACATGGCGATGTGGTTGACCACCTCGCAGATGGCATTGGTGCCACAGGTTCCGGGACAAGGGTCGGTGCACTTCTGATGTATGCAGGCTAGATTTCGGGGGCACTCCGAACTGAGTACACACTCGGGTCTGCAGGCCACGTAAGGATCGCCCTGATAGTCGGCCAGACATGTACACTCTCCCTGATTTGAGCAGATGGCATTGCTGCCGCAGGGACTGGGATTGCACGGATCACGGGGGTCTTCGCGGGCTGGAGGGGCTGTGAAGGGTTCAGCCTTAGTTCGGAGAAGGTTTAAACACTGGATAATTCTTACGTGGTGCTGGGTGGCAGGCCAGGAAAGCATCGCCCACATAGCCGCGCAGGCAAACACAACTGGGAACGTGACTGATGACTCGGCACTCGGTCTGCTGACCACAGGCACCGGGACAAGGATCGCGGCAGCGCTCGCCGATGCAAGCCAAGTGACTTGGGCACTCTGCATTGATGGAACACTCGGGACGACAATGCGGCGGAGTGCCAAAGTAATTGGGCAAGCAAGAACAAACGGCTTGATCCTGTTGATTTCTGCACGACGAGTACAGGCCACAGGGTGAAGGGAGGCAGGGATCGCGGTAGCGAATTACGTCCCTCAAGGGCGGTGGGGGAACTAGTATCGGGTAGAGCGGGTTAGGGTAGGTCAAATACACATAAGACTTTTTCTTGTTCTTACTCGATGGTCGGGGCAAACAGCGCACGAAGGGATCACCGGTCATGCCGGTGGGACACCTACAAATTGGACTATGGTTGCGCACCTCACAGATTGCCTGCTGGCCACAGACACCGGGGCAGGGATCAACGCACTTTTGGTTGATGCATGCCTTGGTCGGGACGCATTCAGAGCTTGAGGTGCACTGGGGCCGGCAGTTGGGTGGGGCTCCTTCGAACTCGGGACGACAGGAGCATACTGCTTGCTCGTTGACCTCGCGACAATTAGAATTCGGGCCACAGGGAGACGGTTGACAGGGGTTCACATACTCATGGACAACAGCTAGTTATGGTTAGAATACAGTACAAAACAATACTTCGAATTAGTAACTACTTCCACGACTACGACCATGTTTAGTAAAACTACGTGAATAATTGGAACTCGCTTACGTTCTGGCGGTTGGCTACAATAGCGGTATGGATCGCCGATATATCCAGCAAAGCAGTTGCACATGGGCGTGTGGTTAACCACATTGCATTCAGCATTCTGTCCACAGCTTCCGGGGCAGGGATCACGGCACTTCTGCTGCTGACAAGCTCTATTCGATGGACAATCCGAATTCAAAACACACTCCGGGCGACAGCCTTCATAGGGATTTCCAAAATATTCTGCGAGACACTGACAGGCTCCTGCTCCATTCCGTTGGATACACTCAGCATTGGCGCCGCAAGGCGATGGTTGGCAGGGATTGATGATCTCCACATCGGCCTCAATGGGTTGACACAGGGTGAAGGGATCTCCGGTCGAGCCAGCATCACAAATGCAGATTGCAGTGTGGGAGACTGCGCGACAAGTGGCACTTAAACCGCACAATCCGGGACAGGGATCGCGACACTTTTGATTGATACAAGCCAAGTTCGAAGGACACTCAGAGTTGGCCACACATTCGGGCTTACAATACGGCGGAGAGCCCACGAAATCAGCAAGACAGGTACAAGTTGGTGTCTCCCCGACAGCGCGGCATTCAGAATTCGGACCACAAGGCGATGGTCGGCAAGGATCCTGAGTGACAATATCTTGGTGCGGTGGTTCAATAATCTGTTGACAACCCACGAATGGATTACCAGTAAAGCGAGGCAGACAAGTACAGAAGGGATTATGGTTCACCACACTGCACTGGGCATTGCGGCCACAGGAACCGGGACACGGATCCATACACTTTTGATTCACACACGCTTGGCGCGACAAACATTCCGAGTTTGATGTACACTCCGGACGACAAAGCGGTGGTGTTCCAAAGTATCCTGACACACAAGAGCATACAGCCTGTTGGTTGACCTCGCGGCATTGTGAGTTAGGTCCACATGGGGAGGGCTGGCAGAGTTGGACAAGGACAGGGGCTGCAAAGGAAACGTCTTGTTGGGTATTGTTGGGACTTAATCTTGGCTTTGAATATAAATATTTACGTGGTGCAGGCTGGCACTGAACGAACGCATTGCCATTATAACCCTCCGGACAAGTGCACATGGGCACGTGATTGAGCACAGTACAAATGGCATTAGGGGCACAGGTTCCCGGGCAAGGGTCGAAGCACTTGTGACGCGAACAGGCAAGTTCTCGAGAGCAATCTGCACTGGTGATGCACTCTGGGCGGCAACCACTATAGGGGTCACCATGGTATTCGGGAATGCAGGTGCAGACGCCACTATTGCACTGAGCGTTCGGACCGCAGGGCGAGGGGTTGCACGGATCATCAAGCTTAACGGCTGAGAAGGGAATGGTTTGAATCCTTTCTACACTTTAAACAGTCGGTGTTGAGTCTTACGTGTTGGTGGCGGTGGTGGCTGGGGCTGACACTGACTGAATGGGTCACCCACATATCCTGCCGGGCAAGTGCAGCTAGGCGTATGATTGATCACATTACAAATGGCCCCATAACCACAGGAACCGGGGCAGGGATCCCTACACTTCTCATTAATGCAGGCCTGATTGCTTGGACACTCGGCGTTGATTCGGCATTCGGGTCGGCAATTAGGAGGGGCTCCCAAATATCCAACCACACAAGAACAGGCAGGAGCATCTCCTTGGGACCGGCACTGGGAGTAAGGACCGCAGGGTGAGGGCACACAAGGGTCAACTGGAGTCTTTTGTATAGGTGTCGGTGGTACCGCTTTTGGAATAATAAGACGGTTAAGACTGGGTCCAACCATTTAAGAACGAAATCACTTACGAGGTTTGGGGAAGCATCGGAAGAAGGCATCGCCCGTGTACCCGGCGCGACAAGAGCAAATGGGACTGTGATTTACAACGCGACAGATGGCTTGTTCACCGCAAGTGTTGGGACAGGGATCTATACATTTCTGGTTCACGCAGGCCTTGTCAACCGGACACTCTGATGAAATCGTACACTCGGGTCGACACACCGGAGGGGCACCCACATATTCTGGCAAACACGAGCAAATGGCTTGTTCGTTAATTTCACGGCACTGCGAGTTGGGACCACATGGCGATGGTTGGCAGGGATTAACATATTCCTTGACAGCTAGAAGGGTATAAAACTCATCAAATTTTGCACGATTCAAAAGACTCTGACCAATAGCCTTACGTTCTGGGACACACGACCTATATGGATCACCGGAGTAGCCCGTTATGCAGCTACAACTGGGTACATGATTCAGGACGTTGCATAGAGCATTCTGACCACAAGTTCCTGGACAGGGATCCTGGCACTTCTGTTGCTGACAGGCCTTGTTTGATGCACAATCAGAATTAAGTACACACTCAGGGCGACATCCCTCGTAGGGATTGCCAAAGTACTCTGGCAAACACTGACAGGATCCAGCATCTTGGCGAGAGGTACAGCGGGCATTGATTCCACAAGGACTGGGACTGCAAGGGTCCAACTGGTCCCGTTCCTGAATCCTTTTCTCCGTACATAAAGTAAACGGATCACCTTCCATGCCTTCTGGGCATACACAGCTTGGCGTGTGCGAGATCACTCGACATTCCGCTGATTGTCCACATAGACCTGGACAGGGATCGCGACACTTCTGCTGAATGCAGGCCTGATTTGAGGGACACTCCGAACTGGTCACGCACTCGGGTCGACAATTGGGTGGGACTCCAATGTATTCTGCCAGACAAGTGCAGGAAGGCGAGTCGTTTACTTCACGACATTGGGAGTACGGTCCGCAGGGTGATGGCAGGCAGGTTTGCCTTGGTGGTGGCACCGGTGGTTCGATGATCTGCTGGCAACTCACGAACGGATTACCCGTGTAGCGCTCCAAGCAGCGGCAGAAGGGACTGTGTTTGGTCACATGACACTGGGCACCTCGGCCACAAACTCCAGGACAGGGGTCACTGCACTTTTGATTGCGACAGGCCAGGTTTAAAGGACACTCTGAGTTGGTGGTGCATTCTGGTCGGCAGAATGGCGGGCTTCCTACAAAGGGCGTGATGCAGGAGCAAATGGCCTGCTGGTTGACAACGCGACACTGAGAATTAGGTCCACACGGAGTGGGTTGGCAAGGATTCTGTACAACGTCGAGCTCTGTAAAGTTGGCAACTTTGTAATAACTGAGAAAGAGGAGGGCTGGGGTTTAATTATTCTTACGTGGAATTGGGCTGCATTGAATAAAGGCATTGCCTTGCATTCTCTCTAAGCAACGACAGTTAGGTATGTGGTTCAGAACCTCACATATAGCGTTGTTGCCACAGACACCGGGACAAGGGTCAACACACTTGTGACTTACACAAGCCTTACTACGGTCACAATCCGTGTGTAAGACGCACTCAGGACGACAACCGGTATACGGATCTCCATGGTATTCGGGCAGACAAGAGCATACCCCATTGTTGCATTGCGTGTTAGACCCACATGGCGACGGGTTGCACGGATCTTCGGGTGGTAGTGGGTCTCGAACTGTTTTTTAAAAAGGTATGATATGATTTCTGAACTTCAGTCGTAGTTGGGGATAGATCTTACTTTTTTCTGGGATTGGCTGCGGATTACAAACGCTGAATGGATCACCAATGTAACCCACCACACAACTGCAAATGGGCGTGTGGTTGATTACATTGCACTGGGTGTTGAGGCCACAAGAGCCGGGACAGGGATCGCGACACTTCTGGTTAATGCAAGCCTGATGACTAGGACACTCGGCATTGATAGAACACTCCGGGCGACAACTGGGAGGAGTTCCCAGGTATTGGGGCAGGCATGAGCATGATGGTGTGCCATGGATCTCGCGACACTGAGAGTTAGCCCCGCATGGTGAAGGAACACAAGGGTCAAGGGGTTCACGTTCAATGTCCACTGGCGGAGGAGCTGGAATTGATTTGTTTTCATTGGTAACCAAAAGCCCATTTAAATCGGTTCTGTTTTCTTACGCGGCTGACGGTAACAACGAGTGAATGGATCACCCGTGAATCCACTGAGACAGGTACAAATGGGGTTGTGGTTACGCACGCGACACTCGGCCTGCTGACCACAAACATTTGGACAGGGATCCACACATTTGCGGTTCACACAAGCTTTGTCAGCGGCGCACTCCGAGCTGGTGGTGCATTCTGGACGACAGGCAGGCGGACTACCAATAAACTCTGGCAAGCAAGAGCAAACGCCTTGTTCGTTGACTTCACGGCACTGCGAGTTTGGTCCGCATGGAGACGGCTGGCAAGGGTTAACATAAACTCGTTCCGCTAGAAAAAGAAACCATCGATGGTCACGAACTCCTTGGGAAATCTGTGATATGTCCTTACGTGGCTCGTTGACTATAATGCGACACAAGCTGTATGGGTCTCCGGTGTAACCGACCAGGCAATTACATGTGGCCAAGTGATTAACCACCTGGCATTCAGCGCTTTGACCACAAGTGCCGGGACACGGATCGCGACATTTCTGGTTGACACATGCCAGATTCGAAGGACAATCAGAGTTTAGTACGCACTCGGGACGACAGCCATCATACGGATTTCCAAAGTAATCAGGCAGACACTGGCATGATCCTGCACCACCACGTTCCTCGCACTTGGCATTTACGCCGCAAGGACTGGGGTTGCAGGGCTGAAGAACTTCAGGAGGAGTATCTCTAAAGGGACTGCACTGACTAAACGGATCTCCAGTAAAGCCACTGTCACACAAGCACATGGCACTATGACTGAACACTCGACAATTGGCATTTAGACCACAAAGTCCTGGGCAGGGATCCACGCATTTCTGGTTTATACAAGCAAGGTTTGTGGTACACTCAGAGTTGGATATGCACTCCGGTCGGCAATTTGGTGGGGCACCCACAAATTCGGGTAGGCAAGAACAAGATGGGGAGTCTCCAGACACGCGACACTCGGAGTTGGGACCACAAGGCGATGGTTGGCAGGGATTTTGTGGTCTTTCATCGCGTATTACTGAAAAAACTTGAGGCTTGAGCATGGGGGAAGCATTTAAAAACCATGGTGGCTTACTTAGCTGTTGGCAGCTCACAAAGGGATTTCCCGACATGCTTGAGGGGCAGCTGCAGAAGGGACGGTGGTTGACCACGTTGCAGAGGGCATTGAAGCCACAAGTACCAGGGCAGGGATCGCGACACTTCATATTCTGACAATCCTGATCGGCCGAACAGTCTGAGTTTGTCACACATTCCGGACGACATTGCGGCGGACTGCCTACGTAGTCAGTCAGGCAGGAGCAGACCGCGGTCTGCTGCACTACACGGCACTGACTGTTCGGACCACATGGCGATGGCTGGCAGGGATTTTGAATTTTGGCAGGAGGCACTGGTCGACACTCGAAGAAAGCATTGCCAGACATCTGCTCTGGGCAGCGGCAAATGGGAATATGGTTGGTAACCTCGCACAAGGCGTTTACCCCACAAGTTCCAGGGCAGGGATCGATGCACTTGTTGCGTACGCAGGCCCGATCTTTTGGACAATCTGTGTTCAACACGCACTCTGGACGGCAGGAAACATAGGGATCTCCTTGGTATTCGGGTATACACGAACATTGGCCATTGCGACAGAGAGCATTAGATCCGCAAGGCGATGGGTTGCAAGGATCGTCGGCAACTGGTGGAGCTGGGGCTACAATGGAAGGAATATCGATCGGGGGTAAACATTCGTTGGATCGGTTAAATCTCTTAAAACACCTACGCTCTGGAGGTTTGGGATTGCAGTTCGTAAATGGATTGCCTATATAGCCATCGATGCAGGCGCAGAGTGGTGTATGATTAATGACACTGCAGATAGCATTTTGACCGCAGGCTCCTGGACACGGATCGCGACACTTTTGGTTGATGCACGCCAGCTGACTCGGACATTCCGAGTTTATTGTGCACTCGGGGCGACAGTTGGGAGCCTGGCCAATAAAGTAAGCCAAGCAGGAACAAGCAGGTACTCCATTGATATTTCGGCATTCAGAGTTTGGACCACATGGTGTTGGTATACAGGGGTCCCTCGGAGGTTCATCCTTAGTCTCAACAATCGGCGCTGTGGTATGGGAGCGTTTACTATCTTTTTCCCGATGGTTAAGAGGGTCAGGCTTACGTGGAATGGGGAAGCAGCGGGTAAAGGCATCGCCTGTGAAGCCGCTGATGCAACTGCAAATGGGACTATGGTTGCGCGCCCTACATATGGCATTGCTTCCGCAAGTATCCGCTGCGCAAGGGTCCACGCACTTCTGATTAACACAAGCCCTATCCGCAGAACACTCCGAGGAGATGGTGCACTCGGGTCGGCATGATGGTGGAGTTCCCACGAACAGTGGCAGACACGAGCAAACAGCTTGCTCATTTGAAACGCGACACTGCGAGTTTGGGCCGCAGTTTGTGGGCTGACAAGGATTCACATACTCGTTTTGGGGTGCTAAATAAATAATGATGGTGTGCTTGAGTAAAGGGAGAAAAGGCATTGTTGGTGGCTGCTTACGTTCTGGTTGTCGATTACATTGGCGGTATGGGTCTCCCACATATCCGGTTAGACAGGTACAAGTTGGCAAATGGTTGACCACTTGACAGTTGGCATTCAGGCCACAAGTTCCTGGGCAGGGATCCTGGCATCTTAGTTGCTGACACGCCCTGCTCGATGGACAGTCCGAATCAAGCATGCATTCCGGGCGACAGCCCTCGTAAGGATCTCCAAAGTACTGCGGCAGACATTGGCAGGACCCGACACCATTGCGATCGCGGCACACGGCATTCGATCCACATGGACTTGGGTTGCACGGTGTTCGGATTTCGTTTTCATAGGCGATCACCGGTGTGCACTGCACAAACGGATCTCCGTTGAAGCCCTGCTGACAGATGCATTGCACCGCATGGCTGACCACATGGCATTCGGCATTGAGGCCACAGCGTCCTGGGCAGGGATCGACGCACTTCTGGTTGACACAGGCCATTTGACTGGTGCAGTCCGAGCTGGTCACACATTCGGGCCGGCAGTTTGGCGGACGTCCAATGTAGGTTTCCAGACAAGAACAAGCTGGGGCCTCGCCAACTGGGCGACACTGGGAATAAGGTCCACAAGGAGATGGGCGACAGGGATCAATGGGAACAACATCGCGAACAGGTTGTTCAACTAAGAAAGGTAACACTTGTAAAGGTGACTCTTTTTCCTGCTTAATATCCTTACTCTGGGGCTGGCAACGAATGAAGGGATTACCCGTAAACCTCTCAGGACATGTGCAGAAGGGACTATGGCTGACAACAGCACAATTTGCACCCACTCCACATGTTCCGGGGCAGGGATCTCCGCACCGCTGATTGAGGCAAGCTTGGGTGGGTGCACACTCGGCGTTTGAGGTGCACTCGGGTCGGCAGGATGGCGGAGCTCCAATAAAGCTTGGCAGGCACGAGCACACTGCCTGCTGATTAACCTCGCGGCACTGAGAATTGGGACCACAAGGAGATGGTCGGCAGGGATTGGTTACTGAAACTATGGGTGGGTTTGTTAGAGTGACATTTTTAAAGGGTAACCATTTCGACGTACTCTGCACAGGGGAGCAACGGATGAACGCGCTGCCTGCAGTGCGTTCTGGGCATCTGCACATAGGTATGTGATTGATAACATCGCAAATGGCATTCTCGCCACAAGTGCCCGGACAGGGGTTCACACACTTGCTGCGATGGCAAGCCTTGTCTCTGGGACAGTCGGAACTCAAAACGCACTCGGGTCGGCAGCCGGAATAGGGATCGCCATGGAATTCGGCGAGACATGTACACACTCCAGTGTCGCACTGGGCATTGGGGCCACATGGTGATGGGTTGCAGGGATCCACATATTCGTCTATTAAATGGGATTTTTTGTTTACCGTGGTCGTGTTAGGTTTTTGTTTGCAAGTCTTACTTTGAGTAGGCTCAGGCGGCGCAAGACGGCAGCTGCTGAACGGATCACCCGTAAAGCCAGCTGGACACAGGCAGATAGGCGTGTGGTTTACCACATTACACTCGGCGGCATAGCCACAGGAACCGGGGCAGGGATCTATACACTTCTCTCGTATGCAAGCCAGATTGGAGGGACACTCTGCACTGATGGTGCACTCTGGTCGACAATTAGGCGGTGCCCCCAAGAATTCTGGCAAACAGGAACAGGACGGCACACCCTGCACATTGCGGCACTGACTGTTCAGACCGCAGGGCGATGGCAGGCAAGGATCACGCTCAATACGTTCGATTTCAGGCGGTGGGGCTGGGTTGGGCATTATTATTTAATAGATGTTCGTTATGAAGGCAAGTCAAACTCTTACGTGGCAGAGGATAGCAACGGGTAAAGGAATCACCGGTGAAACCTTGACGACACTGACACAGTGGGCTGTGATTACGCACCCGACACTCGGCATTGATGCCACAAGTGCCTGGACAAGGATCCTGACAACGTTGGCTGATGCAAGCCTTTTCCGTGGGACATTCGGTGCTTAGCACACACTCGGGTCGGCAGTTGGGGGGCAGACCGATGTGGAGCTCCAGGCAGGAGCACACGGCCTGACCGTTGAGTTCGCGACACTGAGAGTTGGGACCACACGGTGAGGGGCGACAGGGTTGCGTTGGTTCGTTCTCACGAGCAGGAGCTAGAAAGGGGCTAAGGTCAGGAGCGAACAACAGGTGGCTTACTATTGGGGGTATCTTACGTTGTGGTGGTTCCACATGGCAGTAGCGGTACGGATCTCCCGTGTATCCGATGCGACAAGAACATGTGGGCAAGTGATTCGTTACACTGCAGTCCGCGTTGCTGCCACAGGTGCCTGGGCAGGGATCGCGACACTTCTGCTGCTGGCACGCCTTATTGGAGGCGCAGTCCGAGTGACGTACGCACTCCGGACGACACGACTGATACGGGTCGCCAAAGTGATCGGGCAGGCACTGGCAGGAACCGATGCCGTTTCTTTCGCGACAGACAGCATTGGAACCACAGGGATTGGGTTCACAGGGAGTAACCTGTTCATTGACAATGCGTTCTATGTGGGGTAAACGGATTCAAACAAAGAGAGGGGAGAGAAACGTGGACAGAGGTTTTCATTATTAACTTCCAGGTGAATCGGGTTTAGTACAGTACAACACACCTGGCGTTGATTTTTTTTCAGCTGATTAATCCGATTGCAGTTGTGGTATTATTGTAGCGGATTAGAGTACAATTACTAGTTAGGTGTGTTGGCATTAATCGCTCCAATCGAAGGATTTTGTGGTTCAGGTGCAGCGGTTCAAAAACCGCTTCATTTAGTTTTGTTAAACTCTGTGTGCTGAGTGCTTTTGCGGTGTTATGTAAGTGCAATGTACCAATTTAATTGGCATTGAGTTATGTTTTGTGTCGTAAGTAAAACAAATTTCCTTTGCTGAGTTATATTATTTGATTTATTGCTCATTGTTAAACAATTTTTATACGCTACAGTTTTATGTTATACATTTTTAAATTTCTAATTAATTGCTAGTGCGGCTTTCGCTTTGTTTTTGACTAGTTTTTAGTTAATATCTTTGGCGTTCCGTGGGCAAAATTTTGGTGGGGGGTGAACAACAACGCAGTACTCAATTTCGGGTAGTTGGGTTAGGATCAAATTGGGTAATAAGCGAATGGAGAGACAGGGACCTTTGTGTTTTTTGGCCAAATAACGAATTAAGTAAAAGCATTTCGCTAGGATTATCCCCCCAAATCAAATACAACTGATGGGGGCGCAAGGTAATACTTTTGGAGGCAACAACGGTATCATCAAGGGTTAAAGGCAATAATCAAGGCGGGTGATTTGGTGTGAGGCATTTAAGGTTGTATAAGGAAGCAATAAGGCGTGGCAAGTTTGCATATTGTAAATCAGGCGTTAGGGGCAGTAAAAAGCAAATAAAGAATTGTCTTAAACTAATTAAAATCTTTGAGTAGCCCAGCATACAGACACTTCTAAGAGCACGTCCACTCAGACAACTCGTACAGAGTGTGTGCTGCTTAAAATTTGCATTTCGCTCGAGTGCATTGTGATTTATAGTGTAAAACATAACTGGTACACTCAATTTGCAATGCATTGTGCCTGTGCGTGCGATAATCATAGATTTTAATGAATGTAAATTGTGTAGTATAAATAACTGCCTAAGAGCACATTAGAACAAGTAACGCGGATAAAGTGACAAAAAGAAGTGCAAACACATGGTGCATTTAAAAATAGTGAAAACATTTACAACGATTGTAATTGCTTTTAAGTGGACATTTTCCAATTATTCTAATGCGCTTGTAATAGGTGTGAAACATTGCTTGAAAGGGTATTCAAATTTAGGGTAACAAGGGTATTTCACTGAGTTTCCAAAGGAGTTCCATTTTACTTGTTGGTAAGCCAATACTGAGGTTTCGCAATGGTTTCACATTATTTTTAATCTTTCAAGGCGTAAACAAATGTTTTGGCTGTGCGGCATTTTTGTTTGATTTTAATAATAGCAAGTATTTTACTGGGCGCTTAGTAAGCAACTAAAACCATTAAATTATGTTTATAAGCTTTATAGGGTTTACGCCTTGGCCTAACTGCTAAGTAAATGAAAACGGGTTCCTACCTTGCTCCTTTTGACAGCCGGTGAACGGATCTCCAGTAAAGCCCACATCGCAGGTGCAGATGGGTTGATGATTGGCCACATTGCAGCGGGCATTAAATCCACAGGCATTTGCGCACGGATCCGAACACTTCTGTCGAATACAGGCCTTGGTCGGTGGGCATTCCGGATTGATAGAGCATTCGGGTCGGCAGCTTGGTGGCGTTCCAATAAAGGTAGCTGCGCACGAGCAAGCTGCGTTTCCATTCAGAACCTTGCACTCGGAATTAGGTCCGCAAGGAGATGACTGACAGGGGTTGTCTGGCGTCTGTGGTGGCTTACGCTCCTCCTGGTAGCATCGAGTGAACGGATCGCCCGTGTACCCAGTATTGCAAGAGCACGACGGGTTGTGGTTGATCACCTGGCAGCGGGCAAATTGTCCACAGGCTCCGGGGCAGGGATCCACGCACTTCCTGTTCACACAGGCCATGTGCAGCGAGCACTCCGAACTGACAATGCATTCTGGTTTGCAGGCGGGTGGGGAGCCCAGCATTCCCGGTTGACAGGCACATACTGGTCCTTGGCCGGAAATGTGACACAAGCTATTGGGTCCGCAGGGATTTGGTTGACATGGGTCCTTCGGAACTGGCGTCTCGTGACGGCAATGCACAAACGGATCACCCGTGTAGCCCTGTAGGCAACTGCATATCGGTATATGATTCGAAACATCGCACTGCGAGTTCAGGCCACAAACTCCTGGGCAGGGATCCACACACTTCTTGTTTAGGCAAGCCTTGGTAGGCGGGCAATCAGTGCTCAAGGTACATTCTGGGCGACAGCTGGTGTAAGGATCACCCTGGTATTCCGGCAGGCAGCTACAGATGCCATTCCTGCACTTGGCATTCGATCCACACTGCTGCAGATCACAAGGATCCTGAGTAAGTGGAGGCGACTTGGTGGTCTCTTCGATGAACTCGATGCAACGGACAAACGGATCTCCGGTGAATCCTCCACGACAAGTACAGATAGCCAGGTGGTTCTGAACACGGCACTCGGAATCCACTCCGCAGGATCCATCACAAGGGTCGCGACACTTTTCGGCAATGCAGGCTCGGTCTGGCGAGCAATCCGTGTTCACAACGCACTCGGGACGACAGTTGGGTGGTGCCCCAATAAAGTTGGGCAGGCAGGAGCAGGAGGCCTGCTCATCGCGTACCCTACATTCCGAGTTCAATCCACAAGGCGAAGGTTGGCATGGTCTCTTCACTGGATCATCCTTGGGTCCTGGAATCGGTGGCGGCGGAGCTGGATAGCAGCGGGCGAAGGGATCGCCGGTCATGTCCAATGGACAACTGCAAATCGGATTGTGATTTATTACTTCGCACTTGGCATTCAGGCCACACGTCTTGGCGCAGGGATTAGCACAGCGGAACTTGTGACACGCCTTGGTCGAGGGACATTCGGCATTCACCGTGCACTCTGGCTTGCAATTAGGTGGGGCTCCAATGAAGGTATCCAAGCAGGAGCACACGGCCAAACCATTGGCCACCCTGCATTTGCTGTTGGCTCCACAAGGGGACGGAGTGCAAGGCTCTGCAACTGCAGGTGGAGGTGTGACTTCCACTCGGCGACAACTGGAGAACGGATCGCCAGTATAGCCATCGTTGCACACACAGTTGGGCACATGGTTAACAGCATAGCACTGGGCGTTCAATCCGCAGATTCCGGGACAAGGATCTTGGCACTTGTTGCGGATGCACGCCTTGTCCGTGCGACAATCCGAGCTCAGTACGCACTCTGGGCGACAACCCTCGTAGGGATTGCCCTGGTATTCATCAATACACTTGCATGCAGCAGCTCCATTCCGCTCGATGCACTCGGCATTCGCTCCACATGGCGATGGCTGGCACGGTTTCGGTGGTTCATCCTGCTGCGGCACACACTGAACAAAGGCGTTGCCCGCATATCCAACTGGGCATGAGCATGAAACGGCGTGTCCAATGACACGACACTCGGCGTTGGTTCCGCAGGATTCTGGGCAAGGATTGCTGCACTTGTTGTTAATGCACGCTTGCGTGGATTGACAGTCCGGATTGATGATGCACTCTGGTCGGCAATTGGGTGGCGAGCCAAAGAACTCGGGTTGACACTGGCAGACCGGACCATTTTTATCAGGCTTGCAGTAGGAATTTGGTCCGCAGGGCGAGGGCAAGCAAGGATCTTGAGGAGTATTCTTTACATCAGGTGCAGGTACAGGTGGTAGAACCACGCACTGCTTAAACGGATCTCCAGTTCGGCCAGGTGGACAACCACAAATCGGGCTATGGTTAATCACTTCACAGCGGGCCTCCAATCCACAGGCAGCGGCGCAGGGATCCACGCACTTCTTGTTGACACAAGCCTGCAGGGCGGAGCATTCGCTGGACACCACGCACTCGGGACGGCACTGAGGCGGTGCGCCGATGTAGCCTTCCAGGCAAGAGCACACTGCATGTCCGTTGACATCACGGCACTGGCTGTTGGAACCACAGGGCGATGGGGAACAGGCCTTTATGGGGTCCTCCACGACAGGTTTCACACGGCAATTAACGAACGGATCACCCTCGTAGCCCTGGAAGCATGAGCACACTGGAATGTGGTTCATCACTTCACACATGGCATTGTTGCCGCAAATGCCGGGGCAGGGATCCACACAGCGATTGCGCATACAGGCCTTGTCTCTGGGACAATCCGCCGAGAGTGTACACTCCGGACGACAGCCTTCGTAGGCATTTCCTTGGTAATTATTCTGACAGCGACACTCTCCGGCAAAGCAGTCTGCATTTTGTCCACACGGGTTCGGGTTGCATGGATCGTTCACAGTTTGCGTTTTCACTGTTTCCTTCTTGGTACAGCGCACGAACGGATCCCCCTCGAAGCCCTCGATGCAGTTGCAGATGGGCAGATGGTTAAGCACATGGCACTTAGCCTCGAATCCGCAAGATCCAGAGCAGGGATCGGCGCACTTCTGGTTGATACACGCCTCCGTGGGTCCACATTCAGAATTCAACACGCACTCCGGGCGACAGCGAGGCGGTGCTCCAATGAAGTTTGGCAGGCAGGAGCAGGCTGGACTGTTGCCCACGATCTGGCACTTGGCGTTGGGTCCACAAGGAGATGGCACACATGATGCGGGTGCCGGCGTCGGTGTAGTCACGTCATGGGTGATTGCTGCGAAGTTTTTAAAAAGGTTTTTATTAAGCGGAAATAATTATTTTATATTTTCTTATCCGTTTTCTTTGGAAAGATTTACTTTAAAATAAATAAATTTTTTTAACGATCAACAAAGACTTAGATTTATAAAGGACAGTAATCGGGCAGCTGTTAAAGCTGATGAAAGGTTCATTCAAATCACTTACCAACTTTAGTGCACTCGACAAACGGATCTCCGGTCATCGTACGTGGACACGTGCAAATGGGGCTGTGGTTCTTGGTGGTGCATATGGCTCGAATGCCGCAGGTGTGCAGACAAGGATCCACGCACTTCTTGTTCACACAGGCCCTTTCCGGAGCACACTCGGCGCTGACCACGCACTCGGGCTTACAGTTGGGCGGCTGGTTAACGAATCCTGCCTGGCAGGAGCATACTGCCTGGTTGTTCATGGCACGGCAGTTGCTGTTGGGTCCACAGGGCGACGGATTACATGGATTCAGAGGTGGGCGCGGGGTAACCGGCACTGGCTTGCAGCTGAAGAATGGATCCCCAGTGTAACCTGGCGGGCAGTCGCAAGTGGGCACATGTTTGTCAACTGTGCAAATGGCATAGTCGCCGCAGATGTTATTGCAGGGATCAACGCACTTGAATCGAGAGCATGCTTGGACAGCGGAGCATTCATCGTTATTCTCGCATTCTCGACGGCATCCTCTTTGAGCATCATACGGATTACCCTCGAATCCGTCGTGGCAGTAACAGGCTCCAGCTCCATTCCTCTCCCGACACTCGGCATGCTGGCCGCAAGGCGATGGTTCGCAAGGAGAGTTTGGTGACTCGGTTGGTGTCACAGCTGGGATTAGCTGGCAGCCAAAGAGCGGCTCACCCTCGTAGCCATCGGCGCAGGAGCACACAGCATTGTGCTGAACCACCTGGCAAATGGCATTGCTACCACACGAACCGGGACATGGATCGACGCATAGCTCCTGCTGGCAGGACAGATGGTTTTGACACTCGTCGTTGTTAGTACATTCCGGTCGGCAGTTGGGAGGACGTCCAATAAAGCTAGTCTTGCAGGAACAAGCAGCCTGGTTGCCAATCTGACGGCATATAGAATTGGGTCCACATGGTGACGGTACACACGGGTTGTCGTCCACGTCCTTGACAGTAGGAGTGGGCTCACATCCCGAGATGGGATCTCCAGTCATGCCGGCCTGGCAGGTACAGATGGGATTGTGGTTGACTACTTGGCACTTCGCATTATTACCGCACGATCCGCGGCACGGATCTTCGCACTTCTGGTTGATGCAAGCTCTGTTTTGGGGGCACTCTGAACTGACCACGCACTCAGGTTTGCAGCTGGGCGGAGCTCCAATGTAGCCCTCCAGGCAGCTGCACACCGCATGACTGTTGGTGTCCAAACACTGACTGTAAGGTCCGCAGGGTGATGGCTGGCATGGATTATCTGGTCGTCTGGTAACAACCTCAATAAGCGAGCACGAGCGATGTGGATCTCCGGTATAGCCTTCGAAGCAGTTGCAATTGGGACCGTGATTCAGGACCCTGCACTCCGCATTGATACCGCAGGCTCCAGGACATGGGTCCTGGCACTTGTTGTTAATGCAGGCACGCGATCGATCGCAGTCGTCATTCTGGACACATTCCGGCCGGCAGCCACTATACGGATCACCAAAGTACTCTGGCAAGCAGGCGCAGGAGCCAGCTCCATTGCGCTCCCGACAGACAGCATTTGCTCCACAGGGGCTGGGATTGCAGGGATTTCTCGGTTCATCAATGGCAGGAACTAGATGGGAGATTGGAAAATCGGACATAAACGTTAGCGGGGAATCATAGATTCGGGAGCATGCAGGAGTATATTACTTTGCTGTACGATCGCACAGCCGGAGAAGGGATCTCCGGTGTAACCAGGCACACATTCGCATGTCGGTCGGTGCTTGATGACCGTGCACACGGAGTGCAGGCCACAGGCACCGATGCATGGATTTGAGCAGCGCTGATTCACACAGGCCAGATTGGCCGGACAGTCGGCACTACTGAGGCACTCGGGCCGACAGTTGGGTGGACGTCCCAGGTAGTCGGGCAAACAGGAGCATGCAGGCGAACCGCGGACATCGAGGCATTTCGAGTTGGGTCCGCACGGTGAAGGGATGCAGGGATTACCGGACTTTTCGGTGGGTGGGGGCTCCACTACATGCCATTTAGCCAAGCCAGATAGTTGAAATAGGTTCATAGCACATTTAGACAAACAATTACATAGGATAGTAGAGTTGGATAGTGGTTTACAAAGTGTACATAAAATAAATAAACATAAATAGAGAACAGAAAATCAAACATTAAAAAGTGTATATACATGCAGGAGGTAGAAATCATGGGTGAAGTGTCAAGCCAAGAAGGGGAATAGGTTTTACAACGTAAGGAAAAACCGTGCTTTAGGGGTTTTTAAAATATTTTACGAAAATCACTAAACTACGGTACAAATATTTATGTGACAAAGATTCGTCCCTATTTGGCTTGCACTCCCCATCCATAAAGCTAATCATGCTTACACAATATCTTAGTGCACCGGTTGAAGGGATCTCCGGTAAAACCTGGGGCACAGGAGCATGCGGGATAGTGGTTTATGACCTGACAGCGGGCCTCAATGCCGCAAGTACCCGGACACGGGTTCACGCACTTCTGATTCTGACAGTTAAGATCTTGGGCGCAATCTGAGCTAATGATGCACTCGGGTCGGCAGTTGGGGGCTGAGCCAATGAAGCCCTGTAGGCAGGAGCACACAGCATGGCCATTGACCTCGCGGCACTGGCTGTAGGCGCCGCATGGCGAGGGTCTACAGGGGTTCTCATCCCGTTCGGCTGGGAAAGTGGGAGGTGGGATGAGTTGGAATGGTTTCTTTCACAAGGGTTAGTAGTGAACCTACGTGGTGGGGGCAACTGGGGAATTTCACGGCAAGCGCTCGACGGATTTCCAGTGTAGCCAGCCAAACAAGAGCAGCTGGGCAGATGATTAGACACACGACACTGGGCATTCAAACCACAAACACCGGGACACGGGTCCACGCATTTCTGGTTGACACACGATTTGTCGCGCGAGCAATCACTGTTCACCACGCACTCCGGGCGGCAGCCACTGTACGGGTCACCGAAGTACTCCGGCAGACACGTACAGGAGCCGGCTCCGTTGCGCTCACGGCACTCGGCATTCGGGCCACAAGGCGAGGGTTGGCAGGGAGTCAGACGCTCATCGGGTATGGTAGGAGCTGGGGGCCACAAAGCTGATTAGCACTCATTCTAAAGAACTTCAAGCGAAAGCTTACGTTGCGGATTGCAGCCGGCGAAAGGATCACCAGTGTAACCATTATCGCAGGAGCAGACGGGAGAGTGATTCACCACACTGCAGTAGGCATTGAAGCCACACGATCCCGGACAAGGATCCTGACAGCGTTCATTGACACAGGCCAAGGAGGCAGGACACTCGGTGTTGAGTGTGCACTCTGGTCGACAGTTGGGAGCTCTGCCCACGAAATTCGGCAGGCAGGAGCACACCCCCGTCTCACCCACGACACGACACTGGGAATTACGGCCGCAGGGACTGGGCACGCAGGGATTTTCATTGGACTTGGGCTGCTCCGGTTCCTCCTGCCACGGCGCACAGCGCACAAAAGGATCGCCGCTAAAGCCGGCTGGGCAGGAGCAGATCGGGTTGTGGTTGGTCACCTTGCAAATGGCCTCGTTGCCACAGGTGCCCAGACACGGGTCCACACAGCGCTGATTCACACACGCCCTGTCCTGAGCACACTCGGAACTAACCGAGCACTCCGGACGACAGGCGGGCGGTGTGCCAATATAATTGGTAACGCAGGAGCAGACCGGATGTCCGTTCACCTCACGGCACTGGCTGTAGGGACCGCAGGGCGAGGGACGACAAGGTTCAACGGGTGCGGGCACTAAAAGTCAGGGTGTTAGTTAATTAACCCATCTCAGGAATACGTAATACTATAGAGGTGGTCGATTTTTAGGGATTCGACTGAAAGCTTACAAAAATCAGATAACTAATTGTAAAATTACTTTAGAATCTATTTTAGTTTTAAAGCTTTAACGAATGTGCTTAGCTATATGCAATCGTTTCCCTAGTCCTCGACCCACCCTACGTGAAACTAGTTCCTACATCGTGGTATCTCCCGGCAGTATTGCGAGGGATTGCCAGTGAATCCGGATGGGCAACTGCAGCTGGGGGCGTGGTTAATCACATGACACTCGGCGGAGACGCCACAAACACCCGGACAGGGATCGCGGCACTTGTTGTTGAGGCAGGCACGGTTCTTCGAGCATTCACTATTCAGCACGCACTCTGGGCGGCATTCGGTGTACGGGTCTCCATTGTATTCCGGCAGGCAGGAGCAGGATCCTACCCCATTGCGCTCCTTGCACACCGCATTGGCTCCGCAGGGACTCGGGTTGCAGGGCTGTGCCACCTCAACAGGGACAATAACTGGGGGTAATGGAAAGGGGAATGGTTTAATATCTAAGCGGAAAGCAGAGCTTTCAGATCCCTTACTCTTCGGACTACACTCTGAAAATGGGTCCCCTGCATAACCCTCAATGCAGCGGCAAATGGGTCTATGATTATTTACAAGGCAAGTGGTCTGGATGCCGCATGTACCGACACACGGATCCTGGCAGCGCAGATTGATGCAGGCCGAATTGCCGGGGCACTCGGAGTCCGAGGTGCACTCCGGCCGGCAGTTCGGCGCCCTACCCACGTAATGCTGCAAGCATGAGCAGACAGCCTGCTCACTGGCAGCCGACACCCGGCACTGAGAGTTGGGCCCGCATGGCGTTGGCACACACGGATCGATTGGACCGTGGGTGATGGGCGGCCGCTCTACTTTCACCATTTATAACCATCACAAGACACCAAGTACGATAAACGTCATGCACAAAAATAAGCCATAGATAGAGTACATATAAAAGAGATAAACATAATGGGAAAGATATATATAGAGGATGCGAATAATGTTTTTAAGCAGGGTATGAGATGAATAAAAGGCTCTTTTAGATAATGAAATGATTCGGTGAATGTTTGGCTTAAATACCCCTGCAGGGAAAAATACTCCAATAAAAAGATGACGGAAAAAGACAATTTAATCTGCAGGGGAATTTAATTCTCCGGCTGGCCGAAGATAAGCTTCCTTTGACTCCTTGTCGATGCTTACTCTCTTGAGGGAAGCAGCGCACGAATGGATCACCGCTGAAGCCGGGACTGCAGGAGCAGATGGGGTTGTGATTGACGACGCGGCAGAGCGCGTTGTTGCCGCAGGTGCCTGGGCAGGGATCCTTGCAGCGCTCGTTGAGGCACGACTTGTCCTGCGCGCACTCCGAGCTGCTCATGCACTCGGGCCGGCAGTTGGGAGGGGAACCGATATAGTTGGGCACACAAGAACAGACTGCGTGGCCATTAACGGAGCGACAGTTGCTGTACAGGCCGCAGGGCGACGGTTGGCAAGGGTTATCGGGCACTATGGGGTCGGGATCTACAGGCGTGGTAAAGGCAGCAATTAATAGCGTTCCTAACTAGGGCCCTAACTTGCAGTGAGGAAAATGATACCAAGGTAGAGAAGAAGGTAGAGAAGAAGGCATCGGGCAACCAACATACCATGGTCATTCAAAAGGTACTCAGTGTTTTGGAAATGTATATCAATGTTAATCATTTCAGAAAAAAAATTAAATTTATTTCTACTAACTGGCTAACTTCCTCTCTAACCTAGGTACTTCCCATCACTGCTTTCGCGGTCGAATCAAAATCTTACAACGCGGAATCTCAGGGACGAGGTGGCAACCAACAATGGGGTTACCAGTGTAACCAGGCTGGCACTCGCAGTTGGGGGCGTGGTTAAAGACAGCACATTGGGCGCTGTGACCGCACATTCCCGGACATGGATCCACGCACTTCTGGTTGACGCAGGCCCGCGACCTAGGACAGTCCGAGTTAATGACGCACTCGGGGCGACACTCAACATACGGATCGCCAAAGAATTCCGGCAGACATTTGCATGCGGCGGCTTGATTCCGCTCCTCACACAGGGCATTCAAACCGCAAGGACTGGGACTACACGGTTGGATCACTTCAACGGGGGCTGTGTGGGCGGGTCAAGTATGGGAATTAAGTATCTATCTATTAAGGGAAACTTTCTCAAGAACCTACTCTCTATGATCTTGTAGCAGCCGGAGAACGGATCGCCGGAGAAACCAGGCTCGCACATGCAAACCGGTGCATGAAGACTGACATGGCAGAGTGCGTTATTTCCACATGATCCGATACAAGGATCGGCACAACGAGCATTGACGCAGGCCATTCTGGCCGGGCACTCGGAATTGATGCTGCACTCTGGCCGACAACTAGGCGGTCGTCCTATGTAATTGGTTACGCAGGAGCAGACTGCTCCGCTGCTCGAAACTTGACACTGGGAGTTGGGTCCACAAGGTGATGGCACACAAGGATTGGGCGTTACAATGGGATCGGATATTGGCGGTGGTTCTACAAGAATGATGTTTTCAGTTGGAAACTATCCAAGAGAGACAAACTATTGGGAACCTACTTCTTTCAGGCACGCACTGGTGGAACGGATCCCCGGTGTACCCATCGTAGCAACTGCAGATTGGCGAGTGATTGGTGCAGCGACAGCGGGCATTGTAGCCGCATGTTCCGGGACAAGGATCTTTGCAACGTTGATTTATACAGGCCCTATCCGAGGGACACTCGGCACTGGTCATGCACTCGGGCTTGCAGTTGGGTGGAGCGCCTATGTAGTCTGGCAAGCAGGCACACACGGGACGATCACCAACCACATGACAAGTACTGAACAGGCCACAAGGCGAGGGTCTACAAGGGTCTTTGGGCAGGGGCAGGTACATATCTATGTGGGGATGGGCAGAGCAGTTAGATCAATACTTCTTGTCTAAAGGGTGTATGAAAGGGTGGGCCGATTTGTTTGGAAGAAAGTAGTCTAAGAATGTTTCATCCATTAATAAATTATTTCAGTCCAAAGCGTTTTAGCGACTTTAGCTAATACAATTCTCCTATACAAGTCGACCCACCCCAGGATAGGGTCATACTTGAGGGCCTTTCGACGCAAGCGCGCAGTGGATTGCCGGTGAAGTCCGGTTCACAGCTGCACACAGGCTGATGGTGGGCCACCCGACAGATAGCATTGAATCCGCAGGCATTGGCACAGGGATCGCGGCACTTCATGTTTATACAGGCCCGGCTGCCGGGACAGTCGCTATTCTGCACGCACTCCGGGCGGCAGTTGATGTACGGGTCACCGAAATAGTTCTGGATGCAGGTACAGGAGCCGGCTCCATTGCGTACGCGACAAATGGCATTCGCACCACATGGCGATGGGTAGCATGGGTCGGAGGGTGGATCTGGCACGACGACTGTCATGGTCATGAAAATAGCAAGCAGGCAATGCGGATGCATACAGAGGAATGTACAAACACAAAAGACTTAAAGCTAAATAATAATAATAATAGGATACAAAGGGTAGATGGATACATAGATGAATAATATGTACACAATACGAGAAACATGCATAGGCTGTACACCACAATACCATTACTTCTAGAGCACCACTGAAAGGAACATTTAACATTAAGGGCGCTTCTCGAGCACACTTCCGTGCTCCTGGAAAGGATAGCAAATAGTCGAGAGGTATGTACTCACTCTCACGCATTCTGCAGGCTGTGTACGGATCACCCTCGAAGCTCTCAATGCAACTGCACTTGGGCTGGTGATGCTGAGTGGAGCACACGGCATTAAATCCGCAAATGCCGATACAAGGATCTTCGCATCGCTGACGTATACAAGCCCGATTTGAAGGGCAATCCTGGTTAATCACACACTCCGGTCGACAGTTGGGCGGGGCCCCGAACATTCCAGGGGCACAAGAGCACTCCGCTCTATTGTTCACATTGCGACAAATGGAGTTGGAGCCACATGGGCTGGGCAGGCAAGGATCCACATTGCGAGGCGGTTCTGATGCTGCAGAGAATTTAATAATAAATATTGATTCAATAACTAAAAAATAGTTTTGCTTACGTTTTGGCACACATTGTTCAAACGGATCGCCAACATAATTGGCTGGACAGGAGCAGATGGGGTTGTGATTGTTCACTTGACATTTGGCATTGAATCCGCAAGTCTCGGCACATGGATCCGTACACTTTTGATTGATGCAGGCCAGATTTTGGGCGCACTCCGAGCTGACCACACATTCGGGTCTGCACTGAGGCGGGGCTCCAAAGTATCCAACCTGGCAACTGCACGTGGGATGTCCCTCGATGGTGCGACATAAGCTGTTAGGTCCACAGGGATTTGGCTCACAAACTCCCACTGGTCTCGTAATCGCAACTCGCTTGCATCCTTCGAACGGATTACCCTCAAATCCTCGGGTGCAACTGCAGGAGGGCAAGTGGTTCACGACCGCGCACTCTGCATTCGCTCCACAAGCAGCCGTGCAAGGATCGCGACAGTGCTGCTTAATGCAGGCCAACGATGAAGGACACTCCGAGCTGTAGATACATTCCGGACGACATCCTGTGCTGTAAGGATCGCCATTGTAGGGCTCAATGCAGGCACAGCGAGCGGCATTATTGTGAGGTGTGCACACAGCGTTCTCTGCACACGGATTGGGGTAGCACGGATCGATGTGGTCTTCGGGTTCTAAATTGGAAACATAGACAATTAGATTTAGAATAGTTCCTTACCTTATATATTTCAATAAAAAAAGTTCTACATACTGGGTGTGTTTTTCTTGGAGCAGCCGATAAAAGCATCTCCCTCGAAGTCCTCATCGCAACTGCAGTGGGCGGAGTGGGCGATGACCGTACAACGGGCATTGTGTCCACATATGTTGGCACACGGATTCTGACACTTCTCCTGGATGCAGGCCTTGTCCGACGGACACTCGCTGCTCAGAGTGCACTCCGGCCGGCAATACGGTGGGCTGCCAATGTAATTGGCCACACACGAGCAGACTGGTCGGTTTTGTTTGATTTGGCAGATGGAGTTGGGTCCGCAAGGCGATGGCACGCATGGGTTCTTTGGCACAGCAATTTCGCGACCTGGATCCTGAATGGGTGAGCACGCCACGAATGGATCGCCCTCGAAATTTTGCTCACAAGAGCAGATTGGGTTGTGGTTGAGCACTTCACAGCGGGCTCCACCACCGCAGATACCCGGGCAGGGATCGGCGCACCTCTGATTCAAACAGGCCTGGTTGGGAGCACACTCCGAGCTAACCACGCACTCCGGCTGGCAGACTGGAGGAGCTCCCTTGAAGTTTGGCAGGCAGGAACATGCAGCATAGCCATCAGGGGTGGCCTTGCAACGGGAATTCGGTCCACAGGGCGATGGCTCGCACGGATTTGGTCGTACTGGAGGTGGCAGGTAGAATAGATTACAGGCAATGAAGGCATCTCCACTGAATCCCTCGGCACAGATGCAAACCGGTGCATGGTTAACCACACGACATACGGCATTGATGCCACACACTCCGTTACAAGCCTCCACGCACTTGGAATTGAGGCATGCCTTCTCCGCAGGGCAGTCACTATTTAGGACGCACTCTGGCCGGCAGCCGATATGCGGTTCTCCAAAGTAACCTTTACGGCAGACGCAGGCCAGACCGTTGTGCTGACGTTTGCACTCCGCGTTGGCACCGCAATGAAGCTTGGCGCAGCTTGGTTGTGGTGGTGGCTCAATTACAGACTGTGTGGTACACTGCTCGTAGGGGTTTCCAAAGAGTCCCGTGGGACAAGCGCAGACAGGGTTGTGCTCGTAAACATTACACAAAGCATTCCGTCCGCAGGATCCGGGGCATGGATCCAGACAGCGTTGTCCCAAACAGGCGCGATCAAATGGACAGTCCGAGTTGGCCACACACTCCGGTCGACAGCGGGGATTATGTTGGGCATTGGGTCCGAAGCAAGGATCGCAAAGGGCAACTCCATCGCCGAACACCGAGCATACGTCTTGAGGTCCACAGGGCGAAGGGGCACACGGATCCCGCGACACGTTCTTAAGTATTCCAATAGCCACGCACTGCAAAAAGGCATCGCCGACGAATCCGTCCAAGCAAAGACATACTGGCGTGTGCTGGCGTACATTACAGATGGCATTAATGCCACAAATGGCTCCGGCACAGGGATCCACGCACTTGTGGTTGATGCACGACAAGGTCTCACCGCAATCGGAGTTGATGTCACACTCTGGCTGGCATCCCGACTGAGGATCACCCAGGTAACCGGGGATGCACGAGCAAACAGCACGGTTATTCAACAGATTACATTCGCTATTCCGGCCACACGGGCTGGGAACACAAGGATTCTTTTTGGGATGGTCCAGTGCATAGCAACGAACTCCTGGGATACCGGTCAATCCAGAATTACAAGAGCAAACTGGGTGATGTTCTTCCACCCGGCAGTGGGCTCCTTGGCCACAGGCTCCCGGACAGGGATCGTAGCAACGGTAGCCCATACAGGCCTTGTTGTTCGGGCAATCAACATCCACTTGGCACTCGTAGCCGTGGCAGCCAATAAGGGATGTGGGATCGCCGGACAGGCCGTCCGGACAAACGCACGCGGTTTGTCCATCGCCGGCCACCACGCAGTTGGCATTAGGTCCGCAAGGATTGGGATCGCAAACGGTGCGACTTGGTTCACGGCATCCTTGATAGGCATCTCCCACATATCCGGAGCGGCAGTAGCACTCCTCTCGATTTCCAGCCACATAGCAATCGGCATTTCGTCCACATGGTCCTGGTTGGCAAAGCTCAATGGTAACGGCTGGCTTGTCGCACAGCCTGAAAGGATTACCAATCTTGTTGTCCGGACAGTAGCACACGGGCTGACGTGATGAATCGCAGATGGCACCAGTTCCACAGGGGTTGGGGTCACATGGATTAATGGGTTCGACACAGCCGCGAATGGTGTTCGGACTCTCCACATAATTCGGCAGACAGGTGCATTTGGAGAAACCGTTGCTGAGTACGGAACACTGGGTATTCGGTCCACAAGGTGAGGGATCGCAGGGATTTGAAGGCAGCTCGCAGGGAATCGATGGCGGCTGTCCCTCGTACTCCGGCAGGCAGAAACAAATCGGGTTGCCATCCACGCGACGACATCCGGAATTGGGACCGCAGGGATTCGGTGTGCACTCATCTCCCTCCGGAACTAAGAATGGTTTAAGAGTTGTCAGGAAAACAATGTTATTACAAGTTAGAAAAAATGTAGCTTTACATTTTTTTAAATATATATACAATACTCACTGCAATTTTTAAATGGATTTCCGGTAAGACCCTTGGGGCAGTAGCAGATGGGGTTGCCATTGTCCAGCTCGCACAGGGCATTTAAGCCACATGGATTGGGATCGCATGGGTCTTGGGGCGGACTGCAACCCACCTGAGGGTTTCCATTGTAGCCAGGCGGGCACTTACACACTCCACGATGGTTGACCACATCGCAGAGAGCAAAGGATCCCACATTGGCAGGGCGATGAGCACTTTCCATTGATGCAGGCCTGATTCGAATCACACTCGGAATCGGCACGGCAACCTTGACTAGGAAGACATTGCACATAAGCGTTGCCCAGGAATCCGGGCAGGCAGCGACAATCAGTTCCGTGGTTCACGGGAATGCACTCGGCATTCTCGCCACAAGAGTCCTCTTGGCAGGGATTAATGCAGCGCCGGTTCAGGCGATCGCAGAGCTTCGTCGGCGGACAGTCCTCGTTGTATTGGCAGACATGGGGACGTGCTGTTTTTTTTGGTTAGGGTTACGGTGCGATTCGGTTGGATCGGTGGGTGTATTTATAGTTTGTTGTTTGATTTTTAGAGTTGAATTGGTGTCGGGACGGTACAAGTTTTATACAAGTGTCGTAGTGTACGGGGGTTTGTACAGTGTATGAAAGAGAGAGATTTTTGGAATTGAGACATTGTGACACATTAGCAGAGGATTTTTTGGAGGACAACAGAGGTGCGCCATCGTGTTGATCAAGGGTATACTAACCTGGCTGACAGCCAACAAATCCATTGCCCTGGAAGCCATCCGCACAGCTGCAATCGGCTGCATGGTTGCTGTTAACGCAAACGGCGTTTGTGGCACAAGGATCATGGACATCGCATGGATGCTGGCAGAGCTGATTGATGCATGCTTCTGTGACTCCGCAATCCGAATTTTCTGTGCATTCAACTGTAAGTTGGTTAGGTAATTTTAGTTGTTGTGCCACAAATTCAAAGTTAAAGACTTGGTAGTTCATCCCATGCATTAAATTAAGTTGTTGATTAATTGATTAGTGTCTTACTTGAGGTTTGGGTTGTTACACATTTGACCATCGGATTGCCCTTCATGACCCTGCGGACAGGTGCAAACTGGTCGATGACTCTTGGCCGTACACTTGGCACTCGCGGCACAAATCTTGGCAAACTCGCACGGATCCTGGCACAGACCCATGTAACAGGCCTCGCTCTCAATGCAGTCGTTATTAGATTGACAGGGTTCTGGTGTTTTCGGTGAACCCGGCGGTTCTACTTGTTAGAAATGATTTAGTAAGTTAAATAGTTAATACAATGGTGAAGATTTTTAAATTACATTAATAGATAAATATGTACAAGGGCTATACTAAGTATGTACATTTTTTTACAACAAAATTAGTTGGTAACGCCAGAAAACGAGCCCTATACATAAACATTTATGTACAATTGAACAGTATTAGTGCCACTTTGGGATTTGAAAATTGGGTGTTTTAAATGTTTACTTTATCATATTTTTATCTGTAGAATTATGTGTCATACATTGCTGAAATTGAGTGTGAGAAAAGTAAGGGAAAATCCCAAAGTGGCGTGCGTGTAACATAAAAAGTTAATATACCTTTCTTACGGCAATGCCCCAGCTTACAGTGCTCGTTAGGGGCACAGTTAGTATCTACTGTACATGGGTTAATTAATGAGATGTCAGTGGTGTTGCCCAGTGGGGCAATCATGGTGTTGGTGCTGTAGACCTCCGTGGTGGTGCCCGCCGTCGTCGGCAACTCTATTGGCCATGCCGTCGTGGTGTCTGAAACTTCGTTGGAAGTATCCAGCCGCGTAGTCTTCATCTTAGGCGTTGTAGTTGACCGCCTCTGACTGTCACTAATAATATCTTCGCCCCGCAACGTGGTCGTCTGGATTGTCGGCCTTGGAGTTGGCGTATCGGTGATATTGTTCTCACCATCGCGATATCGCCTTGTGGCATCGGTGTGGGAGGTGGTGCTTTCTGTGTCTGGTTTTTGGTTCTTACTGGTCTGGTTAGTAGCGCTTGTGATTGTGCTCGATTCAGTGCTAGTGGAGGAAGTGGTAGTAGTGGTTGTGGTCGTGGTGGTGGTTCTTGTGGAGGCCTTTGTGGTAGTCGGCGTCGTTTTGACGCCTGTGTTTGGGTTAGCTGTTGTTCTTGGTTTCGTTGGTATCTTGGTAGTTGTGGAGTTCTTGGTAGTAATAGTTGTTATTGTTACATTAGCTAAGAAGAGAGATGTATTTACATGGGTAACGGGAGGTTAATTTATATTAGAATATGTACACAGTGTATTTACACTTAACATTAAGAGTTTTAAGTTGATTATAGAAAATAAGTGCTGGTAGAACTTACCCTTTATACAAGCACCGGTTGTGGGATCACAGTTTGCGCCCGGTGGACAATGTTCGCAGCCAGGCGTACGACCATGTTCTATATAGTTTAAATGAGATCGGTCTTTCTGGAGTTTTTAATGTTTAACACTGGGACTCACCGGCTGAGCACAATGGCTGATGGTTAAGAACACGGCAATCCTCATTACGGCTGCAGGGATTGCTGTAGGTGCACGGATCCACGCAAAGAGCATTAATGCACGCCTGCAGGGAGGGACACTCCTCACTCGATGCGCAACCGATTTCTGTTCGTGCGTTGAAAGCAGAAGACATTAATGCATTAGTTTGGGTACATTTAGACATTTTATCATAGCACATATGTGCGTTAATATAAAGTCGTTAAAATTTTTGTCATTCCTTTTATTTAGGTCAAGAATCCTGTTCGGTAGGTAGTTTTCTTTTTCATTAATTTTTCAATGCAGTTAGTATAACTTTTTCTTTAAATGTAGAATCCTTATTCTAACTTTTCAACTCCATATTCAAGCAAAGTAATTACTATGTAGCAGGATTTAGCATTAGTTAAATATATTTTAGTTTTGGCAGTTGCTTTAAACAACATATACACATGCAAAAGCATTAAGTGAGTTAGTGCATACCTTTATTAGCTAAGATTTCATATAATTAGTAATCCAAATACCACATGCAAACATTTTTACTAAAGACTAAACACTTACGATACATGATTAACGACAACGAGTATGTTTACTAAATATAAAAAATCAACACAGATTAGAACACTTTTGAAAGGTTTCGCGCTGAGATACAAAACATGCTAGTTGAGATCCTTCGAAAACTTAACGAAAAACATTCAAAGTGGGGTGGACGATGACACAGGATTTGATGATGACTTTTGCAGCAGGCATTTAAGGTGACAAAAAGCAGGCAACTAACATGAACGAACAACATTGAAACATAAATCGACATGCAAACGACTGCACTAAAGAGTAAACTCCCAAGAATTGGCATTCAGTCAAAAGCTTCTTTGATGGACACACAAACTTCGACTATCTCGGGTGCTGCTCGTGGTGAAGAGATCGGTGGGTAAAGGTGCAAGGCTTTCAGCAATACAGCCAGAAAAGCAGTAAGAAGAGGGGAACAAAGACAAATGCATTTGAAAAAGTCGAGGACAAAGAACACTCAGGAATTGCGAGAAATAATCCAAATGGTTGCATGCAAGGTGCCCGCACGATTCAAATGGGTCATACATAAATATGAGCCACAAAAAGGATAATGGCTGGAAATCCAAAAGAAGAGGAAGAAAATATGACATCCAACTGAAGTAGGCCACTACAATTTGCCAGTTATTTGATTGGCGTTGAAAGTAGTCAGCGATGCCACGATGCCAAGAGTTTACCGCAACCCTGTGGTTCCTTGCAATTCATTCATTATGATTCGATAACAAGACTTACAATTTATATACACAACTTTAGTTACCTGCTTTTATAGAGCAATCGGGTTTATTTACATCATCGGCGGTATCACAGATGCACATTGTGGTGTGGTTCAATGTACGACAAATAGTCAGATTCTGAACAGTGCAGAGATTGTTGAAATATTCACAAGGCGATATGCACTGCCCTCCTACGCAAGTCTGGTCGTCCAAGCAGTCGTGCTCTGTTTTACAAGTCATTACAGATTCTGTCGTTGGTCTATTTGTCACAGTTAGGTCTTTCGTATTTGGCATTTCCATTGAAACGGGATTCAAAACCGGTATAGAAGTGGATTCGTTTAAAGCAGGCCCAATATCCATGGGCACAGTAGGAATAGTAGTTTCATTTATATTCCTTACAGTTGTCACTTCGCCTAGAGATTTAATCGTATGTTCCGTCATATCTCTACGTGTTGTAGCAATAGGAATATATGTGGTTGTTTCGGAAGTGATTGTTGGGACAGTAGTTTCTATTATTGGTGGACTAAGAGTTGATCTATCAACAAGCCTTGTAGTTGGTTCTTTTCGAGAAGATTCTGTCGTTGGTTCAGTCGTTCGTCCTGGGGTTGTACCCGGAGGCAATGTCGTCGGTTTTTCGCTAATTTCGAATGAAGTGGTTCCATCCGTTAACTCTGTTGATACGTCGCTTGGAGTTTTGGTCGTCTGCTCCGTCACTTGTCCTCGTGTTGTACCAATTGGAATATATGTTGTTGTTTCGGAAGTGATTGTTGGGACAGTAGTTTCTATTATTGGTGGACTAAGAGTTGATCTATCAACAAGCCTTGTAGTTGGTTCTTCTCGGGAAGATTCTGTCGTTGGTGCAGTCGTTCGTCCTGGGGTTGTACCCGTAGGCAGTGTCGTCGGTCTTTCGCTAATTTCGGATGAAGTGGTTCCATCCGTTGACTCTGTTGTTACGTCGTTTGGAGTTTTGGTCGTCTGTTCCGTCACTTGTCCTCGTGTTGTACCAATTGGAATATATGTGGTTGTTTCCGAAGTGATTGTTGGGAGAGTAGTTTCTATTATTGGTGGGCCAAGAGTTGATCTATCAACAAGCTTTGTAGTTGGTTCTTCTCGAGAAGATTCTGTCGTTGGTTCAGTCGTTCGTCCTGGAGTTGTACCCGGAGGCAATGTCGTCGGTTTTTCGCTAATTTCGGATGATGTAATTCCATCCGTTGACTCTGTTGTTACGTCGCTTGGAGTTTTGCTCGTCTGTTCCGTCACTTGTCCTCGTGTTGTACCAATTGGAATATATGTGGTTGTTTCGGAAGTGATTGTTGGGACAGTAGTTTCTATTATTGGTGGACTAAGAGTTGATCTATCAACAAGCTTTGTAGTTGGTTCTTCTCTAGAAGATTCTGTCGTTGGTTCAGTCGTTCGTCTTGGGGTTGTACCCGGTGGCAATGTCGTCGGTTTTTCGTTAATTTCGGATGAAGTGGTTCCATCCGTTGACTCTGTTGTTACGTCGCTTGGAGTTTTGGTCGTCTCTTCCGTCACTTGTCCTTGTGTTGTACGAATTGGAATATATTTGGTTGTTTCGGAAGTGATTGTTGGGACAGTAGTTTCTATTATTGGTGGACTAAGAGTTGATCTATCAACAAGCCTTGTAGTTGGTTCTTCTCGGGAAGATTCTGTCGTTGGTGCAGTTGTTCGTCCTGGGGTTTTACCCAGAGGCAGTGTCGTCGGTTTTTCGCTAATTTCGGATGAAGTGGTTCCATCCGTTGCCTCTGTTGTTACGTCGCTTGGAGTTTTGGTCGTCTGTTCCGTCACTTGTCCTTGTGTTGTACCAATTGGAATATATTTGGTTGTTTCGGAAGTGATTGTTGGGACAGTAGTTTCTATTATTGGTGGAATAAGAGTTGATCTATCAACAAGCCTTGTAGTTGGTTCTTCTCGGGAAGATTCTGTCGTTGGTGCAGTCGTTCGTCCTGGGGTTGTACCCGGAGGCAATGTCGTCGGTTTTTCGCTAATTTCGGATGAAGTGGTTCCATCCGTTGCCTCTGTTGTTACGTCGCTTGGAGTTTTGGTCGTCTGCTCCGTCACTTGTCCTCGTGTTGTACCAATTGGAATATATGTGGTTGTTTCGGAAGTGATTGTTGAGACAGTAGTTTCTATTATTGGTGGAGTAAGAGTTGATCTATCAACAAGCTTTGTAGTTGGTTCTTCTCGAGAAGATTCTGTCGTTGGTTCAGTCGTTCGTCCTGGGGTTGTACCCGGAGGCAATGTCGTCAGTTTTTCACTAATTTCGGATGAAGTGGTTCTATCCGTTGACTCTGTTGTAACGTCGCTTGAAGTTTTGGTCGTCTGATCCGTCACTTGTCCTCGTGTTGTACCAATTGGAATATATGTGGTTGTTTCGGAAGTGATTGTTGGGACAGTAGTTTCTATTATTGGTGGACTAAGAGTTGATCTATCAACAAGCCTTGTAGTTGGTTCTTCTCGAGAAGATTCTGTCGTTGGTTCAGTTGTTCGTCCTGGGGTTGTTTCCGGAGGCAATGTAGTCCGTTTTTCGCTAATTTCGGATGAAGTGATTCCATCCGTTGACTCTGTTGTTATGTCGCTTGGAGTTTTGGTCGTCTGCTCCGTCACTTGTCCTCGTGTTGTACCAATTGGAATATATGTGGTTGTTTCGGAAGTGATTGTTGGGACAGTAGTTTCTATAATAGGTGGACTAAGAGTTGGTCTATCAACAAGCTTTGTAGTTGGTTCTACTCGAGAAGATTCTGTCGTTGGTTTAGTCGTTCGTCCTGGGGTTGTACCCGTAGGCAATGTCGTCGGTTTTTCGCTAATTTCGGATGAAGTTGTTTCATCCGTTGACTCTGTTGTTACGTCGCTTGGAGTTTGGGTCGTCTGCTCCGTCACTTGTCCTCGTGCTGTACCGATTGGAATATATGTGGTTGTTTCGGAAGTGATTGTTGGGACAGTAGTTTCTATTATTGGTGGACTAAGAGTTGATCTATCAACAAGCTTTGTAGTTGGTTCTTTCCGAGAAGATTCAGTCGTTGGTTCAGTCGTTCGTCCTGGGGTTGTACCCAGAGGCAATGTCGTCGGTTTTTCAATAATTTCGGATGTAGTGGTACCATCAGTTGACTCTCTTGTTACGTCGCTTGGAGTTTTGGTCGTCTGTTCCGTCACTTGCCCACGTGATGTACCAATTGGAATATTTGTGGCTGTTTCGGAAGTGATTGTTGGGAGAGTAGTTTCTATTATTGGTGGACTAAGAGTTGATCTATCAACAAGCCTTGTAGTAGGTTCTTCTTGAGAAGATTCTGTCGTTGGTTCAGTCGTTCGTCCTGGGGTTGTACCCGGAGGCAATGTCGTCGGTTTTTCGCCAATTTCGGATGAAGTGGTTCCATCCGTTGACTCTGTTGTTACGTCGCTTGAAGTTTTGGTCGTCTGATCCGTCACTTGTCCTCGTGTTGTACCAATTGGAATATATGTGGTTGTTTCGGAAGTGATTGTTGGGACAGTAGTTTCTATTATTGGTGGACTAAGAGTTGATCTATCAACAAGCCTTGTAGTTGGTTCTTCTCTAGAAGATTCTGTCGTTAGCTCAGTTTCTCGACCATGGGTTGTAGCCGGAGGCAATGTCGTCTGTTTTTCGCTGATTTCGGATGAAGTGGTTCCATCCGTTGCCTCTGTTGTTACGTCGCTTGGAGTTTTGGTCGTCTGTTCCGTCACTTGTCCTCGTGTTGTACCAATTGGAATATATGTGGTTGTTTCGGAAGTGATTGTTGGGACAATAGTTTCTATTATTGGTGGGCCAAGGGTAGATCTATCAACAAGCTTTGTAGTTGGTTCTTCTCGAGAAGATTTTGTCGTTGGTTCAGTCGTTCGTCCTGGGGTTGTACCCGGAGGCAATGTCGTCGGTTTTTCGCTAATTTCGGATGAAGTGGTTCCATCCGTTGACTCTGTTGTTACGTCGCTTGGAGTTTTGGTCGTCTGCTCCGTCACTTGTCCTCGTGTTGTACCAATTGGAATATATGTGGTTGTTTCGGAAGTGATTGTTGGGACTGTAGTTTCTATTATTGGTGGACTAAGAGTTGATCCATCAACAAGCTTTGTAGTTGGTTCTTCTCGAGAAGATTCTGTCGTTGGTTCAGTCGTTCGTCCTGGGGTTGTACCCGGAGGCAATGTCGTCGGTTTTTCGCTAATTTCGGATGAAGTGGTTCCATCCGTTGACTCTGTTGTTACGTCGCTTGGAGTTTTGGTCGTCTGTTCCGTCACTTGTCCTCGTGTTGTAGCAATTGGAATATATGTGGTTGTTTCGGAAGTGATTGTTGGGACAGTAGTTTCTATTATTGGTGGACTAAGAGTTGATCTATCAACAAGCCTTGTAGTTGGTTCTTCTCGAAAAGATTCTGTCGTTGGTTCAGTCGTTCGTCCTGGGGTTGTACCCGGAGGCAATGTCGTCGGTTTTTCGCCAATTTCGGATGAAGTGGTTCCATCCGTTGACTCTGTTGTTACGTCGCTTGGAGTTTTGGTCGTCTGCTCCGTCACTTGTCCTCGTGTTGTACCAATTGGAATATATGTGGTTGTTTCGGAAGTGATTGTTGGTACAGTAGTTTCTATTATTGGTGGACCAAGAGTTGATCTATCAACAAGTCTTGTAGTTGGTTCTTCTCGAGAAGATTTTGTCGTTGGTTCAGTCGTTCGTCCTGGGGCTGTACCCGGAGGCAATGTCGTCGGTTTTTCGCTAACTTCGGATGAAGTGGTTCCATCCGTTGACTCTGTTGTTACGTCGCTTGGAGTTTTGGTCGTCTGCTCCGTCACTTGTCCGCGTGTTGTACCAATTGGAATATATGTGGTTGTTTCGGAAGTGATTGTTGGGACAGTAGTTTCTATTATTGGTGGACTAAGAGTTGATCTATCAACAAGCTTTGTAGTTGGTTCTTCTCGGGAATATTTTGTCGTTGGTTCAGTCGTTCGTCCTGGTGTTGTACCCGTAGGCAATGTCGTCGGTCTTTCGCTAATTTCGGATGAAGTGGTTCCATCCGTTGACTCTGTTGTTACGTCGCTTGGAGTTTTGGTCGTCTGCTCCGTCACTTGTCCGCGTGTTGTACCAATTGGAATATATGTGGTTGTTTCGGAAGTGATTGTTGGGACAGTAGTTTCTATTATTGGTGGACTAAGAGTTGATCTATCAACAAGCTTTGTAGTTGGTTCTTCTCGGGAAGATTTTGTCGTTGGTTCAGTCGTTCGTCCTGGGGTTGTACCCGTAGGCAATGTCGTCGGTCTTTCGCTAATTTCGGATGAAGTGGTTCCATCCGTTGACTCTGTTGCTACGTCGCTTGGAGTTTTGGTCGTCTGTTCCGTCACTTGCCCTAGTGTTGTACCAATTGGAATATATGTGGTTGTTTCGGAAGTGATTGTTGGGACAGTAGTTTCTATTAATGGTGGACTAAGAGTTGATCTATCAACAAGCCTTGTAGTTGGTTCTTCTCGAGAAGATTCTGTCGTTGGTTCA
This sequence comes from Drosophila kurseongensis, assembly GCA_018153305.1. Lineage (NCBI taxonomy): Eukaryota > Metazoa > Arthropoda > Insecta > Diptera > Drosophilidae > Drosophila > Drosophila kurseongensis. Next base: position 7,745,797 of record JAECXX010000210.1, on the reverse strand, counting down.
GTCGTTCGTCCAGGGGTTGTACCCGGAGGCAATGTCGTCGGTTTTTTGCTAATTTCGGATGAAGTGGTTCCATCCGTTGCCTCTGTTGTTACGTCGCTTGGAGTTTTGGTCGTCTGTTCCGTCACTTGTCCTCGTGTTGTACCAATTGGAATATATGTGGTTGTTTCGGAAGTGATTGTTGGGACAGTAGTTTCTATTATTGGTGGACTAAGAGTTGATCTATCAACAAGCCTTGTAGTAGGTTCTTCTTGAGAAGAATCTGTCGTTGGTTCAGTCGTTCGTGCTGGTTGACTCTGTTGTTACGTCGCTTGGAGTTTTGGTCGTCTGTTCCGTCACTTGCCCACGAGATTTACCAATTGGAATATATGTGGCTGTTTCGGAAGTGATTGTTGGGAGAGTAGTTTCTATTATTGGTGGGCCAAGGGTAGATCTATCAACAAGCTTTGTAGTTGGTTCTTCTCTAGAAGATTCTGTCGTTAGTTCAGTTTCTCGACCATGGGTTGTAACCGGAGGTGATGTCGTCGGTTTTTCGCTACTTTCGAATGGAGTGGTTCCATCCGTTGACTCTGTTGCTACGTCGCTTGGAGTTTTGGTCGTCTGTTCCGTCACTTGCCCTAGTGTTGTACCAATTGGAATATATGTGGTTGTTTCGGAAGTGATTGTTGGGACAGTAGTTTCTATTATTGGTGGACTAAGAGTTGATCTATCAACAAGCCTTGTAGTTGGTTCTTCTCGAGAAGATTCTGTCGTTGGTTCAGTCGTTCGTCCTGGGGCGGTACCCGGAGGCAATGTCGTCGGTTTTTCGCTAATTTCGGATGAAGTGGTTCCATCCGTTGACTCTGTTGTTACGTCGCTTGGAGTTTTGGTCGTCTGCTCCGTCACTTGTCCGCGTGTTGTACCAATTGGAATATATGTGGTTGTTTCGGAAGTGATTGTTGGGACAGTAGTTTCTATTATTGGTGGACTAAGAGTTGATCTATCAACAAGCTTTGTAGTTGGTTCTTCTCGGGAAGATTTTGTCGTTGGTTCAGTCGTTCGTCCTGGGGTTGTACCCGTAGGCAATGTCGTCGGTCTTTCGCTAATTTCGGATGAAGTGGTTCCATCCGTTGACTCTGTTGCTACGTCGCTTGGAGTTTTGGTCGTCTGTTCCGTCACTTGCCCTAGTGTTGTACCAATTGGAATATATGTGGTTGTTTCGGAAGTGATTGTTGGGACAGTAGTTTTTATTAATGGTGGACTAAGAGTTGATCTATCAACAAGCCTTGTAGTTGGTTCTTCTCGAGAAGATTCTGTCGTTGGTTCAGTCGTTCGTCCAGGGGTTGTACCCGGAGGCAATGTCGTCGGTTTTTTGCTAATTTCGGATGAAGTGGTTCCATCCGTTGCCTCTGTTGTTACGTCGCTTGGAGTTTTGGTCGTCTGTTCCGTCACTTGTCCTCGTGTTGTACCAATTGGAATATATGTGGTTGTTTCGGAAGTGATTGTTGGGACAGTAGTTTCTATTAATGGTGGACTAAGAGTTGATCTATCAACAAGCCTTGTAGTAGGTTCTTCTTGAGAAGAATCTGTCGTTGGTTCAGTCGTTCGTGCTGGGGTTGACTCTGTTGTTACGTCGCTTGGAGTTTTGGTCGTCTGTTCCGTCACTTGCCCACGTGATTTACCAATTGGAATATATGTGGCTGTTTCGGAAGTTATTGTTGGGAGAGTAGTTTCTATTATTGGTGGGCCAAGGGTAGATCTATCAACAAGCTTTGTAGTTGGTTCTTCTCTAGAAGATTCTGTCGTTAGTTCAGTTTCTCGACCATGGGTTGTAACCGGAGGTGATGTCGTCGGTTTTTCGCTACTTTCGAATGGAGTGGTTCCATCCGTTGACTCTGTTATTACGTCGCTTGGAGTTTTGGTCGTCTGTTCCGTCACTTGCCCTAGTGTTGTACCAATTGGAATATATGTGGTTGTTTCGGAAGTGATTGTTGGGACAGTAGTTTCTATTATTGGTGGACTAAGAGTTGATCTATCAACAAGCCTTGTAGTAGGTTCTTCTTGAGAAGAATCTGTCGTTGGTTCAGTCGTTCGTGCTGGGGTTGACTCTGTTGTTACGTCGCTTGGAGTTTTGGTCGTCTGTTCCGTCACTTGCCCACGTGATTTACCAATTGGAATATATGTGGCTGTTTCGGAAGTGATTGTTGGGAGAGTAGTTTCTATTATTGGTGGGCCAAGGGTAGATCTATCAACAAGCTTTGTAGTTGGTTCTTCTCTAGAAGATTCTGTCGTTAGTTCAGTTTCTCGACCATGGGTTGTAACCGGAGGTGATGTCGTCGGTTTTTCGCTACTTTCGAATGGAGTGGTTCCATCCGTTGACTCTGTTATTACGTCGCTTGGAGTTTTGGTCGTCTGTTCCGTCACTTGCCCTAGTGTTGTACCAATTGGAATATATGTGGTTGATTCGGAAGTGATTGTTGGGACAGTAGTTTCTATTATTGGTGGACTAAGAGTTGATCTATCAACAAGCTTTGTAGTTGGTTCTTCTCGAGAAGATTCTGTCGTTGGTTCAGTCGTTCGTCCTGGGGTTGTACCCGGAGGCAATGTCGTCGGTTTTTCGCTAATTTCGGATGAAGTGGTTTCATCCGTTGACTCTGTTGTTACGTCGCTTGGAGTTTTGGTCGTCTGTTCCGTCACTTGTCCTCGTGTTGTACCAATTGGAATATATGTGGTTGTTTCGGAAGTAATTGTTGGGACAGTAGTTTCTATTATTGGTGGACTAAGAGTTGATCCATCAACAAGCTTTGTAGTTGGTTCCTCTCGAGAAGATTCTGTCGTTGGTTCAGTCGTTCTTCCTGGGGTTGTACCCGGAGGCAATGTCGTCGGTTTTTCGCTAATTTCGGATGAAGTGGTTCCATCCGTTGACTCTGTTGTTACGTCGCTTGGAGTTTTGGTCGTCTGTTCCGTCACTTGTCCGCGTGTTGTAGCAATTGGAATATATGTGGTTGTTTCGGAAGTGATTGTTGGGACAGTAGTTTCTATTATTGGTGGACTAAGAGTTGATCTATCAACAAGCCTTGTAGTTGGTTCTTCTCGAGAAGATTCTGTCGTTGGTTTAGTCGTTCGTCCTGGGGTTGTACCCGGAGGCAATGTCGTCGGTTTTTCGCTAATTTCGGATGAAGTGGTTCCATCCGTTGACTCTGTTGTTACGTCGCTTGGAGATTTGGTCGTCTGCTCCGTCACTTGTCCTCGTGTTGTACCAATTGGAATATATGTGGTTGTTTCGGAAGTGATTGTTGGGACAGTAGTTTCTATTATTGGTGGACTAAGAGTTGATCTATCAACAAGCCTTGTAGTTCGTTCTTCTCGAGAAGATTCTGTCGTTGGTTCAGTCGTTCGTCCTGGGGTTGTACCCGGAGGCAATGTCGTCGGTTTATCGTTACTTTCGGATGAAGTGGTTTCATACGTTGATTCTGTTATTTCGCCGCTTGGAGATTTGGTCGTCTGCTCCGTCACTTGTCCTCGTGTTGTACCAATTGGAATATATGTGGTTGTTTCGGAAGTGATTGTTGGGACAGTAGTTTCTATTATTGGTGGACTAAGAGTTGATCTATCAACAAGCCTTGTAGTTGGTTCTTCTCGAGAAGATTCTGTCGTTGGTTCAGTCGTTCGTCCTGGGGTTGTACCCGGAGGCAATGTCGTCGGTTTATCGTTACTTTCGGATGAAGTGGTTTCATACGTTGATTCTGTTATTTCGCCGCTTGGAGTTTTGGTCATCTGTTCCGTCATTTGCCCACGTGTTGTACCAATTGGAAGATTAGTGCTAATTTGGTCTGTGATTGTAGGGGCAGTTGTTTCTAATGTTGCTGGACTTAGAGTAGAACGTTCAACAAGCCTTGTCGTTGGTTCTTGTCTTGTAGATTCTGTCGTTTGTTTACTCATTTCGAATTCAGAAAGCGTAGTTTTATTTATTTCAGGGTGAGGATATTTAGTATTAATTGACAGTTGTTTTGTCGTCTTATACGATTCGGTTGTACTTGTGTAAGAAACCGTTGTTTCATTTTCAGCTTCTATATCGGTAAAGCGAGTTCGCATTTCAGTTTGATTTGCCAGTTGCATAACAGTGTATTTTACATTGAGCGAGTCTGTCGTCGTTTCAAATTGTTGGGTTGTACTGTCAACTGATTCTGTTGGAATGCAGTTCGAGTCCGTCGTGTTCGCAAAGGTAGTTGGGCAAATACATATGTTTACCCTATGAGCTGATGTGACACATTTTACTGCGCCCGCACAGAAGGTGTGACAGGGATCGAAACATTGACCTGACGATCCACATTGGTGCGCTTCACTGCAATCATCGTTTGAGGTACAGTTGCCACCTGGCTTAGCTGCTTCAAATTTTCATTTTTGGGTGATTTTTTTTACGTATTTTTTTTGTGATTTTTGAGTGGAGTATTTATACATTTTTTTAAATAAAAGTGTAAGATTTAAAAATAAAAAAATACGTTAAAATATTTACAAATATATACCAAATATAGGATAGAAGGTGTAAAGCTACAACAATAGGGAAGGTGCACTATATACATATACAGAGGGGCGTACCTAAAAAAAATACTGTTGGATATTTCGATCTAACTCTCTTGCATACGACTGCAAATGTAAACAAATATCTGAAGCTTTTTAAACTATTTTACGGTTAATCAATTTTAAATTAGGAACGAACGCCTTTACTATTAGTTAGCTACATATTGGTGTTGGATTGGTTTAGGTTTACCATTAGTATTACATCTTATTACCGTTTATTTAGAATCATAGGTTAAGATTTCATAGTACAAGTATTCAGGAGGCTTTTGATTAATAAACTGATTATTATCACTGTGAGCATGAGCGTGTGTGAATGTTCAGAAGAGTTTTCTTGTAATTGTGTCTTTATGTTATTGGTATTTTTGTTTGGTGACTTTGAAAGATATTCTGATCAATGTTTGGACAACTCTTTTTATTATGTGCTTTAGCCTTACACACTGTGCTAGTGGCGTAAAGCATCTGACCGTGGGGTTATAAAGTCGCTTGACTTGGACTTTTGGGTTGTAACTAAGCTTTGGCAAGGCAAGTTAACCATATCAAAAGCTTGATACGGCTAGAGGCAGTTAATTTCTCAGACCTATATACATTTACAATAACATTTCGAGGAAACAGATTGACAAGGCCAGAAACATTAGACAGGAATGGAGGTTTTTCGTCAATATATTTCGTCGGAAATATTTGTTTGTGCTTTATCGCTGTTTTCTTTTTGTGAGGGGACAGACAATAAGACATAGCTAGCAAAAGGTGAGAGCGTGTGTGAAAGAGCAGGAAACAGAGATAATCGAGACAGAACATAAGGCACTTTCACTCGACAGAGAATTGAGTGATAGAGAGTACGTTTGGTGCTTTACCTTTTTGACATCCATTCTTGGCATCGGCTATAAATCCAGCTGGGCAGAATTTACATATCGGCTTGTGATCCTCGACAATGCATGGCGAGTTGGGTGCGCAGGTCGCAAACTCGCACGGATCGATGCACTTAAGCTTCCGGCATGCCTGGCTAGCTGGACAGCCGGCGTCGCGCAGGCAAATAGATATTGATGGCTGGCAGTCGCGCATGCAAATACAAACGGGCTTGTGGTTCTGTACCTCGCAGGATTTGTTTTCTGCACAAATCGCGGCACGGCCCAGGGGAACGATGCACGGGTTACGGCACTTGCCATCCGTGCAGGCCATATTCGAGGCACAGTCGTCATCGCGATAGCACTCCCTCTTGTCCGGGGCACACGTCAGTTCCCCGTATTCATTCACTATGAAACCAGACTTGCAGATACAGACCGGCTGGTGTCGTCGCGTCTCGCACTTCTTGTTGCTCTCGCAGATAAATAGCGGATTGTTGCACGGATCTGTGCATTGGCCGTACTGTCCGCACTGCAATGTCTCCGGGCACTCGGAGTCTGCGGAACATGGAATCTGCTCCTTGGTCTTGGCATCTGTGTCGTCCGGCAGGCACTTAGGATCGGACTTGCACTCGACCTCCGGCCGACCGATGTGACAACTGGGGCAGGAGCAGCGCGGACGATGAAGTACGGTTTTGCAGAGCGCATTCAAACCACACACGCCACGCATTGTACAAGGATCGCTGCAGTGTCCTTGGAGGCATGACTTTTCACTGGGACAATCCGTATCTGAGTAGCATTGTTCGGTGTCTATAAAATTACATCCAGGGCAGGGAAGAACGAGAGAGAGATAGACAGGAGTTGTTTGGTTGTTTAAATGTTAATCGTTGGTGGGTGCATTCAACTATTCGGTGGCATAAACGGTACGGTACGCTACTAAATAGATATATCTTTTTGGGGGGTATGGAAATACATAAAAACGAAAGTGCGACATTGAAATCGTCGAGTCAAAGTTGGGGCTTGAGCGTGATAGACGATAGTCTGGTGGAAGGTTCAGGGCTGATTTGACAGTGTAAACACAAAAAATAAGAACCAAGAGTAGTGGGTGACTCGGATAAGACTTATAGCTAGATGTTTCTAAAAACAAAAGGGGAAAACTTAATCGAGACAATATATAAGAAATATATTCCAGTTTTTGGTTGGTTGGTTTTGATTTGGGCCTCTTTTTGCTTAAGTGTTTTGTGTATTTTCTTGGTGTTTGGGTGGGGGTTGTGTGTTTTGCGGTGGGTCGGTTTTTGTGTTCAATTAAGTGTCAGTAGGATTGTTGTGGACTCGATTTTGGGGTTTTGGGGTATTGTGCATGGGGTATGTTAGAGTAAAAGAAAATTTTAGCGGGAATTTTTAACAAGTTAAGATCAGAAACGGTGCATTTAGAAATCATAAGGTAACTTAAAAAAATAAAATAAAAAAACAAAATTGGTTGTTTCACTTAAGTGGCTAACTTTAGTCGATTGGTGTTGGGTTAGGCAGCAAACTATAGCAAAAGATGATTATTTATTTGTTTGTCTTATTCAAATTGCAGAACTGTGAAGGGAACATCTCACAAAAACTAGGGTTGTATGTTTTTATGGGCAGACCAAAAAAATGCTTAGCAATAAAGTTGGCTGCTTTTGGTTTTTGTCATTGGTTTATATGAGTTCGATATGCTATAGATCGGCGTACAAGTGAGCGAGTGATGGTAGCAGTGAGTACAAGTGAGCATAGTTACAATCCTTGATGATTTACCATTTTTTCGAGCGAGCATAGAGCAGGGGAGCCTAGCACTATCCCAATTTGCCCAATTAATTTGATGCTGTACTAAAGGCAGGCTTAGTTGAGCAATGAATTATCTCGGGATTAATGCGAATTCGAACTAATAAATATTTTGGTTTATTGTTTGTTCAGTTTGAGTTATGGCAAAAATTACACGACATCCAACACATGCGCTCTGCCCTCACGAGAGACACGCTATTGGCGATTGGTTTTGTGAGTGAGTGATTGATTCAGAGGAGAGATAGAAAAAGATCTATTGGAAAATTAGAAAATGTAAGTACAAGTCTGGCAAAGGCAGAATTAGCTTTGTAGGAAGAGGCTTTAGTAAGAATGTATAGAAGGAAACAATATTTGAAAATCGATGGGTAAATACAATTTTGAAAAGTTTGATAAAAATATACGTGGCTAGTTTAATTCCTCCGGGTTATTAATAATTCACAGTTTTCAAATTTAGTTTATATTTACAGATTGTTTTTGGTGTTGTTAGTTTGATCGGTCACATAGGTGTGGCTTAATCGTTTACGAATATATGTACAATATGTACAATTTTCTGTATATACAACTTAATTACTAGTCAAATGTACCAAAAATAATGGAAATGTTAGTTAAATTTAGTTACAATTTAAATCAATTCGGGTTTTGGTTCATATAGAGTTTAACCATTAGACGATCTATTCAGAGTGGTAGATAGGGAGGAGCTTTCTTAATATGTATTTTAAAAGGAGCTTTGTACATAATAAACGGTTGGATTTATTTCGGTTATACAGTAGACTTGCTTTAAGGATGCATTGAAAAGTAGTAGTAGCTGTTGATGTTGCTTTTGTTTTGGTAATCGTTTTGTACACAGTTGTAATGGATCTTAACTTGATAACTATGTTCCTCAATTGGTTTCGAATTTTGCTTCAAGCATATGTGAACTATGTGTGAGAATTGTCCCGTCCACAGTTCCCAATCTGAGACTTTGTTCATTCAAGAAATGTAACAAAAGGGTATTAGCAAAAGGAAACGACAGAGCGATAGGGAAATAACACTTGGGGTACAAAGGGGTGGACAGAGCGGAATCGGAGGAAGGATGGGAGATTTCGGGTTGGGATTCGATCATTTTCAGTATCAAGGATGTGTTGAGGATTGTTGTCTATATGATAAGCGTGGCATTTTGTGTTTTTTTATTGGTTTAGTTATAATTTGTGTGCTTTCCTTGCACTTTCTGTGATTAACCATTTTTTTTTATTTTTTGCTACAATTTTATTGACTACATATCGCTATCGCGGCGTTTGTCGTTAGACTATGTAAATGGTAAATAGGGATGAGACAACTTGTTTACTGATCTGTGCGTTAACTGTTTCCAAGTTGTAATGGATCCCGCATAGTTGAGCGCCAATACAGATGGTTTTAAAAAGCCAATTGTATGGAAACTAAAGAAGGAATTCAGTGAGAATTGAGTTGAGCATAGCTTTATGAAAGCCTAATGAAATGAGAAGGCAAGCCCAAGCTTTATGGGAACTAATGTCAACTCTTTAGATTTTTTTTAAGGAATGCACGATTGTGAATGTTATTTTTAGTAAGGTATTTTAAATTTGCTTATGACTAAACTTAATTTTTTTGCATAATTATTATTTTTGTCTTTTTGAATGTATATTTCAAAAATGAAGTGTAGGCACAGATTGGGTAACCGCGATAGCGACAGCAACATTCCACGAATTTCCATATGCGTTGATGGTGTATTGTAAAGTAAGGTGCTTAAAAACTAGAAAAACTCAAATAAAAACTAACAAAAATTGCATTGAAAAAAAGTGCTCTGAATTATATTCATCGGCATGTCTGCTGCTTAAAAAGCAACTCAGTTGCCAATTGGGAATTGGTTGTGTAGGTGGCTTTTGGTTTCTTAGCGTGTTTTTTGTACGTGCGGGGAATTTCGATATTAGACTTATACCTGAAACTTCGCACATGTGTATAGGTTGTTACGAAAAAATTAAAAATGTGTGTTACGAATAACGTATTAGCTTTGGTATTTTAAACACAGACACACTACACTGAAATCAAATTTGTTTTGGGTAAATGTTCTAAGCAGCCGCGAGGGCCGTTAAATTAGTGGAATTAGCTAATTAGCTGTTTTAAGTTTTTGTGTTTTAGCAACTCAAAACTATGTAATTAAACCGAAAAAATAATAACAATAAAATCAATTTCAATCAGTTACTAACAAACTTCCAGTTATGTTGGTAGGGGTAAAAACTTCAACGATAACGCTTACTGATTACAATAACTTTTAAGAACGCTGGTTAACATGATTAGCAATAACGGTACGGTATGGTCTAAAACACTTGGAATGAAAACATTATATTGCCACTTACCCTGCTGACAGACATATTCATAGCCCTGGCGTACACAGTCTCCCACTTCACATCCTTGGGTTCGACAATCCTGCTTTGGCAGAGTCAAATAACCTGTATTACATCAGAAATAATTCATTTTTTAATCAAAATATCATCACATATTTATCACTCTTACATTGCACATAAGCATCTCCGTTGGGGAAGTCTTCCGGGCAGTAGCACTCGGCTTGGTTGTTATCCAGCACATGACATGCAGCGTTCAAGCCACAAGGCTGATCGTGGCAGGCATTCACTAGCGGACCTCCGCAGAGACATCCCTGATGGGCATCTCCAATGCACCCATCCATGCAGGCGCACTCATAGCCTCCGGGCACCTCAGTGCACTTGGAGTTCTCGCCACAGGGTTTGCTAGAGCATCCTCCTTCCAATGGTCGGCACTCGCTAGACGGATTGCCGAAGAAGTCCGGCGGGCAGGAGCACTGAGCCTTGCGACCCACCACCCGACACTGGGCATTGGTTCCACACGCTCCATACTCCAGACAGGGATTTCGGCATTTTCCTTGGTCGCAGCGCTTGTTGCTGTCGCAATCGGTGTCCACACGGCACTCAAACTGCACGCACTCCTTACTGGGCTCGCCCTCGTATCCATCCGGGCAGTAGCAGAGCATCCGGTGTTCGGACACGGTGCAGAGGGCATTTCTTCCGCAAGCCTTCTCGTTCGCACATGGATCCGAGCATTTTCCATTGACACAACTTTGGTCGGCAGCACAGTCTCCATTCGACTTGCATCCAGCGATACAAGCTCCTCGCTCGCAAAGCTGACCAACCGTACATTGACGCTTGGGTCCGCACTTATTCCGGCACTTTCCTCTGGCACACTGTTGTCCGCAGGCGCAGTCCTCGGTCCTTGAGCACTTTGTGGCACAATAGGCTTGGTCCTCATCGCATTCGCAGCCGGGATGGCAGCGTTCAGGCGGCAGTTGGCAGCCAGTCAGACCATCTCCCATAAAGGCAGCGGGGCACTGGCATTGAACTCCGTGGTTAACCACCAGGCAGTCGGCGCACTGTCCACATTGACCCGGAGTGCGACATGGGTTCTGGCACTTCTTGTTCACGCAGGCCTCGTCGGTGGCACAACTCAAATCCGTACGACATCCAGTCTGGCACATGCGATTCTCGCATATTTGTCCCTGGGCACATGCCTCATCCGTGTTGCATACGGTCCTACAAGTTCCCCTCATGCAACGCTCATCTGCCAGGCAGTTCTGATCGTTTCTGCACTTTCCTTGGCAGCTGCCGGCGTAGCAGAGCTGATTTGTTTGACAATCATCGTTTCTTCCACAAACAACGCGAGGCACTTTGCAGGCTACATTGGCATTTCCATCGAGACCCTCCGGGCATTGGCACTGTTTCCTGTGATCGATCGTCTGGCAGTGGGCATTGGTGCCACAGGCAGTGGGATCGGCACATGGATCCACGCACTGTTGACCCACGCAGGACAAGTCCTGGGGGCAGCCCTGATCGGAACGGCAGCCAGGCATACAATTCAGGCCCAGACAGAGCTCTCCATGACCGCACTCATTGTCGTGGCGGCACAGGGGTTTGCATACTCCCTGCTGGCAGCGCTCGTTGGTTAGACAACCGGCATCATCGGCGCAGAGTGGTCTGCAGAACGACTCGAAGCAGGCCAATCCATTTCCACAGTCGCGATTCTCGCGGCATTCCAAGGGGGGAGAACGGACGCAGCCCACCTGGGGCGTGGGATTGGGCACCATGCTTTCCATGCAGCTGCAGCTGGCCCGGTGGTTGGACACCGAACAGGCGGCATTGGGACCACAGGGATTCTCCAGACACGGGTTCACGCACTTATCATTGCGGCAGGACTCGGAGGCACTGCAGTCATCATCCACATGGCAGCCGTAGACGCACTTGTTGTGCAGGCAAACGTGACCCAGGAAGCAATCGTTGTCCACACGACAGGTCACTAAGGTAGATAGATATTTATTAGGAGCCGTTACTTATACAAAAAACAAGCGTTTATTAATCGTTGGATAATTCTGATGGTACTTAATCTCATTCGAATCTTGAATAATCTTTTTCAGAATTGTCCATCGATAAATTAAAATTATTTAACCAAGAAACCTCACAGTGGAGACCAAGTTGTTATGGCCAGATCACTTACGCATGCAGTTGCCCTTTAGGCACTTCTCGTTGGAGGCGCACTCCAGGTCGTTGTGGCACACAGGTAGGCACATGGAGTCACGGCAGGTGTATCCAGGTCCACATTCACCATCGCAGGCCACCGGCACACGCACGCACTCCTTGGCAGAGTCACCGGTGAAGCCCTCCGGGCAATGGCACTGTTTCAGATGGTTCTGGATCACGCACTCGGCGTTCTGTCCACAGGCCTGCGGTTGCAGGCAGGGATTGAAGCATTGACCACCTTGACACACCTCTGATGCTCCACATTCGGTGTCCAGTACACAAGCAGCTGTTAAGGGAAAGATTACAGTTTTAATATGTCACTCTTAAGGAACTACAAACATATCCCGGTTGGCGTTATGGTCAGCTTTGTTCGTAGCGTGTAGTCATATGTGTAACTTGTATTTTCATTTTAGTTTGCAGTTAGTCTAAATTATAAGATAGCATTTGGTTTAGTTCGTAGGCTGTAAGCCTGTCCAAGGTTTAAGTGGTAGTTCTTTTGAGATGTTGTGGTGATTTTTGAAGTAGGATATATTTACTAGTTGGAAACTTCAAAGGTTATTCAATTTATGGAACAAATGAAACATAACAGAAATTTATGCAACGCGAATCGAGTTTGAAAACTAGTAACTGATTAAAAAAAACTATATACATTTAAGCCAGCTAGTTCTGTCAAAATATATGACGTAATTGCTATTCAATATAACTATGAAAACTATGTATGTTTATCATTTATGTGGTTTCAAACACATGATTATATCAAGTACTCTTACTCTTCACAACATCTCCGGTAAGTGAATCAGTGCTAGTTTGTAAGTAAGTAAGTAGAACTAAGAAGGTGGTTATAAGGTAAATTAGCCAATTTACGTTGTCTGGTAGTCGGTTTAGGCCCGGTGCTGGGTGGCTGTTAGTACTTACGTTTGCAGACGCTATCCGAGCAGTAGGTGTTGGTCGGACAGTCGCCGGTAACCTGACAGGGAACTGGCAGCGGCTTACAGCCGGCCACCCGGTCGGCGGGTTGGCCATCGTAGCCGCTGCGGCATGCACACTGCGCTACATGGCCCTTCGGAACACATTCCGCATTGGGACCACATTGCAGCTGGGCACAGACATCACGGCACTTGGCCACCCCATTTGTTTTGGTGCATGCGGCATGCGGGGGACAGTCCTCGTTGGTCTCGCACTCGACGGAGCTGCGGCAGCCCTCGTTGTACGGATCACCAACGAGTCCCGGTGGACAGGTGCACTTGTACGACCCCCTCGCGTTTCGGCAACGAGCTCCGGGTCCGCACGGAGCGTCCCGGCAAAAGTCTATAACATCGCAACGCACCCGCGGATCCCCACTGAATCCTGGTTGGCAGTGGCACACCTGCTGGTGATGCTCGGTGGTGCAGAGGGCATTCTCTCCGCACGGCTGTCCGATGAGGCAGGCAATCTTGCACATGTGGTTGTCGCAGCTCTTGTCATTCGAACAGTCATCGTCGCTGCTGCACTCGATCTTACGACATCCGGACTTGGCGTCCCCGAAGAATCCCTCCTTGCAGAGGCAATCGGGAGCATGGGATCGGGCCACACACTCGGCATTCCTGCCACAGGCAGCACGACCCAGGCACACGGACTGACACTTTGCTCGTCCATAGGCATCACTTAGACAGGTTGAATCCTCGCCACACTCTGCATCAGTTCGGCACTCCAGCTCCTTGGTGCAAATGTTATTCAAGCAGAACTGGAACTGCGGGCAAGTGGAGTTTGATTTACACGTTCCCTGACAGACGCCCTGCAAGCACAACTGTTCCGAGATGCAATCGCGATTGGTGCTGCACAGGGGACTGCAAATGCCGTGGGAACATATGCTTCCCTGTGCACATTGTCCATCCTGCTGGCAGTATTGCAACTGCACGCATCCCAACTTGGCATCTCCGGTACTGCCAGCCTCACAGGAGCACACTCCGATGTGGTTTTGCACCGAGCAACGAGCTTGGGCTCCACAGGCATTGGGCAGTGAGCAGGGATCGATGCACTTTGAGTCCAGGCAGGCCTTCTCCCCGGAGCAGTCATCATTGTCCGAGCACTCAATATGAACACATTCAATGGTCGGATCTCCGCGAGAATTCAGGGGACAAGTGCAAATAGCTTGGTGGGACTGAGCCTGGCAATCGGCATTCAATCCGCACGCATTCTGTCTTTCGCAAGGACTCCGGCATCGGGAATTCTGGCAACTGGCTGAGACAGGACAATCTGCATCACTCAGACACTCGTTGGGATCCCGACACCCGGCTTGCAAGGGATCTCCAATCAATCCCTCGGGGCACTGACAGTTGTAGCTCCCCGGCAAATTGTTGCAGAAGGCTGTGCTGTGGCATGGCTGCGATAGGCACTCGTTTATGTCCTCGCATATTCCGTTGACCAACTGATAGCCTTCGTAGCAGGCACAAACTGCCTTGTGATCCTCCACCTGGCAATTACCCTTTCCGCAGCTGGTCAGGTCGCAAGGCTTGATGCAACGATTGGTTTCCGCATCGCAAGCACGATCTCCGGCACAGTCGACATGGTCGACGCACTCCACCTTGAAGCAACCAACTCCAGTGTCGTTGGGGTCGCCCAAAAATCCAGCCGGACAACTACATAGAGCCTCATGTCCCTCCGATTGGCAATGGGCATTGGCCCCGCAAACAGTATTCAGGCAGGGATCCGAGCACTTGCCATGGATGCAGGCCAGATTATTGGCACAGTCGTCTGGTTTGTGGCATTGTCTGGGTTGCGCGCAACCTTGCTGGGAGTAGCCATCGCCGACAGTTCCTTCGGGACATACACATCGATAGGATCCTGGAAGGTTCTCACAGCGGGCACTGCCATGGCACGGTTGTTCCGTGCACTCATCGATATCAGAGCATCCGAATGGGGTGCCAATAAATCCAGTGGCACACTTGCACTTTCCGGTCAGGCACAGCTCGGTGGGCGGGCAATCAGCATCGGAATCACATCCTGGTTGGCACGTCCTGTCCGTGTTGCAGATCTCTCCGGCCAAGCAGTTGTTGCTGGTGTAGCACACTTTGCGGCACACCTGTTGATAGCAACGTTCGCCAACCGCACAGGCAGAGGTCTTGGTGCAGGGCAGATTGCACTGGTTGCCGATGCACATGTGTCCGTTGGGGCACTGGTTGGTGGCCAAGCAGGGAGCCGGTACTCGCACACATCCCTGTTCCGGTGTGGGATTGCCCTCGAATCCTTCAGGACAGCTGCACTGGCTCCGGTGTTGGGCAATGCTGCACAGGGCATTCGGACCACAGCTGCTGGCCGATTGACAGGGGTTCAGGCACTTGTTTTCAATGCAGGATTGATCTTGCTTGCACTCCTTGTTGCTGCGACAGCCGATGGTGCAGTGTCCCTCGACACAGGCCAGACCATTGGCGCACTGGCTGTGATCCAGACAGGCCACCACGCAGACGTTCTTCAAACAGCTCTCGCCATCGGAGCAATCCTGGGAGTCCCTGCAGGCAATGCGACATTGACCGTTGTAACACAACGCTCCGCCGCAGTCAACATCAGTGAGGCAATTGGATATGGTACGGGCACATCCATCCTTGGCCGTATCCGAAACAGGCTGGAATCGCAGGGGACAACTGCAGACGGGTTTCCTGTTGACCACCTTACAATCGGCATTCGATCCGCAGGCGTTGTCGCAAGGATTCTGGCACCTTCCTCCAGCGCAGATTGTGTTGGCAGGGCAATCAGCATCTCCATTAGGGCACTGACCGTCTGGGCGACAGCCGCCCGACTTGGGTTCGCCCACAAAGAGTGGCGGACACTTGCAGACAGGTCCTTCTGGGGTGACCTCACAAATGGCCGAGGGGTGGCAGGTTCCAGCAGCACAGCCGCCTTGCTTGGTGCAGGCCACTTCTGGCAACGGATCGCCCTTGAATCCGGGTGGACACTGACAAACGGCCCGATGATCCTCAGCCAAGCAAATGGCATTTTCACCGCACGACTCCTCGTCGCACACATCGAAGCAGGTGTGTGTCATCCGGTTGCACATCTGGCTGGGTGGACAGTCATGGTTGTAAACACAAGGAACACTCTGGCAGCCATTAAACGGATCGTATGGATCCCCGGCAAACGGACCAGGTGGACATTGACACTGCGCCTGATGGTTGTTGGTGACGCAAACGGCACGGGGTCCGCACTTGACGGTTTCACAGGCTGGACGACAGCCAAGGGTTTGGGTAGCCTCATCCTTGATGCAGGCCTCCGACTCCTGGCACTCGGCGTGGTTTTTGCAGTGATGTTTCTGTGCCGGCTGGCAGCCATTCCTATCGTTCGGGTTACCCACGAATCCAGTGAGACAATCACAGCGTCCCTGGTGCTGACGGGCCACGCAAACGGAGTTGGCTGGGCAAGTAAAGGCATCGCAGATGGCGACGCACTTAAGCACACCCAAGACATCCGGACGACAGGCGGATGCATCAGGGCAATTAGCGTCACTGGTGCAGTCCGGAAGCGAAGGCTTTTCGCAGGAAGAGACCACTGGATTCCAAACGTAGCTCTCGGCGCAATTGCAAATCGCATGGCCAGCTGGGTTAATCTTGCACAGCTCGTTGGGGCCGCACACGACATTGGAGCACAGGTTGATGCACTCCCGGGTGCCGTGAGGGCTTGCCTGACAACCGAATCCTCGTTCACAGTCGCGATCCGATTTGCATTTATCCTGCTCCTCGGGCACTGTCCTCTCCGGCTGGCAGCCAACCTGCAGGTTGCTTGGGTTGCCAAAGTATCCATCGGAGCATATGCATGAGGATCGATGATCCTCGGCCACGCAAAGTGCGTTTGGTCCGCACTGAATCTTGGAGCAAGCGTCCACGCACTTGCGAAGACCCTTGCCCAACTGGAAACAGATCTCAGAGTGGCGGCAGTCCGCGTCATTACCACACTGACCACGAATACTGCATCCTTGGACCTGGTCGTGCGGATCTCCAATGTAACCCATGGGGCAGATGCATTTGCCGGCGTCGCAGATCGCCCTTGGGCCACATGACGCCTGGGAGCAGAGGTTCTTGCACTGGCCCTTCTGGCAGCTGTAGCCATCTGGACACTCCACGCGCTCGTTGCACTGGCACTTATTTGCATCCTGGCAGAACTTGCTCTCAATGGGTTGACAGCTGCTATAGGGATTTCCTGCATGTCCCGAGAGACACAGGCACTCGAATCCTCCAGGTCTATTTAGACAGGCGGCATTAAGACCACATGGTTTGTTGACACATTCATCCACATCCTGGCAGCCAATATAAGGATTACCACTGAAGCCCTGCGGGCAGAGGCAGATAATGTGATTGTCCACCGCTCGGCACTCGGCATTGGGTCCACAACTGTTCGGCTGGCACACGTTCTTGCTCTGTGCTCCACAGCCTTCGTAGGGATTTCCAAAGGTACCAGGATTACAGGCGCACCGGCTCTGGCCCAAGCCATATTCGCAATGGGCATTCTCTCCGCATCCTGGAGAGCACTTGGCCTGCTCAATCGGCGGCATACAAATCAAATCCGGATTGCCCACAAAGTTCGGTTCGCAGATGCACTTTCCATTGTTTCTATCGCAGGTGGCTCCGATGCCACAGACCACGCCCTCACAGCGCTCCTTGCACCTTCCATTAATGCAGATCTGTCGCTCGCCACAAGGTCTGGCGGCGGAGCACTGATCCGTGGAGCAGCTGCCGCCGGGGAAGGGATTGCCCAGCTGTCCTTGCGGACACTTACAGGTGGGTCCCTCGCTGGTGGGAATGCAAAGAGCTCCATCGCCACAGATCACATCCTGGCACTGGGATACACAGTCTCCGTCTCCGTTCTTCACGAATCCCACACGGCAGCGACACCAGCCCGCGTGCTGTTCCGTCTCGCAGTAGGCATTGGATCCACAAAGGAGACTGCTACATGGACTAACGCAAGTTCCCTCCAAGCAGGCCAGATTACTAGCGCAATCATCGTTGCTCAGGCACTTGCTCTTCGGTGTGCTGCTCTCAATAATGCAACCACTCTTATACGGATCTCCGGTATAGTCCTTGGGGCAAACGCACTGATATCCACCCTTCTTGTTCACACAGTGGGCTCTATAGGCGCACGGAAGATGGGAGCACTCGTCCTCATCCGTGCAGCCCTGCAGGGGATCTCCCTTGAATCCAGCCTCGCACATACATTGCGGTGGATCCGATGGGGTACATTTGGCATTGATTCCGCATGGGAAGCGTTCGCAGGGACTCTTGCATTTGTTGTTATCCTGCGGATCCAGGAAGTAGGGTGGTGGGCACACGCACTCTCCTGGCTGGATGCACTTCTCGTTGCTGGCACATTCCTTATCAGCAGCGCATTTCCTCTGAGCCGGGGCACATAATCCATTGTAGGCATCTCCTTGGTAACCCTCAGGGCAGTGGCAACTGTAGCTACCTGGTTTGTTAACGCACTGAGCTCCAAAGGCGCACAGGTGAGATCCACGTTCCTCGCACTCGTTAACGTCTGCGCAGCTTCCATCCGCTTGGGTTTGGTACCCCTTGGGACAAGCACAGTAACTGACACCTCCAGCAATGGAGATGCACTCCGCTCCGCTGGGACAGGCCTGTCCACTTGAGCATCCTGACAGGACGCAGCTGTTGCCCACAAGTTTATACGGTGACTGACACTGGCACTCCGGTGTATTGCAGATCTCGCACATGAGGAATGGGTTTCCGGTATGACCCGGGGGACAGCGGCACTCGTAGCTACCGGGAAGGTTCTTACACAAAGCATTGAGTCCGCAAGCAGGCTTTCCTCTCTGGACAGAGCACTCATCGACATCCTGGCACTGGCCATTCCCTGGATTACGCTCGTAACCCTGTTGACAGATGCACACACTGTTGCCGGTGTAAGAATCTTGGACGCAGCTCTCGCCCGTCGCACATGGACTGGACTCCGAGCAACCCTCCATCTTAGAGATGGAGATGCATCCTTCGCGATACGGATCTCCATCGGATCCCCCTGGACACTGACACAGATAGCCTCCAGCTGTATTGGAACATATGGCCTTCTCCGCGCAGGGATTAGCCCGGCACTCGTCGATATCATTACAGCCTCCCGGCAGAGCTGAGTTTCCAGTATATCCTGGAGCACACAGACACTGGGCCTGTCCATTGGCCAACATGCACTGGGCATGTGCTCCACAATTTAGGGCTTCGCAAGGGTGTCGGCAGTCATTTCCAATATTTGGTTCCGGGCACAGGCAACGCTTGGTCGCATCACAGATGGAGTTACCGGGGCAGTCATTGTTGGAGGAGCAGCTCACAATGGGTACACATCTCACACTGGGATCCGGATCGGCAATGGTGTTCTCGGGACAGCGACAGGTGTATCCTCCACCTGCTACATTCACGCACTCAGCTCCAGCACCACATTTGCTGGCACCCGTGCGGCACTCATCCACATCCGCGCACTTGGTATGAGGATCTCCGGAGAAACCGGGAGGACAGGCACACGTAAATCCTCCAGCGTTGTTCGTGCATGTGGCATTGTAACCACAACTTCCAAAAGGTCCATGCAGCAAATCGCACTCATCAATGTCCACACATCCCGCCGCGACATCGCTTGGGTTGTAGGTCCATCCATCTTCGCATACACAGTAGGCTTCATTCTGGTCCGGTTTGCAGTAGGCGTGGGCTCCACACCGTACATCCTCGCACGGCTGCTTGCAGGCCATCCTTGGCGGACTGCCTACATATCCAGCCTCGCATTCGCAGCTGTAGGATCCGGGGGTATTCAAGCAGTGGGCATGGGGGCCACACACCTCCGTATGGGTTCGACACTCATCGATGTCCACACAACTTGATCCAATGGGTTCGAAGCCATCCAAGCAGAAGCACTGATTCTCGATACACTCCGCATTGTTTGTACAATCGAAGTTGCTACTACAAAGGATGTTGACATCCACCTGTTCGCAGGCCACCTTGGGATCGGGTTTCCCATCGTATCCCTGCGGGCACTTACAATTGTAGCCAGGAACTGTATTTTCGCATACCGCATGCTGTCCACATGGTTTGTCCAAAGCGGTACACTCATCGATATCCACACATCCGCGGAACGGATCACCGGTGTAGTCCGGTTTGCAGGTGCACACGAAGCTGCCAACGGTGTCCGTGCAGATCGCGTTTTCCCCACACGGATTATCCTGACACTCATTGATGTCTACGCGATTTCCATTCGGTGCAGGGACAGGGGTGTTGGTTGATTGGAGAGGGGGAACGCGTGTTCATTTGCGGGTTTGGGGGTGAGTTAAATATATTATAATTAATTAAATTAGTATTCAAAACAATACAGAATCGGATGATAGGCGAGGGAGCATAGCGTGAAGTGGGGGAGCGGGATCGGGTGGGCGATAAAGATATAGAGTAGAGTTTAGGAAGGTAGGAAGGGACTACGGAAGTACAAAGGAAGCTGTCTGAAAAGCATGCATCTGCTAGGGAAGCAAATAAGCCAAGCTTGAAGCTAGCAAAACAGCTTGAGGGGATCATAGCAGGTGGTTGGAAGCAGGGGAAGAGGCATTACAAAGATGGCAAATTCCAAAAGGAAATCGGGAGCTACTAAAATGCCTGGGCTCTATATGAAGTTGCATTTATTTGAACATTGGTGTCAGTTCCAAAGAACTTTTAAATTGTTGAAAGTTATGTTTTCATAATAACATTAATAATTATTCCGAATATGTTTATAAAACCTATTTTTTACACAAATAATAATAGTAATAGGCAAATAATAGATTTTCAAATAAAATTAACTAGTAAAAATAAATTTTATAACAAATTTTTAATGCAAATTGTTTTTATAATAAAGTTGTTCATATACTTTTTAAGCTTTTTTCAGTATTTTTCTGTTGAATGAATACAGAAAGTGATGAGATTGAATGATTAGGTAAACTTGATTGAAAATATCGAATATATTAATTGCATTGCATTATATTGTAATTCTCTTCTAAGACACTGTTAATAGAGCCCAGGCAAAGGCAAAAAGCAGGCAGGATACTAACTCTCGCAGTGCAAATAGCCCTGTCCTTGGAATCCGCTCGGACACAGGCAGCGGTACGAGCCGGGAAAGTTAATGCACTTGGCGTTGGTGCCGCACTTGGCCACGCCATCCGGCTGGTTGCACTCGTCGATATCCAGGCAGGCCAGACCGGCGCCCGAGGTCCGCTGATAGGACGCGACGTCCGTCGCCCCCGGCCCGTAGCCCAATTGTTGGGGATTCGGCTGGGGCAACTGATCCGCGTGCGGATCGTGCTCCAACACAAAGCCGAGGGGACAGCGGCACTGGAAGCTACCGCCCAGGTTCACGCATTCAGCACCCAAACCGCATGGATTGTTAGTGGCGCATTCATCGACATCTGCCGGCGTTAGGCATTAATTTTTGTATTAATGTTGCATTTTGCGGTGCATTAATGTACGAGTTTAATAATAATATGTGTGTGTAGGTGGTGTTTGTTCGTTTGTTGAGGGTGCCGCCAATTCAAATTCAAAAGAACGAGTGCAAAAAATACCCAAAATGGAACAATGTCAAACGATGAGTTAATCTAGTTGCTCTAGTTTCTAGGCCCTGTACTCACCTTCGCAGCCGTGCATAGGATCACCGCTGTATCCGTCCGGACACAGGCAGCGGAAGCTGCCGTCCGTGTTCAAACAGTCCGCGTTCCGGCCGCAGGGCGTTCGGGCGCACTCATCCTGATCCACGCAGCCGGACTCCGAGCGTCCATCGCCGTCGTATCCCGGCGGGCAGTCGCAGCGATAACTGCCCTCGAGATTCGTACATATGGCACCGGGTCCGCAGACATTCGGGTACGAGCACTCGTCAATATCCTGGCAACCCTCCCGGAACGGATTGTTGCCCACATATCCTTCCGGACAAGAGCATGTGTAGTTTCCCGGCGTATTGATGCACAGGGCGTTGGGGCCGCAGTTCTCCGGATTGAGGCACTCGTCCACATCCGTGCATAGAACTTCGCCGTCGCCCTCGTAGCCGTCCTTGCACTTGCAGAGGAAGTGCGCCGGCAGGTTGCAGCACTCGGCGTTCTCCACGCATCGCGCTGCTATCGCTGGATCTTGGCATTCGTCAATGTCTGCAAGGAAAAAAGAGAGCGGAGGTTTGATTAATCGAATGTGCCACGCAACAAATGACAAGTAATTAAAATCCGAACGCAGTGTATTCATCTTCACCTCCCGGCATACACTGAGTGAAATTTGTAATCCAAATCCAAATGGTTTTACAACAAGACAAAATTTTCTTGAACTTGAAGGTTAAACTAGTTTTATTGGCAATACAAATATATAAATACATTTCGAACCATTTATATAACTCTATAGTTCTTAATTAAATAGCAATGCTATTCTGCCGATTTTTTAAAGAAAAACTAAATTTTAGAATTCACATCTTCCAGTGTATTTACCCCCCACAGAAAGCCGAACAGAGTCCGATCTCAGCCTCATTCTACAGCTCTACGCATTTTGCCGCTTGAATGCGCTTTGCTCGCTTTGCAGTTGCACTCGGAGTCGGAGTCGCTGCTGGAGTTGGAACTTCAGTGGATGCATCCGAGATTTGCATGTTACGCATGACATTTCAGTGTCATTTCAGCGGCGTGGCAGTCACTGGCTGCAATGTCACAGCACAGGATGCACCAGTTGCATACGCTTTGCATACCAATTGGCTGTGTGGTCAATGTTAATAGGGCGGGCCATTTCCATTCGGATTTCCCAAACGCAATCCATATCTAGTTTGGAGATATTGTAAAAAATTTTGTATACTCTCTAGAAGCCAACTCATAGTGCAGACCATTAACAGATCTTTCACTTTCAAAGCTTATCCATCCAATTAGAGTACACATTTTTGCATGACTGTAAGTTTATTGTTTTCAAAAGGATCCAATAATACAATAACTTTGCTAAAATCACAAAACAAGTAGCAGTCATGTACTTACAAAAAAAATAGAGCATAGCCCCAAGACATATTTCTACTATGAAAAAAAATTATAATCTAGCAGCAAGACTTTTTTGAATAAGTAGCCATCCAGCATTCATTTTAATACATTCTTGAATTGCATAATCCCTTCTAACCTTTCAGCTAAGCCCAGCTAAGCCACAATCTCTGGGTCTGAATCCGAATCTAAAGCTTAGCTCAGGCGGAAGACTGGCTTAGGATGAGCTGGTGATCAGGGCTTTATGCTCCAATAGCGCGCAGCGCATTGAGAATTCAATATCGCAGACGGTCGGAGCCAATGGAGCGGCAATTCGGCTGGGATGGGATGGAATGGAAGCGGGGGGCAGGCGGGCATCATGGGCATGGGCAGCCGCTCCATCGCAATCTGGGCCCATTAATCATTGGGCCAGCGACCAGGCAAAAGTTGTACATTTATAGCTAATATGACATAAGTACAAAAGTTGGCAAAAGCCAAAGACAAGGACCCAAGAGTGGGCAATGGGAAAAAGGGACAGCGGCGGGCGAGTGAGTGCCTTATAATTACAAGCAGAACGAGTCGGCCGTTCAGTTATAATTACAAGTTTTTAGCTTATAAATTAAGAGGATCATCACTCGGCAGCGGCGGTGCCGAAACTGGTATTTGCTCTTAACAACCGACTGATATGACAGCATTCCATGTTTGGCCGGCATCGCCACGTTGGTTGTTGCAATTGCAAACTCTGATTACTCAATGTCATCATCCTCATCCAAGTCGACTCTCATGCCAGTCTTGGTCTTGGCCAAATGGCAGTGGCAGCCCAGCAGAGTTGTTCTTCCAGAAGCAGGAAGCATTCTGTGTTCTTCTAAGTTTCAATGTCAGTTTAATTACTTTATGCAATCCGACTGCAAGACGACGGATCGGGCCATTGACCAAAGTCTGTCTAATGAACTTAGCACGCCCGATGCATCTCCTGCCAGGAATGTTATTCTCACAGCCCGTTAAACAGCAACTCTCCGCTGCGAAGTGTAAATTTAATTTTTGCCTCCACTGAGATTAAGTTTTTCCAGCACTCGCAAATCGTATTTCTATTTTGGCAAAGCTCTTCTTTCAGTAGGCGTTCTCTAGCTATCGGATTTGACCGCTTTAAAAGCAATCAAATATGCGTGACTTGATGTGATTAAGCCGAATGATTGCCTGAAATGATGCTGACATAATTCTCGTTGGCTGCCTTAATCAGGGTCTTCTTCTTGGGTTTCCTGTTCGTCTCTAAATGCTAACCATAATCGTCAGAACGAGACTTGTTCCAAGTGGCATTTTAAAAGACGGTGATCTGGTCATTAAAACCAAACACTCGCACGAATGCAAAGAAAGGAAAATGATTAGAACATTATTATATATATCTATTTCTAAGCTTTTGAAGTCAAAGAAACTTTTGTTTTGGAGGGTAGCCCAATTTGTGTTTCGCCTGATGGATTTCATATTTCCTGTCTGCAAGAAAATTATCTCTAATTAAGTGGTGATTTAAATAACGATTATCTTTTCGTTTGCCAATCAAACCCTTGCACTCTTGTGCAGCTCTGTTCCAATTAAAACTAATTATCAATCAGACTATTGCAAAAATCAACAAAAGGCAAAAGCTAATCTATACATGAGCAGTCTGGTCTGGTTGGCGTCTATCTAATATATTGTGTAATTGTTGGACTAATTAGCATTGGCTGCATTTGTTGCATTTGTTGTTTTCCGAGCTGCCAGAGTGAGTTAAACAATTTGAATTATGACATTCGTGTCATATAGAAGAGATAAAATTTACGAGCGGACATGACTTTCATGCTCCACTGCCGGCCAATGATTAGCAGCTCGAATAAATAACAATAAACCAACCCAGAGCCCAAAAACGTCTAACAGTTGAACTTGAACTCGAGCAAAAAATATACATAACTAGGTAGTAATAAAGAAAACCAAAATTAGTTAACAATTTGTTACGCAATTATGCGTCAAGTTTTGCCATGCGACTAAGTATGCTCTAAGATCAAGGTCGGCCCGCAAGTGATGTCAGCCGGATCCGGGGCACTGGTAAAACCAAAGCCATGGGTGGCTTTTCTCGGCGTAGCCGCCCCTCATTTGTGCGTAAATGTGGCAACACACGCGCGTATAATTAGGCGTGTCAATGCCGACGCTTAAAGCCTTTTTCATGCCTTATCAGCGCCGGCTTCGACATGAGAATTAATTGCTGCCATTTTGATATGCAAAAAAAGTGCAAAGTACCTGGCAAAAAAAATTGCTCTACAAAGAGGCCTAAAATAAGAAGCCACAACATCGGATCGAGGTGTATATGTTCTGACCAAAAATAAAAACAAGCTGGCGTTAAAGACCGAAGTTGGGATTATCCTTCAGGTTTCTAAAGTAATATATTATTAAAAAAAGGAAGGATTTTATATTTTTATTTAAGGAAAAAGAATAATAAAAAGTTGTTAAGGGAATATGTTTTTAATAGCTATAGAGCCCTAAATGAATTAAAAATCTAGAATGAGTAATTGTTATACAAGGCTATTTTCATTTGTATTAATTATTATTCACACGACTTTACATGGGTTATAATAGAATGAGAGATGATTATGGTCATAAAGCCCCATTTTATAATTTCTGATGGAAAGATATTAATTGTCATGGTCGATAGATCATTCTTGCTAAAATCTTAATACCCTCCTGAAAGGGTATTAAACAAAAACGGAACGAAAAACTGGCAACGCTTATCAACTGACGTTGATCTCCAACTGGTGCGTTGCCCGGCACAAGTCGGCGGATTGAAGTTGGTGTCGGTTTTGGCTTTGCTTTCGGCTTGGGAGCGGGACAAGGAGATGGAGCTGTAGTTGGAGCTGCAGCTGGAGATGGAGGCAGTGCCGTTTGGGGCTTTTGAGGACAGGCGGCATTAAGCGCCGACAACGCTACCGCCTCGAATCTCGAACCTCAAAGCCGAAGAACTGTGGAGTGTGGGGGAGTGGGGGACCGGAGCCGAGACTGTGACGGCGTTGCTACGTGGGCACAATCTATTTTATCCGTTTTAATGATCTGCCCCAGTTAGCGAAACGAAAGGGAGCAACCGCCGTTGGTGAACGTGCCTGGCCAAGAGCTGGAGCTTTGAGCTGGAGCGGACCAGCGAACACTAGTCGATCCAACTTATTGCTGTATTTGCGCCTTGTTGTCTTTTGGCGCTGGCCAAGTGGAAATAAATTTTAGCACTCAGCCAGAGAGGCTCACTCCATTTATTGCAAGACAAATGCATTAGAAGGATCGATAACTGCAGGCCCACTCTCTCCCTGCGTGTGTATATTTCATTTTTCAATAGTCATTGCATAACTGGACTTTTGCGATGCGTTAACGAAGCCATCGCCATCGAACGCGTTTGAGTTATGAACATGAAATAATGCGCCACAGAGTCTGAAACAGGTGTTGCCACAAACCACCGTTAGATGCATAAAAAGGAAAAAAAAATGGCCAAATGCGAAACAGGAAAACAGGTAGATCTGCCAGTAGTCAAACACTCGCACACACCGCAGCACGCAAAAAATGTGTCTCTAAGCCGGCGAAGAGTGGGTTTGTCAGGCCAAGAGCAGTGTGATTTGTGGCTAAGTTTATTGGGTGAACTTGGTGCAGAAACTGGATTTACATAACGCCTGGGGACACCTCAAATCACATGAATAACCTGGGCGTTGCAGGATGGGTGCAAGTCCTCCCCGCTCATGGCGGAATTTTTTTTTAACTGATGTTTGAACTTATCAGATTATAACTTTGATGATCTACACATGGCACACATTCACAGTAAATTCATTATTTCATAGGCAGAAGGGTACAATAAGCTGAGTAAAATATTCCAGGCTATTACAATAACACATGCTAATGCAATCTGATACTCTATCTATATCATAGAATTATGCAATCAGCTACTGGTACTGCCTACATTTAATTGTGTATTTAAGAGCATTCGCTATGGGAAACGAAGTGCGTGCCCATGATGAAGATTCAACTATTCCACGCACATGTGCAGATGGCGAGTAAAACTTTCTCAGCGCATTTAAAACTAATTCAGATGATTACAGACAATTGGAGGTTCTGCGGTTGTTTTGGGGTCTGGTTCTGGTTCTGGTGCTGGGTCTCGAGAAGGGCCCTGTCCCCAATGCAACATGGCGGGCGCAATCATGCCATCGTGAATAATATGCGAGAAAAGTTCTATAGAAAAGAATTAGATAATGCGACTGAAATGCGATGCCGTCGTTACACGTCGCTGCTCAGAATTTATGCATGCCTGCCGCTGGATGGGATTTTGCGACCGGGCGACTGGGACTCTCGGTTGGCTCCTCCACATCAGTCGTCACATGTAATCTAGAATCTTGGCAACGTCTTCATACTTAGTGGGGTAATGTCAGAGTGTCTGTGAAATTTGCGCTCGTTATCGCATTGCATCGAATGCAGGTGGGGCGTGGCAGGGGCTTCTCCCTCTTCTTCATCCATTGGGAGTGTTGAAAGTTCTGGCGTGTCCATGTTCGGGGTCAGATTACATGACACTGATTCCCCGTCTAACAGACAGCCACGATGTGTTGCATGGCGCGAAAGCATTGCTACAAATGCCGTGGCTTTTTATTGTTTGGTTTCTCCCGATCCAGCCGCATCATTATCACCGCCATCATCATCTCCGATTGAGAATAGGTTCTCGGACCGAACTACTTGGGTTCAAATGGAGGCGGGGGAAGAAAGATATAACCTCTTCGTACGCTTTCCTAGTTATTATAGCTGCTATCGCCGTTGTTCTTGTTTTCGATTCGTTCTTCTTTGGTTTTTGTGATGCCATAATGTGTTTTTATTACGTAACATTAGCCGCAGTCCAATTACGGCAGCCGGTTTCTCACTGTCATATACTGGTACTCGTAATCGCCCATATGGGGAAACAGGTGCGCCAGATCCCGGAGAGTTCTATCTTCTCGCTTTTTGGGCCCCTGCTGTGCGGCACTTAGGCTAACGAGCAAATGGAACCGACCCCAGGATCGAAACTGTAGCAGATCGGCGGAAACTGATTGAGATATTTCGGAATTCGTTTGGCCAGGGCTCCAAGAGATCCAGAAAGCTCTAACCTGGGATTAGATTTGCCGCCCGCGGCTCTCTAATCTGCTCCAGCCTTGCTGCAAAGCACTCAAGTGTAATCGCTACACGGTCATTATTATTACCTCGCAGATAAGTACTACTCTATTCTGGCTGAGAAAGCTTTCATATTATTGTCTGGCGCGTCTTTTGTTACATTTTCAGCTTTGGAGGCTGGGCACTTGAGACGTCTTGGCTGGGAATGGCACAAACCGTTAGGCCAAACTACAAAAACGACCCAAGTCTGGGCTAAAAAGAGACGTTGACGGAAGTACAAAACGGCAAACAACAATCATCTGTACAATGGCTGGTTGGCTGGCCAGTCATTATGCTAACTAATACAATGAAACTAAGACGGAGGCTGTTTGGTAAAGTTACACAGAAAAAATATACGATTACTTTTTCATTCAAAAACTAACATATTTGAAATACTCTAGAAATAAATTAATTTAATCTCTTGATTTATATGGATATATTTAGAAGAATTCCTTTTTTAAAACACATTATACATTTCGAAATTTAAAATAAATTTGTAGTAGTTTATAGTTAATAGAGATCAATTAAAAAATGTTGCTTTGTGTATAAAACTTACCTTCACAATGGAAGCCATTGCCGCGATAGCCCGGAAAGCAGGTACACGTAAAGCTGCCCAGTGTATTTGTGCAATGGGCGAACACGTCGCACGGCCGCTGTTTGCATTCGTTCTCATCTGCGGACAGGAATTGGTGGGGTTTTTAACGGTTATGTAAGTTAAGACTAGACACAATCAAACTCACCTTTGTCCACGCAATTGCAGCCTCCGTAGCCGTCATTGCAATGGCAGACGCCGTTCAAACACGCGCCATGTGTGCACTGGGTGCCATCCTTATCACAGTCATCTGCGGAAAATAAACGATCAGGCGTTAGCCAAACCCATTAAGCTTTCAAGCGATTCGAACCGAGATACTCACTTGTGCATTTGAGCTCTTTGCTCAACTCATCGGCACCCAGAAAACAGTCTTGGGTGCCGTCGCATAGTTTCGATAGGTTGAATAGCTGCAAATATTCGGTGGACTCGTTTACTTGGCAGCCAAAGTAGCCATTCTCGAGGTTCAGGTAAAAGACCTCGCCGCGAAACCGACTATTCGCCCTCAAGTTCGTCTTGAATGGTTGCGGTTGTTGTGAATATTGTGAATGTACCTGCAAGCACACAATAAAATTGAATTAGTTTATTGCACGCCATAAAATGGGGAAGTTTTAAACGCCCTGTTAGATAGTGAGCGCTACTAATCCCTTATAAACCAGATTTTAAGCTACGTTCATTGGAATACTTTTTTTTAAATGTTAAAAGGCATTTTGTAAATGGAAGAATTCGAAAAAAATATTTAAAACCTCACATTTGTATTTGTAAGCTTTAATAAAAAATCATTTTTACACGGATTAAATAAAAGTTTTATTCATATTCTTATTACAGATATTTTATTTCTCCCAACTAACAGTGAAACCTTTTCTTAATGCCAACCTTTGCTGCAACCTCATTTCGTAGATCATAGTATTTAGGGGGCCCCAGCTGGTTCGCTTAACTAATTTAAATTCAAATTAGATACAGCAAGCTTAGCAGGCGTAGCACCGGCAGCGCTTCTTCAGATTTCCCAACCCGATGTGGTCCATATGGGCACGACCCGATCGTACAGGTACAGGTATTAGTATATAGACACACCAAACCATTCTCCACTATATTGTGCCCGTTTGTGTTGTTTCGCCGCCACTTAATTGTTACACTTGGCTGATTTTACTTTTAGCAAAACAAAAGTTGTTCGCCGCTTGCCATATTTTCTTGGCCAAAACTCTGGCGACTGGCTGGCAGCTCGAGTGCTTGTGTTTGTGTTGCCAGCATTAGATAGCTGGCTGGGAAACAAGTTTGTCACTTAAGACCTTTTTGTGCTCCAGCAAAATGAATTAAAACTAGTTTCTATACATGTATGTTTTGTCGCATTGCCGTTGTTATACATATACGATTGTACTTCTATTTTTGTAGCCTGTTCAATTTGACTTCCTACGCTCAAATATAGTTATTAAGTGGTTAGATCAGATTTGGAAACAGCTTAAATATTTGTTAAACAAGATAAAGGTGAGTTGCTTGGAGTTTCTTCAATAAATAACAGAATCGAATGCCTCAAGTACGTGAACGTTTCTTTTAATGATTACTATTGAGCAACAAAAGTCTGCACATTTTTGGGACTTGCTTTTTGAGTCAATCATTTTAATGTCTAGACCATGCTGGATTTTAAGACTCTTTCGTTTTCATTAAATATATTTGTATTGATTTATAGAACACAATTTGCAGATTATTTAAGTCTTTTTATATGGGTTGATTTTTTTTTCTGCTTGGGCAAATCTTATATCCTTATTATCACACAAAATACTACACCTTTTTTATGCCCTTAATTCATTTCTGAAGGGCATGCTGGTTTTTAAGACTCTTTCGTTTTCATTAAATAGATTTGTATTGATTTATAGAACGCAATTTGCAGATTATTTAAGCCTTTTTATATGGGTTGATTTTTTTTCTGCTTGGGCATATCTTATTTCCTTATTATCACACAAAATACTACACCTTTTTATGCCCTTAATTCATAAAGAACAGAAGAAGTCCCAGCCGGCAAAAGAAGTCCCAGACAGCAAGAACCCCTAAAAGTTTTCCAAGTTTCCTCAGTTAAGCCCAATTTTCCTAACTTATTGTTGTGGGCGCCTAATGAGGTACGGAGGCCATAAAAAAAGCGGCTTAAATTGCTCTCCGACCCCGCCATGGAAGGTGTGAACATGAGGCACTGGCTGTCAAGTTCAAGTTTAGCCGCGAATTGTTTTAGGCAGATTCTTATCGAGAGGAAGACGAGGAGTAGCACCCGCATGGGCTCCCCCAAGTTCTACGGGGCTTTGGGTTTTCAATTGCTTTTGCGGTGTGTGCTTTGTGCCCACTTCACGCCATGCAACGCTAACGGCCTTGCTAAACAATAGATTCCGCCGTCTCTGCGACTTTTATCAATTGACAGGCGGCACAATGAGCAGCACATGCACTCAACTGAGGCAGCAATACTATGGAACAAACGGCGATGCAACAATTAAAGGCGTGCGAGCAAAGATGTGCGAAGCCGATGTGGATGCTGATGCTACTGATGCCTCCTCTACTCATGATGACGATAATGATGATAATGCGGCTGCTGAAAGCTCCCATGACATTGAGCGGCGTGCCAGCGACTACAATGTGCAATTTTTCGTAGCAAAGCTTGTTAACAGGCGCAATGACAACGGCAGACAGATGACGACGTTGCACGTCAACGCTCAAGTGCATATCCGTTATAACTGTCAATGGGCATTAACTCTGCTTTATTTTGCAAAAACTAAGTTACTCTTGTTATTTATGTCTTCGAGATTGTATAGCCTTTTCGTTAAAAGAAACTTATAAGCATTACTAAATCCATCTAAGCTTTTTAGTTGACTTATATTTATTTAGTTGAAAAAAGTTTAAAAGTTTATTAGAATTCTTTATTAAAATTACTTTCATTTAAAAGAGACATACAAATTTTAATTTTTTTATTGACCTGATCATTAGGATTTTCTTTTTGAGAGTTTTTTTAATAATACTAATATTTATTATATTTCTCCACCTCTTAATTATTTTACCAGGATTTGTTATTTAAAAAAAAATTCTTGTTTACTTAGGTTTTTAACATTTTAATTTAAATTTGAGGAGTGGCTACAAAAGTAAAGTTCATTCAGTTCTGCCTGAACTTTCGACAACCATTTGCAAATATTGGCTTTAAATCTACAAAACATCCGTCAACCAGAAAGTTCGTTGCCTGAGTCTTTTGTTTGGAGCAAAAAAAAATTCACCATTTCATAATTAATTATTATGATCCCATCTAGCTAATCAAATGAATTATGACTGCCTCGCATAAATCGAGTTTCAACGCACAAAGCAAATCCATAAAAGAATCCCGACATGAAACCAACCATTGACAGAGTGTCGCAAAGAAAACCACGAAACGGGAGAGAGGAGTCAATGAACTTGGCTTTCGGCTTAGAGAACTCTCTTGGCCAATTTCTTAAACACCGGACACCCTTCACTCCCCTCTCTCGCCGACTGCATAAATCGATGACTATCAAAGCGTTTTTACAGCTAATGCGGCTATTTTTATTCATTACCTTTTCTTGGCTTTCTTCCATCGATTGGCTCTGTGAGCTTTGGTTCGGTTCCTCGGCCAGTCGTTGACCGGGGTGATTCTGCTCTTCCGCTGGCCCTATCATTACTAGTCACTCTCTAGCCCTGTTTTTTTGTTTGATTTGGTTTAGAATTCTTCCCGGCTGCCAAATTATTTACCCATTTCCTCTCACTCTCTCCAGCAGATTTCACAGCTAGCTGTTAGTTTTAATAAATATGTTATACGTATGCCCGAGTCATTTTGCAGTAATTTCTTTTTATGGCTCATTTGCATGAGACCCGGCCAGATACCGTTAGGTCATCAAAGGTTCCATCCATCGTTATAATTTGTTCCCTCTCTTCGCTTTCCGATTCTGTATTATTTCTTTTCAAACCAACATTTGTTAATCATTGGGGTTCTTTCACTTCTTGGATCTTTTCGGGTGTATTTGTTCAGAAATTTGTTTCATAATGAGGTGGCAGGTCGTAAATTTAATCATATTTCTCTTCTTTTCAGCGGTGGGGCGTGAAAGGCACTTTGTTTGTGCCTTTCGAGAACCCATAAATTAATTATGACCCCTGCGCTAACTGCCAATGGCAACCTCTGATCTAATCCCATCGATATTCAGGTTTAGCCCCGTCAACTTAACACTAATTAGCTTAATAAAGAATGATGTTTATGGGGTACTTACTGCACTCGAGAGTAGTAGCACTATCCACGTGACTAGTGGCAAAAATATTTTCATTTTTGCTGCAAAGAGAACAAAGAGAAAAATCGCACATTAAAAACCATTGAAAAATCAATTAAAAGCATGTTAAGTAACAAAAAATAAATACAATAAAGGCCACCCGGGAGAATAGCCACTTATGGATATGTAAGACGCTTTTCGTCTCAGGCCGAAAAACAAATAAAAATAATTAACTTAAAAATGTTGAGCACGCACAAACAAAACACAATTGGCCTGGTCATCTCGGACAGGTGCCAAATAATAACAATAAAGGAGAAACAAAAGACAAATGCCAAGACGGGTAAATGACACTTGAAATTTATGCGCAAACACGAGTTCGAGTCCCAGGTCCCAGGCTTATCGCTTCCTTTGCCTTTCCCTGAAAACTTATCCAACAACGGGACCGGCATAAAAAATAATGCCCGAACACCTTTAGCGAAACAGAAAATGTTTAATGCCCGCAATATTCATTGTTCGCTACCTGTTGGCGATTTTCTCACGCATTCATTTTCCACTTTCAGTTTTTAGTTTTCAGTCGGCGTCTGATTTTCATTAGAGTTTGGGCCTAGTAACGAGAAAAACGTAAAAACGGGCTTGGACTCAGCGTTAATTGGGTAGAATGACAGAAAATTGCGTTTCCCCAGTCGTCGGGGTTTTTGGGATAACGTAATAATTTTGTGTGAAGTCCGATAGCATCTTTATATGGTAGGTGGGCGCTCTCATGATTATGACATAAGACAGCTCGAGACGGAAGTGTCTGGAAAAAAGGCATTAGTCTGTTCCAGACCAAAAATATACAGTTTGACAAACTTAAAATTCTACATTTAAATAATATCTATTAGATATTCTTTACGAAATTTTTGGAATATTGTTAAAAGAATTTAAATAATGGCTTAAAGTCAGACTCTAGGTATTAATCAGTATGTGCGGAGTTCTTAAATAAATGGCTTTATGTTACCTATTTGCCAAAACCATATACTGTGCATTCCACAAATTTTTCCGACTTTAAAAGGTTCCACTGTAGCTGCAGATGGGCGTAGGCAAAAAACTTTCTTAAGCCGGCGTGAATGTTTCAGCGTGTGTAAAAATATTTGCCATTATCCATCTGCGAGTGGAAACTGGAAAACAGCGCCCTCGGCTGGCCATAAAACCTTCAACGGGCTAAAGGTAAAAGGCAGGCCAGGATTGGACCAAGCGATTTATCTATTTCGGTTTATCAGCTAATAAACGCTTAAATAAAATACACACTCTGAGCCAAATTACATGCGCTTTGCAGTTTGCAGGAGGGCAAGTTGGTTTCGAAGTCCCGGGATTTTGCCTCTTGTTTGCTGACTTGACCATAAAGGGAATTGGCCCGGGTCCAAAGATGTACTCCGTTCTAACGACATTTGAAGCTCGGCAGCCAGGCGCTTCTAATCTTGTTCTGGCCGTTTCCAGATCCAAGTCCGCCGGCCTTTGGCGATTTGTGTTTGCCCATGTTCATGATCACTTAATTAAAGCTGGCCTCCAGTTTCCTGGGCCTTATGTTTATGTTCTGTGATGCCCGATAAATTTATGTGGCCGCAAAATGAGCGTAATTTGGTGGGTTTGGGTTTGTTCTTGGGTTAACTCCCTGACTGGGATTTCCTGGGCAGCTCCCTTTGGCTGACAAGCTGATATATGTGCGTGATAAATGTGGCAAATGCGGTTTCTTGTTTTCCTATCCCCGCGATTGGAAATCACGAAATGCAATGCGGCAGAACATATTTCAAATTTCCAAATTATCGGGAGCTACGGCAATCGAAGGCGCACTAATCTCAGATGCTCTTAATGGCTTTCTTTGTGCTTTTAATTGTAATTGTCGGGTTTTTAACGCTGTAAAACTGCACAGATACGTCGCACTTAATTGAGCAGTGAAGAAAAATGGTCGATAATCCACTGTAAAGTTCGATAACAGCATAAATTGGGATTTACCAGAAGCTTTTCGAACGAACGGATTGTAACACAAAAACTTATGAAGGATTAATAATGTATGATCTAGCAATAAGTTATTATTTAAGCTTAAGGAAATTTAGATAAAATCCAATAAAATCAAAGTAATAATAAAGAATAAAAATCAAAATTTTGAAATAAAATAAGTCTACAAATTCTAATATGTTTTTCAAATGATTGAAAAATTGTCATCGTTTAGCCTCCCATAAACATACAGCTCTACCTAACTCCAACTAACGGCACCGTTGTCATGAGATCTACGCATAAATGTCCGTAGATCTTATCAAAATATTTGTACAATGTCAAATAATTTTTGAATGAAGGCCAAACAGCCGCCGGTCACTTGAGGTTTATAAGACTTAGCTGAAAGGCCGAAAAATTCGTTGAATCTCTTGATCTGCGAAACGAGAAACTGGCTCTTACTCTTGCCTTGATCTCCATGGTTGCCATCTCGCTCTAATGCGGCGGATGTCGACGCTATCATCAACGTCACTGCCGTTGGTGCCGTCTCTTTCCCTCGCTGGGGATGATCTCATCTGGTTTTAACCTGTCTAGCCACTAAATCAAAGTCAAAGAAGCGAGTGACACATTTTTGCTCGATCGTCCGAAAAAACATTCTACACGAAAACAAACACTGACGCAAAATTAATGATGGCATCTTTATTAAAAATAAATGCTGATAGCTTGAAAAATGGGTTTCTCACAAAGCAAATATTTTGTGCATCAACTGAGAAAAGTGGAGACGGGGTAGTGTGTACACACCCATAAAGATTGCGACCGGATGCTGACGCGTCATCAATGCAATCGACAGTAGTTGGGAATTTTTCGTGTTTACTTGTGTATTTTATTTGTAATTTAGCTTTGCATGCCGCGTGAGGGGCAATTGGGCTTTGATTGATTTCCAAATTGCAGGCGGCGCCCCATTTTTGGATTTTATTTTCCCTTTCTTGTGGGTTATTGTCATAAATCTCGCTTAAATCGATTTAATCTGCCCCTGGCCACGCCCACCTGCTGGTGGGCCCATCAATTAATTATACTTTTTCAATGTCAAAATGTCGCTGCAAAGAAGGTGCGTCGTCTGCTTAACCCTTTTTATTAAAAGCTTGCTACATAAATCTTGCGGCGCCTACAAAATGGAACCTGAGAGTTGCGTCTGATCCTGTGGCTAAGCATTTTTTCTAATTGCAGGTTTTCCATCGCCTCGAAGTGAAGGTCACTGACAGCATTAAGTGCACAGTGAAAAACTGTTACCTATAATTGATTTCATTTAAGAACCTAACACATTTCGACGATTGTTTATTAATTTATATATACTAGCCTTAGCTTTTTGGGTATAAAACATAGTTGGGAACATTTTGAATATAAAGATTCCTGAATTTATTACTTATGCTTGCTATGCTTTTCGCTCAGTGTATACATACATGTATAATTTCTCGCCTAGCAGACAATGCCGCCGGCCTGTCTCCAACAACAAGCTTTGGCCAGGAGGAGGCTGAGGGCGGAGTTGGGCTGGGATAAACTCACTTATTCACCTGCCCGCATGCCACCAAACTGCAGAAGCGGCAACCAGTTCGCATGAAAATGCATAATCAATCACCAGCGACAACAGAAACCAGAATCTAGAGACAGCTTAAAGCAGAAGATGGAATACCCTTGATAAAAGCTGGTACTTATGGAAATCAGTCCCAAAATCGGAACAGAACTTCCAAAAGCGTTTGCATTTTATATTAAATATTGAATGACGAAATCAGTACATTAATACATTTGTTCATCCTTTTGCTCTCCACACGTTCCACTAAGAGCTCGGACATGATTTTTGGTTTATATTTCGTTTAAAATTAGTTTGTATCTTTGAATCATGACAGGACAGTGTTTACACACCAAATTTCCTTTCTTTATCGGTGTGTTTCGATAAAAGCTATATATAAATCGATTTGCTTTGAATAAATCGACTGTTACACTATGAACTTTTGTCACAACTAATGTGGCAAAATATGGAATTTTAATAGTAGTCCATCTTTATTTTTGCCAAGTGCATTATCAGTGACTTGGCATATTAGGCCGGAGTTAGGGTATTGCGCATTCCAACGCCCATTGACCGTATCATTGGTGCATCTTCATCTGACATTTCGCACGACTCGAATGTCAAGGTGCGATTGCTCGCCTTACTTGCGATATTTTCGCTTTACTTCACCGACTCCAACTTGTTAACAATTCGTGTAAAGTTGCCGCTCATTAAAAACTCATAAATCAGGGGCGGCCGGGAGGAGGGTTTCGAATGGCAGAAGTAATTGCCGTTGCTGGTCCAGTGTCAAAATAAAGGAAAATAAAGGAACTCGTCGGCGGAAATGATCGACCACCAGGTGGTTTGTAGAGTACAGCTATATGCCAGTAGTTTCCGCATATTGGACGACTCCGATGGGTCTTTGATTAATGATAAATGTGTTCTGTGCATCCGCCGCTATGACATTTATCCAGCGCCGCCTGAGAACCCACAGAACAGAAGTCGGTGGCAAAAGCCGAGGTCTCCAGTTAAAGCCATTAAACCCCTCTGGAGCTGCTTGGGCGCACAATTTAATGCAGAAACTAACGCAGTTAGACAACAAACCACTTTCAAGAGCTGGCTGGCAAACAGGGAAAACGGCTTTCAACTCGTTTCGCTGGCCGCTCTGTTGCAGTTGCATGCACAGAGAAAATAAAGGGATTCCCCAACATGATCTAACTTACTTTGACATATTAAAAATTTGTGTGGATTCAGTAAATTGTCTCAATGTTTAAAAATATATATAATACAAATCTTCTTATTTTTAATTCGTTTTTAAATTTAAATTGAACGAAAGACCTTTGATAAAAACTAAATTGTTTTTCGGTCAAGATTCATAAAATACCAAACGGGTACAGATTTCTTTAAATACAAAATGAGTTCTACAAATAACAAAGACCTATTTGTAAAATATTTTACTAATAATCACTGAAGCATCTCAAAATACTATTATTTTCTGTTCAACTTTTTCCATAATACGAAATAGATTACATGATTATGTATACTATTTCTTCAGTGTATTTTTGCTGCTGCCGTGGGTGCAGCCGTTGCATGTTGCATGCTGCCAGTACGTTCAACTTTTGCAGTTAACAGTTAGATTTTGAAATAGCCAGCAGCACTGGCATCGGCTCTCTGGGATTCCAGTTTTCTGGCCACGGCCTGAGAACCCGGCGATCAAGATGCGCAACTCCACGACGGAAGGAAATTGCCGTCCAAGTCGCAGCTCCGATCGTTGCATTGCGCACATCAAATAAATACTGGTACTTGGCAATTTTTGTGTTAAAACGAAATTAAAGCAATGCCGGGCGCTGTTGCGGTGTAACATTAACCCAAATACATAATTCTCGCCGCATCGACGACCAAGGATCGGCCCATTAATCATTGGCAGGGGGACAGCTCTTGGGAAGCAGCAGCATATTTGGGTTTATGGGTGAGCCCCAGTATCCTAAGCAGGAAATCATTAGAGAACGGTCCAAGGAATCCGCAGGGGCTTGTGTATTTTTCTTGGGAATTTTCTGTTGAGCTTAGTTTTTGCTTGAAGGTCGGTTTCTAAGATTTCAGGCAGATATCATCCTTTGACAGGGTAACAATAACCGACTATAAATTCTTCACATATATGGCTTTTATTTTATTCATTTATTGAAATTGGTTTGAGCCTTGCTTGTCAATAATCAAAATGCAAATAAATTTGTAATAAGAAATATGTAAAGAAATGTTTTTAAATAAGAAGAAAAATTTAATAAATGGTAAGATAAAATAATAAGTTTGGATATTTGAGTAAATTACAGTTTAAGCTTAAAACCTACAAAAAGAGGTTGTATACTATGCCCGCTTTCCCGATTTCTAAGAAATATGCTACAAGGTAAATACAATTTTACAAGATTTCTCGTGAGCATGTGAATTCTAGTTAAAAAAAGACATATTTAATTACCTGCTTTGATGACAAAAAAAAAAAGCCCTAACCGTTCGCACAAAATCTCCACTGTATCTCCCTATTTCCCAGATCTTAAACCTTTCAATTCAATTGTATACTGATATATATGCGACCAGGCGAGTGAGACATTACAAGGGATACCCGAGAACAATGTATATTTCTTGTCAGCAGGGAAGTGGCTCGATCGGATTGACTTTAGCTGACTGTTGACAAGTTTCTGATAAGATTAATATGCCGCACGAGCTTAAAGGTTAAGCATGCAAATCAGGCGCTGGCCAGTGGGAAGCATTGACCGCTGAGAAGGACATTCGAGGAATTCAGAAGGAGCTGCAGCAGCAGGAGGCTGCAATACTGGATGTCTGGATAGCCACCAGGTACGAGCTACTAAATCTCTTTATTGCCTAGTGCCAACACAATGGGGCAACTGAACTGGAGACGCCGACTTATTTGTAGTAGCTACAGCCACTACGCACCGTATGTCTGATGTATTGTTTTTTTTAGTCTTTCGTTTTAGTTTTTTTTTTTTTTTTTGCTTTTTGCTAGCCCCCTTGTTTATGGTGTGCTGCTGGCCTGTTTTGTTTATGCACCCAATGAGATCAAGTCGATACGCTTCGATTTGTTAAGAGATGGCACCTAAACGGAGGGGAAGTCGGTGCTGGTGTCGCATTGACATAATTGAGACATTATCGATGGCCTCATTGGCGGACTCTATTTGCTGCCCAAGAGAGAAATGGCCATCGATGATCGGCTGGAAATGTCAAGGTTGCATTGCCGACCTTTTGCCAAGCACGAAACAATTTAAATGCAATTTTTGCTTAAATAAGAAATAAAATCCCCAACCAAGGCAAACATCTGCAAGGCAAAAAAAAAAAAAAAAAATATTTGCTAATTTATCCTGTACGTGTCCTCCAACTAAGTGCACAGGTTTTGGGCCTTAAGCCGGCACGTTGCCGTTGACCCTCCTCTTCGTCCAGTCTTCTGTCTTTCGGCCGTGTTGATTGTTTGCGTTGGACGCTGGCTGTTAAAATGCCTTTGATCTTCTGATATTTCTTGGCCCTGGTCTCTTGGCCACAGGACCAGAGAAGCACAGAACCAGAGAGCCCAGCGGACATGCCAAAAAGACCAGTCCCCCATTCCCGACGACGACGCACGGCGGGCGTATTTAACTTGACTTTGACTGGCTCCAACTGCAGCTCTAGGCCCTTTTCTGGTCTCTGCGGGCAACTTGTTAAAAAGAATGTCGACTCCGGGCGACGCATGTTTTTTCTGTTTTTTTTTTCTTTTATTTTTTGTTTCCCAAGTCCTCCTCCTAGTCTGGGACTACTCTTTCGGCGGACTCTGAAATTTCGCTTTCATTGCCGGTCATGACGCTGTTCTTTTTGCTACCACCCCTTTCCCTGCCATATTTAACCCAGAAATTAGCCGCTAACCCACCGATCTGGTGGCAGCCCTTTAATGCACCTTCAAGGGCTTACCCCGAACTCGAAGATCGGGTTTGGGATGGGGAGAGGTGTTAATTAGGCTTTTTATAGTCTACGAATCTCTGTGCCACATTATTGGCAAAGCAATCTTCGGGGGCCCTCGCTAAACATAAATGTCAATATTTCTTTACGCCGCTGCGGTCGCAATTTATTTCCAGTTTTTAATTGAAAAGGCTGGCCTCCGACTGGGAATTCTGGGCTGCGGCCACAATTTGCAGCACAATGTGTCTAAGCCGTGCCTCGTAAATGTCCAGTCCGCCGTAAATTGTGGCCCACACTGTGGCAAATATTGGTTTAAGAATATGTCGAGGACGTGGCCTTTACCTTAAAGGAAAGGTCTTTAAACTGCCTTTGCTATTGGTGAAAATAATATTGGACATAAATAGTCTAGGTTATTTTCTTTACGAATCTATCGGTTACACATAAGAAAAATTGTCTCAGATTAATAAAAAACAAAATAAATCGTTCTTTTATTTATGATGGTTTGGTATTTCAATAATTATCTTGAGTAGTGTTTTTCCACATAATAACATTGTAATAAAATCAATTTCCCAGCCAAGAAAGCTATAATGCTTATGCAACCCAATTGATAACCAAGAAGTATTTTCATAATATTAAATTGCAAACTTGTATTGCACTTATTGCAATGCTACGGCAAAGCTATTATACAAATTGAATAAATGCAAGCCATAAAAATTCCGATAGCCTGTAATTTATTCCCATTTCCAATTACTCTTTCAGGGGTTGAACAATGCCTGCACTGATTCCTAACTGACACACTTTCTTGGAGTGTAAAAACCTCGGCCCACATGTGCCCGTTTTTGTGGGTTTTTGTGTGTTTTTGTGGCATGCAGACCTGACCTCCAATCGACAGAGCCTGTGGCGCCTTCGACAGCTTTCCAAACTGCACAATTTTCGCCTACGCCGGGTGAAAGAGTCTAGCAAAGATGGAGCTGGAGAAGTGGAGGAGGAGTTGGGCTGGCCAGGCCATAAATGGACACACACGATCTGGGGAGTACAGTCCACAAGACCCCATGCGGCCATAAATGGAGCTGGCCATTAGAAAGGTAAATTGCAGTCGATTTAATTCAATGCAAGAGCGGCACAGAGTCAACTCTAATTACAAGTGGTGGTGGTGACCTTTTGAACGCTTCGATGATTTGACTAACTGCCTTGGACGACACCCTTTTCTTCTTTTCTGGAGGTTACGTAATGATGATTAAGCCGTGTCTGGGATCCGCTGCAAAACATTCAATCATAAAAGGGCAGCGGCTAACGGAAATACCGAGATATTTGTAAATTCAAGAACCCAACAAAGAAGGGGATGAGGTGCGTATAGCAGGTTTTCCCTGGTTATTTTTCTTTTTTGGCTCTCCACTCCAAGTTCGGTTTCTTACAATTCTAATTTATATGATTTTTACGTAGCTATCCGGCGGAAGTAAACCTTGGCCGGTGTTGCCGTCTTGCCACTTCGGCTGCTTCTGCCACTTCTTGGCCGTGTTTATTTGTGTTGTAAATTGCGAATGCGCCCCAAAGCAACAACAAAAGGGGGAAAACATAACGCGCAGTCGCGCACTTCAATAAACAACAGGAGGAACACCACAACAGCCACAACAACTATATATACTTGGGCATTAGTTGCCGCTGGCATTGCGTACGTGCCCGGACCCGGCGTCGCCATCTCTATGCACAGAAAAAAAATATATTTGGTTGATTGAATGTTAAACCAATAAATCCGATCTTGCTTTAGGTTCTTCTTTAAGTACTATCTTATTTTTTAAATCCATAAACTGTGAAGGTTTTTATCCCTAGACGTTAATATTCATTGATGTTATATGGACTCTAGTTCAAAACATATTTTCATATTTTTGAAGCCAAATGTATGAGCATCTTTAAAGTATTTCTAAGCGATTCAGGAATCTATAATAAAAGATCTCTAGATATTTCTGTAAAACCAGAAATCACCCTAAGTTTCTTTCTCTGCAGCCATCACCATCGAATGTGGATGGTTTCTTTGGGTTTACCACTGACAAAGACGACAACCACGCATCGTAAAAAGAGTTTTATGCAATTGCCGCTTTGGTTTTGGATCCGATGTGGTTGTGTTTGCCTATTATATAATAGCCCCATGTGTGTGCGTGTGTGGTATGTGCTCTGCATAATTTTTTGATTCGCCCGCCAGTTCCTGCAACGCGGGCCAACTCGAAAAGCCATGTCCATTGGCGATTTCCACTGGAGGCCGCTGCTCTTCCTCCTCCGACGTTTTGTCAGGGGACGCGTGGGCGATGGAGTGGAAGTGCATGTGGATTTGATGCATTGATTGAATTTAACGCAGCACAATTTGGCCCCAACGCTCTTGACCAAAAGGGCCAAAGTCGAGCCACAATGGCCCAGCGTGAGTCAGGCGGAGATGTGCGACTATGTGACTGGAATCGCAATCGGAATGCCGCGACGGATGAGCCGAGGATGGTCGATGGTCGACGGTCGATGGTAATTGTAAATGGTCGGACAGGTCGGTAGCTGCCATTCAGTGTTGCCAATTTAGCCAAATTTGGCATCGGACTAGGTTTTTTTTTAAAGAGCGGTTTGTAACTGCTATTTTTGCGACTCTGAAAGCGGTTGAAAAGCTTATAATAAAGTGGGACAAGAACAAGATCTTTAAGGCGAATGATTTTGCTAGAAAAAAATGAGAGAATCGTGTCATCTCCAAATCATTAGCAAACCTTAACCCTCAAACTTCCAGAACAAGTCTTGAGCTTATTGTAAAATAAAATAAGCGAAAATTTATTTCCTTAAAAACTAAACCTCATCAGAAAACAATTTTATTAGAAGTGAGTTTCCAGAGCTGCGGTGTCTTATCCCATAATAAATTCTCTACCCGCAATGAAATGCAACTTTGTATTGCAATCGAAGCTTTCTTGACGCCTTATCCCCACCTCATCTTGATTTATTTAGTTGACTTTAATTTATGACTCCACTTCAAAGAGATATTTCCAACTAATCCTGGTCGCAGCATTCCTGTTTAAATTATCGCCGCATGTACTTCTGATCCAGTGGCTAGTTACATGGAGGACCTTGAAGCATCCCAACTACAAGCGATTTAAATATACGAAAATAACTAAATCTAGACATAAAAAGCGACAACAGTG
Source organism: Drosophila kurseongensis (assembly GCA_018153305.1). Taxonomy (NCBI): domain Eukaryota; kingdom Metazoa; phylum Arthropoda; class Insecta; order Diptera; family Drosophilidae; genus Drosophila; species Drosophila kurseongensis. The sequence goes on along the minus strand of JAECXX010000210.1, from coordinate 7,702,484 downwards.
CCGCGAACAAGAAGTCTTATAAAAATGCAAATCAATAAGCAAAGGTCCAGTTTGCCTGCCTGCAATAAAATAAATGTAAGGAGGCAGCCATAAAAACATCTACAAGGAGTAGTAGTTCCTTTCGAGTTGGCCAGTTTTTTGTCGCATCTGGCAGTCAGCCAGCGGTTGCAATTTGGTTTAGTACCTAGGTGTTAATTATCGCTAAAAGTCAATGGCGGACAATCGGCGAAATCTGCACAGGGGCATCGCATCGCATCGTGCTTTGCATCTGCCCCTGGAGAATACGAATACTTAGAGCCGGAGTTGCTGCCGATTCGAGTGGAGCAGGTTGCACACACATTTTGCGGCAGTCGGACAGCTGTACAAGTGGCCACGATAATTAATATGAAAATATGTGAGGATGGCGCAGGACAACAGCAGCTCAGCCAGCACAAATGTTTGCTGCTATTTTTAGCAGTAAGTTTTTAATGAGCCCTGTCCAAAGTCGTGCCAATGCGGCAAGGGGGTTGTCGAAAAGGATGCAGGGCCACCCGGGTGTCCTAATTATGCGCTCATTTCTCATTTCTCGCTTTTATGAATTATTAAAATAAGCAAAATGACGCCGGGCCATGGCATTAATTGCTTTATAATAGAGATGGCGGAGATCATGCCCCAAAAGAGGGACCCGCTTCTCCGTTTCCGTTTCTGCCTTGATTTTTTTTTTGTGTTTGCTGAGCTTTTTGCCATGCTCATATTTCTATAATTTATTGTAATGCACTTGGGGCGTGTTTCATTTCTCGCTTTAAAATGGCATAAATTTTTAAGCCGAACCCCGGCCCATTCTGCGTTGCAGGGATCGGGGTCTGTGGCTATTTAACAATTTATTGTCTGTATACATATAACCGCATTTATACTATATATATATATATATATATATTTCTCCTTTTTTTCGCGTTCTGTAGTTGCATTTTGTCTGAAGTCGACAGCGGCCACGACCACCTTGATGTTCATGTCCCGAACCGACAACAACGACGACGATGACTCCGACGACTGGGGGCCAATTTACTTTAGTTTTCATTCATGTACGTCGGAATGGAGAGGAAAATAAGAGAAAAAATCGTTGGAAAAAACTGTAAGCTGCGTTCATTACACGTTGTTATTTGTTGTCTGCGGTACATTATTGCTCTTGTTCGCTGTTTTGCTCACCAATTAGCTGCAGTCGGCCAAACGAAAGACTCAGGCTACGAACTTGACTTCTGCTCTTCTACTTCTGGCAGAGTGAGGAGGATCACAGCCGGAGGCTTTTGTCACGTACTTTCCACGGTCCTAATCCTCTTCTATTGCCTGGAACTTGAAGAAGTCAAAGAACTACCTCGCTTTTCTTGCTGACGCACCATCTACATCATCCTCAAGACGATTATGACCGGCAAGAGGGGCGCACATCAATCAAATGCCTCATTGTACACGGGTTTTTTTTTATTTTTTTCAACGAAGGGCCGCCACTTGAACTTGACATTAGGTGTAAGTGACCATTAAGGAAGTGCCTTGGGAAGGTCCATGACAAGCCCGAGACCGAGACTCGGAAGAAGTTGGAGCCAAGCCTGTGGCAATTAGCCGGGAATATCAATCAACGCACCATTTGAGTGTGAAAACAGCTCAGCTTTTAATTACAAAAGCTCTTTGTGTGTGGGACTCAGAAGTCGACGCAGTTGAAGGCCTCCCATGTCCCCGCCCACGGTCATTTCAAAACGCCTCTGCGCGATGTTTGTTGCCAGCCAACCCTGCCAGCTTGCTTGTTAGAATCGCATGCAAACCGGGCCCGTCTTAGCCCGGCTCATGGGTAATAAGCCAATTGGCGTTGGCCACACTACATTTTAATCAAGCCAACTGAGTTGTAAAGCCCACGCACCATCAAAGCCAAATATGTTCCCTGTCGGTGCGAGACTCACACCAGATCCAAAGTGTCGCCAGTTGTCGACCTTCGCGGCGTTGAGTCATGGCTTTTGGCCATAACCGACAGCTCTGTGGATGGAAATTGATGGTGAAATTGTGTAGCGGTGAGATATCCGGGATGCAAAACGCACCTAAGTGATATATTTCATACAATTCGGGCTTAAGCAACTCATTTAGAATATTAAAATTGCATATTACCAAGAGCTAAGAAATTAAATTAAGTCTCTGGAGTCAAATGAAATATAATAAGGCTGCAAATTCTTTAGATTAACCCCAATAAAGGAGGCCTACTTCCACAGTATGATAAATATCAAGTTAATATTATGTAATAAACAATATTTAAAGAAACTAGAAGGCCTTACAACTCTCTAAATTAGGCTAGGCTGTTTTTTCCTGAATCTGATCGTCACCGTGGTGCCATAAAATTGTCCACACTTGCTTAATGCTTCCTTTGCACCGACAATCATCCAGCCTCCTCGTTCCGGAGACGAATCAAATACCGATAGTTCCGCCCCTTTTAGCGGACGAGAACTGACTGTCAAGCTAAATTAGCAGTGGCTACTGTTGACCATATCGTATCATTTACCAAGGCACCAGTCAGCGACTGGAGTGACTTCAGAGACCCCTTGCCAATTTGATTAGGCCGCGCAAATGTAATTTAATAATTGCGGTTGCCCATGTTGATTAGCATGTGCGGTTTTTGCAATTTACTGGCGGCGCGGCGGCGATCCACAGGATATGAGCTGGCACTATGACAATGACAGGATGCAGCAATGTGCGGCGAAAAGTCACCTCTTCTGGCGGCGGCAGGGGAAATGTTTATGGCTTTGTGCTCGCCTGCGGTGGCAGTTTCAAATGCACCGGTAATTGAATTTTAAATTGTCGCTCTGCTTGTTCCCCATGTGCCTCCTGTGGCCAGATTAATTTAAATGAAGTTATTAGCCAGCCCGATAGCCCAGTGACAGGGCGCTCTACTCCAGACCATGTTGCTCCCACTCCTGGCGGTTTAAAGTGCCCTGATATGGGGACATACGAGTATGTATAGTTAGCGGCCTGCAACGGGTTTTCCGTTTTAACTGCTCTTGCGGGCTGCATTTGAAAGTTAAATTACGGTAGCGATATCGGAGCAGACATTCCGTTAATTGGCCGCACAACTTGAGATCAGGCCGAGGTCTTTGTTTTTTCAGCATGCAGGCCTTCTCAATACTCTTTTTGCATGCGAAGTCTGGTTATGAAGGAATGAATATTCAGATAATTAAAGCTGACTTCAATTTGTGATATCTTTTTAATATCTCTGAAATTATTCCTTTCCACTTTTGGCCATGTTGATGAGCCAACACCCGTTTTTAATAGCTTTATAAATTTGCATTGTGATAAAACTTTCGATTAGATACTGATTGGTGGTGCTATAAAATATTTAAGTATTTGGAAAAAAATCGTTGTTTCTTATAACATAATTTTTTACGAAACTTTGATTTTTAAATTGGAGTTAGACATTTCCTCGTCGCTGATTTTTTGTACTACTCAGTCAGGAAAAAAATTTTGCAAGCCTTTTACAACTCAAGCCATTATTTTTACATATTCGGTGAGTGTAATAAAACTTCGCTGCGCCCCAGCAACCTCGCCTTCTTGATGGCTGGGTTTTTGTTTTGTTTTTTGGCTAAGTCCGCTTTACAGTTGCTGCAAAAATTGTTGCAAATTGCAGTTTAAAAAGTTTCCGTGTTGGTTTTTTTCGCGACGTCGTCGGCGGCAGCAACTAATATGAGTCATAAATTTAAAGGCTTAACTCGAGGCTAAGGTAACTGCAACTGCAACCGAAGCCTGGAGCTGTGCCGTTGACAGGGATTTTTGAAATGAAATAAATAAACGGCATTACAGCTAGTTATATGCAGCGATCAGGGTCTTGAGCGGCATAAACCACGACGGCAAAAAAACTAAAAAAACAACTGCAATGGAGTGTTGGCGTGGAAGCTGAAAGTTGAACTGAATGTGAACTTAACTTGGGCTGGGCTCAAGTCGTCCGGTTACTTTTGAATTTGTTGCACGGTCTCCATTCTGCACGAGACGAAGCCATTTTATTGATACAGATACAGCCGAAATTTGGGTCCGCCAAAAAAGAAAAAAAATGCTGAAGTCTGGTTGAGTTTTTTCTTTTTTGGCAACTCGCAGCATGACATCATTTTGAGTTACTGCGAATCGAAGTTCGAACCGCTCTTTTACTGCAGCAGCCCTGCAGCCACAAAAAAAAAACAAAAACTGGTCGCTGTTTTACTTTCGCTTTATTTCTCGAAGTATTTCTTGTGTTTTCCGTTTTCGGTTTTTTTCGGCGGAGATGCTTCACTTTTTTTTTGGGTCATCCCGAAGAAGTGCGGTCGTATATGGCAATGAAAACGAAACCGAGTTCTGGTGAAAGTGGGTTGTTCATCACGGAATGGAAATCGAAAATGCATAACAAGTGCACGGCTCCCAAGTCCGTGGACCACATGGTCGGGCCTTGGCGGATCGATTGTGTCATGGAGCGTGGGTCGATCATCGCCCACAAAGGCTTCAAAAAAGCCTCCAAACGGCCGAAACTAATGATGTTAGACGGGCCAAGACGGCACAGGTTGGCACTGACGCACCGATTGCTCCGCTTTGGTCTCGGTTTCGTCTTCATCTCTGTTCATCGATTCGGTTTATTTGTATGTGGTGCCCACACACTATGGCTCTTTTTGGCTTTTTGCGGCAGTCAGAAGAGATCAATGCAAAAAGATTCGCGAGCGAGAAATTAATTAGAATCTTGTGGCTTTGAAACACGGCTCCGCCGTTGGTGGCTGGGAAAAGACCTTGAGCGGCGGTTCAACAGACTGTGTGGGGTGCTGCAAACTAGTCGAGTCAACTGAGTCACAGTCTTCAAGCGCCAAAAGAGCATCCAAATTGCGACCAGTCTTTGGAATTTGGCCATAATAAATCAGTCTGCAGGCTGATGGCACTGAAGACGCACAACATGACTTACGAATTACTCGAAAATCTATGGAATCGATCTCCCGATTTCGCCAGTTTCTTTAACGTGCAACGAAAGTAGCTAAAATCTCTTTCCCACGAGTTTCTCTAGTCATTAGGCAATAATAAAACTTTGGGTTTATTTGCATTCAATAAAGGCTTCATTTGCCAACGTCAAGCTTGTGTCTGCAGTCTTTTGTCTTCGCAATGCAAATCGCTGACAGCTTTTATAAAATTGATAGTGTTGATCTCATTATCGACCGAAACAAGTTTGGTTTCTAAGTCTTTGATTCGATTGTTCAGAAATTTGCATAAATCATTGAAGATTTTAGTTTTTTCTTTAAAAATGTACTTAAAATTAAGTACTTTGATTTGACTTATGAATTTTTAGAGATTAAAATGATCAAGTTCGTGCCCAAAGTCTTTTGATTTCCTCGTAGATTTTGCAATACCAAAAAATCTGTAGTTCGTGCCTTAAGTCATTCGATTTGGCTCATGGATTTAGCAACAGTAAAAATAATTGAAATTTCTCTTGTGCAAAATATGAAAGATATGTCGCTTTATATCTTACACCATTTATCTTTGCAGAAGAATCGCAAAGCGAAGCATTCACTTTTTTGTTGGGTCCCTTGACTCATTTAATTGCGGCAATTTCTTTCGCCCACACAGACTGACTCAAGCGCTTTGGCTCATAATTTATAGGCATTATTATTGTAATTTCTCCCGGCAGACAAACGCAGCAGCTCGCACGCAAAACAATAATACATAAAGTGAAAGTTTTGCACTTTTTGCCGCGCAGACAACAAACAAGCGGCAAACGCATCAGTATAAACAGCTAAACAACTTGAAAATAGTCAGTCAGTCGGTCGGTCGGTGAGATGGGATAAGATGAGCCACGAACTGTTGGGGAAAAACAGCCCGAACCAAAGTACCTCAACCCACGACGAGGCAAAGACAATGGCTTACAAATGACTGGCAGCTAGTTCAAGTCGAAACTGGCTGACAAATGAGAAGGCGCCGGTAGCATCACTTGTGTTTTGCATCTGACCAAAAAAATACACAGACAGAGATCTCTAAGCTTCACCAATAAACCCAAAAATACACAAATTTCGCCAGTCTAATCCCCCAAAACTACTCAATAACAAGAAATGTGTTTTTTTTGACCTCAGCTTTGTCTTGAACCACTTGCGATTGCTTGACAAACTCTTTCTTTGCGCCCACAAAAAGTGTGTCAAGCGAGTATTTGAAGTAATTATTTGACATATTTTCTATTTGCGTTTCGGTTTCGTTATTTCCGAAATGAGATGCAGAGAAAATAAACAGCATTAGCGAAGAGCCCCTGACCAAAGAGTCAGTGACAAGGCGTCTTCGGACCCGTTTCCATCTGCGTATTCATCTTCTTCGTCTTCCAACTCATCAAATCCCACAATGACTTTGGCCTGGGATTTTTGCACAAACGAAAGTGAACGTTTCTTTATGCTTTGGCTGTTTGTTATTATTATTTTTTGCCACATTTACAGTTGGTGTTTTGAGCTTATGTCTGCACTTGGGTGGAAAAAACGGAAATTTGTCATGTAAATTTTGTATGCCAACGGTTTTTATGCTCAGTGATTTTTAGAGCTTAAAAAAAATGTCATGGGAATTAAGTTTCTGTTTAATGAGGTAAACGAAAAACCGTTTTATTAAAAGAAATATTTGATTTACAAAAATCAAATCTAATGAAATTAAAATACTTAGTATTGGTAATCACAATAATAATCATAAAGTTGTATTTTAGTCACTCTAAATAAATAAAGTAAATAATTTTGCTAAAATCTTGGCTCATATAATCACAAGTTATAAGCTCTTTTTACTAAAAGCAAGTCAATTAAATAAAAGATCCTTGTAATATTCTGGATATTAATTTGATTAATGTTATTAAATGTATTTTTATAATTGTTTAAAATATCACTTCAGTAAAATTGTTTTTGGAATTAGCCTTTTGTAAAATGATTAATTTTTGGCTGTGATTAGCACTCAGCTTATTCCGTCTAAAAATCCATTAAATTTGTATTATAATAAAAATGTTTTATATGCTACTTAAAATTTGCACTTTGTAGAATTGGAAAAAATGTGCTCACCATTTTATTCATCAACTTTCGGCCAAAATCAGTTCATACTGCCAACAGCTGCCAACGAAGAGCGACGCCAGCAAAAAAGCCTTGTTTCTTACTTGGCTGCTGCCAAAGCAGCTGCCAAAAGCGATTTGCCGTCAAAAGCGCAGAAAGACACACACACACACACGCTGCGCGACGACTTTGGCAAACTCACAGACACTGGAATATTTTGTACTTATTGTTGTACTTAACAATATTTAACGCTTTTCTTTTAAACACTTTTTGATTGCTTTGCGCGCGTTTGGTTTTTCGGAATTTTCACAGGGTAAAATTGATCAAAAAAGCCCGGCAACTTTCACTGCAATTAGACGATGGATGTTAGATTCCCCGCCTAGGCAAATAAGGCAATGATCTCCGCTAAGATTATTCAGTGGTGGAGCTCAAACACTTAAGACACTGTCCACGAAAAGAGAAGCCCACTTGGCAGAGAACCGCACCGCACGCGCGCTGAAAACGAACTGAATGTGCGGAGCTGGAGCCGCCGATCGCGAGCCCCAGTGGTTACCTGTATAGCCCAGAGTTACCTGGCTAAAAGCCAGTGAGTGTGTGTGTGTGTGTGGGCCCGGATTTTTGTGTGAGTGCGGCTGGCTGTTAGGCAACTTTGCTGCCCACACTTTGCTCGGCAAAAGTCGCCGCTCTGCTGGTCCATTTTTGGCTTGGACCGCTCAGCAATAATTTTTTATTCTCTCTTTTATTTTGTTATAACCAAGACGCCTTTGCAGAAAAAAAAATAAGAGGAAAAAAATTGGTAGAGGTATAACCTATACGATTTGTGGCTTCCAAGTTGCCAGTTGTGCTTTGACTTTTGATTGACGTAATTTCTGCGCTTGATATTCACTTGAATTTCTTGTATTTCCACATTTAACTGTTTTGGTGTCGGGCGCACATTACACGCCCACCACACCCGCACACACACACACACACACTCACTCAGTAGGCGTTTCTTTTCATTAAACATTAAAATTCATTTTATACATTTTGTTTCATGAAGAGTTTTGTGAACTTTCGCTCGGCACGGAACTAAATGGAATATGTGGGAGTGCTGAACCGAACCTATATAGGCTATATAGTGCTTGACTCACTCGATCTGCTTGGCTGGCTTGCTTATGCTAATTAACCAGCTTAAACTTTGGTATTTAAGCGTTTCCCCCAAACGAAAGACTTAGGCAACGAACTCGGCCCCAATTACTAAGAAACTTTTGTGGTTCACAGTCGACCTTGCCGTTGAACTGTATTATACCTCCGAAATGAGGTCCTTATCGACCAGGAATCTTTATTGCAGTATTGCAATGAAGTAATTTCCGCATGTAATGGGGAGAACTAAAAAAGTTCTTCCCCTTCTTACGGTAACATTTTTTTGTGGTTTCCTTTTTTCCAACATTACCTTCGGGAAACGCCTTGCTTGCACATTAATTTCTACGCCCCGCAATTATTTCATCCAGCAAATGGAGTATGAGAAACATAAACGCAAAACGTGTGCCACATACTAAGATGGGCTAAAAGGAAAACAAAAAACCAGAGACTGCAAAAAAGCAGCAAAAATTAACAAGCATAATTAAAAATGCACACGTTGGGAATGGCAACAGCAAAAATCTTAACGAAAAAAGGAAGATACCTGGGGACCAAAATGATTTAAACTTTTTACCTCAGGCTGCAAGTTGCGGGCGTGCTAGTTTTGGAAAATACACGAGTCGAAACTTTAAGTGCACTATAAAATTTATGTTCAAAATCAATTTTTTAACGAAAACGAATAACTGCCAGACTCTATGAACATAAAAAAGCTAGTGAACGCAAGGTCAAAGGAGGGTAAAACTTAAAGCGGTATGTAAGTTTAAGTTAGTTTATTAAATAAAAGTTTAGCTCGAAGAATTAAATAAACAATAAGTGTGTTGTCTAAGCACTTTATGATCTTAAAGAGTGTTCTTTGACCTTTTGTAAAATGAAACTTATTTGTAAATAGCTATAAAAAATTCCATAAGCTGTAAGGCTAACATAAATACTGGTAACTAGCTTGAGTGCTTAGTATGTTAATTATAAACATTTTTAAGATGAGTAAAGACCTTTGTCTGAACAGACAGTGTATGATCGGCACTTAAACGAAAGGAAATTCCGAATGCAGCTCTAAAACACATATTTTTCTATCTTCCCAGCCTAAACAAACTTTCCGCTGAAGTTGGGTTACCCGTTCATGCGATGGGCATTCCTGAATTGCTAAAACAAGCAATACCGCAACAGCTGCAACATGTGTGTTGTTGCAGCAACAAGTGCAGCGGCGGCGGCGGCTAATTTCATGCAGCAAAAGCAAAAGCAGCAGTGCAACAGCAACAACAGCGAAAAACCCACACGCGTCGTCTACACTTGGCATATTTAACACATTTAATGGAAAACCAACAGAACATCAGTATTTATGATCGCAGCCAGGCGATCTGGGGACCGCTCTCGAGGCGCCAGGCCCTCCTGTCCGCCGGTTGTGGCTTTATTAAGTTGCTGTTGTTGTCGGTTTTTATTAATAAGTCATATTTTTATATGGTTCAGCCGTGGAGCTACAGAAGCAGCAGCAGCTTGATAATTTATGTTGTTTGCCGAAGCGCCGAAGCAGGATGACAAAAGTGGCTGAAACAGCAGCTGGACCAAGGGCAACCAGAGCCAGGGGCGCCCACATTCAGACGTGGGCTTATTCATAAGTCACTCACTAGTTCATTCACTCACTCACTCAGTCCACTTTTCCTTCATTCATAAACTTTAAGAAATAAGCTCGAAAAGCGAAGCTCATTTCGTGATTAATTAAATGCAACTTGGCTGGTTGTTGTGATTATTATTATGGCTGCTGTTGAAAAAACTGTGCCACTGCAAGAGACATGCAACAGGTTGCTGTGATGTAAGTGTTTATGGCTATTTGCAGTTTTTTATTGCTCTACCAACCACTAAATCAGATTTTCTTTGTATTTACGTTTTCGGTTAGCAGTGGGCGAAAGTTCGTTACCTAAGTCTTTCATTGTGATGCACTTTGCACCTGGCCAAAGCTGGACCAGAAAACAACTCAGACGTGGCCGATTGGCCGCGTGATATCCCCCTAAAACTGTGTCAAAGCACTAAATACTCCAAATTATATACTCATTTGTGAACAAAAATTCGCAAAAATATAAATGCGAAAAAAAGCGATGAAAAAAAAATTCGCATATGCTTTAAATAGTTCAAGCATTGCGTAATCGCTTAAACATCCAATTTGAATTTCAGTTTTCGTGATGAAAAAGGTGCATGGCGTTAACGAATTAAGCAAATAGCGATAGGAATTGCTGCTAATTTTAATGCGAGTTGTATTTATATTTTTATTTCGCTTTTTGCCGGCACAGTTTTCACTTTGCGCCCACACACAGCTGTTCAAATGCTGGAGAATTGCACAAATATGACTGGATTGGGGGATCTGGAGGGGATTACGGGTGGATCGCGCACCTTTGCCACAAACGGAACGCAACCGATCGGCGGATAAAACTATTGAGCGTAGTGCACACAACGCGGTGCGCCGGCAGACTGAATGCGAGAGACTCTCTTGACTGCATTTGCTGGCCAAGTTAGTTTCAGTTGGCAAACAGCTGACGATCTCACTCGTTCTCTAACGAGCAAAACTAGTTTCGTTTAATTGTGGCCTGGCCTGGCATTTGAAAATCTGTTTGACCGTATAACAGTTGGCAGATAAAACTGTGCTATCCGCTGAGAAACTGAGAAAAATTGAGAGAATCTGAGAGAATCCGAGAGAAATACTGGGAAAAAGAGAGAAACGCTGCGGGCTGGCAGAGACTAATTTGTTATTGTTATTGTGTTTGTCAAGTCAACTGATAAATTGACTTGATATTGAAAATAAATTAATTATATCTTCGAAAAATGGAACAACTTGGAGTTGGCTTTCGTGGGATTAGGCAAGCATTGAAGCTGGCAGAAAATTCAATCGGATCTGTACTTGTAAAAAATACAACAAAAATATTTGAATATAATAATAATAAATGAGGTCACAGTATGCGTCATGGGAGATTTTTCATAACAAAATATAGATATAAATATTTTTTACTCATATAGATAATCTAACTTGTTTTTTATATTCTTGCCGTAATGACTCACACATTAATTTTGAGCGCAAGACAAATTGTTGCAAATTGAAATCAAGTTGTCTAATTGACTTCAACAGTATTTCAATGTGAACTATGGCTATTTTCGACACTTTAGACATTTTTTTAATGATCTTTATCCCATTTTGAAGAAGATCATTCATTCTCAACTGACATTAATCGAGTCCAGTTCTTATCATATGTGATATAAAAGAAGTAGGCCAGTTGGAGTTATGTGCCAGTGGGAGATAATTAATGATGGCATTTGATCCAGCGATCAAAAAATCAGGTTTAATCAAATAGTTTCATCCTTTCATTTTTGGTTTTAAAGTTGCCATTTGTTCAGGCATCTAATGAATATTAACTTCTTAATAAAAAGTTTCACTGATTGAAAATACATATAAAAAAAAACAAATTAGATTTTAATTTTATTCAGTAATGTCTGTTTTATCTATTTTTTTTTACCTTCGCCAGTCTTTAACGTACAATAATTTTAAAAGTTTATAGCTTATCATATGTGATATAACAGAAGTAGGCTAGTTGCATTAATGTGCTAGTGGGAGATAGTTAATGATGGCATTTGATCCAGCGAACAAAAAAACAGGTTTAATCAAATAGCTTCATCCTTTCATTTTTGGTTTTAAAGTTGCCATTTGTTCAGGCATCTAATGAATATTAATTTCATAATAAAAAGTTTCACTGGTTGAAAATACATTAAAAAAAAAATAGATTTGATTTTTATTTTTTTTTTACCTTCGCCCCGTCTTTAACGAACAATAATTTAAAAAGTTTATCGCGTATTTGACTGCAAAATGTGCAACGAATTCGCTTCGCTCAATTTAAGTGACTACTCACGTTTTATATTTTTGCCAAGATCTTTTTGAAGATACACAAGCCTTTGGTTGTTTTAATTTTTTGTTGTTGTAAAGTTAACTTTTGGCAAGTCTTAAGTCACGTTGCGCCCATAGACGCCACGTACGCAGTAACAGTCGCAGAGTCAGTCACAGTCACAGTTTAATGTTTATGTTATTTGCCGGCTTGTTTATTTATGTTTTTGCAGTGTTGAAGTATTTGTTGCAGTCCGCCTTGTAAGCCGCATTACTCCATTTGTGGCAGCGAACAAATATTTTGGGGGGCGGCAGGGAGGCTTGCATAAGTACAAGTAATTGCCCAGGCCAAGGCGCCCATACATATGCGTCTATTTCGCACCCCCCTCCCTGGAAATATGATTTATGCTGCCCCTGCGTTGCATAAGTTAAGAGCGATGACGTTATGCGAAGCGCGTGCTGAGGCGGCTGACCCAAAAAGCAAAAAGCCACTACGGTAGTTTGACGCCAACGCTGTCGAGGCGACATTTGGCTTAAATAGAATGCAAAATACAAAATGCAAAAGCTGAAACTGCAACCTAACGCTTAGACTTGCAGGGAGTAGGATGATGTATACTCTGCAGGAATATTTATATATGTATATTTTTAGTAATCAAAAAAGTCAATTATTTTATATTGATTCAAAAATGTTTTATCATTTAATCATTTAGAATTGATATTCGCTTACAAACAAATTTTTCTTTTACACATACCTAACCAGAGAAAATACTTACCATCTTTAAATTAAGTACATTATTCTTTACCTTTCCCACCTTGATCATAATACTTGTTTAATTCGGTTATTAATTTAAAAAGGATATACCTACAAGAATTAATAGAAATATAAAATGTAAGCCTAAAAAAATACCACTAATAAAACATGTTGCTGTATAAAAACCTATGCTAAGTCATCTTAATTTATTTGTTGCCCACCTTTTTTAACAACCATTTTCAGAGTCTCACAGATTTATGAAGTAAATGCCCTAGTTGATGGCACCACCTGCAGTTAGTGTGGACCAACTGCCGAGAGCAACGAGCGTAAACAAGTTGGCCTGACAGCTCAGTTAGACATTAGATGGCTAAGTGATGAGCCTGTTGAGCGCGTTGCTTGCCAGCTTTTGCAAATTGGCTGGGTTCGGTTGGGGCCGAAAAGATCGCCGCCAGGCGGAGGAGTACCGTTGGTTGCCACACCAACCTACATAGCACATGGCTAAGCCAGAGTCGAGGAATTTGCAATTGCAACTGCAGCCGCTGATGCTGCCGTCTATGAGATAATTGAAAAATGCGTAAGTCAGACCCTGATGTCAACCGGACGAAAGGGGTGAAAGAGGTTCAAGCAGCGGTGCCAGAACTCTTTGCATTTTCCTCAGATTTTCCCTGCACGCAGGTTAACAACAAAATAGAATGCTAGAGCAGAAGGAAAAACCTGTTTCCTGTGTTGTCTATTTTCCTGTCGTTGCATTTGTTGTTTGCGCTCATTTTCGTTACGTATGGAAAGCAAAAGGCATGGCAAGAAGATACAAGACAAGAAGTATCTACGAGCTGCCTGTTGATGTTGTGTTTTGGCCATTAGAGGGGAAAACACTCGCACACACACACACACGCACGGAATGCTAGCGGTTATGGAAATTCCTTTGAAGCACGCACACACACACACAAACTGTTGGAGAGAGGGAATGGGAAAAGTGGAGTCCAACAAAGGATGTAAGGAAGCAGCCAGGCCAACAAGAGGGCCCAAACAATGAGGGTCTCCCGAAGTGTTGTTGCTTTTGGCACTTTTGGCCGCATGGCCATGGAAAATTGGCCGTTTCGCTGGCATAGATACAACACTTGCTCCTCGGGGTATCATCAACCTCATCATCGGCATTGGGTATCGGTATCGGCATTGGGATCGTGTGTGTCTGGTAGCAACTTGAGGCATGACACTGCCGGTTTTCCACAGCTCTCTTACATTCACCGACTGCTTGCCAATAGAAATTCGGTTAGAATTTGTTTGTTCCCAGTTGAAAAATGCCTAATCAGCATTTTATTGTTACGAGTATACTTCGCCCGCTACTGAGCGACTCTAACAAGCGGAGAGTGAGAAAAAGTAGCGTGACTTTCGATGCAAGTGCCTGCATAATTAGAATATAAATGCCCACTTTGTAGTGGGATCTTCGGGAAGCCACGGCGGTGATTATGTGGATCAAGTAATTGCCGGTCTAGTCCAGTGTATTTCCTTATGGCCAAAACAAACCCAAGACCAAGCCAACGAACCAGCAAAATCAGAATTTTATCTGGAAATTGGCTGTGAGGTAATATTTAAAGGAAAATATATTTCAAAATATGTATATGTTAGGTATGCCACATTTAAAATTGTTTCCTTAGAATAAAACCATTTAAGCCACAAGAATTTTGCATAGTAGAGGAATAATCGCCCATTCCGAGGCAATGCATTCAAATTGCTTAAGTGACTCGGCGCAATACCGCTCTTAGAACAGTTAGAGAACAAAAGACTTAGGCAACATACTCGAATAAATTTACAGACGTCTGCACAATTATCAGAGGGAGACAGCGACAACGTGCAGCATTCTTGGCTCCTTACCAATTAATCAAACGGCTAAAGAAACGGTAAACGAATTATGTAACTAATGCACTTACTACGCCCTGCCTCCTCCGACGCCCCCGGGGCCCCTCCCCCTGCTGGTAAGCATCTCCAGCGAAGCGTTTGACGCCACTAAACTGTACAACATTTCAAACACTTGCCTCGAGGGCAGCCCCGCAGTGGGTTTTGGGAAAAACTAAAACTGGTAACGAGAAACTGGTAACTGATATGCATGCGCAGAGCGTGTAAATAATTAGAACTGAGAACTGCCAGCCAAGCAGAGCTGGCCAAAAGACAAAGGCCGCAGCATGATTAAGAAGTTTTTAAAAGCTACATTAAAATGAGGGTGGGTTTGGTGGTTATAGGCTATGAATAAAGCAAGACATTTATCTTGGGAATATCATATTTCATACATATCTAAAAAAAATTAAAATTTGGTGTACAAAATAATTAGTACACTGCTCTAGCAAAAAAATTCAATTAGAAAACAAAGGGTAATGGTTATTTAAAAATGATGTATATGGTTTAAATGTGAAAAACATGTTCTAAGTTATATCAAAATTGAGTATTGTAGGGAAATATTGAAAGTCCCTGGTAATATCGTTTTTAATTTGCTTTTCCGAAAGTGAAAAAGGAAAAGCAGCAAATTACATAAGCCCGTATTTCGGATGCCAAGCATTTTTTCCGCTTCCTAAGAATGGTAAGCAATGACCCCGCCCTAAGAAAACATTTAATGCCTTGGGTATCTTGGCTTCTATCAACGCTCTAACTTCTTTTCCTTGCCCTTCGCTTAGAAACAAAAAGGAATTTAACTGAAGCATAACTCCAGCGGCGGGCAAAGTTAATTTTTATGGTTATAACATTCATTTGCTGGTAATTATGAGCACTGAGTGAGGCCAAAGAAGAGCCGCAGAAGAGGCTGAAAGCTAGAAAAGGCGTAGAAAAGCTCATTTTGTAATTAGACAGCCAGCCAGCGGCAATCCTTTGCAATGGGCCAATGAACTGCGCTGTCCAACGAACTTGATTTGGTCTACGGGTTCCGCCTTAGCCTCTATATAGTGTTGGTGTGGTGTGCGTATGCAAATGGATCCGCAAAAAAGGTCAACCTGGGCCCAGACAGCGGCGGCAACAATTACAAAATATGCGTTAAAAATGCAGGGCCGCCTGAATCGAACACGACGACCACGGACAACGAAGGCAGGCAGCGAAAAAAAAAAAAAAATGAAAAAAAGTACTGAAATAATATGGCCACAAATCGTGATAAGCAATGCCGGGGCAAAAACTTATTGGCAAACATTGCCAGCAACCAACAGCAACAAAAACAGGCTTGGCCCGGCCAAGAGCAGCAGCAGCGGCAGCAGCAACAACAATCAAATGGCCCAGGACGGCAGGCAACGGCGGCAGCATTTTGTGAACCACTCTATTTATCAGATACAGGAGGGGGTCGAGGGGGCTTGGTGGGTGCCCGGGTTTTACGGGTCCGGGCCAACTAGTTGGCTCAATTGCTATGGCCAGTGTACATATTATTGAGCGATTTTTAGTGCTTCTCTCTCTCTTACTGCCTGCGCTCATATTTTTTTTGATGGCGCGCTGAAAGTCGAGGCGATATCTCCCCTACATGTGTGTTAGTAGTAAAAGTTGTTGCACATCCAGCTGAGGCCGCGGAGTGAACGACCATCAAGGTAAGACTGCAGCAAACAATGGCCAAAGCGGCACGTCGTGCCCAGCTCCATGTGAATGTGCCCAGTCCCTCGATCCTCGATCCTCCATACTCTATACTCTATACTCCAATCTCCATCCTCCACCCTGTTGGGGTGTAGCCGCAATTCTGCCCGCAGAATTGTAACGCGTTTTGGCCAAGTATTTGCCGAACCCGGCACTCGCCACTCTTATTGTTTTTGCTTATTTGTTTCTACGTATTAATAACATGTTCGGGCCGCAATCGCGCGCTGCCTGTTTTAAAAATATGCATACAGAGCTGGGGTCTCTTTCTGGGGGGAATTATGAAAGGATTTCGTTGCGATCCCACAGGCTCTCGGCGTGCGTGTAACCGCCCTGACTGTCTGTCTACTAATAATAGTAATACACGGCCAATAATAAGTTTTAATCATCGTGATAATGGTGTGCTTATGGTAAGTTCCTTCCCACGACTCCGCTCCCCAGCTGATGTCTCCATAAAAATCCCTATCCCAGCCTGTGTCCCGGATTTTTATACATTTTTGCTTTTAAGCCAACAACTCGAAAATCTCGCCGTTGACGTGGGCGTCATATTAGGTTTGGCTGGCCAAGACAGCCCGACCGCAGCCCTGCTTTGGCATCTGCTAGAAAAATCTATAAACTCTTTGAAATGTTTTTATGGCTTATAAATATCTTGATATTGAAAAACAGGAAATTCCCATAAAAATTCCAGTAACTTCGACTGCTTCCAAGAATCGGTCTGTATTTAGATGAGAGCTTTTAAGAATGCGATTTGGTGCAATAAGTGAATGCAAAGATTTTATGGGCATTCTAAAATCGGACACATGTGGAGTATAATAAGTATAAATTTTATATATTTTTAATTAACGTTTAAAGTTATTTTTAAATTTTAATTAGCTAAAAAGTTACCAAAACGTATCTCCACAAGTCGTTTTAACATTACCAATATTGACGAAATACTTTAAGCTTAATAACAACAAATGAATATATTTCCAACAGAACCCTTATGAAATTCGATTCCAAAAAGGTATTTTAAAATTAAGTCATCACTGACTTATCAAATATGGAGTTACTCGATTAATACAACTTTATAAATTTTCTCAAATCCGAAAATGTAAAACCAAGCAAAAGTTTTACAGTTACAATTCAGCTCTCATGTGGGTGGATATAATAAATTCGATATATACTGTATACATTAAAAATGAACGCAATTAAAACGGTGCCAATGAAGGCTTTGTTCCGTTTTGCAAATGTCAGAACAGTCGGGCGAGAGTTGCTGGCCAAATGCCAAACTGGTTTTGGCCAAAAACAAACATTTGCATATAAGAAACGAATGAAATCAATGCACACACGCGGTGCCAGACCCCCAAAGTTGTTTGCCTTGAGTGTGTTTTATAAATCGAGAGTGCACAGAGCAACGATAAATCCGCTCGGCCATTAGAAGCCAGCTCAGAAACAGCTGACCAGGTTACTGACGCATCTGCCAAGACGATTAAATAAATGCGAACAGGTTAAGTTGGCCATAATGGTATTAATCACATTTTCTGTGACCTTAATTAGGCCCAGATCTCCCTGCCACGCGAAGTTTGAGGTTGCTTTTTTAAAGCAAACAAAAGACTTAAGACACAAACTTGCCAAATGAAGAACTTTCCTCTGCCACAGAGGCAGCATTAAACTTTATGACAATTTAATTAGTTTAATCGATGCGATGAGACACAAATGGCGGGAGAGGAAGCCAGTGGCTTCAGCTGGACACTGGACTGCCTGCATGGATATTTATGGAAAGCATAAAACTTAATTGTTGCATAAGTTACCTAGCAACGATGAGATCGAATCGGGCTGGTCTTGTTGCCTGGTCGGGGCTGTTTAAGCTGCTTTAATAGTTTGCTTTGGCTGGCCGATGATTAATGCTTATTGCCCGTTGCCCTTTCGGCATTCTTGGCTCTCTCACACATAACTGTAAATCGTTTGTGTTATTAAACGCAATTACTGTCAATAGTATTTCTCCTTTGGCCGTAATGAATTGCACGAATTTCGCGGTCTGAGGCCGAAACCAGAGCCAAATGCGAAAGTTCAAAGACACGCACAAAAAAAGATGCTTAGAGGGACGTTTGCGGGTGTAGTCTGTCATTCATTTTCCATTAACAAAATATATAGGTATTTATTTTTTGTATTGTTCGTACTGCCAACTTATCGAAAGCTCTTAATAGGATTGTGTATTTTACATATGTTTTTTTCTCCCTCCCCCAAAAAACGTGAATGGGCTCAGTTCGGGCAGTTAAGATCCGATTGCGATGCGTGCGGAATAAATTTGGTGATCTCATGTCGCTTTGAGTTGAAGGCGAAACACTTAAGGTGACATAAAAATGCCTGTGGGAAAGCAGATTAGTGAAATGAAAAGGCAAAGAACTTTGCTCTTGAAAAAAGGGAGTTAGGCTGTAAAATTTATATTGCCTGAATCGAAGTTTTTATGTTAGGGTAGTCCAGAATTAAAGACACTAAATTTTTATTGGACACACAAGTATGTCGGGGGAGTTTTACTACTTCGGAATTCATTTTATTTGTTTTCGCGTTAGCCATAAGACCAGAGGCGTATCATTAAGATGTCATTAATCCATTTGTTGGGGTAATAAAATAATACATTATTCGAAACCAAACTCAACAAAACAGGCTAACTCATATCAATTGCATTTTGGGCTGGGCACTTAGCCAAATGATTGCATCACCTGTTTTTTTTTTCTCCACAAAGTCATTTCACAAATTCATGAAATACTTGAGATACACACTGAGTTTGGTTTGGAAACGCGTGGACTTCCTTCGAAATATTTTTACAAGCGACAAGTTACCAAAAATAGTCAATTAGCAAATGATTTGAGTTGCGGTTCGGGTTTATTTTGATTATTTATTGACAGTTGCCTGTTATGTGCTCAAGAAAACAGAAAACTGGCGAAGAAGCAAAAAACACGGACTACGGGCGGTTTCGTAAAATGCCCAACCCAACAGCTTTCACTTGACTTGTCTCCATGTAAGCCACACGATTTGTATTTTACACTCTGTATTTTTTCTCCCCCTTTATTGCGATAAAGGTAAGCATTTATTTGTTTAGTTATATTTGCGGGCATGCAAGTCGATTTAAGCCAGCTGATTTGCCACACTTTGGATTTGAGCACGTCAAGTTCGTGCCTCGAGTCTTTCGATTCGCTTGCCTGGTGGCCCGTTGCCCCGATCCCGATCCCGAACCGATACGAAATGGCATGGTACCAATGCCCCTTTGTTGTGGCTGTGCCCGGGGTTCAGGCTGCTGTTTCTGCCGGGGCGTATGGTAATAATCATTTTGCACGGGCCATGTTGGCGGCATGCGACTTTGTAGGTAAATTGCGCTTAATGATTATGTTCAGCGGACTTTACAATATATACATGAGTGTATATATGAGGCCCGGGCCCTAAAATAGCCCCGGCCGAACCGAGGTGTTGGAAGTGATGTCTCTCTTCCTTCGTGACCTAGCAGGAGGCTGAGTTAAATTCAATTAGTTGGCAGCCGCTGCAATTTATTTTAATACACTTACTTTTAAGGCCTCCCATAATAAAATTACTTAATATTAGGTCGAACCTTCTCCGCGGCTGCTGTTGCCGTGTCGTGCCGAACCCCGATTAGCTTCATTT